>OX637534.1:15469957-16809957 GCA_951800035.1 Linnaemya tessellans
ATATATATATGTATATATATATATATATATATATATATATATTTATATATATATGTATATATATATATATATATATATATATATATATATGTATGTGTATATATACATATATACAATGTATGTATGTAGACATACATATAAAGATAAATAACAAAATAAAAAAAAAATATATATATATATATATATATATATATATATATATATATATATATATACATATATATGTATATACATATATATATATATATATATATATATATATATATATATATATATATATGTATACACATATATATAAATATATATATATATATATATATATATATATATATATATATATATATATGTATATATATATATATATATATATTTATATATATATATATATATATATATATATATATATATATATATATATATATATATACATATATATATATATATATATATATATATATATATGTATATATATATATTTATTTATTTATGTATATATAAATATATATATATGTATATATATATATATATACATATATATATATATATATATATATATATATATATACATATATATATGTATATACATATATATATATATATGTATATATATATATTTTTTTTTAAATTTATATTTATATGTATATCTACATACATACATTGCATTTATGTATATATACATATATATATATATATATATATATATATATATATATATATATATATATATATATATATATATATATATATATACATATATACATATAATTATCAGCAGTTTAAAAAACAAATAAAACGGAAATTAAATATCTGAAATAACTGTATTGCAGCTGCCACAGCTAAAGTGTTTGTGTCGGAAATAAATGGAATGCAGACATATGTGTATTCACATACACATGCGACTTAAGAAAACTCAAATCGCCCCGACTTCATTAGCCAATTCACATCAGATCAAACTTTTGCGGCATTCATTGAACACACTCATTTTGATAAAAGAATTTCATTGCTGTTGAATGCTTCATCCGTCAATGGTGATTTAGCCAAACAGACTAAATAAATGACAACTAATTTGACAGACGTAGTTTCCATAAGATAGCCGTTATCAGCTGTCAAAGCTCCAAAGTCCCCGGTGGAGGACTCTTTATATTCATTTTAACTATATTTCTACACAAGTATTAAAATCGACATACATTAGCTAAAAAATGATTTCAGTTATTTTAATTTTTAGGTTTTTTATATACATTTTTGTTAATAACAATATTAAATATTTTATTTTTCAAATTTTACTGCTCTTGTGTTAAGAACTAAAGAAAATATTTATATTGTACACATCTGAATAAAAATAGCTTTGACACTATCAATATTCGCGGAAGATAAGATAGATACTTGTATGGACACAATTGAATTCATGCGAATAGACGAACAAAAATTCCTACATATCGCACCCTAAATACAAAAGGGTGACAACTCAAAATTTTCCAAAACTGACCATTTTCCATAAATTAATTCAGTGTACACATCTCTAACTACTGCAAAAATTTCTTTAAATGGAAAAATACAGTTATGTCTATTTTTATGTTAAGCGTGTTGCTTCTGCACGATGAACAGTGTTTTGTCTCACCTGAAAATTTTAGTATTTTGAATTATGACCCTTTTGCATTTAGGGTGCGATATGTATATCGACTGACCAAAATTCTTATACAATGGACACGGCCACATATGGAAAGGCACAAAATTTCACAAATAGAAAGAGCCAACATTGAAAACAACAACAAAATGAACACCTTTATTTTACTATGGGGCAAAAACGAATACACACATACATGGCGAACAGCTTCAGTATACTTCACTTTGCACAACATCATTGAAATTAACTTCATATGCACACACAACAGATATTCGACAAAACAAATATTCCACAAAAATAGGAGGAGAATACTTAGCAAAATAAAAATTGGCGTGAAGAATTATTTCATCATGCAATGAAAGTACCTGCCTTTTAAAGAAAATTCGGTGAAGAACACTTGCCATATATACATATATAGATTTTTTTTTTATTATAAGTTCAGCTAAAGTAAGAGTCTGAAAGTAGCAAAAATAATAATCTCGCTCTATATCTATATCTATATCTTAATTTATGTATAAATTTTCAAAAATTTCTTAATATTTTTATTGAAATTGCAACAAGGGCATAGGTACCTTAATATCCTTATTTCAAAAATTAGGATTTCAGATAAATTAACATTCCAAAAGCAGCGAGACTTTCTAAAAGTCTCTTAATATGCTTTCTAATTTATGTAGGATACGGGTATCCCCCGCTAAATCCTTCTTTGAAAAATTGGGATTTCAGAAATGATAGCAAAAAAATCGTACCTAGTTGATAAAGTTTGTATAAAAATTAATATTGTGCCCAGTTTGCAAATTTAAATACACCAAAAGTTTAATTATGCATATTGAGGTCTGAGTATACGATTTCGTAGTTATCCTTTTTGGTAGAAAAAAAATTCCACTATGACAAATTTTATATAGGAACACAAATAAATGTAATAACAGATTGTTTGGAGAATATAAATTGTTTTATTAAAATAGTGATTCCTAGGCTCTTGGCTGTCCTATATTTAAATTACAAAGATGTATTACCATTTTCTGTTTCTACTTGCATTCAAATCACTAATAATTCCATATTTTTTAATATCGTCTTCTAAAAGTTTTGTTTTATTTTTGCATAAAACTCTATGTCAACAACAGATATTTTATTGTTTGAAGGTGCTGAAGGCAATGTCATTATAAAAACTAATAAGTTTACTTTTTTAACAATTCCTTCTTGAGACAAGAGATTAGTTGTAAAGGTCATAAAAGAAAGGAAATAAAATTAATCTATTTGCAAGAAAAAATAGTACAGTGATGTTAAGGTTTAACGAATGGTATATTATTAAGACTATTCATTTACTACTGTATTATATATTGTTTATTTTTTATCCAGATTTTTGATGATTTAAGGTAAATATTAATATATGCGTTCCAATTAAAGTATATATTTATTTTCTCTTAATAATATGCATATTTTTTTCAATTCGTTAATTCAAATCAAAACGGGTTTCTTCGTTGCACAATGTAATACATACATGAAAAAAATTTCGATAGTTTGTTGAATCGTGGTTTTGTTATATAGAGTGTACGTTAAACTGAGACACCACTGAAACTGCTAAAATATCCCAACAAAGATAATTAACTACATATATGTATATACAGAGTAGATAGACGAATACCGCGGTAAAAGCAATTAATGCAAAAGTAAAAAAATTACAAGCATAGTTGCCAACATTGGAGAAAATACATTTAAAACAAAAACAAATTCTAAAATTTTGTTTTTGTTTCGTATATATTTGTGCGACAGAACGATATCGACATCGTGGGCCAGACATTAAATAAAGGGTGAGCAAATTCGAGGTTAGGAAGTAAATTGGTTTAAAGACACACTTTTTTGACAAATTCAGAATGGAATATGATGTCGGGCACATGTATGCGTCTAGCACGTTGACAGACGTCCGCTCTTTTCTTCAAATTTTAAACGAAATTTTGCAACGAAGCTTCACTTATTTCGTCAATGCAGTGCCGAATTTTATCTTTGACTGTCACAGCCATAAATTTTGTATGGACCATACCGAAATAACGCGGCGGCAACGCTGCGGCAACGCTTTGCTATTGGAATATCCGATTTTGACAGAGCGTTTTCTAATGAATTTAGTTGCAAAAGAAAACAATTGTAACCAGAGAAAAAAAGCAAAAATTTACAAAATTGAAATAAATAATAAAAGAAAAAATTTGTGCACTTCGTATTAGAAAATGGAGATAAGAAAATATTTACAATATGATTATATACAAAAATATGTATGCACGTTTGTAATTTGTACAAACTTTCAATAACAAAATCACAAATGTCGTCCGTCCAGATGTTAAAACAATCAGGGTTGTTTAATTTGTTTCTTTGATAACCCTGTTTTTATTGTTTTTTGACATAACGTTGCCGCTTTTGTTTAGGTATGGCATTTCAGCGTTAAAGCTCAGCGGAAAAAAACGTTCCGCTTTCCGCCCGTATTTAGGTATGGCTGTCAGTTGTTTGTTCACGTACACCCGGTCCTTCAAATGGCCCCAAAGAAAATAATCCAGTGGCGTTAAATCACAAGAACGAGGCGGCCAATTGACATTGCCAATTCGAAATATTACGCAGTCGGGAAATTTCTCATGACGCCGTCTTGCTGAAACCAAAGGTCACTGGTGTCAACATTAGCCAATCGGTTATTGTGGTTTGTTTACATAAACGCTTAATTGAAAATGGGTCTCATAAAAGATGAATTTGTGGAAAAATGCGCTGTTGCAGTACCGTCAGCCTCGAAGTTAGCGATTAAATTACGCACAGCGGTCTCAGAAGGCGCCTGATTACAAGGAAAAGCTACTCGAATTTTACAAAGTGATATAGTAAAATTTTGACCATTTTGATAGTACACTTTTTAAAGTTCCTTGTTCAAGAGTGTGCCTTTGCATGGTTAAAATTTCACTAGTTTGTGCTAAATACATGTCAAAGGATAACATCTCAATGGATCATTTGACAGCCAATTTGCTTCCTAACCTCAAATTTGCTCACCCTTTATTTATTGTCTGGCTCACGATGTCGATATCGTACTGTCGCACAAATATATACAAAACTTTATTTGTTCAACTGAACGATTTCGACATCGTGGGCCTGGCAGTAGATATATAATATCTTCTTTAAAAGGATTTTTAAAATATATTTTAGGTATAAATAAAATTCAACAGAAGAGAAGTAAGAACGTTATATTCGACCGGATCGAATCTTAAATACCCTCTAAATATTTATTAAATAAAGTTCTTTTAAGACATTTCTCTGTCCAATTTTAAAACTATATTTTGACAAGGTAAAACCGGGAAGGGCTGTGGGGAGACATCTCACCTTTGTTGTAAAAACTTAAAAAGAAAATTTTTGGTCTTATTAAGTGTAGAAAAAACATTTTTTTTTTGATAGGGTCATTTAGTGAGCAATGGTAAGGAGAGGGGAGGAAAGGAAAAAGATCCGAGAACATCTTACTTTCGTCATAAAAGCTTAAAAATTTAATTCTTAAGGAATGTAGGCTTAAGTAATTATTTTAATTTTCTGACCGCAAGTCCAATGCCTTAAACCTTTTTTGAAAGACAAATAAAGCATTTGCGCAATAAAATTTCAACCAAGTAAGAACGATATATTCGACCGGGTCGAATCTTAAATACCCTCCAAATACTTTGTAAATAAAAACTATTTTATAGGAGTCACTCCGGGAGAGGCCGTGGGGGAGACATCCCACCTTTGCCATTAAACACTAAAAGGTCAGTTTTTGGATTATTAATGTAAAAACGTTTGTTCATAGAGTCATTTAGAGGACAAAGGGGGGGGGGGTGGTAGGGTAGGGTAGAGGAAGATCGGAGAACATCTCAGCTTCGTCATAGAAGTTTAATTTTTAAGAAATGTATTTAAGAATTTGTTAAATATTTACACTATTTTTTTCATGTAATATGTTACTTCAACGCCCACTAAAGGAACGGGGCTCAAAAATGGATTTATCTGATTTTCTAGACCTTCTTTGACACAAATATATGTATATCATTTGCTTAAAAAAAAACTTTAAAAATTATGTTGTTTTTTAGAGGTTGGTTTAGTTCTTTTTAGGGGGAACTTTTTTTTCCTCTGCCCAATTCAGCGAACTTGACCAGTGCTATCCTTCAAAATATATGTACATCAAATTTCAAAGGCTCTGGCTCTTTTCGTTTGCACCGAATCGTAGTTTCCACAGACGGACGGACATGGCTACATCGTCTTAGATTACATCACTGATAATATATATATATATATATATATATATATATATATATATATATATATATATGTATATGTATATATATATATATATATATATATATATATATGTATATATATATATATATATATATATGTATATACATATATATACTTTATGGGGTCTTAGAGGGATATTTCGCTGCGTTACACGCTTAATGACAAAGTGATTATACCCTCCATATTCTTTTTTGGAGGATATAAAAATGCACTAATTTTTTATTATTTGGAGTTTATTAGTAAAGAAAAACAATAACAAAAGTTCTTGAATTAAAACGAGCAGACAACCAAGAATCCATAAATATGTAATACTTATTTTATATTGTGTATTAATAAAAAATTAACTTGAGTTCATTTTATTAGTTATTTGAATATTTTAAGAAAGTCGTAAAATAATCCTTTAGAAAAAAAAATTGGCTTAAATATTTAAGCGGCTTTTTTTAATAGTTTCCATAAAACTTGACATGGAAAAAATTTTTTTCATTTATCGTAAATGTTTCTAATTTCTCAGTCTTGTTCTTGAATTTCTCTAAACATATAAAACCTTCCATTACACCATTTCTAACTGTTTCCGTTAATTCTGATAAAAGATTGTTTGTGGTACTATCGAGAGCTTCTTCTGTTGTCAGGTTATCATCTGACTCAAGCTGGCACAGTTCAGCACCGGACAATTCAGCAATTCATGTTTATTTCCGTATCCCTTAGTTAATGTTTATGTAACGAAATATGAGTGTTTTTAAAATTTGATATTGTTTCTCGTTAAATCTAGTCCTTAGGTTTTAAGTTAAATTGGCAATAATATTATTGGCTTTTATTAAATTACTAATCAAAAACCTAATAATTCCCTCAAGATCAATTAGATTAGCAGTCTTTACCACGTCCAAATGCTTTAAAGTTTTAGTAAAGTTTTCTAAAACCCGTTTACACAAATCAAAGTCAGCGAAAACATGACTCACACATTTATATATACGAACGAAATTGACTACTATTTTCAACAACGTTTACCAGGAGGGCAAAACTCGTTCTCTCCTTGCATTTTTACATATGCTTGTAGACTTTGCTGTCTATCATTTCACCTTTTAAAAAGAACACCTTCTTTGTTGACATGAAAAAATATATGTGACAGCGCATAGAGAAAGGGACCTAAGGGTAAAAAAAATAAATGTTCACGTTTTTTTTTTTTTTTTTTGATGGGGACAACATCTGAGCATCGAATGAGACCGATCCCATGCCCCAAAAGTGTTCTCTCTCAGAGATATGCTCGTTTTATGAAATTGAAGTATACCAAAGATACACGTATTTAAATCTTTAAAATGGCTCTCCTGAACAAAACCGGCTTTTACCCTTAGGTCCCTTTCTATTTTGTACTCGTATATGAGAAAACAGAAATAATTAAAAATAGGAAATATTAAAAATATTGTACATCGATTAATCGACTGAAATTAAGTGGTGTAATCGTTAATCGATTAACCGATCAGTTAATAGGGTAGTAATTAATCAGTTAACCGATGAACGAATAACCGAATGGATACCCTAATATATATAATTTCATATGTAACTTAATTTGATAAATATTTTTTTAATTTTTAGGTTTAACATCCTACGCGTACATGGATATGACACATCGACATGAGGATTTCTCTAATAACATTAACCCCAACATAGATTTGTCAGATAGCCCGTTTAGAAATTTAAACAGCTCTGCGTTGCAGCCGTACTCATTATCCACTCTTGAAAACCAAAACTATCAACATTTTGAAAATTATCAGACACAAAAAATTAGTTCAAAGAAAACTGGTTTAAACAGTTTCAGCAAATCATCATCTCAAGAAAGTGAAAACCAGTTGGACATTAGTCTTGGTTCAAATGCGAATGACCGATTTTCAAAGGGATTATCTGGTGGTCTTGTAGCACATAAAGTCATAGATTTACGAAATACAAATCATGAGAATAACTTTTATACCAATAACTCAACTGATATCCTAAACAAGTCTTCATTTAATACACAAATGTATTTTGGAACAGAAAACTCTAGTGTTGTTGCCACTCAAACCGGGGCGACTGCACATATCTCGTGTGTTGTTCACCATATAGGAGAATGTGTGGTAAGTACTACTAAAGTTTAATAATTCCTAAGGTTCATCCTATAAGTACAAATACATTCGCAAATTGTATGTGACAAAGTAAATATATATAGATGAAGAAAAATTAATTTGCTGGATATATGTAAGAAATTTAATTACAATTACAATTTTCTTAAAAATTTCCAACGACCTGTGTAAAATCATGGTGAAATAAATATGTAAGCCCTACGACACATGACAGTTTTTTGCTCAATCATTGCTTGACTACATTGATGTCAAGTTTTTGAGTACAATATGTAAGTCCTCTTTGTGTTTGTATATGTGAATGTTGATTGGAATTGTACATGTGTGCTACATTTCAATGTGTTTATTTTTTGCTATAAAAAAAGTATACCCAGCCCTTTACACAAACAACGAATCTTTTTGTTGTTGTAATTGTGTATTTGTTGTCCTAGCACTGCCACCTTATACTGTGTTCATATATAAGTTTTTAATTGAAACAATATTCAGTTAATTGACAATATCTTTTTGGTATTCATACATACTCAATATTGCTACGACAATTAGCATTTGACAGCTAAAAAAATTATTGCTTTTATCTTGAAGAATTTTTCCCTCGAAATTTTTCCCTTTTTCCTAAAATTGCAATCTTGAAAAAATTCCCCGTGAATGATTTCACGCTACAATTAAATTCCCCTGATCGTGAATGAGTTTTTTCCCGCGAGTTTTTTCACGTTTCCCTTTAATTTATTCACTTAGAGTTTGGTGGGGAATAGAGTAGAAAATGTAAGTATTTTCTATTATAATTCGAATAATAGAGTTTGCAAATTTTATTTTAGTGGCAAGACCCGTTAATAAGACACAAACTTATATTTTTTGCAACAAATCAATTGCCTGCGTCTTTGTAAAACTTGTTGCTCCAATTCTAAAGATTAAGAATATGTTTAATTTATTTTGTTCGGGTTTCAAAACGTATTCAAACTATTCCACTACTAAATATTTATTCATACTTTTTTTAAATTTTTTTAAATTATTGCATAAACTTAAAATTTTCAACACAAATTTTTTGATTTTTCATGTTGTTTTCGGCTTCTCTTTTTTTGCATTCACTGAGAACTGATAGCGGGAATAATTTCTCACGGGAGATTCACGATACCATTTTTCCCTTCGAGTGGAATAAAAATTTCATGTGAACAAAAATAAATCACGATAGGGGTGATTTATTTTTATAATAAATATTCATTATGAAAACTTTTTATTTGACACATTGTTGTCACAATACTACTATATATAAATGAAATTTATTTTATCAAATAAATTTCATTTATATATAGTAGTATTGTGACAACAATGTGTCAAATAAAAAGTTTTCATAACAGTTTAATTTAGATTTTATTTTTCATTTTGCCTTATAAATACTTTTCTTGTTATCCAATGGATTTCTGATTGTATAAAGGTGTAGAAAAATAAAATAGATTCATATCGAACATACTTTATTTGTTGGTTTAGTTTTGTATGAGTTGCAAGCCTATGTTCTTGTTCTGTTGTTATTTTTGAAAATAGTTTGTAATTTACAAGTTGTGAATTCTCAGATGGTTTTCGGAAGTATATGCATAAGATAAGGGGTTTTTAGCTTTTCAAAACTGTGGTTAAAGTCTACTGACGATTTGGTAAAGCACCAATGAAATGCATATAGACATTGCTTAACCACCAACAAATAAATTTCATTTAAATAAATATTCATATCATACCGCTTCTCGTGTTCTACTATTTCAGCCAACAGCATTAGTCAAGTTTCGACAAGGTGTATTCAATAAGTACTTTCGTTGTAAAAGCTTTCACTTTTGTAAAAGCTTTTCACTGAACACAATTCTGACAGTGTTGCATTATAAATTTTACTCATTATTAAAACAATTATCTCTTAATTGCCAACAAGTTAATAGTAATTTTAATATGAAAATTTAGTCTCAATAATATTTGAATATTTCTGTATATGTGAACACCATTTATATATGTATATTACATACATTGTTGTTTGGCAGTCAGCTGCTTGGAAACGTACATTGAGCAAACAATATTAATATATATATATATATATATATATATATATATATATATATATATATATATATATATATTTACATATCTTATCTTACATATATGCATAAGATAAGAGGTTTTTAACTTTTCAAAACTGTGGTTAAAGTCTACTGATGATTTGGTACAGCACCAATGAAATGCATATAGACATTGATTGACCACCAACAAATAAATTTCATTTATATATTATAGTATTGTGACAACAATGTGACAAATAAAAAATTTCATAATAAAAAATGTTTTTTTTTCCTATTACAGGTGTCTTGGATAAGAAAAAAGGACTACCACTTGCTGACGGTTGGCTTAACAGCATATAGTAGCGATGAACGATTTAGTGCAACCCATCTTAAGCACTCAGAGGTAAGAAACCTTTCAATCGTTGTTGTTGTGGCGTGGTCTGTTATGGAATTTTGTTTTTATATTTTTATGACAGCAGTTTATTCTCGATTGGTTCAGAAGTTAGCGGTATTGTTGATTATTACGCCACGTGCAGTTATAAAAACAAATGAAAAAGCTTTTCAAATTATTGTGAAGAAAAATTTTGTTTCAAAAATGGATTGCGTGTAAGCAAGCCCAAGCAAGTTACTATAAATTAACTTCTATATATGTTAATTTATTAATTTTTCACATTTATGTGGGTTTTAAAGGGAATATCTTTAACAAATAATACAGTGGATAAAGTTAACTGTTCTATAAAACGACTCCTAATATTTCTTGTTTTCTAAAAAATGAGTAAAAAACTATTTTAAAAATATAAATAGTAATACTTTCCTCTTCAGCTCTGTTATTAATGTCGTTAGAAATTTCTTCTTCAGCTTTTCCATTAAGACTGCATTTTTTTCTTAAAAAAAGACCGATTGTCAGATAATTTTTTTTATTTCTATAAATAAACGATTATTAGACATGAACGTGATATGAAATTATAATAAAAGCTTACGGGAGAAGGCCATTAAAAAAATTAAAAACGATTGAATTTATTTGATTTTTGTTTACATACTTTATTTTTATCTTCTTCTTTTTCTTTTAAGTGTCAATCACAATAGTAGGATTACTATTTATACACTGAGCAGAAATTTCGTTAGAACTTATAAACAGTTTTAATCGAAAACAGCAATTGGTTGGAGTCCACGCCATCCATCATCCCGTATCTTCCTCAATGAATCTGGGGGCAAGTTACGGCATTCGATATTAATCGAAATTTTGTATTTAAATCGTATGGGAATTTTGTCGATATCGAAGGCGGTAATTTGACCTCTGGATAGTCAATTTTGCTCCTTTGTTGCAACAAAGTCATATCTAAAAAATTTAAAATTTTTAGTTATTTAAACAAAAGTGCTCTTTCATATCATCTCAATGGTTAAAAAAAATATTCAGTATTATATAACAAGCTGGACCAAAGTTATAACACTAAAGGAGCGACTTGTGCTTGAGGCATGAGCATTTACTATACTATGTTACTCTTGTACTTTTTTCTTCTATGATGTGTGTCATTGTCGATTATATCGCCTCTGTGTACATGAAAGTATGGTTGTGTATTAATTAGTGGCGTCATCACTTGTGTATACTGAAACATGTGTGGGGAATATCATGTGCCTGCCGATATATGTGCGTCTGTGTGGGGACTTTCTTTTAGTCTGGCTGTGTGAATTTTAATCATGTCCTTATGTGTGAGTGTGCGTTTTTTTTGCGTCTTTTATTTGGGGAGTTGTAATAGTGTGCGAAGAGTTTTCTCGTTTTGTTAAAGCCCTGTTTATATATCTAAGTCAGTTTGTTCACATTTATTCTGTGTGTGGTTTTTAAATATTTTTTATTTAATCCTCTGATATCCCTATGGGTCTGGCAAGATGAAATTGATTTTCGAAAGTATTTTGATTTTTTGCTTTTTAAAAGTCACCGGTCTTAGCCTATGAATTTGTCAACTCTATAGTGCCAAGCGCAGAGAGACAGTAAAGTTGAAGTTCTTACAGAACTAAAAAATGTTTCTATGTAATATGTATTACCGCTTCAGGAAAACAATAGAACTGATCGCAGAGGCAGCGGAAGAGAAGACATATTTCCGATGATGCGGATATATCAGAATGATTCATGCGCCAAGGCGAATTCAATCAGCTGAACTTATGTAAGCAAATGTCGATCAGGTGATTTCTCACCGGTCTATCAAAATCTTATTCTGCTTACTTTTTTTTATCAATTAAAACTAAAATTTTTTGTGTGCCTAAAACAAAGTTTTTTTGAAATTTCACTAACTTTATTAAAATGTGAATAAAAACCAATATGCGGATGTGCTTTGTATGCAAGAAGAAGGAGAGCAAGGGAGAGGGAACTTTATTCCATGTTGGAAGCATGAGGCAAATATCTGTATCACAATTTATTTCTTTTTACTGCTCAACTAAAGTTGACACTTCAGAAGCCTGTACACTAACAATATTCATGTTCTTTATACAGAGTTGCATAAATAAATTCACCTTATTCAATTCGCCTTGATTCATGCTTTGGAAAATTTTTAGTACGTTTTATTATATCAGTAACATGAACCAAGACGGCATCGATGATTAATGATTTCTACGAGAACTTAGGGAAAAAATGAGGAGCTATTGCAACATTTTATGTGACAGAAGTTCGATTCATTCGAAACTAAATAAATGTCAAAGGATGACAGCTCAATTCTTGACATTATATCATCTGACAGCCAATTTACTTCCTAACCTCAAATTTCCCCAATCTTTATAAAAACTCTTCTGGTGGGAACTTTACTTTGTTTATGATAAAGAACTAATTTTTTTTAATATAATTTTAACCTATGTCCAAAATATAAATATATTCAAAACCTTAATAATGTAATTAGTATTAATCATCCGATCTGTTTCCAAAAATTTTTTTATTTTCGACCATTCAGTACACGAAGAATATAAATCGTTAGGTTTTTGTTTACTTTTCATGATCTTGTCGTCATCTGTATTTGACTCTCGGCATTAACCACGTTAATAGTCTAGTCAGATTCTAACAAAAATTACTTATGACATCTCTCAATTAGTTCATGTCACCACGGCTCAATTTCGTGGCAAGAGTAACATTAAAATGAAAATAAATAATGATTGTTACAACACCAACTTTTTACAAAAACTGCTCAGGACTTCCAAAAGTTGTTAAATATATAGTATATGTACTATAAGTACCTACTTATGTATGTCCGGATGGTGCTATGTCAAAGCTGCTGTGTGCAATCGAAAAACAAAACTTGAAACAAGTAAATAAAGTAGAGAAGTTTAACGATTAAGATGGTAAGTAGTGAGCTTCAGATTTTGTTTATTGTCTTTTCTGAATTTTTTTACTGGTTGTATATCTATTTTAGGAATTGTCTCGGTCTCGATTATGTTCTAGATGGATACTCTGGACAGAAAACAACTAGTGTTTCAGTTGGATATCTATTGTGATTGATTATTGTGATTGAACGTAGCAAATAGTGGCCTGGCATCGATTAATTACTAAATGACTATTTTATGGCCCATCTAACCAGTTAAATGGTGTTATTTTAATTTAGGTGAGTGAAATATTGTTAATAGCTCTACTCATTTGGATATTAAGGGTGCCAAATTAGTTACCATTTTGGGGTTTCTACCTCTAACGATCTTTCTTCTTATACGCCACTTAAGCCATAGTTAATACTCGCAACAAAAATTATTTTCTAAAAAATTTTTGTGACATACTTATTTCACTGTCCTCAATGACATCTAATTTTCTCATTCTTACTCATTGCTTATTCCCCTTATTATCTACTGATTTAGATTTTCGCTGACATTTGAAGGCAAGCGTATGTATTGGCGTTTTTATAAGCTTGATGTCAAAAGAATTTAGTAATTCTGGAAAGGCTGTGAAAACAAACTGTTTCCCATTGTATAAATTTATTATTGTCGCACATTAAACTTGTGAAATATTTTATTTAGCAGAATATTTTTAATGCTTCGAAAAAATAAAAACTTTTTAAGTATTTTGTATCGAACTATTTATTTATTGCTATATTAAATTCAATTAAAATTGATGGGCTAATTGTTCAAAAATGTATTTTTAAATTCAGAAAATCAACATCGTTTTCATTATCCAAGTTACACAGCAGAACTGCTGTTGTCGAAAGCCGCTACACTTTCAATATCAGTACTCATGTGTATATTTGTTTGTAACCACTTGAAAATATAAAGTACTCTGGGGTTTTTAATTTCTTGGCAACTATTGCCATTTTTCATGACCTCCATCATATGACTTACCATTGTTCGTATGTGAAAGCTCATGTCTATAGTGGCAAGCCCAAAACGATTGACGTACTGAAAACTAATATTGAAGAACTCATTCCTGACATACGGGTTGATATATTCGAGAGAGTAAGCCTAAATTGGACCCATCGTTTGAGGAGTAGCCGTTCTATTGCCAATTCCCCGACTTCTAGACAAGATACAATATGTATCTGGTATAGAGTATTTATTTCCCTTTCAATGTTTACAATTTAAGCCGTTGCAGCTTTAAAGTTCATTGCGAAATTCTAGCAATCAAATCTGGTTGTCTGTCTTATCACCCACTCATGCCTAAAGTGTGTGTGATGACAGTAAAGTCTCTCACATCCACGTACTGCCTGATTCATCGATATCTATTATATGAACTCATTTTCCGTTCAGGAATAATTTTTCTGGGTGGCTTTGAGTTTCTTTTTTATTTTATTTGATTATGTTTGCTTTTGGAAAATGTTAAGACATTTCCACATTTTCTGCTCTATTTGTATTTTTTGTGCATTAAATTGTTTTTTACGGTACAGGGTGTCACCATATTTAATTACTAAGACTATGTCCACACGGTGAAACATTTGCTGCAGAAACATTTATTAATTCCCTTTTGAAGCTGCATTCGTGTCCACACGGTTGAAACATTTGTTTTGCAGCATACATATATTATATTATATTATATTATATTATATTATATTATATTATATTATATTATATTATATTATATTATATTATATTATATTATATTATATTATATTATATTATATTATATTATATTATATTATATTATATTATATTATATTATATTATATTATATTATATTATATTATATTATATTATATTATATTATATTATATTATATTATATTATATTATATTATATTATATTATATTATATTATATTATATTATTTTATATTATATTATATTATATTATATTATATTATATTATATTATATTATATTATATTATATTATATTATATTATATTATATTATATTATATTATATTATATTATATTATATTATATTATATTATATTATATTATATTATATTATATTATATTATATTATATTATATTATATTATATTATATTATATTATATTATATTATATTATATTATATGCAGAAGCGGAGAATGGCGTGCTCAACAAATGTTTCATGTACATGAAACACCGTACCCTTTTCCACTCGTCTTTCCCCTCTCATCAACAAACACAATGTTTCTGCGTGTGGACATAGTCTTATTACCCGCAGATATTGGTCATTTGGGCGTAATGATATTCTCCATATTTAGGGAAGTCATTGAGATCCAGCTTATTTTTAAAATAAAACTGAAGGGTGTTTGTTTGATTCTGATAGGAAACGGTAAGACCGTTTATTATGAAATCTGTCTTACTAACGATTGGGAAATAAAAATAAGAAATTTATTTTTTAACTTTTCGGGGGAAAAGTGTAGTTCGAATACAAAACCCTGTTTTTAATTAAACTCTCTAACTTGTATGTGCGTCACACTTGGAATAAAATGCAAAATTCAACAAAATCTTGGCAGAATAAGATGGTTAACATGGATGCCTCCATACAAAGTAATTATTAATTTGTCTATATCCGTAGAACTAAAATAGTGAGGTTATATAAATTTGATGTAGGTAATACTTAGAGTAAAAAAATTTTGATATAGTTGGGGGGGGGGGATTATGGCCGTCCCCACGCAAAGCAATTATTATGGCCGCCCCACGCAAAGCAATTATTAAGAAGCAGTAAAGCGCGACATTTTTTTAATATGTATTATTGCACCGGGTGGACGAAGCTCTCCGGGCAGGCTAGTAATTTATTTTATTTACATAAATCGATCTCTTCGTAAAGTTTTTTTAAGTCAATTATATATTTATGTTGAAGATGGCGTAGTATAAATAACAATTGAAATAATTGATTTATTTTTAATTAATATTTCTATATTTTTAATAAAGAACACTATGAAAAATATTTTTAACAAAAAAAAAGCTTTGGCATCAAAATATTTGAAACACAAAAAATGTGCTCATTAAAAACAGTATCAGCTGTTTTCTTGCCTGAAAATTTGAACACACACACACCCATACCTAAATACGGGCGGAAAGCGGAACGTTTTTTTCCGCTGAGCGTTAACGCTGAAATGCCATACCTAAACAAAAGCGGCAGCGTTATGTAAAAAAACAGGGTTATCAAACAACCAAATTAAACAACCCTGATTATTTTAACAGCTGGACGGACGACATTTGTGATTTTGTTATTGAAATTTTGTACAAATTACAAACGTGCATACATATGTATGTATATAATCATATTGTAAATATTTTCTTACCACCATTTTCTAATACGAAGTGCACAAATTTTTTCTTTTATTATATATATTTCACTTTTGTAAATCTTTACTCATTTTCTCTGGTTACAATTCTCTTTTTTTGCAACCAACTTCATTAGAAAACGCTCTGTCAAAATCGGATTTTCCAATAGCAAAGCGTTCCCGCCGCGTTATTTCGGTATTCTCCATACAAAATGTATAAACATGAGAACTTTTGACAGTCAAAAAACGCTTGCAGCCCGTATTTAGGTATGGCAGACAGTTGGAAAGCAAATTTGAAAGCGCACTCGTATTAAATTTTTAAAGTGTGAATGTATGAAATTAAAAAGTCTGAGTGTTTAAAATTTAAAAGGCAAATCTTAATCGTGTAACCCCAGGTTATTTTTTGTTTATTGTTCAAATTGAATACATATACAGAAAAAAAATAATTATGGAAGTTCAGAAATGTTTTGTTATTAAAAATGTTATTGATAATATGCAATAAAATTTGAAAACAATAGGAAAATTAATATGAAAGAAAGAGTCAAACTGTTAGAAACAAAATATTTCATGCAATTAATAACCACACCCCAAAACTTTTCTTCCAGTGTAATTTTATTTACTGTCAGTTTGTCCCCGATGCAAATATTTTTGTTTTGCGGATCAATGGACTAAATGAAAACTAAATATATAGTTCTCTCTTTCTCTCTCATATTAAAAGTACATGCAATCAAAAGACTTAGGAAACGAAGTCTGTTGATTTGAACAATGGGGACTATTCGTGTAATAATTATAAAAAAATAACTCATTTGCTCGCGAGAATAGTGGAAGGGTTAGAAAACTGATTTTTTAATAAATAATATTAAATCTATATCTTAGGGCGGATTGATATTGAAGCTACCTAAGTAGGAAAAAACCATTTTTTTCAAAAACCATTTATTTCTCAACATAACTTAACTTAGTGCATAGTCAATACACTTAGTAAGACGATATTCTAACTTTTTGATGTGTTAACATCTATACGCGAGCCTCTAGGGCAGTAAACTATCAGTTTCAATACATACGCAAGTGTTAGGTGTAAGATGTAAGAGTAAATCATCGTTTGTTTGTTCGTTGCTTGGCAGTCGGTATTGAAAGTGATTATTGGGCGATTTTCATATAATTTTCCCACGCGATTTTCTCCGGAAATTCATAGCCGATTTTATTAATTTTTGGATTAAAACGCTAGTACGGGTTTCGGGATCCGACATCGGCGAGCGGAGATTTAAGTGTTTTAATTCGGAGTATTAATTTGGAGTAATATTAAAAAAGTGTTTTATGTTGATCTTCGGTTTTGTCTTATGCATAGCAACGAGAATAGTGACGTGGTTATACGCACATATATAAAAATGAGATAGCAAGACAGCAACGTATGTAGCTTATGTACAAACATAACAATGTATGTACATTTGTCTGTTGCTTTGCATTCTCTTTGTTTTTTGTGGGTTTAATATAAAATAAATAAAAAGTATTAAGTATTTTTTTCATTTTGAGTGCATCTACTTAGTGCGTCGGTATTAAAAGAAAAAAGAAAATATATGGCAGAATATCGGAGGAAAAAGAGAGAGCAGACACAGCTTCTTGCTCAACCAGTCTGTCCAGAATATAATAAAATTTATTCATTTTTCACTTCTGCCCTACACCGAAAATGGTTCACGCGAACTAGAAGAGGACTATTTTTCAATGCCAATAATAATGGGTGGTGACTTTAATACGAATTTTTCAACCGTAGAAGCACTACCTCTTATCGAATTCCTCTACGATAAATTCAAGCTTACCATGAATACTTCGTTAGAGTCCCCAACTACTATCCAAGGAACTACAATTGACGCTGTTTTCTCACGTTATATCGATAGGATACAATCAAAAGTTTATGTTTCATATTTTGGCTATCACAGACCAATTTTAACTGTGTTGAAAACATAACATTAATAAATTATACAAAGTAAAATTAAATTCAATAAACTGTTCTTTTTCATTAATAACTTTATATTAACTCTACCTCCGGGTTTGTGGGTCTGTGTTCATAGAAATCGAACAGGTACCGTGTAACAAAAAGGTGTTAACACATCGCCCGTGAGTTCGAACACTCATTGATTTTTTTTATACCATCTGATTAATACGATTTTGGGAACCCCTCAAAATACGCGTTAGTTTCGGTAATCGCTTCTTCGTTTGAGATGAATCTTTTTCCTGCGAGCCATGTTTTTAAATTTGGAAACAGGAAAAAGTCACTAGGAGCTAAATCTGGTCAACCAATTCGAAGTGTATTTCACTTAATTTTACCATCGTATCTAATGCTGTGTGCGTTGTCTTGAAGAAAGTGTTTTCGTTTTTTCTTGATTGCATCAATCAATTGATCCAATAATGCACGATAATACTTTACCTGTGATTATGGTTCGTTTTTCAAGATAATCGATGAGCAATACTCCGTGTGCATCCCAAAATCCAGTGGCCATAACCTTGCCAGCCGATTTCACTGTCTTCGCCTTCTTCGGAGCACTTCCACCGGCTTCCATCCATTGTTTCGATTGATTTTTGGTTTCAGGTGTGTAGTGTTGGACCCACGTTTCATTATCAGTTATTAATCGACGCCAAAAATCAACTGGATTACGCTTTATCATGTCCAAACAACGCTGTGAAGTGGTCTGTCGAACTCGTTTTTGTTCGACACTGAGCAAACGCGGCACCCATCTTGCCGGTAGTTATTTCAAAAACTATCGGCAAATGTTCATGCAAAATGTTGAACACACGTCCATATGATATGTTTGCCATTTGAACAATTTCACGTAACTTGACTCGGCGATCATTCATAACGATATCGAGGATTTTCTTGATATTTTCTTCAGTAACCACCTCTTTTGGCCTTCCTGTTCATAGTATTGTTGCAGTGCTTGTTCGGCCGCGTTCAAATCCAATATTTTACTCACCGTAATGTTTATCGAGCTATTATTTTGTCTCTTTTGCCGTTTTCCCTTTAAAATAATAGTGTTTAATCACTGCACGAAGTTCACTTTTTCCATTTTTCAAGAAACACAAAAGTTGCTTACTTCAAACGACTACAACAAATAAACTAACCGATGAATTTGGGTGAAATTTTAATAGCTGAAGTTTGACAGATCGCAATTTCTAAAAAAAAGAAGTTTTTGTGTTTGTACTGCCATCTACCGCCAGGTACCTTCAATATCAATCTGCCCTATATAATAACTAGCAGCTTCACAGAATTTAAAAAAATAGTCAGAAAATAAGATTTTTTTGACAATTTGAGTAGATTTAAATAATATGGAGTTAGTGACTAAATATTGTATGAGATATAGAAATATGTTTGCTATTTGAATAAAAAATTAATTTAATTGTTTTATGTTTTATGTTTTATTTCGTTTAAGGTTGATGTGGGTAGATGATTACTGGTCGATGATTAAATGAGGAACTCGTAATAATCAGCTTTAACAATTAATTCGTTTACATTTAAAATTGTTATATTACTAAGACTGTAAATTTCGTTAGTTGAATAAAATCTATTACAAAAGACATAAGTTGTCGTATGTTATTACCAGGTTTTATAAAAAGTTTTGAAATCACGATGTTCAATATTAATTAAAATAGTTAACATATCGTATTACAGATTTCCACGTCTGCTGTTTTCTGGAAATCGGCTTACGAGGGCTGTTTATTTAAAACTTACCAATTGGTTTATATTGGCTCACATCACCAACCTGATCCTTAATGCATGCATTATGATATACGTTTTGAACAATTCATTAATACATTTAAATTTATTTTATTATTATACAGTTGTAAGGGATAATACATTCGATAGTAGAATAATATTATTACAATTAATAAGTAAAATCGTAATTGCGATACTTATTTCATTTATTGAGTTAGTAACATATTTTTTAATAGCTTAACGACTTAATTAGTTTTTTATTACTGTATTTTATTAAAATGATAATGAATTGATGATTACTTTGTATGAGATGTACCCATCTACAGCTTCCCAAGTCGTCAGCATTCTCCTCTGTGGCTGATGGTTAGCAATGGTAGGTTGTCAGTTAAATGGTCGTGGATTCAATTCCCGCCGGAGACGTGGTGTGTTTGAAAAATAACTTAATTTTTAAAGCAACTCGTATCAAATTTTGAGAGCTTCACTATTGCAAATTTTGGAATGATTTTGAGCCGCTTAGTGGCGATCGATAAAACCGTTTAAAAAAAACTAATAAAACTAATTTTTAAATCTTGTTTATATTTAAACTAAAGTTTTAGATTTCGGAGACTTTGAGGAAGGAAAAAAGGAAGATATGTATGTTAGGAATTTAATTATAATTCAATTAATTAAGTAGAATTAATTAATTATAATTAAATTAAGTACCGAATATTTATAAAAATTATAGATTTAATTTTTTTAATATAATTTTTTTTATTTAAATTTAGAAAAGAGAATTTATGAATTATTTTTTTTATATTCTATGGAAAATATTATATTAAATTCTTTAATAATAAATGGCAAATTAAAATGCCACATATTATTTGTATATATAGAATTTCCTAACCTTCAAACAAATTAACATGAAAAATTGTAAATTAACAAAAAGATAACAAATATATTACTTACTCTGAACAACTGCTTATAATATTGGACGACTCGCAAAATTTATCACAAAATGTTTATTTATAAATTTAACTCACTGCCAACGCACTGTATGCATTCAAATGATAATGTAAATGAATAAAAAAGATCTGCGTTTACTGCAATACAAGACATAATAATCGAATACATCACCAATAGCGTTTAGTTTTTCTCGATCCCCTTTTCTCTAAAAATCTTTCTCACTCGCTTGCTCCCTACTCTCGCTGCATGGGAATGTGCCAAGAATGATAAAATACAGATTACGCCTTGCGCATGATTTACCGTTTGATGACGTATTTGTTCCCTCGAAGAGATTGCGAAATGTTTATCATATGCAAAACTAATACTTTCTCGTACAAAATTAATATTTTATGCTATTAATATTTTATTCAGAGAGATTTCCAACAAGCAAATTAAATCGGATTTATGAAAGTGCAAGTTTTGTGTTATATTTTATAATAAATTGTGTTACATTTTAAAATAAATATATCAAAATAATTATTAAATAACTTAAAGTGTAAAAAACTTATTAAAACTTGATTTTTAAAGCTCATAAACTATAGATAAAAAACCTAAATTAAAGAGAAAAGAGAACAAAAGGAGAAAGCATGAAATGTGCAGTGGGCAATTGCAAACAAAGTGACAGCAAAAAAAACAAGTGAGAAATAATTGTGTTAAAATGTAATATTGTTATCAAAATTTAGTTTGTTTTCAAAAAGCTGTGTCATTTTATAGTTTCCCAAAAAATGAAGTTCAATGGAAGTTATGGCTGATATTATGCAAGCAAAAAAATTTGTTTTGAATGGGGAAAAAAGAAAAATAATTAGCACTTGGGTTCAATATTTATATAAAATAACTATAAATTAACAATTTCAAATAAAAACAAGTGGAAAAAATAATTTTTTTAAATTATTTATTATCAAACAAATTTAATTTGAAAAATCGCAATTTGCCCCACTGTCCTGTTTTTACAATAACATAATAGTTCTCCAGCTGAATTTAATTAGCCAATCAGAACACATGTTGAGTGACGTCAGAGTTCCATCATGCGCAGAAAAGTATTTTTATTTCAGCTTGTTGGCGTAATCTTTATTTTATCATTCTTGCTTCATGCTACGTTCGCCCTTCCGCACTCTCTCTCTCTCTCTAAATCCTTCTCAATTTGTTTTTCCCACCTCTTGGTGCATTTCATCCGTAAACATTTTACCTTCATGCTCGGAAAGGAAAATGATTTCCTTTTGAAAAATATTTTGTTGTTTCGCTGACCAAACAATATGCAGAATCAATTCTGTTCCCAAACGAAATTGAATTCTGTCACGGTACGGCTGCGTATGATTAATATTTGTTTGTATGGATTCGTATTACTCATACGTCTTAAACATTGATTAGAAACAAAAAGATGTGTGGTGTCGTGGGACACCGGATAGAAACGAAGTTCCTAATTATAAAAATATTAATTTTAAGTTCAATTCGAGGTATAAAGAAAATAATTATTCGGGTATACATTTTTTATTATGATTTTTTTTCGCCGACCAACGAAAATACAGAATCAATTTTGTTCCCAAAGGAAATAGAATTCTGTCACAGTTGCGTATGATTAATATTTGTTTGTATGAATTCGTATTACTCATACGTCTTAAACATTGACTTAGCAAGAAAAAATCTTACGTTACGGACATTTTTTCCCGGTTAATGTACTCCTCCGCATCGTCCCATAAAGAGCTTCGTTCCAAAAACATCCCACATTTTCGTTGCATCCGTAAAAATTTTCCCCTCAAGCGCGCAAAGAAGTTTCAGTTCAAAAAAAAAAAACACACACATAAACAAAAATTTTAAGGTTTTACATATCATATCATGTGTCAGAATGAACTCAACCGTAAATGTCAGTTTAAGAGAACTCTTTAAAACTTTGATACAATTAGGCCAACTCCCTTATTCATAAAAATTAGGAGAGTCTAATAACAGCGTAATAAAACACAATTTCATATGAAATTTGCTCTATTACACTCTTATAAGCCTGTCATAATTTTTATGAATAAGCGGGCAAGCCGCTTATAAGTGATTTACATACACACATACAGACAGTGTGTCCTCTTAGGAATAGTCGGCGAGGCTTCCTAGGAACTCAAAACATCGAGATCTGGTGAAAGCTCTATTTTTTAAAACGGGGTAAAACCAATAACCACCAGATTTTTTTTTAGTTTTTAATTATAATAAATGTTGTCAAAGAAATATTGTTTTTAATAAATTTATAATGTCGGAAACACGACAATACTATATTCATATACATACATATTTTTCTAAATATGTAAGAATAATTTTTTCATCAAAACGGAACAAAAATTAAGTAAAGAAGGAAATTTTTATATGTATACTTAATGATTTTAATACAAAATGTATATATGAGATCTAGGGCCAAATTACGGCATTCGATATCGATCGAAATTTGTATGTAAAATGTATGGAAATTTCGTTCGATATCGAATATGGTAATTTGGCCCCTGTTAAAAAGAACCCTAATAATTTTAAAATTTCCCAAAAAATATTTATTTATTCATTAATTTCTATTTTATCCTCTTCAAAGTAGTCCTCCATCAGATATATAACACTTGTGTCAGTTGTTCTTCCAATCCTCGAAGCAGATTTCATATTCACTTTTTTGTATATTAAATTTGAGAAAAAAACGACCAAGTGATTTACTTCAAAGTGAACAAATTGGTTCGCTCTCTGAAACACAATTACAAAATTTGGTGTTCAAGCGATTGTTCTTGTTTCATTTTGATATTCACATATTTTAGTGCAAAAAATTTCTGCAGCTTTTTGTTTCTCTTCAATTAACAGTTATCAAGGTTCTCATACGTTGTTGGCGCCCCAATCATGGCTGAACCAAGATGGTTCGCCATACAAAATTTTGAGAGCGAACCTTTATAAATTGACTATCATCCCCAATTTAGATAACAAAATAATTAGAATATTCACACTTCGTGCTATTTAGTCATATTGTCATAAAGTCATAATATTTTAGAGCAGTTTAAAAAAGTTGTTGTTGTCCTGCATACAAAAAAGTCATAAAATAATAGCACTCTTTTAGGTATGTTTTTGTTTTGTCATAAAATAGCTCTAGAGATCTGAGTCGAACGGCTGAAAATCTTTAGGCGAGACGACGATAGTATATATTTGCCGCCGTTACTTATGAATGATTCACGACTAAAAAATTATTCATACCTATATGTCTGTACATTAAATCACATTTTTATAACATAAAATATATTAAAAGAGAACTAAATCGCAAAAACTAAATTTATATATGTGAACATTTTTTTTTCGTTTAACTTACGTAGCTGGCAGCCACTGAACGTTTTTCCGTATGCCGCCGCAAAAAAAATTTATTCAGCTCATATCAAGGCAGCAGCTGTTTTAGTTTATACATACAAATTCATTTAGATATTCTTGTGCACCAGAAGACAAATTTAATAATTTTAAATAGAAATAGAGTTTTTAGACTTTTTGGCATTTTCAAACAACTTTATTACAATTGTTTTAATTATCATTTGCTTTGATAACATCTAATTACAAGTGTATTGTTACCTTATCAGCTGATCGATGTTTGAAATAGCATACTAAGTTATGACGGGTTGTTCACACTAGTCATATTTTTCATGCTATTATTTTATGACTTACGTCTTTATGACTACAGTGTGACTCCCCCAAATATGTTTATCTGAACTAGCTGACAAAATATGTAAACAAGGAGAAAAAAAGAATGAATATGAACAAAAATTTTTTTAACAATATTGAACAGATAAATATAATAAAAAAAGATGCCTTCAAAGCCTTATTTTTTTTGAATCAAAAATAAAAAGCCGCAAAATATATTTGCAATAAAATATGTAAACATCAAAGTGAAACAAGAACAACCAAGGTTAGCAATTGAGGTTCAGAGAGCGAACCTAATGATTCACTTTGCCGTGTGAACGTAGTATTCGCTTCGTAAATAAAATGGCGTACATTGACATTTTCGCCGCTGGGTATTGGATGAATATTCAGGGATATTTTTTATTTTCTGACTGATAGATGAAAACTTTGTGATTCTATATATGAGAATATGATATATAGCATTAAATATCGGCTGTAAAGTGGATAAAAATGTATGTGTATATATATATATTTTTTTTGCAGGATTGGACATTGCAAATAAAATTTGTTCAGGAGCGTGATTCGGGAATATATGAGTGCCAGGTATCAACATATCCCCCAAAATCAATATTTCTGCATTTACTGGTTGTGGGTAAGTACCTGAATAATATTTATTATATACTGGAAACAATAGATTTTATTTAAGTGTTAAGCGCTCGTTATTTTATTTCTTTAATGTAGCAAATAAAAATATTTGTGAGCCTATAATAGCACCTAGCCTATATTCTAGGTGCTATTAAAAAAATAGTAATAAATAAATAAAATTAAAAAATAAAAGCCGAGAGAGAACGCAAAAAAAAAATAAATAAATAAAAATTACAAAATAATTTTTATTCTTGAAAGGGCTATTACATTTTTTATTTTCAACAATTTTCATATTTTTGACTAGATTAAAATATTTTTTAAACGTTTATTTATTTAAGACTTTTCATTGAATTGGCAGCACTAATCTGTTTTCTGTCGCCTATCAGCCATTCCTAAATACGGGCGGCAAGCGTTTTTTAACTGTCAAAAGTTCTCATGTCCATACATTTTGTATAGAGCATACCGAAATAACGCGACAGCAACGCTGCGGCAACGCTTTATTAGAAAATCCGATTTTGACAGAGCGTTTTCTAATGAAGTTAGTTGCAAAAGAAAACAATTGTAACCAGAGAAAAAAAGCAAAAATTTACAAAAGTGAAATATATAATAAAAGAAAAAATTTGTGCACTTCGTATTAGAAAATGGAGATAAGCAAATATTTACAATATGATTATATACATAAATATGTATGCACGTTTGTAATTTATACAAAATTTCAATAACAAAATCACAAATGTCCAGCTGCTAAAATAATAAGGGTTGTTTAATTTGTTTGTTTGATAACACTGTGTTTATTGTTTTTTGACATAACGTTGCCGCTTTTGTTTAGGTATGGCATTTCAGCATTAAAGCTCAGCGGAAAAAAACGTTCCGCTTTCCGCTCGTATTTAGGTATGTCTGTATGAAAATAGAAACTAGTTTAATTTGACTACAACCACAAAAGTAGCATGGACAACAACCTGTCGTGTAGTCGTGAAAATATTCACTCCCATATAAACACATGTTTTCTATTTTTGACAGGTTGTAGTCGGTAGCCTGCTGTCTTGAATGTGTTTAATGCTTAACACTGACCACGGAATAGTATTAACAATGAATGGCACAATCAGTCATATACTAAAACACACTCTTCTTCAAATATGTATATATTTTGTAAATAAAATACATACTGCTGCGTCAGAGTTCCTCTAAGATTTTTCTGTGAACAATTTTAATGCTCTATCTTGGCAAAGTCATCGTCGGAAGGGATGTGGAGAGACATCTCACCTCTCTCATAAAAACTTAAAAAATAAAATTTTACGGTAATTAAGTGTAAAAAAAAATTTTTTAATAGGTCATTTATGTAGGAGTAGAGCAGGAGAAGATCAGAGAACTTCTGAACATCGTCGAAAAAGCTTAAAAATTTAATTTTTAAGACTTCAGTAATGCAATTTATTAAATATTTACACTATATTGCGTATAATTATTTACGTCAACGCCCACTAAAGGAGTTATGGTCCAAAAATAGATTTTTCTAATTTTCTGGCTCCAAGTTCAATGTTTTGGATTTTCTTTCACATAAAAATATACCATTTGCTTAACAAAATTACAAAAAAATAAAAAAAAAACATTAAAGACTATGTTTTGTTTTTTAGAGGTTGGTTTAGTTCTTCTTAAGGGAACTTTTTCCCCTCTGGCCTCGTATCAGCCCATTTACCAACTTGACTTGTGCTATCCTTCAAAACTTATCTACACCACATTTTCTCTTCTTGGCTCTTTTCGTTTGGACTGAATCGTGCTTTCAGGCGGACGGACGGGCATGATTAGATCGTCTTAGATTTCATCACCGATCCGAATATTGTTAATATATACTCTCTGATAAGTCAAAAATGCACACTTATTGATACTTTGGAAGTAGAGAAAAGTGATTAAATTTTTTTTTTTGTTTTACTAGGCCAAACTGGTGATTTTGCGCAGGCGTGCGCTGTCTTTTCTCTTAATTTTACATAACATGTCGAATATATAAGATTTAAAGCAATTAAAGTTTATAAACATCTTACTGTATGTTTATCATATCCTCTTTCATCGTTATAGAAGCTCGAGCAGAAATATCTGGACCAAATATTAGATACCTGACACCAGGATCAACCTTGAGGCTACAGTGTCATGTTGTACAAAATACTGAGAGTTCAGAATTTATATTTTGGTATCATGACAATCGTATGATTAATTATGATCTGGACCGAGGAATTAATGTTTCCACAGAATCAGGTAACTATGAAACAAAGTAACGCTTCTAGATTGTTTAAATTATCTTATGATGTTGTTTTCGGATCAATTAATAAAACCTTTTTCATGCCGGTAAATTCAAGTGTGATAGTATGTAGTAATTACTTGTTATGATTTTATATAAAAGATAAGTTTGCATTAAAGGCACCGTGTCAAAGACAACAACAAAAATATGTTAGTGTGAAAGAAAACCGAAAATATAAGGAAACCAAGTAAATGAGAGTAGTATAACTCAAAAACGAAAGATGTTAGGGAAAAATTGCTGCCGTGCTTAAAAAATACGCGTGAATTTTAGATAGAAACAAAAAAAAATCATCACAGGAAACATTTTTTTTACTTTGTTGGCCAGTGTTATTTAGCCATTATGTCAGTTGTGTATATTTTTGTAAACTTTTTTATTATATTGCAGACTTTCAATCATCGGAACTGCTTATATCGAGAACGCGAAGAGAGCACTCTGGAAACTATACCTGCGTTGCCAGCAATACCCAATCCGCAAGTGTATTAATTCACATCTTTAAAGGTCAGTTCAAACAAACGCATGTGTCGGGTCTTATTTTATAATTGATAATACTATACAGCAATATTGTTTTAGTGAATTTTCAACTTCCCGCTAAGAAAATTTAAAATTAAAAAAAAACAGTGAAGTTATTGGTTTTACCCGGTTTTGAAAAAAAACGAGTTTTCTCCAGATTTCATGGTTCAAGTTAAAGCTAATACCAGTGGCATGCCATAAATATTTCCACTTCCGCTATTTCATCTCTCAGCAAATGGTATTCAGTAATAATTTTTATTTATTTTATTTTTTTATCTTCTAATTGATATATTGTCTCAATTAAATTAACATAACAAATAAGAAGCACAAAATTTTTATATTAATTGAGAATGTGGAAAAATTAAAAAACAACATAAACCCAATATGTCGCGCCATGTCGAAGTTACTACGAGTACGGTGTTCAAACAAGCGTTTTTAATTGAGTCAATATTCATTTTATTAACATAAATTACGAGGGCGGATCAATAAGTCCTTAACTTTTCGAACTTCCCTCGTAGTTATATGAAATGCAACACTGTTCCCATCAAGTACTACCTATTAATAGACTACTGTCAAATTTTGAGCAAGTATCGTCATTTACTTTGCGTTTAACAGCTGTTCAAAATATACAAGCTCGTGTATTTTTCTAAAAATGGAAAAAAGTGAACTTCCAGTGCTCATTAAACATGTGGGATATTCACACTGTGTGCTATTTAGTCATATTGTCATAAAGTCATAATATTTTCGACCAGTTTAAAAAAGTTGTTAAAGTCATAAAATAATAGCACTCTTTCAGGTATGTTTTTGTTTTGTCATAAAATAGCTCTAGAGATCTGAGTCGAACCACTGAAAATCTTTAGGCGAGACGACGATAGTGTATGTTTGCCGCCGTTACTTATAATATGATTCACGATTAAAAAACGGCTAAAAAATTATTCATACCAATAATATGACTGTACATTAAATCACATTTTTATAACATAAAAAAATTAAAAGAGAACGTTTTAAAATCGTTAATTCGACATATTGTCGCAATTAAATTAGTGCTTTTTGTTTATTATATGTGCCTGCATTTCATTGGTTCTTACACCAAATCATCAGTGGAATTTAACCTAATTCCAGATGAGGGGTTTTGCTATTTTGGAATTAGGTTAAAGTCTACTGATGATGTGGTGTAAGAACCAATGAAATGCAGGCATATAGAGATACATGACCACATAACAAACAAAAAGCACTAATTAAAATAAAACTAAATTGCAAAAATTACTTACTTTACTTACGTAGCTGGCAGCCACTGAACGAACGTTTTTCCGTATTCCGACGCAAAAAAAAACATGTATTCAGCTCATATCAAGGCAGCAGCTGTTTTAGTTTATACATACAAATTCATTTAGATATTCTTGTGCACCAGAAGACAAATTTAATAATTTTAAATAGAAATTGAGTTTTTAGGCGATTCATCTTTAATTGTATTCATTTTATTCTGCTTTGATAACAGCTAATTACAAATCTGTTGTTACCTTATCAGCTGATCGATGTTTGAAATAGCATACTAACAGCCATACCTAAATACGGGCAGAAAGCGGAACGTTTTTTTCCGCTGAGCTTTAACGCTGAAATGCCACACCTAAACAAAAGCGGCAGCGTTATGTAAAGAAACAATAAAAACAGGGTTATCAAACAAACAACCCTGATTATTTTAACAGCTGGACCGGCGACATTTGTGATTGAAATTTTGTACAAATTACAAAGGTGCATACATATGTATGTATATAATCATATTGTAAATATTTTCTTACCACCATTTTCTAATACGAAGTGCACAATTTTTTTTTTATTATATATTTCACTTTTGTAAATCTTTGCTCTTTTCAAATCTCTTCTTTTGCAACCAACTTCATTAGAAAACGCGCCGTCAAAATCGGATTTTCCAATAGCAAAGCGTTGCCGCCGCGTTATTTCGGTATGCTCCATACAAAATGTATGGACATCAGAACTTTTGACAGCTAAAAAATGCTTGCCGCCCGTATTTAGGGATGGCAGTAAGTTATGACGGGTTGTTCACACTAGTCATATTTTTCGTGCTATTATTTTATGACTTATGACTACAGTGTGAATCCCCCAAATTTTTTTCCAAAAAAATCTTCAATCAAACCAAGAAAAAGCTCGATAAAGACTATGGGGACTCTGCACCATCTATTTCAATGGTAAAAAAAGTAGTTTGCTGACTTTCGTTGTGATCGCACAAGTACAAATGACGCTGAACATTCTGGACCCGAAAATTTCGAAAAAAATCCACGATATGCTGTTGGCCGATAGAAGAGTAAAAGTGCGTGAGATGGTTGATACCATAGGCGTTTCATATGGCAGTGTGGTTTCGATTTTAAATGATTAGCTGGGTTTAAGAAAGTTGCCTGCAAGATGGGTGCCGCGTTTGCTCTCAATTGACCTTAAACGTAAACGTGTGACAACTTCAAAGGATTGCTTGGAGTTGTTCAACCGCAATCCGAATGAGTTTTATTCTCCGGATTTAGCCCCTAGTGACTACTTCCTATTTCCAAACCTAAAGAAAAGGCTCGATGGTAAGAGATTTAATTCCAATGATGAAATTATTGACCAAAAATGCCTATTTTAAGGACCTCGAAAAATCCTATTTTTTGGAAGGGATACAAAAACTGGAGAAACGTAGGACTAAGTGTATTGAGTTAAAAGGAGATTATGTTAAAAAATAAATTTTTATTTTGCAAAAAGAAAACAATGTGTTTCATTCAAAAAGTAACGGACTTATTGATCCCCCCGCGTATCTTTCTGTTCACATATACAAAATTTAGTCAATTCAACGTAACGTATGACAACTAACAGTAAAAAATGTTCGTATATATGAGGACCGAAAGTTCAAATCTGGGATCTTTCCTTTCATTTTTTTGTTTTTTTTTAATTGTCTAATTAATAATAAGTTTAATGCCAATAATGTAACTTCAACATGGCTCGACATGTTTTGTTTATGGTTTTTTCACTTTTCTCAAAATTTAGATGCTAACCTCGGTATTCATAAAAAATAAAACGTATTTGAAATCTGTTTTAAGAACATTTTGTATGAAAAAATTTGATTAAAATACATTTCAAACTTATTTTAAATTTTATGAATACCGGGGTAAGTCCCCTTTCACACACATCAGGTTTACTTGATCAATTTTTCTTCAATTTTCTTTTGAACCTGCATTTACGTTCACACACGAAACGTCATGTCAAGTTTTTCTTCATTGCTGAACATTCATTTAATATATTACGAATGATAAAACAAAAGAAAATATAAAAACTGACTAGAACCGTCAAGTCTGTACCCCCTTTCACGCTCTTCACCGCTCTCTCCTAAAAGATCAAGACTTGACGAGTCAAACCTGATGTGTGTCTACTAACTTTGTTTAGTTAGTAGTTAGTATTTTACTCACTAAACACAATTTGTAGCAGTGCTGCATTTGTAATTTGATTCAATATTATAACAATTTCATATTTGTTGAATTTGTTAAGATGTATGTCTGAGCACGGTATAAGTTATTATATTTATTATTAATTATAAATTTAAAAAAATAGATCAAAGATTTGAACTCTCTGTCCTCATGAATATAAAAATTAGTTACTGTTAGTTGTGATTCGTTAATTGAATTGACTAAATTTTGTAAACAGGAAGATAATTATGGCAATAAAGTGAATATTGACCCAATTAAAAATGCATGTTTGAATACCATATAAAAGCAGCAATCGAGATAAATTTTAGAAACAACATTTATTCCCCTCGTTGTAGATATATTCGAATAATAATAAGGGAAAACAGTGCGATAATAATAAGTATAATATGTAGTGTAAACTTAAATTTCTGGCTTAACATTTGCTATATTGAACACAAACAATTTTCTAACATTTCAGGTGATAACCCAGCAGCAATGTATCATGGGGACGTTGGATCATCGACAAAATCATATCAGACACAACTGCTTCATATTCTAATAACAGTCGCAACGAAGGTCTACGGTTCTATTGTAAATAGAATATAATATATGTAAATGATTGTTCCTTTTAGCCCCTAAGTAATAATAATCAATTCACTTTATAAAAATATTTGTGTGTTGTTGTTTTTGATAACGACATAAGTACATGTATGCACATATGTCGTTATTAAAGGCAACCATAGATATAACCTTCCACATGCAAAATGATCAGTTGCACACTTAAATTCTAAACCCGATTTTAAATATTTAAAAGTAATAATTGGTTTCTTTCATTTTTCCTTTTCATATAGTGAAAACATAAAAGGCCCAAAAATCTGATCACGAATATGACGTCAGAAAGAACGTGATGATTTTAACAATTCAGTGGATTTACACCGGATTGATAAAATTATTTCTGACGAGAAATTAGAAGATTATGGAGCTTCAGTTACTCGAAAGTTAAGTGAAGCTATAAAAAATTTTCAAAGTTCTATCTATAAAATCTTCAAAGTCAAAAGATAATGACTTGGACAAAAATTATAAAAATATGGACTTGTTTGTATCTAGAGGCAAAAATTTACAAGATCAATATAATTATTGAGAAACTATTTTGCTATGAAAAATGCACTGAATGACAAACCTTTCACCGTTTTTGGTAAAGGATATAAAAATGAAAGAATTTGTTAGGCCGCGAACAAATATATATTCCTTTAGTGTGCAACGCCAAAATGATGACCAAGAATTGAAGAAGGTAACAAAAATTTCATTTTAGATAACTACATTTAAGTTTCTTAAAGAAATTGTTTATTTGATAAGTAAGTCTATTGTATATGATACCATGTTAACATTTAAGTCTAAACTACACCAAAATATATAGTTATTAAAAAATTTAATAAAATAATATTAAGTTATGCAAATGACAAAAGATGTATAAGGAATATGACACTAGTGTACCGTATCATTTGCGAATAAAGGAAAACAATCCTCGTTATGAACTTGAACAGTTTGTTCAAGTCTAGATTGCTAAACTTCGAGAAGGAGGTTGAAATTAATATAAATAAAATTCTAGTTGTTAAGAAAAATTCTTTTATTGCTAAAATAATAATAATAAAATAATAATAAATGTATAAATAAATTTATAATGAAAAAATGAGCACTGTATATTTTGTTTTATGTGAAAGTATGAAATTTATTTAATTTTATCCAATTAAGCTGTTGATATATCCTAAGACTCAACATTCCTATCGAAAAAAAACTTGTTAGATATTTTAATTTAAAGATTGGTTTGTTTTAATGGTGAATAATTTCAGTAGTCCATGGTTTTAACGCAGATATTGTCAAACTGTGGATACATTTCTGTTCAGTACAATTTAATTAGTTAAATGTCAATGAGATTTGGTTCCAACAAAATAAATTTGGCAACAATGTTATAGAGGTCCTTTTCACTGCCCTACTGGTTCGTGAGATTTAACACCTCTGTAAAACTTTTTTGATGGGTCTAGGTTAGGTCTGCTTACGCAGACAAACCAGCAACTCTTGAAGCATTGGATGCCAATATTCAAGCCAGATTTATTGGAAAAGTCAAATATAGGACTTATGGAATGAGGACAATCTAACTCTTATTTAAAACATAAATCCAATGATGTTATCTACCAGATCATAATAACAAAAAAATTGTATTCCAAAATATTTTTTGTCTTGTATTCTCATGAAGGTATCCAGCCCTTCCTGACAACTAAAATGTACAATGGACATTTTTAAAATGGCCCTCATTTCCCAAAACACTTCCAAGCGCTCTAAGAAAAAATTAACTAACTTAGTATTTTAGTCTCTGATTTGGCTTATTTTCGTAGGGGTTCGTTACAATTTGTCCCATATTTTTCTTGGTCCTATTATTTTTCCTCCCCTGTTCTTGTTACCCAGGGGTTTTTCTCAACCACGTTGTCATAATTCTCTACTCGAATACGTAACTGTTCTTGCATTTCCATCCAAACGTAACCTCTTTAAAAGTTAGTACATCAATTATGCCATCCCTGATTTTGTATTCCGCCGCCGACAGTGATCCCAGGTATGGGGATTTGTCCTCAAACTAGGGATTTTATTAAATTGCGGATTACACTTTGAAGGATTCCCCAGGGAATTTTTTGGTGAAAAATCTTATTCTCTTCTTTTTTGGGATATCGTATTATAAATCTTGTTATTTAGTGTATTCCGATGGTGTCAAATTATGTATAAACAAATAATTTTTTTGATGTTGGTAACATCGAAATATCTTACTATATAAAAATTGTTAATGCTAAATCATGAAAAGAAAAATTCATTTCAATACATCTTTTTAAAGAATCTCCCAAATAGATTTTAACGTTCTTAATAATGGCTGAAACAACTTATTCGAGCTTAAGAAAACACAATTTTAATTGGGAAAAAGTGGGTTGGGGCAAAACTAAAAATTTAAGTGTGTATATTACAGTGGTTTAATATATTGACAGGTTTTTTAGGATATATTCCATTTGCACTAAAGTAACATCAAGAACCGATAAATACATATGTTTAAAGGACCCTAAGAGCCGTAGTGAACCAGTCATATACAAAAATTAAAATAAATTTGAAACATATAAAAAAAAAATTATGGCATTTTTAGTATACGAGTACATAAATGCAAACTTATTTCTAATTTAAAGCACCGGTTCGGTCCATCTCATGAAATGCTAAGCACAAACCACAATGTACAACAAAATTTTGAAATGATATAAATTAATACATTTTTTGAAATTATAACTATTAAAATACATAGTACATAATTGATATTTTCATTCTTGTATGTTTTTACGTACCTTTAATAAATTTGTGTAACTCCAAGTACAAAGTAAACCCAGTTTTAAATATTTTCCACACAATTAATACAAATCAGTAATAAATATGTGCATATTTTTCTTTGGGATATAATATGATTTCAGTTCTAAAGAACTTTGGGGATACGAAAAAGCTAATTTGGGGATTATTGGGGGTGACAAATTGGAAATTGGCCATCGGTTACTCAGAAGTTGCTTGCAAGACTTGGCACTAATATTTTACACTGCCTTATTGTTAGTTCAACTTATAATTGAAGATTCAATAAATAACTTGGAATGATTATTTTGTTAACAGATGAACAAAAGCCTTTAGAACTTCAAAGATAATTTTTCTTAACATTTACCATCATCTCATTTGTCAAAAAGATTGATGGTAGGAGTTAGATGTGGCCGATATAACCGATGTTTTATATAAAAAGTTATTAAAAGCTAAAAAAAATACAAAGGTTCTACCGAGATTTGAACTCGGATCGCTGGATTCAAAGTCCAGAGTGCTAACCATTACACCATAGAACCTTGATACTAAGGGAGTGGCAAATGAGCTTTAACAGCTGTGAGATTGATAAACAGACAAGGAATGGGAAACAAGTACAAATGTACATATGTATGTATTATTTTGTTACTATTCCATACTATACTTCAAGTGTACCATATAATATTATTTTAAGTTTTATTTGTGGTCTTTGATAGGCATAACAATGTTTGTGCATTATGGCGCATAGCCAAACAATAAATAGAATGCATAAATATGCCTTGACTATGAAACAGTGAAGATCATGAGAAGGTCAGTAAAATTTTGAATTATAACAATATATTACATACTCTTTATTGTTCTGAAATTTTTCTACGACTTTCTACCAAAAAATTGGATTGTTTTATTAATTTGTCGACAAGTATTTCTACCTACGGTAATACATTAATAACACATGTATATGCCTATATTTTTGGTACAATATTGTTAAGAATGTTACAATTCTGGGAGAGATACATATATGTAATTTTAAAGTTATTTTTGCCATCTCTGAAGAAAACTAATTTTAGAATACAGAGTTGTCGGATGTTTCAACTATTATGCCCTTTAGGCATTTAAATTTAGAATATCCATAACACCATGTTGCTCAAATCTGCATAACTATAGAGTACTATTGATAACTAACATGTTAGTTCGAACTACATTAATTTTTGTATATATGTATTCAAAACTATCTATTATCTGCAATAGTATTTTCAGAAAAGCTTTATGGCATCTGAAAGAAAAACACCTGTTCTCAGTACTGAGGATGATTACAGGAATGTGGTGGAGTACAGTGTGACTATAACACATCACCCAAGGTGAACTAGTTATGTATTTTAACAGGGTAGCACGAATAATGATAACCATTAGTACTTAATTTATCACCGCTGCCTATAATTATTCATTTTTTCACAACACTCAGTGCACTTGTAGAAGTAAAAATCGTTTCGCTGATTTCATTTAATATTAAATTAATAAACTTCCCACAATATATCCGCAAAATAAAATGGAAAGTATTAAAAATAATTGATGCACATAGGCAGATAATCTTTAAAAAAATATATTTCTAACATTCTTATACTCAAAATTGATTTAGTTTTTGTCTTATCACTTTGTTTGTTTTATCATCGACAATGTATTATTATTGTTCATATTTATAGGATTTAGCAACAGAAGAAATTAACAGTACTGTTGGCGATGAGAACAGCACAATAATACCAACGCCAACTTCTTTATCGGGCAATAACGCAGCAACAACTGCGGATACTGCAGATCTAAAGAACAGTATGCAAAGAAAAAATTCAACGCCCCTTCTGCCACCAATTTCGACATCATCGGATGTTACTCAAAATAACGGTGGCAGTGTAAGTGCTGGATCATCTGAAACATCCTCATCAGTGATATCGGCTACCGCTATAGCCGACGATACCCTACATGTGGAAATTTCCGATGCATTGAGTGAAAAGGATAAAGTCAAGTTTACAGTACACACCCGCACTTCTTTACCAGGGTTTTCTAAATCGGACAACAATGTTGTTAGACAGCATGAAGAATTCGTTTGGCTCCACGATCGTTTTGAGGAAAACGAAGAATATGCCGGCTACATAGTAAGTAAATGATTTTAAGGTGTACTACGGTTTGGACTTTGTTAAAATTTTGTAACATTTCTTGTAAATATCAGATACCACCTTGTCCACCCAGACCAGATTTTGATGCCTCGCGTGAGAAATTACAAAGGCTGGGCGAGGGTGAGGGCAATATGACAAAGGAGGAATTTAGAAAAATGAAAACAGAATTAGAAGCGTAAGTGTTAACTAGTGCATATAATATAGATGTGTATATCTTTCTATAACATAAAAAAATTTATTGTTTAATATATTAACTAAAACTGCACTGTTTTGCTTCAAAGTACAAATTAGGGAACACATACCTATCCAATGATTTTTAAAACCCCCAATCTTCGGTATATTTCAACATTTCCAAATATACCTTTTTCTGTTAATATTCGAAACTTGCTTTAAATGTACAGTATTTATAACTGCATATTTATTTATTAAAGGCCTTCCCGGCGAAGTCACAAGCCAGCGTTCTGTCGTAAAAATAACTTAAACAAAAACAACATTTTAAAATTGATCTGCCTGGCCCACGATGTCACTCGATATCGTTTTCTCATATAAATATATTTAAAACAAAAACAAAATTTTGAAATTTGTTTTAAATATATTTATATGAGAAAACGATATCGAGTGACATCGTGGGCCAAGCAATATATTTAAAAGGCATTCAAGGCAGCTTAAGCACACTACGTATCGTTCTGGTCGTCATCTTAACATGCCGCAATTGTTGTGGTTGTATACAATATACATTATATTTTAGGGGTTTTAATGCATATTCTTGTTTATTATGAAAAATATTTTCATTCAGACATGTGTTTCTTAAATAAAGCAGTTTCATACATAAAATATATGAAAATGCCAATTCTAATGTAGAATTCAATATTATTGAAAATTGTTTAAATCCGTAAAGCGTTTATGCTTTCTTGGGCAAACATTTTACAAGTGTAAACGAAAAAAGTAAACTTTTGTCGTATAACGCATTCACTAGGCACTGCTGGAAATTATTTTGACATGTAAGAACTGATATATCTAAAACGAAAACAAAAGGTAATTCGTGGTTAAATAAATATTCACAATCGGTGATGTTCGCCATAGGCAACGATGTGTTCTGTTTGTCCACAAAATAAGGAACCGCTATGATTTGTGTTAATCTTTCTGTTGAAAAAGTATTTTGAAATTATTTATAATATTAAAATTACTGTATTTTTTAAATCTTAATAGCGAATATCTTGCCACATTTAAAAAAACAGTGGCTATGCATGAAGTCTTCTTAAGACGTCTTGCTAGCCATCCTGTTTTTCGTAATGATCAACATTTAAAAGTGTTCCTCGAATATGATCAAGATTTGTGCGCTAAACCACGTAAAAAGACAGCCATATTTGGTGGCCTTGTAAAGTCTCTGGGAAAAACCACCGATGAAATACTTTTGGGGGTAACTGTACACGACGTGAACGACTTCTTTGAAAATGAGTTTCAATTCTTAACTGAATATAATGGTCATTTACGCGAAGCTTCATTGCGTACGGAAAAAATGACACAACGTCACAAGGACGTGGGTGAATGCCATCAAAAAATCTCAAATGCCTTAAGACAATTGTCAACAGCTGAAAAAGGTACCATGGAAACATTTTGCGCAAAGACTGCTGACATTTTTGAGAAAATCAAGGTACAAATACTAGTTTGCAGCATTATTTCATAATGAAAAATTGTCATGAAGTTAGCATACATAAATGACACGAATTCAACATATATTTTTGCGCCAGAGGGTTGTATTTAATTTAATTTTTAATGTCAAATTATGTGGAAAAGCTCTTTAAAAACATATCCAGTCCTTTAATTATGCTAACTTCCCGAACATTTTTTATTATATATAATTTTCTTTGGTGGTGAAATAATTCTATTTAAAAAATAAATTATATTTTAAAGAATCTTGAAGTGCGTGTGGCTAGTGATCAGGATTTAAAACTTGGTGATACTCTTCGTTATTATCAACGTGACAGTGAAGCTGCCAAGGCCTTGTTAATACGACGTCTACGTTGTTTGGCTGCCTACGAAGCCACCAACCGCAATTTGGAAAAAGTTCGTGCTAAAAACAAAGATATACATGCGGTAAGTATTAAAATTGGTTTAAAATATTTTGTTTCTTGTTTTAATTTTCATCAGTTTGTGGTAAAAAGATGATAAAAAAACTAAAAAGTCTGTATTTTAAAACCTATAACTATCGTTGTTAAATATAAATAAGAATATTTTTATTCTTTACACTTCGCCAAAAATGGAAAAGCATATCATACATATTTCTGATTGTATGTGGATTTGTCATTCCGTTTTGTAGTTTCTATAACATTAATTTTCGATTTCATACAGTGTGTAAATATTACAAAACAATGAAGGTAGGTTAGTCGAATTCATTACCATTTTGTTAAACTAAAGTCCAAACAAAAGGAAAAAAAAAATCTTATTTCGTTAAAAAAATAAGGACTAATTTTCAAAGTGAACATTCATACAATTATAATTTCTTTGAGATATTGTCTCAGTTAAATTATTAAACATATTGTTTTGTTGTGGATTAAGTACTTCTATATGTCTGCATTTCATTGGTTCATACTAAAAATCATCAGTAGATGTCAACTTCATTCTTAGCTTATACATATCGCACTTGTTCCTCAAAAGCGTAACAACTCAAAATTTTAAAATATTCACTTTTTGCAAAAAAGCAAAACCACAGAGGTCATATCTACTCATTGTAAAAATCTTACATCAATAGCTCCATTTTTCCGCCAAAAAATATACAATTGTATCCCTGTTTGTGATATCAAGTAGTATAAAAAATATACAGTTTTTTGCCTCTACTGAAAATTCATGAATTTTGTTATTTTTTTGAGGAACAAGTGCGATATATAAGTTTATAAGTATGAGTAAAGCCTCCACATTTGCTTGTGTAATTCTCAACTAGTTTTTGAAAGTTTGTGTATAACCTAAACGCAAGTCTACTGATAATTTGGTGTGAGAACCAATGAAATGCAGGCATATAGACGTACTTAATGCACAACAAACAAAACATATCGCTCATTTGCTGCAAGAACGGCATAACTCAAAATTTTCGATTTTGAGATAAATGCGTTTTAAGTTTTCAATAGACTATAGCTCTGAAGAAAAATTAATAAATGTAAATATTTTGATATCATCTAGTAAATCAACTTATATTTAATATATCCGTATAGAAAAAAGTAGAGTAAAAAATTTTTAATAATTTTTTTCAGATGGAAAGCTGTTTATACTTTGAGTTATGACGTTATTGCTGCTAAAGTTCATTGATAATAGTATAGTAAACTAAAATGTGTCGTTCTTAATGCGAAAACAATTTTTTATAATCAGATGATTTTTTTCCAACAAAACAGTCACAACACAAAACCTGCCTTATTACTGTTCTCGAATCGACTCGAGTGTTTGTAATAGATTAAAGAAATATCTTGAATTTTTCTTTAATTTATTACATTTTTCACGGTCGAATCGAGAACCGTAATAAGGCCCAATATGGCAGTATATAAGAATTTTTACTACATAAAACACATTTTACCTTTCCACTTATAAAGGCACAACGCAAATTATGTCGCTCTTTCCGGAAACAAAATGATGGTCACACCTTAACGACTGTGGCGTAACTAACGATGTATCGTTGTTGTGAGTAATGGAAGAGCAAAACATAGGAATAGAAATAACGGCATATACTCGTCTCACACGTTCTGTATACAAGATATCAAAACGAGTATTGCCAATATTTCTGTATTATTAACTTAAAAATCGCTAATTTTGAGTTATGCCGTTCTTGCAGCAAATGAGCGATATGTTTAGTACTTACATACTTGTGTCTATTGTAATTCCAATGGATTGGTGAAGAGTACATGAAATTCGGCATAGCCGAATTTGTTTATATAGGTAGGAATTGTATTAATAGTATACTTACATCCGTCAAATGACAGTGACACAGTCATCCATTAAGTCCATCTATCAATTGCTGAAACGCTCTAACGTCGGTAAACTACACAATCAAATTTACATATTACAAATTTAAATATATTGTCCCGTTTTCATGTTACAATCAGGGACCGGAAATAAGAGTTATTTTTCAATTTTTTAAGAAATTAATCACACATAAATGAACATCGTAGAAAACTTTTAATTACACCATCATGATTTTTAGGCGAAAAGCATGCAACATATTGCATGATTTTTAAATTTTTGATTTTTATTTTAAAAATCAAAAGTAAGAGTTATTTTTTGATATATATTTTTTAAATGAAAAATTATTTTTATATTTTTTTATATTTTATTTTTGATTTTTATTTTTTTAAATGAAAAATAAAAGTTATTTTTGATTTTTATATTTTTAAATGAAAAATAAGAGTTATTTTTGATTTTTATATTTTTAAATTAAAAATAAAAGTTATTTTTGATTTTTATATTTTTATATCAATAATAAAAATCAATTCAAAACTCTTATTTATTTGTTGATGCCGTATGTATTATAATATGCTGCTTCATTCAAATTTGTTGAAATAAATTTTTCAATCGTATTAGTTTTTATTTATTAATAACTTTTGCTTTGTTAAAATATTGTCATTCTGAAAAATATTCTGAAACCATTAAAACGATTCAAAATAATTTTAATATATAAAATTATTCTGCGTTCTTATTTGTATATTACTAGAGGTTATGGGCGATAATAAGTATATACATGGAATTCCTCAATTTAAAGGAGAGGGATTTGACGATTGGCAGTTCCGGGTTAAAACCCATATGGATTCGCACAACTTATTGGATGTTCTAACCGGCACTCCTCCAAGTGATGCAATTTCCATAGCAGAATTTTCTAAGAAGGACAAGAAAGCAAAGGACATAATCGTAAATTTTGTTCATTCTGATTGTTTAAGCTTTATAAGGGAAAAAGAAACTGCGTTTGAGATGTGGACTAGTTTGCAAGCTGCCTTCGCTAAGCAATCTGTTGTCAATCAATTGCTATTGAGGAAGAAACTGGTTAAACTAAGAATGAACGATGGGGATTTAATTGTACCTCACATATTAATGTTTGAAAATTTAATCCGTCAATTAAAATTGGCTGGAGCAAAGATGGAAGAGTCTGATGTATTAGCACAGTTATTTCTAACACTTCCAGAGAAATATGATCCCCTTGTTACGGCTCTTCAAAATGTGGAAGATGGTAAACTAAATTTAAATTTGGTAAAAGAGCGTTTGATTTCAGAAGAGGCGAAGTTTTCTGATCGTAATCATGAAATATCTGACGAAAAACTGGCGTTTTCAAGTAAGAAGTTCCAAAGTAAGAAGAAATTTAAAGGTAAATGCTTCAAATGCAATAAATTTGGTCATCAAGCGAAAAATTGCTGGCAGAGTGAAGCTAAGGTGGCAAATAGTAAAAGGGTATCCTTTATGACAAGAAGAAAAAATGATGAGAAACAATATATTGATGAGAAAATTAGTTTTATGTTAGACTCTGGTGCAAGTGATCATTTGGCAAATAAGAAAATATATTTTTCCTCAATTAATAAGCTTAAAAACCCAGTGGAAATAAATGTTGCTAAAAATAATGAGTCAATATTTGCACACCATATAGGAAATATAACTGGGTTTAGTGACAAAGGTATTGCAGTAACAATAAAAGACGTATTGTTTACTCCTGATTTAAGAGATAATTTAATTTCTGTGCGGAAACTTACTAAATCTGGCCTTGCAGTAAATTTTTTAAATAAAAAAGCTGTGATAGTAAAAGGTAAAGTAGAAATCGCAACAGCACATCTTTTTGGTAACTTGTATGAATTACAACTAAATCTTCAAACAAGTTTTGCTTCATTGTGCACTAAAAATGAGTCTGAATTGTGGCATAAGCGTCTGGGACATATTGGTATTTCTGGATTTGAAAATATTAAGAAATTAGGATTATTAAGTCATGAACTAAAACAAAATCAAATTGAATTTTGTGATGTGTGTATGAAAACAAAAATGTGTCGCAATCCGTTTAATGGTAAAAGAACCAGATCAACTAGAGTTATTCAAAGAATTCACTCAGATGTGTGTGGTCCAATAACACCTACGGCTTGGAATGGTTCAAAATATATCGTAACCTTTATAGATGACTTTACACATTTCGCAATGATTTTTTGTATCAAAAACAAGTCAGAAGTTTTTGAAAAGATTCAAGAATATGAAGCTTTGGTAAGTGCAATGTTTCCGGAATCAAAAATATCAACACTTACTATTGATCAAGGAAGAGAGTATCTATCATTAAAACAATTAAATTGGTACAAGTCCAAAGGTATTCAAGTTGAAACTACTGTTGCGTATACTCCGCAACAAAATGGGGTTTCGGAAAGATTCAACAGAACTCTATTAGATCGGATGAGAGCAATGCTTTTAGAATCTTGTGTGCCAAAATTTTTATGGAATGAAGCTGCATTATCTGCCGTATATATTATTAATAGATGTTATACTAGAGCAATTGAAGAAGACACAACACCAGCAGAATTATGGTATGGAAATAAGATGAATCTTCAGAAAATAAGAGTGTTTGGATGTAAAGCTTATTGTTGGATTCCCAATGTTAAACGAAAAAAACTTGATCCAAAAGGAAATCAAATGACAATGATTGGATATGCTCCAAATGGTTTCCGTTTATGGGACATGGAAAATCGAAGCGTGGTTTTAGCTCGTGATGTAAAATTTGAAGAGTCATGCTACCCTTTCAAATCGGTAACAAATACCTTAAAAGTTCCAGATGCTCCTATAACAGTAGAATACAGCCACGAGCAAGAGGGGGAAGAAAATAATGCTGTGTCTGAATCAAATCAAATTAATGAAGAAAATAATGCTGTGTCTGAATCAAATCAAATTAATGAAGAAAATAATGCTGTGTCTGAATCAAATCAAATAAATGAAGGAAATAATGTTGAGTCTGAATCAAATGAAATTACTGATGTTTCCAAATCAATAGAATCTCAACCACGGAGAAGCGAAAGAATAAGTAAATTACCAAGCAAATTTTTTGATTATATAACTGGTTTCAATACTAAAGTAATTAGGAATCGAATACCGCAAACATATGAGGAAATTTTTAGTGCAGATGATTCAAAACAATGGGAAAATGCTGTTAAAAATGAATTAAATTCTATGGAATTAAATCATGTTTGGGACATAGTAAAAATTCCACCTAATGTTAAGCTTCTAAAATCTAAATGGGTATTTCAAATAAAAGAGGATCATAATGGAAATTACACAAAATATAAAGCACGATTAGTTGTCAAAGGGTTTCTTCAAAACTTTGGTGTAAACTACTGGGAGACATATGCTCCTGTTGCAAAATTAAGCACGATCAGAATTGTGCTGGCAGTTGGCATTTATCATGGCTATAAATTTCATCAAATGGATGTTAAAACCGCATTCCTACATGGAGACTTAAAGGAAACTATTTACATGATTCCACCAGAAGGTGTTAAAGTAACTTCTGATCTATGTTGTAAATTAAAGAAATCGCTTTACGGTTTAAAACAAGCGTCAAAATGTTGGAATGATAAATTCAACCATTTTATTGAATCCTTAGGGTTTTACAGATCAAAACATGACTACTGCTTATATGTTAAAATTAATAAAATTCAAAATGATATATTGTTTTTAATTTTGTATGTGGATGACCTGCTAATTGTTGGAAGTAAAATTGAGAGCATAAATAAGTTGAAAGGTGATCTTAAAAGCAATTTTGAAATGTCAGATTGTGGAGATTTGCGACACTTCTTGGGAATGAAAATAACAATCAGCGATGGAAACTTATGTATTTCTCAAGAATCAAGTATTAATAAGATTTTGAATAAATTTGGAATGTTGGAGTGCAATATAGTAAAGACACCAATGGAGAAAGGATTACAAATGAAAATCAATAGAACTGGAGAAGTTACTAACCAACCGTACCGAGAACTTCTAGGTAGCTTGATGTACATTATGTTGTGTTCAAGACCAGACATCAGTTATCATCTTGGATATCTTGGCAGATTTCAACAAAATCCAAATGATGTACATTGGCAACATTTGAAGAGAGTTTTGAGGTATATTAAAGGGACTTCGTCCATGAAATTAGAGTTTAATAAAAATAAACATGAACCAATAATTGGGTATGCGGATGCTGATTGGGCCTCAGATTTAGCAGATCGAAAGTCTGTGAGTGGTTACATATTTAAAGTCTATGGTTCTAGCATTTCTTGGTGCAGTAAGAAGCAACAAACTGTAGCTACGTCATCGTCAGAAGCTGAGTATGTTGCTCTTAGTTTAGCGACAACAGAAGCAATTTGGCTAAGAGGCATTATGAAAGATCTTAAAGAAATAGATGACAAATATCAAATAAAAATTTTTGAAGATAACAGAGGTTGTATAGGAATGGCAACAAACCTTCAAACTAAGCATGTAAAACATATTGACATAAAACACCATTTTATACGAGACAATATTACAAATGGAATAATCAGTGTTGAATCAATACCTTCTGAAGAACAGTTAGCAGATATTTTTACAAAATCAACAGACTCCTGTCGTTTTGTTAAATTACGAAATCAACTTGGACTAATTGATTGAGAGGGGGTGTTGAAATAAATTTTTCAATCGTATTAGTTTTTATTTATTAATAACTTTTGCTTTGTTAAAATATTGTCATTCTGAAAAATATTCTGAAACCATTAAAACGATTCAAAATAATTTTAATATATAAAATTATTCTGCGTTCTTATTTGTATATTACTAGAAAATTTCTATATGAATATATTATATTATGTGACTTATCCATTATCAGCTATAAAAACATGAATGCATAGAAATAGCTTATAAGTTTTGGCTGCCATTCAAGTCAGTGTTAAGAGGTCAGGTGTCCAATTTTACCATCATAATTGATTTTGAATGTTCCTCAGATAAATTATATCTCAAATCTCCCAATATTAATCTGAGTGCTGAAAATAACCTTTCTACACTGACTGGAGTGGCAGGTACAGAATGAACAATTAAAGCTAATTATCGAAGCCATGGAAACACAAACATATTACCTATGTCACGAATTTTGAATTGATTTTTATTATTGATATAAAAATATAAAAATCAAAAATAACTTATTTTTCATCTAAAAAAATAAAAATCAAAAATAACTCTTATTTTTCATTTAAAAAAATAAAAATCAAAAATAACTCTTATTTTTCATTTAAAAAAGTAAAAATCAAAAATAACTCTTATTTTTCATTTAAAAAAATAAAAATCAAAAATAACTCTTATTTTTCATTTAAAAAAATAAAAATCAAAAATAACTTTTATTTTTTATTTAAAATAATAGATACAAAAAATAACTTATTTTCTATCTAAAAATATAAAAATCAAAAATAACTCTTATTTCTTAATTTTTTTGATAAAAGTCATGAGTTACGGTCCCTGGTTACAATATGTTAATTTTGCAATATTCTGGCAAAACTAGTAAAATCTTTGGAAACACATACTGCAGGGGTATATGTGTGTGTATGTTATATAAAAGTGCTGTAATATATGAAAATATCGAACTGACTAACTTTAGATCTGGAGCAAATCGGAAACTTTTTTATTGGCTTATGAGTTTAGGCTGTAAATGTTCATTGTATAGATAAAATTTAAAATGTTGTTATTAAATTCTTCTGGTTTCTTGACCTCTTTTTAATTATTATTGTATTCTGATATTTTTAATCTTAAGGTCTCTTTATTTTAGTTTAATTTTTAATTTCAATATTTCGTCACTCCTTTGTATGACTTCTTCAGGAAATTAATTATTTTATAAAATAATTAATTTCCTGAAGAAGTCACACAAAGGAGTGGCGAAATATTGAAATTAAAAATGAAACTAAAATAAAGACACCTTAAGCTTAAAAATATCAGAATACAATAAAATGTTGTTATTTATTTTACAAAAAATTAGAAACAACGATTTAAGAAATACATACTTGTTTTTTATTAGAAATTGTACACATTTTTACAAAATTGCTTTATACGCTTACTTTTTATGTCTACCTATTATTGCCTTTGAACATTAACCTCAAAATTATAATAATTCAATGCTCTTTTCCATCAAACTAAAAACAATCAAAAATATTATGTGCAGCCTTTGGAAGTTCAAGAGGTATATAGTTTTCTATAATAATTAAATGTAAACTAAACTTAGTCGTTAAATGTTATTAATAATACAATCTACAAAGTACACAGACAATAGAAATACTAAACAATAGAAATACTTTCATAAATATGTATTATATATAAAAACATAATTGCCTAGTTTACTTACATCCCAGTAAAAAATAGGATCATCCAAAGACTAATCTTGGAGCGCTCCTTTGCGAGTAATGGATTACTCCATAAAACTCCGGAACTCATTGAATTTTTAACACAGCATGTCCGCAGACACAAGTACTCCTTTTATGCTCCTTATGGAGTACTCCCTTTGATCTTGAAAATGACGACAGATGGATTAATCGTTGTTGTCTCCTAAAAGAGCATAAATGGAGTAATTTTTCAATTTCTTTTTCAACTAGTCGTCTTACATGACGCTTAGAAACTAAATTTTGACACATTTTCAACAATTTGTTACTATACCCGTACCTTTGCGCTTTTTTTAATAACACGTCTTTCACTTTTTAAAACTAAACTGACAAAATAGAAAAACAAAACGAAAACATCAACAATTAACAGTTATGTCAAAGAAAAAAAAACGCCCAAAAACGAACTGATACATCCCTCATTGATCCATTTGGAGTATTAAGCGAGGCATAAACAACAAAACAAAAAAAATCAATGAGTGTTCGAACTCACGGGCGTTGTGTTAACACCTTTTTGTTTATTTATTTTATATTAAACCCACAAAAAACAAAGAGAATGCAAAGCAACAGACAAATGTACATACATACATTGTTATGTTTGTACATAAGCTACATACGTTGCTGTCTTGCTATCTCATTTTTATATATGTGCGTATAACCACGTCACTATTCTCTTTGCTATGCATAAGACAAAACCGAAGATCAACATAAAACACTTTTTTAATATTACTCCAAATTAATACTCCGAATTAAAACACTTAAATCTCCGCTCGCCGATATCGGATCGCCTTAATTTTTGGCCTAAACTCTTCGTCGAAACCCGCACTAGCGTTTTAATCCAAAAATTAATAACATCGGCTATGAATTTCCGGAGAAAATCGCGTGGGAAAATTATATGAAAATCGCCCAATAATCACTTTCAATACCGACTGCCAAGCAACGAACAAACAAACTCTTACACTTACACTTGCGTATGTATTGAAACTGATAGTTTACTGCCCTAGAGGCGCGCGTATAGATGTTAACACATCAAAAAGTTTCGATAGCTCGCTTATTACTCCAAATGGATGAACAAGTCATTACTCCTTTATTGCTCGATTAGGGATTAATCCATATATTTTTTACTGGGATATGTTCACACATACTTATCATTTAATACTATGTGAATACAAGCATATTTCATGTGCAAAATAAGTAGTTTTTGTTAAGCACCTGTACCCCATAATGTCGTTCTATGTGGCATGTTTTGATATTTGAATTGTATGTATTTAAAACGTATGTAGTTAATAAATATTTAACTTGGGAAAAGGGAAAAGTATATACGAGTACATATGTATTTTTCTTTTATTTATTCTTTTAAATAACAGGCTGAAGCTGCACAGGGTGAAGCATGTGAAAAATTTGAGACCATGTCGGCATGTGGAAAAGAAGAATTAGTGGGCTTTCGTAATCGCCGTGTCCAGGCTTTTAAGAAAAGGTTTTTTTTTTTCATATAAACTTTTCATTTAAATATTAATATATAAAATCCTGTTCCAGTTTAACCGAATTAGCTGACTTGGAAGTAAAACATGCGAAAATCCAATATGAATATTTACGACAGTCCTTATTAGCTTTAAAAGAAATTTAATATTTGTTATAATAATAACTAGTATTATTATTATTATTATATTTATACTTATTATTTTTATATTTGCATATTAAACGTGTAATGTAAATCTAATTGCATATGCATGCATACATATATTTATGTACATATTTTATATGTATGTGTGTGTATTATCTTCCCTACTCTTTTTATTCTATATATCACTATATTTGTTCATTCCATATTGAATGTTGAACATTCAAATCTTAAATATATTTACAATTTATATTTTTATTATACATAAACATTATTATATTCTGCTACAAAAGCAAAAACAAAAGCAAGTTATGTAATATAAAAATACATGGCTAATAAAAAATTCGTATTTGTATTTATTAAGACTAGCTTATTTTTCTACAGAAGTATTTAGAAATATTTTAATATATATTTACATATAAGTATAATTAGTGGCATGCATTATACGATGATAAGTTGCATGGTACTATGATTATTAACATGCCACAATGAACAGTCTATTTTTCTTTTTTGCCGTCATGTTAATCTGCAGACCTTAAATTTTTTAAGTCTTTTGTTGTTTAGTTCATCATAACAAAAAAATTAAATATTAGAATAAAAAATTAGTTTACCAATCATTGATGACTGAAAAAATTAGCATATCCGGTTGTTACTTATCAAAATAATTATTTAAAATATTTTAAAAAGTGATACAAAATATTCTGTTCTTAAAAATTATTTGAAATTTGAGGTAAAAATTTTTGTTTATTTATAACATAAATGTCAGAATGATCACGAAAATTCGAAAACCAAAACAAAACATACGCCCATGTTCTGCATTCGTAAAATGAAGTGAAAGTGGAACTTTCGCCATTTTTGTGTTCTAGATTTTGTCAAAGTGAAATGAAAAGTAAAATATCATTTCCACTTTGTTTCAGGCGAAATTGAAGTGTTCTGTAAATCAATTTCACTACAAAAAATTTAATTTGAAATCGACAGCAAACACCCGCGCGTAAGACAGAAGAAAAGAGTAAATTTTTGAGTTAAATCTTAATATTTATAAGAAAAATAATAAAATGTAAGTACTCTTCAGGTTTTTTTTATAAAAAAAAAATTTATCGAACTATTTTTCGTTTTTTAAAGCCTAAGCACAAAAACACGGACCAAGAAGAAGCATTATCCTAGATTGACCAAGGGTTTCTACAAAGGCGACAGGACGCTATGTAACCAACTCTGGAAGGACCTAACAACAGAACTAAACTCGTTAGGTCCTCCAGAAAAAGATCAAAGTGGCTAGAAAGAAACCTGGAATGATTGGAAAGTCTGCATTCGCAAAAGGTTAGCGGAAAATAGGAAGGAGGCTTCGGTAACCGGTGGTGGACCTAGCAACATGCAGCGCATATCATCGAAAGAAGATGCAGTTGCAAAACTTTGTGGCCGGTATACTGCCGTGGGAAGTGTTTCTAACACTGTCACTTGGGGTAGCCAGAAAAGAACCAAATCCATCCGTTGCATTGCAAAACCTAGATAGCAACAGTATCCAGAATGTGCTAAATACACTTTCAGAAGATGGGCCTGATAAAAATGCAGAACTAAAGAAAACGAGGAAAAGAAGATTTGAGCCAACACAAACTGATCTACAAAACTTTATAGAAAACCAAATGTCAACGAATGAAAAGATCCGTAATGTTTTAGAAGATTTAAATAATACTTCAAAACTTATATTAAAGGAGCAAAAAGAAATTTCAAAAAACATTTAAAAACTCAGGAAACGTTTTGAAACGTTTGCGGATGTTATATGTCGTATCGAAAAAATTAATGAATTATCGAGAAGAAATTGCAAGAGGAGCAAGAAGTTAAAATAAAACAACTTGATATCGAAATTGAAAGAAACAATTTTTTCAAAAAGAAGTAAGCATTTTTAAATTTTTTAAGTAAATAAAATGAGAATGAAATCGTCGTGAATTAAACATTCCACTCTAGAACACTGTGGAATACCATGCGTGAAACTGGAAACGATTTCACTCTCATTTCGTAGTGGAATGTAGAACTTAAGCGTTAATGGATTTGGATACACGTTTAACGCAAAACCAGTCGTTTTGATTTTAATGGAAACGCACTGTTATAGTACAACAAAAATGATTGGACCCTATTGCAGTTTTCGAATCGGCTCGAGAGTTTGTAATAGAAAGCACACTTATTATTTCTTTAACATAGTAAAATACACTAGAGTTGAATCGACAATTGTAATAAGGCATATAGCTGCCCAAGTTCAAGTGGCAAATACAATTTATAAAGAAGCTGGCGAATATTTGACTGATTTAGCTCAATCATGAATCACAATACCCTGGAAAAATTTTTCCATTCCTCCAATTATAAGCATTTTCTTCATCTTGCATGAAATGGCATGCATTTATTCTGCGGGAAGCTGTTTGAAAAAATTAATAATAAAGAGCTGAAAAAAGAATTACCAAAGAATTTTATTAAAAGAAAATGTAAATATACGCTTAAATTCTAGATAAATAAATATGTATGTATATACATACGTAAGTATGTGTGTAGATAGATCCCAGTAAAAAATAGGATCATCCAAAGACTAATCTTCGAGCGCTCCTTTGCGAGTAATGGATTACTCCATAAAACTCCGGAACTCATTGAATTTTTAACACAGCATGTCCGCAGACACGAGTACTCCTTTTATGCTCCTTATGGAGTACTCCCTTTGATCTTGAAAATGACGACAGATGGATTAATCGTTGTTGTCTCCTAAAAGAGCATAAATGGAGTAATTTTTCAATTTCTTTTTCAACTAGTCGTCTTACATGACGCTTAGAAACTAAATTTTGACATATTTTCAATAATTTGTTACTATACCCGTACCTTTGCGCTTTTTTTAATAACACGTCTTTCACTTTTTAAAACTAAACTGACAAAATAGAAAAACAAAACGAAAACATCAACAATTAACAGTTATGTCAAAGAAAAAAAAACCCAAAAAACGAACTGATACATCCCTCATTGATCCATTTGGAGTATTAAGCGAGGCATAAACAACAAAACAAAAAAAGTTTCGATAGATCGCTTATTACTCCAAATGGATGAACAAGTCATTACTCCGTTATTGCTCGATTATGGATTAATCCATATATTTTTTACTGGGATGTACTATCCCAGCAAACAATATTTATTTATTTAAATATATAGTCAATCGATATAATCCTTACAAACTATTAGTATAATATTGCAACAAAATAAAAATAAATTACAAAATTTATGAATTAAGATAAACAATAATTTTATGTTTCACAGCATTGGAACTTAAAGAATAAGTAACGAATTCAGACAAATAATTATATTCACGACATAACCTCAAAAATGGATCAGCAAAAGCATAGTTAGATCCAAAGTATATCTATATCAAGTATATGCAAGAGCCCAACTGACTAAAATTTTTGTTAGTTTTTACCTGATCGTATGTCAAAGTTCGTTTCCTTTTGTAGCGCGCCATATTTGTTTATTCCGTTGAAAAAATAATTTTGTAAAATTGTGAAAAACATTATTAATTCAACAAAAGTAGAAAAAAAGAATTGTTGTGAAAAAGTGTATTGTTTAAGAAAAGTAACAAAAAGAAATTGTTTTAAAAAAGTTCTATGCGAAAAGTATTTAAATTTTTGGAAATAATTGTGAACAAAATATCTATATTATAAAAGAAAATTTCTGACATAAGATTAGAATTTTACACAAACAAAATGTGCGGTGGTTTTTGTAATTTTATGTTGTTGTACTTTTGCGACTACTTGATATAGATATACTTTGGTTGGATCTACAAAAATTAATAACGAGTAGTACGAGTACGAGGAATGTTAAATTGGACAGAATTTATCAGATATTCGGAACAAATGTTACCATTAATAAGGTTTATCATAAAAGTAAAATTTGTACGATGTTAAGAGTTGGTAAATGTATTAATGCTAGTCTACTAGTGTAGGATGGAAGATTTGTGGAAGTGCTCCATTGAAGGCCACGTAAACAAAACAATAAAAATTGTTTTTATACAGACTCAAGACTATTACTGTAGATATTATAATAAGGATCCCATATTATTGAACCATATTCCAAAATAGGCCTCACTAAGGATACGTATAGCTGCTTCGTAATGTAAGGGTCAGAAAACTCCTTTGCCCAACGATTTATGAAGGCAAGAGCACCTGTAGCTTTGTTTACAGTTAGTGTAATATGAGAAGCAAAATTTAATTTTGGATCAAGCAAAAATTCAAGATCAAGAAACGAGTCCACCAACTCCAACTGATGACCACCCAATAAGTAGTTAACAGAAATAGCTTTGGTTCTAGAAAAACGCATACATTTACATTTCTTTAGATTTAACTCCATTAAATTATAATTGCACCATAGGAAAAAATTGTTAAGATCCGTTTGGAGATAAATATGGCCAGGTTATTGAAGGATTGAACAATTTTTATATCAGCAGTATATTGGAGGACTTAATAACGCCAGGAAGATCATTAATGAACAAAGAAAACAAAATTGGACCAAGATGACTGCCTTGCGGAACACCAGATGAGACATATATGCATTTCGATGTGCTATTGTTGAAACGAATAGTTTGCTTTCTGCCTATTATATAAGTTCTTAACCAGCTTAAACTGTTACGAGTTACACCCAATATATCTAATTTATCCAGAAGAAGTTGGTGGTTAGCTTTATCAAATGCTTCACTGAAGTCAGTGTAAATAGCATCAGTTTGCTTCTTTTGTGTAAATGCTTGATTAACTGCAGAAGTAAATTGAAAGACATTAATTGTAGTTGAGCAGCCCTTTATAAACCATGTTGACAAGGTGAAATTAACGATGCAGCATGATGGCGGAGAAAATCAGAAACTAGTTTCTCAAACAATTTCGGAATGGCACTTAATTTTGCAATACCTCTATAATTCGTTATATCAGATTTGTTGCTTGATTTGCATAAAGGTATTATATATGAATCTTTCCAAAATGTGGGAAAATAACCAAATTTAATTGATGCATTAAACAGTAAAGTTAAACGATTGTTTCAGCACATCGATTTAACACGCAACTAGGAACTCCATCAGGACCATGACTGAAGGACATTTTAAGATTTTTCAAGCAGAACAAAATATCACCAGCAAGTAAGTATAGTGAAGCAACGGCATAAGGAGAAAAACTCTGTGATCGTAAACAGCATCCGAATAAGTACTGGCGAAGAAATCGGCAAACATATCACATATGAGTTCAGTATTACTGGATTTTCGATTATTAAATTTCATTGCTGATGGATATCCACAGGTTTTTCTCTTAGAATTCACAAATAAGTAGAAAGATTTGGGGTCACGTATGAAATTGTTTTTCATTTTAATTAGATAATTCTTATATAAAGCTTGGTTGAGCCAGTTATATTCCGAACGACTAACAGAATACTTTCCATAGTCAACAAACAAGCCGGACTTTTTACATTTTTAGTTTTTATTATTTTTCAGACGTGACAGCTGCTTGGAACTTCATGGGGGTCCAACATGTTTTTGCTGAGCTTTCTTATGAGTCCTAAAAGAGTCTTTTAGGACTCCTTTTTATCAGCAAAACCCTCAGAAAAAAGCTCCTAAAACCCTCAGATATGAGCGTGTTTTCCTATGAAACCGTCAAAAAAAGGAATATGAGCGTTTTAGGACATCTAAACTTAACGATTTGTATAGAAAATTGTGTCCCCTTTTGCTCAAAAATCAAAAATGGGTGCTGTGAATTCGTTGAATTCACTTTTCGTTTTTTATTTCATTAATTATTTGGGCTGAACGCCTCTTTTTGCCAGTTGTTGGATACATTTTCCCTTTTTATTTAAAAACACAGAAATAAACTTACTTTTTGAACAATTTCTCAAAGATTTTATCAAAACCAAACGAACAGCGCAAAATGGTCACAATAATGACAGATAAACGCAAAATATTGCAATTATCAAGAAAAGGAAAAAAACTACCGTTACCCCTCAGAAAACCTTCATAAATAAGAGTTTTCTAGGAGTGTGCTCCTAAATTGCTCATAAAAATTAATCTTTTCGGAGTCCTGATATCTGCAGGCTCCGAAATCAATCATAAATGCTCCTAAATTAGGAGGGTAATCATAAAAACCTCAGAAAAAGGAGACTTAAGAGTCATATTTAGGAGCGCTCCGAAAATTGTTTTGCTGGGATATACAGACATTCATACATACATATGTATGTATGGATTAATTTAAATATATGTATGTATACCAAATATTTTTGAAGATTAACAATTGTAGTCCTGGCATTTTATTTTGGACAAGTTCCCGTATTTTTGTAAATTTTTTTCCAAAGAGTAAGACTAATTTTTATATAATATCAGTTTAGCCAAAAAGTACGGGATCAAGCCTAATGACATAATAGGTACTTTCGAAACACCAGCGTTTTTTTTTTGTCAATGGGAGTCGAACTGTCAAGTGTTTTATGCTTTAGATTTAAAAGTTTAGAAACACACATAAATTATATAACAATGATGAGCACTTGTTCACAAATGAAAGCCTACATGCTACTTTTGTTTATATTATACTCTGTTGTCGGTTGACAGTTTGGACTTTAATACAACATAAATGCTTTAATGTTTTAGTTTTTCCAGCTTCATTAAATTTAGTTATAATAACAGAAGATAAATAATTATCATTATGGATCAAAAATCATATTAAAATAATTTGGTATTTAGCTAGAAAATAGGCAAGTTGGCAGCACTACGAGAACAGCTGCTGGAGAAGTCCAGCATCAAAACGCATTTTTTTTTTTGTTTTTATTTTATGTGTCGTTGAGGCAGGACCGGATTAACGTATGATAGGCTGACTTCCGAAGCGTATCAACAAAACACTTTTATACAGTTGTGTCCTGGGTATTTAGATCGTATGCTGAACAATGTATAAGCTTTAAGAGCGATGACCTGCTTGTTCTTTTACGACGTTTGTAATACCTGTCAACGACATTTTAAAATGGTATGCATTGTCGGTGTTTTGTATTGCGGCATTATGAAAGACTATACTTTATTCGAATACAAAGCAATTGAAGTCGGTCATACATTTCGACATCTTTCTTCTATAAAGTCATTTTGTTATTGTTGAAAACACAAACTTCAGAAGATGTCTGGAACAAAATGTGTTATGAACGTGTTGTAAATATGTATGTACAGTACAACTCACATAGTAAAGAGATTCTCACATGAAACGGTAGAATTGAAACAAAATCATTTTTCACCACTAGAATTTTTGCATCTGTAAGAACATGTATGTGTGTTGTATCTGTAAGTAGCGAAGCGGTAATGATTGGCACATTATGTCAAGGCAATAACAAAAATAGGAGAGTTATTTACTCCTTACGGACTTCTGACAGTCTGTGACTATTTTGTAAGTCGTCGAATATAATAAGAGGATGTTTTTTGAAATTGTTAGTTGCTGAAGGAAAAGAGTGCAGAAGTATTCCCATTTTTTATATTCCCCATGATTGTGTAAGGCGTTGGCGTTTACGCTTTAGTTGTTTTTCGTAGTAGATTAAAGAAAACTGCTTCTGTGTTTCTTTAATCTTGTACAAAAAACGTCTTCGGCGTAAACGTCAACACCTTACACAATCAGGCTGATTGTATTGACGTGACGTTGAGAAATTGTTACAGAATAAGGGTAATCTGTATTATTGATTTGCTGTACGGTTTTCAATGTGTGTGACTCGTGCATGCCATTGAAAGTTTCATAGTATCTTCTGCCGCATTATTCCTACATATATGTCCCCATATTGGAATTACATTGGACCTACATATATAGTTACTATCGACACTGCTTCTACTGTATATGCGGACATGTAACCACAGATTCACTAGTGTACCACTCCCAATTCCGTTTCTATACGAACTTTCTTACACGAATTCGGTTTAAAAAGATTTTAAAAATATATTTCGTTCTTAATATTTCCCCCTCTGTCCTGTTACTCCAGTCATCGATCGAAGAATTATTTGGCCAGCTCTAAAACTATTCCGCCACCACCAATTCACATGAACTGTCGTGCTACAAAGTAATTCCTATTTCCCTAAGACGTTCCACTAGTATTATATAATTGTCCAGACGCTCCAGCCGGAAAAAGCGGGCAACCGATGCTTGCTTAAGTAAGAGTCTGATACTGCTCACACTCAAATATGGCATGTGAGTCGTCCTCTACCTCACAGCACTGATCACGTATCTCCTACTCCCATCCTTGCAAGAGTCGCCTTACCGCAGGAGTGCCCACTCCTCAGTCTATTTATTATTTTCATCTCGTTCAGTTTCATGTTATTGACACCCTTAAACCATGGGTCACCTCGTCTCACGCGGTGTTATATTGTCCCATATTGTTGGCCCTTTGTTGCGCATAATTTCTCATATTCGTCTGCCCATTCATACCATAGCTCGTCCTTAACATTGCATACTGCGTCCTTGATTGACAATTCCTTCTCAGATATCTCCCCCTGTTCTAGTGCCGCGTTGGCAGCCCAGTCTGCCATCTCATTACCGTATATGTCCGAATGTTCCAGTATATAATGTAACTCAATCCTGGTAAAGTCAGCCTCCAGTATCCGCTCGTGTATCCTCCTAATGAGGTAGTCATCACTTCTCTTCTTCATCAGTGCTACGCAGCCAGATTTTCTGTTCATCAGTAAGGCGACCCTCTCAAATCCCCTACTTCTGGCGTATTCGATGACCAAAAGCTCGGCTGACATCGATGATAGCTTCGCCTGGACTCTGAAACGCGCCGTGTGTTCACGCTCGTCATGCAAAAAGGCTGCATCTGTCGTGCCATTCCCTACTGGTCCATCAGTGTATACAATTTCATATACCTCCAGCATATTATGCAATTTCTCCAGTAATATCGCGTTGATCATTTCTGTATTAGTTCCGTTCTTGTTTTCACATACACCCTCAAAAAATCCACCTTGACTTCCAAATTGCGCCCAACCTCGTCATCCCCGCCAACATATAAAAGTTATCCTAGTCAGTGTCCGTTTGTACTTATGGAAGATCCTAGCAGTAGTTCTTAATTTAATAAATAGTAATCAATTCACACATATCCTCGGGGGTTACTCTGTAATGCGATGCGAATGAAAAACTGAACGCATTTGTATGCTATTAGCATTGAAATGCGAAACCAATTCCTTTCGCATCGCATTACAGAGTAACCCCCCTCTATTACAAAATAGCCATATCTCAAAAAATATCAAACTGAGCAATATGTACGCTTTCAGATACAACTGCACCAAATATATTTCGCTGCAACTTCGGTTCAGCTTAAGATATAATGGTGAAACTTTTTCTACATATCGAGGTGGTATAAAATAGCGCCTTTGTTTAAATAACTAAAATATAATTTTTCGAGATATGACTATGTTGCATCAAAGGAGCGATATATACTTGCCGAACGAAGAAATAGTCTTAGTTTCTTAAGCTGAGAACATACTATTGTGTTTTCTTGTGACGCTACGGATTGTCTTACGATGTTCTCGATTAATTAAATCTTCGGAGTTTTTTTGTGACGAGAACAGCTAAACAATTTTTATCATTTTTACTTTATGACTTATGTACTTACCCTTATTGATTGCTATCACATAAGACTGGAATTATGTTTTGTTGCATTGGGGGATTAAAAGAATTAAAATAATTCTGCAGTTTCCAACGTATAAACCGATTGGAATAACACTCACACGGCACATAAGGAAAAGTTGCTGAGTTTTGTTAACTTTGTATCTTGGGTCACCTCGGAGGCTATGAAAAATTTAAAACCAGCTTCACGATCTTGATCGGATGAATACGATTTTTTGCACGTAGATTTTACTATCCATGAGATTTAAAAAGTTTATGTTTATGGATTTCCATTTACAGTTTAAGCGAAATTAGACTAAAAATACTTTTGAGTTTTTTTTACAAAAAAAAATAATAATAAAAAGCTAAATATAGTCTGATTAGCAAACACTTTTCCATCGTATATTAACAACAGAATTCCCAATGTTTCAATAGAAAAATTTACAGTTGAGTTAAAAGTGGGGATATAACCGATACCAATATATCGGCGATAGTTCAGTTTTGCCGATGTATCGCCATCGGCGATGGTTATTATTTTTAACTTGAATTAATAAAACTTAATATGCGTATCGCCGATATTTCTTTTTGAATATCGGTATCATCGTTTCGGCAAAAAGGCGTAACGTTACTCCCTAGTTAAAAGAAGCCTGTTAACTATTTCATAATTATACAATTTTCCCCCCAATACATCTGCTTCCAAATTGCGGCATTCGATATCGCTCGAAATTTTTATATAAAATGTATTGAAATTTCGATCGATATCGATAGCGTGATCCATTGACCGTTACCACATTTCCAGCCTCATCGAAAAAAACGGTCCAAATCACGTCTCCAGGCGACATAGCGCACCATACAGTGACACGTTGAGCATGCAAAGGCTTTTCAATAATCGCTCTAAGATTTTCACAAGCCCAAATTCAGCAATTTTGCTTGTTCACAGAAAATCTCAGAAGGACGATTATGTTGTTACGAAATGTAACTTTAACAGAACCACCATTTTCATAGTGGATTTTAATTATTTTAGTTCAATTTTCGAACAAAATTGAATTCACTGCAAAAACTGCCAATGCATCTACTACGAATATGCCGGAAAACTAAATGTCAAAACCATAATGTTCTTGGTGTTGCCACAATTGAAAAACAAAGTTCTTGCTGATCCCTTTATTCCAACGGATCAGCCGTTTCCCACGTGGCAAGCGGTGATTGCTATAGTTCTTCGATACCTATAAAAGAATCAAGAACATTAATTGATCACATCCATATATAATTTCAGAGAGTTTTGAAAAGTTAATTTCTTTGTGAACGCGTTAGCCAATTTTTGGTTTTTGAAATCGATCGGAGGAGCCGCCAAAACACTTTTGGAAAAAAAATTCCAATTCTTTCGGATATTTCCAAAAATATACTGGTCCGAACCGGTTCCAATTCAGAGGAAATCTAACATTAAAGGAATCCTTTGAAAGTTACACACACATACGAGGTCTGATCAAAAAATAACTGTTATTTTCATCTTTCGTGAGTTACGTACATATGTTCGATTATCGCATTTTTTCTGTTATGTTGGTACACATGTCATTTATATGTATATGTTGGTAATATCAGCCACTTCGGATTGTCAATTTGTTTTTGACAGATAAAAAGGTTAGTAGTGTTTTGGTGTGCTCTTCGATTTTTTACTATTCAAAAAAATGGATCAAGAAAAGTTTTGTGTAAAAAATTAAATTAAATGCGCAAGGACATTTGAAATGTTGACTGTGGCGTTTGGCGAGTCTACTATGAGCAGAACACAAGTTCAATTGTGCTATAACCGGTTTAAGGAAGGCCAAGAAGATGTAAATGACGATGCTCGTCCTGGTCTCCCGAGAACGTCAACAACCGATGAAAATAATGAAGCAGTGAAGAAAATTATTTTGGATAATCGTTGAATCACTATCATAGAAGTTGCTCATATCGTTCGGCTAATGCCAAGCAAATTGATATCGCACCAGCTCACACATCGATGCTTGTGCATGAGTTTATGGCCAAAAACAAAAACGGTATCATGCCTCAACCACCGTATTCACCGGACTTGGTCCCCGCTGACTTTTTCCTCTTCCCAAAATTGAAGACACCGATGAAAGGAAAGCGTTTTGCTACGATTGAGGAGATTAAAGAAAAATCGAAACAGGAGCTGTTGGCAATACCAAAAAGGGCGTTTCAGAAGTGTTTCGAGGATTGGAAAAAAACGCTGGCAAAAGTGTATTAGATTTGAGGGGGATTACTTTGAAGGGGACAAGATAGTTATTGATGAATAAATAAATACTTTATTTTTTGATCAGACCTTTACGGTTATTTTTTGATCAGACCTCGTTTATACAGACATACTGACGGCTTCTGAGGAGTAGTCAGGAAAGCTTCCTAGGAATTCAAAACGTCGAGATCCGGTGAAAACTTGATTTTTCAAAACGGGGTAAAACCAGTGACTTCCCGATTTTTTTTTTTTTAATATGCAATTTTCTTGGGCAGAAGTTACAAATTTTGTTGCTGTAAAATCAAATTAAAAGATTAACTGCTTATGATAAAGTATAAATAAAACGATTGAAATGTGAGTATGGAATTAATGCTATTCCGACCAGCATGTCTTGCACGCCTGTTAATGTATTATTTAAATTTCTTCGTTTTTTCACTGTACAATTTTTTAATACTAAATAAAATTTAGTTGCTGTATTTATAAAAAATAATGTGGTCTTGAATTTTAGCCTGACAAATACTAAAGAAAGAACTTGCTAAACTATATACTCGTACTATGGCAATAATGTGCTTGACAGCGCAAGTGATCAAGTCTCGTCCACGTCCTGCCATCGATGGTTGGCCAACTACGTCCGACATTGAATTCCAGTTCATATATAATTCCAAAGGATAGTAACAGAGATAATCACCCTCATCGTGTTTGGCGTTCTTCGCCTCCAAATTCGACAATTTGTTATAGATTAAAGAAAAACGCCAATTACAATAAGGATGAATGCAAAATTTAAAAGTTCAGCCTTAAGGCCATGTCAGATACAACTTTTGCTTCGCGTTGCGTTGTAGATTCGTTTGGACATCTAAGATAAAATGTACATACTTATGTATATGAAACATGCCACATAAAGCACTTTTAACGCAGCGCAAAGCGACAAGTTCGGTAACTCTCATCTTTTTGCGTGCTTTGACAATCAGCACGAATAATTTTTTTTCTTTTGCCAAATTCTGAAGTAAGTTTGAAATATTTGAATCTGTTTTAATAAAAGCTAAATATATATGTACAATTTATGCAATATATATATTAAAAAAATATATATAACAAAATTATCAACCACTTATGGTAAAGGAACAATAAGCGGGTGTTGTCAAAGTGGTTATTGTGACATACACCTTTTGCTTTTTTTTTTGTTTCTTTGAGTTAACTCTCGAAAGAGAGTAAACAATCAGTGGTCTGGCTGCACCAAGGCAGATTTACCAGGTACTCTCAGTACCGCAGCTGTATATTGAAATTTGTTGAGCTACTGTCAAAAGTTTATATACAAGCCACATAAAATGTTGTTTTTTCTTAAATCTTCCTTGTTAATGATGCTTCATCTTCCTTGATTTTGACATTAGCTCTTCATTTTCTACCAACAAAATACGTGTGGTTTTTGGTGTTGTTTCATTGTTGTACTAGTAAGAGTACCTGGTAAATCTGCCTTGGGCTGCACTTAAAAATTAATTGCCAACGAGGCTTGATGTTGACTCACTCAGAGCTGCTTTGCGACTGCACCTTTTGCTTTACGCTTTTCTATTAAAGTTAAAAACGCCAAGCAAAGCGACGAAGTTGTATCTGGCCCGGACTTTATTATTGCGTCGTAGACGTGACGAAATCTATAAAAGGTGGCAACATTTGCCATATGTTCAACATGGGAGGCATTTTTATTTCGACTGCGAATACGACATCACTAATAAGGACCGTTATCTCTCTTTGTCGTTGTGGCCACCTACAAGATCATGAACATATAAGTACAGTTGCTCTGCAGGCAACTTCAAACAGCATACATATGTATTTCAGACGCAAATTATTTTTTATAAATACGGCAGTATTATTTTCCAAACGAATTATTTCAAATTTCTATGTTTTATTAAAGAAACACATAGCATTTGCTATCTTTAATTCTACGGAGTTCATGACAAACCGCGTATGTCTCAATGTTAGTTTTGCAGGAAATTTATATAAGTATTCATATGTATGTACAAACAAAAGGTATACAATTTCAAGTGAAAAACCCTATAAGTGTAAAATAGCGAAAAACACTGTTTCTTATTACACTTGTACAATCAACTAGAAAGCTGGTACTAGATTAAAGACACAACTTGTATTTTTATACAAATATATGTACATATGTGTGTATATGCATATATAGTAAGGCACAATGAGGCTGACTAAGAAATCGTATCAACACAAAATTTGCATACAATTCTGTTGCCGTATTGAGATCGTGTACATAAAGTATTTATGCAAAGTTGCGTATGGAATACTTTTGGACGACGAATTCATTGGAAGTCTCTGCCGATAGAACCACATGTGTCAATACAAGTGACCATTTTTGATAATAACATATATTTAGCTCATTTAGTTTCAATAGTGTCATAACTCCAAAAATGAGATTTTTGAGATAATAATTATTATTATTTTATCAATAACTTATACACTCAAAGAAAGCCTAATTCTTATATTTCCATTAACTTGTTAGTAAACTTAAAAAAGGCGTTTTCTGCAAAACATTTTTTTTATGGCACTGTTGAAGTAATTAAACGATTTGTACAAAATTTTTAAATAATGCAAAAAAAACTTACATACCCGATTGTTCATGAAATTCATAGAATTATTCAAAAAGATCTTCGCCCTATGTTCCAGTGGGGATTAGAGGAACAGATTATGTAATATAACATAAAACAAACTCATTCTAACATACAATATTTTAGAAGAATGATATAAGAAAAAAAACTTAACCAAATAACTTAACTATTGGTGATATTTCTTTAAACGAAATGAAAATGTTAAAACTATTCATTGTAACAGAACAATAATTCAACTTGCTTTTATGAGTTAATCCTATTTTAAGGCTTCCAAAAACAAGTTTCAAAGAATAATTAATTATATGGAGGCATTTAAAATAATTTAAAAATATAAAATAACTAAATTATTATATAAATATCATTAAAAAGTTGCTTAATAAGTTCTTAATATTTACAAAATTCCAACAATTGCAATAGAGATTATCAATTGTTGTATATGAAAATCAAATCAACTCATCTGCATCATTTTGCCAATGGAAACATTGATTTAATCGTCAATTAATATAGGCTCTTCTAAGGAGTTGTTTGGACATGCTGCTCTATTTCCAGCAGTTCCTGAATCGCTACTGGTGTTCTTTGTCTTACGTACAAGCAAAGACTTTTGATGCTGAAATGGAAAGGAAAAAAATGGGTTTTATTTAACCACTATCTGATTAGTTAATTTTTTAAAACTTAAAGATGTGGAGAGTTGTTTCCGGATATAGCAAATATTTCATGTGACAGAAAAAGTTTTCTAAAATGGCTACAGAGTAAGTAAAAGCATATCGTGTTCCCATAACCTTGACACCACACTAATGGCTGACAATTAGTTGTCATGTCAGCCACCCGAGCGATCAATCAAGCATTCTGCTATAAGAAAATATGGAAAACGGTTGACCTTAAAGGCCATCTCCTGCAAGTTCCCGCTAATTTTAACCGCTGAAAACGGTATTATTTTAAAACTGTAAAGCCCGTGACTGACTATCCTACGCAATCGCACAATTCATTCACAAAAAAACATTCCTAAAGTCTGACCGACATTAAAAAGTTGCTTCAAAATGGCATCGTAGGTGACATAGTCCCGGTTCAAACACTTCAACTTTTGCTGCCAAAGTACAATCAACTCCTTACCGCAACTCGGCAATGAATTGAAACAGAAAGAAATAGAAACGTGTACTACTTTTAGACTGTTTCCTTCTCGCTTACAGAAAAATCAAAAGTTGAGCAGCAAAAGTTGAAGTGTGTGAACCGGGACATACTATTATAAAGGGTGTTTTTTTATAGAGTGATACAACTTTGAGTTGGCATCACTGCTTTATTTGACCACCCATTTAACAGCTGATAGTTGTTTTTTGTTTAGTTTGGTTTGACATTTCATTATGGATCGACTTACACCAGGGCAACGCGTGCAAATTGTGGAAATTGTTAATCAAAATAATGGTTCTATTCGTCAAACTCATCCTGCACTTCTTCCATTTTAATGGCGTACATAATGGTCCTTCGAAGAACAATAGAGGGTTTTCGGACCACATTTACTGTTATTGATAATGTGCATAGCGTGAGACGCCAAACAGTGCTCACTGAAGAAGCTGTAGACTCTGTACAGAAAAGCATTGAAGATAATATTCATCAATCAATTCGTCGCCGTCCTCAGCAACTGGGATTGTTTCCTTTCACTTTATGGACAATTTTTTTAGTTGTTGAAAATTGGTGTCCCAGATTGCGCCTTGTACGCGCCAGCCGTGGCTGCCACATGGCCAAAATCATATTTAAACATTAATGTCATAAAATTTTCTATCCAATAAAGACCGTTTTATTGATATCAAAAATATATTTATTATGTTTTATTATGATTTAAACTTGTATCACTCTATAAAAAAAACACCCTTTATATCGTGAAGGATAGCACAGGTCAAGTTCGGAAATCGGCTGAATCGGGCAAGAGGGAAAAAAGTTCCCTAAGAAGAACTAATCCTAATTTTTTTTAATTCATTTAGGCATAGGATATTTTTTATGTCAAAGGTCCAACGCGTTAAACTTGGAGCTATAAAATAAAAAACCTCGCCCCCTTTTTGTGGGCGTAATTATATGCAAAAAAAAGTGTAAAAATTAAACAAAATTGTATTACTTAAGCTGAGACGTAACCTGATCCTCCCCTGCCTTACCCCCCTCCTCCCCTGTGCCCACAAAATACCCTATACACTTAACTATCCCAAAAATTTATTTTTAGTGCTTTATGGCGAAATAGTTTTTATTTACTAAAAAAATAGTTTTTATTTTCTAAATATTTGGAGAGTATTTAAGATCCGACCTGGTCGAATATAACGTTTTTACTTGTTGATTGTCAAGTTAGTCCCAGTTTACATTGTGCGATTTTTGTTGCTGCGATTCTTATTTTGTGAGAATACTGAAATAGGAATATATCGGGCCTGTTCTGTAAATCACGTCGGGTTGAAATCGCGTGAATTCAAAAATAAATCATGGCCCTGAAAACGTTCTTAAAATTAGATACGAAAGTTTTCTTCTGGATATGATATTTGAAGCTATATATAACAGCAATATTGAAAAATGTCTGGCAAAATATTTCTATTAGTGGAGATAATTTTCGAAAATCACACGATTTCAAACCACGTGATTTACAGAACAGACCTGTATACCATTTGTATTCCTTTCTCGCTCTTCCTCACTAAATATCAAGACAAAAACTGCATAGTGTAAACCGGGACTTATTCTAAAAAAAAAAAACTTTTGAAATAAAATTTTTCAGTTTTTTGACATTTCTCGAAATCTACTTGTGCAAACCGGTTCCAATTCACAGGAAATCTTTACAGGAAATCGAAGTTTGAACGAAGTCTTTGAAACGCGGCTAGCACGGTTCGAACACTAATTGACCCGGTTAGTAGTGCTCGAGCATTTTTCATATTACTAGATATGTAAGCACGCTTTGAAATTAATATGTAGCATTAATGCAAACGAGATTGTGGCAAACTTACATTTTGCATTTGAACAGCCTTGCTGGCGGCCGCGAACTGCCATACTGCTGGTGTAACCTGTGTTTCCTTTAAAACTTTATTTATAAATCTGTGAAATGAATAAATTTTGTAGATTAGATCTATTAGCTCTTGAGGTATAAGGGTTTAAGAAAGTACTTATTGAGATAATTATTGACAGCAGCCAAGCCTTGCAATTTTAGTATTCCTACTGAAGGTACTTTGACGTAAAATTCCTCAGCTACACGTTTGGCAACGAATTTCTGATTGACATGAGATGGGGAAACAATGTAACCATATTGTATGTGGGCGGGTGGAGTTGGTGTTGGAGTTGGCGAGTTGTCATTTAAATCGCTAATTAGAATTTGAGCTGTAGTCGTAAGCGCTTGCACATTCTTATCGACATTAAGAGGTTTTTGTGGAGATCCAAATGATTGTACTTTGCTTATGGTTAAAGTAGCACTTAATGAATTCGTTTCCGGTGCCGTTGTGCTGATGGAGTTATTTGCTGTGAGAATTGAAGAAACTGCACAAGCAGATGATACTGTCGTAGATGATGCTGGCGTTATTTTAGTTGAAGTAGCTGACACGTTTGTTATTTTTGTTGGTGTAATAGTAGCTTTTATTGAGGGTAATACATGAATTGGCATAGTTGGCGAGGGAATTGCTAATGGAGCTGAATGTGTTGAATTGATGGCAGCCACATTTCGGCAAGGTTTATTTAACATATCTTGCACTTGTTTCACGGTTAAAGTTGGGGCAGCAATCACTTGATTTTTTGTTACTGTTGCAGTTGTTGTAAGCGGCTTCACCGCTTGCAATGTGGTTGCACCTGAACTAATAACCTTTTGCACTTTTAAGGATATTGGTGGTCTTCTAAATGGAAATGGAGTTGTTGTTGCTGAATTATCAGGTGATGATGGCAAAGCTGGGCTAGAGCTGGATGGGCTTGTCAATTTGGACGCTATTGGTTTAGGTGTTGAAAATTTCGGTGTAATATTTGGCTGCTTTGTACATAAAAATGAATTAATAATTTTCGTTTTACTACCAACAATAGCGTTTGAGGCGCTGGTGACTGCCGTTGTGGTATTAATAATTGTGGGCAATTTAATCTTTTTATTAGGAGGAGCACTGAACTGACTAATAGTTGGCGCAGTAGTCGAGCTTGTACTTGCACAAACCGAAGTTGAAGTAATTGGAGCAGTTATTAGCGAAGTATTCGTAGGTTTCCCTCTTAATATAAAAGGTTTCGATGATGATGATGAGGTTGTCGTTGAACTTGTTGCTGTAGAAGATGTGGGTTTAATAACAATCGATGCTGTGGGCTCGTCACCATCATCCATGAAATTAACATCAAAGACAATAGGTGCTTTAGACTCTAAATTATTTTTTAAAATATTCGATTCTGCAGGCGTCACAACTTTAGAAATTTTTGTTGAACCCACTGTTGCCACCACCTCAGGGCTGACTGATGGCGATACGTTGCTATTCTCATTCACTTGATTTATTTGAATATCCTCAGAATTATCGGGAAGTATTTTTCTTATGACAGCATCAACTGCTAAATTTTCTGAAATTTTATCATATTTGTTTGAACAGAACAACGATATCCGTCTACGTTTTATTGAACCTGCTTCAAGGGCTTGCTTAATTGTATTCTGCGGCAGTTTAAGCGTAGCAGGCCGCAATTCATTTGCCAATGAATTTGAGGTCACTGTCGCATTGCCTATAGTAGCTGTCGATATTGTGGTTGTTGCTGCCAGCGATGTACATGAAGACGAAGCGGAGGATGTTATGAAGATAGTGGAACTGTAAGGTGCTTCGGGAGGCGCAGACTCAATGCCAGTTATGATAGCAGTTTGTGGTAAAGTAACGATTTGTGCTGGTGCTACATTTGTAATAGCTGTGCTGGGAGTAATGCCAGTTATAATTGTATTTGGAGGTAGCGTTAAAATAGGCAATGGTTTATTGGTAGCAACCATGGGGGGAACATTCATTAACACTGGTGCCGAAGTGTTTGAAGAATTCAAAGGTGTAATAATAGTGTTAGTATTTGGCACTTTAAGTAAGGACTGTGTGTGCTTGGCGAGCAATGAAGAGTCTGTATTATTAGCTTTTGGTGCTAGGGATAATGGCGCGGGCAAGGAATTGGATTGAGACAGTCTATTTGCAATAGTGTCTTTGATGTAAGAATTCTCTAAGGGCTCTTCTACAATTACACAATCTTCATCGTCGTTGCCACTATCAACTTTTTTAAGATCTTCTTCATTAATCATTTTACCTGGTGGCCCTGGGGCAGTTAGTTCCAGCAACGTTTTATTTGATGTTGTCAATATCGGTGCAATATCGGTGACAGTCTTTTGGGCCACTGGCTTTTCATTTATCACACTCACATCCATTTCAAAATGTGTTTGTCCTTTTAAGTGTACTAGCCAAAAGGCTTTGGTTTTTTCTTCGGGTCTTTTAACGATATTATGTTGCAATTGATACAACTCTCTCAACATCATTTGCCCATCCACACTTTGCAGCAAGACCAGAGTAGGTGCAGTCATATCCATAGTTAAAGGACCAAAATAAATTTTCCTTACCGATCTGGGAGTGACGAAAGCATCGAACGGAGCATTTTGGAAAAATTGTAATTTGACAATTTTACTTTTTAGCCGAGCAAAATTAATAACCTTATGTATTCGATCCAACGATACAAGATCTCGGAAGTCTGGTACGAATATATGGGAGAAATCATTATGCAAATCGAGTACCAACCATTTGTGATCCAATTTGTGTAATTCGGGCAAGAAAATTTCATCAATATCAGCCTGCGTTACGCTACGAAATTCTATATTCGAACTCATTTTACTATAACTATCCATTTTGAATAAACTGGAAGGTTGCGCACTGTCAACTTTACGTTTTCTGGAAACTATCTTAGCAATTACTTTCGCGGGTTCCGTTTCACTTTGGTTTAATGAATTTTGTGTGGCAGCAGTATCCTGTTGTTTACTTATTTGTGGTGCAAGTGATTGCGTAGTGATGGTGGCTGACGGTTGCAGTTGTATTGCAGCAGCCGTATTTGAGTTTTGCGTGACTGTACGAGGTTGTATAGTTACTATTCTCCGTGTTGGCATAATTTGTGCTATTTTTGGTGCTTGTGGTGGTAATGGCTGAGGTGGCGTTTGCATGGATGCTGTCATCGTGTGTGCCGATGAATTCACTTGAGGGCTAGGCCACTGACCTGACTTTTCTTTTTTCTTTTGTTCTTTTTGTCTTTGCTTCACTAGCAGAGAACACAAAATATTTATCTTTTTCGTCAAGGCTGGATGACTTTCGGGCGTAGGTTTGTTACAGGCCATATTCGGATCAGCTTTAAGAAAACCCTTTATTACCCAATGTGATTGTTTACCCTGCATTACAACGGCCAACTTCTCGGTTTCCTTGTTGCGAAATTTCTGCAACAGCATTTTGCCCATTAATGGCATTTTCTCAGCTTTCAAAGCTGCAATATTTACTATGCCCATAGCCCCCATAATCAAAGGCATCACGTTTTGTATAGTAACCACAAAGAATGTTGCATCCTTCATTTTCACCTGCCAAATATAAGCGAAACCTTCCAAAAAAGCTTCAAGAAAATTACACCATTTCATTATGCACAGTATGTCTGAATTGGGAGTTGGTATTATATGCGATTCTCTTTGGAGGGCGCAGTCGATATCTTGCATCTTTTTACTAACCAAGGTATTCATTGTTTTTATAACACTATTATACACATCTCTTACATTCTCATTATCCATACTCAAAACAATCGTGTTTGACGCATCTTTGGGTGCTACAGGTGGGCCTGATGGTAATGCATTTGCGGACATTTTATTATGTTGATTTTGATTTTGATTTTGCGAAAATGCTGCCGAGTTTACGGAGGTGGCGGAAGAGAAATCCAAACATTGTTCTTCAGTTAACTGTGTGTTAGGCTTTGCTTTCTGTACATTTGCTTTAACATTTAAGGAAAAACAACTTGCAATTTTAGGTAATTTAAGTTCATCAGCTCCAGGATCTGACTCTGGGACTGATTCTCTTACATCAGCCGAGTCCTTATTGTTTGTTATCATCACAGGAGGCGGTAAGTATCTGTCTTGTTCTGTGTTTTTAGAATCTGTTCTTGAAGAGCATTTCTTGACCGTTATAACGCCGCCAGTACTACATATTTGGAAGTGGTTAGTAGATTGCACAGATTCTGTACTTCGCTGAAGTTTTTCTGAAGGTTTCATGGCAGTTGCAGATGACAGCTGAGTGTTATCTTTATTTTTATTCGCAGTGGAGGAAATAATGGGTTCATCTTCATCTTCTAAAAGATCCACAACTTCATTGACAAGTAAAAACTTTTTATTACTCACATTAGTTTTCACCAAGTTATCACTTGATTGTGGCAGTTGATTTACGACACTTTTTGTTTTCTCTGCAGCAGAGAACTTTTCGTTCGACCTGACTGAACTGCTATTGCTTATCTTATGATTTTCAATATCTATTTTATGGTAATACACAGACCTCATTACGTGTTCGTTTAAAAGAATTCTAGTTTGATCATTTTCATTCTCTTTAATATATTTTAAAACATTAAGTCTGCGTCTGCGATTACAATATAGAAACATGCGCCTAGGAGTAGGAACATGTCGCCTACAACTATCAATGCGAGACGTATAGAAACGTTTCCGAACATCATACAAACTTCGTTTCGACTTTTGCATGTCTGTGCGATCTCCTTTATTTGCTGAACCTTTTCTACATTCATCTTCTACATTCTCTTCAGAGTCGGCGTCTATTTGATTGTTTGTTTGATCCAACATTTTATCTGCCTTTATTCCCCTGTTTTCTCTATGGCTACTGCGTTTTCTTTCCTTCATCCAATCATCGTCGTCATCGTTTTCATCCTGTTCTTCCTCGTCAAAATCTTCCGCTCCGTTATCATCGAAAGGCTCTTCATCGTTATTATTCACGGAGTTTTTCTTCTTTTCCACCTTATCAAAAGTATATTTAGGCTTTGCAGTAACATTATAATCAGACTCAGGTTTTTGTTCAGTGGCATGCTCAACTGTGGTATTGACTCCTTCCTTTTCAATTACCATAGGTTTTCCTTCCACAGCACGACCTTTACAAAAACATTTATACAAATTGTGAACCATGCACCAGTGGGCAATATTATCCATATCTTGCAACGGTACTAAATTAACTGTACAATGTTTTAGTTGTTCTAAAATGGAATCCTTAACGTACACGGGATCATAAAACTCTTTGATCTCAATGGCTAAGTGTTTTTCTTTATCTATGGCTGTCAAAGCAGTTTTTTTCGGTGAATTACGACGTTGTTCATCTTCTGTATCGGCAAAGTCTTCATAACGTTTGGGGGCTTTGGTACATCGACGTTTCTTATCGTTGTTAGTTTCGTTAATCAATAATGTTTCATTTTCCGTTAGTACAATAGTCGAAGTAAATTCCTTTTCCATTCGGGCCAAGCGTGCAGTGGCTTTCCGACGAAGCATGAATGCATCCTCAGTCGTAAGTGTTCGTCCCTAAAATATTTGTAAATTATAAAGGATAGGTATTTGCATAAATTTGCATATTTAACTTACATCAGTTTCTAAGCGCATTATACGCGATTGATTTAATGTCTTGCAATTGCACTCCAGCATGCATTTGGTCTTTCCACAGTGTTCCCGTAATGGCACAACATCCTTTAGACTAAGACATATACAACCCATTTGACAATAATCCCTAGAACAGGGTTTTTTATCTAAAAACAAAGAGAATCACATAGATACATATAGATCAACCGCAAAGCATACACTGAAATTCGTACCATTTTCTGGTTTAACGGCTGCATCGATAATTGTTGCATTAAGACGTTTCAGTTCCAATCTAAAAGTATTATATGTGTATGTGTAGTAGAGTACTGTTTAAAAATTTTAAAAGCTGGTAGAAAAACTTACAACAAACTGTTTTGCTTCTTCGGCTTTTTTGGAAATCCTCCGGATACTACAGTGGCATTGGGAGAAGATGATATTGGCCGTTCTAGTCCCTCCTGTTTGCAATTGGTTACCGTTTCACTTTTTAGAACTTCTTCATTATTTAAACCATCTGGATCGTTTTTGATAAAGGAGTTTTCACTGCAACTTATGGCCACGGTGTTAATCATATCGCTTACAACATCAGCGCACGTGAGAAGCACATCATCCGTTACATCCAGATTTTGACGAAATGAAAAGTCGGTTTTTGGTACTAATTCCGTCTCTTCCACGCACTGTTCGAAAGATTCATCCAACTTTTCCGATCGATCAACCACACGTCGAACTAAAATATGATTGCGATCATTGAGATAGGGTATAACGAATGTATACGATTTTCGAAGGTCTGAATGAAGACCCTTTGCGGCAGCTAATTCTGCTTCTTTCAGTGTTTTAGGTTGTTGCAACGTTGAAACACTAAATTCCGCCCATTCTCTAGAAATATCGTGATGAGGTAAAATATATTGTAAATATCTTTTGGCAATTTCATGCAAAGGTTTGCCATACTCAGGAAAAACTTCTAGTTCTACTGTTGGCATGCGAACTACAGCCATACTGCCGCCAGCCAGAAGCAGAGCTGCAGTGTCATCATCTAATGGCTTCTGGAAGGTCTTATGTGATAATGGGCATGGCTTAAAAACTGAAGGCAATGCTCCTCTGCTGTTGAGTTTTTTCGTTTTTTCAGTTATTGTTTTGATGGGTTTTAAATATTGCCAAATTTTGTCATCAATGCAATAACCAGAACATTCCTTTGGTGGGTTAGCAACTCGACTAACGTATGGAGTTTTGCTGAAGTCATCATTATTCCCTCGAGCGCCTCTAAGCCGAACTTTAAAGGCACCACGATCAACATCTAAGGTTTGATAGTAATATTTATTAAATTCGGTGTTTATAAAAGAAGCTGCAATCCAACCGTTACGTGTAAATGACATTGAAGAATTGGATGACTGAGTCAACAATTGACTGGCACTCTTCACTTTCTGTGTACGCATTCTTCGCTGCAATTCTCTATAAATGCATGCCTCATTGTTAATAACGGCCAAGCGATAATTTTTTGAAAACTTTTGCAAATATTGTTTCCTTTCGGCTACAGTACGGAACTTCAGTAGATTTTCTGGTACTGCCGGCATATCAAAGTGCGGTGCTTTTGTTTTGGGCGTCATCAGTCCTTCCATATCCCTAGCAAATATTTTGCCCTTTGTCACCGATTTATCTGCATCTATACTATAATTGGTTTCCAAATCGTTAATGCGCATGTATTCGTTTAAGGACTCACTCACAAATACCGAGTTTTTGTTGTTTCTAATGGAATGTGGAACAATGGGTGTCATTAACATTCCCGGAATTCTTTCACAGTCGTCAAAACCCAAAAACTCATCGGTAGAATCCATAGAATGTTCATGGTCAGGTTGGTATGCCTCTTTCGGAGAACTTGACGACTCTATTCGCTGCAGGGATATTTTTGTTTTTGTAGGTGATGTATTTGCATTGCTGGCCGTACTGCCGTTAACTTTACACATAAGCATATCCAGAAAATTCAAACCAGTCTTAAGTTTTTCTGTTTGTTGTACGCTCGGTTCGGTATGCGACTTTTCAGTCTTCTCATCGGTATCTAGCTGCTTGACGGGCTGTAAGTTTTCTTGGTTTGTGATTTGTTTTTCTGGTGTAGATTCTAAATTGATTTGCCAATCTCTTTGAGTCTCTAGAGAGGAAGATTCAACAAATTGGTTCTCTGTAATACTGCACTCTTCCTGTCTTACATCATTTATATTGATTATTTGTTCAGCTATATTATTAACAACCTCATGACTATTACTATCAGACTTTTGTTTCTCTTCATTACTTCCAGTTAATTCCTTTTCTGCAAGCTGTTTGTCGTCGCTTGTGTTCATACCTTTTTGAGTTGTTTTTGTAATCAATGATTGATGCCTCCTTCCATTTTTTAGCAATTCCAATTGCTCTTTCAACTGTTTGCTTACATCTTCATTATTCCCTAATGATGATTCTGTATTCTGAATTGCCTCTGGTTTTTCTTTAGATTTCTCTTCGTACATAACTTCCTCTACATATTCCTCAATACCGAATTGTTTCTTTTGCCACGCCACTACACGTTTCGACCATTGCTTAATGTTTTGCCGCTTCCGTTTAAACATTTTACTATTCGATTGATCGAATAATACTCTTCTTAGGCGATAATGTATAATAAAAACTCTATTTCCTCTTCGTATTGCATATCGTCTTATTACGATTCGTGGCCATGTTTCAAACCAAATGAACTTTTCGATATTCTCCAAATTATAACGCAAGAATTCGGTTGAGACTTTATGTTTTCGCTGAAGTCGACGAAATATTCGCCAATCGTTTTGTGTGAGTCTAATCATTTTTAATAAGTTTTTAGACTATATGTGGCGGGTATGTTGTAGGTATTGATCTAAAATAATACAAAGGAAATTTCGTTGCAAGAATCATTAAAAATAACTATTTTTCCAATTCAAGAATAGCATCAGAACTACACAATATGAAAATTATAGAGAATGTAAAGGAAAATAGTTGCATATGTAATTCTGACATAAGCTTAGAAATTTCAGAAAGGGACTGGGTGTGTAGGAATCTAGTCTATGGAATGATAATGATAACCAAAACAGATTTTCAATTTTATGATAACTTCTTATTAGTTGTATTTTTACCAGCATAAATCGTCACTAGCTATGAGATAATTAGGTCTAATAAGATAATTATAGGTCTATAAGATAATTAGGTCTAGTAATCCTTATTTTTAACTTAAATGTGTTTAAACCAGCAAATTTAAACACTTTTTGTTTCAAATAAAATTTTTTTGATAACTGATATCTAACATCTTGCATAGAGCTTCCCTTCCTGAATCTACGGCAAACATAAAACTCAATGTACAGTAAAACATTGAATTTAATTTCTACTCTACTCTATTGCTATAAATGAATGAATATTTATGGATTAGATGTATGCATCTTTAGCATGCTGGGCGCTATTGCGAAGAATTTGTGGAGACTTCCAAATATAAAAATCAAAAACAACAGCTTGCCATATTCTTTATCCGGAATATTTCTCAAATTATATACAAATGTATGCTTCCTAATCTGAATACATATATAAAAACTAAGTCAGCACAGAGTACGATATTACTTTAATAAGTCTTCAGGTATACATACATATACTAGCAGTGATATTTTTTAAATATTTTTACTTATACTAAACTTTATGCTTGTGGTAAGAACAGACGGTGTATTGTAAAGCATCTGTTTTTATACCCTCCAAAAAAGAATATGGAGGGTATATTCACCTTGTCATTCCGTTTGTAACGCAGCGAAATATCCATCTGAGACCCCATAAACTATATATACTCTTGATCAGTGATGAAATCTAAGACGTCTGTGGAAATCACGATGCGGTCCAAACGCAAATAGCTAGACTCCTGAAATTTGGTATAAATATATCTTGAAGGAAAGCACAGGTTAAGTTCGGAGATGGGCTAAACCGGGCAAGAGGGAAAAGAGTTCCCCAAGAAGAACTAAACCAACGTCTAAAAAACCACATAATTTCTAAGGTTTTTTTGTAATTATGTTATGAAAATTATATATTTTTATATTAAAGAAGGTCCAACACGTTAAACTTGGAGCCACAAAATAAAATAATTTTTGGGTCCCACCCCCTTTAGTAGGCGTTATTATAAGCAAAAATAGTGTAAAAAATTAACAAATTGTATTATTTAAGCCTACATTCCTTAAAAACAACATTTTTAAGCTTTAATGACGAAGCTGAGACGTAACCTGGTACTACTCTGCCCAACCCCCTCCTCATCCTTTGCCACCTAAATGGCCCTATAAAAAGTTTTTTTTTTAAATTTTGTATACAATTATCCCAAGCGTTTATTTCTAGTTTTATGCCAAAGGTGAAATGTCTCCCCCACAGCCCTTGCCAGAGCGACCACGCCAAAATACAGTTACAACATTTTAAATTTACTTACTGAATATTTGGAGGGCATTTAAGATTCGACCCGGTCGAATATAACGTTTTTACTTGTTTACATTTACCATAGTGCTGTTAAAATATTTTTCGTTAAACTACTCTTAATAGGTGTGATCCCGTACTCAACGTTAGCTCTATTCGTTTACCCCAAAATTTGTGCAAATTTGTACTGGAATTTACTGAAATGTGTTCGTTTACACAAAAATTTGCAAAAGAGAGCGTGAAATGAGAGCGTAAAATGACAGTTGCTGATTGAGAGCCTGCAAATTTTTACTGGACAAATTTTTGCCAGTAAAATCCAGTAGAAAACAAAAAACATATGATTCAATAAATTAAGTAAACAAAATATGAGTGCCGTTATTCGGTTGAATCATCATCTGAAAACGAAGGTGAACAGGAAATAATTATTCTTGAAAGGTAAAGAAATGAAAAGAGCATACAATCTCGATTTTTTTTTGGCATCCATGGCGAAATTTGTCTTTGTTTTATTTACACTAATGCTTTAGAGATGTAAAGCCAATACATTATATTCGAATACTTTTTACTGCATATTATTCTGGGCACCGATTACCAAATATCTACAACACAATTATCAAACCACATTTCAAATATGAATCGACTATACTACATATATACGTGCTGTACAGATTCCCAAATATAAAGACTACAAAAACTGCAAAACAAAGCAATGCAACCGTTTTACGTCAATAAATTATATGCTCGAGACTCTAAAATGGATGATTATACATCAAAGATTTGAGCTTACAACAGTGACGTTTATCAAGAAAATAGAGATGGGTGCTGTACCTGATTACTTGATAGAACAATTACAGTATGTTGGTGATGTTCAACCCTACAACCTAAGAAATAATTATGATTTTAGATTACAACGTGCAGATACAAACTCAATACAACGTTCACTTTTTTTTACAAAGGACTTAAAAGACATAACATGATGCATCATAGTATCAAAGATGAAACAAATATTAATATATTCCGAAAGAAAGCTGGCAATTTTATCAGAAATACCAATGTAAACTAAATTTATTTCCGAGAATGTATAATTTTGAAAATATTTTTAAAATGTAATGCAAAGTATTATAAATACTACTAATAAATAATAATAATAGCATGAAATATTGATATATTTTTTTTTTTTTTTAGGAGTAGGACCAGCACTCAGGGGATGTCCCCTATATATGCAATGCATTGCGCTGGAACTGAAAACGAGGGGATAGTAATGAGGGGACAGATTAGGAAAGATGAGAAGATAGACAGTTTTTTTTTTGTAGCTATTTCAACCTTTTTACTTCGCCGGCTAATTTTTGCTACAGGGCCGACGAAGGTGGGTGCTGTTACTCTGCTTTTTTAGTACATGATAGTGTCAGTCGCTGCCAATTATGTTCAGTGATCAGTGACTATGCCTTCATCACTGAAAACAGGCTGGCAACAACTAACACAACCACGCACTAATGCTGATCAGAAGAATTCAACACAATATTTCATGACTCAGCTGGGGCTCGAACTCAGGACTCTCCGCTTCATAGTCTCGTGTTCTACTACTTCAGCCAACAGCACCCATATGTTATTAATAAGAAACAAAATAAGTCATGTACATAATAAACAAGTTTAAATTTTGCACAGCAGTTCATTTAATAAATACATTTCGTAATGAATTAATAAAATACATTGCATCAAGTACCAAAAACATTATATACTGGGCAGTCAAAACAAGTCATATTTTACAACTCTAAACTATATAGTGATCAGCCGTTTTAAATAACCTTCAAGTTTCTGCAATTTTCCGTTCGCGCACTTTTTTGGGCAAGAGTCAGTCCTGAAAGTAAAATTTTCAAATTGAGCAAAATTTACTCAACTACTGGACTTTACTAGAAAAGTAAACGAAGAGACCTATTGGAAGCCCACATGATGCAAATTTTCAGCGAAGCCACTGTTCGACATATATAGAGGAGAAAATCCTTAAGCCCGGCCGAAGGATGGCAATGCACCTAGCCTTTCAAAATCAGTACAACCTTAGACTGTTATATACTGTTTGAAAGGTATTTGCAAGACCTTTCCAACGATATCCATATTAACTACGTAGCGATACTATGGAGGATATTATAGGCATATACATATATGTTTTAATTTTAGAGAGCTATAACTCCCAAACTAAAAGCGTCCGCTCCAAAATTGTTCTACCATAATTCTTAGATTTAAGAGTACTGCCCATGACAAAAGTTCCATAAAAATCGGAGCATGATACGGGATGTATATTTGTTCCATATTTCAATATGCCACAGTGAATAAAAAAATTACGAAGAAAATACCAAGGCTGGAAAAACTATGCGTCCAGTTTCGAAAGTAAGCGCTTCCGAAAATTTTATTTTCAATTTTCTCCTTAAAATTCATGTTTCTTTATGGTTTTTTGTTTTAATCGGATCCAAATTCCCGTTTAACATCCTTAAGCATGACTTGAAAATTTGAATTTTCGATACTTTCCCCATTTAAAATTTTACACTTATTTTTCATTTCCTAACACTTTATGAAACCAGTTTTTTGTAGTGTGTTCGTGGATAAACTAGATTTAACACATTTTTAATTTATTGTAAAATAAAATGTCGTTGAAATGATATACATACTATTATTTTAGTGTATATTTTGGGTCATTTTCAATCTTTGTCCGTGTAAGAATAAATTCTTAATTTCGGCAACACTGATATACATACACACCACTATACATTCATCGATTCTTTCGGAATAGATTCAACAGTAATAATTTCTACTTAAGATACAAAATTATTTTTAAAATACACAATTAGGGAAGCTTACCCAACAGTACAATCGGAATATACGTAAATATATATTGCGTTATGTTGCAAAATGCAGTTTCATTTATTTTTTATTTTCCTCGGTTTAAGAAATATTTAAAAATAAAGAATACACCACACATTGTGTGTATTTTAAATTATGAAGGGATATACATCCATATGTATGACAACAAGAACACAAACACCCACTTTGCAAATGGCGTGTATGTTATGTGCGTGTGTGTGAGGGCACCGCCGCAAACACTAGAATTGAACAAAGCAATGCTTTTATATTTAACCAATAAATCACATTCACAGCAGCATTATCGTTTTTTATTTTTTTAAAGAACCATTTCTGCACCTTTCAATTCTATTTTTTCACCGTTTTCAGCACCCAAAAACTTTTAGCTCCCGTTAAAAATGGATTAAAATATTAAAGAATTTAATGCAGTATGATCAGAAATCTTTCGCTTGTCTGACGTTTGTTATACTTGTGTTCTGTTTTATTGCGTTCCATGAAATGTCAAACAGAAATCAGATTAGTTGAGATGGAAATGTGGTGAAAAATGAAACCTCTTGTTTTTCCTTTTTGAGCGGGAGTTTGGTTAATCAATCACATGTTTTTTGTTTACACTGGTGGAAACTGAACGTGCATACATAATGTGCATACATAAAAAAAGTGGCGGTATTTTGTTTGTGCTGCACATGCTTATAATCAGTTCGTGTGTGGTGTGTTTAGTGATAAACAGTAATAAAATTTGTATGCACATAGCTTTAAGAGGTGAGTATAACCGAAATTTTACATGTGCTTTTTGCAAGCCACCATGTTTGAGGTTAAGTAGAAAAATTATTTTCGATTATATAAACTTTCTTGCTTTATTTTTGATACTCATACTGATTTTATTTCTAAAAACTAAATGTTCATGCACAAAATAACGGTATTGTTTATAAATGCACTACATTTGCATGAAAATAATTGCCATGATGCATATGAACATACGTGCATATATAAGTATTTAACTATATATTCATGTATGTCCATATGCATTTCTATATGTAATTACATACATATAAACTATTGAAAAAAAATATTTTTTTGCAAAGTATCGGTGAACAAATGCAAAGGGGGTGACTTTGACCATATGTCGGCAATGTTATTAACCCACCACGAAAAATTCCCCAAAGGAACCGTAAATCTGTACAGTTATCCGAAGAGTAGAAATTAACGAGCGCGAGTGAGATACCATACTCTCAAAAGAAAGTAAACGATCAGTTATCTGGCTACAGTTGCTAACGAGGCTTGATGTTGACTGACTTAGAGATGCATTGCTACTGATGTATGGATGCATCTTACATAAATAGGTACATGTGCATACATACATACATGTACCTTTCCCATCCCATGACGGAAAAGTCGGCAGTGCCACTTGGAACGTTTTGGTCAGTGTATCAGACTGTTTTATCGTGTTAAAATTTGTCATTGCTGGCAAATGTCACCATTGCCAGGGTCGTTGGATGATTTCACCCTAATAAAAAAACATACTTTTACACAAACATGTATATATGTACGTACTTAGGCTAGGTTACTGGCAAGAGCGGAAGAATGAGAGTCCAGCCCACTATGTAAGTCGAACAAAATCAAGTGATTAGCGTAAGGGGAGCAATTGGGGGTCAGATTACAGAAGACAAGGGAACATTTATGGTACTACAGGTGAGTGATGAGAACGGGGCAACCGCTACTCCTTACTTTCGTTGTTTCAGAAATGTTGGTGAGGGATGTTCTCCCCAAGAGAGCGACAGAGGTACAAGATATTCATAATTCTCGAATTATCAGAGGGAATCATACCTTTACCATGAGGTGGAAAAATGTGAAGTTCGAGAGGTTCTCAGATTTATATGATCCACAGGTATAATCCATCTCAATATCTCGAAACAGGTTTGTTCTCTTTGCAAAATCATCCACAAATTCGTTGTACAACATTGCACCATGTCCACGCACCAAATTTAAAGGGACGTTTGAGTGCTTCGGAAGCGGCCTTGCCAACTTTACATTTCCAAAAGCACTAAAACTAACAAAAAAGAGCATGAACATGTATATCCCTTGATTGTGTAAGACGTTGGCGTTTACGCCTCTGTCGTACTTCGTAGTAGATTAAAGAAAATGCTTGTATGTTTCTTTAATCTTGTACAAAAAACGACTTCGGTGTAAACGACACCGCCTTACACAATCAGGCCGATTAATATAGTTGTACGAAGAGAATGGAAAATGAAAGGACTATCAAATCAAAATAACTTACTTGTGAAAAATGCATCTTCTCTACGAAGATAATGAAAAATGAAAGGACTGTGAAAATAAACTTTAGTTGTGGAAAAGACGTCTTAAATGACTTGTTGAATGTGTTCTTCATTATACAAATTTGGTGATAACAATTTCTTCATTTTAGTGCCACTATAAGTGCTCTATCGGATGCATATTATTACATTATGGAGAGTAGCCAGCATCTTTGGTGCTTTGTACAACAACCAAACGACTTCAGAAATGTACTTTGGCACGTTGTGATAATGAAAGTAAAAATCGGTAGACGACCCCAATTTTCCAGGGCTCTGTATTAAATACCCATTTAGAATATCCACATAAGTAAATATGGCCGTTGCTGAATCTATGAACTCAGTTTCTCCTGTTGTCATACATTCTCACACCAGGACTCCTCTTCCACCATGTTTAAGCAGTAAATTTTCTTTATTGGGAGCGGTTCCTGATTTTTCCGTACAATGTGACTTCTTCTTTCTTATTCCAAATACACAAAACGTATTTTTGTTAAAAAATTACATACTTTTCTCCAAAATTGTAGACATGTTTAAGCGTGCGTTTTCTTTTGTTGACCTGTGTCCAAGGTCTTCGAATACTTGGACGTCTTCGAATACTTCTACCTATTTGCCTGTTATTTTTACCATGTTTGTGCCTTATAAGATTGTGATGAGTTAAGAGTAGTGTACAATCGAATGATTTTTTCAGATTGAAGCGGAAAACGAACATCGTTTAATTTTACAAAGTTCGGTTGAAACCGAGCAGAACCCTCCAAAAAAGAATATGGAGGGTATATTCACTTTGTCATTCCGTTTGTAACGCAGCGAAATATCTATCTGAGACCCCATGAACTATATATATTCGTGATCAGTGATGAAATCTAAGACGGTCTGAGCATGTCCGTCTGTGGAAATCACGATTCAGTCCAAACGAAAAGAGCTGGACTCTTGAAATTTGGTATAAATATATTTTGAAGGATAGCACAGGTTAAGTTCGGAGATGGGCTAAATCGGGCAAGAGGGAAAAACGTTCCCCTAAGAAGAACTAAACTAACCTCTAAAAAAACAACATAATTTTTAAAGTTTTTTTTTTTGTAATTTTGTTAAGCAAATGATATATTTTTAGGTCAAAGAAGATCCAACGCGTTAAACTTGAAGCCATAAAATAAAAATAAATAATTTTTGGACCCCGTCCCCTTTAGTGGGCGTTGTTATATGCAAAAATAGTGTAAAAATTTAACAAATTGTTTTACTTAAGCCTACATTCCATGAAAACAACACTTTTAAGCTTTAACGACGAAGCTGAGACGTAACCTGGTACTAGTTAAACATCCCACCAAGTTAAACAATTTAAATTCACTTACTAAATATTTGGAGGGTATTTAAGATTCGAACCGTTCGAATATAACGTTTTTACTTGTTAAAATTTATTTATTTAACACAAAATAAAATTTAAGGAATTCAGAAGAAGAATTATTATACATAAATAAATAATAGAATTTTTGCCAAAATAAAATTTCAAGTTGTTTTTGTTGTATTTTTTAACGACCTTTGAGCTTGCACTTTCTTACAACGAAAGTTAATTCACCAAGCAGGCAGTTAATAATTTTAGTTTTTCACTTTGTTATTTTTTTTTAAATAAATTGTGTTACTAATATTGTCATATACACACATGATAATAAGTAAGTAATTTAACAAAAAAAAAAACCCCGGAATTTTTTCCGAATCTGAACCATAGTGAAATAACTATAAGGTGACAGTACTATGGCAACAAATACAACATCCAAGGGAATTTTAATTTTTTTTCTAGTCATGGTTCACGTCAAAAATTAAAGCAACAAAACACATTGTAGTACTGCACACATGCACTAACGACGTTTACATATACAAACACAAGGATTACTTATTGTAGACAAAAACTTGGCATAAAGGTAAATAAAAAATGGTTGAGCAAAAAGCTGTCATCTGGCATAGCGCTACCATCTTATAATTTTTTTCACCATGACCCGAACACTATCCTGTCATCGACCGAAGAATTATTTGGCCAGTCCTAAAAGCTATTCCGACACCACCAACCAGCTGAGAGCATTGACCGAACACGAGCTAAGAGCATTGACTTGTATAACACCTAGTGCGTATACGTAGGTGCTATTCATGTTAAAGTAATTAATCACATACACATGTAGATATGTCTTTTTGTGTTAACAGAAGTTTAAATGTTTATACTAAGACTTAATTAAATCTCCGAATAAGAACAAAAGACTGCATTTCATAAAGTTGCTTTTGATTTCTTTTATTTACCAAAACCATTATTCAAGTGGATCCCTCACATAATTTAGAGCACATTTTGTTTCCAACATGCATGTATTAAGTAATATAAAAATAGTATATTTATTTTTCTTTGTAATAAGAAAGGTGGCAAATTAAAAATCCCGTGGTTTACTTCAAGAAATCCCGATATTTGCTAGTCCCAAAAAAACACTGGAATCCAGAATTGCCCTTTTGGCATCTCTATTGACCACCAATTTCCTCGTGGCATAATAATATACCGTGTAGCTGCAAGACTGCAACAAACATACTACATACAATAGACAGTGTCTTTTACTGTTAGTAGCAGAAAAGCAGCACGTGTACCTGTATTTTTTTACACGTTTTTTAACAAATGTGATACGTTATTTACAAGTTTGTGCATGCTGGCAATAAAAAATAGCTACCGTTTCGTTAGCACCTAATTTTTTGCAGTTGAGTGGCCATATTAATTTTCATCCGATGTTGTGTAACAAAATCCATCACAAAGAACAATTTCATTAAAATTTTACTTACTTATATACAGGGTTGCCAGAAGAAGACAGATTAAAGTGCTAGATCGCCCCAAAAAATGCTAAAATGTTCTACAGTTACCCCCTTATTCACAAAAATTATGAGATTAGGTTAGAAAATGGTGATAGTTTTTGTTTTTTATCTATATAATTAATAGATGCAAGCTGTATTTTAAATATCTACATATATGTACATATTTCAACATATTTTAAAATTTGAGAACTTAAGCCAATTTGCCAACAAGCTGAACAAACTGTGTACTTCTGCGCTTCATCAGAATAAAGCCAAAAGAAACAATACAAAACTTGACAACTCTTTGTTTTTAACTTTAAAGGTTTTGGATTTTTTTTAATTTCAATATTCAGTCATTATTAATTGAGAGATTCTTGATTTCAGAGTATTATCTGTTGAATAAGATGCAATTTTCTTCAAAATAAAAATATTTTTGGGAAGACAAGATTTTCATTCATCAAATATTTTGTTAATTTTTATTAGGCGAGCTTTGCAATAATTTTACGAGGTAAATGAAAGGTGCTAAAAATGCATTTGCCATTTTTTTAATTTCTTAATTTAAAAAGTGTTAAACCTAGTACTAAAGTGGTAAGCCTGCTTACATGGTATAACATAAATATACGGACACGCCTTTTAAAAGATCTAGTGAGAGAATTCTGCTTTGCACATTTGTTTATTTTATTCGATAATTTTATTTGTAGTATAAACAGTCATCATGTGAGGTTTTACCATAATTTGTTTTTTCTGAAATGCAACACAGCCTTTTGATATAATGAACTCTGAATATGCGATTTGAGAAAACGAAAGATATTGAATTATTATTTCATGTAAACATTAATCGCGGCTACAACTCAAATGGTTCATACAATGGGCCTAATTTTGGCAATAAATCGAGCGGTATCTTATGAATAAATTCTTCAATATTAGCTTCCAATGTGCCTACCGTTGCGATCTTATCTCTATAGACCAGCAACAAATAGTCTAGGGTCGTTAAATCGTACGATCTAGACGGCCAATTGACCGCTCCCAAAAGGGGAATAAGCTGTTCACCGAACTCGCCGCTCATGTGAGCAAAGTCCAACTCTTCCATTTTGGGTAAAACAACTTATAATCATCGCATGGTAGCTCATAATCCACACCAAACAGTGCATTTTTTTATGCACTGGCAGTTCTTGCAATGCTTCTGGGTCCTCTTGACAATAAAATTCATGTATCCAGTCCAAACTGAACATGTAGTAGCATGTTACACGAAAACAGCTGAGCCACCCAAAACAGTGTTGCCAAAAATTAAGTTGATGAAATATCCTCGTTTACGAAAATTCGTCAAAAAACATTGCACATTTGCCCATATATATGCATGTATGTACATATGTAAAAGTAAAGTGTGCTGGTTTACCCTCCGCGCTGTCTTTTAAAATATACAATTTTCATTAAAATTTACAAAACTTTTATGAACAGGCATATTATGCATGTAATTTTATTATACAAGCAGACATCCAATTTTTCATTTCTGCGAAAAATTTTATTGTTTGTACTTACATATGTGGCTGGAAGAATCAATTGATTTAAAATCACTTGTTTTTAAAATACTTGCAATTGTGTACGAAGACACTGAACAGGACTAACGGATTATTCCCGGATTAGGAAAATATCTTACACTTTGGCATCACTGATTTTAATGCACAAAACAAATTGAAGAAAACATTAAGACGACCGATTTTTCTACCTAAAAGTTAAAATACTAAAATCCGAACAAATATTTAATGCGCAGGACAATGTATAATACAAATATATTATTAAATGTTAAACTGTACATAAATGCTTCGTAAACATGTATGTCGGTATGTACGTATAGCAAAAATATCAGAAAGAATTGTTTGCCCATATGTATGTATATAGTAACTGTCCATATAACCTACATAATTTAATTATGTGGATATCAGTTTATCGAAATAAGCGTTTCAATTACTGATTTTGGAAAGCGTTTCCTAAAAAATAACTTTAACACACACAACTGTACTTCCGTAGATCACTTGAAGTCAAAAGAGCACTAAAAAAGAAAATGTCTGCCGCTACCACGAAGACTGATAGATACAATAACACAATCTTCGCAAAATTCCAACATATTATACACACTTACATAATTTTATACTATAAAATATGTATACTAATTTTCATACTTATGTACATCCGTGTGTGTATGTATTTATACTGTAATTTCGTTTTAGCTAAGTTTTTATTTTACCGCTTATAAAATATCTTACCCAAGTATAGTTAATTTTGCAATATATTTATAACACAAATTCTTTGATAAAAGTTCATGGAATTAATTCTCGTTCCCTTTTTTCAGTTTACTAAAGTATTATTCACTCACGATACTTTTTTATCTGCTAACACAAAACTTCAATTATTCATTTGACATTTGGTTTCATAACAAACATGAGAGAAATGAACATGCATACATATAGAGAAACGAGGTGGCAATTGTACTATGGTGAATATGAAATGACCTTACACACCCATACATATATATACGTATGTATATTTAAAAAATGTTACTTGCCGATAGAACGCAAAAGTCTATGCAAATGTACTCATGTCTTTCATTCTCTGGAAGCTTGTGGTAGAAAATCATAAACAGAAAGAGACAACTATATGGTTTTGGCGCCTTTTGACGGATATTAAAAATTATCATTGACAACACGTGTTACTTAATGGCAGAAAGCCTACTTTGTAATTAAAACATGTAAACGGCATGCCTTATGCAGTAAATTTACACTTGTTGCTTATGTATGTCCGTTTACAAGGTACGTAAATATGTACATGTGACAGCGTATAGAGAAAGGGACATAAGGGTAAAAAAAATCAATTTTTACTTTTGATGTGGAGAACATCTGAGCATCGAATGAGACCGATCCCATGCCCTAAGTGTTCCCTCCCAGAGATATGTGCGTTTTATGAAGTGATGGTACACAAAAGATGCACGTATTTAAATCTTTAAAATGGCTCTCCCGAACAAAACCGGTTTTTACCCTTAGGTCCCCTTCTATTTTGAGCGTCACATACATACACATCTATGTACTTAGTGCGACTTCCTAAACGCAAATAGCAATGCATAACTCCACAACAGGTTTTAGACGCAATACCGCTTTGAATGTTTTTCGTGCTCATGTCTATTATCTCAGAGTAACATTGGATATTTAGTTTACAAGAATATTATCATTAAGCAAATAATAAAGATAATGTGCATACATTCATATATAATTAATTAAAAATTATTTACTTCAAGGTCATATACACAAAAATATGTTTATGCAAGATTTTGTGTAGCTTATCAGAGACCAAATTACCTCATACGGTTGAAATTTCAATACAATCTAAACACGAATTGAGATCGAATGCCGTAATTTGATTTTAGAGTTGTGGACTAACTAAAGGCATTGGATATCTCGTTTGGGTGTATGCATTGCATTTTATTTTGGGACGTCTGCTATACATAGATATATGCATTTGCGCTTTTTACATGGCATTTCCCTTTACATGGTCGTTCAATAGGTGGGGTAAATAGAGGTTTCAATTTTCGTTGAGGGTTACTCTGTACATCGATTCGAGTTTTTATGCTGTCTACATTGCAATTCGAATGCATTTTTAAGGTATATTTGCACACGATTTTTTAAATTATTTACATATGTATTTCCAAGCCCGAATAAAATGTGTATTTATTTTTGCAGAATTTATCTTCAAGTTTCTAGTGTATTCAATTTGATCACATGCAGCAAAATGAGAATATAAGAAGGGTTACTGCGCAATGCGTGTATCCTCATTACACGAACAATCTTCACAGCGAACGATATCGTTCCTTATTTCACATAAAAAAATATTTTTGTATCAATTTCTTTATTTAATTTTTGTTTACAAATAAAAATTCCAATAAAATATGCTGGCTGGCCCACGATATCAATCGATATCGTTTTCTCATATAAATATATTTAAAACAAAAACAAAATTTTGAAATTTGTTTTAAATGTTTTTATATGAGAAAACGATATCGAGTGCCATCGTGGGCCAGGCAGATGGTGTCTTCATACGATATTCTTACCTAAAACGAAAAGAAAAATAATTAATTTGAATTAATGTATTGAAAATTCACAAGTATACACATATGTTTAAGTACAAAAATAACAAATACTTATATATAAATGGATTTTATTAAGATTCGTACACATTATGTCATATTGTGACATTGCAATCCAACACGATGTTGTGTACCAATGATCATGTCATTTAAAAAGTCTGTTTGTATAATTCAATAGGAAAAAAACAAGTTGAATATTTTCGAGGACGATATCCTATTGTTATAAATATATGCCCCCTAATGGTGTAAGGTGTTGGGAGTTTCGTAGTAGATTAAATAAAACAGCTTGTGTTTCTTTAATCTTGTACAGGAAATCGAAGATTGAAAGAAACATTGATCACATACATATATAACTTCATCGGTAGCGCCCGATGTGATTTTTTATTGTCATTAGCTGATTACTTTTTGGAGTCTTGCCAATCGAACTTTAAGCTATTCTAAAAAAAAATATATAAAAGAAATAAACATTTTTCGTACTGGTTCAATTTACAGATCTAATTTTGAAAGAACGTTGGAAAGTTATATGCGGGTCACATGCTTACACACAGACAAATAGTGACGGATTCTCAGTAATCAGCAAAGCTTCCTAGGAACTCTCAAAATGTCGTCCGGTGAAAACTCCACTTTTTTTAACGGGCTTTTAATTTAAAATTTTCTTACCGGGAAATTGAAAAGTACAATTGAAACATGTTTCAAATTTTAACTGGTTTGATAACAGATTTATATTACACCCAAAATTTCAATCAAACCCACAATATATAAATTTTTAAATTGTCGAGTCAACGAAAATAAACAATTGTTCTTCCTACATCAAATCAATCCTTGAAGCAAATTAATAAAATCCAATTACATATACTTATATTTTATTTATTATCAGCAGGACCTATTATGAATCGGGTTGCGTTGTTGCGGTTTTAATGTGAAATCATGCCACATAATCATAATCCCTTTATCATCAGTTTAAATCGAATGTACACTAAAGCCCCGACTTGCGTCATCCGATTTAATTTTTTTTTTAGAATACCGTTTGCGTCATACGTTTTGATTCCGATACGCGTTGCTTTGATTTGAGCCACTACATACGGGTAGTTTTTCCCCGAAAAACGGGAATTCGTATTTGATCCTATTATGTCAATGATGCTTAGCGCACCGTCATGTAATTAAATAATAATTTAGATCTGAATAGTAAATAGTTTGATTTAGTTGGCAAGGAAGAAATAGAAATATGAGCCAAAATAATAGCAGACATACTTGTAAGTTTCTTAATGAATGATATAAATGAAAAGGTATTCAGATGGCATGTGATATCCACAGTATACATTTTTCCTCTAAATTCGATCCAATAAATTCGAAATCAGTGCATTTATATTAAAAAAAAAAACTTTATTCGGAACGTTACGAATTGTGCAGCTTTTTGTCCGTCAGCATCAACGACGCATACCGAGGCTTTAGTGTAAGTACATAAGCATGACCTAAATATACATATGAACATATTTAATTTGAACTTACCTTTATAACTTAACAGCTTAATCTTTTTCTCTTGCACATACATCTGCAAAAAATGAAATACATAAACTGTGTTACTTTAAAAATTAAAACTTAATTATATATAGCTTGTATTATAAAGCAATCAGAAGGACCTATTATGAATCGGGTTGCGTTGTTGCGGTTTTAATGTGAAATCATGCCACATAATCAGAATCCCTTTATCATCATAATAAAAAAAATATTGAGGAAATTCAAATAAAACTTACCGCTATTATTTATAAAGCATACGACTCCGGTTGGTGTGGAATAAACAATTGTATAAGAATACCTCTCCTGTTAAGTCCTGCAATAAAAAATAAAAACTTTAAAAGCTAATTGCTTGTATAACTGTTATTTCTGATACTAATGTATTGTGTGATATATGCATGTATGTATATGTATATTGAAATCATTAAAAAAAGTCGATTTCAAAAAATATGAAAGTTAGGAACTTTCTACACGAGACCAAGGACATGTATGTATGTGTGTATATAATAACTCGTAGCTTAACACCTAACGAATAAATTATATTGTTAATATACATGTACATATATGAATTTATATCGTTTTAAATTAAGTTGTATTAATTTCGAAAACAGTCAATGGGCGAACACAAATAGAATCATTATTACCGATTTTCATGTTTATGAAGGCGGTAAAAGTACCACTTTTACTCAGGACAATTACTTTCAAATCATACAAATTTCAAGTTAGACTAGAAGTTCAACTGAATAATCATGCTGTGTCTAATTATTCATTCCGTTCTGTGATTCTAGGAACCATATTTTTGTGCGGAAAAGAGATTATTCATTCAAATCATATATGCAAATGCAAAGATTTTAGATGTTTTTAAAAATTAATAGAAAAAGCCTTAACATCGTGGCTACTCTCTTCTGATTTGCAGCCCAAAACCATTCTTTCCAGCCGAACAATCACCGTCACTACCATGAAAATAGGTTATTGTTGTATCCATATTTCTGAAATACATGAAATGAGAGCGTAAAACGACAGTAGCTGACTGAGAGTCTGCAAATTTTTGCCAGGAACATCCAGTAGAAAACAAAATTATATAAACAAAATAAAAAAAAACATGATTCAATAAATAAAATAAACAAATAACAAAAAGAGATGAGTTCTGCTATTTTCGATGCAATTAAGTTCGCGGTTGAAAACGAAGATAAACTGGAAAAATTATTCTTGAAAGGTTAAGAAATGAAAAGAGCATACAATATCGAGTTTTCTTTTTTGGCATACATACATGACAAAATTTGTCTTTGTTTAGAATAATGTTTTAGAGAAATTAAGCCAATACATTATATTCGAATACTTCTTTCTGCATATTATTCTAGGCACCGATTATCAAACACCAAATATTGATATATTTTCGTTATTATTTAACAAGAAACAAAATAAACAAGTGTAAATTTTCCACTGAAGTTCATTTAATAAATAAATTTCGTTATGAATTTATAAAATCATTATATGTATGTAGTCAAAACAAAACATATTTTACAACACTAAGCTTTTTATTGATCAGCTGTTTTAAATAATCTGCGGGTTTTAACAGTTTTTCCTTTCGCGCATGGTGAAACAAATATAAGGTGGCAGTACTATGGCAACAAATACAACAACAATTGGATTTTTGTTTGTGTAGTCATGACACACGTCTAAATTTATAGCAATAAAATACATTAAAGTGCTGCCCAGATGCACAATTACTAGCAATATATACAAACACAAGGAGCACTTGCTGTACACAAGAGCTTGACATCAATCCAGAGTCTAGATTCTAGACCCACCATGGGTTGAGCAAAAAACTGTCATCTGCAGTAGCGCTGCCATATTATATTTGTTTCACCATGCTTTCTCGTATGTTTTTGAGCAGGAGCCAGTCCGGAAGAGTAAACTTTGCAAAATGAGAATTTACTCAACTACTGGAAAAGTAAACTGGCAGATCTCATATAAGGATTAATAACAGGGATGTTAAATCTATTTCGCGGAAAGCTTATACTTCTATTGAATTTTCCTGAATACCATCCATGATTTTGCTCTCATGTATGTTAGACCTGCTATGAAATCTGCTTCACATATTCAATATACATATACATACATATATTTATGTTGAGACGTCTACTATCAAACTTCGACCATGGTTTTATTGGTACGATGTTAGCGAAAAGCCTACATTGATCTGGCACCAACATTTTAATTGCAACCATTTAAGAGGCAATACAATATAATTATTATAGTTAGTGCAAAAATAAAATTTGAAATATTTGTGTTATGTATGTAATATTGTAAATATCTAAATAATGAATACGCTGTAATTTCAATGACCATTTTATTAATAACGGTGCGTCAAAAAATTCAAGTTAATTGTTTTCCCATGCATGGCATTGAGGTTCTAAAATTACATTAACAGTTTTCGTGAATAACAAGTGGAATTTTTGTTCACGAGAAATTTTTATTTCAATCGAAGAGAAAAACAGTACCGTGAATCTCCCGTGAGAAATTATTGCCGCTATCAGTTCCCAGTGAATGTAAAAAAAGGGAAGTTGAAAACAACATGAAAAATCAAAGAATTTTGTGTTGAAAAATTTATATGTACATATGTATGAATTAATTTAAAAAAAGTATGGCTAAATATTTAATAATAAAATAATTTAGATACATTTTGGAACCCGAAGACAACAAATTAAAAATATTGTTAATGTTTAGAATTGGAACAAGTTTTACAGAGCCACAGGCAATTGATTTGGTGCAAAAATATATCAGTTTGTGTCTTATTAACAGATCTTGCCTAATATACATTTGTAAACTAAAATAACATTTCTAAATTCTAATATTCGAATTGTAATAGAAAATACTTAAATTTTCTATCCAAAAACTAAATTAAAGGGAAAAATGAAAAAAATCGCGGGAAGAAAATCATTCACGATAAGGGGAATTCAATTTTAGCTTGAAATCATTTACGGGGAATTTTTTCATGACTACAATTTTAGGCGAAAGTGAAAAATTTCGAGGGAAAAATTATTCATAATAGGGGTGAATAAGTCCTAATTGTGCAAATCACCTGCGTTAGTGGAATCTGTATGGAGAACGAAAAACAAATTTGTAAAAATGCTTATTCTCTTTCAGCTAAAAAATTATTTAATTCTACATATATTTAGATATGCATCATACATACAAAACTTTAAAAAAGTTAAATAAATGTTTATGTACATATACTTATTCACATATAGATGGAGTTCTTACCTTTTTATATGTGTTTACATTTTTCAGTATACTTCACGTGTTTACATCTGAAATTAAAATGTAAATTCGTAAATACTCAAATGTTTAAAAGAGAATAAAAGCTTTTAAAATCAAAATAGTTCAGTAAGACCAATCTTCGCGTTCAACATAAGAAGTTTCCAAACTTTCAGCTAGGGGCGAAAGTTAATTGTTCATCACGTGATAGGTTTACTTTTTTTATTTAAATATCTTGCAATTTTCTTACCTTAACACATTATAGGGCCCAGTACAACCGATGACATATTTTATGAATATCATTATCCCGTTCCAATCTAAAAAGTGTAGAATTTTTATTGTATCATACTGTACATTCATACTAGTCGAGCAATTATATATTTTCATTAACAAATTTATTATTATGAATTTTCAGATATATTTATACTCGTCATTATTCTTCGGTAGAACGAAAGTTATTTAGATTTTACTCATCACGAACAATTTTTCTATACATACTTGGCTGACTCCCAAATCGGATCAATTGAAAGTTTGTACACAGGGGGTTATTCTGAATTGCGATGCAAAAGGAATTGCTTTCGCATTTCAATATTAATAGCATACAAATGCGTTCAGTTTTTCATTCACATTACAATTCAGAATAAGTCTCCAGTTTATCTGTGTATCAACTTTAAACCCGATTCCCTTTTCCGACATTTGTATAATTTTTCGACGACATTTTGAAATGGTATCCATTGTCAGTAGTGTCCGACCGAACTTACTTTTTTTCAGACCGATGCAGAACATCGGTAAATTTTCCAAAGTTCAATTTATTTATTTAAAACCAAATAAAAGTTAAAGAATTCATGATGATAATTATTGTATGTGTATATTTGGGAAAGTTTACTTTTAACCGTTAACCGTTTATTTTTAAGCTGCATTTTGTAACGAATTTTAAAATCACAACTAAGTTTGTACTCATTTAATTAGTTTTATTTTTCATCCTTATACTTTTTCATACTACAGGTACGGTCACACCTGGCAAATATTTGCATAAAAAACGTAACTACTAAACACTAATGAAAAACCGTTTAATTCAGAGAAGTGTTTGTTGAGTTAAACAGTTTCTAAAAATATTTGATTTTACTTAATAAATACGTACCTAAATCAAAATATTCATTAAGGGGCCTAGTCACGGTCAAAATGCTTGCTGTCATTTTCGTGTATGTGTGCTTGCTGGCTTGAAGCACTCAGGCTTGTTAACTCGTCAATCATTAATTTCCGATTTGATTTTGTGGTGTTCGTATGAAATATTAAAAAATTAAAACAAACGAAAATTTAAAGAAAAATTTCTCTAAATAAAGAAATATTAATGGCTATAATGGCAGCGTGTTTGCAAAATAAAAGAAAAACAAAACAGAAAAAGTTTAACAAAAAAAAAAACGCATATGGATCACACGTTTTAATTTTTATTCCGTTTTTTTACACCTTCTTACTATGAAAAATTACATGAAAATGAAAATTTGTTCGTGCTTGAGATAATACTACAATACATGCACAAGCATGCTAAAAATCTAAATTTTTCTTCAAGCATCGTCGGTGTCACACATACTAAAAAATTTTAACTCATACTATAAGAATGCTTGTCATGCATTTTGACCGTGTCTAGGCCCCTTTAGTATTTAATGATTACGCTTTTTTGGGCAAATGTTTGCCAATTGTGACCGTACCTTAATATTATGTTCCTATTATTTTCATATACACACATGATAATAAATATATAATTTAATAACAAATGTTCGGTGCTCGTTTAAGTTCGACAAAAATACCGATCACCGAATTTTGGCCGAATATAATTTTTGCCGAACCCGAACGGTCAGTATCATGTACGTTTAAGAAATGGGGGTTTTTTAAAGAAATAAATAACATTTTTGCCGAAATAAAATAAAAATTTTATTTTGGTACTGTTAGCGACTTTTAAAATTATAATTAAACTTGTACCCAATTAATAATTTTAGATCGTCATCGATCATCATTTGCCTTACTAATATTTCGATTTACTGATGCTAATAAATATGTATGTAATTTAATAAAAAGGTTCCGTGTTCGGTAAAAATTTGGAATACCGAACACTATTTTTGTCGAAGACGAACCTGAACGTTCGGTCGAGCACTAACTGTATGTGTTTTGTATTGCGGCGTTATGAAACACTATACTTTATTCGACTACGAAACAATTGATGTTTTGGAAATCAGCCTTTAAGTTTTTGGAAGGAATAATACAACTCACCTTAGGAAAAGCTAACATATTTGCGCATCTTGGAAATACAATTAATTTTGTCTACAAAAAGAGGAAAAAATAAAGAAATCTGTTAAGTAATATAAAAATGTTCACAAAAATTCATTGTTTTCATAAGAATATATTATTCAGTAAGACCAATCTTCGCAATCAACATAAGTTTCCAATTTTTCAGATAGGGGCGAAAGTTAATTGTTCATCATGTGATAGCTTTAATTTCTTTAAATAAATAGATTGTTTTCTTACCTTAACATATCATACGGGTACATATAATCCGCCAGTTTCGAGCACATCATTAGAATGTTTAAAACCTAAAAAAAAAAAATTTAACACATAAGTAAATTATTAAAAATTAATCGAGCAATATTTTTCAGACTTTGTGCATATCTAGCCAGCAAAGTAGTCAGACAATGTCTGAATGGGACATTAAAATTGATATCAGCTGTTTTCTTGCCTGAAAATTTAAATACTCAGCTGGAAAGCAACATTTTAAGCAAATTCGTATAAAAAGTAAGCATGTATTAATAAAATATGTGTATAAAGTACAAAAGCAAAGAATAATGTAATTTTTCTGCGAAAAAATCATTCCCAATAAGGGGAATTTAGTTTTAGCGTGAAATTATTCACGGGAATTTTTTCATGAGTGCAATTTTAGGGAAAAGGGAAAAATTTCGAGGGAAAAATTATTATTATCGATTTTGAAAGTTATTTTAAGCGAATATTTAATTTTAGCGTTTTAGAAATTATTCACGGGAATTTTTTCATGATTGCAATTTTAGGGAAAAGAGAAAAATTTCGAGGGAAGAATTATTATTATCGATTTTTAAAGTTATTTTAAGCGAATATTTGAAGATAAAACCACACTTGAAGATAAAATACATTCAATATTATAAAACCTATGAAATGAAAAAAGATGAAAAACTATTCGAATTTTAAAACTAAACACATCACACTGGCAAATAAATATTTTCGTTGCAAGCTAGTGAACAATAAAACTTACCTTTAATATATAAAATTGCACCAATTTTCCTCGTAGTCATATTTACAAGTTTAAACTAAAATAAAAAGAAAAAATATACACATACGTTAGATATTGAATATGTTAAAAATTTAGATTTCTACTTCAAAATAAATAGGTTATTCAGTAAGACCAATCCTCGCACTCTACATAAGAAGTTTCCAAACTTTCAGATAGGGGCGAAAGTTAATTGTTCATCAATAGATACGCTTTCTTTTATTTATGTAAATTAACTGCTTTCTTACCTTGACAAATATTCTGTACAGTACGGCATTTATTCACATCGTCCTAAAGTTTAGAGACTACAAAGAAAATAAAAAGAAAAAAATCTGTTAAAATTGATTCGGTGCACGCAGTTCTCATAGTTTTAGATAATGGCATTAGTTATCGAACAATCTAAGCTCAATGTTCGACAGCAAACACGTTATCATATTCAGTTACATACGTTCATCAACATTATTCAGTAGAACGAAAGTTAATTAGACATTACTCATCATAATAAATTATGTTATGTTTAATTTAATAAAGCAGAAAAACTTACATTAAAAAGAAAAATAGTGTCCAAAATTTTAAGCATTCCTCACTGAAAAAAAAAAAGAAAAACAACATGGATAAATATGAGTTGTTAAAACAATAATATAAATGTTTTTTAAGAAATTATTCAGTAAGACCAATCATCGCATTCAACACAAGAAGTTTCCAAACTTTCAGATAGGGGCGAAAGTTAATTGTTCATCACGTGAAAGGATTACTTTCTTATTTAAATGGTTTGGTGTTTTCTTACCTTAATATTGTAAACTTTGTTGTATTAGTTTGAAATCCTCTTTGTAATTTATCATCAACATAATTGTCCCCGTCTGCTTTAACAGACTTATCTTCACTACGGTGTCCACTACATATGCAACTTTTTGTATGCATATATATAGTTTTTTTTGCGCCTGCCCTATAATATAAATATATATTTTAATATTAATAACAAACTAATCAAACATTTCAAAAATTTTGATAACATTAATTTTCAGTAAGACCAATCTTCGCATTCAACATGAAAAGTTTCCAAACTTTCAGATAGGGGCGAAAGTTAATTATTCATCATATTATTCATATATTTAAGTCAAGCCTATCATGAATAATTTTTCCCTATTCTCTAAAATTGCAATCAAGAAAAAATTCCCCGTGAATGATTTCACGCTAAAATTAAATTCCCCTGATCGTGAATGATTTTTTCCCCGCGAGTTTTTTCACTTTTCCCTTTAATTTATTCACTTAGTTTTTGGTGGGGAATAGAGTAGAAAATTTAAGTATTTTCTATTATAATTCGAATATTAGAGTTTGCAAAATTTTTTTTTAGTGGCAAGACCCGTTAAGAAGACACAAACTTATATTTTTTGCAAAAAATAAAATTGGCTGCGTCTTTGTAAAACTTGTTGCTCCAATTCTAAAGATTAAGAATATTTTTAATTTGTTTTGTCTGGTTTCCAAAATGTATCCAAATTATTTGACTACTAAATATTTAGCCATACTTTTTTTAAATTTTTGCATAAACTTAAATTTTTCAACACAAATTCTTTGATTTGTTTTCGGCTTCTTCTTCTTTCTTTTGCATTCACTGAGAACTGATAGCGGAATAATTTCTCACGGGAGATGCACGATGCCACTTTCCCCTTCGAGTGGAATAAAAATTTCATGAGAAAAAAAATTTCCCCTTGTTATTCACGATAGGGATGAGTATGTAGCGTCCGAACGAACTAATTTTTCCAGCCGAACCCGAACTTTTTTTAAAGCCATTCTAAAGAAAATAAAATTTACCGAATTCATAAGAATCATTATTTAAGTTTCGTTAATTTGACTTTGTTTACAATATAGATAATGGAACTTTCACAGAAATTATAGTTAACTGTTCTTTTTCTTCTTCTTTTTGTTGTATATTTTAACTTCTGATATTACAACGCATTTTGTACACAGTATTAATTTTATTTTCCCATCCATTCCGAATATCGGAATTTGGTCGAACATCATTTTTGCCGAACCCGAATTCAGTCGGGCAATTTCTATATCAAATTTGTATTTATATTATTATTTTTTTTTTTTTGCAGTAAAGTTAGCTGAATACCGACATTGGCGGATTCCGGGGTCAATGTTTATAAATAAATTATCTTAAATTCTAAATTGGCCACGAGCCAAATAACTCTTTAAACCCATATATGAAGACTAACCAAAAATTAAAGTGGTTTTTAATAATTTCTTTTATTATTTATTAAGCTCGAGGTCGTATATAAAATTATGACAATTTTATTTTATTATTGAATATTACATTAACAATTTGTTAACATTATCAGGAATAACTAATAGGACTTCCTGATGATGTTAACAAATTGTTAACGAAATATTGAATAATAAACTAAAATTGTAATAATTTTATATCAAAAACTACCTCGAGCTTAATAAATCTATGGGAATAAGTAATAAATAGAAATAATAAAATATTTTACCAAAATAAAGGTCAAAAATTAATATATATAAAAATCAATTTGTTTTCTTACCTTAATATTTTTAAATTTTTTTTGTCCGTTTGAAGAATCGCACATAACTTCGACAACTGGAAAATAAATAAGACACAGCTAATTACTAAAAACTTGATTTCATGTTTTTAAAAAATACAATATTCACTATAACAATTTCTTAAAGAGAAAATATCAAAAGATACTTCATAAAGTTGAAGCAAATTACTACTGTTAGAACTACAACTACATTAAAATTATTTCAGTTACGGTAGCATTCCTTATAATCAGAGCATTTTAAACGAAATAAAGCTTCTATTTGACGCTCAGAATGTAAAAATTTTACTATTTACTCTATAGAATTATATTTCGATGACAAACAAAATAATAAATAAACAAATGGAAATGTAGCCAATTTTGACACCGACTATACTGATATTTTAACATATAATTAATTGTTAAGAAAAACAATGAAACTTACCATTTAAACTGCCTGATGATACGAAAGTGAAGAAGTTGCTGTAAGCTAATAATATTTCTATCCTAAAACTTCATCAAATAAACAACAATATTTATATTTTCTATACATAATTTGGTACATTTTCCGTTTAGAAAAATAGTATGCTATATTTGACTGTTTTCATTTAAAACTTTCTTATAGAATAAACATGGAAATCATATTTTAAAACAACTATTTAAAATAATAGTTTGAACTCATTTCTAAAATTAGAATTAATGTAAACTTAAAATTAACAAGTAACAAGAGAAATGGAGCATCTTCTTGCTAAGTAGAAAAAGTAGTAAGGACTTTATATAAAATGCTTTTCCGTTTTGTAAAATATATAATTATAATTATGAACTTATACAGATTTCTAATAGTTAAGTATTTTTCCTACTCAGTTTTCTCCCTATCTTTATCCTTTTTCTTCTTCTTTTTCTTTTCTTTTTTCTCTCCCTCTGGTTCAGCTTCTACAGCTGTAGACACTGTTTGTTCATCTTCTACTAAGATGGAAACAGGAGCTTCTTTATCACCCTTGTGCTTTTTCTTCTTCTTCTTTTCGGACTTTTCTGCAATAGCAGAACCATCAACTGGCGCAGAAGCACCGTCTTGGCTGGAAACACTTAATTTTCGCTAAAATTAAAAAAAAACATGTTTCCATGTTTATCCACACCCATTTAAATTTACTAAAACAAATACCTTTTTGGTCTCTTCAATTTGATTGCCATTCGTGTTAGCTTGTGGTGCTACCGCCGCTGCTGGTTTTCTCGCGTTATAATCAACAAAACCAGTTAGCCATTCTTTTGGCGTATTCTCGTTAGGCCGGCCATACTTATCTAATTTACCAGAGGCAATGAGAGCTTTCTTAGCGGATGCTTTCGGACCTAAGCCCCATTTGCGCGGATATGTATCTCTTTCCATAATGACACGTTTGATTTTGGCCACAACACCATGATCACATGAAGCCATTGTGGCTGTGGTCATTTGGGCAATGGCCAAACAAATGGCTTCGCCCTTTGTGGTACAAATAACAATTTCTTGGTCCATTTCGATACCATCCTCGTAACGTAACACACCAGTCAACATAATTTTAGCACCGTAACAAATGGCATTAACCTGAAAATTCATTTTACTCAAATTAATTCAGGGCAATCAAAATGTTTTTTACTATCGCGTAAGTATCTACATATTTTGATTTTGTACTCTGAAATTTTCTTTGTTAAGAAATGTAAATATAATCAGTTCAAAACATACACACATCGGAGAAGTTTTAATTTTCCCAATCATAGTCACTTTAAGAACTCAAATTATATTCTTAATGCCGGCTTATATCATGGGGTCAATCTTCGATAACAGAAATTAATATACATATAAAAAAAGACATTAAGACAAACTTACCGAACTGTCTTTCATAATAATTCTCTTGTGGTTAACCAAAAGACCTTCCAACGGTTTAATAACACGTCTCAACATAGATTCATCTTTATGATTTTCATACAAATACATCGCATCTAAAACATCGTGCATTGTTACCATGCCATCACGTTCCGACTGAATTCCAGAGCGTACACGGCGAAGTTCCAACATTTGACCGCCAACACCGAGCACCAGACCAAGATGTACACACATGGTACGAATGTAGGAACCAGCCTCACAACTAACCCAAAAAACACCTTCAAATTTTCAATATTTTCGTTCGTTTCGTAGTTATTTCATTAGATTAAAATATAGGCCAATATTTTGAAAAAAAAGGCCATAAAATATACAGTAGGAAAAAAAAAGAAAAACAAATATTGAAACAACAATTTCATATGTACATTTGGTTTTTGTTAAACAAAAACTAATGATTTGATTTATTTTGCATTTTCTTCACAAATTAAAAATAAAAGATATTTCGTGAATTATTGTTAAATAAAAAAGCAACATCATCCAAGGTTTTATATTAAGAAAATGTTAACTTTTTACGATAAATGCTTATAGAATTATTTTTTATTGTATGTATTATGTAAATTTTACGAACTGTTTACTTACCCATATTACGTGTTTCATCATAATCCAGTAATTTACTGTCATACACGGTACGTACACGCAGTTGACGTTTGACAGCTGATATTAGAGGTGGCCGTTGGAAGAGAGCCCCGCGTAACTTTTCTAAGCCTTGGCGAACTTTAGCTACAGATTCAACTGGAGAATGTAGCTTGAAAATAGCAACGTATTCTTTACCAGCACTTTGCTGCGATTTTACCAAACGTGTTGCACGATCTATGCAAACAATTAAACAACCTGGAATATAAAAGACAGCTCTCTTTATATAAAGGCATGTGGACATTTAGAGATGTAACGATAAAAAAGAATAGCTAATTTGTTTCGAAGTTTTTCTATACTCTGAAATTTACTTTGTAAGGTGATAAAAAAAGATTATCTCAAAACATACACACATCGGAGCAGTCTCAATTTTCCCATCTCTAGTCACATCAGAAGTTGGAAATTTACTTCTTTTGCCGGCTTTCGTGATGGGGTATTAAGGAAATACTTACCATGTGTATATTTAAAAAATTTAAGGTCTTTATGCTTATACATATACTTTTATTGTTTGCCAACGGCAGACTAATTGTATGAAGGTGGAAAAACAAAATAGATTTATATCGAATAAAATTTGTTTGTTGTGTTTTCTTGAATTTCAAATCCTATGGTTTTGCTTGTGTAATTCTCAATTCATTTTTGGCAGTTTATGTATAAAAGCTAAGAGGTTTTGTTATTTTGGAATGAGATTAAAGTCTACTGATGATTTGGTGTAAGAACCAATGAAATGCAGGCATATAGACATACTTGATCACATAACAAACAAAAAGCACTAATTATTTACAAATTTTAAATCGTCTTATTTATTGCGTGTCAAGCATGTTTAAATTTTTTAGGCTTCTATCGAAATTATCCACAAAAAAATTTAAAAATTGTTTGAGAATTGACCAAAAAAATTGACGGTAGAAAATTATATTTGATATGAATTGGCATAGAATTCCTAAAAATGTTAAAAGATGTATGTACATGGTAATGGCCGAATTTTTATACATACCCTCGGCGAAGCAAATTTTTAACCCCCATATTCATAAAAAAATAAAACTAATTTGAAATCTGTTTTAAGAAAATTTTGTATGAAAAAATTTGATTAAAATACATTTCAAATTTTATGAATACCGGGGTAAGTGTTTAATCACGTATATTACTTCCACTCGAATTCCACTTCAGTGACGTGATTTACACCTTAAGGTACTAAAATAATTTAATTTTACAAGTAATTTATATAACATATATACAATAAGAAAATTAAATTCAAATTGGGTCAATTGAAATTTTACAGGAAATAAAAATAAATATCGGAAAAGGCTGCAAAAATTAGAATGCAATTGAAAGATGACATTAAATTGGATATTTAATGGTTTTGGGGCTGCACATCAGTTGTATTGAAACTTCCATATCGATCGAATTTTCAATAGTCATTGCCCTCAGGTAATTTTGTTTTGGTTTAAAGGTACCATAAATTGCCGATACCACTTAAAGCAGTTTGATAATATTGCAAAGAAAAATTTTCAAAATATTAATAAATACGTACATAATATTAAATAGTGGCAGTATCGAAAAAATCAAGGCACGCCGAAAATATGTATACATGCAACGTACAGTTATGCATACATACTAGGCTTACCAGATCCAGATTATTAAAAAGCTGGACATGTGAATTAAAAATGCTGGATATTAAAAAAAAAGCTGGACATTTTGAAATAGCATTTTCACGAAAAGTTACTTGTTTATTGTACAAAAAATTTTATTAATTATATCTACATACCTCTCATTTGCTGCAACAACGTCACAACTCAAAAAATTAGTTTCTTATTTTAATGTAGAATTAATTATCGCTCCTATATTTATCTTAAGTAAAAAATTTATGTAAAAATCTTGCATATTCAAGTCTTGAGAGAAATATAATTTTTCGTTTTCCCATTGACTTCTTTGCAAATTGAAAACTTTGATTATGTCCTTTTCCAGCATATGAGCGATATGTATTTAAGAATTAAATAACGAAAACAAAAAATCATATCAAAGACAAAAACAAAACAAAAACAGCTACTAGAAATTTTTGTACTTTGAAGTAAAAAAGTTATAGCAAATTTATAAAAATTATTTTAAAGCAGCAATAAATATTAAGAGCATTTTGTGGAAAATTGTTTTTAGCTGGACAAATTTCTTTTTAGCTTGAAACTGAACAGGCCATTAAAAAGCTGGACAATCCAGCCAAAACAAGCCCGACTGGCAACCCTAATACATACATATCGCACACCTAGTTCAAAATTGACAACTCAAAATTTTCATTTTTCAGGTTTATATGCTTAAACCATGCACAATACAATTGTTTATCTATAAAAAAAAATATTAGTGTATTTTGTTGTTGTTAACTGTTCCTAAAAACAGTTATGACTTTCTTTATGTTTGAACTGATATAAAGATGCAATTCATAAAACTGTTCTTTTTCGATTTCTGAAAAAATAAAATTTTGAGTCGAGTCACTTTTGAACTAGGTGTGTGATATGTAAATGGATCCTACAAGTTATTTTATTCTCGAAAGATAAGATATGAATAATAACGATTGTAACGCTTGTTTTTATTTGCTTCAGTCAACAAATAACAGATGAAGATGGTTGCGCCATGAACAGCAGTTGTATAAACTGATAAATAACCTTATGTTATTAGAAAACATTCTTCAATATTAGAATAAAATTACCGAAACTAATTAGTCTTTGAACTTTTTTTAAATTCTTTTCATTGGATCGAGTGGAGTTGCCCTTTCCACAAAAAAAAAATACCTCAAACAAAAGTTTTATTTGGCGAAATTTAAAATATTTTACAATGATACTGTCTTGAGATGATGACGTCGAAAATCAAGTAACAATAATGAAAATGGGTGTAACTTTTTGTGGTCAATTACATGTCTTACTGATTCTCAAATAGAAAGGAACCAACGCAAAGATGTTTAACTGTACAGGAAAACACAGAAACAACAGGAACTGTTGATCATAATAAAAAAAATTTAATTATCGTTTACTTATTTTCTCATCTTATTGCGCTTAACCCTTATGACGAGGAGTATTTGTGTGACATTTATTGGAATCACTGAGAAACTCAATTTCATAAAAAAATACGAATTAGACCCTTTTTACTTAACATCATCGACATCTATGATTGTCTGTACATCCGCATTCTAACTTATGCAGACAAATTTATGAACATTGACTCTTAAACCAAATTACTTTAAACTTTATTACAAAAATAAAAAAATCTTTTATCATATGCATATTACATAAGAATCTACAGGCATATAAAACAACACTTACCAGTAACTTTGGGATCTAATGTACCGGAATGGCCGGTCTTCTCCACTTTTAAAATTCTTTTAATCCAAGCAACAACCTCGTGTGAACTTGGGTTAGAGGGTTTGTCTAAATTAATGAAACCTGACTTCATATATTCTCTAATGTCGCGATTCAATGGCGAAGACCCACTGGGTAATGGAGTGTAATGGTTTGTGCGCACATTTAACTTATCAAAATTCTTTAGAAGCAATGGCCACTGAGAAGTATCCAATTTGGCCGTTTTCTCAGAAGGTTTAACTGTGAAATCTCCGCATTTTTGTAAAGCACCAATATCGTCCACATCAACGGGCTCCTCCTTAATCCTCTTCTTTTTCTTTTCCTTCTTGATTTCTACAAATTAAAAGCACATAAATTACATTTTTACATTAGCGAAAAACGTGGTTAGAAACACATGTCGGCACAATTCACTACATAAGCATATTACTACTTCTATTATTTTATATTCAAAAAGATTTATTTGTATTTCTCAATTAAAAACATACCAATATCACCCATCTTTCAGCACTTTTTAAATTAAAATATCTAAGGATGTTAAAAGTAACAAAAATCAAAATTCTAAAGGAAGCAGCACGTCCGAACTCTACAAAGAGGTTAGAAAAATGGACGATATGACGGCGAGAAATGTCAAATATGACATTTGAATACACGTGTTCAACTACAGCGACACCTAGCTCTCAAAGCAGTGAATACACTGCGAAAAAATATTTATAATATAATATATTGTACGATCGCGGAAGGAAGTGTAACTCATAGGGTAACTTTCCGATTTAAATTACAGCTGGTGATAATATATAATACAGGGAATGGACGATGCTTTAGAAACATATCGTACATATCGAAACTCCTCTCACTCAGTGTTATTTTTCGCACTACATACAAAGCATGCCTCATTAGTACGGCAGCATGCAAGGTACATTTAATGAGGTACACGCATCAACGAAATCGCTCATCAGCTGACTCTAAGTATGCATGGGTGTGTAATGTACACTTAATAAAGTACACGCATCAAGGACCCACGTTGAATTACATTTTGACAAAGCACATTAAATTTGCTTTAACAACTCCCATTAAATTTTTGACAACTGCCACTAATGTTGCTGTCAGATCCCATGAATAAAAACGCAGGGTTGCATAGATGCGTTTACCTTATTATATGTACCTTGACAGCATGATATACTTCAATAATAATGTACTTGTACGATACATCCAAGGCAGATTTACCAGGTACTCTCAGTACCGCAGCTGTATATTGAAATTTGTTGAGCTACTGTCAAAAGTTTATATACAAGCCACATAAAATGTTTTTTTTTTCTTAAATCTTCCTTGTTAATGATGCTTCTTCTTCCTTGATTTTGACATTAGCTCTTCATTTTCTACCAACAAAATACGTGTGGTTTTTGGTGTTGTTTCATTGTTGTACTAGTAAGAGTACCTGGTAAATCTGCCTTGGATACATCGTTCTGCCTATACTCTGCATAAGACAAATCAATTAGCAATAAAAAGCCAAAGTACACTCCGACGGTTATTATATCAAGAGCCCTTTTACACAAGCAAATATTGCTTTGATGAAGTTTTCTCAACTTTCATTTAAACTTTGGTATCTGCACACACAAAGTTTAATTTGACAGTCCCTTAGATTTTCCTTTAAAGCGTCGTTCAGTTCGTATTAAAGAACAACAAAATACGGACGTATGTAGATTATGAATAAAATACAGAGGAACTTTGCGGGAACATCAAAGTATTTACTCAAGCCCATGTCACTCTCCATCGAACTCAATACTATGTCCAAGGAATAAACATTAATCTTTGTTTTTCTTTGCTTCTTCCAACATTATACACATGTGGAAGAACTGACTTTTTCACACAAATAGTGTTAATTCAAAAATTGGTCTATATAACAGTATTTCAAAATATACTAAAATGAATAGTAGACATTCTAACGTTTAATTTGATATGCATAACATGAATATACGGTAACGAATGAACGCAATACATGTTTAAAACCCTAAAAAAATGAAGATAGTTCATTTTTTCACAGAGTTACACTTACCGTAAATTATATACATATACAATAGGTGTGATTCACCAATTTTCTTGTCGTAACAGTGAGCTGAAAATGTAGTTATGACATGTAAATTTAATAATAATACCCCTTATTCTATTTGTCAACGTCACGTCAAGACAACATGAAAGTTAGAACACTTCTATACTCATTCTCTTTAACAATTGTCAATTTCTCACAACTTTTTGCTATATTCAACGACATAGAGAGTACTAAGACGCAGTCAGAAGTGGTTAATTGTTGCACAGAAAGGGAATGTAAGTGTCCTATTTTTGATATTGTCTTGACGTGATGTTGACAAATAGATTAGAGGGAAATATAAGCCAAATTACTTTAAGTTTGAACAAATAAAAATTATTTGAATTTTTTAATTCTAGAGATTTCATTGAAAATTTTAAGAGAAATTTAAAATGTTCATCATATATTAGTATATTCTGATATTTTTAAGCTTAAGCTCTCTTTATTGTAATTTAATTTTGAAATTAAATCAAAATAAAGAGACCTTAAGCTTAAAAATATCAGAATATAATAATAATTAAAAAGAGGTCAAGAAACCAGAAGAATTTTTCATCATATACAAATAACTACTGTTACGCTAATTTTAAGGTTATGCGAATTAACACAAACCGACAACGTTATATACATGAAATGCAATTTTGAGCAAGCAATCGCAAAAAATCATGAGATGTACAGTTCGATTTATTGAGAAAGAGATTAATCACTTTTTTCTTTATTTTTATTTGCAATTTATCTACTGAAACTTTAATAATAAATAATAGGAGTTGTGTGCCCCAAGTGGTTTACATAGCTACATATATACAATTACAATTCTGGGGACAAATTTCGACATTCGATATCTATCGAAATTGCCATTTAGATTATATTGAAATTTCGATCGACCCCTAATAAAAATTATTTGTATACGGTCGAATCCGCCATAGCGCAACACGCTTTACTGAAAAAAAATCGGATTACTGAAAGCGATACAAATCCCCGCACTGATTTTAAACGCAGCTAGTTTTATTCACTTCGCTTTAGCGAAACATCGATTTACTGAAAATATCGTATTATTGAAAATCAAAAGCAAGTCCACAACTACAGTCAAATTCGCTTTAGCGCAACACGCTTTTTGAAAAAAATCGGATTACTGAAAGCGATACAAATCCCTGCACTGATTTTAAACGCAGCTAGTCTTATTCACTTCGCTTTACTGAAAATATCGTATTATTGAAAATCAAAAGCAAGCCCACAACTACAGTCAAATTCGCTTTAGCGCAACACGCTTTACTGAAAGCGATACAAATCCCCGCACTGATTTTAAACGCAGCTAGTCTTATTCACTTCGCTTTAGCGAAACATCGATTTAATGAAAATATCGTATTATTGAAAATCAAAAGCAAGCCCACAACTACGTTTTGTATGGAACTTACTTTGCTTTAGTGAAAAAATAAACAATGACAAATTTATTGCATAACTTAAGGCTGAAAAATTGTGCATGTTTTGTCTGTTAAAAAATTAAATGGCAAAATAAATTTGTCCTTTTCGCTCTTACGTACTTTATTCTATTTTTCTATTATATTGTCAATGCAATCGAGGAATTCGTTTTACTGATTTTAAGCAGTACGCTTAACTGTAACAAATTTCAATAATCCGAACTATGATTTAGAGAAAAAAATCCGATAGTTAAAAAAATTGGGTTTTGGTTATTTCCAGTAAAGCGGAGTCAACTGTATGTGTGTATAATAAGCAGACTAGCCTCTATCAGTCAAGTCTAACATATGCACCACAGCTTTCACCTAATAGTGCACTTGCGAGGGGATTGCTATGGTTATTTAATCTTTGAATATAGTTTTCAGTGAACCTTTTCATTTATTCTCGATCAAACAAATAACATGTAAAACAACTAAAATTTCTTTTGTTTTAAATATTATTTATTCCACATCCCCAAATAGGCAATTAGTATCAATTTTGATCCTAGTATCCTATATAATTTAGTTTTTTAGCTTTAGTTGTATTTGTTTTGTCAGCCTATTGTCTAACGTTATTCCTAAACATTTAACTGAATTTTCTTTAGGTATTTATTTCTCATATACAGTTAATTGTGAACAGCCATTTCATCTCTTCTTAGTGCGAAAGTTATACGTTTGCATTTGTTTAAATTAGCTTTTAATATTAATCACTTATGAAATAAAAAGTTTCTTACACATGGGTTTAGCCATTATTTTATTTGTATAATAAGAAATTGAAATAAAAAACTTAACTTAGGTTACATAAAATTTATATTGATATAAAATTAATTTAATTTGTTTATATTTTGTTCTGTTTTGCTCTATGTTGCAGAATATAAAATAATAGAAGAAATATTCAAGTTAAGAAAAAAAAAATATATATTTATAAGAAAACTAAGAAAAATGTTTGGCATGATATTAATTGTTCCTGTTTTTCTTTGACGAACATGCAATTGATTCTGTTAAACCAATTTTTATAATTAAAATTATTGAGCTCCTATAGGGCATTAATAAAAGGAAAACATTTTCCAATAAACTAATATTATAGCAAAAATAGAATAAATTTTAAAAAGTAATACAAAAAACTGTTTTGCATGAATCAAGCCGAATTAATACTAGGTAACCGTATACGAATTCACCGCTTCACCAGTGTTTTACATGTTCTTACAATAAAATCTAGTAACGAATAAATCATATATGTACCGAACAGGAAAACATAAAAAATTTAACATGGATGCACAAGCACTAGTTGGCGATTTTAAGCATAAGAGCGATCTGTACCTATTAGGACATAATTATGCTCGACATATTAGTTAAAATCTGTCAATATCTTTTACAGCAACAACATTATAAGATATGTATTTATTTTTAGAATAGAATAAGTATTAAATATATGAAGAGCTCCAAAAAAATCCCAGAATTTGGTACAATTTTTAGCTTTTTGAAATTGTTTTATTTCACACAATACAACAGAAAGCTGACATGTAAACGTAAATAGTTTTTGACAGTTGAGTTCTGAAGTGCCAATTCGCCATGTCACGGCTGATGATTACGTAGGCTAATAAGGCTACCTGGTATTAATTCGTCTTGGTATGAATAATGTATATACATATGTATGTACGTATGTATGTCGAAAAAGAAAATTAAATGATTCTATAGATTTTTAATGCGATATTATAGATTTTCTTATTCAAGTGCTGCTCTGTCAACCATACTTACAATCCTATCGATATTAGTTTTTAATGTTTTTAGCTGATCTACGGTCACTGGATCAAGGTCTTCTAAAATGTGTGGTTGAACATTGGAAAGTTTTTTGGGTCTCATAGAAATTACTCCATTACGCAGTGGTATATTCAAGTGAGCAAAGTTTTCCGGTAACCTTAAAAGTAAATGCATAGAAACAAGCGATACAATAAGAAAAATACCTACATACATATACTATGTATGCGTAAATAAGTAATTACCCAGTAAAAAATATATGGATTAATCCATAATCGAGCAATAAAGGAGTGATGACTTGTTCATCCATTTGGAGTAATAAGCGAGCTGTCGAAACTTTTTTTTTTTTGTTTTGTTGTTTATGCCTCGTATAATACTTCAAATGGATCAATGAGGGATGTATCAGTTCGTTTTTGGGTTTTTTTTCTTTGACATAACTGTTAATTGTTGATGTTTTCGTTTTGTTTTTCTATTTTGTCAGTTTAGTTTTAAACAGTGAAATACGTGTTATTAAAAAAAAGCGAAAAGGTACGGGAATAGTAACAAAATGTTAAAAATTTGTCAAAATTTAGTTTCTAAGCGTCATTTAAGACGACTACTTAAAAAAGAAATTGAAAAATTACTCCCTCTATGCTCTTTTAGGAGACAAAAACGATTACTCCATCTGTCGTCATTTTTAAGATCAAAGGGAGTACTCCATAAGGAGCATAAAAGGAGTACTCGTGTCTGCGGACATGCTGTGTTAAAAATCCAATGAGTTCCGGAGTTTTATGGAGTAATCCATTACTCGCAAAGGAGCGCTCCAAGATTACTCTTTGGATCATCCTATTTTTTACTGGGTAATTAATAGATTTTATATATTTACGTACACGTAAAGAAAAATACCGAATACAACTTAAACAAGTAAAAAACGTTATATTCGACCAGGTCGAATCTTAAATACCCTACAAATATTTAGTAAGTAAAATTAAACTGTTTAACTTAATAAGACAGAGTTCCTTTAAAACATCTTTGTACCCAATTTTAAATCTCTATTTTGACAGAGTCATTCCGGGAAGGGCCGTGGGCGAGACATTTCATCTCTGCAAGGTCAGAGAATATCTCAGCTTCTTATAGGCTTAAGAAATAAAAATTGTTCGATATTTACACTATTTTTGCATGTAATATCGTATGTCAACTCCCACTAAAGGGGGCGGGGTCCAAAAATAGACTACATCGTGTTTTCCACAGACGAACGTATGGGCATTGCTAGATCGTCTCAGACTTCATTACTGCTCAAGAATATACATATATACTTTATGGGGTCAAATTCTTTTTGGGGGGTAATAAAACTGTATTTTGTCGGTGTCTCTCTGGCAAGGGCCGTGGGGGCGACATTTCACCTTTTCCATAATACTTCAAAAATAAATGTTCGGAATAATTAAATGTAAAATTTATTAATTTTTTTTTTTTGGATAGGGTCATTTAGGTGGTAGGGGAGAGGAGTACCAGGTTACGTCTCAGCTTCGTAAACGTATGTAGGCTTTAATAATACAATTTGTTAAATTTTTACACTATTTTCCATATAATAACGCCCACTAAAGGGGCGGGATCCAAAATTAAATTTTTTTGATTTTATGGCTCCAAGTTTAAACTTCTTGGACCTTCTTTGACATAAAAATATATTATTTGCTTAACAAAATTACAAAAAACTTTAAAAATCATGTTGTTTTTTGGAAGTTGGTTTAGTTCTTCCTAGGGGAAATTTTATCCCTCTTGCCCGATTTAGCCCATTTTCGAACTTGACCTGTGCTATCCTTCAAGATATATTTATACCAAATTTCAAGAGTCTGGCTCTTTTCGTTTGGACTGAATCCTGATTTCCGCAGACGGATATGTGCAGATCGTCTTAGATTTCATCACTGATCAAGTATATATATACTTTTTGGGGTCTCAGATGGATATTTCGCTGCGTTATAAACGGAATGACAAAGTGAATATACTCTCCAATTCTTTTTTGGAAGGTATAAAAAGCTTTAGTTTCGAAAATTTAGATTTTCCGGTTACATATAAAAGAGGCTTCTTATTTTGGTACCAATAAATCCGTAACAGAATTGTTTTCTATTTATTCTTGACCTTTCACTATTTTTTTTTAATAATTGTTAAGCTGAGGTGTTTTAATATAAGAATTATTAAAATATTTATTTATATTTCCAACCTTTCGCCGCTCCTTTGGGTGGCTTCTTCACGAAAATATTGTTCATTTTTAAATATGTATATATTTTTTGTTTTGAAAGAGAAAAGATAAACAATATTTTCCTCAAGAAGAGACCTAAAAGAGAGGCAAAATATTTAACTTTTTTTATTAACTTACACGGAACAAAATACAATTTCTTTTGTTCTTTTTTAAAATATGTCTTGTATAGCAGCTGCCTTTATAACTGGTTCACAGGTGTCCTTGGTTTGCCATATTTTGATATAAAAATTTTTACGAAATTTAACTTTTTGAACTTATTTAATTGTAAAAAAAAGCTCTATGTATTTTTTCGCAGTTCATCCTTATTTTCCAATTCAATTTACTGCCGAATCACAATGTCGATAATTGTTTTCGTTTCAAATATATTTGTACGAAAGAAAGAACTCTGTCGACGTTGTGAAATCGGCAGTAAATCTCAATACAAAACTTTAAGTTAGTCTGTGTTCATACGAGTCATGTCTTATTGACAATATTCTTACTTTTTCTTCTTTGAACTTGCATTCGTGTTCACACAATTCATGTCTTGTTGACGACATGTACATATAGTTGTATTCATGACAGTACATGCGCATGAGTACTCGTTACTTTTCCCTTTTCCCTCATGTCAGTAAAACATGACTCGTATGAACACAGACTAAAAATGGTTGTTTGCTGTACACAATGCAGAATGCGTGAATTTATAAATGGGCACAGAAGGCGAATGGATTCCTTCTGTTGTTTGCTATTTGATACACATATAGCAAAACCGTAGACTTATATACTCAAGTATGAGAATGTTAAAGGTACGAATATATACAAATAACAAAAATAACTTCAATACTTACATTTGGCTTACCAAAGGACTGCCACATTTTGACAACACCAATTCGCCAGGTTTGGGAAATCGTAAAAACGTTGGTGGCGATTGTGGTGACAATGTGTCGTCAAATTTAGATGTACGATCCGCACTAAGAGCCTTTGAGCGGGGTTTAGCCATTGGAGTGCGCATTTTGCTACGAGAATTATGTTCTACGCTTTTTCCAGTTGATCCACCAGTTAAACTAATTTGTGAAGGTTTATTTTTCAAAGCCGATCCAGGTTTCGCGCCTATATTGTCACATGCAGATCGACTACGTCTAGGGCGTCTAGCACGGGCTGAACTTAAAGGTCCAGGTGTACGCAGACGTGATGAATTTCTCTGTGCAAGAGAAGTACTCAAATATGCAGAATTTGTTATTGCTGATCCAATACTGCCGCCGTTGGAACTATCCTCTGTAATGTAGCCTTTACCAAATGAGTCATATTGGCATAATGTATTCATACATATAAATGAGCAGAAGAAAAGTAGTAGTAATAAGATGAGATGTGTTTGTTAAGCAATATTTGTTTAAGGTGGGTGCAGTTGATAAAAATTTATTTAAAATGAAAATTAAAAAAGCCCCATAGAATGAATAAAAATCGGAGCTTACTGTGTAATTAGATTCGTGTGACAAACTAATCGAATTTGTCTATCGCTACTCGAAAACATTTTCAACCGATTCAAATTACAAGTTAAACCAAAAACCAAATATGTTGACCACAGTAAAATAGAAAGAACACATTCTCGATTGATACAAGAAAGCATAAATTATTTTACATTAACACCATAACCTTATTTTAAAAAATGGTTTATTTAGACTTTTAATATATATAATGCAAATATTTTCAGAATGGGTTAAGCTGTCGGTAGTAATGGGCCTTATTACGGTTCTCGATTCGACTCGAAAGAATGTAATAAATTAAAGAAAAATACAGACTTTTTCTTTAATCTATTACAAACACTCTCGATTCGAGAACTGTAATAAGGCAGATTATCTTTTTTTTTGTGAATTTTATAATGGCAACGTTACTTGATATCGAACTCTTTATACTTATGTATATTTTACCTCAAGGTACAAAACTATAAGAACATATATAAACTTAATCATAGAATTGATTATGGCTCAATATATAGCTCAAAGAAGTTCATTACTCCTACTTAAATACATTATTATTTGCCGATTTGCCACATAGTGGCTATTAAGTTTACATAGAATTAATCGAACACAAACTATCGCTGAAGTTCATATTTTTTGGACATATTACTAAGCTATCTATAAATAAAGATATTTTATTGATATTCCGCCTGATTGCGCTTGGCATTTTTCGCCTTCCAATTCAATTTGAATTTGTAATAGACTAAAGAAAACGTCAGCCTTTTTTCTTTACTTTATTACAAGTCGTCGAATTTGGAGGTGAAAAACGCAAACTGTTATATGACATTGACATATTTTTGTGCACTACATCATAACACGGAAGGATACTTTGTTATAACTTTAAAATTAAGTTTCGGAAACCTATCCATCTATCAGAAAGACTTTTTAGTTTGTAGTTTTGATCAATATATCAATATCAGACACATTCTTAATCTAAATTGTCATAGTCGTTTATTTATTTTAGATATATTAAAAGAAGTGGACGTACAAATGGGCGTGTTGATTTTCCCTTCGCTTAAAATCTTAAGTAGTTTTATACTGAACACTCATCACAAAAAGAAAAAGAATAATAAATTAACCTAGTCGTTGCAGGCATTATCAAATAATGAGATTACCAACGAATGATATTTCACTTAGCTGTTTACATATACCTTTACTCTCATTCCAAATAATTATATAAGCATATATGTATATATGTCTAAGAATGTACATCGAAACATGCATTTTGAAATATCCTTTTAAATTGATTTTATAACATGATACTTTAAGCACACAACTATGTCCCACTTTTTAAAATTCAATTAGTAAACCTTCTAACCCTTTAATTATTACATATATTTACTTATATACAAACAACAACCAATAATGTGATCCATTAACATTAAGCTACTCACCTTCGTCGCTTGGATTTGCTGATCTGGTTTTCAATAATGGTTTGGGGCCATTTGAAGATACGTTGAACGACTGTGATGCCTCGTCATTTAAATTCTATATAAAATATGCAAAAAATTATACCATCGTCACATATATTCTAGTACATATTTCAAACATTTTATATAAAAATCATGTTTGGAAAATCGATAAGCTATTCAAAATATTGTTAAGCTCTATACAGGTAAAATATCGGAAACAATATTTTCAATTGCGTGGGATTAACAAAGAATATGTAAGCCACAGTTGTATGACATAACGAAAGATTTATTGGATGTCCTAACTACATAAGATAGTGCATAAGTACTATTCGGAGGTATAAAGTTATAGTTGTACCCGAGCTAATTCGGATTTCTTTTATTTTTTAAAATAGAACACTTTTATATACTTACTTTTTTACATGTACGTGCATACATTGTATTTTAATTTCGTTACCTTTGTTATTAACCAAAAAGTGTATATTGTAATTGAAAGGGACTGGTCCACAAACAAGCAATAGTTTTTGAAATTAGCCAATGTAGTTTCTAATGTATAACGAATGAATGCAGGAATTGCATTAAACAGCTCAAAGAATTTATGATGAAACCATTGGCGATTCGTTGATAAATACAACATATTAATTCATAAGCATGTTCTTTAGAATCGAATTACGCACGAAATGAGTAAGTTGTGGGCATCTCTAGGGAAAGATTTTTATATTCTAATCCAAAAAGGATTGCGAATGCAACGCTCGTCCATATGGGATTAAATTCAATTTATTTTCGAAATCTATCAGTTTCTTAATGCATTTCATAATATCGACAGACATTTTAAAAGCTATCAAATGATAACTTTATTGGCCAAATACGTAATGGAAGATCGAATCTTTAAAACAAATTTGCAGAGGTCAAGAACTGTGTGAATTGATATCGGAATTTAAGAAATACTAAAATACTTATACCGGTAGCAACCTCGATAGCTTTTGGTATGTATGTACATATATCTTGGATATGCATTCATACATTTGTATATACTTAAGTACGTACCAAAGAAAAGACATCAACCATTTTCATTTTCATCAATGCGCGTGGAGTACGTTCCAATAACATCTTTACTTCATATTCAAAGGCGTTTAAATATGACTGTATTTTGTCCTCCATTGTGTTTTGAAAAGCATCTAAAGAATTTTCGAATTCACGGACCTTTTCTTCACGATTTGTGGTTTCGCGATTGCGCTTAGAAGTTTTGGAAACCTTAGTACGCGGCATTTCAGAGGCCTTTTTTTTCTTTTCGAGAGTATAGAAGCGATGTGATATCGCTTAGTTCAATAATATATTTTACTGTTACTTCAATTATTAATGTTTAATACGATTCTTCTATCAAATAACTATATTTTCTGAATTAATGATGAAAATTTGCAATAGAATGGCGCTTTTCACTATCTATGTTTGAATTTTGTGTTTACAGTTGGCGGCACTGCATTTTGATGTTAAAAAAGTACCGAGTGCTATGCTAATGGGTAGTCAGTATTGGCTCTAATTGTGGTGAAATAAATAAAAGGTAGTAGCGGTATAATACATCCAAAATATCAACCATGGTACAATGACATAAAAGGTAGCCGCAAGAAGGGTGCAGTCAAGGCGAATTCATACAAGGTGAACTCACTTATGCAACTCTCTGTAAAATTTATTGAACTGTCAAATGAAATGCTTTGGAAAAAACAATGGCCGGACACAAAAACGAAAAACCAGAAGAACACTTTGACAGTTCAATAATTTTGCCTTGATAACAGCTGATCACCAATTTCTGAACTAAGCCCAACTGGTATGAATTCGCCTTGGGTGCAGTAAACAAAGCAACTCAAGAAGTAGCATGTGTTCCTTTATATCATTATATATTTATATAATAAACAAGATATGAAAGTTCGTATCATAATTACTATAGAAGGTTATAAGAAATTAACCAAGGTGGCATTGACAGCCGATTTGTAAACTTTTTGCTGTTTTAATTCGCTTTGAAACTAATTTATTTTGTATATAAATATTAAGTTAAAAACATGTGGTAATTGCGTCAGATACAACTAGAGTCCATGATTCAGTTTTTCGTAGTCTCAAGAGCACCACTTCAAACTTGCGCTGTAAAAGCTAAACTATTTAGTAATAACTTCCGCTTCACTAAACTGCTTTTGGTAAGGTTTTCATACTTAAGTAATGTTGTTAGTAGAGCTATGCAAATGTGCTGATTATTTCATGCCATGAATATTCACACTTGACTCACTTACATCCTGATTATAAATTATTAAAGCAACGCGTGCCTGCATGAGTGCAATTTTGCGAAACTCTTATCATATTGCGTGAAAGTACGTGATTAAAAATAATGCGTTCATGAGCGTGCGTGATCGCGAGACCTTTAAATCTTGCAGTTTGTGAGCGTGCTTTGAAAAAACGTGAGTTCCGTGATTTTAGTCTAGTGCACATCTTTGGTTATTAACAAAGGTTATGGTTGTTAATTAAAAATCAGCACTGACATCATAACCATCAAGGATGATTGTCAGCAGTGATACGATAACTATCAGAAGTGACCGTCAGCAGTGACACCATAACTATCACCAATGACTCAAATTTATAGAGAGTAACCACATTAGAGTGAGAAGTTCGTTCTATGGGCGATAAAGTTCATAGGTTAGCGAGGGATGAAACTCACACGTATACAAAGATTTCCAATGAACAATATGTGTCAATGGAATTAAACAAGGGACAAGTTTCGATTTAGTCGCAAACGGTAACACTGTAAACAACAGCTGTAATTGTTGTTATAGAATTGAATATGTTGAAAAAATAGCGCTTCATCAAAATTTTGTGTGTTTTGGGAACTATTTATAACAATTAAACTAAATTCATGTTGATCATTTCTATAATTGATATCACCAACAAAAGATAAGGAAGAGAAAGTTTCAACTAATTGGAGATAACACTATGCAAGAGTAAACAAAAGAGCACAAATCTGCAGTTAAGTCCCTAACGGTAGTGAATAACTTTTTGGAGTTAATTTAGTAATTAAATTTTAGTTGTAAAAAGAACAATGAAATAAAACCAATTTCACGTACATGTATTTAAGAACATATGTAAACATATTATTTGTTCCCGGCTATGAATTATATTAAGTTTTCTTTGTTCTATATATCTATGTATGTACTTCCAATGTACATATGTATACATCATATGTATATATATATATATCAATGAATTAATTTATTATTCTTTTCAGAGAGCTAACTTTATCCGCGCTACATTGAATTTCTGTAAGTAAAAGTCGATACTTTTGAACAAAATTTTGTCGAACTTAATACGCAGCACAGTGGGTGCTACTCCAACAATCTTTAAGCGAATTTTTTATACAATAAGAATGGGGACCTTAACGGAAAATAAAAGCAATGAGAATTCCAACAACGACGTAATTATACGACTGCAGGATATTAAACTCTTGTGCGCTGATAATTGTAAAATAAAGGATACGGCACGTGTTGAGGGTATACTAAATGAATTTGTTAAAGGTGGAACGAAACGCTTGCAATTGGTATCAGATTTCGATTTCACTATAACGAAACAACGCACTAACGATGGAAAACAGGTACTAAGTAGCTTTGGCATTTTAAATGCATGCAAATCCTTACCCCCGGTGTTTATTGAGGAATCAAAGAAACTGTACCACAAGTATCGCCCTATTGAAATTGATCCTCACATCCCCACAAAGGATAAGATAAAACATATGATAGATTGGTGGACTGACACGGGGAAATTGTTAGTGTAAGTATTAAAAAAATTCTTAAATTATACTTTTGAGTGCTGTAAGAAGGAGAGAGCAAAATATCTTTCCAATGATGTATTAAATTTATTTAAAATTTAACGCATATTTTTTTTTTAAATAATGAAAAATTTTATATTTAAATTGTTAGAAAATTATTATATAATAGAAGTCCTTTAAAAAGAGTGATTTATACATCCTCACATTTGAAGGTCTTTGTAATCTAAAGTTTTTAGCGTTTCTTACAGGATGCAACAAAACTCAGTTGTTCATTTTGATGTTCGGCTGCGTCCTCAGTTTTTATTTTATTATAGGAAAATCGTTGTATATAAAAAGTAATGGCAAAAAAATTTAATAACATAGTAAATTCTCATCAAAATAATTGTGGTACATAACAGAGTTTGAAATAGTGCACATATTCTATCCTCTGTACACTCAAGTTTACATCAACGACATTGAAAAATGTATGCATGCCTCACTTTATACACAAATAAATCTTGAGTGTACAGAACTGTGCATCATACCTCAAGTGTATACATTTAAGACATTGAAAACATTGAATTCACTTTATGTACGTATGCACACTTGCGGAGACGATAACATTGTATTTGTTTTCTAACTTCATAAAATTAATGTGTGTGTGCGCAGTAAAAGCAAACACTGAAAATAATATACATACACACCAGTTTCAAATTAAAAAAACATATGAACGAGATGTACACGAGTACACTTATAGTTATACACAAGTAGAAGGTGTACACGATGAAAGAAAGACAATGTCTATAGTGTATTCAAGGTGCGTATTGTATTAAAGGTGTCCATTAAATTTTGTTATACATTTCTGAGATCTCTGGTGTGTACTCATGCGTACACCTATTTCATTAGCAAAAATTTTATATATGTATGTAATGGAATATGTACTTTTTTATTCTATTTTAGAGGTTTCCCGTTAGGTCAAAGTGAAATTGATGATATTGCTGGCAACTATAAAGATGACCTGCGCGATCGTACTCATAATTTATTTGAAACACTTAATCGTTTGGACATACCGGTATTGGTGTTTTCGGCAGGGTTGGGAAATTCTGTAGTATCCGTACTTCAACAAGCTAATGTATTATACCCTAACGTTAAAGTGGTCTCAAATTTTTTACAATACAATAAAGATGGCATGTTGAATGGTTTTCAAGAGCCCATGATACATACATTTAATAAAAATGAAACAGCCTTAAATGGCAGCGAATATTACGATTTAGTACATAATCGCGATCATATAATTGTAATGGGCGATTCAATTGGAGATGCCGATATGGCAAATGGTGTGCCTGCATCATCGCATATTATAAAAATTGGATTTTTATTTGATCATGTAAGCAATATTGCACATTTATATTATTATATGTATGTAAGTGTACTAAAATCAATATATTTTTTTTGTCTGAATTTTAGCCAGAACAAAATTTAGAAAGATATATGAATGCTTTTGATATTGTATTAATTGACGATCAAACCATGGATGTTCCATTGGCTATATTGAAAACTATAGAAACTTTTCAACAACGTTTGCAGACAGCATCATCTACGGAATCTAATGCTCAAATTTTGTAATAAATAAAGATGCTCTTTTCATAAGTATAAGTTTGAATGTATCAATGCCGCTAAGGAAAGATTGAAATAGTAACTATATTTATTAAATTCATTTATTGAACAAAAACATACAACTTTATAGAGAAAATTGTGTGAAAACATAATTATTATTGAAGTATACTTTAAAAATTTGTGGGGATTACCACTTCAAAAGGCTCATATATTGCAAGATTTTCAATATTTTCAGTAGTGAGCATTAAATCAGCTAATGTAATAGTTTTAAGCTTATTGTGTAGCATTTTATTTGCAATATATGAACTGTTTGGCTTATGTATCCTCTTTGACATTTAGAGCTGAAAAATCACATTTCTATAGATTTATACATGGATCTGCTCCTCGATTTACTTTTAGGTGTTAAGTCACACATCAGACATGTCATTTAAGGATAATAAAAACATAATCGAAAGCATTGTTTTATGTGTTTCATTTAACTTTTATTTCACAAATTTATTCGACCTTTTTTATTATTAGTAAATTATGTTTATTTAAGCAAGAGGTCAATTATTTATTTCTTTTACTATAAAATTTGGTTTGTATTTGTGTATTGAAAAATTTTGCTTCAAATAATTTTTGTTTGTGTGTGTTGAATTGAAAAAAGGAAAACATTTTTTATATCAATTTACACAATTTTATATATCCATAACGAAGTGACGAAATATTGGAATAAACAAAGTTTTTTTATAAAAATAATAATTAACCTCTTGCTTATATAAACATAATTTATTGTTTTATTATTAATAAAGGTCAACAAGTTAACAGCATTTTAAAATTTTGTTATTGTTAATCAATTTTAATCAATTATACTGAAGTAGACATCCAAATAATGAGAAATAATTATAATAGTTTTTTAAAGTTATTATTTTATAAAAATAAACCTCGAGCTCAATATTATTACTTAAATTACAATTTGATATGTTTGAAATTATGTAACGTCTATAATCCGCGTAATAATGTTATCAATAGCCGATCCCTGCTTTAAGGAAAACATTTTTTACATGACACCCTGTTTGTGTTATTTATACCATATGTTTTGTTTATTAATCCAAAACAACAAAACATATACACAAGTCACTTTTGACAATCACTGAATTTTTAGTGTCATGCTAAAGAAAGAAAAAATAAATATAAGAAATTAGAAATTCATCAAATTCTAATAAGAACTTTGAAACTTACAAATTGCAATGCAAATATATCAGTAAAATAGACATAAATAGAAATTGTAAAAAACATTTCATTAAGCAAAACTAAATCTAAAGGAAAAAGTGTAACAAAAGTTTCACAGAAAGCAGACAACAGTAATATATAACCTAGGAAAAGGAAATTCCAGTATATTGCCACTGCTTCCGAGTAAAACTTAAAAAGTAAAAAAAAAAACAAAAGATTTACGTAATAATGTTTGGCTTTGATGGTGAATACCGCCGCAAGCCCTCCCAAAGCTTTGGTGGTGCCTCATCGAGCAGTGACAGGGAAACGATAATACGCAAGGCCGCCGAGGAGCGCTTGAAAAGAAACCAATTGCGTCGTGAAAACAATGGAGCTGTTGTTTTGCAGTCATATTCACGTTCTTTTATACATCGCCAGAGACGTAAGCGTCATGAACGTGAAACATTTGATGAATTTTTACGGACTCATCGTGACAAACTTACACAGGATGAAAATCTAGCCTTTTTACTAAAACGAATTATCTTTTTTTATAGTATTAGAGAAACCAAAGATGGTGAAAGATTGGTAAGTAGAAGCTTCAAATAACATCTTGATTGAAAAAGGCATATCTTCGTATTTATACATATTTTATACCTGTTGTTAGACACTTGCAGTATATAGATTTTCTGAAAATTCGATTGCCAACTTAATACCGAAATCGAATTCTTGTATCGATTAATCGTAAATTGTGTTATAAATAATTGCCAGAGCTATATTCGGCCGTGTCTCAAATACCCTACACTAACATGGAGGTTGCGAAAGGGTTTGTCTCTTCGTTTAGCTCCAATTAATTTATTATTTTACCGTCAGAATTTGTTTGAACCAGAAAATGTCAGATACCATTTCATTTTAATGTAATAAAGATATGAAATGAAGCCTTGTTTTTTCCAACCCGGACCAGCTCTGGGCCGGAACTAGAAAGGAGGGGACACATGAAGAAAGATGAGAAGATAGAGTAATTTTGTAGCTTTTTGATCCTTTTATTTCGCCGAATTATTTTTTGCTACAGTGCTGCTGTACGTATGTATTTATTTACATATAATACCAACGTTAAAATTTTTTTTTGTGCACTTTCTACTTTTTGTTTAGTCGAGTCCATAAGGCCATATTTAATTAATATTTTTATATAAAGTGTTAACTAACCATAAAAAGCTTTGATGCTAAAAGTAACGAGTTAAATATTTTTTGCATTGAGAGCAACGGTGTCTCTCCTGTAAAAAGGAAATAAAGTTTTAAAACAAATAATAAACATAAATTAATTAATTTAAGTAATATTATTAAATTAAAAATGTAAAGGCTAAAAAATTAGAACAGCTTAAATTAATTACTTATTTAATACTTTGGAACCTAAATTCGCAAAATGTCCGATAAGATAATTGAACAATTATTACCTTATCCGTTTCTGTGACTGACTGTACACGACTTATGCATTCACATAAGAAATTCCTCAGAAGAACCGTAAATCTATACAGCTATCTGAGGTGCAGTAATTAACTAGTGCAAGTGAGAAGCAAAACACAGTAAACGATCAGTGGCCTGGCTGCACTTAAAAATACAAATTTTTTTTATTAAAAATACCATTGTTGGACGCAATAGAGAACCATAAGAGGTACAAAACAAAAAAATCTTAGTCGCCCATATATACCAGTTTTCCCAAGATCCTGGCTTATCCTCTCCAGAATTTTAAAATTTTGTGTACAAAAAATCAAAGCTTATCGGCATAGCTATAGTAAATTATTAATATATTATGAAAGCTCCGTTCTGTTAATTTTTTTCAAAGTAGGGCCAGAAATGTGGACATTATTCCATTTGGAATACATACACTCAGATTCTTCATACTTAACAGCCCTGTGTTAACATGCTAACAGAGCGCTGTTAATGAACTTGGTTTTTGTCTAGGGTTATAAACTTCGAAATTTAGCTTCGCACCTTGAACTGATTTGGATAAAATTTGGCATTGAGATATTTCGAGATCCGAGCAATAACATATTGGGATTTTTGTTCTTGCAAATGATCCATTAGGTGGTCGACAATTTGTATGGAGATATGAAATTATGAAACTGATATTAACTATTATAACATTATAAACTTTGACTTAACAATGGCAATGACTTTATGAAAGGTCGTGAGTGGTAAAAAATTTCTAGGGATATATGAAATTGTGAAGCTCTGATACACTTAAGAATACAACACATCATTGACGAAACTTGCATATTGGCTGAAGTTTTACATATTCTTTGCGGACAGAGTCGCAGGTTCTGCCTGTCTTTCTGTTACCTTATCACACTTAAACCGCTGAGCAGATTTATATGAAATTTGGCATAGAAATTTTTTGAGATCCGAAGAATAACATAGGGTGCTTTTCGGTTTTAGTAATGGTCAAGGGTGGTCGAAAAAACCATTCACTTATATATCAGTAATGAAGAATCTATCTCTTAGATATTTTTCTACGACGAAAATCACTACTTGCGGTACATCTTCTTTGCGGACAACGTCGTGGATGAAAGCTAGTAAATAAATAATGTAAGAACATTTTTTTTTGATTGAGAGTAAAAAAAAAAAATTATGAACAACATATTCGATTTCAAGAAAAAGTTTACCAAAGTCTATCGAAATATTCAAAATATAATTTTATAAACTTATTCAAGCAAATGGTCAATAATGTCTTATTTTTTATATAAAAATTACGTTTTTATAAAAACTTAACTTTTATATAACAAATAAAATAAACCTAATAATTTAATAAATTTTACAATAATTAAATTTATTTGTTCATGGGTATGAAATGTCCATAAAGGGCCATTGCCATATTTGTATATAGTGGCATATGTGTACCCATCCCCATTTTCCATAAGGACCACTAATGCTCTCAAGCCAGATTTTTGCAACAATTTTCTAAAATTGATATTCGAATTCATTCATTATATTAGATATAAGACTTTTTCAGGACCACCATTTGTATATAGTGACCCATTTCCCATAATGATCACTAATCCTTTCAAGCCAATTTTTTTTAAACAATTTTTTTAAAATGTATATTTTTCGAATTCAAAAATTATTTTAGATATAAGACTTTCTGCAATATAAAGGTCCACCTGGGCCAACATTTGTGTATAGTGGTATATGTCTACCCATCCCCATTTTTCCATAATGACCACTAATCCTCTCAAGTCAATTTAAAAAAAAAAATTTTAAAATTGATATTCGAATTTCAAAAATAATTTAGATATAAGACTTTTTCTGCTGTGTATTTTCTTGAAACAATTTCTTTAAAATGATATTATTCGAATTCCAAAATTATTTCCGATATAAGACTTTTTCTGGGCCACCATTTGTATATATATAGTGGCCCATTTTTCCATAATGACCAATAATCCTCTGAAGTAAATTTTAAAAATTTTTTTTTTTTTAATTGATATTTGAATTTCAAAAATAATTTAGATATAAGGCTTTTTGTACTGCTAAAGGAGCTCCCTGGGCCAGCATTTGTATACAGTGGTATATGTGTAGCCATCTCCCCCTTTTCAATTTTTTTTTCAATTTCATTTTATTGAGACTTTTTAAAATAAAGATTATAGAAAACATGAACAAAAAAAAAAAAAAAAAAATAAATAAAACAGCAATCCTCTCAAGCCAATTTTTTAAATAATTTCTTTAAAACTGATGTTATTCGAATTGCAAAACTATTTCTGATTTAAGACTCTGGCCCACCATTTGTATATAGTGTTCCATTTTTGTATAATAACTACTAATACTCTTAAGCCAATTTTTTGAAACAATTTTTTTAAAATTGATGTTTTTCGAATTCAAAAATTATTTCAGATATTTTTTGTATATAATGCCATATGTCTACCCAACCCAATTTTTTCCTAATAACCGAAAGAAAACCTTTCCAAAAACATATTTTTTTCACTAGTTTGGGTAGAACTGGTTCTAGTTCCTAGATTTTAGCTTAATCAAATTTTACTCCAAATGTTAAGTGCTTAACAGAACTCTGTTAACTGCAGAATAGGTTTGGTGCAACTTTCGGTTTGCGTCTTCGCTAATATAAATTTAAATTTATCTTCACACACATTCAAAATAAGAGTTCTCATATTATTTTCGAAATCACTTAAAACCGTTACGAAACGTGCTGTGGCTCTAAAGTTCCTGCAAATGACTTAAAATGCCACCTGCTTTTATTTGTTTATTTTCTTTTTCTCTTTTACTTTTCATGAAATATCAACTTTTCTTAATTTAATTACATAGATTGAAATCTGTCAGCACGTCTTAAAGAATCCTGCCCGTTTAGTGCAAAACTCCACAATGGATCTCGTTTGGTTACATCGTCTTAAGAAGCTACTCGACTTGTGCATCATACAGTTAACAACTCCCCAGCAGACTTCACAGGCCATACCACTACGAATGTTGGAAACATTTACAGCTGAGACATCCATAGAACGTTATGTGGAAAACGAACAACTAATAGAAACCTATTTAAAACATATATTTCGTTATTTAGTAGATAAAGACTATTACAAACGTTTGCGCAATTTATTAGAGCTGAAATGCCCACCCTTGGACGGTGAGACCCTACATCCACCAAACCCATTTTCAGAGGCTGTTGTCCAGCTGATGCTCAGGCCGTTATTGTTAGCCAATAAAACGGCTTTAGGCTATTCCTATGGAAATATAATTTGCGAATCTTTTGCGAAATACATACTAGCATTGCCATTTACCGATTGTATACGTTATTTCTTAATACCCTGCTTTGCCGAGTGCTCCGAATTTCCCTTCGAATACTTGCTGAAAGCACTACGACAATGTACTCTAACGGACTCGAGCGAAAAAATGCAAGTCGATAGTGGTCCCATGGTAACGTTTACCGGTGCTTCAGCAGCTGAAAGTCTTAATAGTAAAACGGACTCCAGTTCGCCTTCCAGCAAAAAAGAAATTAGTGAAAAATCCCAACAACCAAAAACCAAAATATTTAGTACATTTTTATTACATTCTTTATTAATTCTGGATCGCAAACAATTGCGTAAGTTGTGGCAGTTATTTTGCTAAGAATTTTTCAATTTTGCATATATTTTTAAAATTTTCTATAGAGTTTCTACACACAAAATCATTACTGGGAGATTATATCAAAGTTATTGCGGAAGTGTCGCCGAAATTTTTACAATTACCAAAATCATCTTTAAAACATGGCAGCCATCATCCAAGTCATCATGTGCATGCCAGTGAAGACTCATCGTCCGACTATGAAAGTGATGAGGAGGATAATCAAAATAATCGCAATGTGCAGTCGATGGCTACTATGGATATTGTGGTTTCGGTACCCTTATCGGATAAAGAAAAAGACAGTCTTTTGAGGTGTATAGAATTGTTGAATGAAAGCAAACGTGTGAATTGCATATTGGACCACATTGAAGAGTATCTGAAAGATGAGGAGGTACTCTATGGGCTGTGCGAAATTTATCACAATCTAATGATTTACAATAAAATGGCCATGTTCGAATATAAGTAAGTTTGATGGGCATATTTTGCGAATTGTTGTCCTAAAATTATATACGATTTGCTTTTACAGACTTTTGTATACATTGGCCTTTATGCCCAACTTCATACGCGCCATTTGGTTTACTTTAATATCACAGTCGAAACAACAGGGCTTTAATGCCCCCTTGACATTGATCTCCAAAGGAGTTGTGCGTAAGTATTAACAATTTAGAGCTTTCATCATTTAATGATTTATTTATTTATTTCCTCTGCTGCAGCTAAACAAGCGGGTGCTGAATCGTTTGTGCCTTTATTGGCCACATTTTGTATGCTTTTTGGCCGTCTTTTGCCCACTCTGCATGATGTAGAGTTTTGCGATGAAAAGCTTTTGATAGAAAAACCTTTGCAGTTGGCCCAGCATGTGCGTTTTATGCCCTTTTCATTGGCTGAAATTGTGCAGCTGTCAAAGACTCTGAAAGAGGTGTCACTGGGTTTGGTGGAATTAGCTTTTCCCGAAACTCGCTCGAATCTTAATCAACATTATCGTTATGTTTTGGGTCACTCAGATTCAGATGACAGAAAGATCAAACAACAAAAGCAAATATGGTCGAATCTTTTAAAAGTGGTCGTATTTGTTCTAAATCAAATACACACCCGCGACTTAAGATTGGGCTTTTGTCCGGAGTCTCACTGGACGGTGACACGTTTGGATTTACCTCTAGATCGTCCAGCCGATTTACCTCTAACTCGTGGCAGTCGTACACGTGGCATTAGGCCCTTTCAGCCGATCCGTGATTTTACACGGGAAGACTTTGAAAATGGTCCGCCCATGTCAACGAAACAAATACGATCGATAACAATTTTGAGGGAAATTCCTTTTGTGGTGGCGTTTAGTAAACGTGTGGGCATTTTGCAGGGTCTAGTCGCAGCTGATAAAATGCGTGTTCAAGGTCATTTACAGGCTTTTCTCCAGGGCCCTTCTATAACATTGACTGTGCGTAGAACACATCTGTATGAGGACGCGTACGATAAACTGAGACCCGAAAATGGTGCGTGGAAATAAATATTTACTTATCTAATAATTAAAATCTCATTTCATTTTCCTTGCAGAACCTGATTTACGCTTGAAGTTCCGCGTTCAATTTGTTTCTTCGTTGGGTTTGGATGAGGCGGGTATTGATGGTGGCGGTGTTTTTCGTGAATTTCTATCGGAATTGATTAAAACTGCTTTCGATCCCAATAGAGGGTTTTTCATGTAAGTAAACAAATTTATAACCAAATTATGTTGTTGTCTTCCATTATGCTAAAATTATTGATTGTTTTGTAGTCACAAACGTTAATTGTAGCTTTAAAACATCTTTATACTTGGAAGAAAATTGTATTTTTATGCAAAAACTGAAATTCTATATTGGGCTGGTTTCATTCGTTTGTATTAGGTCTGTCTGCGTACTTTTCCAGTAACAAATACTCAGTAACTTTTTTTGGGAGAGTAAGACCAATTTTACTCTGTCGGCTGAAAATATCTCAAAAAGTACGCAGACAGCATCCAGTGAAATCTTGCAAGAAAACAGCTGATCGGTTTGTAAACAATTGAAATAACAAAGCAAAAGAATTTTAGCATATGTGTACGCAAAAGTGAATTCTCGCAGTAAATTAAAAAATTATTAATTAAAGTGAAGTCTAATAAGTGTTATAAATTAAAAAACTTGTTTATTACACTGTTATTAATTTAGTAGATTCAATTTCTTCTTAGTTTTTAGTGTTATTTGACAAAAATGCGCAAAAGTACGGGAATGCGAAAAACCAAAACTATTGTATGTCAAAATTATTAAATAAAAACTTGCATGTAGTATATACACACATACTTACTTACGTATCTATAATATTTTCTTTCTTAATTTTATGTAAAAACTTATAAAACTTTGTTCGCCAGAAGTTTTTAAATCTTTTTTGCAACAACTTTCCAATTTTTTTATGTTTTTTGTCAATTTAATTTTTCTTTGATGTTGTTTATTTTTCAAACAGCTGTTTGTTTATTTACTTGCCCAAACTAGCCCGAAGAAAAAGTACGGGCTGTTTCGTGCAAGAAGAAGAAGAAAATTACTCTCTCAAAATGTCTCCCATTTGCCCAATTTTCGAGTACGGGAACGCTTTTCGGTAAGATTGGGATCCCGCGGGCGCCCAATTTAGAGTAAACAAACACACCTATTATTTCATTCAAACAGTAAATAAAAACAGCTGTTCAAACTAGTTGCAAAATCTTGCAAGCAGAAATTTTTCCAGCAACATTTTGCAAGTTAATTTATTTTTTAATTTACAAAAAAGGAAGTTTGGCACTTTGCAAATTTTCATTTTATTTCGGTATCGCTAGCGTTATCGATATCGATGTTTTAAATATATCGGTATTAGAATATTCATTTAATGTGGTTTTTACTTTGATCGATTATTTAACCGAGGTTTTGGGTTAATTGATTAATTTTGTTATTGATCGGTTAACCTATTAATAAAGTTTTTTTTATAAATTAACTAATTTCAACAAATAAAAATTTATAAGTTATTTATTATTTGGAGTTTATTAATAAAAAAAAGAATATGGAAAACGGTTAAACTTAAAGGCCATCTCTACAACTTCCCGCTAATTTCAACCGCTAAAAATGGTATGATTTTTATTTTAAAAATTTTATAATTTTCGGCCACGTGGTAAGCGATGATTGATGTACTTTTTCGATACCTATAAAAGTATCGAGAACCCTAATTGATCACATATATACGATTTTAGAGTTTCCTTTAAAATATCACTTTCTTTCCAATTTTTTCGTTCACGAAATCTCACGAACGCATCATGGCCATAAGTCTAAACAGGGTTAATTGGATACTAGAGACTTTGATAAGACCTATACTGTTCTATGGTATTGTAGTCTGGCGGAAAGCACTGGACGTAGCGAGAAACCGATCCGTTCTTTGCAGAATGGCTGCTTTTAGAACGACACCAACAAAGGCGCTTTTTGCCATGCTGTGCTGGCTTCCAGTGGATATAACTGCTAGGAAGCTGGCACTACGCACCGCAGTCAGATTGAATATAATAGGCGCGTGGAACAATAGACGATGGGGTCATGCTAGCATTTTGGATACGATAGGTAACATACCCAACCTATCGTACTACTTTTTTTTTTTAATCTTGGACCAGCACTCGGGGGATAACCCCTACATATGCAGTGCATTGCGCCGGAACTAGAAAGGAGGAGATAGTATTGATGGGACAGATGAAAGATGAGAAAAATTTTTTGTAGCTTTTTCAACCTGTTTACTTCGTCGGCTAATTTTTTGCTACAGGACCGACGAAGGAGGGCGCTGTTACTCTGCTTTTAGTACATGATAATAGTGTCAGTCGCTGCCAATTATGTTCAGTGACCAGTGCTATGCCTTCATCATTGAAAACAGGCTGGCAACAACTAACACAATCACGCACTAATGCTGATCAAAATAATTCAACACAATATTTTATGACTCAGCGCGGGTTTGAACTCAGAAACCTCCGCTTCATAGTCTCGTGTTCTGCTACTTCAGCCAACAGCACCTTTTGGCAGAAGAGTTCTTCCGTACAGATTTTTACAGACGGCTCTAAACGGGGAGGGAGGGTTGGTGGGAGAGTCTTTATTCCTGACTTCGGAATCGAGATGTCCTTCTGACTGCCGGACGAATGTAGGATATTACAGGCAGAAATATCTGAAATCAAAAGAGCAGCGCTGTGGCTAAGGTTTTAACGGATATCAAACCGCGACATCCAATTCATTACCGACAGTCAAGCTGCAATTAGGTCCCTTACGTGAGTGTATAGTTCATCCTAACGTGTCCAAGAATGCGGCAGAGCCCTTCACGTACTTTCAGGACATTCACGCATCACCTTAAACCGGGTGCCAGGGCAAGGGGACCACCATAGGCTAAGAGAGAAATCGCACTTCAGGACGCCGACAGCTAAGTGGGATTCCACTCTCATCAAAGCGTCTACAGCAGAATGAATTAGCTCAGGATAGGTGGTTCAGAGAATCCACTTGAGAGATATAGAGGGTTTTATGGCCCCGCCTAGACTCTAAGAGAACAAAAGATCTTTTGAATTTCGCAGTAGGTCATCTGCGCAGTTTAGTGACCACAGTCACTGGACACTGCAACTTTGTGGTCCATGGCAGGCGCATTGGTCTCTCCTATAATGACTACTGCTCTAGTTGCAATGACGAGGACGAGGAGGAGGAGGAAAGCACTGCACACTTCCTCTGCCTCTGTCCTGCTGAGTAGGAGCAGCGCCTGCAGTCTCTGGGCAAAACACGTTTTAGAGACATTTTGGAGATATCAAGTATAGAACTGAAAAACCTGAGTCTCTTTATCAGCAGCAGTGGCTGGCTCGGCAGCTGACTCACCTGAGGCGGGCGTGCACGACCAAAATTCTCGTCTAAATACTTCTCCCTTCTTCTTACTTAACCTTCCTTAAACCAGTTTCTGACTATCCTTTCTTTCTTCTTTCCCTTTCTCACTCACACATCTTCCTTTCCTATACAGTTAGCACAAAGGGATCAACTTAATTGGACCCGAGTGGGCTGGACTCTATTTTTTTACTCTTAACAGCAACCTGTTAACCTAACCTAACTTTGTCGATTCGAAAACCACCACTTTGATCACCATTAACCGGCCGTGATGCGTTCGTGAGATATTATGAATGAAGAAATTCGTAGAAAATTATTCTTTTTCACAAACTCCGTGTCGTAACTATAGGTTACGATGTGGTTAAAATTAGTGGGAAGTTGCAGGGATGGGATTTAGGGCCAACCGCTTTCCATATTTTTCTTAAATGAATTTTTGAGCTCAAACAACTGCCTGTTTTTGTAAATAAAATAAAAACAAGTAAAAGTGCTATATTCGGCTGTCCCGAATCTTAAATACCCTTCAAAGATGTAATTCTTTTCGTTTCAATTTTTCGGCTAAGAAGCTAAATGTTTGGCTTTTCTTATTTCTAATACCTCTAAACGTCTTTCAAAAATATTAAATACGTTTAATTTAAAAACAAAAAGCAAAAAATCCGTTTCATGTACCCCAAAATGTAATAATTGTCCAACCGTGGAATAGTCTTTTAGATTTTTTTTGGTTTTTAATACCAATTTAACGCTTCCCGAAGTATAAAAAAGATTTCATCCACAAAAAACCAAAATTAGGAACTTATATGGTACTTTTATGTACCAAAAAATTTCGATTTTCCAATCCTGGAGCAGAATTTTTAATTTAAAAATTTTTAATACCTATTTAATTCACCGAAAAAAAAATCAAAATTGGGAACTTTTATGGTTGCTTTTATGTACCGAAAAATTTCGATTTCCCAACCCTGGAACCGAATTTTCAATACCAATTTAATTTTCCCTGATGTATAAAAGAGGTTTAATTCACTAAAAAAAACAAAATTTGGAATTTATGTGGTTACTTTTATGTACCAAAAAAATTCCAATTTCCCACCCCTGGAAGCGAAATTTTAATATAAAATTTTTTTTTGACCAATGCAAATCTTCATGATGTATAAAGAGGTTTTATTTAAGAAAAACTTAAAACTTTTAACCATTTTAGTTATTACATGTACTACAAAATACTGAATGTGCAAAAAAAAAGTTTTACATTTCCATCCCTGGAATTTTTTTTTTATTTTTTTAGTTTTTAATAGACCATTGAGGCTTCTCAAAGCATGAAATAGGTTTAATTTACAAACAATCAAAAAAATATTTGGTTTATGATATTGATTTTGCGTCGAGAAATAGGTGTAAGCTTGCCAGCTCCGTATTTCGGATTTTTCTGAATTTCAATATCACTCTATTTAAGTTCATTTCCAATCCAACGGTCCAATAACGAAGTCTCTAGTTCTTCTGGGGGCTTTTGATAACCAATTTCACTTACAGACGGACAGACGGACATCGATAGTCATCACTATTCATAAGGATCCAGAATATATATACTTTATGGGGTCCCATGTATCGAAGAAATTACACACGGAATGACAAACCTATATATACCCTTTCACTGAAGGGTATAATGAAATTGCTCTACCTTAAAATGAAGTAAAAATTATTAAAATTTATGATCGAAATGTTATTTGTTTTGCAATTTAAATTCATGTTTTTCTTAAATATATTTTTTTCAGGGTGACCACAGACAACAAACTTTATCCCAATCCAAATGTCGGCAATTTGGTGCCCGATTTCGAAAAGCATTACTATTTCATTGGTCGCATTCTAGGCAAAGCGATTTATGAAAATTTATTAGTTGAATTACCTCTAGCGGAATTTTTCCTTACAAAATTGGCCGGCAAATATGCGGACGTTGATATACATCAGTTGGCCTCTTTGGACCCGGAACTCTATAAAAACCTATTGTATTTAAAAGACTACGAAGGAGATGTTAGCGAACTAAATCTAGATTTTACCGTGGCCAGCAGTTCGTTCGGTCAAACACAAGTGATTGAATTGAAGCCGTTGGGCCAAACAATACCAGTGACAAATTCAAATCGTATCGAATACTTGCAACTAATGGCCGATTATAAATTAAATGTGCAAATACGGCAGCACTGCATAGCATTTCGTAAAGGTCTGTCGAATGTTTTGCCCGTAGAATGGCTGTACATGTTTAGCAATAAGGAGTTACAAATCTTGATTTCGGGTGCTGAGATACCCATAGACTTGGAAGATCTGAAAAAGCATTGTAAATATGGTGGAGAATATAGTCCCGAGCATCCGTCAATAGTGGCTTTTTGGTCAGCATTGGAGAGTTTTGATGATTTGCAGAAGAGGCAGTTGTTAAAGTTTGTAACGAGCTGTTCACGTCCACCGCTCTTGGGATTTAAGGTAAGTTTTGGCATTCCCATTTTTTTTTTTTGACATTTTGAGGTTATATTTAAGTTTTTAAATTGCAGGACTTGGATCCACCCTTTTTTATACAAAATGCTGGTGATATGGAACGTTTGCCCACGGCTAGCACTTGTACAAATCTATTGAAATTGCCTCCTTTTAAGACCGTCGAACAAATGCGTGAGAAACTGCTCTATGCCATACAATCCGGTGTGGGTTTTGAATTAAGTTAAATATTGTTTTATAAGTTCCATCTTTTTCATTCCTAATTTTCCTACTTCATCCACATATGTTTTCTTTTTATCATCTACCACAACAATAATGGCCAAGAAAGCTAAAAACATCGTTTACTTCCTTTTATATACAAGATTTATATTCCATTTTTCTAGTTGTATAAATACTAACAAAATGTGCTAAAATTTTAAATTATTTAAACAATAGTAATATTTAATTTAAACATGTGTAATTTGTGAGCATTTATTCCAGGAATTTGAACAAATTTAAGATAAACGAAACTAATATAAAGAAATTCATATCAAATACCCCAGAATCCATGTTTCGTGTGATCCTCCATATAATTTATTTACATACATGGTAAATGTTGATAATTATACATATGTTTATGTAAGAATAAATGTATTAAATATCTATGACTATTTCTTTCTAGCTGCTGCTAAATCCATTTGTTAGTTTGTTGTTTAAATTTTTATTTGTTTTTATTCGTAAAACTTGTTAATTTCCCATATTATGTGTTTATAAATCAAACGATGCGCTTCTGTAGAGTATAACAAATCAATATGATTAAATCCTTGCACTTCATTCAATGAATAATGGGTATTTATTAGTTTTGATGCTAGAAGAAATACATCCTGTGTTAGATAAAGAAAAAAGTTTATTAATATTTTTACTGGTAAAAGAAAGACTAAATAAAAAATTAAAAGAAATTACTATGAAGTTTGAAAAATGCTGGCCCACTTGAAGTTGTTAAATTTGTAGAAATTATTGATTTACACGATGACTTAAAATCATGAGTAAACGTCATGACTTTGTTTTGTATGTCAGCACTGTAGAAAAGAAAGAGAGACAGAGAAAACCTGCGTGCTGTCTTTTTTTTGGGATTTTTCCTTACACTCAAGCTCGTTTTTGCTATTATGTTTTATTCTTGTTCTACTTTCAAAGAATATATGCAAGAAAATCGACTTAAAAAAAAACACTTGACATAAAAATCATGGTATATATAAATACAGCAGGATTTTAGAAGATTTTTTAAAAATAAATGGAAAAACATCACGGTTTTAGCATCATGGAGTGAATTGACTGCCAGAAAATTTTGTATTTTAAATTTGATAGGGCAACAGTAGGCCCAGTTTAGGGGATTTGTTCCCATCCCAATTTTACTTCCCATTTACCATTTTATTTTTTTAAGTAGGACCAGCACTCAGGTAATGACCTCTTTATGAAGTGAGTCGCGCCGGAATTATAAAGAAGAGGATAGTATTGAAACGCCAAATGAAGAAATATGAACAGAAAACAAGTAAAAACGTTATATTCGACCCGGTCGAATCTTAAATAATCTCCAAATATTTAGTAAGTAAATTTAAAATGTTTAACTTTGTGGGACAGAGTTCCTTTAAGACATCTCTGTACCCAATTTTAAATCTCTATTTTACCAGATTCATTTCGGGAAGGCCCGTGGGAGAGACGTTTCACCTCTGCAAGATCAGAGAACATCTCAGCTTCTTATAGGCTTAAGGAATACAAATTGTTCCATAATTACACTTTTTTTGCATATAATAGCGGACGTCAACGCCCACTATAGGGGAGGGGTCCAAAAATAGACTATATCTTGTTTTCCAAATCTTCTTAGACTTTATCACTGATCAAGAATATATATAGATACTTTATGGGGTCCAATTCTTTTTGCAGGGTATTAAAACTGTAGTTTGTCGGGATCTCTCTGGCAACGGTCTAGGGGAAGACATTTCACCTTTGCCATAAAACTCTAATAATAAATGTTTGGGATAATTATATACAAAATTTAAAATTTTTTTTTTTGTTGATAGGGTCATTTAGGGGCAAATGGGGAGTAGGGGGTAAGGTAGAGTAGTACCAGGTTACGTCTCAGCTTCGTCATTAAAGTTAAAAAATGTTATATTTGAGGAATGTAGGCTTAAGTCAAACAATTTGTTAAACTTTTACACTATTTTTGCATATAATAACGCCCAATAAAGAGGGCGGGGTCCAAAAACTTTTATTTTTTATTTTATGGCTCCCAGTTTAACGCGTTGGACCTTCTTTAATATAAAAATATATCATTTGCTTAGCAAAATTACAAAAAAACTTTAAAAATTATGTTGTTTTTAGAGGTTGGTTTAGTTCTTCTTAGGGGAACTTTTTTCGCTCTTGCCCGATTCAGTCCATCTCCGAATTTAACCTGTGCTATCCTTCAAGATATATTTATACCAAATTTCAAGAGTCTAAGTCTTTTTGTTTGGGCTGAATCGTGATTTCCACAGACGAAAGGACGGACGGACATGCTCAGATCGTCTTAGATTTCATCACTGATCAAGAATATTTATATATACTTTATGGGGTCTCAGATGGATATTGCGCTGCGTTGCAAACGGAATGACAAAGTGAATATACCCTCCATATTCTTTTTTGGAGGGTATAAAAAACAGAAATTAGTAACCTATTTGCGTACAAAATTTCAATTGTGCAACCCTGAAATTGCCTTTTTGATTTTTAATACAAATTTAATTCCTGTTCAAGTATAAAGTAGGTTTGATTAACAAAAAAAAAAAAACAAAATATAATTAATTTTATATACCAAAATAGAACTATTTCCAATCCATCAGTTCAATAATGAATTCGCTAGCTCCTCTGGATCTTCGGAAAACCGATTTTACGTGCACACAGATGGACCTTTTATTCGAATGCCCTATTCATAAGGACTCACAATATAAATACATATATTCTTTATGGGGTCGCATATTAATTATGAGGAAATTACACTCATATTAACAAACCCAATACACCTTCAGTTTTTTGTGAAGGGTATACAAAAGAATTGAAGTACAAACAATTTTATTACACTTAAATTCAGTACAAATAATATTCAATTCAATTAACACCCAAACAATAAAACCCAAAAACTAACGATTTTTATTAAGACACTAGCGCATAGTGACCTTGAGTTATTGTTAAAATTGCTTGCATGCAAAAGACTCAATACTCTTAAATGGTTCCATTGCAAAAAAAGAGAGATAAAATATAGAGGTTTTTTAAGCTATTTTGAGTGAATGTTGTGCAGCTAAAGAGTGGTTCAGTGAACTTTGTTAGTGTGTATGCATTTATGTTTTTGCAAGGGGAGTGAGTGAAACACATTGCTTTCCAATTATTCTCTTTATATACACCCATGCATACACATGCATAAGTATATTTAGGAGTTATCAAAGAATTTAAATCAAATACTATTAAGAGTTTACAAATATGAGTACTTAAATTAGTTCGGTGGTATTATTGAAATCGTTCGTTTGTAAGTGCGTAATAGAATCTGGAAATTAATTAATGAAATAATAAATGTGTAAAATAATTAATAAATTTGGTGTTAATACAAAGGGAATTTTATGTTGATTGTAATTGTGAAGAAATTGAAGTGATAAGTTAAGTGTCAAAGAAATTATAAGCGTTTAAATATTTCCTGAAAATGTGAAAAGCGGCAAGTGTTTTAATTATGTGTATACTATAATATGACGTCATCGACTATTGTTCGATGTTGGCGAAAGCCTTGATGGTGTAGGTGGGTGATGATTGTTGCATCATTTGACTGCTTTTATTCTGTGTTGTTGGTGAGAGAGAAGGTGAGTAAATTATCTTATGCATGTCTGTATGCAGAATGCACATTTTATATGCAAGCATCCATATATACGAAAACAAATTTTATGTATTGTAATTCGATTGTTTGTGTGTGATTGAAAATTCATTACAGATATTGGTACACTTTTGTTACTTTTGTGAAATAGATGCCGATAATGAAAAGGCGAAGTTTGTTAACGTTTGTAGTTTTATTAAAAAAATATGTATATGGGCAACGGTTGGCCATAAAGGCCATCCCTGCAACTTCGCACTAAAAATGGTATTATTTTAATTTTAAAACTGCTATAACTTTCGAATGGATCATTCGATTCCCACGTGGTGATTGATGCAGTTCTTCGAGTCCTAAAAGAATATAGAATACTAATTGATCATATACACATGTATATAATTTCGGTGTATTTTAAAAAATTCACCTTCGAATTTTTCGATCTCAAAAGTTCACGAATGCACCAATGGACTTTCAACAGGTTGGTGGCGCTCGACGAGGGTTTTGCATGTCAAGAGCTCATTATTTTTTGGAATCGTTTAGCAAAGCCGTTTAGAAGTTATTCTACAAAAATCTAAGTTTGAAAGAACCTTTTGAAACACGACTAGTTTGGTTTGATTCGGTACAGCCGTTCAAAAATTATAACCGGGTCACATACTTACACACACGTACATATCTACAGAGTTAGTGATGGGAAGTAGTCGAGATCTGATGAAAACTCGATTTTTCTTTAAAACGGGGTAAAGCCAGTAACTTCTCACTTTTGTGAAAATTTTCAATTAAAAAAGTAAAAGGCAGTTTTTTACACCCTAAAAAAATTGGAGTGTAGATATATTCACTTTGTTTTCCGTGTGTAGTGCAACGCACTATTCCTCTAAGATCCGATAAACTATATATATTCTCGAACATTAATGAAATCTAAGACTATCTAGCCATGTCCGTCCATCCGTCTGTGGAAATCACGATTCAGTCCAAACGCCAGACCCTTGAAATTTGGTATAAATATATTTTAGCGCAGGACAAGTTCGTAAATGGGCTGAATCGGATCAGAGAGAAAAAGATCCTCTAAACCAAACTCTAAAAAACAAAATAACTTTTACAGTTTTTGTTGTAATTTTGTTAAGCAAATTATATATTTTCATTTCACAGAAGGTCCAAGGCTTTGAATTTGGAGCCATAAAATCCGAAAAATCAGTTTTTGCACCCCGGCCTTTAGTAATTTTATTAAGCAAATGATATATTTTTATGTCAAACGCATTAAATTTGGATCCATATATTAAAAAAAAAAATCAAAATTTGGTAGGACTTACCCCTTTGGTGGGCCTTATTCACCCCTGTCATGAACAATTTTTCCCTCGAAATTTTTCCTTTTTCCATAATATTGCAATCATAACGAAATTCCCCGTGAATGATTTCACACTAACATTAAATTCCCCTAATCGTGAAGGGAAAAATGGTATCGTGAATCTCCCATGAGAAATTATTCCCGCTATCAGTTCTCAGTGAATGTAAAAAAAAGAGAATAAGCCGAAAACAACAGCAAAAATAAAAGAATTTATGTTGAAAAATTTACGTTTATACAATAATTTAAAGAATTTAAAAAAAAGTATAACTAAATATTTAATAGTCAAATAATTTGGATACATTTTGGAAACTGAACAAAACAAATTAAAAATATTCTAAATCTTTAGAATTCGGACAAGTTTTACTAAGACGCAGGCAATTAATTTGTTGCAAGAAATATCACTTTGTGTCTTATTAACGGATCTTTCCCCTTAAATAAAATTTTTAAACTCTAATATTCGAATTGTAATATAAAATACTTAAATTTTCTACTCTATTCTCCATCCAAAAACTAAGTGAATAAATTAAAGGGAAAAGTGAAAAAACTCGCGGGAAGAAAATCATTCACGATAAGGGGAATTGAATTTTAGCGTAAAATCATTCACGGGGAATATTTTCATGATTGCAATTTTAGGGAAAAGGGAAAAATTTCGGGGGAAAAATTATTCATGATAGGGGTGAATATGTTCTCTGATATTCCCCTGCCCTACCTCTCTACCCACCTTTGTCCCCTAAATGACCCAATAAAAAAAATTGTTTTCTACACTTAATTACCCAAAAAATTTAGGTTTTAAGTTTTCACGATTTAGGTGATATATCTCCCCCACGACCTTTGCCGGAATGACCTAGTATAGGGTTTTAAAATTGGACACAGAAATGTCTCAATTTTAAAACACTGCTGGAACTCTGATCCAGCAGTTCAAACATTTTCAATTTATATCCGTCCTTTTTTTGTGCGCATTGATATAAAATATTAATACGTAAATTGCTCTTCTGCTGACGGAAAAGTGTCTCAGTCATGCTCCGCTCAACACTTTGGAAACGAGCGTGTTAAAATAAATTATATTTCTTCTTATGGTAATTGGCTTACCATAAAAATGTAAATTTTAATAAGAATAGAAATAGTTTTTATTTACTAAATATTTGGAGGGTATTTAAGATTCGAGCCGGTCGAATATAACGTTCTTACTTGTTTCTCTTCTATTGGTCAATATTAAAAAAGAGAGTTACAACAGATGTGGTGTATTTCCGGTAACATGTCAACATATGTTTTCTTCATATGGTCCCGTATAAACAACGTAGTCACCATCTGGTGAATTTTAGTAGCGGATTCTCAATACATGGCAGGACATGCTAAATGACTACAGCACAAATTATTGTTTTTGAGGGCACAATTAGTTAATAGTTCGAGTGAAAAAGTCAAAACTGGGTCAGTAGATTTTCACTATCGACATTTCCTTGCGGAATGAGTAACTTGTACTCGTATTTCACTGTTTGTAGATGTCTTTCTATTGTCTCACCTTTTTGGTCATCAACAAATCACGACTTCCATAAAATATTTGCATCGGCACACGCACGTTAGGTAAATAATATTCGGGTGGTGTTTTACTTTTGTAATGGCGATAGTTTTCACTTTTCGATTTATAGTCATACTTTTCAAATTTTCCTGCAGATGAAAAAAAAATATATCAAATTAAAAAGTTTACGAAGATAGGCAAGAGTAAAAGGAAGATGGGCGATTATTTGTATTTTAATGCACTGCAACGTGTGGCAAGCAATATGATGGTGATGAGTTGAAAAAGTTTTACCGGATATTATCAATTGTCCAAAGTGTTGAAACTGTTTGCGTGATATGCCAGCCGGTGTCGTTTCAAATATACGAGGAAATAGATTCTACAAAGACAAAGAAGATAAGATAAGCATTTGATATTTTAGAAAATTATATACTTGTGTGCAAATGTATGTCGATATTAATATAATATACTTGTATTATTAAGGATGACATTTGCTATACTTTCATGTCAACATGAAAGTATATTTTTATATTCTAGATCTGTTCACACAAGGTTTATCTCTTTATCATATACAACTCATAGCGATTTTTAGCAGCTTTCTTTTTGACAACACTGTTTTTGACTGTCAATGTAGGGAAAACAGTGATGTCAATATTATATATCGGAATTATCAAAGATCTCACACAAATTTTATCTTTTTCTTCAAAAAATCACACAAAAATTTTCAATAATAAATTTTTTATTTTCTTACGCAAAAAGAAAAAATAAATTCACAAAGAGAAAATGTTGTTTTTACGGGGGTTTCCATTTATCTGTATACCGTTTGGAAGGCATTACGTAGATGGCTAGAAAATTCGGAATAATGGTGATTTGTCTTATTATACCCTCCAAAAGAGGATTAGAGCTTATATTCACTTTATCATTCCGTGTATAACGCAGCGAAATATCCCTCTAAGACCCCATAAAGTAACTATATTCCTGATCAGACCAGAGGGCAAAAAGCTCCTCTAAGAAGAACTAAACCAACCTCTAAAAAACAACATAATTTTTAAAGATTTTTTTAAACTTTGTTAAGCAAATGATATATTTTTGTGTTAAAGAAGGTACAACGCGTTAAACTTGGAGGCATAAAATAAAAAAAAAATTAATTTTCGGATCCAGCGCCCTTTAGTGGGCGTTATTATATGCAAAAATAGTATACAAATTTAATAAATTGTATTACTTTTTTTATTTATTTTTTATATTGGACCAGCACTCAGGGGATGACCCCTATATATGCAATGCATTGCGCCGGAACTGAAAACGAGGGGATAGTATTGAGGTTACAGATTAGGACGATAGACAGTTTTCTTGTAGCTATTTCAACCTTATTTACTTCGCCGGCAAATTTTTTGCTACAGGCCCGACGAAGGTGGGTGCTGTTACTCTGCTTTTTAGTACATGATAGTGTCAGTCGCTGCGACTTATGTTCCGTCACCAGTGACTATGCCTTTATCATTGAAAACAGGCTGGCAACAACTAACACAATCACGCACTAATGCTGATCAGAAAAACTCAACACAATATTTCATGACTCAGCGCGGGCTCGAACTCAGGACTCTCCGCTTAATAGTCTCGTGTTCTACTACTTCAGCCAACATCACCCACCCACCCACTTAAGCCTAAATTCCTTAAAAATAACATGTTTAAGCTTTTATGACGAAGCTGAGACGTAATTTGATCCTCCTCTGCCCCTACTACCCTCCTCCCCTTTGCCCTAGAAATGGCCCTATCAACAAAAACAATATTGTTTTATACTTAATTATCCCAAAAATTTGATTTTAGTGTTTTATGGCAAAGGTGGGGTCTCTCCCACGGCCCTTGCCAGAGCGTCCCCGACAAAATAAATTTTTAATACACTCCAAAAAGAATTGGACCCCATAAAGTATATATATTCATGATCAGTGATGAAGTGTGAGACGATCTAGCAATGCCCATACGCCCGTCTGTGGATAACACGATATAGTCTATTTTTGGACCCCGCCCTCTTTAGTGGGCGTTGAAGTTACATATTATACGAAAAAATAGTATAAATATTTAACAAATTGTATGCCTTAAGCCTACATTCCTTAAAAATTTAATTTATAAGCTTTTACGACGAAGATAATATGTTCTCTAATCTTCCCTTGTCCTACCCGTCCACACCCTTATGCCCTCTTAATGACCCTATAAAAAAAACGTTTACTTTAAACACTATTTTGTAACACTTATAACCCCAAAAATTTACTTTTTAAGTTTTTACGACAAAGGAAGATGTCTCTCCCACGGGGCCTTTTCGGAGTGACCCTGTATAGAGTTTTAAAATTGGGCAGAGTAATGTTTTAAAGTAGCTCTGACCCAGCAGATTAAACATTTTTGATGTGTAAACATCTATACGTTGGGGGGTAAAAATATTTTTCACAATACAATCACAAATTTTAGAGTAAGATCAAATCGGTGTGAGCTATATATGAGTGTATTAGTGTAATCATACGGACAACAAGAAGTACAGAGAAACTTAACAACTGCATAGAAATACACTCAACACCATCTAGTGCGCAATAGACTTGTGTCCAACTAGCACATTCACTCATTTTTGACAAGAACCTCTTATCAAATCCATTTAAATGACATAGGTTTGATTAAAGGTTCTTGTCAAAACTAAGCGAATGAACTAGTTGGACACAAGTCTAGTGTGCAATAGTATTAGTCGTACATTATGTTATCGTAGGCATATAAAAACAAAGAAAATGAGTACAAAAAACTTTAATTTTAATAGCTTTTAAAAAGATTTTTTGCACTTTTAATAATAAATTTACTAAAACAAAGCAAAACAAGGAAAACAAAAAAACTAAACTTGCCAAACTAAAAGTCTTCTTCGTCTTTGAGATTGTCATTCATACGGACAACAAAAATTACAGAGAAACTTAACAGCTGCATATAAACGCCATCTAGTGTGCAATAGTAGCTACTAATTTTTATTAACATATAATTGTGTTAGCGCTGTACAGCTCGAAAGCCATTGCTGTAAAATAACTACATACATTACATTTCAGTAAACAACTGATTAATAGCTTTTTCATTACATCTCCCTTGTGATCGGACTCAAACTGCTTTTTTTATTTACCTCAGGCGCTTTTTCGCTCGTTGATATAAAATATTAATACTTAAAATGCTTTTATGCTGACGGAAAGGTGTCTCAGTCATTGGAAACGACCGTATTAAAATAATTTCTTTTCTTTGTTTACTTAAGCCAAATACCATAAAAATGTAAATTTTAATAAGAATAAAGGTACAGGTTTTATTTACTAAATATTACTAAATATTTCGACCCGGTCGAATACAAAATTTTTTTCCTTTATATTTTATTTTGAATTTTTAAAAAATCACAAAGTCATCCACTATTTTCCACACGTTATTTATGTAGAACAAATATCTCTTTTGTCTGAAAGTACTCGTATAATTTTGGATAAATAAATAAGAAGGATAGAACGTTAACACGCCAAGCAGTAGCAGGAGCAAGCAAAGTAAACCAAGACTTTCTTTTGTTTTTTTAAGTTCATTTATTGTGCAATTGTGTGTAGGACTGTGCCTGCATTGCTACCCGATGTGTCCTTTTGCACTTTCTTTGCCGTAACAAAATATGCGATAAAAGTAGAATAGAGAAGTTGAAATTTATGAGATTTCTCTCCTGCTGCCTGTATGGTAATATTCGTAGAAACTTAATTTACATATAATTTTCTGCTTTGCATGTTAAATTTTATTCTTATTTACAAGCGTTACACTATCAGTTCAAACAAATAGAGCAAGGAAGAAAAAAACCTTTAGCTGCTGAAAGTTTGAGCCAAAAAGCTCATCGATTATATGAGACTCTAGAGTAAAAGTGGTGAATAAGCGAAGCAGATGGATTCGTGCATCCAACCGCTTTTTAAAAAAAAATAGATAATGTTCATACTTAAATTGCAGAGTGCATTTCGTTTTTATATTGTAAATCGTAATTGGAAAAATGTCATCATAAAATAAAAGAGAAATCATTTAATTTTCACACTAAAACGAAATTAAAATAAATTGTTTTCTTTTAAAGGGTGGGCACATTTGAGGTTAGAAAGTAAATTGGCTATCAAATAATGGAATGTCAAGAATTGAGCTGTCATCCTTTGACATTTATTTAGTAAAAAGTTGGAAAATTTTAATCATGGAACGCTACACTCCTAAACAAACAATTTTAATTGTGAGAATTTACAGTTTGAAAAACTGAACGAAAACAAGGCATTTTTAAACAAAATCATCTTGAGTGATGCAGCCTATTTTCAATTAGGCCCTTGTGTAATCAAACAAAATTGTCGCATTTGAGGCCACATAAAATCCATAAACAGTCCTCGAAAAATCACTACGTCCAAAGAAAGTGACCGTATAGTGCGATATGTTGTCAGGCGGCATCATTGGCCCGTGTTTTTTTTTTCGAAAATGAACAAGGAAACGCCGTCAAAGTGAATTCTCTGCGCTACCAAACCATGATAACCGATTTTTTGTGGCCACAACTGGCTAATATTGACATAAGTGACTTTTGGTTTCAGCAAGACGGCACCCCAAGCCACACCCAGGCCAAACAATTCAGTTGTTGCATGAGAAATTTCTCGGTCGCGTAAGTTCTCGCTTTGGCCGCCTCGGTCTTATGATTTAACGCCGCTGGAATATATTTTTTAAGAGGTTTGAAGGACCACAAGCTACTGACTCTCTGGAAGGTGAAATTTGGCGCTGCATGGACAAGATAAGCGAAGCTTTGCTGGAAAATGTGATTCAACATTTTTGGAAAAGAGAGTACGTCTACCGACGCACAGTGGGGTGAATGGTAGAGAAAGTGACGATTAATTCATAGATGTGTAAACATCTATACGCTGGGGGTAAAAATATTTTTCACAATACAATCACAAATTTAGAGTAAGATCAAATCGGTGTGAGCTATGTATGAGTGTATTAGTGTTATCATACGGACAACAAGAAGTACAGAGAAACTTAACAGCTGCATAAAAATACACTCAGCACCATCTAGTGTGCAATAGACTTGTGTCCAACTACCTCATTCGCTCAGTTTTGACAAGAGCCTCCGATCAAGCCCATTTAAATTACATAGGTTTGATTAAAGGTTCTTGTCATGATGAGTATTAATAAATACATAAAAAAACCAGCATTTAAAAAAAAGGAGTTTGCGTCCGATCACAGGGGAGATGTGTAAACATCTAGTAATGAAAAAGCTACTAATCAGCTGTTTACTGAAATGTAATGCATGTTGTTATTTTACGGCAATGGATTTCGAGCTGTACAGCGCTAACACAATTATATGTTAATGAAAATTGGTAGCTACTATTGCACACTAGATGGCGTTTATATGCAGCTGTTAAGTTTCTCTGTACTTTTTGTTGTCCGTATGAATGACAATCTCAAAGACGAAGAAGACTTTTGCCAAGTTTGGTTTTTTTGTTTTCCTTACTTTGCTTTGTGTTAGTAAATTTCTTGTTAAAAGTGCAACAAATCTTTTTAAAAGCTATTAAAATTAAATGCTTTTGTACTCATTTTATTTATTTGTTTTTATATGCCTATGATAACATAATGTACGACTGACTACTACTAAGTATTGCTCACTAAGCTTGTGTCCAACTAGTTCATTCGCTTAGTTTTGACTACAACCTTTAATCAAACCTATGTAATTTAAATGGGCTTGATCAGAGGTTCTCGTCAAAACTGAGCGAATGAGCTAGTTGGACACAAGTCTATTGCAGACTAGATTTTGTTGAGTGTATTTTCATGCAGCTGTTAAGTTTCTCTGCACTTCTTGTTGTCCGTATGATTACACTAATACACTTATATATAGCTCACACCGATTTGATCTTACTCTAAATTTGTGATAGTATTGTGAAAAATATTTTTAGCCCCCAGGCGTATAGATGTTTACACATAAAAAATGTTTAATCTGTTGGGTCTAAGCTCGTTTAAGACATTTCTCTGCCCAATTTTAAAACTCTATACAGGATCACTCCGAAAAGGCCACGTGGGGCACATCTCTCTCACCTTTGTCGTAAAAACTTACAAAGTAAATTTTTGGGGCTTTTCAGTATTAAAATATAGTGTTGAGAAAAAATTTTTATTTTTTATAAGGTCATTAAGGGAGCAAAGGTGAGTGGAGTGATAGGGCAGGGGAAGAACAGAGAACATATTATCTTCGTCGTAAAAGCTTATAAATTAAATTTTTAAGGAATGTAGGCGTAAGGAATACAATTTGTTAAATATTTAAATTATTTTTCCACGTAATATGTAACTTCAACGCCCACTAAATGGGGCGGGATCCAAAAATAGACTACAGACGGACGTATGGGTATTCCTAGATCGTCTTACACTTCATCACTGATCATGAATATATATAATTTATGGGGTCCAATGCATTTTGGAGGGTATTAAAACTGTATTTTGTTGAGATCGATCTGGCAAGGGCCGTGGGAGAGACATTTCACCTTTTCCATAAAACACTAAATATACATTGTTGGCTTAATTAAGTGTTAACATATTTTGTTTTGATAGGGACAGTTGTCGGGAAAAGGCGGTGGAGGGGGATAGGGCAGAGGAGTATCAGGTTACGCCCCAGGATAATTAATGCAATTTGTTACATTTTTAGACTATTTTTGCATATAATACCGCCCACTAAAGGGAGCGGGATCCAAAAATTTTTTTTTTTATTTTATGGCTCCAAGTTTACTTGGAGCCATAAAATAGCGTTGGATCTTCTTTGACATAAAAATATATCATTTGCTTAACAAAATTTCAAAAAAACGGTAAAAAGTATGTTGTTTTTTAGAGGTTGGTTTAGTTCTTCTTAGAGGAACTTTTTTCCCTCTTGCCCGATTTAGGCCATCTCCGAACTTAACCTGCTCTAAGCTTCAAAATATATTTATACCAAACTTCAAGAATCTGGCTCTTTTCGTTTGGACTGAATCGTGATTTCCACAGAAGGACGGAAGGACGTGGTTAGATCGTCCTCGATTTCATTACTGATCCAGAAAATATATACTTTATAGGGTCTCAGAGGAATATTTCTCTGCGTTACAAACGGAATGACAAAGTGAATATACCCTCGCTAACCGAGTTTTCATGGTTTTAACTATTCTGGCTCATAGAACTGCCGTATTTTTATGACCGACTGCAAGTGTTAAATGTGATAAATTCCCTTATATCGTTATATATGCAAACACAAGTACATTGTAAATGTTCCTTCTGCCAGATGTGCACACATTTAGTTTTAGGTACACTCAAAGAAATTTTTAAATATTACATACAATCACATGTACTAATACAGGGTGTCTCAGTGAGAATTTAGTTCTTTCATTTTAATATCAAAACACCTATTTGTTGAAACATTTCTGATCTTTTTATTGGATTATAGAAGAAGACTTGTTCTGATTACGGAATAAAATATCCGTCAGATGTCGTCCACGGCGTGCCATTACTCTTTTCATGACATTTTTAACGACTCTTTCACAGAAATGTTGCTGTATTTATGAGTGTACGAGTATATCTGGTTTTATGTTCCCAAATATAACTGAGTCATTGTCTCAATTACATATAATAATACAATTTATTTTCATAGCACCTTTGCGATTTTGTTACATTTTTTACACTCCCACACACATACAATAGCAACTACATGCTCTACATGACTTTAGAAGAGAGCATTATAATATTTTGAAATTCCACTTGCAAATATTTTTAATGGCAACAAAAAAAGGGAAACTATTGGGAAATATTTTAAATAAACTAAAACAAATGGTAGGTAAAGTCTTACTAATGCCCAGTTTTTAACTTCAAAATTAAGTACTATGTATTTAAACTTAAAGTACATTTAAATACAAAATTTTGTTTTTCACTCCAAAATTAAATAAGACTTAAATACCCCATTTAAATTCAATTTAAGTTTTTCATGCAACCATGTGTTTTTCACAGTTTGTTTACATTCAACAACTTGAAAATTGGTAAAGCAGCTCTTCATTGAAACAAAACGTCGGTAAGAAGGTAGTTTTATTGTCATTTGCAGTATTTTTCTTAACATTTATTTGTGCTACCATACTTTTATCACAATTAAATACCAAAAATTAATTTTAGACTGAAAAACTGAAAGTGTATTTAAACACAAGTTTATGGAAAAATTAACTAATGTTGTACTTATATTGTTTTTAATCTTTGCGCACTTTTATGTTATTATAAACATCCGACGTGCATCTCCGGCCTTATTCTCAAAAATTGATTCATTTTATTACTCTATTAAATGTTAGAAATTCAATTACAAATTATATCATAACGTAATTGACAGTTTTCGATTAATAGTTAAACCGCTTGATTTCAGTCAATTAGCCGATTAACCGTCTAAACAAAATTTAGTGTATTAAATGCAATTCTGATAAGGCCCCTTAAAGTATACTATACATATAATTGAAACGTTCTCATGTACGTAAATATAGAAGAATCCAAACCAAAATAGTTTAGAGCAAAAAATTCAGAAAATCGGATATGAAAAAAATAATCTCAGCGGCAATACGGAAATTAAAACTGTGTTACCATTGGTTTGATACAGTTCTCGTATGCAACTTCCTAATACAATTTTATCATAGTTATCATAGTCAACTAATAAGTCGTGGCTAGGGGTTTTCTGGGAATCCCCGGGCAAATAATTCATTGTTGTACCCTCCAAAAAAGGTATATTCCCTTTGTCACTCAGTGTGTAGCGCAGCGAAATATCCCTTTAAGACCCTATTAAGTATATATATACTTGAATAGTGATGAAATCTAAGACGATCTAGCTATGTTCGTCCGTCCGTCTGTCCGTCCGTCTGTGGAAACCACGATTCAATCTAAACGAAAAGAGCCAGACCCCTGATATTTGGTATAGATACATACTAAAGGATGGCACAGATCTAGTCGCAAATGGGCTGAATCGGGCCAGAGGGAAAAAAGTTCCCCTAAGAAGAACTAAACCAACCTCTAAAAAACAATATAATTTTAAAGTTTTTTCTGTAATTTCGTTAAGCAAATGATATATTTTTGTGTCAAAGAAGGCCTTGGAGTAATAAAATCAGAGAAATCCATTTTTCGACCCCGTCAAACTTGGAGCCATAAAATCAGAGAAATCCATTTTTCGACCCGCCCCTTTTATCGGGCGTTATTATATGCAAAATTAGTGTAAAAATTTAACAAATCGTATTACTAAGCCATCATTCCCTAAAAATAGCATTTTTAAGCTTTTATAACGAAGCTGAGACGTACCCTGATCCTTCTCTGCCCTACTCGCTCCTCTTCCTTTGCTCCCTATCAAAAAAAAAAAAAAAATTGAAAAAAATTTTACATATAATTATCCCAATTTTTATGTTTTATGGCAAAGGTAAAATGTCTCCCCCACGGCCCTTGCCAGAGGGACCCTGACAAAATACAATTTTAATACCCCCCAAAAAGAATTGGATCCCATAAAGTATATATATTCTTGATCAGTGATAAAGTCTAAGACGATCTAGCAATGCCCATACGTCCATTTGCGGAAAACAGGATATGGTCTATTTTTGGACCCGCCCCCTTTAGTGGGCGTTGAAGTTGCATAATACATGAAAAAATAGAGTGAACATTTAACAAATTCTATTTCTTAAGCCTTCATTCCTTAAAAATTAATTTTTAAAGCTTCTATGACGAAGCTGAGATGTTCTCAGATCTTCCACTGCCCTACCCTCACCCCACCTTTGCCCCCTAAATGACCCTACCAAAAAAATAAATGTATTTTTCGCACTTAATGGCCCCAAACATTGAATTTTTAATGTTATGGCAAATATGAGATGTCTCCCCCACGACCCCTCCCGTAGTGACTTCTACACAACAGAGTTTTTATTTACTAAATATTTGGAGGGTATTTAAGATTCGACTCGGTTGAATATAACTTTCCTTCTTGTTATAATTGATATTTATAAAAACTTCGTTTCGCGCATTATTATGAAAACATTATGACGCCTTTTAATTCCGAGAATTCCCGCACACAATTCCCGGGGAAAGCGGAAAATGAAAAGAAAAAGCCCCAGTAATATTCCAAACGTCTCATATTGTCTTTGCTTTATCCAGAGTTCTCGGCCGCTTTGATTAGTATTGAACTAGACTTGTGTCCAACTAGCTCATTCGCTCAGTTTTGACAAGAACCTCTGATCAAACCCATTTAAATTACATAGGTTTGATCAGAGGTTCTTGTCAAAACTGAGTGAATGAGCTAGTTGGACACAAGTCTATATTGAACCCTTCTTATGGCCATTTTCACAATGTATGATTAAGACTTAACGTTTACTTTAACGACAACTTTTGTATGCCAAAGTTGACGTTTAAGTCCACGTTAATTTTTAATCGTACGTTATGAAAAGAGCCGTTAGAATAATAAAAATTTGTAAATTCGTAGCATTGAACTACAATTTTCAATGTTTGCTCTTCCTTAACAATTTTTATATCGCATTAGTATTTAAATATTTAAAATTAAACAGATACATACATACATGCTGCATACCTATAATGTTATTATATCTTTAATTTATGCATAAAAAACTTTTTCTACTTTTCTCGCCAATAAACAACTTGTTGTTTATTTGCTGCATTAAAGCAACACAACAGTTTTTTTTGTGGGGGGAAAAATGCATGCACTTTTGTTGATTTCATTATTTTGCTGCATTAAATTTGTTCTTTTGGGTTGATTCATATAAAAAAACTAAGTAACTTTATTATATGTTTCACACACTTCGCACTACCACATGTGTATACACGGCGTCCATATATGGACGCTTATCTGTATTCGTACATAAATGTGTGTGGGTACAAAACAGTGATGCCAGAAGTGGGGAAAAAATCTCTACATACGGCTGCCAGACGAGCCTATGTTCTTCAGTAGTAATATGTGATTTCGCCATAAGGCAATAACATGACATTGTTACGCCTATTTTATTACCCAGCAGTGTTTTTATACCCCCAAAAACGAATTGCAGGGTATATTCACTTTGTCATTCCATGGGTAATGCAGCGAAATATCCCTTTAAGAGCCCATAAAGTATATGTATTCTTGATCAGTGATGAAATCTAAGACGATCTGAGCATGTCCGTCCGTTTATCCCTCTGTGGAAATCACGATTCAGTCCAAACGAAAGGTACCAGACCCTTGAAAATTGGTATAAATATATCTTGAAGGATAGCACAGATTAAGTTCGTAAATGGGCTGAGTCCGGTCAGAAGGAAAAAAGTTCCCCTAAGAAGAACTAAACCAACCTCTAAAAAACAACATAATTTTTAAAGCATTTTCTTTCTGTAAATTTGTTAAGCAAATGATGTATTTTTATGTCAGAGAAGGTCCAACGCGTTAAGCTTAGAGCCATAAAATAAAAACTAAATAATTTTTGAATCCCGCCCCCTTTAGTGGGCGTTATTATATCCAAAAATAGTGTAAAAATTTAACAAATTGTATAACTTAAGCCTACATTCTGTAAAAACAATATGTTTAAGCCTTTATGATGAAGCGGAGACGTAACCTGATCCTCCTCTGCTCTACCCCCTCTTCCCTTTGGTCTCTAAATAACCCTACCAAAAAAAAATAATTATTTTTACACTTAATTGTCCCAAAAATATATTTTTTTAGTGTTTTATGGCAAAGGTGAAATGTTCCCCCCCCCCCTCCACGGCCCTTGGCGGAGCAACCCCCACAAAATACAGTTTTAATACCCTCTAAAAAGAATTGAGCCCCATAAAGTATTTATATTCTTGATCAGTGATGAAGTCTAAGACGATCTAGCAATGACCATATTTTCGTCTGTGTAAAAAACGATATAGTATTTTTTTGGACCCCGCCCCTTTAGTTGAAGTTACATATTGCATGAAGAAATGGTATAAATATTTAAAAAATTGTATTCCTTAAATCTAAATTCTTAAAAAAATTCTAGCTAAAACCCCTCGATAATAAATTTTGAACTTTTTTTTTTGTAAATTTGGGAAAAGAATCAGCACGAATAATATTAAAAAATTTTGTGAAAAACAACAAATACCCAAATATATAAAATTAATTAAAAATTTTATTTATAAGCCTGCCTGCCCTACATTACAACCGCCTTTGCCCCGTCAATGTGTGAGAAAACAAAAACAACTTTTTTTCTACACTTAACTACCCCAAAATTTAGTTTTTAAGTTTTTACGATTTAGGTGAGATGTCTCCCCCACGTCCTTTCCCGGAGTGACACTGTATAGAGTTTTAAAATTAGGTACAGAAATTTCTTAAAGGAACTGTGACCCAGCAGGTTAAACATTTTTAATTTGCCCTAGTCCCTTTTTTGCACGTTGATATAAAATATTAATACGTGTGTTTTTATGCTGAATGAAAGAAGATGTCTCGGTCAAGCTTCTCCCAACAAATTGGAAACGACCGTATTAAAAGAAATTTTTTCTTGGTTTATTTAAGCCAAATACCATGAAAATCTAAATTTTAATAATAATAAAAATAGAGTTTTTATTTACTAAATAATTGGAAGGTATTTAACATTCGACCCGGTCTAACGTTTTTACTTGTTTTACTTAGAAATATGCAGAACAAATACATATTTTCCCAATTAGAAATGATGAAAAAGCATAAAAAGTATCAGACTTAAAGCAATAAGTAGCGCGCAAATACTTAATAAAATGCTTGGGGAGATTTTTCGTAGAGCAGCGTTTTTACATATTCCTGAGAAATAATCTAGTGGCAACATTGACACAAACACTTGTTCTCACACACACACTAACATCACAACATAATAATTTGCATTTGAAACTTTTTATCATTGTTGCAATAAATACAGATATAAAATGAAAAAATATATATAGTTTTAAATAAATATACAAAATTAAACACAAGAATCCTTAAAACAAACAACAGTAACAAATAAAATGTGCTCGTATTTAGTCAAAAAAAAAAAAAAAAAAAAAGAAAGAAAAACTTTTCTGCAAGAAAACTTTTCAACAACAATTAAAAAGCAGTTGTGCGCTTCTCTTATATGGGCCACAAAATCTCAGGACTAAACGGATGAAGCACATGTCCTCGGTACTTTTGCTTGTCTGATGTTAACCAGCATTCGTACATGGCACATGCTGCTACGACCAGCAAACATAAACTGTTGCAACTGCAGCGGGGACATGCTCAGTTTGGTCTACAATTCAACCATGAGTCGATTTTCTAACGAATAAGATTTTTTGAATGTTATTATTAAAATTCATATTCATTTAAGAAGATGCATCGTGCATATCTCTGCTTGAACAATTAGCCGCCTAGATCGTACGATTTAACTCCTTTCCACTATTTTTAGTGGGACTACGTTAAGGCGCTTGTTTATAGGGACAAGCCCGTAACGGTTGACTCACTGGAAGCCAAAATTGAAGAATTTATTCTTGAAATACTGGCCGATATGTTAAAAAGAGTATGCCAAAATTGGACCCAGCGTATTGGACTATTTGAGACGTGCCCGCGGTCACTATTTGTTTTTTTTTTCTAAAATCTAAATTATGTTTTATTACCTAAGGAAAAAATTAGTTTTATTTAGTTACTTGAATATTTCAAAAATAGTTTAAGTTTTCCAGTTCTGGTGCTGTTTTTTTCGACTCACCAATTTTTTAAATTCACCAATTTTAAAACTAAAAAAATTGGGAATGTATGTGGGTACCAAATGTATGTACCAAAAAATTTCGATTTTCCAACCCTGGAAACTAATTTTAAATTTTTTAATACTAATTTAAATTTTTCTGAAATATAAAATAGGTTTAATTCACTAAAAACACAAAATTTGGAATTTATGTACATATGTACTTTTATGTACAAAAAATATTACGATTTTCCAACTCTGGAAGCGAATTTTTCTTTTTTATCAATGCAATTCTTAGTGAGGTGTAGCATAGTTTTACTTGAGTTTTTAAGATTTTAATACCAATTTTGTTCTTCCTGAATTATAAAACAGTTTTAATTAGCAAAAAAAAAAAAAAAAACAACGTCAATTGCCTTTTTGGTTACTTTTATGCAGAAAAAATATTTCAATTTCCCAACCCTGGAAACGAAATTTTAATTTTTTTTTACCAATGCAACTTTTAATGAGGCATGAAATAATTTTATTTAAAAAAACTTAATATTTGTAACCATTTTGGTCACTTTCATGTACTATTAATTATTGCACTTGTCCATCCCTGAATTTGAAATTTTATTTTTTGTTTTTGAATTTTTGATACCAATTTTGTTCTTCCTAAATTATAAAACAGTTTTAGTTAGCAAAAAAACGACATCAGTTGCCTGTTTGATTTCTTTCACGTATAAAAAAAATCAATTTCCCACTCCTGGAAGTAAAATTTGAATTTAAAATTTTTGATTTTTTTTTGGCCAATGCAAATCTTTATGACGTATAAAGAGGTTTTGTTAAAGAAAAACTTAAAATTTTTAACAATTTTGGTTACTACATGTACTACAAAATACGGAATGGTCCGAAAAAAAATTTTTAATTTCCCGTCTCTGGAAAAAAAATTATATTTTATTAGTTTTTAATAGACCATTGAGGCTTCCCAAAGCACGAAATAGGTTTAATTTATAAACATTAAAAAAATATTTGATTTTTGATATAAATTTTGCGTCGAGAAATAGGTGTAAGTGTCCCAGCTCTGGAACCGGATCTTTCTGAATTTCAATAACACTCTATTTAAGCTAATTTCCAATCCAACGGTCCAAGAACGAAGTCTCCAGCTCTTTTGGGGGCTTGGGAAAACCGATTTCACGTACAGACGGACGGAAAGACGGACAGACGGACATCGCTCAATCGTCATCGCTATTCATAAGGATCCAGAATATATATACTTTATGGGGTGGTGTGTAAGAAATTACACACGGAATGACAAACCCATATATATATATATATATATATATATATATATATATATATATAGCCTTTCAGTTTTTTGTGAAGGGTATAAAAATATAATTTGGTGACTTTTATGCACCGAAAATAGCTGCAATTGTCCAACCCTGGAATCGTCTTTTTGACGTTCTTGCATTTTTGGAAGCAATTAATTCTACTTGCAGCATAAAAATGGTTTAAATAACAAAAAAAAAAAAACAAAAAAGAACATACATTTTTTTATCTAATTGATTTTACATACTAAAATTAGTTTAAAATTTCCAGCTCTGAGCGCACATTTTTAGTGAAGGCCTTAATAACTGCAATCGCCATAATATTATTGTTGTTGTAAAAATTATAAACATTTCATTATCCCAAAAATTATGCAATCCATTTTCCCTCATTATTAACGATTATAGCTTTTGCAAACAAAAATGTTTGCTGTGCAATATCTTTTAGAAATAAATGCATAGACATCCACGTTTACATTTGCAAGTGCATGTGTGAGTATGTGTTCGTGTGTCCGTTTTTTTTTCTGTTTGGGAAAGAATTTTATAACAATATGCCCTCGGGCAGGTCAATATAGAGATAAAAATACAAATGCACAGATACTTTTGTGTACTCACCTCCGTTTGCTAAACAATAACAGCGTAAATATGTACGAGTGTTTATGTTTGTTTTGTTGTTGCTCTATTTAGATCATGACATAGAAATAGAAATTTTATGCATTGTGTTTTGTTTTTAGAGAAAATATTTGAAATATTAAGCGAATTCGCAACACTTTACAAAAAAAAAAAATGGAAAACGGTTGACCTTAAAGGCCATCCCTGCAACTTTCCGCTGATTTTAACTTCTAAAAATTGTATTATTTTAATTTTAAAACTGCTATAACTTTCGAATGGATCAGCCGATTCCCACGTGGTAATTGATGAAGTTCTTCGATACCTATAAAAAAATCGAGAACACTTCTTGATATCGGAGTATATTAAAAAACTAATATATATATATATATATATATATATATATATATATATATATATATATATACATATATATATATATATATATATATATATTTTTTTTTCGAATTTTTCGTTCACGATATCTTACGAAAGCGTAAACCGATTTTGGCCCACTAGCAGCTCTAGACGTGGGTTTTAATTGTCAAGAGCTGATTAGGTTTTGGAATCAATCGGGGGAGGCACTTGGAAGTTATTCTAAGAAAACACTTTTGAAAAAAATATGTTTCAATTATTTTTATATTTTCGAAAATATATCGGTCTGAACCGATTACGATTCACAGAAAATCTAAGCAGTTTAGCCATTCAAAAGTTATAAGCGGGTCACACACACACACACACACACACACACACACACACACACACACACACACACACACACACACAGGGTGGTCACCCTGGATATTCAAAACGCATTTAATTCCGTGAATTGGGGGAATATTGCCAAGGCCCTTTTCATTATGGGTACGCCGTCGTACCTAATGAATTTGGTAAACGACTACTTTCGGGATCGGAAACTTTTGTATGTGACCGATGATGGCGAAGAAGAATATAAAGTCACTGCAGGTGTACCGCAAGGTTCTATTCTTGGCCCTCTGCTCTGGAACATAATGTATGATGGAATACTGCGACTATCCTTACCAGATAAGACTTCCATTATTAGCTTTGCGGACGACATTGCCATAGTCTCAGTGGCAAAAACTGTGGAGGAGGTGGAGGTGAAGGCAAATGCGGCAGTCGAAAGGATTGAATCATGGCTTAATGGGACTGGGTTGATACTAGCTGCCCATAAAACAAAGGCTGTCTTAATAAGTAGCAGAAAAACGGTGGAAAAGATGACTGTAACAGTTGGCGATGCAAGAATAGAATCCAAAAGGGCCATAAAATACCTAGGCGTAATGATCGATGACAGGCTAAATTTCAAGGAACTTGTAAGGTTCATTATCAAAAAGTCATCCGGCGCACAAGCAGCTCTGGCAAGAATAATGCCAAATACTGGAGGACCAACATCATTTAAAAGAAGGGTAATATCGTCGGTTGTGACCTCGATAATAATATATGCCTGCCCAGTATGGTCTGTAGCACTTTCCGAGGAGACGACAAGAAGAAAACTGTCTTCGGTGTACCGTCTAAGTGCAATAAGACAAATAAGTGGTTTCAGGACAATATCCGATGACGCAGCAATGGTATTGACAAGAGCAATACCTATAGATATACTGGCGGATGAAATGAGGCGAATCTACTTCCGTCGCCTTGAGGATCCAGGGAAAATTGCTACAATAAGGAGAGAGGAGAGGAGTGTTTCTATCTGCAGATGGCAGTCTAGATGGGAATGCAGTTCGAAGGGCAGATGGACTTATTATCTTCTGCCCATCATAATTCCCTGGCTGTTGGCGAAACACTGCGAGCCCAACTTTTATATGACGCAGTTCTTGAGTGGACATGGTTGTTTCAGGAAATATCTGCACAAATTTGGGCACGATAGATCCCCAACATGTCCAAATTGTGTTGAAGAAGATGAGGACGCTCAGCACGTTTTATTTTGCTGCCCGAGATTTAGGGGTCCTTGGGAGTTGAATATTACTCCCCGTCAGCTTCTAGACGAGATTTTGGGTTCCGAAATTAAATGGAACGAGTGCAACCGCCATATATCTGTAGTTATGCAGGAACTACGAAGGCTGGAAAGACAGAGATCGAACGAGCGTACATAAGATGAAGCGAAATCGCTAACCAGCCCTCCGCAAAGTAATACCTAGCGGTAGTCCCGCGGAAGGAGAGTGATCGAAGGAAACAGGGGGTGGGTTTAGTACGTAGGCACCATTGATGTACGTAGGCATCGTGCATGCTTATGATGGAACACAAGTATCTTTTGAAGATTACCACCTCCGTTTCTATAAAAAAAAAACACCCATATGCACACACACACACACACAAAATACACATAGAGAAGACCTCTCAGGAGTAGTCAGGAAAGCTTCCTAGGAACTCGAAACGTCCAGATCTGGTGAAAACTCGATTTTTTCAAAAAAGAGTAAAACCGGTAACTTGCCACCTTTTTGAAAAATTTCTTAGCGTCAAATTAGAAATTATTAACCCTTAATTGCAGAGCAAAATAGTCGATTATGGCGGCCATAGCACCCATACCACGGGCGGACGGACACGCTCAGATCGTCTTAGATTTCATCACTGATCAAGAATATATATACTTTATGGGGTCTGAGATGGATATTTCGATGCGTTACAAACGGAATGACAAAGTGAATATACCCTCCAAATTCTTTTTTGGAGGGTATAAAAATGGCTCAAAAATGCGCAAGTTTTTTCTTTCCGGTCTAAAAGTAGAGATTCCATATTTTATAGTGAACTATAACATTTTTACGAAAGCTTTCAAAAGCTTTTTGATATATATTTAAAAAAAAAATGTAACAAAAAAATGTTTTATTTAATTTCGATCAATATTTCTTGCCACAAAAATTTTTCTGAAAATTGAAATCAGCAGCTGATAATATGTATAGCCTTCGCAGAGAAAAAAATCAATGTAAAATCTTTATTCGTTTGGCCACAAAAAGAAAAATGTATTGTAAATGTCTCAAAATCGTACAAATTCAGCAAAAGCGCATGCAATTTAATCAACTTTGCTGACTTTAACAGTTTCGCAAAACGACAAAACTCAAACAAAAGCCTTCAAAGTTCACTATACGATGCAGAATTTTGCTGTCTGTCGAGCTGCGTACTTACACACATTTTAACATTTCTTAATTTTAAGTCTTAGCCTAATGTCCGGCTAGAATGGCCAAATAGCCCTAAGTGCGTCGCAGTCAAACACAATAGGGTGCACTAGCGGCAGGCAATGCTTGCCATTTTTGTGTATATTTTATATTTGGGAATTTTAAATTTTTAAATGGCAGCACCCCAAAGTGATGTCACAAACTGCCATATAGTGTGTTCTCAGCTTTAGTTATGACGCAAGAAAAAAATCTGTTCCCAAAAAAAAAAAAAAAAAAAAAATTAGAACGTTCTAAATGTTGGAGAAAAATATGCAAAAAATGAATACAGACATATTTTTGCATTTCCGGTATAAATGTTATTGTCCGTTCAGATAAAAAAAAAAACAAACAGAAGAAGAAATGAAATGAATGTAAAACAAGAACACTTGCAAAAAAAAAAAGGAATGAAAATAACCTCAGGTTACTTTGTCGTTTTCCAAGGAATGATTGAAAGCACCATCATTCCAACGATTATATTGTAAACAGTTTTCTTAAAAGGCTTCGTAGCACAAATAACAACAACTTTGACAAAACAAAACAAAACAAAACAAAACATGAAGAGCTATTGAAATTGTTCAGCTTTAGCACAAATAAATGAACAAATAAACAAACAATAAAACGGAGAAAAGGGTTTGAAACACCAACTGCCCCGATGCTTATCTTATGTCTCAAGAAATCACAGCAAACAGTTGGAACGGGTGATTTTTTAGCAAATTTCTTTTGCAGCTCAACTGTTTTCCTATAACATGTTACTGCTCGTATTAGACAAGCTCAGTTTGGCCTATAATTTAACCGTTAATTTTATTTTCAAAATTCATGTTCGGTTAGGAAAGTGTTTCGTGCTCATTTCTGTTTGAATGAATGCGCGAACAAGCAAAATTGCAGTATGTGCCCAAAATCGAGGAGCTGGACTTGGCTGACATGTGGTTTTAATAAGACGCTGCCACACAGCAGGCGAAGCAATGGATCAATTGAGAGGCGTGTTCGGTGAACAGGGGCCAAATTACCGCATTCGATATCGATCGAAATTTCTACACAATTTAAATGAACATTTCGATCGATATCGAATGCCGTAATTTGCCCCCAGTTTATTTCACGCTTGAGGTCGGCCAAGTGACCGCTTAGATCGTGCGGTTTAATGCCTTGACACCGGCTGTGACGTATTTTATATATCCGTCACCGATGTACATGTGGAATATATATTCCAACCCTTGAATCATGTTTTTGATCTTGCCGGATTTCAATACCAATTTATTTCATTATTAAATAGAAAATATGTTTAAGTAGCAAAAAAAGAAACAAATTTGTTTAATTTTTCAAAGAGCTTAAGTTATACAGCTCTGAAGCTGTCTTTTTTGGTTTTCTGATTTCTAATACCAATGAACTGCTTTAAAGATGTCAAACATTTTCTATGTAATTGTCCAACCCTGGATTCGTTTTATTGAATACCAATTGAATTCTTCCTGAGATAAAATAGGATTAATTTACTTTTGTGTAAAAACAAATCCCTACTCCAATCCTGGATTCGTCTTTTTGATTTTTTTTTATTTTTAAAACCAATTGAATTCTTCATGAATTATAAAATATGTTAATTCACAAAAACTAAAATTTCAATTGTCCAACCCTGGATTAATTTTATCTGGTTATTTTTTTATGTACCAAAAAAAGTTTCAATTGTCGAACCCTGGCATTGAATTTTTGATATTTTTTTAATTCTAGTTTTTTAATTCTTCCTAAAGCATAAAATAGGTTTAATTCACCAAAAAAGCAAAACTTGCAACTTGGTAAAATTGGTTATTTAAAAAAATATTTTTATGTACAAAAAAAAAAAATTTGAACCCGGGAATCAAATTGTACAAATTTTATTTTTCTAGAAGCATAAAAAAAATTTAGCTCACAAAAAAAACCAAAAGTACTAACCTATTGGTTATTTTTGTAAAAAAAATATTGATTGTCCAACTCTGGAATCGAATTTAAAATTTTTTTAAATTTTTAATACCAATTGAATTCTTTGTGAAGTACATATAAAATAGATTTAGTTCACAAAAATCTTAAATTAGAAACCTATTTGGTTTTTTTATGTAAAAAAACAATTATCCAACCCTGGATGCGTCTTTTTGATTTTTAATATGAATTGAATGCTTCCTGAGATATGAAATAGGTTTAATTCACTAAAAAACCAAAATTGGTAACCTATTTGGCTACTTTTACTTAAAAAAAATCAATTGCTCAACCCTGGATTCATCTCCTTGATTCGTTTTTAAATTTTTATACTAATTGAATTCTTTGTGAAGAATAAAATAGGTTTAAATCACAAAAAACTTTTATTAGAAAACTATTTTATTATTTTTATTTACAAAAAAATTTAATTGTCCAACCCTGGATTCGACTTTATGATTTTTAATACCAATTGAATTCCTGGTGAAGTATAAAACAGGTTTGATTCACAAAAAAAAAAAAAAAATATATTAAATTTAGTAACCTATTTGGTTACCTTCATGTAGCAAAACATTTTCAATTGCCTAACCCTGGATTCGAATTCTTGATGGTTTAGATTTCTAATACTACACAAATTAATTCTTTCTGAAGCATAAAATAGGTTTAATTAACTAAAATACTTGTAACTTAATAAAATTAGTTACTTACAAGTAAACAATTTTATGTATTAAAAAATTCTATTTTCGAAGCCTGGAATCGATTTTATGATATCTTTATTATTTTCCTAAAAGTTTTATTTTTCCTGAAACATCAAATAGATTTAACTCTAAAAACAACAAAAATTAAATGCCTATTTGATTGCTTTTATGTACCAAAAAAAGTTTTAATTGTCGAACCCTGGAATCGAATTTTAAATTTTTTTGAGGTTTAATAATACATAATTTAATTCTTAGTAAAACATAAAATTGGTTTAATTCACTAAAGAGAATAAAACTAGTAACTCAGTTAAATTCGTTTTACATAGCCAATTCTGGTTTTTAAGTAACCAATTTCTATGTAAAAAAATCGATTTTCGTACCCTGGAGTCGATTTTATGATTGTTTTATATTGTTAATACAAATTTTATTTTTCTGAAATATAAAATAGATTTAACTCACAAAAAACCCAAATTGGTAACTTATTTGGTTATTTTTATGTAAAAAATAATTATTGCCCAACCCTGGAATCGAATTTTGTACTTTTTTTTGGTTTTCAATACAAAATTTGATTCTTCCTAAAGTATAAAATAGGTTTAATTAACAAAAAACAATTAAAAACGTTATATTCGACCGGGTCGAATCTTAAATAACTTCCAAATATTTAGTAAATGAATTTAAAATGTTTAACTTGGTGGGACAGAGTTCATTTATATAATATCAAACGTCAACGCCCACTAAAGGGGGCGGGGTTCAAAATTAGAAAAAATGCCATGTTTTCCACAGACGAACGTATGGGCATTGCTAGACCGTCTTAGACTTCATCACAGATCAATAATATATGTACTTTATAGGGTCCAATTCTCTTTTGAGGCTATTAAAACTGTATTTTGGCGGGGTCGCCCTGGTAAGATCTTTTGGGGGAAACATTTCACCTTTGTCATAAAACTCTAAAAATAAATGCTTGGGATAATTATATACAAAATAAAATTTTTAATTTTTTTTTGATAGGGTCATTTACGGTGCAAAGGGGGCGGAGGGGGTAGGGCAAAAACAGGCAATCATAAAACTCTATATATAAATGCTTGGGATAATTAATACAAAATTAATTTTTTTTTGGATAGGGTCATTTAGGGGGCAAAGGGGGAGGAGGGATAGGGCAGAAACAGACAGTCATAAAACTCTAAAAATAAATTCTTGGGATGATCTCCACGAAGAAAATAATATAAAACTAATTATTGAAAAAATAAACTTTTTAACTGAACGCTTCAAGACTTCTTGCAGCATGTCTAGTAACCCACTAATTTCTGGCCTTTATTAAAGAAGACCAATTTATTTATTTAATTATAGCGCCATACATACATATGTGTATTACGTATATACTTAAATGCGTATATATGACTTATAATTATATATGTGTGTATGAGTGTGTATCTCAAAATATCAAATCAGAGGTTTTTATAATAATACCATTTTCCTCTGAAATAATATATTTGTTATAAAAATCCTCCAATAAACTGAATATGATTTTATAGATGAAAAGTTAGTATAATGACTAAAACTTTGTAAATTGTGTGATAACTGTAGGTTAAGTGATAAAAAAATTTTATTTGAATAAAAAAAAAAAAAAAATATATAAAAAAAAAAATTATTTATTTTTTGATACCGTCATTTACGGGGCAAAGGAGGGGGGAAGGGGTAGGGCAGAAACAAGCAATCATAAAACTCTAAATATAAATGCTTGGGATAATAATATACAAAATTAATTCTTTTTTTTTTGATAGGGTCATTTAGGGGGCAAAGGGGGGGGAGGGGGTAGGTCAGAAACCGGCAGTCATAAAACTCTAAAAATGAATGCTTGAGATGACTATGTACAAAATTTAAAGAACATTTTTTTTTGATAGGGTCATTTACGGGGCAAAGGGGGAGGAGCGGGTAGGGCAGAGTAGTACCAGGTATCGTCTCAGCTTCGTCATTAAAGCTTGAAAATTTTATTTTTAAGAAATGTAGGCTTAAGTAAAACAATTTGTTAAATGTTTATGCTATTTTTGCCTATAATAACGCTCACTGAAGTGGGCGGGGTCCAAAAATAAATTTTTTTTACTTTATGGCTCCAAGTTTAACGCGTTGGACCTTCCTTACTATAAAAATATATCATTTGCTTAACAAAATAACCAAAAAACTTTAAAAATTATGTTGTTTTTTCTGGGTTGGTTTAGTTCTTCTTAGCGGAACTTTTTTCCCTCTTGCCCGATTTAGCCCATCTTCGAACTTAACCTGCTCTAAGTTCCAAAATATATTTATGCCAAATTTCAAGAGTCTAGCTCTTTTCGTTTGGACTGAATCGTGATTTCCACAGACGGACGGACGGACATGCTTAGATCGTCTTAGATTTCATCACTGATCAAGAATATATATAATTTACGGGGTCTCAGATGGATATTTCGCTCCGTTACAAATGGAATGACCAAGTTAATATACAATCCAATTCTTTTTTGGAGGGTATAAAAAGACTTCATTCCGAATTAAAAATTAGTTTGACATATAATTATCCCAAACATTTATTTTTAGAGTTTTATGGCAAAGGTGAAATGTCTCCCCACGGCCCTTGCCCGAGCGACGTCGACAAAATACAGTTTTAATTCCCTCCAAAAAGAATTAGACCCTATGAAGTATATATATTCTTGATCAGTGATGAAGTCTAAGACGGTCTAGCAATGACCATATGTTCGTCTGTGGAAAGCATGATATACGGGCCTGTTCTGTAAATCACGTCGGGTTGAAATCGCGTGAATTCAAAAATATATCATGGTCCTGAAAACGTTCTTAAAATTAGATACGGCAGTTTCCTTCTGAATATGATATTTGAAGCTACTATATATAGCACCAATATTGAAAAATGTCTGGAAAAATATTTCTATTAGTGGAGAAAATTTTCTAAAATCACGCGATTTCAAACCGTCGTGATTTACAGAACAGGCTTCATAGTCTATATTTAAAACCTGCCCCCTTTAGTTGGCGTTGACGTACGATATTATATGCAAAAATTGTGTAAATATTGAACAATTTGTATTCCTTAAGCCTATAAGAAGCTGAGATGTACTCTCATCTGGCAGGGGTGAAACGTCTACCCCACACGGCCCTTCCCGGAATGACTCTGTCAAAATAGAGATTTAAAATTGGATAGAGATTTTAAAGTAAGGAAACTCTGTCCCAACAAGTTAAACATTTTAAATTCACTTACTAAATATTTGGAGGGTATTTAAGATTCAACCCGGTCGAATATAACGTTTTTACTTGTTTAATTTCACTAGATGCTCCTATTCATGGTATTAGAAATGCTGTCATTCCGAAAAATTGTTTTGTTTACCGCTTTCCGAAGAACAAAAGGAATTTAACTTTGTGGCATGGCTGCATATTTTCAGTGTCATGGTTTATTTGGTTAGTATATTTAAGTTATATGCGAGTATATTTTTATGAAATTATTTCCAAAAATGCAAAATTAATTGCAACGCATTTAAAAATATTTACTTCTAATTTTCCTATTTCACACATAATTATTTTCATTAAGGTAAATTTAACATGAAACACAACTCACTACAAGTTTCTGTATTGAAGGATTTCGCAATCAAAGTCAAGCATACGAATGAATCCTTAAGGTCAATGTTAACAGCCTCGACTTTGTGCAAACACTCATGTGCATATCCATTTAAATAAAATGCAACATTTAAGGGCGCATTTTTACCTTCTCATAGTTGATGCATAAAAATATTTTAAATTTTATTCAAATAAAAAAAATAAAAAACGAAGAAGAGAAGGCAAAGCAAAAAGAACCCTTAAGCCCCGAGTATGTGAAAAAAGTTCCCAACCACAAAAATTTAATAAAAAAACTTTTGCAGTATTTTTGCACATTTTAAACCATATTTCAAATGCCTGCAGTTAAACAACTTTATGCACTTGCAATCGAATTGGTAGCAAAAGCAAAATAAAAAGCTGAGGAAAAAATTGCCAACAACTAGAAATAAAAGTGAATGTTAAATCATGGTTTTAAATATTTTCATACTCACACGATCCATTTCAAAGTCACTAAAGCCCACCGTTAGAAATGTAACCAACAGGCAGAGATTTTGAGTGGGTACTCCACTGCCGCACAACAGATGTCCGCCCAATTGATTTAGAGCAGTAGATGGAAAAAGTTCATGTAATCCCAAGTGATTTAAGAGGCCCTAAAAAGAATATAAAAAAAGACACACATACATGCACACTTACTCACACACAAATACAAGGGTTTTTTTTTAAAAAGGAGTATTAATAAAAAGAGGAAATAAAATATTTGCACACACTTTTTCCCACCACGAATAAAATAAAGAAGTATTTGCATGCCAACCAGAGGTAGAACGAATGAATATAAAGAGTGTATTAACTCTGTTTTTGGTGCATGCAGTTTAAAAACAAAAGCTGAATTGAAATAATAATTGTAACCAGAAAATAAAACTTAATGGGTGAATACGGATAAAAATATTGTAAATACGAATGGGTACTTTGCGCTGGCAGGATGAAGGGGAAAAGGAAATTTGCATTTAAATTTGAAATATAAAAACCGCCAAGTTTATTTAGTGGCTAAGGTGGAAACACTTACACACACACACACACATACATCCCGCACCTCTACAAACATATTTGAATATATTTACATACAAATACACACAGACTCCCACAGCGCTAAATGTGCTACAAGAAAATCCGTATTGGCTGTAATTGGCAGACAGACCAGTAGGAAATTTAGCGAAATATATTAAATTCTATGATTCTATTTTATATATATATTTTTTTTTAACTTGGACCAGCCCGCAGGAGATGCCCCCTATATATGCACTGTCTTGCGCTGGAACTAGAAAGGAAGGGAGAGTATTGAGGGGACAGTTGAAATTTGTGTAGTGATTTCAACCTTTTACTTCGCCGGCTAATATTTTGCTACGGGGCCGACGAAGGAGTTGTGCTGTGCTTCATGATTGTGTTAGTCGCTGCCAATTATGTTCAGTGATCAGTGCTGTAGCTTTATCACTGAAACAGACTGACAGGAAGTAACACAATCATGCACGCACTATTGCTGATCGCAAGAATTCGACACAATATTCATGACAGAGCACGGAGTTGAACTCAGGACCCCGCGCTAATAATCTCGTGTTTTTGAGACGACGAAAACGGGAACGTTACTGTGGATGGTGAACGTTACCGTCTGAATATTAAACATTTATTTGCTGAAAAGGGAAGGGATATATTTAGCTGATATCTGACTTCAACAAGACAATATTTGTGCCACATGCCAGACAGCACGTGAAACAATAGCCCATGTGAGAGGCGGGTTTGCCACTATTAAGCCCGGCCATTTGGCCGCCTAGATCGTGCGTTTTAACGCCTTTAGACAATTTTTATACCCTTCACAAAAAAGTGAAAGGGTATATATAGGTTTGTCATTCCGTGTGTAATTTCTTCGATATTCACACGGGACCCCATAAAGTATATATATTTTGGATCCTTATGAATAGCGATGACGATTGAGCGATGTCCGTCTGTCCTTCCGTCCGTCTGTACGTGAAATCGGTTTTCCCAAGCCCCCAGAAGAGCTAGAGACTTCGTTCTTGCACCGTTGGATTGGAAATGAACCTAATAGGCTGCTATTGAAATTCAGAAAGATCCGAAGTATGGTTCCAGAGCTGGGAAGCTTACAGCTATTTCTCGACGCAAAATTTATACCAAAAATCAATTATTTTTTTTAATGTTTGTAAATTAAACCTATTTCGTGCTTTGGGGAGCCTCAATGGTCTATTAAAAACTAAAAAAATAAAAATTTTTTTCCAGGGATGAGAAATAAAATTTTTTTTTCGGCCTATTCCGTATTTTGTAGTACATGTAGTAACTAAAATTGTTAAAAATTTAAAGTTTTTCTTTAACAAAACCTCTTTATACGTTATGAAGACTTGCATTGGCAAAAAAAAAAAAAAAAAAAAATTCAAATTTTAATTCCAGGGGTGGGAAATTGATTTTTTTTATACGTGAAAGAAATCAAACAGGCAACTGATGTTGTTTTTTTTGCTAACTAAAACTGTCTTATAATTTAGGAAGAACAAAATTGGTATCAAAAATTCAAAAACAAAAAATAAAATTTCGAATCCAGGGATCGACAAGTGCAATATTTAATAGTACATGAAAGTGACCAAAATGTTTACAAATATTAAGTTTTTCTTAAATAAAATTATTTCATGCCTCATTAAGAATTGCATTGGTAAAAAAAAATTAAAATTTCGTTTCCAGGGTTGGGAAATTGAAATATTTTTTCTGCATAAAAGTAACCAAAAACGCAATTAACGTTGTTTTTTTTTTGCTAATTAAAACTGTTTTATAATTCAAGAAGAACAAAATTAGTATTAAAATCTTAAACAAATCAAAATTTCGACTCCAGGGTTGGACAAATGAATTATTTTATGGTACATGAAAGTGACCAAAAAGTTTAAAAATTTTAATTTTTTTTTGTCAAGTAAAACTATGTTACAACCTCACTAAGAATTGCATTGGTAAAAAAATAAAAATTCGCTTCCAGAGTTGGAAAATCGGAATATTTTTGGTACATAAAATTACCCACATATATTCAAAATTTTGTGTTTTTAGTGAATTAAACCTATTTTATATATCAGAAAAAATTAAATTAGTATTAAAAAATTTAAAATTAGTTTCCAGGGTTGGAAAATCGAAATTTTTTGGTACATACTTTTGGTACCCACATAAATTCCCAATTTTAGTTTTAAAATTGGTGAATTTATGTGTGAATTAAACCCATTTAATACTTCGCTAAGAATTAAATTGGTATTAAAAATGTTAAAAACTAAAAAATTCGGTTCCAGGGTTGGAAAATCTTAATGTTTTAGTACATAAAATTTGCCAGATAAGTTCCTAATTTTGGGCTTTTGCGGAAGAAATCTTTTTTATACTTCGGAAAGAGTTAAATTGGTATTAAAAGTAAAAAAAAAAAATAAAAATCTAATTTCAGGGTTGGAAAATCGAAATTTTCTGATTCATAAAAGCAGCCATATTATTAGTTATTTTTGATTTTTATGATGAATTATACCTACTTTATATAGCAGAAAGAAATAAAAATGTATTAAAAACCAACAAAATCTAAAAGACGATTCTACGGTTGGACAATTAGAACTTTTTGGGGTACATGAAACGGATTTTTACTTTATGTTTTTAAATTAAACATAATTAATATTTTTGAAAGACGTTCAGAGGTATTAGAAATAAGAAAAGTCAAACATTTAGCTTCCTAACCGAAAAATTTTAACGAAAAGAATGACATCTGTGAAGGGTATTTAAGATTCGTCACTGCATATATAGCACAGAATATAGAACTTTTACTTGTTTTTTGTGTGGCTATATTAAGGCTCCTGTCTATAGAGACCAGCTCGCAACAGCTGTCATATTATTTTTTTTAGAAACCTTTTATTTTTGAAAAAAATAAAAATCGTTTTTCTACGTAAAAAACTTTTCTTAAGAAATTATCAAAAACTCCATGTTTTATTTCTGTCTGTTCATAATTCTGGGCAAAACTTTAAAATTTATTCCCAAGCTTCTTACAATTTCCATTATATTCAATTGGCGCCACTGCTTCCAACGCAATCACATTAATTAGAAATACTCGTATAGCAAAACAGTTAAAATCGCTATACAAGCATTAAAAATCGCTACAGAGAACAGGTCGTTTTTAAGAAATAACAAAACTATATATGAGGAACCGGAAAACAGGAAACATTTATATACACGATGGAACATGCTCGTGTTTCTACCAATTTTCCTTCGCACGTAGTCACAAAAAACTCTGTGGTTTAATCATCATTTTATGATTAATATGGTTTTATGGTTTATGAATTTAAATGGTTTAAACAAATTTTTTAAAAAAAACTAAACTCAGTGAATTTTTAGTTTAAACAAACTTTTGTTACAACAAAAACTGTAGAATTTTTTTACACAAAGAAAAAAGAAAACCAAAAACAGATGAAACTGACGGCATGACAACAATGGCAACGTTGGATACACTGAAAGCTAATATTGAAGAGTTCATGCTGTAAAATATATGTGTTTTTCAATCAAATCTAAAAATCTTTAAAAAATCAACTATTATCTTTCAACCACGTCGAAATTTCCTACAGGGATGACTGCTATTTAAGCTGCAATAAGTTACAACTACATTCTGCTTTATGCATCTGCGAGTATAAGTTAAGGATTTATTAATGTTTGTATATTTAAAGTGTTTCACCGTTTTAAATACTCGAACAAGCCATCACATGTTATAAATTGGGTGTGCAACTTAAAGTCCCATTATCTTTAAACCTTTAAGGACTGCAGTAATTTCAGTACAGATAATAATTATAACAATAATAACAACAAGTCAAAACGTTATATTCGTCCAGGTGGAATCTTAAATACCCTACAAATATTTAGAAAAAATTTAAGAAAATTTAAAATGTTTAACTATTTTGACAGAGTCATTCCGGGAAGGAAGGGCCGTGGGAGGGACGTTTAAGCTCTGCAAGATCAGAGTACATCTCAGCTTCTTATTGGCTTAACAAATACAAGTTGTTCAATATTTACACTATTTTTGCATATAATATCGTATGTCAACGCCCACTAAAAGGGGCGGGGTCCAAAAATAGACTACCTCATGTTTTCCACAGACGAACGTATGGGCATTGCTAGACCGTCTTAGACTTCATCACTGATTAAGAATATATATACCGTATGGGATCCAATTCTTTTTGGAGAGCATTAAATCTGTATATTTTGGGGTCCCTCTGGCAAGGGCCGTGGGGGAGACATTTCACCTTTGCCATAAGACTGTAAAAATGAATATTTGGAATAATTAAATGTAAAATTTATTATGTGAGTGATGATAAATATGCCGAGTTAAACATGTTTTGACGTAAGCAGTTACGAAACAACGTATTTAGCTGTGCAGTTAAATATGTTATGACGTAACGAAATGGCAAACAGTGAAGTTGTTTTTTATGAAAATCCATATTTAATAAATTTGTTGAGCATTTCGTGAAAATATTTACAGGCCATGAGAGTGTGTGTGATCTTGGAGGGATTATGCCCCCTGGTGGCCAAATAAGGAGTTGCCATGCATTGCCAGTACATACAAAATGATGTATGGAATAGAAGACACTTCCATAATCATTTTGTATATAAATATGAATTTTCATACAAAAAAAAAAAATTTCACTGAGTGACATTTCGTTACGTCATAACGAAACGTTACGTCATAACATATTTAACTTCACTTCGTAACTGCTTACGTCAAAACATATTTACTAGGCATATTTTTATCTCCACACACATAAATTTATTTTGATTTTTTTTTAAACGGTCATTTAGGAGGCAAAGGAGAGGAGGGGGTAGGGCAGAGGAGTACCAGGTTTCGTCTCAGTTTCGTCATTAAAGCTTAAAAATGTTGTTTTTACGGAATGTAGGCTTAAGTAAAATAATTTGTTAAATTTTTACACTATTTTTGCATATAATAACGCCCATTAAAAAAGGGCGAGTGCAAAAAATTTAATTTTTGGACTTTATGTCTGCAAGTTTAATGCGTTGCACCTTCTTTAATATAAAAATATATCATTTGCTTAACAAAATTACAAAAGAAAACTTGAAAAATTATGTTGTTTTTTAGAGGTTGGTTCAGTTCTTCTTAGGGGAACTTTTTCCCCTCTGGCCCGATTCAGCCCATTTACGATCTTGAATTGTGCTATCCTTCATGGTATACTTGTACTAAATTTCAAGAGTTTGGCTCTTTTTGTTTGGACTGAATCGTGATTTCCACAGACGGGCAGACATGCTCAGATCGTCTTAGATTTCATCACTGATCAAGAATATATATATATACTTTATGGGATATAATTATTAAATTAAGTGGAAAATGTTACCTGAGGATCTTGCCTTATAGTGTTTTCACACTGAAGGTTAAAACCATTAACAGCTGATTTTGCGTTCACACTGCAAATTGTAATTTTAATATACAGGCTGTATAATAAATTTTTTCAAAATGAATAAAATAACTCCTAGAAATGTATGAATTTGTTGCTACACTTACAACACTTAATTGACAACCTGTACAATAGACATTTTTATTTGAAGAGAAAAAGAAAAAGTTTTCCAATGCGTTCTAAAATAGAAAATATTTTACATTTTGTGAAAGCATATTTTGAAATTATGGAACTACTTATACGGAATGAAGGACTTCTTTGAAATCAAGAATATGGGAATTTTTCCCTTCACCTCTCAATTTGTCTATTTTCTCCTCCCGCACATGAATGCAAATATTTTCATTGATCTCCCTCCATAATTTCCTTTTTATACCCTCCAAAAAAGAATTTGGAGGGTGTATTCACTTTAGCATTCCGTTTGTAACGCATCGAAATATCCATCTCAGACCCCATAAAGTATATATATTCTTGATCAGTGATGAAATCTAAGACGATCTGCACATGTCCGTCCGTCCGCCTGTGGAAATCACGATTTAGTCCAAACGAAAAGAGCTAGACTCTTGAAATTTGGTATAAATATATTTTAAAACTTAGAGCAGGTTAAGTTCGGAGATGGGCTAAGTCGGGAAAGAGGGAAAAAAGTTCCCCCTAAGAAGAACTAAACCAACCCAGAACAAACAATATAATTTTTGAAGTTTTTTGGTTATTTTGTTAAGCAAATGATATATTTTTATGTCAAATACGGTCCAACGCCTTAAACTTGGAGCCATAAAATAAAATAAAAATATGTTTTGACCCCGCCCACTTTACTGGGCGTTATTATAGGCAAAAATAACATAAAAATTTAACAAATTGTTTTACTTAAGCCTACATTCCTTAAAAATAAAATTTTTATGCTTTAATGACGAAGCTGAGACGAAAGCTGGTACTAATCTGCCCTACCCACTCCTTCTCCTTCACCCCCTAAATGACCCTACCAAAAAATAAAAAATTAATTTTGTATACAATCATCCTAAGCATTTATTTTTTTTAGTTTTATGACAAAGTCCCACCAAGTTAAACTTTTTAAATTCACTTACTAAATATTTGGAGGGTATTTAAGATTCGACCCGGTCGAATATAAAGTTTTTACTTGTTTTCTGTCATATTTTAGTTCTTCTTGTGGCTGCAACCATTTTTACAATGTTTTCTTAATAATTCAGGCGTCCGTATATATTCTTATTAACATAAACAATACCAGCTGTTTCCCAGGTATAACTTGGCAGCACTCAATTTAGCACAGCCAAAAACAGGCAACAACAAGGCTGCATTTCATAAAAAGCTACTTGAAACCAATTCGAAAATGCTTTTAAGTTGCTTTTAACGAAATAATTTTTTTGTGGCAAAACCAGGTGTTAACAGTTGGTTTTGACGCTAAAACCAGAATTTATTAAAACCATGTCAGTGTGAAAACACTATTACGTTCTTTCAAAGTACAGCTCAGTAGGAAATTGGAGACAAACGACTATCATTTGCGTGACAATTTTGGTGATGGGAATCATTTGCAAATAGCCGAAGACGAGCATTTTAAAAGAATTCTGCCGTTTTTATTTGAAACTGAAAAAGTTCATTCTTACTGAGACCTGCTTTATAAGAAACTACAGAAAATATTTAGAATTGTAAATTTAATACGAAAGCAAATGTGATATTGAAACTGTTTATCAAATATTTTGTTTGCTAATTTTGTTTGTTGCCAAAAAGGATACCCCGGCGCACAACAGGTTCACTTATGCATATTTAAAGCGAAAATAACTTTTTTGAAAGTGGGGAGTGTATTCCGAACACTCGTACTTATACTCTCATATTCTTTTGCGTAAAATAATTATTTAATGGCTACAATACTTTAACAGAGGTGAAATTAATGAAAACAGAAAATAAAGGGTAAATGATATACTTGAGAAAACTCAAAAGGAGTTCATTATTTTTTTTTAATTATTAAGCGGTTTTTAATAATGGAAATGATACGAGTAATTTGAATGTATAAAAATTCAAGCACGTTATGCTTTTTGATACTTGAACGGCAATGACTTTGGGCCTGAAATTAACCTTCACACTATTTAATGAGTACTTTTTAAAAATTAATAGAACTATTGGCTATTGAACATTTATACAAGTCCTTGGCAATAGAATATTAAAGATATCAGCTGGATATTAGACAAAATTCAAGTGGACTATTTGCCATGATTCACTATCCTATACAATCGAATGATTTATTCAAAGGAAACTGAACTGAAATTTGACAGATTTAAAAGAAACAAGTAAAAACGTTATATTCGGCCGGGTCGAATCTTAAATACCCTCCAAATATTTAGTAAGTGAATTTAAAATGTTTAACTTGATGAAACAGAGTTCCTTTATATAATATCGTACGTCAACCCCCACTAAAGGGGGCGGGGTTCAAAAATAGACAATATCATGTTTTCCACAGACGAACGTATGCGCATTGCTAGACCGTCTTAAACTTCATCACTAATCAAGAATATACATATTTACTTTATAGGGTCCAATTCTCTTTGGAGGGTATAAAAACTTTTTTTTGGCGGGGTCGCTCTGGCAAGGGCTGTGGGGGAAATATTTCACCTTTGTCATAAAACTCTAAAGATAAATGCTTGGGATAATTATATACAAAATAAAATTTCTTTTTTTTGATAGGGTTATTAAGAGGGCAAAGGGGAAGAGGGGGTAGGGCAGAAACAGGTAGACCTAAAACTCTTAAAAGTAAATGCTTGGGATGATTTTACACACAATAAAAAATAAAATTTTATTTATTTTTAATAGGGCCATTTAGTGGGCAAAGGGGGAGGAGGGGGTAGGGCAGCAACAGGCAGTCATAAAACTCTAAAGATAAATGCTTGGGATGATTACATACAAAATTATAAAAAAAAAATTTTTTTTTTGGTAGGGTCATTTAGGGGGCAAAGGAAGAGGAGGGGGTAGGGCAGAAATCGGCAGTCATAAAACTCTAAAGATAACTGCTTGGGATGATTGTATACAAAATTAAAAATTTTTTTTTTGGTAGGGTCATTTAGGGGGCGAAGGGGAAGGAGGAAGTAGGGCAGAGTAGTACCAGGTTTCGTCTCAGCTTCGTCATTAATAAAGCTTAAAAATGTTATTTTTAAGGAATGTAGGCTTAAGTAAAACAATTTGTTAAATTTTTATGCTATTTTTGCCTATAATAACGCCCAGTAAAGTGGGCGGGGTCAAAACATATTTTTATTTTATTTTATGGCTCCAAGTTTAAGGCGTTAGACCGTATTTGACATAAAAATATATCATTTGCTTAACAAAATAACCAAAAAACTTTAAAAATTATGTTGTTTTTTCTGGGTTGGTTTAGTTCTTCTTTGGGGAACTTTTTTCCCTCTTGCCCGATTTAGCCCATCTTCGAACTTATTCTGCTCTAAGCTTTAAAATATATTTATGCCAAATTTCAAGAGTCTAGCTCTTTTTGTTTGCACTGAATCGTGATTTCCACAGACGGGCGGACGGACGGACAGACGGACATGCTCAGATCGTCTTAGATTTCATCACTGATCAAGAATATATATACTTTATGGGGTCTGGGATGGATATTTCGATGCGTTACAAACGGAATGACAAAGTGAATATACCCTCCAAATTCTTTTTTGGAGGGTATAAAAATCGATTTAAAATTTCGTTGTAGGTACCACACTGTTATGCATTGAACATATTTGAGACAGCAGGCTACACGACTACAAAAGCCGTTGGCTACAATTGTCGCCTCATAATCAATTAATTATTTTTGAGACGTCAGCTACATTGTCAACATTTCATTTTAGTGTTGCCACTTTCATATATAAAAAAGCGCTTATTCTAAATCTATTTATAGATCGAAACAAAATTAATAATAAAAATAATTGCATTTTGATGTCCTTTCTTGTAACGGCACTATGAAAATGAGTTTATGAGTTAATTCATTTGTGACCTAACTAACGTCTTTTGTCGATAACGGCTATCAAATATATACAAAATTAGAGTATTCAAAATAATGTAATTTTTACTTGAAACGTCCGATGCAAAATTTCAAAATTTAATAATACTTCCAATATGTGAATAAATTTGAAAAATAAGTCTAACAAGAGAAAGACATGTTGGAGTACTTTCGTTTATATGGGGCCCATATTCTAGGAGTTATTAAAAAAAATATATATAAATTAATAAATAAAATTAAAAAAAAGTCGAGAGAGCACGCAAAAAAAAATTAAAAATTACTAAATAACTTTTATTCTTGAAAGGTCTATTACATTTTTTATTTTTTTTTTAACAATTTTCATATTCTTAACCAGTTTGAAAATATTTTTAAACGCTTATTTATTTAAGATGTTTCATTGTGTTGGCAGCACTAATTTATTTATTGTCGCCTATGAAAATAGAAATTAGTTTAATTTGACTACAACCACAAAAGTAGCACGGACAACAACCTGCCGTATAGCCGTTAAAATAATCATTCCCATCTAAACACGTCTATTCTATTTCTGACAGGTTGTACTCGGTAGCCTGCTGTCGTGAATGTGTTTAATGCATTGTATAACAATGATGCCAAAACGTCAGGCTGACAAGAAATACTACCCTAATCGCTAGGAAACTATCAGTTTGTGAAAATTTGCATACAATTTTTCAATCTGTCAAACAATTATATTTTTTTCCACACTAACGTATTTTTATACCCTCCATAAAAGAATTAAAGGGTCTATTCACTTTGTCATTCCGTGTGTAACGTATCGAAATATCCATCCGAGACCCCCTAAAGTATATAAATATATTCCTGATCAGTGATAAAATCTAAGACGATCTGGGCATGTCCGTGTGCCCCTCTGTGGAAATCACCAAATATATTTATTCCAGACCCTTGAAGCCTGGCATAAATATATCTTGAAGTATAGTACAGGCCACTGTGGTAAATGGCCTGAATCGGGCCAGAGGGAAAAGAGTTCCCCTAAGATGAACTAAACCAACCTCTAAAAAACAACATAATTTTTCAAGTTGTTTTTGTAATTTTGTTAAGCAAATGATATATTTTTTTGTCCAACACATTAAACTTGGAGTCATAAAATAAAAAAAATTTAATATTTTGATCCCCGCCCTCTTAAGTGGGCGTTGTTATATGCAAAAATAGTGTGAAAATTTAACAAATTGTTTTACTTAAGCCTACATTCTTCAAAAATAAAATTTTTAAGCTTTAATGACGAAGCTGAGACTAAACCTGGTACTCCTCTGCCCTACCACCTCCTCCCCTTTGCCCCCGAAATGACCCTATAAAAAATTTTAAATTTTGTATATAATAATCCCCAATATATATTTTTAGAGTTTTATGAGAAAAAAGAAATACCCCCCCCCCCCCCCCACAGCCCTTGCCAGAGCAATCCCGCCAAAATACGGTTTTAATACCCCCCAAAGAGAATTGGACCCCATAAAGTATATATATATTTTTGATCAGTGATGAAGTCGACGAAGAAGACGATCCTTCAATATCTGCACGTTCGTCTGTGGAAAACATGATATAGTCTATTTTTGGACCCCGCCCCTTTTGATGGGCGTTGACGTACGATATTGTATGCAAAAATATTGTAAATATTGAACAATTTTTATTCCTTAAGCCTACAAGAAGCTGAGATGTTCTCTGATCTGGCAGAGGTGACACGTCTCCCCACTGCCCTTCCCGGAATGACTCTCTCAAAATAGAGATTTAAAATTAGGTACAGAGATGTCTTAAAAGAACTCTGTCCCACCAAGTTAAACATTTTAAATTTACTTACTAAATATTTGGAGGGTATTTAAGATCCGATCCGGTCGAATATAAAGTTTTTACTTGTTTTTAATTAAACCTACTTTCTGTTTTAGAAGGAAAAAAAGAAAGAAGAATTACATGTGTGAAGGGTATTTAAGATTCGGCACTTTTACTTCTTTTCATTCTTTTTGTCAATTGCTTTTGCTCTTGACTCCTACCAACTCAAGTAGATTTTGTGTGTGCTAAAAGCAGAGCTCCGAAATCTTCGCTCGAATTCGAGTAGAGAGTGAAACTTAATCGAATTCGAGCGCGAGTACTCCTGCGAGTGAAAAAAAAATATCGAGTGTATTCTATTTTTCTATGCCACTCGAATAAGAGCGCATATGCTTTGCTCGATTTCGAGTGCGAGTAAAATACGCTCGAAATCGAGCAGATTATACTCTTGCCGAGTACTCTTTCAGTCTTTCTCATACAACAAAAAATTTTCCACTTAATTTTTTTCCACAATTGTTAATTTCACATATTGTGTTGTTTCCTTCAAAGTCATAACGAAAATACTTTCGCGTTTCATTATTTATGTCTTTATTGTTCATTATAATATAGAAAACATAAGGAAACTTTTAAAAATATAATAAAACTTTTTTTATAAAACCAACTAATTGCTCCGCACACGCGCACTGTATGGAAAGACTGAAAGAGTACACACGCACACACAAGTCAGCAAAGACAAACAGTTTCTATTTTTCCACTCGATTTTACTCTTAAGAGTAAATTCTCACTCTATTTCGAAGATTTTTACTCCCACTCTTACTTTTTAAAAAGGAGTACTCGCAAGTACTCCCACCTAAAACAAACGAGTGGAGAGTAAACTTTTTGTGGTACTCGTAATCTTCGAATACTCTTCTTCGCGAGTATTTTTCACTCGCGAGTAAAATCGAGTAAATCTGAGCTCTGGCTAAAAGTTTTTTTTTTTTATTTATGCCATATTTCAACTAAGAACAGACTTTTGTGACTTACTGCTATTGTGTCCATCTTGAAGGCCATTATTTTCAGCGGTGGACTTGCAAGATGTTTCAAAAAGGACACGGGCGCCAACAAATGGGCACTAATTATTTTCTCATTGTAGGCCGGTCTCTCCGACAGCATAACCAACAACATGGTGGAACCCTGGGAATGTGCAACATAGTGCAACGATGAGTGCTGCGTAAATGTCAAAATATAATCCACAACAGCTGGTAGATCTTGTGTGCCCATTTCGTGCCAAGTAAAATTCCAAAATTCATCCTGAGATGAATCGTACAGTAGATGTCTTTTAGAATGTGTTGTACCGCGTGCATTGGGCAGCCACACATCATAGCCCTGTTCATGCAGTAGGGCAGCTAAGGCACGATTCTTGCCGGCTAAAATGAAATCAGCCGCCGAACCAATTAGACCATGCATGAGTATGACGGGCCGTTTGGTGCTATTGGCTGGCTTCAAAGTCGCCGGTATACGATGCACTGTTAATATATAATTATCGTTTGTTCGGACTTTATGAATTTCACACAAATAGGAATTCTCTTCGATTATATGACAGACCAGGTCCTTCGCTGCCCAACTACACAATATCGAACACATAAAAATATTGTATATAAAATATGGCACTTTCAAATTATTCATGTTGGATAATTAAGTTTTCGAGAACTGATTTAGTAAAAAGGTACGGCACGTTATTTAAGTGTTTCTGTTCTGTCGGGCACACTTTTTGTTTTATAATTAATTTTTTTCTTCAAATTATCTATTTCGTCGTTTTGTCCACTCACAAGTGTTTAGTTTAAGCTCGTCTTTGCTACTGATTTGTAACACAAAATTTAACACATTAGACACACACAGACATTGTTTGTCTATTGACTTGTTATGCTAAGTGCTTTTTCTTAGTTCTGAGCAGAGTAACTGGCTGAATAATGGAGGCTAATGATGGCCAATTGTCTGTCCCAAAGTGTTGGTAATTTAAGAGGCCCTTTTTATACCCTTCACAAAAAAAAATTAAGAAACCTCATTCTGGGACTGATGAATTGGAAATGGTCCTAAATAGAGTGCTATTGAAATTCAGAAAAGTCCAAAATATCTGTTGCAGAGCTGGAAAGCTTCAACCTATTTGGTTCAAAATATTTACTAGCAAAAACTAATAGATACATTTTATATATATTTTTGTTAATTAAGCCTATTTTATACTTTGAGCAGAATTAAATTTAAATTAAAATTCCAGGGTTCGGAAATCGAAAATTTTCTTGCCACGTAAAAGTCAACAATGAAGTTACAATTTTTTTTGGTGGATTAAACCTATTTTATACTTCTTTAAGGAATAAATTAGTATCAAAAATATAATATATATATATATATATATATATATATATAAAATTCGATTCCAGGGTTGGGCAACCGATTTTTTTTTGGAACACAAAAGTAACTGAATAAGCTACTAGTTTAATTATTTTTTTTTTTTTTGAATTAAACCTATTTTATACTTCAGAAAGGAATATATTAATATTACAAATATAAAAAAAATATTATTCCAGGGTTGGGCAACTGATTTTTTTTCGAACACAAAACTACCTAAATATATTAGTAATATATATATTTTTTGTGAATTAAACCTATTTTATGCTTCAGGAAGAATTAAATTTGTATTAAAAATCAAAAGAGTAAAAACTTCCATGCCAGGGTTGGGCAATCGATTTTTTTTTTTTTGGATCACAAAAGTAACTGAATAAGCTACTAATTTATTTATTTATTTTTTTGAATTAAACCTATTTTATACTTCAGGAAGGAAGAAATTAATATTACAAATATATAAAAAATATTATTCCAGGGTTGGGCAACTGATTTTTTTTCGAACACAAAAGTACCTAAATATATTAGTAATATATATTTTTTTTGTGAATTAAACCTATTTTATGCTTCAGGAAGAATTAAATTTGTATTAAAAATCAAAAAAGTAAAAACTTCTATGTCAGGGTTGGCCAACCGATTTTTTTCTGCCACATAAATATAACCAAAAATTTTACTAATATTTTTGGTGGATCAAAAGTTTTTTATGCTTCAGGAAAAGTTAATTAAAAAAATAAAATTAAAAAATTCTGTACCAGGGTTGGACAATCGATTTCTCTGTTTTGTTATATAAAATAACCAAAACGGCTAATGATTTTTGTTTATATTGTTTTAAAACTATTTTATGTTTTAGGGAGAATAAAATTGGTACTAAAAATTCAAGGACAACAAAAAGACGATTCCAGGGTTGGATCATTGAATTTTTTTTTTTTTTGGTACATAAAATAATCAAATAGTTTACTAAATTTGTTTTTTTGTGTGAATTAATTTTTTTTACCCTTCAGCAAAGATAAAATTGGTATTGAAAATAAAAAAAAGATAGATCAAAAAAATACAATGCCAGGGGTGGACAACTGAAAATATTTTTTCGTACATAAAATAATCAAATAGTTTACTAATTTTGGTTTTTTGTAAATTAAAACTATTTTATAATTTAGGAAAAATAAAATTGCTACTAAACATCCAAAAACAATGAAAAAGGCGATTCCAGGGTTGGACCATCTCTTTAGTACATTACGTAATCAAATAATTTACTAAATTTGTTTTTTTCGTGAATTAAAACTATTTTATACTTCAGGAAAAGTTAAATTGGTATTGAAACCCAAAAAATAAAAAAAAATCTATTCCAGAGTTGGACAATCGAATTCTTTTTTGGTACATAACCATGACGGCTACTAATTTTTTTTTATTTTGTCTTAAAACTATTTTATGTTTCAGGGAGAATAAAGTTGGTATTACAAATCCAAAAACAACAAAAAGACAATTCCAGGGTTGGACCATTGATAAATTTTTTTGGTACATAAAATAATCAAATACTAAATTTGGGTTTTTTAATGAATTAATTTTTTTTACCCTTTAGGAGGGATGATATTGCGATTAAAAATTAAAAAAGACTATGCCAGGGTTGGACAATTGTATATTTTTTTATACATAATATAATCAAATAGTTTACTAATTTTGGTTTTCTGTGAATTTAACCTATTTTATAATTTAGGAAGAATAAAATTGGTATTAAAAATCTAAAAGCAGCAAAAAGACGATCCCAGGGTTGGAACATTGAATTTTTTTTTGTACATAAAATAATCAAATAGCTCACTAATTTTGGTTTTTTGTGAATTAACTTTTTTTTTACCCTTCAGGAAGGATAAAATTGGGATTTAAAATGGAAAAACAACAAAAAGACGTTTCCGGGGTTGGAACATTGCAATTTTTTTTTGTACATGATATAATAAAATAGTTTACTAAATTTGTTTTTTTTGTGAATTAAAATTTTTTTACCCTTCAGGGAGGATAAAATTGATATTTAAAATAAAAAAAAAAGATGATGCCAGGGTTGGACTATTGAAAATTTTTTTTGGTACGTAAAAGTAACCAACTGAAAAAATGTTTTCTTTTTCTTTATAAATTAAATATATTTGATATTTTTGAAAGAAGTGCATTGCTATTAGAAATAAGAAAGGCCAAAAATTCTGCTTCAGAGCTGCGCAATTTAAACATTTTTTTTTGGGAATATTAAATTAAATGAATATCACAGATTTCTTTATTTGGCAATAAAACATATTTTCTATTTTAGAAAGAAGGAAATTAGTATTGAAAACAAGGAAGATTAAAAGAAATGGTCCTAGTGTCCAGCGGAATGTTGGTGAAGGGTATGTAAGATTCGGCACAGCCGCATATTTAATTTTTTTTATTTGCTTATTTTTCCCTTCATAAATAAAATCCGGAATTTTTCTTGTTTCAACTGCTTGTTATTTATTAACAAAGAAACATTATATTTAGATCTCACCTTTGAATATTTATTTTAATATGCATCGCGTCTGCTGCTATATTTTTCACTTTTTTATTATAATATTTTGTCAATTTGCTTCTTAATTAATTTGTTTATTAACTTTGGAAAGGTCATAGAGGTGTTAATAAAAATAGTTGAATTAAATTTAAGCAGTTTGTGGGCCATTTCCAAAGTTCTAAGGTTAATTGTTTTGTGTACCGTTTGTGTCAAATATGTATAAGAAATCAAATGAATGACACCATGAGCTCATGTAAAGCACATAATTTGCATAAAAAAATTTATATGTAAATTGTGTGGACTACCTATGACAGCCTATTTAATAAATTAAAAATTAAAAGACATTATAAATATTCCAAGGCACAAAGAAAAGTCCCCCTCAGTTTTTAACTACTTAACTTACACAGCAGTACAGAGCAGAACAGCTGTTTACGAAAGCCGCTACACTTTCGTAATCAGTAACTGGGACATGAAGAAAATAATCAAACGGCAACACGGTTACAGTTCTCGTATGCAATTTTTATAAATAAAAATTTTTATAAATAAAAAATGTTATAATATTCAACTCAGTCACCCGATAAGTGGTGAAAAATGAAATACAAATGAGTACGGCTAATGGACGGATGTAGCGGTATTCGAAAACAGCTGTTCTACTCTTTGGTGCAAGTTGGATAATTAAAATTGATGTTGGAATATTTGTCACATCTTTTTGAATTAAAATAAGTTGCAAACACTAGTCTATAAATCTTAATTGAATTTAAAATACGATGTTCACCAAAAAAAAAAAAAAAAACACTAAAACAATGTGTTACATTGTGTGTAACAATGCCTGCCATCTCTTCTTCTTTAAACTGAAGCACAACCAACCGCGTACATGATGTTGTTGCCAAATATTCAGTTGATGGGCTGGTCCGTTGTTTACACGAACACAAGCGTGCCCTCATGTTTATTTTGATGTTCAATTTTGCAGTCTTGTTGTTTTTGTTAGCCATAATCATAACAAATCCAAGTCCATGTGTACGTGTTCTATTTGTTGTTGTCTTTACACAATTGTTTATATTTATTTTCTTATTTATAATCATTCCGTCAAGTATGTATTCGCTTTATGACATCTGCTTTTCTAACAGTGTTGCCATTTTCTTATTATTTAATTAAATGAGATTATTACAAAATTCACAGTTTGGCTTTCAATAAAGATTATGGATAAAAATAAAAAAAAACCAAACATAGAAACACATAATCATTTCTATATACGAGGTCTGTTCATAGAATAAAATAAATTGCAGTAGTTTTTTAAAAAAAATTTTTATTAGTTCGCCAATTTCTATTTTTTTATCAAAGAAATCCCTCCCCGGAGCAGTTCTGGATATGCAGTTTTCGCTACCACTTTGAAATCGTGAAGCGATTCGATATTTACTGCCTATTTCTCATAGTCGAATGAATTCTTTCTTTGAAACAAAAACAATTTATATTTCTCATAGTCGAATGAATTCTTTCTTTGAAACAAAAACAATTTATAACATTTTGTTTTTGTTTTAAGTATATTTGTACGAAAGAAAGAATTCGTTCGACAATGAGAAATAGGCCCTTAATTTTGTAAGCGTCACAAAATGTCATCCTTTCATCGCTTTCTTTAATCTTCGCCGGCCCTGTAGCAAAAATTATCCGGCGAAGTAAAAAAAAAAAGGTTGAAATAGCTACAAAAACAACTGTCTATCTTCTCATCTTTCCTAATCTGTCCCCTCAATACTATCCCCTCGTTTTCAGTTCCGGCGCAATGCCTTGCATATATAGGGGTCATCCCCTGAGTGCTGGTCCAAGATAAAAAAAAAAAAAAAAAAAAAAAAAAAAAAATTTCCCAAAAAAATATGACATGGGCCAACTGATATGCCGACATACCCCAGCAACTTCTCTAATAGTGATCTGAAATATCTCTTTCTTTACTTCCTCAACATTTTCATCGGTTGTTCTTCAAAAACTTTCTACCACGTTAACGCTTGTGCACTCAATTTAATTTTCTATACAACATTGTAGACACACTCTATTAGTGTTTTTACACTGACCAGACATGGTTTTAATAAATTCTGGTTTTAACGTTAAAACCAACTGTTAAGACCTGGTTTTACCATATAAAATTATTTTCTTCTAAAACCAATTTAAAACCACTTTCGAATTGGTTTTAAGTAGGTTTTATAAAATGCAACCCGGCTTTTGGCTGTGCTAAGTTGAGTGCTGCCAAGTTATATATTGGAAACAGGTGGTATTGTTTATGTTAATAAGTCAAAATGGATGCAGCCACAAAAAGAACTGAAAAATTACAGAGAAAAAGGAAATTATGGACGGAGATTAATGAAAATATTTTCATTGATGTGCCGGAGGAGAAAATAGACGAATTGTATAATTTTAAAATATTCAGTCACAAAATGTAAAATAATTTCTATTTTAGAATGCATTGGAAAACTTTTTCTTTTTTCCTTCAAACAAAAACTTTTGTTATACAGGTTGTCAATTAAGTGTTGCAAGTACAATAACAACAAATCCACACATTTCTATGAGCGATTTAATTTTTTTTAACAATTTTATTAGACAGCCTGTATATTAAAACCACAATTTGCAGTGTGGACGCAAAATCAGCTGTTTATGGTTGTAAGGCTACAATCCAGCTAATGATCCATATATTTTTGACAGTAGAAAATTGCCGAACAATCAAATCTTTTTTAAATCATATGACTCTAATAAACAAATTTAATATGCAAAATAGCTAAAACTGTGATCTTATATTCCAGACGAGTGTTGAACCATAAAAATTAAACAAGCACCCCAATCATAGTCCGCGAATTTTAAAATTCTTTTGCTGTGGTCACAACAAATTTTCAAACTTCAGATATTGAAAAAAACTATTATTTGCTCCAGGTTCAAAATTAGCGCAAATAGTGATTCTGAAACATTTCTTAGGAATTTTCTTCACATTAATTTGCACTTGAAAGAAAATTTTTACACCCTTATTCATGAAAATTATGAGAGCCTAATAACAGCGTAATAAAACAAAATTTCATATGAAATTTGCTCTATTACAATCTTATAAGCCTCTCATAATTTTTATGAATAAGGGGGATTAGTCTTTAAAAATTGTACAACATATTTTATTCTAAAATTGGGCGAAGTCTTCAAATATTTGGTAAATAAATTATTAGTAAATAAATTAAAAATGTCAGAGTTCCTTTAAGACATTTCTGCGCCTAATCTGAAAACTGTAATCTCATCTTTGCCACAAAACACACTATAAGATAAATGTTTGGGGCTCTGAAGTGTAAACAAATTTTTTTTGTAGCATATTTCAGATCAGAGGAAGATAAGAGAACATCTCGCGTTCGTCATCAAAGTTTAAAATCTAAATTATTAAGGACTATAGAAATAAGTAATAGAATTTCTTAAATATTTACACTATTTTTCCATATAATATGTTATTTCAACGCCCACTAAATGGGTGGTGTCCAAAAAAGAATTTTTCTGATTTGTTGGCTTCAAGTTCAATGCCTTGGACCTTTTTTGACATAAAAATATATCATTTGCTTAACAAAGTTTAAAAACAACAAGTAAAAACGTTATATTCGACCGGGTCGAATCTTAAATACCCTCAAAATATTTAGAAAGTGAATTTAAAATGTTTAACTTAGTGGGACAGACTTCCTTTATATAATATCGTACTCCAACGCCCACTAAAGGGGGCGGGGTTCAAAAATAGACAACATCATGTTTTCCACAGACGAACGTATGGGCATTGCTAGACCGTCTTAGACTTCATCACTGATCAAGAATATACATATTTACTTTATAGGGTCCAATTCTCTTTGGAGGGTATAAAAACTGTATTTTGGCGGGGTCGCCCTGGTAAGATCTTTTGGGGGAAACATTTCACCTTTGTCATAAAACTCTAAAAATAAATGCTTGGGATAATTATATACAAAATAAAATTTTTAATATTTTTTTTGATAGGGTCATTTACGGGCAAAGGGGGCGGAGGGGGTAGGGCAGAAACAGGCAATCATAAAACTCTAAAAATAAATGCTTGGGATAATTGCTTACAAAATTAATTTTTTTTTTTTGGTAGGGTCATATAGGGGGCAAAGGGGGAGGAGGGGTAGGGCAGAAATCGGCACTCAGAAAACTCTAAAAATAAATGCTTGGGATAATTGTATAAAAAATTAAAATTTTTAATTTTTTTTTATAGGGTCATTTAGGGGGTGAAGGGGGAGGAAGGGGTAGGGCAGATTAGTACCAGGTATCGTCTCAGCTTCGTCATTAAAGCTTAAAAATTTTATTTTTAAGGAATGTTGGCTTAAGTAAAACAATTTGTTAAATTTTTGTGCTATTTTTGCATATAACAACGCCCACTTAAGGGGGCGGGGATCAAAAAATAACTTTTTTTATTTTATGGGTCCAAGTTTAAGGCGTTGGACCGTATTTGACATAAAAATATATCATTTACTTAAAAAAATAACCAAAAAACTTTAAAAATTATATTGTTTTTATTAGAGGTTGGTTCAGTTCTTCTTAGGGGAACTCTTTTCCCTCTTGCCCGATTTAGCCCATCTACGAACTTAACCTGCTCTAAACTTCAAAATATATTTATACCGAATTTCAAGAGTCTAGCTCTTTTCGTTTGGACTGAATCGTGATTTCCACAGATGGACGGACCGACGGACGGACGGACATGCTCAGATCGTCTTAGATTTCACCACTGATCAAGAATATATATACTTTATGGAGTCTCAGATGGATATTTCGATGTGTTACAAACAGAATGACAAAGTGGGGGGGGGGGGGTGGGGGGAATTTGGAGGGTATAACAAGTAAAAACGTTATATTCGACCGAGTGAATCTAAAATACCCTCCAAATATTTTGGAAAGTAAATATAAAATGTTTAACTTGGTGGAACAGTGTTTCTTAAAGACATCTCTGTACCCAATTTTAAATCTCAATTTTGACAGAGTCATTCCGGGAAGGGACGTGGGAGAGACGTTTCACCTCTGCCAGATCAGAGTACATCTCAGCTTCTTATAGGCTTAAGGAATACAAATTGTTCAATATTTACACTATTTTTGCATATAATATCGTACGTCAGCTCCCACTAAAGGGGGCGGGGTCCAAAATGAGACTATATCATGTATTCCACAGACGAACGTATGGGCATTGCTAGATCGTCTTAGACTTCAATTATGGGGTCGAATTCTTTTTGTAGGGTATCACAGTATTTTGTAGGGGTCTCTCTGGAAAGGGCCGTGGGGGAGACTTTTCACCTTAGCCATAAAACCTCAAAAATAAATATTTGGAATAATTAAATGTAAAATTAATAATTTTTTTTTTGATAGGGTCATTTAGGCGGCAATGGGGGAGGAGGGGGTAGGGTCATTAAAGCTTAAAAATGTTGTTTTTAAGGAATGTAGGCTTTAAAAATGATGTTGTTTTTAGAGGTTGGTTTAGTTCTGTTTAGGGGAACTTTTTCCCTTCTTACCCAATTTAGCCCATTTATAAACTTGACCTGCGCTATCATTCACGATTAATCTATACCAAATTTCAAGGCTTTGGCTCTTCTCGTTTGGACTGAACCGTAATTCTCACAAACGGATGGCTGGACGGACTAGATCGTTTTAGATTTTATATATACTTTATGGGGTCCTAGAAGAATATTTCGCTGCGTTACACACGGAATGACAAAGTGAATATACCGTCCAATACTTTTTTCGAGGGTATAAAAATTTCAAATTGTTTGTGTGAATTTCATTGACTCCAATACCCGTATGGCTGCAGTTGCGGCAACTCTGTCTGTATTCTGTGAAGTGTTGTTTTTGTTATTGTTTTGTAACACGCTGTTTACATTGAGTAAATTGTAATTTGTTTGAACTGCAGTTGATTTAACGTGTAAAGTTTAATAATATTTGCATAAGTATTGAAATTTTAGTTTAAAATTTGAATAGGTATTTATTAAATTAAAGCTTAGCGCATTATTTGGTAAAGGTAATTTAATATTATTATTAAACTGGATTTTCTTTTAATAAATTATCTTAAATGTTTATTCCAAATCATCTTCATATTTATTATGGTAATTATGGTCGAACTGATTGGCAATGACCTTGAAGTTATTGTAACCGTTTTTAGAAATTCTCGTAAGGGCCATGTAATCTAAAATGCAAAAGTAATAAAAATAAAATACTCGGCAAATAAATTCATGTATTCATATGAAGATGGGCAGCCAGTGCGACCATATTACTTTAATTTTTGAATATTTAGTGTCTTAATAATATCAGTATGTTTAAGATTGCATTTTGATTTTTCTAATTTGTTCATTAATTTCGCATTCGTGTAATTAATATCTATGCATTTGAATTTCCAGAAATCCCTTCTTACTGAATTTATACATCAAATACCAGCTTTCTGGCTTTAGTAGTTTGGGATGGGCGGTGGTATGTCAGTCAGTCAGTGAGCCAGTGAGTCATTCACTCTTTTGCATGTTATATGAATTACAGTTTATAAAACGGATTTATCTTGTGCCATGTTATATTTTGTTTTCTTTTTAATATTTTAATTAGCAAATATTCTATAAAATAAAACAAAAACAAGTAAAAGTCCTATATTCGGCTGTGCCGAATCTTAAATACCCTTCACATGTACCCCAAAAGGTTCCAATTGTCCAACGGTAGAATCGTCTTTTAGATTTTGTTGGTTTTTAATACCAATTTATTTCTTCCTGATATATAAAGTAGGTATTATTCATCATAAACATCAAAAATGACATATAAAATGGCTGCTTTTATGAATCAGAAAATGTCGATTTTCCAACACTGGAACCGAATTTTTAATACCAAATTAATTCTTCCTGAAATATAAAATAGGTTTAATTCACTAAAAAAGCAAAATTTGGAATTTATGTGGGTACTTTTTATGTACCAGAAATATTTAGATTTTCCAACTCTGGAAGCGAATTTTTATTTCTTCACCAATGCAATTCTTAGTGAATTTTTAAACTTTTTGGTCACTTTCATGTACCATAAAATATTTTAATGATGAGGTTCATGCAACTCTTAATAATGAGGTTTATTTAAGAAAAACTTAAAATTTGTAACCATTTTGGTCACTTTCATGTACAACAAAATATTGCAGTTATCCGAGCCTGGAATCGAAATTTTAATTTGCTTTAATATTTGATACCAATTTTGTTTTTCCTGAATTAAAAAATAGTTTTAATTAGTAAAAAACCGACGCTAGTTGGCTTTTTGGTTACTTTAAGTATAAAAAAAATTTCAATTTCCCATCCCTGGGTGTTAAATTTTAATTTTTGTCTTCTTCTTTTTACCAATTCTAGTTTTCATTGCTTATAGAGTAGTTTTATTTACAAAAATCTTAAAATTAACAAACATTTTTGTCACTTTCATGTTCTACAATATATTGCATGTACCAAAAAAACTTTCAATTTTCCAGCCCTGGAAATGATATTAAATTTTTTTTGCTTTTTTATAAATGCGACTCTTCATGAGGTATAAAGTAGTTTTATTGAAGAAACATTTTAAATTTTTAATCATTTTGGTTACTTTTGTGTATAAAAAGTTTCAATTTCCCACCCCTGGAAGCGAAATTTTAATTTTTAAAATTTTTTATCAATGCAGATCTTCATGAAGTATAAAGTGATTTTATTTAAGAGAAACTCAAAATTTATAACAATTTTGGTTATTACATGTACTACAAAATATTGCATGTACCAAAAAAAGCTTTCATTTTCCCAACCCTGGAAGCGAAATTTTATTTTTTATCAGTGCAAGTCTTCTTGAGCTATAAAGTAGTATAATTTAAGAAAAATTTAAATTTTTTAACCATTTTGGCCACTTTAATGTACTACAAAATATTGCACTTGTCCAACCCTGGATTCGGAATTTTTGATTTTTTTTGGTCAATGCATATCTTCATGACGTATAAATAGGTTTTGTTAAAGAAAAACTTGAAATTTTTAACAATTTTAGTTACTACATGTACTACAGAATACGGAATGGGCAGAAAAAAATTTTATTTCCCATACCTGGAAAAAAATTTTAATTTTTTTAGTTTTTAATAGACCATTGAGGCCTCCCAAAGCACGAAATAAGTTTAATATACAAACATTAAAAAGAATTATTGATTTTTGGTAAACATTTTGCGTCGAGAAATTGGTGTAAGCTTCCCAGCTCTGGAATTTCAATACCACTCTATTTAATTTCATTTCCAATCCAACGGTCCAAGAACGAAGTCTCTAGCTCTTTTGGGGGCTTGGGAAAACCGATTTCACGTACAGACGGACGGAAAGACGGACATCGCTCAATCGTCATCGGTATTCATAAGGATCCAGAATATATATATATATATATATATATATATATATATATATATATATATATACTTTATGGGGTCCCATATGAATATCGAAGAAATTTCACACGGAATGACAAACCTATATATACCCTTTCACTTCTTTGTGAAGGGTATAAAAAAATGGAAAAATAAAAGCAAACAACAATTTGTTACAGTTGAACTGAATCAATAATTTGCAAAAGTTTATAGGTGAATTAACCCAAATGCGCTGCACAAACAAATTCCGAAACATTAAACAAACAAATAAATGAACGGCTGCATGAATGAAGGAGACTGACTGACAGTGAACATAATTTCGATTTATGTTTGATGTGACAAATACACGTTATGACAACGACAGCAATAACAATATGCATGTTTATGCATGTTTTAACAAACTTGACTAAGCAGAACGACAATAAAATAATATTTACGGCAAATAAATATTTTAAGGCTTTAATAATTTAATTTGTGCAAAAAAAACATATTTATAAACCAAACATTTGGTTTTCAGGAAGTTTAATAAAGAATTACTTTAATAGCTTAAAAATTGATAAGAGAGAAAATAAGAAAATTTGATGGTTTTTAAAATGTTTGACTTTAAAGAAGAGAATCAATCTATTGCTGGGGGTGGTGGTGGATGGCCATACGGCTGGTTTGCCAGCCTAAATATAGTGGAATTGCTGGGTATTTTCCATAGTCAAGCCAATAGCTTTCCGGGGCCGAGTTCTGTGTAGAAGAAATTAGTGATTTGTATGAAATATATTTGAATCGTGTAAAGCAAAGTTTGATTAAAACGGTAAACATATATATTTAATTGCCAAATTGATTACATGTTCATCCATATATAGCCACATGCGAGATCTGTTCAAAATATATGTTGCATTTTAATTTTTCTGCAAAAATATTAATTTATGCAACAATTTTTATTTTGTGTCCCTCATTGCAGTCCAGTCCGCCTTAGATCATTATAATACACTTGCGCCAGAGTTTTTTTCCGATCTCTGAAGCAGCTTTGATATGCAGTTGCTTTTTTAGGTGCTGCAAAACGTCGTCCTTTCACGGGTTTGTGCAACCTCGGAAACAACAAGAATTCGCAGATGGCCTTTATTGTTCAGCATTTAACTCCTACACCTGCGCGTTTTTCATGCCATATTCTTTAGCTAAAAATTTTCAGTAATTCTGAACGAACTTCGGTGCCGCTGGCTTCATGACCAAAATTTCAAAAAAGAAAAATAATAATTCTATGATTTTAGCCAAACGATATGATGATGACATTCTCAGCAACTTCCTTCATCCGACGATTTTTCATAACAATTTTTTTCACTTTCCGCAATTGGACAAGCGCCGTTATTCACCCCTTTTTATACCCTTCACCAAAAAGTGAAAGGGTATATATAGGTTTGTCATTCCGTGTGTAATTTCTTCGATATTCACATGGGAACCCATAAAGTATATATATATTTTGGATCCTTATGAATAGCGATGACGATTAAGCGATGTTCGTCTGTACGTGAAAACAGTTTTCCCAAGCCCCCAGAAGAGCTAGAGACTTCGTTCTTGAACCGTTGGATTAAAAATGAACTTAAATAGAGTGCTATATATATATTCAGAAATATGCGAAGTATGGTTCCAGAGCTGGGAAGCTTACACCTATTTCTCGACGCAAAATTTAAACAAAAAATCAATTATTTTTTTTAATGTTTGTAAATTAAACCTATTTCTTGCTTTGGGAAGCCTCAATGGTCTATTAAAATCTAAAAAAAAAATTTTTTTCCAGGGATGGAAAATAAAAATTTTTTTTCGACCCATTCCGTATTTTGTAGTACATGTAGTAACTAAAATTCTTAAAAATTTTAAGTTTTTCTTTTACAAAACCTTTTTATACATCATGAAGATTTGCATTGGCACACAAAAAAAAATTTTTAAATTCGAATTTTGCTTCCAGTGGTGGGAAATTTAATTTTTTTTATACATAAAAGTAATCAAACAGGCAAATGATGTTTGTTTTTTTTGCTAACTAAGCCTGTCTTATAATTTAAGAAGGACAAAATGGGTATCAAAAATTCAAAAATAAAAAATAAAATTTCGAATCCAGGGATGGACAAGTGCAATATTTAATAGTACATGAAAGTGACCAAAATGGTTAAAAATTTTAAATTTTTCTTAAAAAAATTACTTTATACCTCATGAAGCGTTGCACTGATAAAAAAAAACAAAAAATTAAAATTTCGCTTCCAGGGTTGGAAAAATTAAATTTTTTTTTGGTACATGCAATATTTTGTAGTACATGTAATAACCAAACTGGTTACAAAATTTGAGTTTTTCTTAAACAAAACTAATTTATACCTCTTGAAGATTTGCATTGATAAAAAGAATTTAAAAAATTAAAATTTCGTTTCCAGGGTTGGGAAATTGAAATATTTTTTATACATGAAAGTAACCAAAAAGGCAATTGACGTTGTTTTTTTGCTATCTAAAACTATTTTATATTTTAGGAAGAACGAAATTGGTATCAAAAATATCCAAGAAAAAAATCAAAATTTCGAATCCAGGTATGGACAAGTGCAATATTTTAGAGTTCATGAAGGTGACCAAAATGGTTGAAAATTGTAAAGTTTTCTTAAATAATACTACTTTATTCCTCATGAAGAGTTGCATTTGTTAAAAATAAAACAAAAAAATATTAAAATTTCACATCCAGGGTTGGGAAGTCAAAATTTTTTTTGGTACAGGCATTATATTGTAGTACATGAAAGTGACCAAAATGGTTGCAAATTTTATGTTTTTCTTAAATAAAACGACTTTATACCTAATGAAGACTAGGATTGGTAAAAAAATGTTAATTTCGTCTCCAGGGATGGGTAATTGATATATATTTTATACATAAAAGTAACCAAAAAGGCAACTAACGTCGGTTTTTTACTAATTAAAACTACTTTTTAGTTCAGAAAAAACATAATTGGTATCAAAAATTAAAAAAAAATAAAAATTTGGATTCCAGAGTTGGATAACTGCAATATTTTGTAGTACATGAAAATGACCAAAATGGTTATAAATATTAACTTTTTCTTAAATAAAACTATTTCATGCCTCATTAAGAGTTGCATTGGTAAAAAAAATTTAAATTTCGTTTCCAGGGTTGGGAAATTGAAATATATAAAAGTAACCAAATAGGCAATTGACGTTGTTGTTTTTGCTAATTAAAACTATTTTATAATTCAGGAAGAACAAAATTGGTATTGAAATCTTAAAAAATCAAAATTTCGACTCCAGGGTTGAACAAATAAAATATTTTATGGTACGTGAAGTGACCAAAAAGTTTAAAAATTTAAAGTTTTTTGTCAAGTAAAACTATGCGACATCTCTTAATTAAACCTACTTCCTGTTTTAGCAAGAAAGAAAGAAGAATTACATCTGTGAAGGGTATTTAAGATGCGGCACAGCCGAATATAGCACTTTTACTTGTTTTGACTTGCCTCTAAAAAAATAATTTAAATTTTCCAAAGAACGGGAAGTTGCTGGTTTTAACCCATTTTGAAAAAATCGCATTTCCACCAAACCTCGACGTTTTGAGTTCCTAAAAAGCTTTCCTGGCTATTCCTGAAAGGCCGTCACTATATCTGCAAGTGTGTGTGTGTGTGCGTGTGTTTGTGTGTAAGTACGGCTGAACCGAATCAAACCAAACTAGTCACGTTCCAAAGGGTTCTTTTAAACTTAGACTTCCTGTGAATTTAAAATTTAAATAGACTGAATGGAAACATTTTTTTTCAACAGCGTTGTTTTTTTTTTAAATAACTCTTTATCATCTATATCGATCGATTATATAAACTCATCAGATCTTGATACGCAAAGACCACCTCGATCGCCACTAGTTGGGCCAAAATCGGTTCATGCGTTGGATTTTGATTTTTGAAAAAATAACTTAGCATCATAACTCCACGTTGCCATGCAGGAATAACGTTTATAAAAAAAATTATATACATATCGCTTAACCGATTAATAACAAAATTAATCGATTATATATCTCGGTCAATTAATAGGGCAATTAACCTATTAAAGCAAATATAAGATTAACGGAATATCCCAATTCTTACCGAGACGCTTTTTATACAGTCTGGGCAAATTTGAGGTTAGTAAGTGACTTGGCTGTCAAATGATGGAATATCAAGAATTGATCTGGCATCCCTTGACTTATTCCTTTAGGAATAAGTTGGAAAATTTTAATCTTGGAACATTACATTCTTCAACGAAGAATTTGATTGTGAAAACATACTTTCAAAATGGAGAAAATTTTACTGTATCACTTTGCAAAATTCGAGCAGATTTTCCTAGTAATCAGGCTCCTTCTGAGACCGCAGTGTGTAATTTAAACGTTAATTCAAGGCTCAAGGTACTGTTGCTGGCAATAGACGCTCGTAGTGGCCGTAATGATGGCGTAACGTGGCCACTGTACAACAAAGTATTGAGAATGAGCCGAGAACATCAACTCGTCGATGTTCGCAACAATTGGGCATCACCAGACCCACTTTTTGCATAAAAATCTTCATCTTCACGCTTATAAAAATCAATTCGTTCAAGTATTAAAGCCGGCCGACCATTGGTTCCGTCGATTGTTTTGTGAATTGGCTGTTTCAGCAAAACTGAACGTAAACAACGCATTTTTCAACAAAATCATTTCTACTGGTGAGACCCATTTTGAAGTGGCCAACCGTAGAAACAAACAAAATTGTCGCATATGGAGCCCACAAAATCCACAAACAGTCCTCGCAAAACTATTGCATCCATTAAAAGTGACCGTATGCTGCAGTTTGTGTTCAGGTGGCATCATCGGCCCGTATTTACCAAAATGAGCGAGGAAACGCCGTCACAGTGAATTCTCTACGCCACCAAACGACAAATTTCGTTGTGGCCACAATTGGCTAATGATGACATCAATGACTTTTGGTTTCAGCAAGGCGGTGCCACATGCCACGCAGCCGGCCAAACCAATCAGTTATTGCATGAGAAATTTCTCGGCACCGTAATTTCTCTATTGGACGATGTCAATAGGCCAGGCCGCCTTGTTCTGGTGATTTAACGCCGCTGGATTATTTTCTCTAGAGCCATTTTAAAGACTAGATTTACTTGAACAAACCACAAACAACTGACGCTCTAAGAGATGAAATTGGGCGCTGCATGGATAATATAAGCGATCCTTTGCTGTAAAATGTGGTTAAACATTTTGTGAAAAGAGCGTTTGTCTGCAGCTGTGCTAGAGGTGGATATTTGCTCGAAGGCAAATTTGATTATCAATTCCCATATTTCTATTTTTCAGTTTGATATCAATAAAACTGAATTTGTTAAAAAAGTGTGTTTTCAAGCCAATTTACTTCCTAACCTCAAATTTGCCCACGCTTTATAAAAGGCCATTGTTTTCAGTTTTGAATAATTGCTGAAGAGGACAGATATTAACCAGCTCTGCTTTAATACCTGTACTAAAAACAATAAATATTTTAAGACTTTCAAGTTATTAATTCCATTACCATGCCGCAAATTTAAACAATCGATAAGTAACGAATTACAGAAATTAGAATCACTATTTAGGGCAGAAATTCTCATACGGTTTACTTTTCCCTATCGAGGGAAAATGTAATAATTTTATTACAAAACTAATTTGATTTTTTTCAACGTTTTACAACTTTTTTAAATTCATAAACATGCCCCAAAAGTTATTAAAAATTCCCTTTATTTGAGTAACTTTCGTACTACTTAAATTCCTTTTCTGTGACAGCATTTTCGAACAACAACAAAAACTTTCATCTCTTTTAATCTCTTGACAATAGAAATTTATTTGATTTCATTTTGTTTCTCAACTCGTATCAGTCAGCCAGCTACTGAAGTTATTTTTGCTTTAATTTAGTTTTTGTCGCTGCCAAGTTTTCTGTAATTGTTGTTGCTTTAGTTCGAGCATTCTTAATTCGAAGATAAAGTTACACAAAATACTTTCAACACCAATTTCCTTTTCATCCGTACGCTCTCTTGCCATTCCTCTTTCACTCGGCGTTTTATAAGCTTTTGTAATGCATCAATTATTGCACGACTTAAGAGGGACGTTCTTTTTTTTTTTTTTTTAATATATAAAAGTTTTTCTTGTCTTTTAAATAAATTTCTTTGGCAAATCATTTGAAAAGTAACATAAATAATAAAGCAGAGTAATATCACATTTTTCGTTTTTTTTTATAAATTTTCTGAAAGTTTATGAATTATATTTCCGTAGAAAAAGAATTTCTATAATTTCTTATTGCACAAAATTTCTTTTCAAACAGTTTCAATTTTGTTTTTTTTTTTGTGAAAACTGAAACGATTTCAGCTGTCATTATCGTACAAGGATACAAATGAAAGGGAAACAAATCCATTTAATGTCATTTATTATATTTTTGATGATGTTGTATTGTACTGCAGTATCCTGTCCTGTCATGTTCTGTCCTGTTCTGTTATGTCTTAGTGATGACTTATGCGTATTTGGAGTATGTGTGTGATTGTAGTGCTAAATACGACTAAACAGATTAGGATCGACCAATCTGTTTAGCTCGTTAATAGTGTTTTTATACGTCTCTAGCCAGGGAAAACAAGCCTGTTTTTTTTTGGAAAGGTAATAAGATTGTGAGCAATGACTTCAGGCATGCTATAGCCTCGTATGATTTTTGGCTCTTAATGAATTTTAGGATTTTTTCAATCCGCTTAAATTCATTCTTTACAGTGATTTTGTTTTTAATGGCGATTTCGTTTAATAAAAAACTTATTTATGAAGGATTTTTTTCTGCGACAGATCGATTTGATTATTATTAGCAAAAATATCAAGAAGAGTATTTTTTTAATTTCAAGATATAATGCGAGCTTTTTTAAAAGCATATAAAATTTAGAGAAATGTATGAAATTTCTACGAGTCGATAGGACGATCTATACAGTTCAATGTTTAAAGATGATTTTCTGTAAATGTTGAATGCAGCTAAGCAAATATTCACACGCTGGGTTCAATTTTAAAATAATCCCTCCAGCATATAGGCCGGTATCTCATGAGTAAATTTTTCAATATTGTCTTCAATATTGTCCCTGTACACATGAGCCTTAATATGGCACCACAAAATGTACTTTTTCCAAAAAGTACTTTTTCATAAAGTATTTTTTTCCAAAAAAGTACTTTTTCAAAAAGTACTTTTTACGAAGTACTTTTTCAATAAGTACTTTTTGCGAAGTACTTTTCACAAAGTACTTTTCACAAAGTACTTTTTTCCGAAAACTACGGTAGACATGAGCCTTAATATGGCACCACAAAATGTACTTTTTTCCAAAAAGTACTTTTTCAAAAAGTATTTTTTTCCAAAAAAATACTTTTTCAAAAAGTACTTTTTACAAAGTACTTTTTCAAAAAGTACTTTTTACAATGTACTTTTTTGAAAAGTACTTTTTACAAAGTACTTTTCACAAAGTACTTTTTTGAAAAGTACTTTTTACAAAGTACTTTTCACAAAGTACTTTTTTCCGAAAACTACGGTAGACATGAGCCTTAATATGGCACCACAAAATGTACTTCCTGCAAAAAAGTACTTTTTTCAGAAAAGTAATTTTTTTCCGAAAAGTACCTTTTCAAAAAGTATTTTTTTAAAAAGTATTTTCGCAAAAAGTACTTTTTTCCGAAAAGTACTTTTTCACAAAGTACTTTTTCACAAAGTACTTTTTCAAAAAGTACCTTTTTTCCTAAAAGTACTTTTTCACAAAGTGCTTTTTCCCAATAGTTCTTTTCTCAAACAGTACTTTTTTCACGAATACCCTTCCCAAAAATTATTTTTGAAATAAATATCTTTCCTTAATAGAACTTTTCTTAAAAATTTTATATTATGAAAGTATCTTTTCCGTACCTTTTCCAAAAATCATCTTTGAAATAAATATCTCTCCTTAAAAGAACGTTTTTCAAAACTTGTGTATTATGAATGTAACTTTTCCTGGCAAAATACCTCTTCAAAAAAGTACTTTTTCTTCAAAACTGTTTACTAAAATAAAATTAGTTAAATACTTTTCTAAAAAAGTATATTTTCCAAAAAGTACCTTTTCAATAATATACTTTTTTCAAAAGCAACTTTTTGAGTAAATGCCTCTTCTTAAAACTGCTTTGTTTTTGAAAGAGTACGCTTTACATAAAGTACCCTTATTAAAATGTACTTTTTCGAAAAGTACCGTTTTAAAAAAGTACCATTTCCAAAAACTCCATTTCACAAATGCAGCTTTTCCAAAAATGCTATTTCCAAAAGGACTATTAAGAAATAAAATGAAGTTTTTGGAAAAAAGTACTTTTTTCGAAAAGTACTATTTTCGGTAGCATTTTTTCAAAAGTTGCCAAGTTAACCTTCAAAGTATACAATATATCAATTCATAACATTTAACTCGGATTTAAAATTTTTCAATTATATACATTTTATGGAATTTAAAACTTTTAGCATCGTATTGTCCATTTTGGTACTTTTTTGTGATTTTGGAAAAAAAAACTCATATTATTATCTTAGCTTCTACATATTGAAATACTATTTAGAAATAAAATAATTTTTTTGGAAAAAAGTACTTTCTTTAAAAGTACTATTTTCGAGAGTATTTTTTCAAAAGTTACTAATTTAAAACGTTTAGCACCGTTTTATATATTTTGGTACTATTTTGTGATCTTCGAAAAAAAAACACATATAATTCTTTTAGCTTCTAATAAAAGACTATTTAGAAATAAAATAAATTTTTTTTTGAAAAAAGTACTTTTTTCGAAAAGTACTATATTCGAGAATATTTTTCCAAAATATCCTAAATTAACCTTCATGAATGAATTTTATAGATTTTAAAACGTTTAGCACCGTTTTATATATTTTGGTGCACATTTAATTGTTTTAGCTTCTATTAAAAGACTATTTAGAAATAAAATTAATTTTGTCGAAAAAAGTACTTTTTTCGAAAAGTACTATTTTCAAAGCATGCAATATATCAGCTTATAACATTTATGTCGCATTTAAAACGTTTCAGTTATATGAATTTTATAGAATTTAAAACGTTTATTACTATTTTATACATATTGGTACTATTTTGTGATCTTCGAAAAAAAAAATTTTTATTATCTTGGCTTTTATTAAAAGACTATTAATAAATAAAAGAAATTTTTTGGAAGTAGTACTTTCGAGAGTATTTTTTCAAAAGTTGCCAAAGTAACCCTCATGAATGAATTTTATGGAATTTAAAACTTTTAGCACCGTTTTATCCATTTTGGTACTTTTTTGTGATCTTCGAAAAAATAACATATATTATTGTCTTAGCTTCTACTAAGCGATAAGTAGTCAAAATAATTGCTACTGGTACGTCTATACTTTATTATTAACAAAAAACAAAAAAAAAAAAAAACAAGAAATAAACAAATTTTTAAAACAGCTACGATTTTTCAAAAAGAATTTTCAAAAAGTGCCAAAACATTTTCGAAATTATTTTCAGAAGAATAGAATGCACCAAAAAAACTGTCTGCTATGTTTAATCGTTTAGAATATTTATGGGGTCCAAAAATAGTACCAAAGTTCAGTACATATCTCAAAAAAGTACCAAACTTGAGTCGGGCCTTTTTTAAGTAGAATTCGATTGATTATTTTAAGGCCTTCTAGGCGGCCAATGAACTACTTCCAAACGTGAAATAAACTGTTCACCGGACTCGCCTCTCTAAAAGGCCAGCCAAGTCCAGCTCTTCCATTTTGGGACAAAAAAAAAATTGTTTTGGGTTGAATTGAATGATCTGCATGCCAACGGAATGTGGTTTCAACAGGACGACAAATTTGAGGTCATGATCATCTCACGTGCTAGTGAACTGGCCAGCGACATCTGGAGATTTGAAGCCGTTACAGTTTTTCTTGTGTGGGTTTCTTAATTTATAAGGCCAAATAAACTAAACCAGCGCTTTAAATTCAGTCTGATTTATGGCCCAAAGTCATGGAAAATTAGACATTTTCCAGAGAAGACGTGGTCGGATATTTGATCGATATGAAAGATCATTTTGAATGTGGAAAAATGATCTGAAAATTATTAAGGGTTTTGATCTTTTTTAATTAATGAAATCTTAATTTAGTAACGAAATCGACTCTTTTGCAAAAGAACATATTTTTCGGGCGTTTAACTGAAGTAGAAGCTCCTCTAGATCCGGAAGTTCGATCATATTAAAATTTCACTTTCTGATTATTCATCGAGAGAACCTTAAGTGGTTGTTCAGGTTCTAGCAGACTATTGTGGCTGGGTCCATTTCCTTTTAGATTCCTATAAGTCCTCCGGTTGCCCTGTTCCTTCCGATATTGGTCAGATATTACGAGTGGCCAGTTAAGGTCAAGGTCAGGGCAAACAAATTAACGCTTTCTCCCGGTCTGCACTGTAAATTTAAATAGTCAACGATCCGCATTTTTAAAGTAAATCAGATGCGACACAAACCATCGTAACGCGTAAACATTTCTAATCGCCGCGATTGTGTGTTGGTGCTGGAAACAAAAGACTTTTTAATGAAGTGTTTTAATGATTGTTTCAATAACAAACAAGAGCCGCCGTTCGTACATGCGGGACAATGATGCACTCACTGGCTAAATGTTTTCGAATGACTAGGAAAATGAACGAGTGACTAGTGAATTGACTGAATGAGTGAGCGAATGTTTGGGTTGTGTGTGAAGAGTACAATTAAGTCAACGGGGGATGTTCGTCCTGTGGTTATCCTTAGCTGCTTGTGGTTGTGCTGCATGTTTTATTTTCACGTGCAATTCTTCTATTTTCCATCTTGAAGGCTGACTTGACTTTCTACACTCTAACTCGACTCAAGGGAATTGTGACCAGCGGGTTAATGGCCAAATATGTTGCAGCAAGGAAACCAAGAAATAAGATGAAAAAGGTTTATTATCATTTTGTTTTTAATGTATTCTTTTCGCAACAATATTTTAATGAATGGCAGATTCGAAAAGAAAGTTTATGCAATTAAAAAGGAATTTATATTTATATTTGTACCAAGAAAAAAACAAAAAAAGAAAAGAAAAGAAAACAAACAGTTTTGAAAATTATGAAAATCAAAAGGGATTTAAAAAGTTTTCTTTAAACCTCAAGACTGAGACAAGTGATTTGTTGCCTTTTTTTTTGCAAGTAATATTTTTTAAATGCCAGCAAAGGAAGTTCACATTAAATGCTTCGTCCAGGCGAACACTAAATGAATGCTAATCAAGAACAATTAAGAACGTTATACGAGTATTCGACCGGGTCGAATCTTAAATACCCTGCAAATATTTAGTAAGTGAATTTGAAATGTTTAACTTGGTTGGACAGAGTTCCTTTATATAATATCTTACGTCAACGCCCACTAAAGGGGGCGGGGTTCAAAAATATACAATATCATGTTTTCCACAGACGACCGTATGGGCATTGCTAGACCGTCTTAGACTTCATCACAATTCTCTTTGGAGGCTATAAAAACTGCATTTTGGCGGGGTCGCTCTGGCAAGGGCTGTGGGGGAAACATTTCACCTTTGTCATAAAACTCTAAAAATAAATGCTTGGGATGATTATATACAAAATTTAAAGAAAAAAAAATTTTTTTTTTGGCATGGTCATTTAGGGGGCAAAGGAAGAGGGGGGGGGGGGTAGGGCAGAAATCGGCAGTCATAAAACTCTAAAGATAAATGCTTGGGATGATTACATATATACAAAATTTAAAAATTTTTTTTTTTTTGGTTGGGTCATTTAGGGGACGAATGGAAAGGAGGGGGTAGGGCAGAGTAGTACCAGGTTTCGTCTCAGCTTCGTCATTAAAGCTTAAAAATGTTATTTTTAAGGAATGTAGGCTTAAGTGAAACAATTTGTTAAATTTTCAAGCTATTTTTGCCTATAATAACGCCCACTGAAGTGGGCGGGGTCAAAAAATATTTTTATTTTATTTAATGGCTCCAAGTTTAAGGCGTTGGACCGTATTTGACATAAAAATATATCATTTGCTTAACAAAATAACCAAAAAACTTTAAAAATTATGTTGTTTTTTCTGGGTTGGTTTAGTTCTTCTTAGGGGAACTTTTTTCCCTCTTGCCCGATTTAGCCCATCTTCGAACTTAACCTGCTCTAAGCCTTAAAATATATTTATGCCAAATTTCAAGAGTCTAGCTCTTTTCGTTTGGACTGAATCGTGATTTCCACAGACGGACGGACGGACGGACGGACGGACGGACGGACATGCTCAGTTCGTCTTAGATTTCATCACTGATCAAGAATATATATACTTTATGGGGTCTGAGATGGATATTTCGATGCGTTACAAACGGAATGACAAAGTGAATATACCCTCCAAATTCTTTTTTGGAGGGTATAAAAACTCTATTTTTATTTTTATTAAAATCTACATTTTTATGGTATTTGGCTTAAGGAAACAAGAAAAAAATTTATTTTAATGCGGTCGTTTCCATGGAGTTGGGAGGAGCATGACTGAGACTCCTTTTCGTCAGCATAAAAACAATTGACGTATTAATATTTTATAGCAACGCGCACAAAAGAGACAGGGATAACTTAAAAATTTTTAACCTATTGGGTCACAGTTCCTTTGAGACATTTCTGTGCCCAATTTTAAAACTCTATACAGGGCCACTCCGAAGAGGGCCGTGGGGGAGACATCTCACCTTCGTCGTAAAAACTTGAAAAGTAAATTTTTGGGGTAGAAAAAAAAATTTTTTTTTGACAGGGTAATATAGGGGCAAACGGGGGTAGAGGGGTAGGGCAGGGGAATATCAGAGAACATATTACCTTCGTGGTAAAAGCTTATAAATTGAATTTTGAAGGAATGTAGGCTTAAGGAATACAATTTGTTAAATATTTATACTACTTTTTCTTATAATATGTAAGTAAGTTCAATGCCCACTAAAAGGGGCGGGGTCCAAAAATAGACTATATCGTATTTTACACAGACGGACGTATGGGCATTGCTAGATCGTCTTAGATTTCATCACTGATCTAGAATATATATACTTTATGAGGGTCCAATTCTCTTTGGAGGGTATTAAAACTGTATTTTGTCGGGGTCGCTCTGGCAAGGGCCGTGGGGGACACGTTTCACCTTTGCCATAAAACACTATAAATAAATTTTTGCCATAATTAAGTGCAACAAAAAGATTTTTTTTATAGGGTCATTTAGGGAGCAAAGGGGAAGGGGGGGGGGGGTAGGACAGAGAAGCATCAGGGTACGCCTCAACTTCGTCATAAAGGCTTAAAAATTTTATTTTTAAGGAATGTACCCCTAAGTAATACAATTTGTTAAATTTTAACACTATTTTTTGCATATCATAACGCCCACTAAAGGGGGCGGGGTTCAAACGTTAATTATTTTTTTTGATTTTATGGCTCCCAGTTTAACGCTTTGGACCTTCTTTCACATAAAATATATCATTTGCTTAACCAAATTACAAAAACAAGTAAAAGTGCTATATTCGGCTGTGCCGAATCTTAAATACCCTTCACAGATGTAATTCGTCTTTCTTTCTTGCTAAAACAGGAAGTAGATTTAATTAAAAGATGTCACATAGTTTTACTTGACAAAAAAATTTAAATTTTTAAACTTTTTGGTCACTTTCAAGTACCATAAAATATTTTATATGTTCAACCCTGGAGTCGAAATTTTGAATTTTTAAGATTTTAATACCAATTGTTCTTCCTGAATTATAAAATAGTTTGAATTAGCAAAACCAACAACGTCAATTACCTATTTGGTTACTTTTATATATTTCAATTTCCCAACCCTGGAAACGAAATTTAAATTTTTTTACCAATGCAACTCTTAATGAGGCATGAAATAGTTTTATTTAAGAAAAACTTAATATATAACCTTTTTGGTCACTTTCATGCACTACAATATATTGCATGTACCAAAAAAACCTTTAAACTTCCCAACCCTGGAAGCGAAATTTAAATTTTTTGTTTATCAGTGCAACGCTTCATGAGGTATAAAGTAATTTTTTTAAAGAAATATTTCAAATTTTTAACCATTTTGGTCACTTTCATGTACTATTAAATATTGCACTTGTCCATCCCTGGATTCGAAATTTTATTTTTGAATTTTTGATACCAATTTTGTTCTTCCTAAATTAAAAGACGGGCTTAGTTAGCAAAAAAAAAAAAACAACATCAGTTGCCTATTTGATTACTCTCATGCTAGGAACACAACTGCGACGAAGGACGAATTTTTGGTCGCGAATATTCGTCGTCAAAAATAAAACACATTGTTGTATATGAAAATGCACACAATCGTGGCGTTGGGCGAAATTCGTCATACTCAGCGAAAGTTGAAATACATTTATTTCTAATTGTTTCGCCAACGAACGACGAACAAATCAATATAAAGTGACCAGGTTTCATATACTCAAACTGGTTTTTTGTGGAATAACATAGTTCACTACTGTATTGTTGCAAGTAGCACTAAAATTTTCAGTACATACTAAAAATGCATTCACTAATTCACAAAAATGTATCATTCGGACGACTTTTTATTAATTTTGAACACTTTTTATAATATAGTTTTTCTTTCTATTTCTCATTTTTTCATATGGTCACCCCATCAGCTGTTAAATGAAAATAATAATTTATTTACAGACAAAAAATTGTTCAGAAAATATTTACAAAAAGGAATTTGTTCTGAAAAAAATGGACAACACCGGGATAATTATTGAGTGTCTAAACAATCTGGCTGGCATCAGAGGATTACAATGATTTAAAAAACAAATATTAAAATTTTGTTTGCTTATTATATTAATTTATTCATCGTTATTGTGTTTCATATGAAGAATTTATAGAGCGATTTTTTATCAACGAATTCGTCGTACTAAGCGAAATTCGTCGTTCGTCCCAGTTGTGTTCCTAGCATCACTTATAAAAAAAAAATTCAATTTCCCACCCCTGGAAGCAAAATTTAAATTAAAAAATTTTTTTTTCCCAATGCAAATCTTCACGACGTATAAAGTGATTTTGTTAAAGAAAAACTTGAAATTTTTAACAATTTTAGTTACTACATGTACAACAAAATATGGAATGGGCGGAACAAAAAATTTTTAATTTTCCATCCCTGGAAAAAAAATTTTTATTTTTTAGTTTTTAGTAGACCATTGAGACTTCCCAAAGCACGAAATAGGTTTAATTTACAAACATTAAAAAAAATAATTGATTTTTGGTATATATTTTGCGTCGAGAAATAGGTGTAAGCTTCCCAGCTCTGGAACCATACTTCGGATCTTTCTGAATTCTACTCTATTTAAGTTCATTTCCAATCTAACGGTCCAAGAACGAAGTCTCTAGGTCTTCTGGGGAGTTGGGAAACCCGATTTCACGTACAGACGGACATCGCTCAATCGTCATCGCTAGTCATAAGGATCCAGAATATATATACTTTATGGGGTCCCATGTGCATATCGAAGAAATTACACACGGAATGACAAACCTATATATACCCTTTCACTTTTTTGTGAAGGGTATAAAAACGTTGAAAATGATGTTGATTTTTAGAGGTTGGTTTAGTTCTTCTTAGCGGAATTTTTTCCCTCTGGCCCGATTTAGTCCATTTAGGAACTTGACCTGTGCTATCCTTCAAGATATATTTATATCAAATTTCAGGGGCTTTTTTCGTTTGAACTGAATTGTGATTTTCACAAACGGACATACAAACGGACATGCTCAGATTGTCTTAGATTTCATCATTGATCAAAAATATATATACTTCATGGGGTTTCAGAAGGACATTTCGCTGTGTCACACACGGAATGACAAAGTGAATATGCCCAGGAATTCTTTTTTGGAGGCTATAAACAGAAGAAAATATGAAAAAAGAGATTAAAATAAATATATATTCGTAGGGACTATTATGAAGAATAACTTATTGTATCTTCCCGCTTTTCATTGTGTGTCTTAGAACATTAAATTTGAGTGAAAGAGTTTAATACATCAAGTGTGGAAGTGATATTTGCATATTATTCCACTGCTAAATATCTTAGATAGTAAAATTTGAATAAAAATACTTCCTTTTTTTAATATGATAAACAGTGGCGGATTTACACCTACGCCTATGGGTACGGGGCCTAGGGCGGCATGACGTTGAGGATGACAAATTTTCTAGAACTCCAAAATTTTACAATCCAAAAAAGGAAATGGCGCCTAATAAAACAGCACGATGAAGAAATTTTGTACTGGAAATATTTTTACAACGAATAATGCCGCTTATGAAATCATTTACAATAAGAGGGTTGCCACTTACAGGACATTTCGAAAGAGTTAAAGGCCCCTTATTAGTAATTTGTTGGGAACGTTTGAGCTTCTTACTGAATTTCGTGTGTAGTTCCTTCGCCTGAAGTATGTCTTTTTTTTTTTGGCAGAACACAATAACGTAATCATGCCATCGATTTGCCCGGATTTGGCTCCCTTGGATTTTTGATGTGTAAACATCTATACACAGGGGGGGTAAAAATATTTTTCACAATACAATCACAAATTTTAGAGTAAGATCAAATCGGTTTGAGCTATATATGAGTGTATTAGTACAGAGAAACTTAACAGCTGCATGAAAATACACTCAGCACCATCTAGTGCGCAATAGACTTGTGTCCAACTAGCACATTCACTCAGTTTTGACAAGAACCTCTGATCAAATCCATTTAAATTACATAGGTTTGATTAAAGGTTCTTGTCAAAACTAAGCGAATGAGCTAGTTGGACACAAGTCTAGTGTGCAATAGTAGTAGTCAGTAGACTTGTACCGAACTCTTTCATCCGCTCGTTTTTGACAAGAACCTATGATCAAACCCATGTAATTTAAACGGGTTTGATCAAAGGTTCTTGTCAAAAACGAGCGGATGAATGAGTTCGGTACAAGTCTAGTAGTCAGTCGTACATTATGTTATCGTAGGCAAATAAAAACAAATAAAGAAAATGAGTACAAAAGCATTTAATTTTAATAATTTTTAAAAAGATTTTTTGCACTTTTAATAAGAAATTTACTAAAACAAAGCAAAGTAAGGAAAACAAAAAAACTAAACTTGGCAAACTAAAAGTCTTCTTCGTCTTTCAGATTGTCATTCATACGGACAACAAAAAGTACAGAGAAACTTAACAGCTGCATATAAGCACCATCTAGTGTGCAATAGTAGCTACTAATTTTCATTAATATATATAGTTGTGCCTAGCGCTGTACAGTTCGAAAGCCATTGCTGTAAAATACCTACATGCATTACATTTCAGTAAACAGCTGATTAATAGCTTTTTCACTACTAGATGTTTACACATCTCCCCTGTGATCGGACTAACACTGCTGCTTTTTTCTCTTCCCATGATTGAAGAGTCCATTAATTGAAAATTTTCCAACTTTTTACTAAATAAATGTCAAAAGATGTGATCTCAGTCTTTCATATTTCATGATTTGGTAGCCAATTTACTTCCTAACCTCAAATTTGCCCGCGCTTTAGTGCCGTGGAACTGGTGATTTATATGACTGGAATGTTCAGGTTTCCAATAATATTTTATTCCCATTCCAGCAAACAATGAAAATGTTGTGCAAATTTTTCGAAAAGTAGAAAATGGTGACATTAGTAAAGTTTTTTATATATTTTTCTTATCCGCACAATGGGGAAGATGGAGCTTCGAGCTTGGAACTGCCAAATTATGAAAATGTGTCGTCACATAAAGAGCCTTTTGCAGCTAGCAAAAACCAATTGATATTTTGTTAGTTTGTTCATTAAACCTATTTCGTACTTTGGGAAGAAAAAATTTGTATTAAAAACTAAAAAAAATTTAATTTGTTTTCTGGGATGAGAAATTGATTTTTTTTTTGGCACATGCAGTATTTTGTAGTACCTGAAAGTGACTACAATTTTTTTAAATTTTAAGTTTTTCTTAAATTAAACTACTTAATATATCATGAAGAGTTGCCTTGGCAAAAAGAAAGCAAAAAAAAAAAATCAAATATAAATTTCCCTTTCAGGGTTGGGATACTGAAAATTTTTTATACATAAAAGGAACCAAAAAGGTAAAAGATTTTGTCTGTTTTTTTTTGCTAATTTAAACTATTTTACAATTCAGGGAGAACAAAATTGTTATCAAAAATTAAAAAAAAATCTAAATTTTGATTCCAGGGTTGCACAACTGCCATATTTTGTAGTACATGAAAGTGACCAAAATAGTTAAAAATTTTAAGTTTTTCTTAAATAAAACTATTTCATGCCTCATTAAGAGTTGCATTGGTAAAAATAAAACAATTAAAATTTCGCTTCCAGGGTTAGGAAATTGTAATTTTGTTAGTACATAAAAGCAACCATATAATTCGTAATTTTGGTTTTTTTTCGGTAGATTAAATCTTTTTTATACTTCACTAAGAATTATATTCGTGGAATAAATAAATAAAATTAAAACTTCTATTCCAGGGTTCGAAAATCGAAATGTATTTTTTATATAAAATAATATAAGTTCTTAATTTAGATTTTTTTTTGGTAAACTAAAGTCATTTTATACTTCAGGAAGAATTAAATCGGTACTAAAAACCAAAAAAAAAAATAGATATTCGATTCCAGGGTTGGAAAATCTAAATATTTTTGGGACATAAAAGTAACCATATAAGTTCCTATTTTATGTTTCGCAAAAAATTAAATTGGCGTTGAAAACCACAAATATTGAAAATTCAATTCCAGGGCTGGAAAATCAGAATTGTTTGGTACATAAAAGTAACCAAATAAGTTCCTTATTTTCATTTTAATTTTTGATTGTTGAATTAAATGTTTTTTATACTTCAGGAAGAATTACATTCGCGGAAAAAATTAAATATATTAAGGATTGGATTGCAGGGTTGGAAAATTGGATTTTTTTTGGTTCATACAATTAACCAAAGAAGTTCCTTATTTTAGATTTTTGGTGAATAAAATATATTTTCTGTTTTAGAAAGAAAGGAGAAATACATCTGTGAGACCGGTATTTAAAATTCGGCATAGCCGAATATAGCATTTTTACTCATTTTAAGTTCATTTTAGTACCTCAAATTTCATAGATTCAATAATTAATTGAATTAATTTCTGCAAAAAATTTTATAGTAAATTGGGATTTAAAACTTCTTAAAGTGATTTACTCTCATCATCATGATGACCAAAAGAAAGTTAAAAAATAATTAAATTTTGTATTATTATTTAACCATAAACTAAATACCACATAAATTAAGCTTAGCCTACCTTTAGGCCACTGTGTTGTTGTGGCATATTTTCAGGCTGTATTTACATACATTCACAGTTTTATTAGTTTTTTTCATTATATTTTATATCTGTTAGGAATTATCTTAAAAACATTCCATTAAATTATATTTGCATAAATAAATACATATTTTTTTGTTATTATATTATGTTGAGTTTTTTTATTCCAGTAAATCTTCGCCAGTCAGTCAGTAGGCAATAAGATTTTATGGTATTAATTTCATTTGTTTGTTTGTTTGTTATTCCTTTTTTGTCCATTTTTCCGTATTAATTTTTCCCATAGAATGAATGTTTTTATTGAGAGCATAATTTTCTTTTTACAATTTGCTTTCCCTTTGTTATTGTTACATTTTGTTTTGTCTTTTTATTATCAAATTAATAAAATGCGATAATTTTTTTGTGCTTCTTGGTATTTTAATAAATAAGTTTGAAGTAAAATTTGTTTGTCTTTTTTTCATTTGTGTGCTGCTTATAAAATTTCATGTTAGATTTACATTTAATTTTTTATAAAGTAATTTGATTCCAATACAGGGGGAATTTCCGGAATGGGAATCCCGGAAAAAACTTTTTTGATGATTGGTCTCATTTAAAACTGCCTGAATATGAAAATTTTTATCAAAGAATTATTTTTAATGTTGAAAGTCACTTCTGGGCGATTGAAGATCATCTTTAGGCCGTTACCGAATCATCATCACATTTCGTTAAAATTTTTAATGTTTACACGCCGGCGTCATCATCATTTATTTCGGAATGAGCAAGAAGCTGGAGTTACGCTTTGCGCTATGGATGACTGAATTTTTGTTTGGAAAAATTCATCAGAGACATTTTTTTTATCTTGGACCAGCACTTAGGGGATGACCCCTATATATGCAATGCATTGGGCCGGAACTGAAAACGAGGGTATAGTATTTAGGGGACCGATTAGGAAAGATGAGAAGATATACAGTTGTTTGTTTTGTGTAGCTATTTCAACCTTTTACTTCGCCGGCTAATTTTTGCTACAGGGACGAGGAAGGTGGGTGCTGTTACTCTGCTTGTAGTACATGATAGTGTCAGCCGCTGCCAACTATGTTCAGTGACCAGTGACTATGCGTTCATCATTCAAACAGGCTGGCAACAACTAACACAATAATGCATTAATGCTGTTCAGAAGAATTCAACTCAATATTTTCATGACTCAGCGCGGGCTCGAACTCACGACCCTCCGCTTCATAGTCTCGTGTTCTACTACTTGAGCCAACAGCACCCATACAGTCGTCTAAGGCTACAAACACTTGCAGCCTAATTTATAAAAAACCAGTAAGAACGTAATATTCGACCGGGTCGGATCTTAAGTACCCTACAAATATTTAGTAAGTGAATTTGAAATGTTTAACTTGGTGGGACATAGTTCCTTTATATAATATCGTACGTCAACGCCCACTAAAGGGGGCGGGGTTCAAAAATATACAATATCATGTTTTCCACAGACGAACGTATGGGCATTGCTAGACCGTCTTAGACTTCATCACAATTCTCTTTGGAGGCTATAAAAACTGTATTTTGGCGGGGTCGCTCTGGCAAGGGCTGTGGGGGAAACATTTCGCCTTTGTCATGAAACTCTAAAAATAAATGCTTGGGACAATTATATACAAAATTAAAATTTCTTTATTTTGATAGGGTCATTTAGCGGGCAAAGGGGGAGAAGGGGTAGGGCAGCAACAGGCAGTCATAAAACTCTAAAGATAAATGCTTGGAATGATTATATACAAAATTAAAAAAAAAATTTTTTTTTTGGTAGGGTCATTTAGGGGGCAAAGGAAGAAGCGGGGGGGGGGGGGCTAGGGCAAAAATCGGCAGTCATAAAACTCTAAAGATAAATGCTTGGGATGATTATATACAAAATTTAAAGAAATTTTTTTTTTTGGTAGGGTCATTTAGGGGAAAAGGGGGAGGAGAGGGTTAAGTCTCAGCTTCGTCGTTAAAACTTAAAAATGTTATTTTTAAGGATTGCAGGCTTAAGTAAAACAATTTGTTAAATTTTTAAACTATTTTTGCATATAATAAGGCCCACTAGAGGGGCGGGGACCAAAAATTAATTTTTGTTGATTTCATGGCTCCCAGTTTAAGTGCGTTGGACCTTCTCTGACATAAAAAAATATATTATTTGGTTAACAAAATTACAAAAAAACTTTAAAAATTATGTTGTGTTTTAGAGGTTGGTGGTTTAGTTCTTCTTGGGGAAACTTTTTTTTTACCTCTGGCCCCGATTCAGTCCATTTACGAGCTTGACTTGTGCTATCCTTCAGGATATGTTTATACCATGTTTCAAGGGTGTGGCTCTGAAACTCTCTCTCTCTCTCTCTCTTTGGGCTGAATTGTGATTTCCACAGAGGGACGTATGGGCATTGCTAGATCGTCTTAGACTTCATCAGTGATCAAGAATAAATATATTTTATAGGGTTTTAGAGGAATAATTCGCTGCGTTACACAGAGATTGAATACCCTGCAATTCTTTTTTGGAAGGTATACAAATTATTAATATGAACAAAACAAATTTTTGGTATAAAATTGTGTTGCTAACTTGTCTGATTTTTTTTTTTTAGATATAGGCCTTTAGACTTAGACTTAGTTAACTAACAAACAGGAATACGGTTTTATAGTGTTTTCACACTGACATGGTTTTAAATAATTGTGGTTTTAAAATTAAAACCTGGTTTTACCATACAAAATGATTTTGTTAAAAGTAAACTTAAAACCTCTTTCGAATTGGTTTAACGCTGCAGTCACACTATCAAGTTTTCTTGCAATTCTCTTTCAAGAGTTTTACACATACTGCTTGTCAAAATTCACAAAATTTGAAAGCTGTGACGTAGGCTGCACGCAATTTCAAAGCAAGTTTTCAGCAAGATGTCACTGATAGCAGAATATTTTTAAATAAGAATGCAAATTTGGAAGAAAAAACTGCAATCAGCTGTTTTCTTGACTGTAACTTGAAACACTCAATTTGAACGAAAATTTGAAAGCAAACTCTCAGCAAGTTTTAAAAGTATGACTGTATTGGTAAAAATATGAGAGAAATTTTAAAATTTGAATGAAAACTTGATCGTGTGACACCCAAGTAAAGTAGCTTTTTTATGAAATGCAACCTTGCTTTTGCCTGTTGTTGACTGTGCTAAGGTCAGTGCTGCCAAGTTATATACTGGAAACAGCTGGTACTGTTTATGTCAGTAAGAATGTATACTGACGCCTGAAATATTATGAAAACATTGTCAAAATGGATGCAGCCACAAGAAGAACTAAAAGATGCCAGAGAATAAGGAAATTGTGGATGGAAATTAATGAAAATATTTTCAAATTATGTATGAATTTTTATTAGTCGAACTTTCTTATGTAAATTGTTAATTTTTTCAACGGGCTTAAGTTCGAATCTGCATGACTGCAAATGATTTTTTTTATTATTTTGTAAACAAACGAATATTTTCATTGAAGTGCGGGAGGAGAAAATAGACGAATTGAGAGGAAAAAGGAAAAATTCCCATATTCTTGATTTCAAAGAAATCCTTCATTCCGTATAAATAGTTCCATAATTTCAAAATATTCAGTCACAAAATGTAAAAGAATTTCTATTTTAGAATGCATTAAAACATTTTTCCTTTTTCCTTCAAACAAAAACTTCTGTTGTACAGGTTGTCAATTAAGTGTTGCAAAGATAGGGAACAAGTACAGCAACAAATTTACTCACTTCTATGAGCGATTTAATTTATTTTGAAAAAATTTTTTAGACAGCCAATATGTGAAAACCACAATTTGTAGGGTGAACGCAAATCAACTGTTATGACTTTCATGCTAAAACCAGGTTTTAATTTTCAGTGCGAAAACACTAGTAGCCAGTTCCTTCGATTCGAAGTAAAATGACAGCTGGGGCCAAATTACCGCATGCGATATCGATCGAAATTTCAATACATTTTAAATAAGAATTTCGATGGATATCGAATGCCGTAATTTGCCCCATTATCTTTATTTTTAAATTATGACAGATTTTTTGTAATTTTGCCTCATATCTTTTTCTTTAATACAAAAATTAATTTACTGCAACTGTTCAGTTTCCTAAATTTTTTGTGTGGTTGATTACAAACACACACACACACACATACGCAAATTCATTTATTTAAAAAATTCCAATTTTAATTTATTTTTTCTTTCTGTGAGCTTGAAAATTTAATTTTAGTTTGATTTTCTCATTTTGTGTGAATTTTTTCTGTTTTTGTTCTTTCGTTTTTATACCCTCCAAAAAAGAATTTGGAGGGTATATTCACTTTGTCATTCCGTTTGTAACGCATCGAAATATCCATCTCAGACCCCATAAAGTATATATATTCTTGATCAGTGATGAAATCTAAGACGAACTGAGCATGTCCGTCCGTCCGTCCGTCCGTCCGTCTGTGGAAATCACGATTCAGTCCAAACGAAAAGAGCTAGACTCTTGATATTTGACATAAATATATTTTAAAGCTTAGAGCAGGTTAAGTTCGAAGATGGGCTAAATCGGGCAAGAGGGGAAAAAGTTCCCCTAAGAAGAACTAAACCAACCCAGAAAAAACAACATAATTTTTAAATGTTGATTTATTTTTATTGACCTTATCAGTTTATTGTAATATTTATCAAGCTTGTGGTCGTTTTTTATAATATATTATTTCTTATAATTTTTATTCGATATTTCGTTAACAGCTTGTTAACATCTTCAGGAAATAAAAATTATTAAAATTTTATACATAGAAAAATGGTTTTGAAACATGACATGAAAAATTATTCAAAATATTTGTTTTTCAAATACAATAACATAAATAATTTTTTCAACATTAACAATTTATAGCAAAATACAATTTTTCAACATTAACAATTTATAGTAAAATACAATTATTTTGCCTTTCAACATTAAGAAATTATAATAAAAATCTTATAAGAAAATTATTTTTTATATATGTATAACATGAAAAAACTTATACATAGTATAAATTAGGCGCATTTGCAATTTTTTTTTTTTTTTTTTTTTTTTTATATATAAAACATAAACGTACATAAAGGAACATAAATATGTATATATACAAATGTACATACTCATATGCATACGTACATACATACATATATACATACGAACACACATATATATATACACGTACATACGTACACATACATACACCCATACATACACACACACACATATATATATATATATATATATATATATATATGTATACATATATATACACATATATGTACATACACATACACACATACATTCATACATACATATATATACACATATAGATACACATACATATACATATATACACAATTACATAATTTTTAAAGTTTTTTGGTTATTTTGTTAAGCAAATGATATATTTTTATGTCAAATACGGTCCAACGCCTTAAACTTGGAGCCATAAAAAAAATAAAAATATTTTTTGACTCCGCCCACTTTAGTGGGCGTTATTATATGCAAAAATAGCATAAAAATTTAACAAATTGTTTTACTTAAGCCTACATTCCTTAAAAATAACACTTTTAAGCTTTAATGACGAAGCTGAGACGAAACCTGGTACTACTCTGCCCTACCCCCTCCTTCCCCTTTGCCCCCTAAATGACCCTACCAAAAAAAAAATAATAATTTTTTTAAATTTTGTATATAATCATCCCAAGCATTTATCTTTAGTTATATGATTGCCGATTTCTGCCCTACCCCCTCCTCATCCTTTGCCCCCCAAATGACCCTACCAAAAAAAATTTTTTTTTTAAATTTTGTATATAATCATCCCAAGCATTTATCTCTAGAGTTTTATGACTGCCTGTTGCTGCCCTACCCCTTCCTCCCCCTTTGCCCGCTAAATGACCCTATTAAAAATAAAGAAAACATTTTTTTTAATTTTGTGTATAATCATCCCAAGCGTTTATTTTTAGAGTTTTATGTCTACCTGTTTCTGCCCTACCCCCTCTCCCCCTTTGCCCTCTAAATGACCCTATCAAAATAAAGAAATTTTAATTTTGTATATAATTATCCCAAGCATTTATTTTTAGAGTTTTATGACAAAGGTGAAATATTTCCCCCACAGCCCTTGCCAGAGCGACCCCGCCAAAATACAGTTTTTATACCCTCCAAAGAGAATTGGACCGTCTGTGGAAAACATGATATTGTCTATTTTTGAACCCCGCCCCCTTTAGTGGGCGTTGACGTACGATATTATATAAAGGAACTCTGTCCCACCAAGTTAAACATTTCAAATTCACTTACTAAATATTTGGAGGGTATTTAAAATTCGACCCGGTCGAATATAACGTTTTTACTTGTTATTTCTTTGTTTGGTAGCAGGTTATTAACATTGTTGTATTTGTTTTCTTTTTTGTTTGTTGTTTTTTTGCTGCTTTCGGTTCTGCTCTCTTCGCGTTTTCTGTTGCCGGTTGCCAGTCATTCAATTGCTGTCGCCGCTAATACGTTCATCGCCAAATTCCAATTTCAATTAGCATGAAAAACTATTTACACTGTCTTTCTTAATGGCTTTGTTGTTGTTGTTAATGTTGTTGTTGTTGTTGCTGTAGTAATTGCTGTTGGACTGACTGTGCACTCGTATATTGTAATTTTGTGGATTTATCGGTGTATACAAATATGTGATACGTATCTCTCCTGCAGACACGCAGATTTTTGTTTGCTGCATGTATTTGGCCAGAGATTTAAAGTAATTTATTCGTTTAATAGTTGCGGCAAGAGGAAGTGGTTTTCCCGAAGCCCTCAGAAAAGCTAGAGACTTTTGTCTTGGACTGATGTATATCGAAAATGGTCTTAAATATGATTACACTCCGGATGTGGGAATCAGTTAATCGCTCGATTAATTAATCTAGATTTTTGTTTAATCGCTTAAACTTGTTATTGATCAGTTAACCGATTAATAAAGTTTCTTTATAAATAAAATAATTTCCATATTGTTGTTTTTTTATTACGTGCCAGCAGTAACGGATAAGCAGATGCATGATCGTGCCTGGCGTCAAATCCGAAATTTCCAAAGAAAATTGCATGGCAAGAGCCAAAGGATATTACGACATTTCCAGGATTTTTCTAACCACATTCTCATAACAATTTTAGTAACTTTAGTTCTCTATAACAAGAAATTATTTTCAGAACAGCCTTGGCTATAATTGTTTGTATGCAGGTATGGACACTCTCACATATGGCTATTTTCATTAATGCATTTCTTTACAAACTGTTTGAATTCTTTTTTAATCAATTCCACCGTTCCTTGTTCTTTGTTTTACATTTTTTAATCATGGCCAGAAAATAATAAAACAAGAAAAAAAAATATTAAACAAAAAGCACTTGACACATTTGTTGGTATGTCGCCGAAGTGTCTGTGGCCGCATCTAAAGGGTGATTTTTAGAGAAGGTAGACTTTTGTAAGAGTTGCACAGTCATTTCTAAAACAGAATTTTGTAGTAATTTGCTACTCAAGAAAGCAGGGATGTACAAACATAACAGTCCCAAAAAGTAGATAAACTGTTACGTTTCCTAAGTGGATTTTGTACCAAAAAAAAAATTAGATTTTCCATGTCATGTTTTTAATTTGTTTGCTTTGTTAATACCAATTGAATTTTTTCTGATATATAAAATAGTTATAATTCTCTAAAAAAATCAAAATTACGAACTAATTTTGTTACTCTTATCTACAAAAAAAAAATTCGAAATCCCAACCCTGGAATCGAATATCTCTTTTTTTGGGTTTTCGTACCAATTTAATTCTTTCTGAAGTACAAAATAAGTTTAGTTCACAAAAAAACTAAAATAGGAACTTATATGGCTATTTTTATATTACAAACATATATCGATTTTCGAACCCTGGAACAGAGTTTTTAATTTTAGTTATTTACTACGCGAATATAATTCTTCCTGAAGTATAAAATAGGTTTAATTCACTGAATTATGTACTAAAAAAATTTCGATTTCCGAACCCTGGAACCAAAATTTTATTTATTATTATTTGTTTTGTTTATTTAAGAAAAACTTAAAATATGTAATCATTTTGGTCATTTTCATGTGCTACAATATATAGTTGTCCAACCCTGGAATCGAAATTTATGTTTTTTTAAATTTTTGATAAAAATGTTTATCTTCCTAAATTATAAAATAGTTTTAATTAGCAAAAAAAAAACGTCACTTGCCTTTTTGGTTACTTTTATGTATAAAAATATGTTTTTTTTTACCAATGCAACTCTTAATGACGTATGAAGTAGTTTTATTTAAGAAAAACTTAAATTTTTTAACCATTTTGGCCGCTTTCAAGTACTACAAAATTAAAAAAAAAAATTATTTTTTTAGTTTTTAATTGAAATTTTATTCTTTCCAAAGTTCCAAAGTTTAATTAACAAACAAACAAAAATAATTGGTTTTTGCTAGCTAATTTGGCGTCCCAGCTCTGGAACCGTATTTCGGATTTTGTGTATTTCAATATCACTCCAACATTCTAAGAATAAAGTCCCTAGCTCTTCTGGGGGCTTGGGAAAGCCGTACAGACAGACGGACATAGCTCAATCGTCCCGAATATATATTTTCTTTTAGGGGGTGCCATATTAATATTGAGGAAATTACACACGGTTTTCCCAAGCCCCCAGAAGAGCTAGAGACTTCGTTCTTGGACCGTTGGATTGGAAATAGAGTGGTATTGAAATTCAGAAAGATCCGAAGTACGGTTCCAGAGCTGGGAAGCTTACACCTATTTCTCGACGCAAAATATATACCAAAAATCAATTATTTTTTTTAATGTTTTTGTGAATTAAACCTATTCCATACTTTGGGAAGCCTCAATGGTTTATTAAAAACTAATTATATAAAAAAAAATTTCCAGGGATGGGAAATTAAAATTTTTTTTGGCCCATTCAGTATTTTGTAGTACATGTAGTAATTAAAATTGTTGAAAATTTTAAGTTTTTCTTTAACAAAACCTCTTTATTCGTCATGAAGATTTGCATTGGCCAAAAAACAATTTTTTTAATTAAAATTTTGCCTCCTGGGTTGGGAATTTGAATTTTCTTTCTACGAACTGGCAACTGATGCTGTTTGTTATTTTTTTGCTAACTACAACTGTATTATAATTTAGGAAGAACAAAATTGGTATCAAAAATAAAAAATTAAATTTCGAATCCAGGGATGGACAAGTGCAATAATTAATAGTACATGAAAGTGATCAAAATGGTTAAAAATTTGAAATCATTCTTAAAAAAAATTACTTTATACCTCATGAAGCGTTGCACTGATAAGCAAATTAAAAAAATTAATATTTTGCTTCCAGGGTTGGGAAAATGAAAGTTTTTTTGGCACATGCAATATTTTGTAGTACATGTAAAAACCAAAATGGTTGCAAAATTTTAGTTTTTCTAAAACAAAACTACTTTATACCTCATGTAGATTTGCATTGATAAAAAAATTTAAATTTCGCTTCCAGGGTTGGGAAATTGATTTTTTTTTTTATACATAAAAGTAACCAAAAAGGTAATTGACGTTTTTTTATTGCTAACTAAAACTATTTTATATTTTAGGAAGAACAAAATTGGTATCAAAAATTTCCAAAAAAAAAAAATCAAAATTTCGAATCCAGGGTTGGACAAGTGCATTATTTTATAGCTCATAAGGGTGACCAAAATGGCTCATATTGTAAATTTGTCTTAAATAATACTAGTTTATACCTCATAAAGAGTTGGATTGGTAAAAAAAAATTTAAAACTTCACTTCCGGAGTTGGGAAGTTTAAAGTTTTTTTTGGTACATGCAATATATTGTAGTACATGAAAGTGACTGAAATGGTTGCAAAATTTAAGTTTTTCTTAAATAAAACGACTTTATACCTAATGAAGACTAGGACTAGTAAAAAATTACAATTTCGCTTGCAGAGCTGGGAAATCTACATTTTTTTATATATAAAAGTAACCAAAAAGTCAACTAACTAACGTTTTACTAATTAAAACTATTTTTTAGTTCAGGAAAAACAAAATTGGTATTAAAAAATTAAAAAAATCAAAATTTAGATTCCAGAGTTGGATAACTGCAATATTTTGTAGTACATGAAAGGGACCAAAATGGTTACAAATATTAAGTTTTTCTTAAATAAAACTATTTCATGCCTCATTAAGATCTGCATTATTAAAAAAAAAAATTTCATTTCCAGGGTTGGGAAATTGAAATATTTTTTTTGCATAAAATTAACCAAAAAGGCAATTGACGTTGTTTTTTTTTGCTAATTAAAACTGTTTTATAATTTAGGAAGAACAAAATTGGTATTAGAATCTTAAAAAATCAAAATTTCGACCCCAGGGTTGGGCAAATGAACTATTTTATGGTTCATGTACCAAAAAAGTTTAAAAATTTTAATTTTTTTGTCAAGTAAAACTATGTTACACCTCATTAAGAATTGCACTGGTAAAAAAAATCGCTTCCAGAGTTGGAAAATCGAAATATTTTTGGTAGATACATAAAAGTACCCACATAAATTTCAAATTTTGTGTTTTTAGTGAATTAAAACTATTTTATATTTCAGAAAAAATTAAATTAGTATTAAAAAAATTGAAAATTCGGTTCCAGGGTTGGAAAATCTAAATTATTTAGTGCATAAAATTAGCCATATAAGTTCCTAATTTTGGTTTTTTGTGGATGAAATCTTTTTTTTATGCTTCGGGATTTTTTCTTTTTGTTTGTAAATTAAACATATTTAATATTTTTGAAAGACGTTCAGAGGTATTAGAAATAAGAAAAGCCAAACATTTAGCTTCCTAGCGGAAAAATTTAAACGAAAAGAATGACATCTGTGAAGGGTATTTAAAATTCGGCACAGCCGAATATAGCACTTTTACTTGTTTTTACTAATAAACTCCACATAATAAATAATTTATAAATTTTTATTTAGTGAAATTAGTTAATTTATAAAAAAAATGTATTAATAGGTTAACCGATCAATAACAAAACTAAACAATTAAAGTAAAGCCTCGGTTAATTAATCGAGCAATTAATCGGTCATAATTATTTTGACGTTTTTGATGATTATGTGCTCGATATTTGATGAATTTCAGCCTATTGCAACTGGCAACTCTGTATATCCGTCCATGGTGATTTCGCAAATGAATGAATAAAATCGATTGAATGAATTACAGATGTTGCTTGAACAACTTCGGAAGACCCTGTTGGAAGAACCTTTTCGAACTTTACAATTTAAAATGGAAATACGGTTTTTAATGTATAAAGAGTCGAATATTTAGAATATATTTTTTATTCATTATACTAACAGATCGGTTCAGGTATAAAGAATTGCGTACCAATCAAGAGTGTGAATGTGTTTTATAAACGTTTTATAAATCCCTGATGAAATATTATAAATTTTTCTTTGTTAGTTGAAGGAATATAAGAGATACAAAATTCATCATTTCTTCTAGGCAGATAGATGTAAGCAAAAAGAGTCTGCAGAACAATAAAGTCTTGCACTTAAAAAAACACCCTTTATAATAGCCCCAAGCGCACAAGACACTTATGCGCCCATGTTCGGTGCATGCAAACACTTAATCTGCACGATTTTCTTTTATTTTGCTGCAAAATATGCCCGGCATTCTTGCCTGTTATCTTGACTGGATGCTTTAATTTGCCTTTAATGTCTTTATCATCCACTTGGCTGAGAATTAATTATCAACGTTGCGTTTCATTTATTATCCAATTGTTTTTCTTGCCGTTTTTTTTTTTATTTTCTTGTAATCTTTCTTTTTGTTTCTGTTTTATATCTTCTTCCTTGCAGTTGGATTGTATTTCTTGCTGCACTGAACATCTGCCTGAGTTTTTTTTTTAGTCACATTGACTCGTGTGTTCCGTTTTAGGTGTGAGTTTTTAATTTTCGGTGAATTGTCCACAAATTGAAATTGCAATTAAAAATTTCGTAATTATTTTCCAATAAATTTCTGCTGGCAGGCAAAATATTTTGTTACACCTTGAAAAATGTAATTTCCATGGAGGATGAAATATGAATTCTGTTCAATTAAATATTCAAATGCTTAAGTATATAAATTTTGTTCAATTAAATTTTCAAATGCGTAAAATTTCGGGTTAAACAATGATTGTGTTTGTTATTGTTTTAAATTTATAAGTCAAGGGTCATTTACTCTGCCTGTTTTGCCGAATCGCTATGGAAGAATAAAGTATTCAATCATGGTGAAATAAATATAAGGTGGCAATACTACGGCAACAAATACAACATAACAACAACCAAGGGAATTTTTGTTTGTGTAAAGTCTTGACACACGTCAAAATTGATGGCAACAAAATACATTAAACTGCTGCACACACGGACAATTACTAACGAAGCTCACATATACAAACACCGCGAGCACTTGTAGTACACAAAAACTTGGCATCACTGTAGACTCACCATGGGTTGAGCAACAAACTGTCATCTGGTATAGCGCTGCCACCTTATATTTATTTCACCATGCATGCAATAACTTGTGAAAATAATAAAATTGTTTTATCGAAATGGGTGCTCTGTTCGGGCAACGCAGAGATCGCTTCGACTATTTGACGGACGCCATACTCGTTCCAACGAGAGTACCATTCTTTATGTGAAGAATAAATTTGCGTCCATTGCTTCAGCGAACGATAGCAAACATCGCTGCTGTTCGTGAGAGTATGGAGTTGAATCCGGGACAGTCGATTTAGCATCAGTCACAAGAACTCGGCTTTTTGCAGACTACAGCTTGATGGATCTTGAGTCTGCATCCGAACAAAATTCAATGGAGTCAAGAAATGAATGCAAATAACCATAGACAACATGTGCTTGTCTACGGTTCCGTAAATGGGCTGTGAAACAGTTGGCAAGTGCCTCCAATTTCCATCGGATGAATCCAATCCACATGAGATTTAAGAAGGTCGAGTCCAATGCATCCCTAAAAAGTTACTGTTTGTCATGGACTTTGGGCTGGGCGGCATCATCGCTCCATAATTATTTCAACTGCGAGGGGTATAGGTCGATGATTACCAACTTCTTTTGGTCTGGAGTAGATGATCTGGACACCAACGAAATTCGATATCAATGGAAATTTCCATATTAATTATATTGAAATTCCCCTTGAAATGGAATGCGGTAATTTGAGCTCTAAGAAAGCTAGCAAATGAAAATCTATTCTTAAGTTCATAAAAAAAATACAATAAAAACCGTATATTCGACCGGGTCGAATCTTAAATACCCTCCAAATATTTAGTAAGTGAATTTGAAATGTTTAACTTGGTGGGACAGAGTTCCTTTACATAATATTCGTACGTCAACGCCCACTAAAGGGGGCGGGGTTCAAAAATAGACATTATCATGTTTTTCACAGACGAACGTATGGGCATTGCTAGACCGTCTTAGACTTCATCACCGATCAAGAATATATTTACTTTATAGGGTCCAATTTTCTTTGGAAGGTATAAAAACTGTATTTTGGCGGGGTCGCTCTGGCAAGAGCAGTGGGGAAACATTTCACTTTTGTCATAAAGCTCTAAAAATAAATGCTTGGGATAATTATATACAAAATTAAAATTTCTTTTTTTTTGATAGGCTCATTTAGAGGGCAAAGGGGGAGAGGGGGTAGGGCAGAAACAGGTAGACATAAAACTATAAATATAAATGCTTGGGATGATTTTACACACAATTAAAAAAAATTTTATTTATTTTTAATAGGGTAATTTAGCGGGCAAAGGGGGAGGAGGAGGTGGGGCAGAAACAGTCAGTCATAAGTTTCTAAAAATAAATGCATGGGCTAATTGTATACAAAATTAAAATCGAGTTTTTTTGTAGGGTCATTTAGGGGGCAAAGGGGGAGGGAGGGGTAGGACAGAAATCGGCAGTCATAAAACTCGAAAAATAAATGCTTGGGATAATTGTATACAAAATTTATTTATTTATTTTTTTTTGGTAGGGTCATTTAAGGGGAGGGGGTAGGGCTGAGTAGTACCAGGTTTCGTCTCAGCTTCGTCATTAAAGCTTAAAAATGTTATTTTTAAGGAATGTAGGCTTAAGTAAAACAATTTGTTAAATTTTTATGCTATTTTTGCCTATAATAACGCCCACTAAAGGGAGCGGGGTCCAAAAATTTGTGTTTTGTTTTATGGGTCCAAGTTTAAGGCGTTGGACCGTATTTGACATAAAAATATATCATTTGCTTAACAAAATAACCAAAAAACTTTCAAAATGATGTTGTTTTTCCTGGGTTGGTTTAGTTCTTCTTAGGGGAACTTTTTTCTCTCTTGCCCGATTTAGCCCATCTTCGAACTTAACCTGCTCTAAGTTTTAAAATATATTTATGCCAAATTTCAAGAGTCTAGCTCTTTTCGTTTGGACTGAATCGTGATTTCCACAGACGGACGGACGGACGGACATGCTCAGATCGTCTTAGATTTCATCACTGATCAAGAATATATATACTTTATGGGGTCTGAGATGCATATTTCGATGCGTTACAAACGGAATGACAAAGTGAATACACCCTCCAAATTCTTTTTTGGAGGGTATAAAAATCAAAATAATTTCATGTGTGTGAAGATAAATATGCCGAGTTAAATATGTTTTGACGTAAACAGTTACGAAGTGAAGTTAAATATGTTATGACGTAACGAAATGGCAATCAGTGAATTTTTTTTGTATAAAAAACTCCTCATTTGACCACTTGGGCCAAAGTCCCTCCAAGATCCCACACACTCTCATGGCCTGTAAGTTATATGTACTTTCATGACCTGTAAATATTTTGACAAACTCAATTCAGCTATTCCAATTGTTGTGTCTGATAGAAGACACTCCCATAATAAATTTTTATTTACTGGCAATGCATGCCAACTCCTTATTTGGCCATTGGGGGCAAAATCCCTCCAAGATCACACACACTCTCATGGCCTGTAAGTTGACCTTTTTTCATGGCCTGTAAATACGTTCAAAAAATTCTCAAAAAAATTTATTAAAAATCGATTTTTATAAAAAAAAACTCCACTGTTTGCCATTTCGTAGTTTCGTAACTGCTTACGTCAAATCATGTTTAACTCGGCATATTTATCTTCACTCACATAATCAATTTTACATTTAATTATCACAAATATTTATTTTTAGTCTTATGGCAAAGGTGAAATGTCTCCCCCACGGCCCTTGCCAGAGAAACCCCGACAAAATGCAGATTTAATGCTCTTCAAAAAGATTTAGACCACATAAAGTATACATATTCCTGATCAGTGATGAAGTCTAAGACGGTCTAGCAATGCCCATACGTTCGTCTGTGGAAAACATGATGTGGTCTATTTTTGGAACCCGGCCCCCTCAGTGGGCGTTGATTTACGATATTATATAAAGGAACTTTGTCCCATCAAGTTAAACATTTTAAATTTACTTACTATATATTTGGAGGGTATTTAAGATTCGGCCCGGTCCAATATAACGTTTTTACTTGTTATACCCTCCAAAAAAGAATTCGGAGGGTATATTCACTTTGTCATTCCGTTTGTAACGCATCGAAATATCCATCTCAGACCCCATAAAGTATATATATTCTTGATCAGTGATGAAATCTAAGACGAACTGAGCATGTCCGTCCGTCCGTCCGTCTGTGGAAATCACGATTCAGTCCAAACGAAAAGAGCTAGACTCTTGAAATTTGGCATTAATATATTTTAAAACTTAGAGCAGGTTAAGTTCGAAGATGGGCTAAATCGGGCAAGAGGGAAAAAAGTTCCCCTAAGAAGAACTAAACCCACCCAGAAAAAACAACATAATTTTTAAAGTTTTTTGGTTATTTTGTAAAGCAAATGATATATTTTTATGTCAAATACGGTCCAACGCCTTAAACTTGGAGCCATAAAATAAAATAAAAATATTTTTTGACCCCGCCCACTTCAGTGGGCGTTATTATAGGCAAAAATAGCATAAAAATTTAACAAATTGTTTTACTTAAGCCTACATTCCTTAAAAATAGCACTTTTAAGCTTTAATGACGAAGCTGAGACGAAACCTGGTACTATTCTGCCCTACCCCCTCCTTCCCCTTCGCCCCCTAAATCACCCTACCAAAAAAAATTTTTTTTTTTAAATTTTGTATATAATAATCCCAAGCATTTATCTTTAGAGTTTTATGACTGCCGATTTCTGCCCTACCCCCCCCCCCCCCCTCTTCCTTCGCCCCCAAAATGACCCTACAAAAAAAAAATGTTTTGTTAAATTTTGTATATAATCATCCCAAGCATTTATCTTTAGAGTTTTATGACTGCAGATTTCTGCCCTACCCCCCTCCCCTCTTCCTTTGCCCCCAAAATGACCCTACCAAAAAAATTTTCTTTTTTTAAAGGTTGTATATAATCATCCCAAGCATTTATCTTTAGAGTTTTATGACTGCCGATTTCTGCCCTAGCCCCCCCCCCCCCCCCGCTTCTTCCTTTGCCCCCTAAATGACCCTACCAAAAAAAAATTTTTTTTTTTAAATTTTGTATATAATCATCCCAAGCATTTATCTTTAGAGTTTTATGACTGCCTGTTGCTGCCCTACCCCCTCCTCCCCCTTTGCCCGCTAAATGACCCTATCAAAATAAAGAAATTTTAATTTTGTATATAATTATCCCAAGCATTTATTTTTAGAGTTTTATGACAAAGGTGAAATGTTTCCCCCACAGCCCTTGCTGGAGCGACCCCGCCAAAATACAGTTTTTATAGCCTCCAAAGAGAATTGTGATGAAGTCTAAGACGGTCTAGCAATGCCCATACGTTCGTCTGTGGAAAACATGATATTGTATAATTTTGAACCCCGCCCCCTTTAGTGGGCGTGGACGTACGATATTATATAAAGGAACTCTGTCCCACCAAGGTAAACATTTCAAGTTCACTTACTAAATATTTGGAGGGTATTTAAGATTCGACCCGGTCGAATATAACGTTTTTACTTGTTTTTATTTAAAATACTGATTAATATTTAAACTAAAATCGGCTACTTGTGTGTTGAACTCATGCATGCAATTAGCCCGGCCGTGTTGTTTGTTTACCCTTTTGTTTCCCCTTTCGTTTGTTCTGTGTCCTTGTGTCTGACTTTTACTCTTTTAGTCAGCAGCAGGCAAATAAACGAATTCATTTCAATTACTCAATCGGCTTTATGCCATATATTCTGTGATTTGTTTGCTGCTGAAATAAAAAGCGAAACGAAAAACAAAATGTTCGTAAAGTTTGCTTATCGACCATTATTTGTGCATGTTTCAATCAAACAGAATTCATTGGGAACTTCGCACACACACACAAATGCATTCGATGGATCCTTCTTCATTATTTTCGTGTCCATTTTGTTGCTGCAGTTGTTGTTGTTGTTTTATCGCATTTGGAGTTGGTGTTGCTGGATCTGGGCGACAGGTGATTGACATATTGTGATTGAGTTTGATTTGTTTTTGTCTCATTCGGTTCGAAGTCATTGTTGTTGGCTTCTAATATGAAAATGTTGATGAAACAAAAATCTTTTTTAAGGACAATGAACTTTTTTTTAGCATTTCATTAACAGAAACTTTGTTTTTATGTTAAACAAAATATACTGACATGAATTTGTCTGCGAGTGTTAATTAAAGTTTCAGATTAATTAATTGTGAAGAGAAGGCAAAAACATTATTTCTGAAATTCAATTTTCTTTTCATCATAAATTTGCCACGCTCGCAGCAGTCTATGGAGTTTTAGTAGAATTGTGTCAATCTCGTTCATCCGAACTCGTTTTTGACAAGAACCTATGACCAAATCAGTGTCATTTAAATGTGTTTGATCATAGGTTCTTGTCAAAGATGAGCGGATGAGCACGTTTATTTATCAATTTTTATCTAGATAGTTTTATATTACATATACGAGGTCTGGTCAAAAATTATGGTGAATTTTAATTTTTCTACAAAATATTTATTGTATATCCATTTTTATACAGATATCTTATATATACGAGGTCTGTTCAAAAATTATGGTGAATTTTAATTTTTCTACACAATTTTTATTTATCCATTTTTATCCAGATATCCTTAATTATATATACGAGGCCTGGTCAACAATTATGGTGAATTCTAATGTTTCTACAAAATGTTTATCCATTTTTATCCAGATATCCTTAAATTTTATATACGAGGTGTGGTCGAAAATTATGTTGCATATTCATTTTTCTACAAAGTGTTTATATATCACTTTTTATCCAGATATATTTAAATTATATATACGAGGTCTGGTTAAAAATTATGGTGAATTTTTATTTTTCTACAAAATGTTTATTTATTCAGTTCCAGGCAGATATCTTTAAATTATATATACGAGGCCTGGTCCAAAACTATGGTGAATTTTAATTTTTCTAAAAAAATTTTTATATATCCATTTTTATCCAGATATCTTTATATTATATATACGAGGTCTGGTCAAAAATTGTGGTGAATAATCATATTTTAAAAAATTTTATTTATCCATTCTAGTCGAGATATATTTAAATTATATGTACGAGGTCTGCTAACAAATTGGGAGGAATTTTAATTTTTCTACAAAATGTTTATCCGTTTTTATCCAGATATTTTCGAGTTATATGTACGAGGTCTGGTAACAAATTGGGAGGCATTTTAATTTTTCTACAAACTGTTTATCCATTTTTATCCAGATATTTTTTTATTATATATACGAGGTCTGGTCAGAAATTATGGTTAATGTTAATTTTTCTGCAAAATGTTTATCCATTTGTATCCAGATATTTTTGAATTAAATATACGAGGTCTGGTCAGAAAATATGGTTAATTTTAACTTTTCTACAAAATGTTTATTTATCCATTTTTATTCAGATATCGTTATATTACATATACGAGGTCTAGTCAAAATTTATAGTGAAATTTTATTTATCCATTCTAGTCGAGATATATTTAAATTATATGTACGAGGTCTGCTAACAAATTGGGAGGAATTTTAATTTTTCTACAAAATGTTTATCCGTTTTTATCCAGATATTTTCGAGTTGTATGTACGAGGTCTGGTAACAAATTGGGAGGCATTTTAATTTTTCTACAAACTGTTTATCCATTTTTATCCAGATATTTTTTTATTATATATACGAGGTCTGGTCAGAAATTATGGTTAATATTAATTTATCTACAAAATGTTTATCCATTTTTATCCAGATATTTTTGAGGTGTGGTCAGAAATTATGGTTAATTTTAATTTTTCTACAAAATGTTTATATATCCATTTTTATTCAGATATCGTTATATTACATATACGAGGTCTAGTCAAAATTTATGGTGAATTTTTATTTTTCTAAAATTTTTTTTATCTTATCCATATTAAATTGTATGTACGAGGTCTGGTCAAAAATTATGGTGAATTTTATTTTGAATACAACATTTTTATTTATTCATCAATTTCTATTTTGTGCACTTTAATGTAGTTACTACTCACATTTAATACAGTTGAGCCAAGATCTTCTCAATTGCTTCAAAACGAGAGTCTATTCAATCTTGGGAACAGGAAAAAGTGGCTGATAGTCGAGCTTTGATTAATGTATGTACTGTTTTTGACAAAAAAGGGATTTTTGATAAACATTTAGAACGCCATTCGCTGTCACATGCTTCATGTCCAAAATGTGCTATTGAGGAATCAGATGTTCTTGGCATGATGTTCTTGGTGTGATGCTCCATGGACTGACCACCTTTTTTGTGGACCAAAAAAAGCATTCAATTTTGGTCCACATGGTTTTCAATAAGACAGACTTCACTGCATCTGATCTCCTTACAGTTTAAGCCAGCAACCAACCGAAATTGGAAAACAATTGCCATGTATGGGCCGAAGCTTCAAAGTTTATTTTGAAGTTACTCGACTGCATACAGGACAGGGCGAAGAAGCTCGTCAGTGACAGTAGGTTAGCTCTACTCTATTGATTCACTGGAGGATCGATGTCACGTTGGAGTGTGTTCCACTGTTTTCCCAAGACATGTGCTCATGTAATATTAGGGAACATGAGGTGCCAGTGAACCAAGCCACGCCCTACAGAGAAAAATCGTTGTTTGACTCAACGATTCGTATGTGGAAAAAAATTCCTACAGATGCTTTTCCTGCTATGCTGAAATTGGCCAAGTTGCGACCGATTGTCCGCAAGCACTACCCCCTCTATTCTCCTTACAATAACCAATTTTCCCAGCTCCGGCACAAACCAGCGCATATGTTTCTTAGCTCGGACCAGACCCGGCATTGGGCCGGAAATAGAAAGGAAACCATAGAATTGAGGGGACAGATGAAGAAAGATAGAGAATGTTTTTAGCTATGTGAACCTTTTACTTCGCCGTATAAATTTTGCTACAGGGGCGATGAAGGAGGATGATGTTACTCTGCTCTTTCGTACAGTCAGTCGCTGCCAGTAATTGTCCAGTAATCGGTGCTACGCCTTTATCACTGCAATAGGATGACAACAGCGAACAAAACCATGCACTAGTGCTGATCAGAAGAATTTGATACAATATTCATGTCTGAGCGCAGAGTTGAACTCAGGATCCTCCCCTTCATAGTCTCGTGTTAACTACTTCAGCCAACAGCGCCCTCTAATATGTAGGGATCATGCCCTGGGTGCTGATCCAAGGTAAAACAAGTAAGAACGAATTTTAAATACCCACCAAATATTTAGAAAATAAATTAAAAATTCTAGGTTAGTGTCCTTTAAGATATTTCTGTGCTCTATTTTAAAAGTCCATTTTGACAGGGACACTCCAGGAACGACCGTAGGGAAGACATCTTTGTCGTAAAAATTTAAAAAGTAAATTTTTGGAGTGATTAAGTGTAGATCTTTTTTTTTATGGGTTCATTTAGGGTGGGTGGAGTGGTAGGGTGGTGGAAAATCAGGGAACATCTCAGCTTCGTCTTCAATATTTTATTTTTAAGGAATGTAGGCTTAAAGAATACAATTGCTTAAATATTTTCGCATATAATAATTTATATCAAGGTCTACTAAAGAGGGAGAGGACCGAAAATGGATTTTTTTTTCTACCACCAAGTTCAATGCTTTGGTTCTTTTTTGACATAAAAATATATCATTTGCTTATCACTATTACAAAAAAACTTAAAAAATTATCTTGGTTTTTAGAGGATGGTTTAGTTCTTCTTAGGGGAACTTTTCCCCTCTGGCCATTTATGAACTTGACTTGTGTTATCCTTCAAAATTCATTTATACCAATTTTCAAGGGTTGTGATTTCCACAGACGGACGAACGGACTGACGAACGGCTAAATCGTCTTAGATATATCACTGATCAAGAATATATATACACATGGAATGTCAAAGCGAGTATACTTTCTAATATTTTTCAACTTTTCTTTGTTCCTTTCACTATTTTCTTGTCTTTCTGAATTTGAAAAAAAATCTCTAACAATTATATGGTGTTCAAACATGCATTTTTAATTCAGTCAATATTCACTTTATTGGCATAATTATTTTCCTGTTCACATGCACAAACTTCACTGTGTTAATTAAAAGCAAAAAATGTTTATAAACATGAGGACCCCGAGCTCAAATCTGGGCTCATTTTTTTTATTATTTTATTATTATTTTTATTTCTTTTCTAATTAATAATAAATTTAATATCAGTAAGTCAACTTAACTTTTTGCACATTTTAGGTGCTAAGTCTCGACTAACTTTGTTCAGTGACTTGTGTTTTGCTCACTAAACACACTTTTTGGCAGTGCTGCTTTCGTAATGTTACTCCATACTATAACAATTAAGTGTTAATTGAGCAATTATTTAATTGAGATTTTACATGGTTAATTGAGTTCAATAATGCCATTAATTGCTTAATTAAGATGTATGTCTGAAGAACGTATAAGTCCACAGATGATAATTGAATTTATTGTAGTAATAAAAAAAAGGACAACTAATTTGTCTTCAGCAAAATGGCCGTTATTAACTGTCAAAGTGGGAAAGCCGTTGTTGGAAGATCTTTTATATACAGGGTTCGCCAAATAACTTTTTTTTTTTTTATAAATGCTATAAAAAAACTACTGAATATTTTCTCAAATTTCTTTTTTTATTTGAAAGTACAATCCTTCCGGTTAATGATGGAAAATAATTTCATTCAAATGGCTGCCTCGGCTGGCCATGCAGTAGCCAGCCTACACGATCGGTCCAATTTTTAAGCACATTATCGCTTGTGTGCAGCTGTGTTTCACCAATGGCTTCACGAGTGTTGTCCTTTAAAGCGTCAATTGTCTCTGGCTTGTCGGCGTAACACTTATCTTTGACGGCACCTCACAAATAATAGTCCAACGGCCAAACGACATCAGCTCTACGGCTGATAATGCGATCTTCAAAAACAGGGCGCAAAACATCGAGCATAGGTTCGGCTGTGTGGCACGTAGCGCCGTCCTGTTGAAACCAAATGCTGCCGATATCCTCCTCTTCAATTTTTGTGAACAATAATTCGTTCAACATGGCCCGATAACGATCGCCATTGACTGTAACGGCCACTCCTTGCGCATTTTCGAAGAAAAATGGCCCAATTATGCCTCTGGACCAAAATCCGCACCAAACAGTGACTCGTTTTGGGTGCGTCGGCTTTTCAATGTATGCGTGCGGGATTTCTGTGCCCCAAATGCGACAATTTCGCTTGTTTACTTACCCGCCAAGATCAAAATGAGCTTCATCTGAAAATATAATTTTTTTTGGCAAAATCGGCATCTTCTGTAAGTCGATCGCAGGCCCACTTAACGAAGCATTGTTCAAGCGTATACACAACCATATTCGTTCTGCGGAAGGATAAGACTAATTATCTGTCAAATCAGACATGAACTAAGTGTTACCATTCACGAAATAAGCACTAGTTTAAAAAAAAAATGTTAGATGGAGGACCCTTTAGAATCAAATATGAAATAATTATTTGAATTTGTTAAGGAGCCTGTGGCCTGAGGGCAATATTTATTTAAATTTTTTTTTTATTGAAGCCATTTTTATTCTTAGTCACACATTTAAATTTCTGTTTTAAAAACTAATTTCATAAATCTGTTGTCATAATAACTCAACATGAAAACTGCTTGCAAGGCAAAAAACTTTGGAAAATTGCTTTGGAAAACCCAATTTTCATGCGATGGTTGACTTGCCTGCCTGGTTGGCTCTCTCTCTTTTTTCTTTTTTCTTTAGCTGTTGGCTGGCTGTGGTGCAATAATAAATGAACACAAAACTCTTCATCTTAAGAAATTTACTCATATTCTGTGAAGTCGGCACAAAGTGGAAAGTATGATAGAGGTTGCAAGTAAAAAACAGTAGAGGAAAATAATAATTTGAACATCATTAATTTCATGGTACACTGAAGCTAAACCTTCCTGGCCTTAAAATCCTATCACATTTCTCTATACCGACAAGTGGCAAGTTAATGTAACAACAAAAAGCACAAGACAGGAAGTAAAACAAGTTGAAAATAGAATTTGAGTTATTTATATCCTTTTTTATACCCTCCAAAAAAGAATATGGAGGGTATATTCACTTTGTGATTCCGTTTGTAACGCATCGAAATATCCATCTCAGACCCTATAAAGTATATATATTCTTGATCAGTGATGAAATCTAAGACGAACTGAGCATATCCGTCCGTCCGTCCGTCTGTGGAAATCACGATTCAGTCCAAACGAAAAGAGCTAGACTTTTGAAATTTGGCATAAATATATTTTAAAACTTAGAGCAGGTTAAGTTCGAAGATGGGCTAAATCGGGGAAGAGGGAAAAAAGTTCCCCTAAGAAGAACTAAACCAACCCAGAAAAAACAACATAATTTTTAAAGTTTTTTGGTTATTTTGTTAAGCAAATGATATATTTTTATGTCAAATACGGTCCAACGCCTTAAACTTGGAGCCATAGAATAAAAAAAAAAATTTGGACCCCGCCCACTTTAGTGGGCGTTATTATATGCAAAAATAGTATAAAAGTTTAACAAATTGTTTTACTTAAGCCTACATTCTTTAAAAATAACATTTTTAAGCTTTAATGACGAAGCTGAGACGAAACCCGGTACTACTCTGCCCTACCCCCTCCTTCCCCTTCGCCCCCTAAATGACCCTAGCAAAAAAAAATTTTTTTTTTTAAGTTTTGTATATAATCATCCCAAGCATTTATCTTTAGAGTTTTATGACTGGCGATTTCTGCCCTACCTCCCCCCCCCTCTTCCTTTGTTCCCTAAATGACCCTACCAAAAAAAAAATTTTTTTTTTTAATTTTGTATATAATCATCCCAAGCATTTATCTTTATAGTTTTATGACTGCCGATTTCTGCTCTACACCCCCCCCCCCCTCCCCTCTTCCTTTGCCCCCTAAATGACCCTACCAAAAAAAAAATAATTTTTTTTTTAAATTTTGTATATAGGTAATCATCCCAAGCATTTATCTTTAGAGTTTTATGAGTGCCGATTTCTGCTCTACCCCCCCCCCCCCCCCCTCCCCTCTTCCTTTGCCCCCTAAATGACCCTGCCAAAAAATTTTTTTTTTTAAATTTTGTATATAATCATCCCAAGCATTTATCTTTAGAGTTTTATGACTGCCTGTTGCTGCCCCCTCCTCCCCCTTTGCCCCCTAAATGACCCTACCAAAAAAAAATAATTTTTTTTTTAAATTTTGTATATAATCATCCCAAGCATTTATTTTTAGAGTTTTATGTCTACCTGTTTCTGCCCTACCCCCTCTCCCTCTTTGCCCTCTAAATGACCCTATCAAAAAAAAAGAAATTTTAATTTTGTATATAATTATCCCAAGCATTTATTTTTAGAGTTTTATGACAAAGGTGAAATATTTCCCCCACAGCCCTTGCCAGAGCGACCCCGCCAAAATACAGTTTTTATACCCTCCAAAGAGAATTGTGATGAAGTTTAAGACGGTCTAGCAATGCCCATACGTTCTTCTGTGGAAAACATGATATTGTATATTTTTGAACCCCGCCCCTTTAGTGGGCGTTGACGTACGATATTATATAAAGGAACTCTGTCCCACCAAGTTAAACATTTCAAATTCACTTACTAAATATTTGGAGGGTATTTAAGATTCGACCCGGTCGAATATAACGTTTTTACTTGTTTTTTTTCTTATTCCACTGCCAGTTATTTACAAGCAAATGCATCATCATGCTTTCAGCAGGCGATGTATCCTTGTCACTATTATAATAATTGTCAAGTAATTTAAATCAAAGGAAGAGCAAATAAAAAAGAAAAAAAAGAAATTGCAAATAGAATTTATGCGAAAGGGATTGTTATGCCAAAGGCATGATTTATTGAAACAATTCTACGAAACTAATGATTAAAACTCTTTTCCTTGTGATCCTTTTACTGCATGATTTTTTATTATTTTATATTTATTTTTTTTTGCTTTTACAATCCAAAGCAGAATATTTTGTGGAGTTGTAGGTTTCGTAAATGAGGTTTGAAGTGCCAGGAAAGTAGTAATTTGTTGTTGTTGCTTTTGCTGTGCACTTACCCGGAGTTTCATTAGTTTTCCTAATGCAAAATCATTTATTATAGATTTTTTCGTCAATAAAACTTTGAATCTGTTGGCAATGATGAATAAAATAAAATGCAAAAATTCTTTCATCATATCCCTGCCACCTCTCTCCTCTTCTCGGCGATTGTGTAAACAAAGGAAACGGAAATTTGCCGCCGGAAGTTGCAAGAGAGTCTAAAATTGTGTTTGTTTTACTTACGCCAACTACAAAAAAAAAACACACACACACACAAAAATAATATCTTACATTTGCATAATAATCAAGAGCAAAAAAAGTCTGATGGAAATTCATTTACTTGCTACTAAAAATTTATAACAAAAAAAAATATATATTAAGAAATGAACAAAAAGTGAGTTGAAACAATTGAAAAAAAAATCCTTAAAATATTTTTAAGATAAATGATTGAATGACTGACTATTTCAACGGCATGAAGTAGAGTTGAGCCAAGCGGAGTGAATTCATTGAATGTTCGTTATATTTATTTTCAGCCATTTTGAAAAAAAAGGCTGAGCAGCCAGAACAACGAAACTCAAATTGATTGTTGTGTCAATAGTTTGTCTCTGTTGAATTAAAAAAAGTAAAATAAAATAAAATAAAATCAAGATTGTAATATATTATTACTTTAAATATCGTTAAATGTTCGTTTACTTTTTCCTTTCATCTTTTTTTTGCAATTTATTGCCGCAGTGAAGTGATTAATATTTTCATTGAAATTTTAAAATTCAACTATTCACCATTAAGTGTGCAAACGTTGAATACGGTGAATATTTTATGTCCGTAAATAAAAATTGTATAATAGAGTACCCTACTTTAGGCATACACAACTCTTTTATCAGTTCAACATATTTTGCTTTATAAAATTTTCTTATGAAATGATAAAATGGCATTCGAATTGGGGGGAAAAAAACGATGTAACTCTGTGATACAGTGACCAACAACAGCGGGATGCATTATAAAACAGAAAAGAAAATCGAAATACGCTAAATTGCGACCCAAACACTGACCGCAGCTGACCGATTGCAGGATATTTTCATTCCGTGTGTAACGCAGCGAAATATCCCTCGAAAACCCCATAAAAAATATATATATTCTTGATCACTGATGACATCTAAGACGCTCTAGTCATGTCCGTTCGTCGGTCCGTCTGTGGAAATTACGAATCAGTCCAAATGAAAAGAACCAGACCCTTGAAATTTAGCATAGAAAAATACCAAAATAATTTATTTGGTTACTTGTATGTGCCAAAAATTTCGATTTTCCAACCGTGGAATCTACTTTTTAATTTTTTTTCTAATTTTTTACACGAATGTAATTTTTCCTGAAAAAAAAAATATAAAATGAAAATTAGGAAATTATTTGGTTACTTTTACGTATCGAAAAATTTTTATATTCCAATCACGAAATTAAATTTTTAGTTTTCAATACCAATTTAATTCTTCACGAAGTATAAAATAGATTAAATTCACAGAAACCCCAAAATTAGGAACTTATATGGCTACTCTTTAGGAACCAAAAATATTTCGATTGTCCAGCCCTGGAATCAAATTTAAATTTTTTTTTGGGTTTTAATTCAAATTTAATTCTTTCTAGAGTATAAAATCGATTAAGTTCACTAAAAAAATAAAATTAGAAACTTATTATGGCTATTTTTATGTAACAAGAGTATATCGATTTTCCAGCCCTGGAATAGAATTTTTAATCTTATTTATTTATTATACGAATATAATTCTTCTTGAAGTATAAAATAGGTTAAATCCACTGAAAACCCCCAAAATTAGGAACTTATATGTTTAATTTTAAGTACCGAAAATATTTCGATTGTCCAACCCTGGAATGATATTTAAATATTTTTGTGGTTTTTAATTCAAATTAAATTTTTGCTTTAGCGTAAGAAAGTTTTAATGCACCAAAACAAGCCAAAATTGATTATTTTATGTGGCAAAAAAATTCCGTTTTCCAACCCTGGAATCGAATATTTAGTCTTTTTTGTTTTTAGTACCAATTTAATTCTATCTAAAGTATAAAATAGGTTTATTTTAATAAAAAGGAAATTCGGAATTTATACGGCTACTTTTATGTACCAAAAATATTTCGATTGTCCAACCCTGGAATAAAATTTATTTTTTTTGCTTTTTAATTCAAATTTAATTTTTGCTTTAGAGTAAAAAAGCCTTAATGCACCAAAACGAGCCAAAAGTAGGGACCCTTTTGATTAATTTATGTGGCAAAAAATTTCCGTTTTCCAACCCTGCAATCGAGTATATTTTTTGTTTTTAGTACCAGTTTAATTCTTTCTAAAGTGTAAAATAGGTTTAGTTCACTAAAAACAAAATTAGCAGCTTACATGACTATTTTCATGTAACAAAACTGTATCGATTTACCAGCCCTGGAATAGAATTTTTAATATTTTTTATTTTTTTCATAAATATATTTCTTCCTTAAGTATAAAAAAGGTGTAATTCACTAAAAACCGTTAATTAATAATTTATATTGTGCCAAAAATTTTCAATTTTCCAACCCTGAAATCGAATTTTTAATTTCTTGATTTTTTACACGAATTTAATTCTTCTTGATATATAAAAAACGTTTAATTCATAAAAAAACCAATATTAGGAACTTATTTGTTTACTTTTGTGAACCATAAAATTTAGATTTTCCATCCTTGGAATCGAATTTTTAATTTATTTTTGGTTTTTAATATCAATTTAATTCTTGCTGAAGTATAAAATAGATATAATTCGCTAAAACACCAGAATTGGAAACTTCCATGGCTACTTTTACATACCAAAAAAATTTCAATTTCCGAACCCTGTAAGCGATTTTTTTTACTCTATTTTTTTTACTTTCATTTTACCTCTTAATGAGGTATAAAATAGTTTTATTTAAGAAAAACTTAAAATTTGTAACCATTTTGGTCACTTTTTTGAACTAAAAAATGTTGGATGTACAAAAAAAAAAGAAAAAAGAAAAAAACATTTTCAATTTCCCATCCCAATTTCCCATTCCTACAAATTCAATTCTTTCCAAAGTATCAAATAAGTTTAATTAACAAAAAAATAAATAAATAAATTAATTATTAATTTTTGCTAGTTATTTTGCGTCTAGTTAATTTTGCTGGGAAGCTATAAACTTCCCAGCTCTGGAACCTGAATTTCAATACCACTCTATTGAATTTTCTTTCCAATCCATCAGTCTAAATATGAAGTCTCTAGCTCTTGTGGAAGCTTAAGAAAACCCCTACGTGGACAGACGGACTTTGCTATGGATGGTATAAAAAATTTAATTGATGTATCCATTATGCTCTCAGCTCAAGAAATTATTCTTAATGATGTTTTGCACAATAGGTTTATACGCGTTTTAGTAAAAACACATAAACCGCTTATTTGTATAACACTAGCCTGTACACTTTTTCTAGTTCACAATGTTCTATCTATGGGACTTTAACTTGTTTAATGTGTCATGGGAATCTGTGTTCGATTCTAACTATTTAACACTTCTTCGCTCTTCAGAGTTGCCAGGGTATTTTATTAACAGTTTAGTTGAGAGCTGATTCTTTCAAATCCATGGCATCACAAATATTTCTGGTCAAAAATTGGGGTGTCCCAACAAGAACGCAAGATTTAAATTTTAAATAAAACACAGATATTAAAAAAGAAAAAAATCGTGAAACTTTATTATATCGTAAAGTAGACAGAATGAGGTTATGTATGGAACAACATATCGGACAGATGGCCGCCACGGCTCTGCTGGCACACACGCGATCTTTTAATGAAATTTTCAATGACCGTTTTGCATAAATGTTGCGGTATTTCATTAATGCAGCGTCCAATTCCTCCTTTTAAGGCTTGAGTCGTCGTTGGGTTATCCGCGTAAACCATCGACTTCAAAAAACCCCAAAGAAAAAAGTATAATGGTGTTAAATCGCACGATCTAGCCGACCAATTCTGGTCTCCAAAACGCGAAATAACAGGACCGGGAAATGACTGATGCAGCAATTGAATTGTTTCTCTGGCTTCTCTGATATGTGGCAACGTTTTGTTGAAACCACATGCCCTCCACATTAATTTCTTTAATTCTAGGCACGAAAAAACTGGTTATCATTTCACGATACCGAACACCATTGACTGTTGGCGCTTGACCTGCCTCATTTTCATAAAAAAAGGCCCAATGATTTTTCCAGCCCAAAATCCACACCACACAGTCGATCGACCTGGTCGTAGGCGCGTTGTTGTCTTTACATCAATAACAGACCCAGTTTCGGTAAATTTATCCATTAATCTTTTTACAGTTGACTCTTTTGGAGCATTATTGTGACCCCCACTTAATCGCAATTTGCGAACTGTAGCCGCAAAACTTTCACCATTTTGGTTGTTGGCTGAAGTAGTAGAACACGAGACTATGAAGCGGAGGGTCGTGAGTTCGAGCCCGCGCTGAGTCATGATATATTGTGTTGAATTCTTCTGAACAGCATTAGTGCGTGATTGTGTTAGTTGTTGCAAGTCCGTTTCAATGATGAAGGCATAGTCACTGGTCACTGAACATAATTGGCAGCGACTGACACTATCATGTACTAAAAGCAGAGTGACCTCCCACCCACCTTCGTCGGCCCGGTAGCAAAAATTAGCCGGCGAAGTAAAAGGTTGAAATAGCTACAAAAACAACTATCTATATTCTCATCTTTCCTAATCTGTCCCCTCAATACTATCCCCTCGTTTTCAGTTCCGGCGCAATGCATTGCATATATAGGGGTCATCCCCTGAGTGCTGGTCCAAGATAAAAAAACAAGTAAAAACGTTATATTCGACCGGGTCGAATCTTAAATACCCTCCAAATATTTAGTAAGTGAATTTAAAATGTTTAACTTGGTGGGACAGAGTTCCTTTAAGACATCTCTGTACCCAATTTTAAATATCTATTTTACCAGATTCATTTCGGGAAGGCCCGTGGGAGAGACGTTTCACCTCTGCAAGATCAGAGAACATCTCAGCTTCTTATAGGCTTAAGGAGTACAAATTGTTCAATATTTACACTATTTTTGCATATAATATCGTACGTCAATGCCCACTAAAGGGGGCGGGGTTCAAAAATAGACAATATCATGTTTTCCACAGACGAACGTGTGGGCATTGCTAGACCGTCTTAGACTTCATCACTGATCAAAGGTCATTTAGCGGGCAAAGGGGGAGGAGGGGCAGGGCAGAAATCGGCAGTCATTTAGCTCTAAAAATAAATGCTTGGGATGATTATATACAAAATTTAAAAATTTTTTTTTTTGGTAGGGTCATTTAGAGGGTGAAGGGGGAGGAAGGGGTAGGGCAGAAACAGGTAGTAATAAAACTCTAAAAATAAATGCTTGGGATGATTATATACTAAATTTAAATTTTTTTTTATAGGGTCATATAGCGGGCAAAGGGGGAGGAGGGGGTAGGGCAGAAATCGGCAGTCATTAAGCTCTAAATATAAATGCTTGGGATGATTATATACAAAATTTAAAAAATTTTTATTTTTTTTTTGGTATGGTCATTTAGAGGGTGAAGGGGGAGGAAGGGGTAGGGCAGAGTAGTACCAGGTTACGTCTCAGCTTCGTCATTAAGGCTTAAAAATGTTATTTTTAAGGAATGTAGGATTAAGTAAAACAATTTGTTAAATTTTTATGCTATTTTTGCATATAATAACGCCCACTAAAGTGGGAGGGGTCCAAAAATTATTTTTTTTATTTTATGGCTCCAAATTTAAGGCGTTGGACCGTATTTGATATAAAAATATATGATTTGCTTAACAAAATAACCAAAAAACTTTAAAACTTATGTTGTTTTTTCTGGGTTGGTTTAGTTCTTCTTAGGGGAGCTTTTTCCCCTCTTGCCCGATTTAGCCCATCTTCGAACTTAACCTGCTCTAAGTTTTAAAATATATTTATGCCAAATTTCAAGAGTCTAGCTCTTTTCGTTTGGACTGAATCGTGATTTCCACAGACGGACGGACGGACGGACGGACATGCTCAGTTCGTCTTAGATTTCATCACTGATCAAGAATATATGTATATACTTTATGGGGTCTGAGATGGATATTTCGATGCGTTACAAACGGAATGACAAAGTGAATATTCCCTCCAAATTCTTTTTTGGAGGGTATAAAAATAATAATAATTTCACAATGAGAATGCGTTGTTCATTCGCGTAGCGCTCCATTTTTATTAACCTCGTACCTTCTATTAGCAAACAATAACAACTGTTCAAATATCAAACCATGACACTTCGAATGGCGCCAAATTTAAATTTTGCGTTCTTGTTGGGACACCCGGTATATTTAAAAAAACCATAAGACTTTTCGTCCTATGCTCCTTTCCTGTTTTAAAATCCTGAATATATTTGTATATTTTCCGATAATTGACAACTTTATTTAATTCTATAACTATAATAAAAATATGTTGATAAGTAAAATAACTGAAACAAATTTCCCACCAAACTGCTGTAGAGTATAATTATAAACAAAAAACTGTGTCTTCGAGTTATTTATAACTTAATTTAACACACCTCTTCAACAACAATTTATAGTTTTTATGCGAGCGTTTTTTAACACCAAACCAGTTTATTTATTTCGTATTTGATTGCAATCACAAAAGTAAAAAAAAAAAAAAAATTGTTAAAAAAGTGAGAGAGAGAAATCCACATTGTTTTTTGGTTTGCATCCCTCAATAAACTAAAATGCAACACTAATTTATTGTTGTACAAAAGTTTGTACAGTTGATTGGTTTGTGCGGTTTGCAGGGGCGTCGAAGGGGATGTGTTTGCATTGCATACGAGTTTTTAAATTTTAATTTGTTGTTAGTGTAAAGAGAACGAGAGTCAGAACGATATTGTAATAGTGCACTGGGCGTATACTTAATGAGAACTGTTTATTGCAGGTATATTTAATTAAGTATACGCCATGGCTGCCGGTATGGTTTTTCTTGTTTTCAATAATGCAAATGTCTTCTTTATTTGATGCACCCATTGCCCGTTATATGTGCATACGAATATGTTCATATGCATGTGTGTGTGTGTGTGTGTTTGTCTGCGTGTATACATCTGTATTTTTAGTTGTTATTAAATATAAATAAACTTCTCTTGCTGTTGAATTGCACTCCTGAAAACAAACACCATCTCTGCTGTCAGCTTTAAAACAGAGTTAAAGTAAATAAAAAAGCGGAAATTGGTAGGAATACTTTTTTTTATTTATTTACTCGACCTTTATTTATGTGCTGTTCAGTTTTTACTGGTGATATTTTAATTGTTAAAAAGTAAAATTTGTAGTAAAATAATCAAGATGCCTGAATGAATCATAACTCTATAACTATAAAACAATATTTATGAGGAGTTAAAGCTAAAATACGTCAATTACATAATCGTAAATGTATTGTTCTAATTTTTCAGCCCTTGATTTTTTAATTTAAATAATATTGTTAAGCTTGAGGCTTATTTTTATAAAATAATAAGCCTCAAGCTCAATAATATTACCTGAAATAATCGTAAATATTTTAGTGCTATTGTGCTTTTTCGGAGTTACCTATGGACGTGTTGTCGGCAATATTGGCTGATTATCAAAAATATTTGGCAACTATAAAAAAGTAAAAACGTTATATTCGATCGGGTCGCAACTTAAATACCCTCCAAATATTTAGTAAATAAAAACTCTATTTTTATTCTTATTAAAATTTAACTTTTTTGTGGTATTTGGCTTGAGTAAAAAAATTATAAAATTATATATGAATTTTTATTAGTCGAACTTTCTTATATAAATTGTTAATTTTTTCAACGGGCTTAAGTTCGATTCTGCATGACTGCAAGTGATGTTTTATTATTAATAAATGAATTTGTTCAAATTCTATTTATTATTTTTTATATTAAGATTGGAATATTAAGAATATTTTCAATAATCATCAAACCAGTGGAACGGTTCTGTACTGATTTCGAGGCCGCTACGTCATCTCATCAGCGTTCTTTGTTCAATTCCAATCTTAATATAAAAAATAATAAATAGAATTTGAACAAATTCATTTATTAATAAAAAATCATTTGCAGTCATGCAGATTCGAACTTAAGCCCATTGAAAAAATTAACCAATTATAAAATTTATTTTAATGCGGTCGTTTCCAATGTGTTGGCAGCGGGCATGACTGAGACACCTTTCCGTCAGCATAAAAGCAATTGACGTATTAATAGTTTATATCAACGTACAAAAAAAGGACTGAGATAAATTATATATGTTTAACCTGCTGGGTCACAGTTCCTTTAAGACATTTCTCTGCCTAATTTTAAAACTCTATACACAGTCACTCCGAGAAAGGCAGTGGGGAGACATCTCACCTAAATTGTAAAAACTTGAAAATACATTTTCGGTGTAATTAAGTGTAGAAAAATAATATCATGTAGTGGCCAAAAAGGGGGGGGGGGACGGGTAGGGCTGAAAGCTTATAAATTAAGCTTTTAAGGATTGTAGGCTGAAGGAATAGAATTTGTTAAATATTTACACTCTTCGTTTATATAATATGTAACTTGAACGCCCACTTAAGGGGGGGGGGGAGGGTCCAAAAATCGGCTATATAGTGTTTTCCACAGACGGACTTATGGGCATTGCTAGATCGTCTTAGACTTCATCACTGATCAAGAATATGTATACTTTATGGGCTCCAATTCTTTTTGGAGAGTGTTAAAAATTTATTTTGTAGGGGTTGCTCTGGCAAGGGCCGTGGGGGAGGCATTTCACCTTTGCCATAAAACGGTAGAAACTATGTTTTTGTATAATTAAGTGTGAACATTTTTTTTATAGGGTTATTTGGTTGGGTAAAGGGCGAGGGGGGTGGGAGGGTAGGGTAGAGGACGATCAGGTTACGTCTCAGCTTCGTCATTAAAGCTTAACAATTTTATTTTTAAGGAATCTAGGCTTAAGTTAAACAGTTTGTTAAATTTTTACACTATTTTTGTATATAATAACGCCCACTAAAGGGGGCGGAATCTAAAAATAATTTTTTTTTGATTTTATGTCTCCCAGTTTAATGCGTTGGGTCTTTTTTGACATAAAAACATATAATTTTCCAAACCAAATTACACAAAAAAAATATTAAAAAAATTAGGCTGTTCGGTTTAGTTCTTCTAAGTTCTTCTTCCCTCCGGCCCGATTTGACAAACTTTACCTGTGCTTTCTTCAAGATATATTTGTAACAAGTTTCAAGGGTCTGGCTGTTTTCGTTTGGACTGAATCGGGATTTCCACAGACGGACGGAAGTGTGAACATGAAAAATATCATGAAAAAATTTTTTTTTTATAAGTTTTTCTTCTTTTAACAAACATTCACGAATTATTAATACGCCAATGGTTTTACGTCAGTACCTGCCAGATGGCTTAAACTGACGGTGCTCTTAACACCGGGTGAAAAAATAAGTGTTACCAGCACCCCTCTTAGAACCCAAGATCCACACGAAGGCGACCTCGGGTCGCCCAGGTGGCAATTTTTAGACATGATTTGGTAAGTCCCATGATCGAACACTTTGCTTAAAGGACCGAAGTCCAACCACATGGATTGAACATCAATCCTTATCTGACAAACCTTCCACCAAATTGGTGACCACAGCCACCACGTGTACTCCCGAGGGAGACCTCACCAATATCCAGCCGCAGTAAACTGCGAGGCCTCCACCACCTCCAGTAGCGGAGCAGGTGGGCAGCATCCAGGAGCTGGAGGACTCTTCAGTCCTTTTGTCAAGGACACTGAGGGACGCCTATCACGCATCTTGTCGGGAGCGGCAACCGTCAACGAAAGTCCATCAGAAGTGGTGGAATCCGAGACTCAAGCAGCTCAGGACAGACTGCCGAAGACTTTTTAATAAGGCGAAGCGCGACAGAAATCCCATAGACTGGGATAACTATCGTAGGAGTTTCAACGCCTTCAAGAGCGAAACCAGGAAGGCAAAGAGGGAATCGTGGAAGCGTTTCTGTGGTGACTTGGAGAGCACATCTGAGGCTTCCCGCCTAAGAAAACTACTCTCTAAGGAGCCTGGCACGCCGGGATCCCTTATGAGGCCTGACGGAACTTTTACTGAAAGCAGCGAGGATACCCTGGAGCTACTAATGGAAACTCACTTTCCGGATTGCGAGGACGGGGCGGACGTACGTGGTACTGTCGTCCCCGTGCAAACAGCTATCCTAGGGAGTGATTTGGTGGACTCCATTGTGCAGTCAGCCAGGGTAAGATGGGCAGTGGCATCTTTTAAGCCCTATAAGTCAGCGGGGCCAGATGGTATTTTCCCAGCGCTGATGCAGCATGCCATGGAGGCGATTTTACCATGGCTGCTAACCATTTTTAGGGGAAGTCTCGTTTACGGGTACATTCCTATGGAGTGGAGGGAGGTTACTGTGGTATTTATTCCAAAAGCGGGTAGGATAAACCACGGTACCGCTAAAGATTACAGACCAATCAGTCTGTCATCTTTTCTATTGAAAACACTGGAGAGACTGGTTGATTTGTATGTCAGGGAACTTCTCTCGCCAGAGAATTTCTGCGGTGCACAGCATGCCTACCAGAAGGGTAGGTCGGTAGAGACGGCGCTGCATGATGTTGTCGGCACTATAGAAGATTCCCTTGACAAGAAGGATTTTGTTATGGCATCCTTCCTAGACATAGAGGGCGCTTTTAACAATCTGAACATATCCTCGATAACTGGGGCGCTCAGAGAGATCGGTGCGGACCAGTTAATTACGGACTGGGCAGGGAACATGCTTAGGAGCAGATCCATAGTATCCAGTTTGGGCATGAGTACGAGGAGGAAGGCTGTAACAAGGGGCACTCCGCAGGGGGGAGTTCTGTCTCCGCTCCTATGGAACCTTGTCCTGAACAGCATCCTTTTCAGGTTGAACGCAGGTGGCACCAAGGTAGTTGCTTATGCTGATGACGTTGTGCTCCTTATAAGGGGTAAATATTTGCCTACGATAAGTGAACTCATGGAATCGGCGCTGAACGAACTACTGGACTGGGCCAAGGGGAACGGTCTAGGCATAAACCCTTCGAAGACTGTACTGGTACTTTTTACCAAGAGATATAAGATCCCGGCTTTTAGGCCACCATGCCTTGGTGGCATGAGCTTGGGACTCTCGAGGGAAGCGAAGTACCTCGGCATTATTCTAGACTCTAAACTATCGTGGAGACGAAATGTGGAGGATAGAACGAGGAGGGCTCTATGTGCGTTTTACGCATGCAAGAGAGTTTCAGGGAGGAGATGGGGGTTGAAACCGTACATCCTTCACTGGATGTATACGGCGGTGATCAGACCCATTCTTACTTATGGATCACTTGTTTGGTGGAGGGCTGTGGACAAGAGGACATATCTCTCTATACTGGGCAAGGTACAGAGGCTAGCATGTCTTGCTGTGACTGGCGCAATGAGGTCGGCCCCTCAGGCCAGTCTAGAGACAATGCTTGATTTGGCTCCCCTTGATATATACATCAAGTACATATCTGCCAGATCTGCCCTCAGGCTCATGGAGTCGGGCAGTTTCAGGCATGATCGTACGGGACATGGCATTATCCTACAAAAGGTAGGAGGGCAGGTCCTGGGGGGACGGACTGATTATATGACTCCGGTCATGTGCTTCGACAAATCCTTCTCAGTCGCATTCCCGGAGAGGAAGGACTGGAAGGAAAACTCTGCGACTCGTAGTAATGCAACTTTGGTTTTTACGGACGGCTCGAAGATGGACACTGGCACTGGTTCGGGGGTATTTTCCGAGGGTCTCGGCCTTTCGGTATCGCTCAGGCTAACCGATACCTCGACAGTTTTCCAAGCAGAGATTTATGCCATTACCGAGGCAGCATTAAGGATTGATGGGCTCAATTTGGAGGCAAGAACTATTGACATCTGTGTAGATAGTCTGGCAGCAATTAGAGCCCTGGGTTCGGAGATTATAAAGTCGAGATGTGTACTGGCATGCATTCAATCTCTGGCCAGACTTAGGGGGCATGATGTCAATGTGGTTTGGGTTCCAGGGCATGAAGGCATTCAGGGGAATGAGATGGCGGACGAATGCGCGAGAGCGGGTTCGGCCTTGGATGAAGCAGTATCGCGTAGGGACATTGACATTCCCTCAGTTGAGCTGCTGGGCAGATTTCAGAGGTGGGCAAGGAGGGAGGTGACAAACAGGTGGTCAAGTATTACCACCTGTAGGGTCTCCAAAACTCTATGGCCCTCGCTTAGCAGAGCTAGGACTAGGCAACTTCTGTTTTTTGGGAAACAGCCGCTGGCACTCCTGGTAGGGGTCTTGACGGGGCACTGTGCAATTGGGCACATGTCGGAGCGTTTGGGCTTTCCCCATGATGGCCGCTGCAGGAGCTGCTTCGATGAGGAGGAGGAGGAGTCAGTACAGCATTTCCTTTGTGACTGTCCGGCCCTGCAGGAGCGTAGGCTTAGACATCTAGGCTCTCGTTTCCTGCGGGATCTTGACTGCCTCAGGGATGCACCGCTGGCTGCCCTGGCGGGCTTTGTGAGAAGTTCTGGATGGTTCTCAGGAACCACCACTTCGTCTTGAGAAGAGTGTGTAGGGTATAGTCCTCTTGGGCATCACAATGGGCCTTTTGATGGCCTCCGAGTGTTTTTCTCGCTTACTGCGGGCAGCCCTTTTTAACCTAACCTAACCTAAACTGCGAGGCTTGTACTGGATCCCGTGGTACCAGTTAACTACTGGTAAAGCCTCGAAAGTCAAACCAGTGTAGGTTCTATAAACTTTCTATCGACTTCGGTCTTTTTCTTCTACCCAAACCCAGGTGTCTCTTCACCTGTCAATTCTTACTCAAGCTCGTAGGCGAACCTACTTCTTTTAGATTCTTATATGCACATCCGTTCCACTGTTTAGAGCTTGGGCAGTAACATATAAGTTTTACGGGGCTCACGAATTATTAAATTAAATTAAGATTTACAGTCGAATCCGCTTTAGCGCAGCACGCTTTACTGAACAAAATTGGAATACTGAAAGCGATACAAGTCGCCGTACTGATTTTAAACGCAGCTAGTCTTATTCACTTCGCTTTAGCGAAACATGGTTTTACTGAAAATATCGTAAACCAAAAGCAAGCCCACAACTAATTGTTGTGTGAAATTTACTTGGCTTTAGTGAAAAAGTAAACAATGACAAATTTATTTATTAGAAATCGATTGCATAACTTAAAAAATTAAATGCTCTTACGTACTTTATTATATTTTTCTATTACATTGTCAATGCAAGCGGCTAGACATTTGCGAGGAATTCGTGAAAAATTTTAACAACAAATTGAATAATTCTATGAATAATTATTTTTAAATAAAATTTTTACGTTAAATTTACGTAAAAAAAATATACAGATTTGATATAAAAAATATTGTTTTACTGATTTTAAGCAGTACGCTTAACTGTAACAAATTTCAGTAATCCGAACTACGTTTTAGAGAAAAAATCGGATAACTGAAAAAATTGGGTTTTGGTTATTTCCAATAAAACAGAGTCGACTGTACGGGTTAATTGTTCGAAAATTTGTTTGCTTTAAGAAAGACATTGATAAATATTCCAAGGCACAAAGGAAAATCAACATCAGTTTTTTTGTTATTCATCTTACACAGCAGAGCAGAACAGCTGTTTTCGAAAGCCGCAACGCTTTCATCATCAGCGCTTATGTGTATAGGGCTTGTCGCCATTTATTAGGTGGCCTAGTTGAATATGATAACAATTCTTATTTAAGAAAATTTTATTAGGAAATTGCCTACGAGAATTCCATCAACCTGATGGTATCTCATTATTGTCTTAATACGCCGTGTTGCCGTTTGATTATTTTCTTCATGTTCAATTTTTCTGAATTTTATTTCGTTCCATTATACCTAAGCCAAACTTTTTTGGTTTGATTTTTTTTTAAATACATATGTATCATGTATTTAAAACCAAAAAATTTTCGATCAATGAAGCTATAAATTCAGGAAAGCTTTCTAGGAACTTCAAAATTCGAGATCTAGTGAAAACTCAATTTTTTGAAAACGGGTTAAAATCAGTTACTTTTCACTTTATTAAAAATTTTAATTTTCTTAGGGAAGTTAAAAATTTTTAAATTATTTGATTTCATTGCTCCATTTTATATTCCCATTTAAACGCTTGAACCTCGCCTACAGTCTCATAGATGGACTTTAAATAATTTCGGGTAAAATAAGAGGCGCGATTGTAAAGTTTTGCAAATTACTTGTTGTTGTTGCACAGCTTTTTATGCTTACAAATGTTTCATCCTTCAAAATTTTTGTTTATTGAATAATTTTATCTTAAATTTTTTTTCCATTGCAAATGACAAAAGTTCATGTTGCAACAAGTGTTGCTGTACACGTGGCACAGACTTTTTCCTTAGCCCAGCTAAAGGCCATGCTGTCAGTTTTTTCCACTTTTTTTATTTATTTCATATTTTTATTTTCCATTTCTATTTCATATTCTCAACATTTTTCCTCCAGCACACTCGAGTCAAAGTTGTACAATCTGTTAAAGAAATAAAATCAAGGGAAAAAAGCACAAACACAAAGAGTAACTAGAGGTGAAGTATGGCTGCCACTTGGCTGTTTGGCTTGACTTGTCGTCTTGTTGTGTTTTGTTGCATGGCACACGTTGTATTTGTTGTTATTTCCTTCTAACGATTGAATGACTTGTTTGCTGCCCCACTCTGCCACTACAATGTTGTTTGGCTGCTTGCATTTTATTTCAGATCCACCTGAACTGGTGACGGCAGCTAAAAGGTGGAAAATTGTTTTCTTGCAACACTGTTGCTAAATGGTTGTTGCATCTACAAAAACACAAGGTACTTAAGAAGCCGTAGCAGCTTAACAGCCATTTCTAGTTAAGCAGTGATGTTTTAATGCTCTTCCGCAGTGTTTGTCTTTAATCTTTTCTCAATTTCATTTCTTTATTATTTAGTTTTTTCCGCTCCCTCCCCTTCAGTTGAAATTCTTAAGATTTTCCAAGGGTTTTCCACAATTTCCTTTACTTTGTTTGACTGACTAAGTAAAAGTTTAAAATTTTTTTCACTTCTATTATTGTTTTTAGATGAAGAATCTTTGGCTGTGATTGTTGTCGTTGTCGATGTTGTTGTTGTTGTTGCTGTTGTTGGGGGCCAGCCATTGGTTTAAGGATATTAAAGCACACAGCAATTAGAAATTTCTTAGCAAAAGTTATTTTCTAATGGTATTTCATCATATTACAAGCACCTGAACTTCGGCTGAAATTCTCTGGCAAAATAAATTGCTGCATCTTATAAGAGGATAAAAGTCAAAAAGTCCTTAAAAGTTGCAGCGTAATTTGGTTTTGACTGCTTGTGTTGTCCTAATTAAAACAGGAGCTATTTTTATACCCTCCAAAGAAGAATTGGAGAGTGTTTTCACTTTGCCATTCCGTGTGCAACTCTACGACATATTCCTCTAAGACCCCATAAAGTACTCGTATATATATTCCTGATCAGTCGTGAAATCTAAGACGATCTTGCCATGTCCGTCCGCCAGTCTGTGGAAATCACGATACAGTCCAAACGAAAAGAGCCAGACCCTTGAAATTTTGTTTAAATATATCTTGAAGGATAGCACAGGTCAACTTTGTAAATGGGCTAAAACGAGCTAAAGGGGAAAAAGTTCCCCTAAGAAGAACTAAACCAACCTCTAAAAAGCAAAATAATTTTTAAAGTTTTTATACCCTTCACAAAAAAGTGAAAGGTTTGTCATTCCGTTTGAAATTTCTTCGATATTAATATGGGACCCTATAAAATATATATATATTCTGGATCCTTGTGAATAGCGATGACGATCTAAGCGTCTGGCTGTATGCGAAATCGGTTTTTCCAAGACCCCAGAAGAGCTAGAGACTTTGTCCATGGACTGATGGATTGAAAATGATCTTAAATAGAGTGGTATTGAAATTCAGAAAAATCCGAAATACGGTTCCAGAGCTGGGAAGCTTACACATATTTCTCGAAGCAAAATTAATACCAAAAACCAATTATTTTTTTGGTTGTTTGTAAATTAAACCAATTTCATGCTTTGGGAAGCCTCAATGGTCTATTAAAAACTAAAAACTAAACAAATAAAAATTTTTTTCCAGGGTTGGGAAAATGAAAGTTTTTTTTTTGGTGCATGCAATATTTTGTAGTACATGAAAGTGACCAAAATGTTTACAAAATGTAAGTTTTTCTTAAATAAAACCACTTTATACCTCATGAAGAGTTGCATTGGTAAAAAAAAATATATATAAAAAAAATTAAAATTTCTCTTCCAGGGTTGGGAAATTGATTTTTTTTTATTCCTGAAAGTAGCCAAAAGGGCAACTAACGTTTTTGCTAACTAAAATTATTTTATAATTTAGGAAGAACAAAATTGGTATCAAAAATAAAAAAATATCCAGGGCTGGACAAGTGTAATATTTTGTAGTACATGAAAGTGACCAAAATGTTTACAAATTTTAAGTTTTTCTTAAATAAAACCACTTTATACCTCATGAAGAGTTGCATTGGTAAAAAAATATATATAAAAAAATTAAAATTTCTCTTCCAGGGTTGGGAAATTAAAATTTTTTTTATTCATAAAAGTAACCAAAAAAGCAACTAACGTTTTTGCTAACTAAAACTATTTTATAGTTTAGGAAGAACAAAATTGGTATCAAAAATAACAAAAAAAAAATCAAAATTTTGAATTCAGGGTTGGACAAGTGTAATATTTTGTAGTACATAAATGTAACCAAAATGGTCACAAATTTTAAATTTTTCTTAAATAAAACCACTTTATGGCTCATGAAGAGTTGCTTTGTGTAAAAAAATTGTATACATATATTAAATTTCTCTTCCAGGGTTGGGAAATTGAAATTTTTTTTATTCTTAAAAGTAACCAAAAAGGCAACTGACGTTGCTTTTTTGCGAACTACTCGTAAAACTATTTTATAATTTAGGAAGAACAAAATTGGTATCGAAAATAAAAAAAAATATCCAGGGCTGGACAAGTACAATATTTTGTAGTACATGAAAGTGACCAAAATGGTTAAACATTTTAAATTTTTCTTAAATGAAACTACTGTATAGCTCATGAAGCGTTGCACTGATAAAGAAAAACCAAAAGAAATTAAAACTTCTTTTCCAGGGTTGGGAAATTTATCTTTTATTATACATAAAAGGAACCAAGAAAGCAACTGATGTTGTTTTTTTTTTACTAATTAAAACTATTTTATAATTCGGGAAAAACACACCACCCCTTTTTCTCCCTGAATGACCCTTTAAAAAAATTTTTTTTTTTGTTTACACTTAATAACTCCAAAAATATACTTTTTAATTTTTTACGACAAAGGTAAGACGTCTCCCCCATGGGCCTTCAGGAGATTTTTAAAATTGGGCACAAAAATGTCTTAAAGGAACTCTCATGCAGCAGTTTAAACATTTTAAATTTATTTACTAAATATTTGGAGGGTATTTAAGATTCGACCCGATCGAATATCACATTCTTAATTTTTTTTGGCTCAAAGGATAACGTTTTCTTGTTCTAAGTTGAAGCATATTTTCCGGCAGATATTGTGCGCTATTTGTTTTTTACTTAACATCATACATTTATCTTTATTTAAATCGGCAATATCTGAGCTAAATTTGATATCATAAAAACAAATTCAAAAATTATATGTTTTTTTTTTAATGTTGTGTTTAATTTAATTGCGCCAGCAAAACTGTATGCGTTTTGATGATTTAACGAGGTTATAAAAACGTAATAATCACACAAACGTTTCATAAAATTCTGAAATCATTTTGAGAACTTATTTCGTTTATGCTGGCGGTATGAGCAAACATCTACAGTCTTGTGCAAAATATTTCACAGTGACATTTACAATTCTAGCTGAACAACAAAAATGTATAATCATAAATAATATCAGGAAAAATATAATTGGTTTTAAAATTCAAAAAATAATTAAAAATTCGCTTCCAGGGTTGGGTAACCGATTTTTTACCGTAACCAAATAAATGACCAGTTTTTTTTTTGTAAATTAAATATATTTTATACTTCAGGAAGAATTAAAATGCTATCAAATATCAGAAATTCGTTTCCAGGGTTCGAAAATCGAAACTCTTTTTCTACGTAAAGTGACCATGCAAGCAACCAAATAAGTTATATGTACGTTTTTCGCAAATTGAACCTATTTCGTACTTCAAGAAGAGTGTAATTAGTTTTAAAAATCAAACAAAGCAAAAGATTGTTTACAGGTATGGGCAACCGCAATATTTTTTGGTATACAAAAGTATACCAAAAAATTTTTGTATTGGTTTTTATATTAACTAAATAACCCAATTTTGTTTTTTTTTGTGAATTAAACCTATTTTATATTCCAGGAAAAATTAAATCTGTATAAAAATTAAAATAATCACAAATGTGAGTCCAGGGTTCGAAAATAGAAATTGTTTTTTTTTACTTAAAATAATCAAAGAAGTTAGTAGAATTTTTTTTCTTGTGAATTAAACTCATTTTATAATTCAGAAAGGAATGAATCAGTATTAAAAAAAATTATTGAAAAATTCGATTCCAGGGTGGGGCAACCTATTTTTTTTTAGGTGTGCAAAAGTAAATAAACAAGTTACCAGTTTTTTTTTCGCAAATTTAACATATTTTGTACTTCCGGAAGAATGCAATTAGTTTTAAAAATCAAAAAAATTTAAAATTCGATTACAGGCATGGGCAACCGAAATATTTTTTGGTATCCATATGTAACCAAATAAGTTTATAATATTGTTTTTTTTGTGAATTAAACCTATTTTATACTTCACGAAGAATTAAATGTGCATTAAAAATTAATATACACAATTTTAAATTGTATTACAGGATGTTAATTTCCCAACAGGCTATAGGTTCAAATCTGCGAAACTGCAAATTATTTTTTATTTTATTTTTATTTTTAATAAATGAACGTGATTGCATTCTATTTATTATTATTATTATATTTTTTTTTTTTGAGAATGGAATATTTAGAATATTTTTCATAGTCATTAAACCAGCAGAATTGAACAAAGAACGCTGATGAGATGGCGTAGCGGCCTCGAAATCAGTACTGATCCGTTCTGCTGGTTTAATGACTATGAACAATATTCTAAATATTCCATTCTCAAAAAAAAAAAAAAAAAAAAAAAATAATAATAAATAGAATGCAATCACGTTCATTTATTAAAAATAAAAATAAAATAAAACATAATTTGCAGTTTCGCAGATTTGAACCTATAGCCTGTTGGGAAATTAACATCCTGTAATACAATTTACATCAACAAAAGGTTCACTATTAAAGTAGAAATCCATACACAATTTTAATTTTCGATTCCAGGGTTCGGAAATAGAAATTTTTTTACTACATACAAGTAACCAAAATGGCTACTAATTTTTGTTATAGTGTTGTTTTAAAACTACTTAATGCTTCAGGGAGAATAAAAAAAAAATAATAAATAGAAAAAGAAATAAAAAGACGTTTCCAGAATTGCAAAACTGAATCTTTTTTAGAACATAAAGTTGAAACAAATTTTAGTACATAACAGTGAAACAATTTTGTTTGTTTATAAGTTAAACATATATGATATTTTCGAAAGAAGTTTATTGTTATAGGAAATAACAAAAGCCAAACAGATGAACTCCGAGCTGTAAAATTTCAATTTTATTTTGATATATTATATTAACGAAATAACACAAATTTCTTTCTTTGGTAATAAAATACATTTCCTATTTTAGAGAAAAATAAGTTAGTATTTAAAATCAGAATCAGATCGAAAAGATGGATGGCTGCAGGGTTGGAATGAACGTGTGTAATATACAGCCGTATGTCGGTGTAGGGTATAACAGATTCGGTAAGGCCTAATGTAGCACTTTTACTTGTTCCGTTTAAAGAAGTTTTATGCTTCACCAGTTAAACTTTTAAGGTGTTGGATAGGGGTTTTTGCATTTTCTGTGGCGATAACATTTAACACGAAATCTTGAATGGAGCCTTAACGAATTATTTTTCTAAAAAGGAAGATTCTGTTAATTTTGCGACTATTAAAATGTTTTTCAAAAACATTTTAAAACCCAATAGTTTTTTCTTTGTTCTATGAAATAATTAAGTCTTATTTATTTAAATAATTTTTCTTTTTAGTTGTCCGACTACGCCACCATCTGTATCATGGTAAATGTTAATATTCTTGGGTATGTGTGTATGTGTGTGTGTGTGTGTGTGTTTGTGTGCATGAATGTATCCACTTGATCATGGATTATATATTTTACTGATGAGAGGCAGACAAACGAGGGCAAACTAATGAAAATTGAGAATATGTTGCCATTATTTACTTTATATTTTGATTGTACTTAAATGAATCACACGTATGTGTGTGTGTGTGTGTGCTCTTACTGTACTTATGGGAAAGAACATAAAATCAAGTGTGCTCGTGTGTGTGAATATGTGCGTCTCTTATTGTTTTTGCCATTTAAGCAAGATTCATACTAAAATGCAGACAGATAAACAAAAATACGTAAATATTCTCATTCGAACACACAAACACACACACACACACATGCACACACACACACTTGAATAAGTTTGAGTGTAACAAAACCATTCATGTCAGTCAGACAAGCAACAGAAACAAAAAAGAGTTTTAGTTTTTAAGTTGCTAAAAGCACATACACACACACAAGCACATTGGCACACATATACACATACTTGCAATGTGAATAAAGAACATCATACACACACTCACAAACAAATGTGTACTTATACAATTACATATTTAATAACATATTTCAACAGAAATAAAATGAGTAGGAAGTATTTTTACCACAAAGTTTATGAAGTAAAATTTAATTACGAAATAATAAAGTTCATAACGATACAGGGTGCTTAAGGCTTTCCTTCAATGACTTGAACTGTTTTGTTGTTTATTGCAATAGATGAACATTCATTATTCCGTAATTACACTCGCCGTAAATGCTGTAGAAAAATTAAAATGAGACTGAAATTAATTTTACGGTGCCGTTAGAAGTTCCTCAATGGCATTTGTTTTCCATTTGATGTTGTGTTTTTGGAATAATCGGCATTTGTTTTAGTTTTTGGAACGGCAATCAGGGCTTGACGTCTATTTCGTTTATTTAAATCAGTTTTTGGTTTAATCGGTTAATAATCAGTTAATATTTTTATTAATCGGTTAACCGACAAATAATTTTGTTTATAAAGTAACTAATTTCAACAAGTAAAAGTGCTATATTCGGCTGTGCCGAATCTTAAATACCCTTCACATATGTAATTTTTCTTTCTTTCTTTCTTGTTAAAACAGAAAGTATTTTAATTAAAAAATCAAAATGATGTTATCGGTTACATTTATATATAAGAAAACGTTTAAATTTTTCGGCTAGGAAGCTAAATGTTTTTTTTTGGGAGTTTATGTATCTATTTATAAGCTGAGAGGTTTTGTTATTTTGGAATTAGGTCAAAGTCTACTGATTATTTGGTGTAAGAACCAATGAAATGCAGGCATATAGACATACTTGACCACATAACAAACAAAAATCACTAATTTAAGAGGAAACTAAAAAATATTAAATATGTTTAATTGACAAAAAAAAAAAAAAAAAAAAAAACAATCCCTTTTAAAGTTCTAATTGTCCGACCATAGAATCGTATTTTAAATTTTTTTTTTCGGTTTTTAATACCAATTTATTTCTTCCTGATATATAAAGTAGGTATAATTCATCATAAAAATCAAAAATACCAAATTATATGGTTACTTTTATGAATCAGAAAATGTCGATATTCCAACCCTGAAATTGGATTTTTAGTTTTTTTTGGTTTTTAATACCAATTTAACTCTTCCCGAAGTATAAAAAAGATTTCATTCACAAAAAACCAAAACTAGGAACTTATATGGCTATTTTTATGTACTAAAAAATTTCATTTTTCCAACCCTGGGACCGAATTTTTAATTTTTATCATTTTTAATATCAATTTAATTCTTAGCGAAGTATAAAATAGGTTTAATTAAAAACAAGTAAAAACGTTATATTCGACCGGGTCGGATCTAAAATACCCTCCAAATATTTAGTAAGTGAATTAAAAATGTTTAACTTGGTGGCCCAGAGTTCCTTTATATAATATCGTACGTCAACGCCTACTGAAGGGGGCGGGTTTAAAAATAGACAAAATCATGTTTTCCACAGACGAACGTATGGGCTTTGCTAGACCGTCTTAAACTTCATCACTAATCAAGAATATACATATTTACTTTATAGGGTCCAATTCTCTTTGGAGGGTATAAAAACTGTATTTTGGCGGGGTCGGTCTGGCAAGGGCTGTGGGGGAAATATTTCACCTTTGTCATGAAACTCTAAAAATAAATACTTGGGATAATTAAATACAAAATTAAAATTTCTTTTTTTTGATAGGGTCATTTAGAGGGCAAAGGGGGAGAGGGGGTAGGGCAGACACAGGTAGACATAAAACTCTAAAAATAAATGCTTGGGGCAAAGGATGAGGAGGGGGTAGGGCAGAAATCGGCAGTCATAAAACTCTAAACATAAATGCTTGGGATGATTACATACAAAATTTAAAAAATTTTTTTTTTTTGGTAGGGTCATTTAGGTGGCAAATGAAGAGGCTGGGGTAGGGCAGAAATCGGCAGTCATAAAACTCTAAAGATAACTGCTTGGGATGATTATATATAAAATTTAAAATTTTTTTTTTTGCTAGGGTCATTTAGGGGGCGAAGGGGAAGGAAGGGGTAGGGCAGAGTAGTACCAGGTTTCGTCTCAGCTTCGTCAATAAGGCTTAAAAATTTTATTTTTCAAGAATGTAGGCTTAAGTAAAACAATTTGTTAAATTTTTATGCTATTTTTGCCTATAATAACGCCGACTAAAGTGGACGGGATCAAAAAATATGTTTATTTTATGGCTCCAAGTTTAAGGCGTTGGACCGTATTTGACATAAAAATATATCATTTGCTTAACAAAATAACCAAAAAACTTTAAAAATTATATTGTTTTTTCTGGGTTGGTTTAGTTCTTCTTAGGGGAACTTTTTTCTCTCGTGTCCGATTTAGCCCATCTTCGAACTTAACCTACTCTAAGCTTCAAAATATATTTATGCGAAATTTCAAGAGTCTAGCTCTTTTCGTTTGGACTGAATCGTGATTTCCACAGACGGACGGACGGCCGTACGGACATACTCAGTTCGTCTTAGATTTCATGACTGATCAAGAATATATATACTTTATGGGGTCTGAGATGGATATTTCGATGCGTTACAAACGGAATGACAAAGTGAATATACCCTCCAAATTCTTTTTTGGAGGGTATAAAAAAAAACAAAAAAATGGAATTTATGTCAGTACTTTTATGTACCAGAAATATTTCGATTTTCCAACCCTGAAACCAAATTTTTAATTTTTTAATACCAGTTTAGCTCTTCCTAAAGTATAAAATAGGTTTGATTCACTAAAAAACAAAAAATGGAATTTATGTCAGTACTGTTATGTACCAGAAATATTTCGATTTTCCAACTCTGGAAGCAAATTTTGATTTTTTTACCAATGCAATTCTTAGTGAGGTGTAACACATTTTTGCTTGAAAAAAAAAATTAAAAATTTTAAACTTTTTGGTCACTTTCATGTACCATAAAATATTTTATTTGTCTAACCTTAAAATCGATATTATGATTTTTTAAGATTTTAATACCAATTTTGTTCTTCCTGAATTATAAAATAGTTTTAATTAGCAAAAACAACAACGACAATTGCCTTTTTGGTTACTTTTATGCATAACAAATATTTCAATTTCCCAACCCTGGAAACGATATTTTAATTTTTTTTGGTTTTATTTACCGATGCAACTCTTAATGAGGCATGAAATAGTTTTATTTAAGAAAAACTTAAAACTTGCAACCATTTTGGTCACTTTCATGTACTACAAAATATTGCAGTTATCCAACTCTGGAATCTAAATTTTGATTTTTTTTTAAAGTTTTGATACCAATTTTGTTTTTACTGAGCTAAAAAATAGTTTTAATTAGTAAAAAACCGACGTTAGTTGCCTTTTTGTTTACTTTTATGTATAAAAAAGTATTTAAATTTCCCAGCTCTGGAAGCGAAATTTTAATTTTTTTTTACCAATTCTAGTCTTCATGAGGTATAAAGACGTTTTATTTCAGAAAAACTTAAAACTTGCAACCATTTTGGTCACTTTCATGTACTACAATATATTGCATGTACCAAAAGAACTTTAAACTTCCCAACCCTGGAAGTGAAATTTTAATATTTTTGGTTTTTTTTTTACCAATGCAACTCTTCATGAGGTATAAAGTAGTATTATTTAAGAAAAATATACAATTTTCAAACCATATTGGTCACCTTCAGGAACTATAAAATATTGCACTTTCCAATCCTGGATTCGAAATTTTGATTTTTTTTTGGAACTTTTGATACCAATTTTGTTCTTCCTAAATAATAAAATACAATAAAAAAAACAACGCCAGTTGCCCTTTTGTTTACTTTTAAGTGTAAAAAAATTTTCAATTTCCCGCCCCTGGAAGCGAAATTTTAATTAAAAATATTTTTTTTTTGACCAGTGCAAATCTTCATGACGTATAAAGCGGTTTTATATAAGAAAAACTTAAAATTGTAAACCATTTTAGTTATTACATGTACTACAAAATACTGAATGGGCAAAAAAAAAAAAACTTTTACATTCCCATCCCTGGAATTTTTTTTATATTTTTAGTTTTTAATAGACGATTGCGTCTTCCCAAAGCATGAAATAGGTTTATTTACAAACAATCAAAAAATTATTTGATTTTTGCTATTAATTTTGCGTCGAGAAATAGGTGTAAGCTTCCCAGCTCTGGAACTGCATTTCGGATTTTTCCAAGAACGGAGTCTCTAGCTCTTCTGGAGGCTTGGGAAAAACGTTTTTACGTACAGACGAACATCGCTCAATCGTGATCGCTATTCATAAGGATCCAGAATATATATATATACTTTATGGGGTCCCATATTGATATCGAAGAAATTACACACGGAATGACAAACCTATACATACCCTTTCATTTTTTTTTTGTGAAAGGTATAATAAATGAAATTATATAAGCCACTGGGCATCATAATGATTCTAAAGACTACTCGTTAGCTAACGTTCTGCCCTTGTGAGATAATCTTACTTCCCCTGCTTGGTGATATAGTGTACTCTTCGACACCCAATTCAAATGTTTATATATGAAAATTAAACCCTATTAACAGTTATAAGCCAAGTGAAGTTGCTACTCTCTGTTAGTTAAATCATTGAACCCATTCTGATTTACTCGTAATGATGCCTGAACCCAAACTAAATTTTATATTAAACAATTATTCGAATGCCCCTAGAAAACAATGTAACACACACAAACACACACACACACACACACACATTTAACAAATCCACACATTGCTTTGTGCGATGTTAATAAATTAAATTTAAAAATTCAAAAATTCTATAAAGCATAACAAGCTCGTAAAATATTCAGCAAATATTCAGTAAATGAAAAACGAGCAGCAAAACAATGAAATAATTTAAAATTTAAATATGGTTTTGCATTGGCCGGAAATTACTTGAATGTGGCAGACAAAGAAACAACAAATAACAAATATGAACAAGAATGGTAACAACAGCAACAGCAACAACAACAACAGACGCCTTCAGCCAAAAATGATGGCATTACAAATTAATTAAATACTCGTACTGGAATTCTTGCATTATTCTCTCTAAACAACAGCCAGAGACAAACTATTTGAAAACACCGATGAAACGCTGGACGAGCCTTTAATTTTTCAAAATTTTATATTCTAAAAAAAATATAATTTTTTTTTAAATAACAGCAATAATTTAAATTTTAGGGAATTTGTTTTCATGTAGGGAAATACTTCACTCAATTAAAATGGCCAAGAGAGTCTGAGTGTCCTTGTGCACTTAATAAGTGACATAATTGACAAACCACAAAAAATGTAGATGCAACAAAAGATGAAGCAACAGGCAGGCGGAAGGACCACACTGTAGTATTTAATAATATAAATTGCAGTCTTGTGGCAAGAAACGCCATGAACTTTTTGAAATATGAACAAAAACATTTTAAATATGAACACATTAGGGCGACGAGTATTTTGTTTCAGAAACTGGACAAAATTATTTGAATCTATTTTCTCAGTGGAAGCGGAATAAAAATTATAAAATATCTTTAAACACCAAAAATTTAATATAAAAGAGGGTGCTGTCGCCTGAAGTAGTTAACACGAGATTATGAATCGGAGGGTTCGAACTCTTCCGATAATCGTTAAGACAGGATCACTGGACAATCATGTACAGCAGAGCAGAGGCACAACACCTACCTTCATTCGTCGGCCCTGTAACGAAAAAGAAAATAGTAAAAGGCAAAAAAATAAATAGTAAAATAGCTACAAAAAAATGCCTATCTTCTCATCTTTCTTCATCTGTCCCCTGAATACCATACCCTGCTTTCTAGTTCCGGCGCAATGCACTGCATATGCAGGGGTCATCCCCTGAGTGCTGGTACGAGTTAAAAGAAATAACTAAAAACGTTATATTCGACCGGGTCGAATCTTAAATACCCTTCAAATATTTAGTAAATAAATTTAAAATGTTTAACTTGTTGGGACAGAGCTCCTCTAAGACATCTCTGTACCCAGTTTTAAATCTCTATTTTGACAGCCATTCCGGGAAGGGGCCGTGGGAGACACGTTTCACCTCTGCAAGATCAGAGAACATGACAGCTTCTTATAGTCCTAATTGTTCAATATTTACACTATTATTGCATATAATAGCGGACGTCAACGCCCACTAAAGGGGGGGGGGGGGGGGGTCCAAAAATAGACTATATCATGTTCTCCACAGACGAACGTATGGGCATTGCCAGATCATCTCAGACTTCATCACTGATCAAGAATATATACACTTTATGGGGTCCAATTCTCCTTGGAGGGTATTAAAACTCTTTTTTTTTTTTGGCGGGGTCGCTCTGGCAAGGGCTGTGGGGGAGACATTTCACTTTTGTCATAAAACTCTAAAAATAAATGTTTGGGATAATTAAATACAAAATTAAAAAATTGTTTTTTTTTTGATAGGGTCATTTAGGGGGCAAAGGGGGAGAGGGGGTAGGGCAGAAACAGGTAGACATAAAACTCTAAAAATAAATGCTTGGGATGATTATACACAAAATTAAAAAAAAATTTTATTTATTTTTAATAGGGTCATTTAGCGGGCAAAGGGGGAGGAGGGGGTAGGGCAGCAACAGGCAGTCATAAAACTCTAAAGATAAATGCTTGGGATGATTACATACAAAATTTAAAAAAAAATATGTTTTGGCAGGGTCATTAGGTGGTGAAGGGGGAGGAAGGGGTAGGGCAGAGTACCGGGTATCGTCTCAGCTTCGTCAATAAGGCTTAAAAATTTTATTTTTAAGGAATGTATGCTTAAGTAAAACAATTTCTTAAATTTTTATGGTATTTTTGCATATAATAACGCCCACTAAAGTGGGCGGAGTCCCCAAATAAATTTTTTTTATTTTATGGCTCCATATTAAGGTGTTAGACCGTATTTGACATAAAATTATATCATTTGCTTAACAAAATACCCAAAAAACTTTAAAAATTATGTTGTTTTTTCTGGGTTGGTTTAGTTCTTCTCACGGGAACTTTTTTCCCTCTTGCCCGATTTAGTCCATCTTCGAACATAACCTGCTCTAAGCTTCAAAATATATTTATACTAAATTTCAAAAGTCTAGCTCTTTTCGTTTGGACTGAATCGTGATTTCCACAGACGGACGGACGGACGGACGGACGGACGGACGGAAAGCTCAGATCGCCTTAGATTTCATCACTGATCAAGAATATATATACTTTATGGGGTCTGAGATGGATATTTCGATGCGTTACAAACGGAATGACAAAGTGACTATACCCCCCAAATTCTTTTTTGGAAGGTATAATAAAACATGTTGCTATTATTTTATTCTTACTTCTTTGTATAGAGGCTTTTTTTTGTACGAATACTTCGTTGTATGGAGGCGTTCGAAATGCGCTTGTCAATACCTTTAGACTTCGTTGTTTTATAACGGGACTTTACCATCGTTTTAGCTATAGTGTATTATTGTATGAAAAACTTCGCAATAAAGAGGTTTTCTCAAGGGACTCAATAAAACATACGTTATATTAAGTTTTTCGTTATAAGGGAAAACATACGTTATATTAAGTTTTTCATTATAACGGAGTTCGTTATATCGAAGTTTAACTGTATATTAAATGCTTGAAATTTTGCTCTCTGTCTATTCTGATCACAGGGTGCGTATGAGTTATATGATTAAGTGGAATAAGTGAAATAATATTACTCATACGCTGCAGAGTTAATTCCATTATTGTGGCTTTGCCATACTATTTAATCTGATTTGGTGACACAAACTCACTGATAAGAAGCATTTAGCATTTTTTTTGTAAATACATCTAGCAGACTTCATGTCATATTCGAGTGGAAGACTTTTAGGATACGGCAGGTTTTGTTTTTAGCACTTTTAAAAATAATCTGCTTTTAGTTTCCAGTGTGGCAGGAGGAAAAGTATCAGGAATTAATACGGTAGAATAACCCAAAGTTAGAGAAATAAAATAGTTATAATTTATTAACTTATTGACAGTTTTTGTACATAATAATAAAAACGTATGTATATTTTTTAATTTTTTGTATTGTTTACACTAATGTAATTCTCCTGAGGTATAAAAAAACTTTTAACTCAACAAAAAAAAAAAAAAAATAAAAAAAAAAAAAAATATATATATATACATATATATATATATATATATATATATATATATATATATATATATATATATATATATATATATAAATAAATAAAGAACTGATTTGGTTTACGTACCAAAAATATTGATTTTCGAACTATGAAATTGAGTTTTCAATATTATCAATCAATACCAATTTAATTCTTCGCGAAGGATAAAAAAGGTTTAATTCACTTGAAAAAAAAACCAAATTATGAACTTATTTTGTACCACAAATTTTAGATTTTCCAACCCTGGAATGGAAGTTCTAATTTTTTGGCTTTTGACACGAATGTAATTCATCTTGAAGTATAAAAAACGTTTACTTTACCAAAAGTAAAATAATATTAAAAACTTATTTGGTTACTTTTATACACCAAAAAAAAAATTTCGATTTTCCAACCCTGGAATCGAATTAAATTTTTTTTTATTTTTAATATCAATTTAATTCTTCTTAAAGTATAAAATAGATATAATTCACTAAAAAACAAAATTGGGAAATTATATGGCTACACTTACATACCAAAAAAAATTTTGACTTTCCAACCCTGAAAACGAATATAAAATTTTTTGTTGATTTTAGTATCAATTTAATTCTTCCGGAAGTATAAAATGAGTTTACTTTACTATAAAAAAACAAAATTAGGAACTTAAATGGCTGTTTTTATATAACAATCATATGCCGATTTTCGAACCCTGGAATAGAATTTTAAATTATATTTATTTATTACACAAACATAATTTTTCCTGTAGTATAAAATAGGTTTAACTAACTGGAAAAACTAAAGTTAATTTTAATTAGCAAAAAACAACGTCAATTCCTTTTTGGTTACTTTTATGCTAAGAAAAATTCAATTTCCCAACCCTGAAAACGATATTTTAATTAAAATTTTTATTAACCATGCAACTCTTAATGAGGTATAAACTAGTTTTATTTAAGAAAAATTTTAAATTTTAAACCATTTTGGTCACTTTCATGTACTACAAACCAGGGGGTATTAACACAATAATGTGATACCATCAGGTTGATGCAATTCTCGTATGCAATTTCTTAATAAAATTTTCTTAAATAAGAACTGCTATCATATTCAACTAAGCCACCTAATAAGTGGTGACAAACACAATACACATGAGCGCTGATGCTGAAAGCGTTGCGGCTTTCGAAAACAGCTGTTCTGCTCTGCTGTGTAAGTTGAATAACAAAAAATGGATGTTGACTTTCCTTTGTATCTTGGAATATGTATCAATGTCTTTCTGAATTTAAAACAAAAAATTTCGAACAGTTAGCCTATAAATCTTAATTCAATTTAATATATTCTTTTGTTTAAACAAAAAAATATATTTCTTCTTTTAACGTAGTAGCACACGCCAAATTTCGTTTTTTAACTTTAATATGTAATTTTTTCTTATTCGTACAATAACCAACATGAACATGATTGACTCTGCATACAGTTTGCAACTCTTATTCATTTCATGTTTGAAACAACCATTTCAAAGTGACAAACACTCACTTGCTGTCTAATGCCAAGGCATTAGAAAACAAAACAGAAGAGGAAAAAAACAACAGAAATATATTATAAATTTACTACGAGAACGTAAAACTTGGCATTCATTCATTAATCGCATGTGGTATGGTAAAAACGAATACTTTTCACAAACACTGTACTAAAGAGAGAAAGGACTTGCGCATGCTGCCCGAGAGTACTCACTTAATATTTTCGTTTAAGATAATTATCGCTCTTTTAATGGCAAAAAACTACAGGTTCGGCCAGTTTTCCGAATCATGTTTGATTTGATTTATTAACAACAATGTTTTGGTCATTTCACACTCCATGTTACACACACACACACACACATACAAATATACTCAGTTCTCAAGGAGCCTACAATACAATTGCCAGTTTATGTTGATTATTATCATCATCATCATCATCATTATTGTAAAAGTCTTCATTATTACAATCACCAGGGAGATTCTCATCAACAGCAACAAAAGCAACTTCGTCGTTACAAAGAGCCTTAATATGCATTTAAGTGTTTATGTGTATGTGTGTGTGTTAGCGTGTGAGTGTGCTTATATGTATTTATTTTGTGTAGCATATAAAATACAACAAAAATCAACACAACTGTTAGTAGTAATCAAACAGAAGAGTCGAGTGTGTGTTCGTTTACGTTTACATGGTGACAACACCTTGTGCTGTTGAATCAGTTACTCGTGATAGCTGAACGCTAACGGTTACTCGCACACGATAAAGCAAGTCTGCTAGAAGAATATATATATATATATATATATTTTTTAAATACAAAATAAGTTGTTGCAAATAATGGCGCGTACTTGGAATATGTGATACAATTTGATTTTTCGCTATAAAATTGTGATTTGAATTCTTAACAATTGGCCAACAAAAAGATTTAAATAAAAAAAAAAAATAAAATAAAACCATAAGCCAACAACCAGCAAATTATTTTTATAAACACACATACATACATACATACACAAATATGTAACTGTTAATATTGAGTTAAGTGAGTATAAATATTAATGTGTGGCTTGTTTACTGGCATACGAGAGAGGAGACATTTATTTATTTTTTGTAGTTGTTGTTTATCATCACACAACCAGCCCATACACACGCACATGAATGAACTCACAGTGCGGTGGCTGCATGTGTGTGCATGTCTGTTCTTACTGTTTTTTTCAAGTATGTGAAATATTTATAAGAGTAGATGGTATGGCATGACTATTGTAATTTTGCAATAGTAACAATAAATTGATTTGTTTATGTGTGAGGGCGCCAAACAGTTTACGTTTGTGTGTATACGTAGGTTTAACATGTATGTATGTGTAGCATAAAAACTCTTGGCACTAAGAAAAAAATCAAATAAAAAAAAAAATAACAATAAAACGCGGGAAGTATTCAGAGTCTCTATTTGAAACTGTTTTAAATACAGACAAAAAAATATTTTTCTTAATATGGCATGCAGTCATGAATTTATACTTGAGTCAATTTGCATTTTATTGCCATAATTATCTTCCTGATCACATATACAAATTTTAATCAATTCAATTCAACGTATGAAAATTAAAAGCAAACAATTTTCAGACACATGAGGACCCCCGACTTCAAATCTGGGATCATGTTTTTATACCCTCCAAAAAATAATTTACTTGTCAATCCGCATGTAACACAGCGAAATATCCCTCTAAAAGGCCCCACAGACATCGTTCTTTTTTCACAGTTTTAACCGTACGGTTCAAACTGTACGGTTAAAACTGCTAGTGTGTGTTCAAAAGCCGACGTTCTTTTGGAACGTGCAAGAAATTTGTCGCGTCTTGATTTTAACCGTCAGTTTTCACACGCGTTCGTTGAAAACAGCTTGTGTGTCGAAGAACATTTAGCACCCCTGCAAACCGTGTAAATTTAAAACTGAAGAAAAGAACATATAGTGTGTGTGTGTGTGTGCATGGTCGTTGTACGTGTTAAGCCGTACAGTTTCAACCGTTCGGTTAAAACTGTTCCAAAGAACGAAGAGTGTACCCACCTTAAGACTACATAATGTATATATATTCTTGATCAGTAATTAAATCCAAGATGATCTGGCCACGTCCGTCTGTCCGTGTGTGAAAATCACTATTCACTCCAAATGAAAAGAGCCAGACCCTTGAAATTTGGTATGAATATATTTGGAAGCAGAGCACAGATTGCAATTCGAACTTGAGTCCAATAAAGGAATTCTCATCTTATTAATTTTTATAAATTTTTAAATCTCTTCATATTTAGTAAATGAATTGAAATACTAATAATTTGCTATTAACAATTAATTAATCAAATATGTTTATACCGTCCAAAAAAATAATAGGAGGGTATATTCAGTGAAGTATTTCTCTAAGGCCGTAAGTGTATATATTCTTGATCAGTGATTAAATCCAAGTGATGTCCGTCCGCCTGTGGATATGACGATACAGTTCAAACCAAAAAAGAGCCAGACTCTTGAAATTTGGTATAAATAAATTTCGAAGTTTAGCACAGGTCAAGTTCGTAAATGGGCTGAATCGGCCTAGAGGAAAAAAAGTTCCCCTAAGAAGAACTAAACCCAGCTCTAAAAAACAACATAGTTTTTAAAGTTTTTTTATTTTTTATTATTTTTTTTTGATGTGTTAACATCTATACGCGCGCCTCTAGGGCAGTAAACTATCCGTTTCAATACATACGCAAGTGTAAGTGTAAGAGTTTGTTTGTTTGTTGTTGTTGCTTGGCAGTCGGTATTGAAAGTGATTATTGGGCGATTTTCATATAATTTTCCCACGCGATTTTCTCCGGAAATTCATAGCCGATTTTATTAATTTTTGGATTAAAACGCTAGTGCGGGTTTCGACGAAGAGTTTAGGCCAAAAATTAAGGCGATCCGATATCGGCGAGCGGAGATTTAAGTGTTTTAATTCGGAGTATTAATTTGGAGTAACATTAAAAAAGTGTTTCATGTTGATCTTCGGTTTTGTCTTATGCATAGCAAAGAGAATAGTGACGTGGTTATACGTACATATATAAAAATGAGATAGCAACGTATGTAGCTTATGTACAAACATAACAATGTATGTATGTACATTTGTCTGTTGCTTTGCATTCTCTTTGTTTTTTGTGGGTTTAATATAAAATAAATAAACAAAAAGGTGTTAACACATCGCCCGTGAGTTCGAACACTCATTGATTTTTTTTTTTATCTTGGACCAGCACTCAGGGGATGACCCCTATATATGCAATGCATAGCGCCGGAACTGAAAATGAGGGGATAGTATTGAGGGGAATGATGAGAAGATGAGAAGAAGTTTTTTTTAGCTATTTCAGCCTTTTTTACTTCGCCGGCTAATTTTTTTGCTACAGGGCCGACGAAGGTGGGCGCTGTTACTCTGCCTTTAGTACATGATCGTGTCAGTCGCTGCCCATTATGTTCAGTGACCAGTGACTATGCCTTCATCATTGAAACAGGCTGGCAACAACTAACACAACCTCGCACTAATGCTGATCAGAAGAAATTCAACACAATATTACATGGCTCAGTGCGGGCTCGAACTCAGGACCCTCCGTTTCATAGTCTCGTGTTCTACTACTTCAGCCAACAGCATCCGTATTGAACGAATGATATATTTCTATTTCAAAGATGATACAAAGCATTAAACTTGGAGAATATCAGAAATTTTTTTTTTATTTTAAATGGGGGTGCCCTTTAATGGGTGTTGACGTAAAATATTATATGCAAAAAATAGTGTAAAAATTTAACAAATTGTATTCCTTAAGCCTAGATTCCTTAAAAATTAAATTTTTTAGCTTTTTTGACGAAACTGAGATGGTCTCTGATCTTCTTTTGCCATAAAAGCTTTTTTTTAATTTTTCCACAATTCTGGTGCAAAGTCTCGACTAACTTTGTTCAGTGAGTTGTGTTGTGCTCACTAAACACATTTTTTTTGGCAGTGCTGCCCTTGTAATTTAACTCGATTTTATAACAATTAAGTGGTGATTGAGCAATATTTTTAATTAAACTGTATTACAGGATGTTAGGTTCAAATCTGCGAAACTGCAAATTATTTTTTATTTATTTTTATTTTTTTTTAATTTTTTTTATTTTTAATAAATGAACGTGATTGCATTCTATTTATTAATTTTTTTTTTTTTTTTTTTTTTTTTTGAGAGTGGAATATTAAGAATATTTTTCATAGTCATTAAACCAGCAGAACGGATCAGTACTGATTTCGAGGCCGCTACGCCATCTCATCAGCGTTCTTTGTTTAATTTTTCCAGTTTTGCAAGTGGTGCTAGTTAGTAGGAATATCAACTATTTAACCAATATTTTAACGAAAATTGAATTTGAGAAGTTATCACATTCATATTTTTAAGTTATTACATTTTTGGTTAGTACGAAATTCTCCAACCCTGACAATTAACATCCTGTAATACAATTTACATAAACAAAAGGTTCACTATTAAAATAGAAATTCATACATTAATTTTTAATTAAACTTTTATATGGTTAATTGAGCTCAATAATGGCATTAATTGCTCAATTTAGGTGTATGTCTGACCATTGTATTCTATTTTAAATTATATTGAATTGATTTTGGCATGTGAATTTGTAAACCATTAAAATAATTGTAGGTTATACTCACTTTGTCATTTCGTGTGTAACGCAGCAAAATATTCCCGTAAGACCCCATAAAGTATATAAATTTTTGATCAATGATAAAATCTAAGACGATCTGGCCGTGTCCATCCGTCCGTCTGTGGAAACTACGATGCAGTGTAAACGAAAAAAGCCAGACCCCTGAAACTTGATATAAGTATATTTTGAGGGATAGAAAAGGTAACGTTTATAAATGGGCTGAATTGGGCTGGAGAGAAAAAAGTTCCCCTAAGAGGAACTAAACCACCCTCTAAAAAACAACATAATTTTTAAAGTTTTTTTTTGTAATTTTGTTAAGCAAATGATATATTTTTATATTAAAGAAGGTCCAAAAAATTAGTTTTTGGACCCCGCCCCCCTTTAGTGGGCGTTATTATATGCAAAAATAGTGCAAAAATTTAACAAATTGTTTTTCTTAAGCCTACATTCTTCAAAAATAAAATTTTTAAGCTTTAATGACGAAACTGAGACGTAACCTGGTACTCCTCTGCCCTACCCCCTCCTCTCCTTTGCCTCCTAAATGACTCTTCCAAAGAAAAAAATTCGAAATAGTTTTATGTCTGTGAATATAAATATGCCGAGTTAAATATGTTTTGACGTAAGCAGTTACGAAGTGAAGTTAAATATGTTATGACGTAACGAAATGTCACTCAGTGAAATATTTTTTTTTTTGTATGAAAATCCATAGTTATATACAATATGATTATGGGAGTGTTTTCTATCCCATACATTATTTTGTATATACTGGCAATGCATGCCAAATCCTTATTTGGCCACTGGAGCCAAAATCCCTCCAAGATCGTACACGCTCCCATGGCCACAAACTCTATTCAGCTATTCCAAATATTGTGTGTGATACCCCCATATTGTAAGACACCCCCATAATAATTTTTTATTTACTGGCAATGCATGCCAGCTCCTTATTCGGCCACCGGGGGGCAAAATCCCTCCAAGATCACACACACTCCCATCGCCTGTAAATTGATCTTTCATGGCATGTAAATATTTTCACGAAATGCTCAAAAAATTTATTAAATATGGATTTTCATAAAAAGAAACTTCACTGTTTGCCATTTCGTTACGTCATAACATATTTAACCTCACAGCTAAATACGTTGTTTCGTAAGTGCTTACGTCAAAACATGTTTAACTCGGCATATTTATCTTCACTCACATAATAAATTTTACATTTAATTATCCCAAATATTCATTTTTAGAGTCTTATGGCAAGGGTGAAATGTCTCCCCCACGGCCCTTGCCAGAGGGACCCCAAAATATACAGATTTAATGCTCTCCAAAAAGAATTGGATCCCATAAAGTATATATACTTTTGATCAGTGGTGAAGACTAAGACGGTCTAGCAATGCCGATACGTTCGTGTGTGGAAAACATGTTGTAGTCTATTTTTGGACCCCGCCCCCTTCAGTGGGCGCTGACGTACGACATTATATGTATAAAGGAACCCACCCAGTGAAACATTTTAATTTTACGTACTAAATATTTGGAGGGTATTTAAGATTCGACCCGGTCGAATATAAAGTTTTTACTTGTTTTTTTTTGATATATCCGAAAATGTACCGGTTCGAACAGTTTCCAATTGACAGGAGTAAGAAACCTTTTCAGGAGACATCAGGAAAGCTTCCTAGGAACTCAAAACGTCGAGAGCTAATGAAAACTCAATTTTTCAAAGCGGGGTAAAACCAGCAACTTTCAACATTTTTTATTGGAAAATTTTAAATTTTCTTAGAGGACATTAATTTTGCAGGCAATAGCTAAATTTAGTCCTATTTTAATTGACGGCCCTAAATATTGGGTTTATTTCAGAAACCGTTTGATAAAAATTACATAAATTCCTGTCACCCTTTTGAAATATGCGTTCAGAAAATTTCAGAAAGGAATGGTACTCAAAAAAAAAATTCCGAAATTACCCAAGAATATAATTATTTTATTAATTTGACTAAAGACTAAGAAGCCGGAAGTCTCGAGTTCAATTCCACGCTCAGCTATGAGTTCTTCTGATCCTAGTACTGGCCAGTTGACAATTACCGGCAGCCAGTGACACTAACCTGTACTAGAGAGAGTAGAGCAACAGCACCATCCTTCGTCAGCCCTTTAGTAAAAATTAGTCGGTGCACAGTGGGGTCATATGACCTTTTTTCACGGATTTCTTAATTTCTCAACAACGACAATAGCGAGGATCGCAAAATTTTACGTGGATAGATCTGAAACTAATTCGCATATTTTAGCAAACATTTTAGCGGAAGTCAGATACTTTTATTTCCGGTGCAATGTGCAGCACATGTAGGGGTCATTCACGCTGGGTGCTGGTCCTAATAAATAAAAAACTAAGTGTAGGCCTGGCTGATATTCGTCTTAATGCTGGGGCCTTGACATTGACATATAAATTGTTGTCAATAGTGGCATCAATGTGGCATCACTTCCGGATCTGGACTGTGCATCATCTCATTGAGACTTCTTTGGCAGTTACTGCTGCTCTGCAATATTTAATTGTTAAGAAAATATAAAAATCTCATTAAAAGCATTTCATACTCTTTAACGGAAACTTGCAAGTATTTATTTATTTAATTATAAAAAAAAACTTTGAACAACTATTTCGAGTTTCCTGATTGTAATAATTTTAGTTACCCAAATTGTCTGGGGTATTGCCTTATTTATTAAATGTACTTGCAAAAAAAAAGCATTATATTTTACAAAGTTTTACAGAATAAATTGGCTATAAAATCAATTTTGGACTAGTTAAGCAAAAGTCTGTAATCCCAATTTATATTCAAATACAAAAGCAGAACACTTTTTCAACTTTATTGCAAAAGTCTTTGTACTAATCTTTAGAAATATATATGTGTGTGTGTGCGTGTGCGCGCGTGTGTGTGCTAGTCATCGTAATGTTTCTAATTCAATTTTATTACAAAAATAACTTATTTTATAAATTTTCTTACCAACTTCTTACGATATTTTACACTGATGTTTAATTTAATGATCAAAGTTGTTCGCATCGCTGCTAAGCAACTTAAGGATTCTTGCAGTTTCTTAAGTTTTTCCTCTTTATATGCCGTTTGGTTGTGCACACACACACACATGAACACACTTACAATCAAACAGTCAATTACACACACACTCACTTACGACTTTGTATCGATGCAGTAGTTCAAATACGGCGAATTTATTATTTAAGCCATTTAAAGTTTTGCCAAAGAGTTTTCATAAAACGGGGAAAGAAATGGGTCTAAATTTACGTGGATACTTTTCTAACAGTTTTCGGACTCGATTTAAAAAAACCTCATAAAATTTAGAGAAATGTAAGACCTCTTTATTTGAGTCAATAGGAAGGAGAATCTTTAAAATTCAATATTTAAAAATGATTTCAGGTGGCTCACGAATAAATTCTTCAATATTGGCTTCTAGTGTGTCAAACGTGGCGGGCTTTTCCCTATACACATGGGCCTTTACACAGGCCTACAAAAAACTAGTCTAAAGGCGTTATATTTGTTGATGTAGCCAGTCAATTGACCGACCTCAAATGTAAAAAAAATTGTTCACTAACCTCGCCTTTCAATTGGACCATTGTTTCGCCTACTGTAAGACAAGTGGCGTCGTCTTGCTGAAACCATCTGTCAGCCAAGACCAGCTCTGCCGTTTTGGAAGAAAAAGCAAAATTTGTGATCACCATTCACAGTAACGTTCTTTCCTTATTGTGTTTGAAAAAAGGTGCCCTTTTTAATAATTAAATTTAATACGTTTTGCAAAAAAGGAAGTTACTAAAAAAATTACCCTTTAGTTCAACTTATTATACCCTTCAGAAAAAAATGAAAGGCTATATATATGGGTTTGTCATTCCGTGTGTAATTTCTTCGATATTCACATGGGACCCCATATATTCTGGATCCTTATGAATAGCGATGACGATTAAGCGATGACCGTCTGTCCGTCCGTCTCTACGTGAAATCGGTTTTCCCAAGCCCCCAGCAGAGCTAAAGACTTCGTTATTAGACTGTTGGATTAGAAATGAACTTAAAAAGAACTTATACTCAGAAAAAAATCCGAAATACAGGGCCAGAGCTGGGAAATTTACACATATTTCTCGACGCAAAATTAACTACCAAAAACCAATTATTTTTTTGTAAATTAAAACTGTTTCATACTTTGGGAAACCTCAAATCATTTTTAAAAACTAAAAAAAAAAAAATTTTTTCCAGGGATGGGAAATTGCAAGTTTTTTTTAAGTACATGCAACATTTTGTAGTACATGAAAGTGACCAATATGGTTAACAATTTTAAGTTTTTCTTAAATAAAACCACTTTATAACTCCTGAAGAGTTGCACTGATAAAAATAAAAAAAAATTTAATTTCACTTCCAGGTTAGGGAAAATTAAAGTTTTTTTGGTGCATGCAATTTTTTGTGGTACATGTAATAACCAAAATGGTTACAAATTTTGAGTTTTTTTTAAATAAAACCACTTTATACATCATGAAGATTTGCATTAATAAAAAAAATTTTAAAATTCAAATTTTTCTTACAGGGTTGGGAAATCGAAATTTTATTTTACATATAAAAGTAACCAAAATGGTTAAAAATTTAAAATTTTTCTTTAATAAAGCTACGTTATACCTAGTGAAGAGTCGCATTGATAAAAGATCAAAACAAAGGAAAAATTTAAATTTCACTTCCAGGGTTGGGAAGTTTAAAGTTTTTTTTGGTACATGCAATATATTGTAGTACATGAAAGTGACCAAAATAGTTGCAAATTTTAAGTTTTTTTTTTAAATAAAACGACTTTATAACTAAAGAAGCCTAGGATTGGTAAACAAATTCAAATTTCGCTTCCAGGGATGGGAAATTGAAATTTTTTTATACATAAAAGTAACCAAAAAGCTAACTAACGTCGGTTTTTTACTAATTAAAACTATTTTTTAATTCAGGAAAAAAAATTGGTATCAAATATAAAAACAAATCAAAATTTCGATTCCAGGGTTGGATAACTGCAATATTTTGAAAGTGACCAATATGGTTAAATAAAACCACTTTGTACCTCATGAAGAGTTGCATTGGTAAAAAAAAAATATATATGTATATATATTAAAATTTCTTTTCCAGGGTTGGGAAATTGAATTTTTTTTTAAACGTAAAAGTAACCAAAAAGCTAACTAACGTCGGTTTTTTTACTAATTAAAAATATATTTTAATTTAGGAAAAACAAAATTGGTATCAAATATAAAAACAAATCAATTTTCGATTCCAGGGTTGGATAACTGCAATATTTTGAAAGTGACCAATATGGTTAACAATTTTAAGTTTTTCTTAAATAAAACCACTTTGTACCTCATGAAGAGTTGCATTGGTAAAAAAAAAAAAAAATATATATATATATATATATATATATATATATGTATATATATATATATATATATATATATATATATATATATATATATATATATATTTATATATATATATATATATATATATATATATATATATATATATATATATATGTATATATATATTAAAATTTCTCTTCCAGGGTTGGGAAATTGAATTTTTTTTAAACGTAAAAGTAACCAAAAAGGCAATTGACGTTGTTTTTGCCAATTAAAACTATTTTATAGTTGAGGAAGAACAAAATTGGTATTAAAATCTTAAAAATCAAAATTTCGAATTCAGGGTTGGACACAAGAAATATTTTGTAGTACATGAAAATTGCGTCTCAGCTCCGTCATAAAAGCTTAAAAATCTCATTTTAAGGAATGTATGTTTAAGTAATACAATTTGTTATATTTTTACGCTGTTTTTGCATATAATCACGCCCACTAAAGGAGGCGGGGTTAACAAATTTTTATATATTTATTTTATGGCTTCATATGAACGCGTTTGACATGAAAATATATCATTTGCTTAACAAAATTACAAACAAAATTTTATAATTATATTGTTTTTTGGAGGTTGGTTTAGTTCTTCTTAGGAGAACTTTTTTCCCTCTGGCCCGATTTAGCCCATTTACGAACTTGAGCTGTGCTAAGCTTCAAGATTAATTTTTACCAATTTTCAAGGGTCTGGCTGTTTTTGTTTAGACTGAATCGTAACATCCACAGGCGGACGCGCGGTGGGACGGACGTGGCTACATCGTTTTATATATAATAACTGATCAAGATTATATATACTTTATGGAGTCTTAGAGGGATATTTCGCTACGTTACACACGGCATGACAAAGTGAATATACCCTTCAATTCATATTTTTTTGTTAGAGGGTATAAAATTATTCGATTAATCAATTGTTTAAAAAAACGTTTTATAATTAATATTTTAATATATTTATTGAATATGACGATATTTAAACATTTAAAAAATTATTAAAATATCATTTGCTTTATTGGACTCGAGCTCAAATCTGCAAATTGGAAATAATTTTTTTTATGAATTTTTATTAATTTTAATTTGTTTTTATTAGGATTTAATTTAGAAATGAATATAAGAAGTTGTCATATTCTATTTCATTAAAAACATTAAAATCCATTAAATAGTTGATACTCCTAATGGCTAGTGCCGCCTTTAAAAATAGCAAAAGTTGAACAAAGAACGCTGATGAGATGGCGTAGCGGCCTCGAAATCTGTACTGATCTGTAGTTTAATGATGATAAAAATATTCTAAATATTTCACTCTTAATAAAAATAACTTAAGTTAATAAAAATTCATAAAAATATAATAAGCAGATTTGAATTTGAGCTCAAAAAAATAATTATTATTTTAATAATAAAATTAATAAGTGCGACAAATAAAACTTGATATTTATAAAAATGTTTAATTTTTCGATTTCTTTTATTTCCAGCAAATTCTTTGTCCACCCTAGACTTTAATTAAACAATTAATAAAAAACAAAAATTTTTTAAAGCAAATAGAGAAGAAAACTTCATTAAAAATTATAATTTAAGTGCGGCACGAAAAAAAGTTAAACAAAATAAAATAATAACAATAAAACAAAAGCGACGACAAAAACATTAAAAACGACTTCTAATGGAAACAATGAAAACATCTTAAAGTCCTTTAAACTACCGGCTACATAAAAAAACTTCTTGCCAACAAGATACACAACTAAGCCAAGCAAATAACAATAACAACATGATGACATGAAAGGGTATAAAAAAAGTTAATAAATAAACAAAGAAACGGAAGCAAAAAGAAAGTGAAAAACTGTAACAAAACAATTAACTCCGAAAAAAAGAATGAAATGAAATATTAAAAAAAATATCAAAACGGAAAAAATAGTAAATGTTTGGAAAAATACAAACATCCGTGATTTGCATTTTAATGAAATAAATAATATTTAGAAAAAAAAGCGGAAGTTAAAACTGAACCAAAAAAAAAAGGAAAAAATAAACAAATTGAAATGAAAATATTTTATGAATAGGGCAACAAGTGTATTTAAATTAAAATAAGTGAAAATTTTAAATTTCCAGCAACAAAAAACAAATAAAATTCCCACTTATAAACACAATCGTACACCCACTTCCGTTTGATGCTAAAGGAAACGGATATGCTTGTTACCTAGATGGTGTATACAATAAATATATGCAAATAATACAAGTGTGTGTGTGTGTGTGTATGTGGGTGTGCAAATCTAATACCATCCAATAAATTTGCAAGTTGAATACAAAAGGACGTCGTAGCAGGAGATAAAGACACTTCCGCCTTTAACACTCCAACTAATACACACTTCATTCATACTTTTCACACCGGATATGCACATAAAGTGCAATTCGTAACAATGGAGATCGATGTTAATCTACGCAAGCCAACAACGGCAAATGGCTTAGAGCTCAAGACCATCTCAGCTGGCAGCTATAGCAACGGCAATGGTCACAGCAATCTGCACTGCCATCTCTACAATAACAACAACGGCATTAATAATACCACTACAGCAGCAGCAGCAACAACAGCAGCAGCACCTACTACAGCACTAACACCAGCATCAGCAGCAGCATCAGCATCATCTGCATCAACGCCATCGTCGAGCCCACCATTTGGATGTTGCGGCATTTTTAGCCGTCTCTTGTGCAGCAGTCACACGCGTGGCAAAACCGCCACTTCAAGTGACGATTACAATACTTACAACAATTGTGGCACAATGTCGCTAACGACACAAACTAATTGCAACAATGCTGCAACGGCTTTAGCCGGCTTAACTGCAGCCCCCTCAGCTCCGCCACATAATCCTTCCTACATGAATCTATTGAAGAAAAATCACACACATCGTCGTACACCGCAGGAGATTTATTTCGAGAGTCGCGGTAAATCTTGCAAGAAACTATTGAAATTCAACGGCAACTCCAATAAGGTAAGCAGCCGCAAATCTTATTTATACCAGCATTTGATTTCCTCTAATACGAGTATCTATCTCTACGCTGGTCTCGCACAAAATTCTATATGTTGCTTCATAAATCTCAGATGCCAGTTATGTGATCTTGTGTTGTTTGCCTTGGCCATGCATGTTTAAGCAAGTGCTTGCGTGCATTAAACGGGTATATCATAAAATATTTGTCTGCTTTTATATTATTTTATTTATTTTTTCTGAATCGCACGGCCACACAAGAACAACTGACTGCAGCATCAGCAATATTATGAAAGAAAGTATGCAGTCATTGTTATCTAATCTGTAATCTCAAATATTTTCGTATTCTGTTTCTTGTGAGTTTTTTCTTTTTCAACTTTAACGTGTTCTTATTCTGTTTTGCATATCCATGTTTTCATATGTGGGGTTGAAAGACAACACGGCTTTGAAATACACTCGAAAAAATTTGGTTCTCTAAGAATTTTTTGGTATTAAAATTTTAAAAGTTAAAATTCGATTTCATAAATTCGATTCCAGAGCTGGAAAGCTTAAATCTATTTTGGTCCAAAAAATTAACCGGAAAAAACTAATAATTAATACAGATAAGAACTGGGCCCAAATTACCGCATTCGATATCGATCGAAATTTCAATACAATTTATGTACAAATTTCGATCGATATCGAATGTCGTAATTTGCCCCCTGGTATCACATTCAACTAAGTCACCTAATCAGTTGGTGACAAACACAATACACATGAGCACTGATGATGGAAGTGTTGCGACTTTCGAAAACAGCTGGTCTGCTCTGCTGTGTAAGTTGAATAACTAAAAAACTGATGTTGACTTTCCTTTGTGCCTTGGAATATTTATCATGTCTTCCTGAATTTAAAACAAATTTTGAACAATTAGCCTATAAATCTTAATGCAATCTAATACTTTTTTATACCCTCCAAAAAAGAATTTGGAGGGTATATTCAGTTTGTCATTCCGTTTGTAACGCATCGAAATATCCATCTCAGACCCCATAAAGTATATATATTCTTGATCAGTGATGAAATCTAAGACGAACTGAGCATGTCCGTCCGTCCGTCCGTCCGTCCGTCTGTGGAAATCACGATTCAGTCCAAACGAAAAGAGCTAGACTCTTGAAATTTTGCATAAATATATTTTAAAACTTAGAGCAGGTTAAGTTCGAAGATGGGCTAAATCGGGCAAGAGGGAAAAAAGTTCCCCTAAGAAGAACTAAACCAACCCAGAAAAAACAACATAATTTTTAAAGTTTTTTGGTTATATTGTTAAGCAAATGATGTATTTTTATGTCAAATACGGTCCAACGCCTTAAACTTGGAGCCATTAAATAAAATAAAAATATTTTTTGACCCCGCCCACTTCAGTGGGCGTTATTATAGGCAAAAATAGCATAAAAATTTTACAAATTGTTTTACTTAAGCCTACATTCCTTAAAAATAACATTTTTAAGCTTTAATGACGAAGCTGAGACGAAACCTGGTACTACTCTGCCCTACCCCCTCCTTCCCCTTCGCCCCCTAAATGACCCTACCAAAAAAAAATTGTTTTTAAAATTTTGTATATAATCATCCTAAGCATTTATCTTTAGAGTTTTATGACTGCCGATTTCTGCCCTAGCCCCCCCCCCCCGCTTCTTCCTTTGCCCCCTAAATGACCCTACCAAAAAAAAAATTTTTTTTTTTAATTTTGTATATAATCATCCCAAGCATTCTTTAGAGTTTTATGACTGCCTGTTGCTGCCCTACCCCCTCCTCCCCCTTTGCCCGCTAAATGACCCTATCAAAACAAAAAAAATTAATTTTGTATATAATTATCCCAAGCATTTATTTTTAGAGTTTTATGACAAAGGTGAAATGTTTATACCACAGCCCTTGCCAGAGCGACCCCGCCAAAATACAGTTTTTATAGCCTCCAAAGAGAATTGGACCCTGAAAAGTAAATGTATATATTCTTGATCAGTGATGAAGTCTAAGACAGTCTAGCAATGCCCATACGTTCGTCTGTGGAAAACATGATTTTGTATATTTTTGAACCCCGCCCCCTTTAGTGGGCGTTGACGTACGATATTATATAAAGGAACTTTGTCCCACCAAGTTAAACATTTCAAATTCACTTACGAAATATTTGGAGGGTATTTAAGATTCGACCCGGTCGAATATAACGTTTTTACTTGTTTGTTATTTTTTTGGTTAATTAAACCCATTTTAGACTTCGGTAAGAACAAAGTTTTTATTTATAAAAAATATAAAAAATTCGATTCCAGGATTGGCCAATTGAAATTGTTTTTTTGTATATAAAAGTCACCAAAGAAGCAGCAGAGGTTTTTCTTCTTGCTAATTAAAACTATATTATAATTTAGGATGAATAAAATTGGCATTAAAAATTTAAAAAAACTAAAATATCGATTCCAGAGTTGGAAAATTGAAATATTTTTTGGTGCATGAAAATTACCAAAAAGTTTATGAATATTAATTTTTTTTAATTAAGACTATTTTATACTTTACTAAGTATTGAATTGCTATTAAAAATAAAAAATGTGTATCCAGGGTTGCAAAATGGAATTCTTTCTTTCTTTGTTGTATAAAGGTAATAAAAAAACCGCTAATTTTGGGTTTTTCTTGGTGAATTAAACCTATTTTTAGAGTTCAGGAAGTATTAAATTTGTGTAAAAATCCAAAAACTAAAAATTTAATTCCAGGGTTCCAAAATCGAAATATTTTTGGTACATAAAAGTTCTTAATTAGTGGATTAAATCTATTTGATACTTCAGGAAGAATAAAATTTATATTAAAATAAAACAAAAAGAAAATAAAAAATTTGATTCCAGGGTTGGAAAAATAGAATTTTTTTCTTTGGTACATAAAAATAATCAAAAAAGCCATTAATTTAGATTTTTGTGAATTAAACCCTTTTTTATTTCTCAGGAAGAATTAAATTTGTGTAAAAAACCACAAAAATTAAAAATTCTATTCCAGGGTTGGAAAAGCGACATATTTTTGGTACATAAAAGTTTTAATATTGGACTTTTTCAGTGGATTATACTTATTTAATACTTCAGGAAGAATAAAATTGATTTAGAATTAAAAAAAAAACAAAAATTAGATTCCAGGGTTCGAAAATCCAATTTTTTTTGGCACGTACAAGTAACCAAATTAGTAAAAAATTTTGGGTTTTTGGTGAATTAAACCTATTTTATACTTCAAGAAGGCTTAAATTTTTATTAAAAGCTCAAAATATTAAAAATTCTATTCCAGAGTTGGACTATCGAAATTTTTTCGTACATAAAAATATACATATATGTTCCTAATTTTATACAGTTCAGGAAGAATTAGATTGGCACTAAAAATAAAAAAAAAACAAAATTCGATTCCAGGGTTCGAAGATCCAAATTTTTTTGCCACATACAAGTAACAAAATAAGTTACAAATTTGGATTTTTTGGTAACTTATAGCTTTTTTATACTTCAAGAAGGGTTAACTTGGTATTAAAAGGCCCAAAAATTCAAAATTCTGTTCCAGGGTTGGCCAATCAAAATTTTTTCGTACGTAAAAGTATATATATATATGTTCCTAATCTTGGGGTTTTTTTGTGACATCAATGTATTTTATACATTAGGAAAAATTCGTTTGGTATTAAAAATCAAAAATTTTATTCCAGGGTTCGAAAATCGAATTTTTGTTGACACATAAATTTATACATATGTTACAAATTTTGTTTTTTTTTTGGTGAATTAAAGCTAGTTGATATTTCAAGAAGAGTTAAATTGATATTAGAACAGAAAAAATATAACAAATTCTGTTCCAGGGTTCGAAAATCTAAATATTTTTACACATAAAAGTATCCACATATGTTTCTAATTTTGTTTTTGTTTTTGGGGGGTTAAATCTATTTTATACTTAAAGAAAAGTTAAATAGGTATTAAATCCCAAAAAAAAATCTGTTCCAGAGTTGGACAATCGACATATTTTGGGTATATAAAATTATCCAGATATGTTCTTAATTTTTTTTTGTGATTTAAATCAATTTTATACTTCAGAAAAATGAGATTGGCACTAAAAATTAAAAAACAAAAGTTAGATTCCAGGGTTCGAAAAACGATTTTTTTGTACTTCAAAGTAATAAGTAGGACAACAAACTTTTTTTACTGTGCCCCAATTGAGAGGCGAGCTCGTTGAGCAGTTTACTTCACGTTTGGGCTCGATCAATTGGCCACCCAGATCGTGCGAATTAACGCCTTTTTATAGGGTTATTCTAAGGCTCATGTCTTTAGGGACTGGCTCGCAACGGCTGAACGCACTGAAAAACAAATTTTAAATATTTACTCCTCAGATACCGGTCTATATGCTGGAAGGAGTATTTTAAAATTGTAGCTAGCGCATGGACCATTTGAGGTAGCAGCTGTCAACATTCACTTGAAATCATCTTTGAACATTGAATTATATAAATTTAACATATTTTCTTAATCAGATACGAAAGTTCTTAAGAAATCTCCCATTAATTTTTTTTATACTAAAACTATTTTGTTGTGAGTGTAGAGCTGCATATAAATATTTGCATGTAAACATAATAATAAAACATCCTTTTAGATGCAACATCAATGTTCACATGTTGCAGAAGTACAATCGTGTGTGTGAGTGTATGTGTATTTTACACTGTTTAACATCCTCATTATATACTTAAAAAATATTTTATTTGCTTAATGCAAACGGTATCAGAAGAACAATATCTACACGCAAGCAGGCACACACACACACATAAGCAGATGCCTGTGCACTTATTCTACTACAACATCAGACTAAACCAAAACAATCAGCCACCCGAACCAACCATCTGACTAACCAGCCAACCAACGAACATCGAGTGTGCATCAGCATAATGCATTAGCAAAGATTTTATTATATTTGCAACAACTATTGTTGCATGAAGTCGTTGTTATTGTTAAACAAATATTGTGGCATGCTGCACAGCAAACACAAAAGTAACGCATTTGAATTATTTCAGCATGGCAAATTATTGTATGCCGCTGCTTATATCTGTTTTGATATCCACAGAGATTGAAATGAGTACCAGTGCTTAAGCTCGAGCTTCATAATGCTTTGACACTTTTAGCTCATGCATTATTCTGTAGTTTGTATGGGAATATCTTCAAGCCTCTTACCAAAATTCTGTATAAAGGACTGCCACTTTATGCTCAACTTCATGTCATTTCAAGATCCTTGGCGATACATTTAGCAGCAAAATTAGGATGGCCTCAGCATAAAAATTAGGATGAAATATAAATATTCGAATAAAAAGTTTTATTTACTTACTTTTAGTACGTGTTGCATTTTTTGCATCGCAAAAAATTTATACTTATTTGATTCAATTAATAAATTAATGCGGCACTGAACATATCAAATTGACAGGAGGTACAATCATATCTTCTTATTACAAAGAATAAGTAAGAAAACCTCTTATTACCTCAATGAGGTAATGAACAATATCTCATTACCTCAATGAGAGGCAAACCTCTTATTACTTCAATGAGGTAATTCACAATATCTTATTAGCTCAATGAGGTAATGCACAATATCTCATCACCTCAATGAGGTAATGCACAATATATCATTACCTCAATGAGGTAATGCACTATATCTCATTACCTCAATGAGGTAATGCACAATATCTCATTACCTCAATGAGGTAGTGCACAATATCTCATTACCTCAATGAGGTAATGAGAGGTTCTTAAAATCTTTCGGGTTTGCCGAAATGTATGAGATCTTTATTTGACTAGATAGAACGATCTATATACAGGGTTGGCATATATGAGGTTAGGAAGTAAATTGGCAGTCAGATGATGAAATTTCAAGAATTGAGTTGTCGTTCTTAGACATATTTTTATGAAAAGTTTGGGAAATTTTAACTGTGGAAAGTCGGTTAATCATTGTTTGCTTTGAACGTTTGTGAATTGGCTGTTTGGAAAACTGAACGAAAACAACGTAACAACAGCAAAATCTTCTGTAGTGATGAGCCCCATTTTTCAATAAGGCCCTTGTGTAAAAAAACAAAATTGTCGCATATGAGACTCACAATATTCACAAATAATCTTAGAATAAGAAAGTGACGCTATGGTGAGGTTTGTAGTCAGGCTTCGTCCTCGACTAGTATTTTTTTTCGAAAAAAGGCAAGAAAACGCCGTTACCGTAAGTCCCCTTTCACACACATCAGGTTTACTTGATAAATTTTTCTTCAATTTTCTTTTGAACCTGCATTTACGTTCAATACACACGAAACGTCATGTCAAGGTTTTCTTCATTGCTGTACATTCATTTAATATATTACGGATGATAAAACAAAAGAAAATATAAAAACTGACTAGTACCGTCAAGTCTGTACTTATTTTCACGCTCTTCACCGCTCTCTCCTAAAAAAAGATCAAAACTTGATGAGTCAAACCTGATGTGTGTAAAAGGGGTCTAAGTTCCCTGCGCTACTAAACCATGATAACAGATTTTTTTGTGGCCACAATATATCAATGATGACATCAGTGACCTTTGGTTTTAGCTAGATGGCACCACAAGCCACACCCGGGCCAAACATTTCAGTTATTACTTGAGAAATTTTACGGTCTCGTAACTTATCGATGTGGCGATATCTATTAGCCGTCTCGTTCTGGTGATTTAACGCCGCCAGATTATTTGCTCTAAAGCCATTTCAAAGACGTGGCTTAGGTGAAGCATCCACAAACAACAGACGTTTTCATAGATGAAATTCGGTGTTGTATTGACGAGATAAGAGAAACTTTGTCGCAAAATGTGGTTCAAAATTTTGTGAAAAAAGCGGACGTCTGCCAACGCGTTAAAAGTGGCCTTTCGCTCCACTCATATATCATTATTAATTCCCATATTTCTATTTTACATTTTGGTATCAATGAAACTGAATTTAAAAAAAAAAAATTATTTTTAAGCTAATTTTTTTTTTCTAACCTCAAATTTGCAAACTCTTTATTTCAATGCTTAAAAATGATTTCATGTAAATGTTGGCCGCGGTTAAGCCGTAATTGACTCATAAGCTGGGTACAATTTCGCCATACTCTCTCCATCGGTCCATATCTCACTAATAAATTCTTCAATATTGTCTCATGAGCCTTAACACATGCCCACCAAAAATAGTTCACATGCTTTAAATCGCACGATCTAGGCGGCCAATTGACCGGCCCCAAAAGTGAAATAAACTGTTCACCGGACTCGCCACTCAGTTGGGCCATTGCTTCGCTTATTGTGTGACATGTGGCACCGTCTTGTTAAAACCACATGGCAGACAAGTCCATACCTCCATGGGCATAAAAAAAACTATTCATCGCAAAGTAGCTTTCGCATTCACAGTAACGTTGCTGCCTTCGTCGTCTTTGAAAAATAATGCCGCCTGCCCATAATCCACAATAAACAGTTCATTCTTCGGGATGCATTCGCTGTTCTTATAATGATTCTGGCTACTATTCACACGACAATACGGCAATTTTCCTTGTTCTTGTATCCATTCAAGCAGAAATGACTACGAGACACTTTCTTAAAGGAACATGAATTTTAATAATTAAACTCAATAATTTGCAATCGCTGTTCGTTTGGAAGTCGATTCTTGGTTAAATTATGAAGACCAAACTGAACATGTTTAATAGTAGCATGTTCCAGGAAAACAGCTGAGCTGCCAAAAACAGTGTTGCCAATAAGAAAGTTGGCGAAAACTCAACCGTTATTTTTATTTCTCTCTACTGTTAACATGCTTATCAACTTGTATTCTAGCCTTTTAAGGTAGTGCTTCTAATATCGCATTAATTTCTTAACGGGAATATATATATTTTATATTAACTGTTTTGTTTAGTTATAAAAGAAAATGCTCGCCTGGTTGCCGGCTACAAATGTGCTTTTACATGTGACTCTATTTATTAAATATATAAACATTTTCTGCATCACTGTACACGCTGCATAGTGGAACAGAATGCTAAAAATTTTGTGCAAAATATTTTTTCCATTTTATATTCTTTATATGACGTTGAGAGATGCATTTTTAATTGAGTCAATATATCCATAATTAGCTTCCTGTTTACATGTACAAAATTTAGTCAATGCAATTAACGTATGACAATTAAAAGTAAACATTTTTATACCCTCCAAAAAAGAATTTCAAGGGTATATATTTACTTTGTCATTCCGTTTGTAACGCATCGAAATATCCATCTCAGACCCCATAAAGTATATATATTCTTGATCAGTGATGAAATCTAAGACGATCTGAGCATGTCCGTCCGTCCGTCTGTGGAAATCACGATTCAGTCCAAACGAAAAGAGCTAGACTCTTGAAATTTGGCACAAGCTTAGAGCAGGTTAAGTTCGAAGATGGGCTAAATCGGGCAAGAGGGAAAAAAGTTCCCCTAAGAAGAACTAAACCAACCCAGGAAAAACACCATAATTTTTAAAGTTTTTTGGTTTTTTTGTTAAGCAAATGATATATTTTTATGTCAAATACGGTCCAACGCCTTAAACTAGGAGCCATAAAATAAAATAAAAATATTTTTTGACCCCGCCCACTTTAGTGGGCGTTATTATAGGCAAAAATAGCATAAACATTTAACAAAATGTTTTACTTAAGCCTACATTCCTTAAAAATAAAATGTTTAAGCTTTAATGACGAAGCTGAGACGAAACCTGGTACTACTCTGCCCTACCCCCTCCTTCCCCTTCGCCCCCTAAATGACCCTACCAAAAAAAAAATTATTTTAAATTTTGTATATAATCATCCTAAGCGTTTATTTTTAGAGTTTTATGTCTACCTGTTTCTGCCCTACCCCCTCTTCCCCTTTGCCCTCTTAATAACCCTATCAAAAAAAGAAATTTTAATTTTGTATATAATCATCCCAAGCATTTATTTTTAGAGTTTTATGACAAAGGTGAAATATTTCCCCCACAGCCCTTGCCAGAGCGACCCCGCCAAAATACAGTTTTTATACCTTCCAAAGAGAGTTGGACCCTATCAAGTAAATATGTATATTGTTGATTAGTGATGAAGTTTAAGACGGTCTAGCAATGCCCATACGTTCGTCTGCGGAAAACATGATATTGTCTATATTTGAACCCCGCGCCCTTTAGTGGGGGTTGACGTACGATATTATATAAAGGAACTCTGTGCCACCAAGTTAAACATTTTAAATTCACTTACTAAATATTTGGAGGCTATTTAAGATGCGACCCGATCGAATATAACGTTTTTACTTTTTTTATTTTTTCCACAATTTAGGTGGAAGTCTGTTCTAACTTTGTTCAGTGAGTTGTGCTGTGCTCAGTAAACACACTTTTCAGCAGTGCTGCATTTGTAATTTTACTCAATATTATAACAATTTAATATTTATTGAACAGTATCCAATTAATTAATTAAATTTTATATGTTAAATTCTTCTGGTTTCTTGACCTCTTATTAATTATTATTGTATTCTGATATTTTTAAGCTTAAGGTCTCTTTATTTTCATTTAATTTTTAATTTCAATATTTCGTCACTCCTTTGTGTGACTTCTTCAGGAAATTAATTATTTTATTTAATATTAATTATTTTATTTATGAAATAATTAATTTCCTGAAGAAGTCACACAAAGGAGTGACGAAATATTGAAATTAAAAATTAAATTAAAATTAAGAGACCTTAAGCTTAAAAATATCAGATTACAATAATAAATTTTATATGGATAATTGAGCTCAATAATGTCGTTTAAGCCCAATTAAGGTGTAGGTTTGAACTTGATATTAGATTTTATAAACCTTTTTTTAATAATTTTTTGTAAAGGGATATTTCCGGGCTGTAGGAATAGTGGCGCGAGTGAAAATCCAGCAGATGTACATAAATTGAAAATATGTTCTCATAGAATTATCAAAATGAAACTCGCCTTGCTGTTGTCTATGCAAAGATTACAAAAGAGTCTGTGCGTAGAGAAATTTGAAACTATATTTCTATGCATTTGCTGCATAATCATTTAAGAGTGCAGGCAATCAATGCGTTTCTAGGATACTCAAAATGAAAATAATCTCTTCAGGTTGCTGAACAAAACTAATTGATTTGGAAAATTATGAAATACATGAATTTCATAATAACAACAAATAAACCCGTCAAAGAGCACACAATCCTTTAAATACAATTTCAACCTAAATTCCTTTTAAATACTCGTACTCCACAGCAAACAAAAAAAAATTAAATAAAATCCCTGCCAAAAGCGATACATTTACACTCTAATTACACTTCGGTCCCATTGTCTTTATGAACATCATCAAAATTTGTTTGCAAATGTTTCTTCTGCTAACAATGCTTGTTGTCAAAAAGAAAAGAAGAATGTCAAATAACAAGAAAGAAAAAAAAACCAGTCAAGTTGAAAGAGAAAAGAGTTTATTTCTTTTTTATTTTTTGACTTGCTCCATCCTTATTGTCCTACTTAAACCACACTAAGAATAAGTTTCATGTTTATTTTAATGATGACTTGGCAAAAGTATTAAAAGGAAATATTTAATGTTGTTTGTAAAAGTATGTGTGTGTATACATAAAAACACACACACACATTCACATGCACACTTAAGTACAAATAATAATCACTGCAGTGGTGGTATTACAATTTTATGTTGTTTGATTGAGGTCAATTGCAATAATCTTGTGAAAGGACAGCAATATAAATTTATGGTTAGAGTTAAACAATACGATAGGCGGACTCGACTGACATTTTGAATTTATAAAATAAAAATAAGTGCAAATAAAATGGTTTTTGCATCCATTTGACATTAAAATGTGGTCAAATAAGGGATGTATAAAATGTGGCATAAACATGCACTTGGAAACATGACGCATGAAGTGAATGAAAATTATTAGGAATTTTAGGTGGTAGCATGTCTTCAACAATTTAAGGCACATTAGAAGCTTTCAACTTAATTACATTATCAGGCTTAAGTAGACTTAATGCGAATACTGCTGTAAATTGATGTGGAATAATTTGCTTTCTCAGATGATATAAACATTTCATATGGTCATTGACTTAAGCACAAGCTTATGCACCTTTAAGTTACTTAAGTAATGGGAAAGAGTTTATTCACAATCATATGAAAATGTTTTTGGAGCAAATTATTTGCAAAATGACTTAATAGTTTTATCTCGATTCTAAGAAACTATCGAGTTACTCACGTGCTACGCTTGTGTAAGAAAGTTACAGTTGAAATTAGTAGGTCATGTGTACTGCCATGTATGCAATGCTGTATGGCAAACCTGACAGCTGACACTAAGTGCATGGAGACATTTTGTTTGCCCAAGGAGGCCAAAATAAGCGCCTTTGCAATAGCGCTTTGCTGCATCTTGAGTTTGCAGGAGAGAAGAGTACATCAAATTTTATCAAAATCGGAGATCGGACAGTCCAATAATTTTTTATAAGGGTGGCGCAAAAGTAATCCTCCTATCAGAAAATGGCGCAAAAATAACCTTCCGATGTTTTTTGGCTGTAATTAAAAAAAAAAATGAAAAACTTTGATTCTACTTGTGGATTATTTTTATTTGGTCTTTTAATTTTTTTACATCAAGTCGAGAATATGATGTCATGTAAATGGCCGCCGCCACAGGTGATTGTTATTTGTCGCAAAATTTATAGCATATAGCTGATAGCAGGATTACTTTTGCGCCACCCTGTATGATGAAGACATAACTCTAATCACTAATCGATACTGATTATAATTAACAGATCGAATAATGTGCTAAAAAAAACAGCCACCTTAAAGTAAAATTTTTTATAAAATTTTTTTTAGTACACTTTTAGGCATTTTGCGTGCACTAGTATTAATAAAATGTTAATGGTGCCATTTACACATTTGAGCAGATATGCAAAATATTGGGTGTTTTTTATTGAGGTATAGAACTTCGAATTGAAATAAAACACAAGAAAATCGTTTTAATGTCCATCAATTTGGCTTTATTGGAAGGATAATTTTATGCCATTAATGTTTAAATATGATATCGGGCATGTGGCCGCCGCGGCTGGCTCGAATAAAGCCAATTCTACAGGTCCAATTTTCAACCACTTTTTCGAGCATATGGGGCCGTATGTTGGCAATAGCGCCACGAATGTTGGCTTCCAAGTCCCCTAACGTTTCTGGTTTGTTGGCGTAGACGAGCGACTTCACATATCCCCAAAGAAAATAATCCAATGGTGTCAAATCACACGATCTTGGTGGCCAATTGACAGGTCCAGTCCGGGAAGTTATGCGCTCATCGAATGTTTCCTTCAATAAATCGATTGTGACGTGCGCTGTGTGGCATGTAGCGCCGTCTTGTTGGAACCACAACTCATCCACATTCATGCCATCCAATTCGGGAACAAAATAGTCGGTTATCATGGCTCTATACCGGTCTCCATTAACGGTAACTGACTCTCCAGCATTATTTCGGAGGAAGTATGGCCCAATGACTCCACCAGCCCATAGAGCACACCAAACAGTCAGTTTTTGTGGATGTAATGGCGTCTCAAGGGTCTCATGGGTCTCATGTGGATTCGCTTCACTCCAAATGCGGCAATTTTGCTTGTTGAAGTAGCCATTCAACCAAAAATGAGCCTCATCACTGAACAAAATTTTGCGATGAAAATCAGCATCGAGATCAATCTGTAGAATTGGCTTTATTCGAGCCAGCCGCGGCGGCCACTTGCCCGAAATCATATTTAAACATTAATGGCATAAAATTATCCTTCCAATAAAGCCAAATTGATGGACATTAAAACGATTTTATTGTGTTGTATTTCAATTCGAAGTTCTATACCTCAATAAAAAACACCCTGTATAAATATTTGTATATTCCACATTAAGTCTTAGTATGGAAAACATCCACAAAGTCTTTATGTTTTGTTTTGGTTAAAATAATCTTTCATTTCTAGACAAACTTCTGACTTGGCAATTTTTTTGCTTTTCTAATCCAAAAAAAGAATGATGTTTTTCAATCGATTTACCTCACTATTAGTGTTTTCACATTGGAAATTAAAATCTGGTTTTGGCGTTACAACCCTCAACAATTGATTTTGCGTTCACACTGCAAATTGTTGTTTTAATGTACAGGCAGTATGATAAATTTGTGCAAAATAAAAATCCATAATTTCCTTTTTCTCTGGCATCTTTTAGTTCTTCTTGTGGCTGCATCCATTTTGACAACGTTTTCATAATATTTCAGGTTTCGGTATATATTCTTATTAACACAAACAATACCAGCTGTTTCCAATATATAACTTGGCAGCACTCAATTTAGTACAGCCAGCAGGCAAAAACCGGGTTGCATTTTATAAAACTAATTCGAAAGTAGTTTTAAGTTGGTTTTAAACAAATCATTTTGTATGGTAAAACCAGGTTTAAAGAGTTGATTTTAACGTTAAAACCAGAATTTATTAAAACCATGTCAGTGTTTGCCTTGAAATGAAATGTGTTTTTAACGGCCAAAAATATTATGCTCTCTTTGATCGCAATACTCTTAATAGCTGAAGTTTTTGAACAGGAATGTCAGCGTATTTATGTTTTTGTGCGAATTGTTAGTCGACGAAGTAATATTTTTTAAGAGGTTTTGGATTTGATTTAAAAAAAAAGATTGATCGACCCACGAAATAAACTGTTCACCGAACTCGCCTTTCAATCGGGCCCTTGTTCCGCTCGTCATTCACTGTAATGTTTCTGCTTTCGTCGTCTTTGAAATAATCCAGTCAAAACACTGTAGTTTTCGGGATATATTTACAAAATCCTTGCAGTGCATCTGCTTGTTCATGTAACCATTTTACCAGAAATAAAGACGATACACTCTCTTAGCCGAGCATGAATTTTGATTATAAAATTCAATAAATAATAAAAACATTTATTATTTGCAGTGCATTGCGCCGGAACTAGAAAGGGGATAGTATTCAAGGGACAGATGAAGAAAGATGATGAGATAGAGAATTTTTTGTATCTGTTTTTGAATTTCTTTTTACTTCGTCGGCCAATTTTATTGCTACAGGACCGATCAATATGTCACGTGCAACATGAAATGTTCAATATGTCACGTGCAACATTGAATGTTAAATTATAAAATGTTATAAAATTTTTTAAAAAATATTGTTATATTAATCTTAATTATAATTATTGTCCTGAAGAAGATATCCAGAAGATATTGAAATATCGCATAATTATAAATTTTTAATTTGTTTTATAAAAAAGTGACCTAAAGCTTCATAAAAAAATATAAATAAATAAAATTTATTTTATAAAATTCTTCGACCTTATTTTTTATTAATTTGTAATGTTTATTTAAGCAAAAGGTCAATTATTTTTTAATTTTTTTATAAAAATTATGTTTTTATTCCAATATTTCGCCACTTTTTTGTGTAGCTTCTTCAGGGATATATAAAATTGAGTAATTTGATATAAAAAGTTTTTCCTTTTTTCAATTTAACACATACAATCAAAAATTATTTGAAACAAAATATTTTCAATTCACAAATACAAACAAAATAGTTTTTGTCAAAACGAAAAAACGTTTGAATTGAAAAAATTTTGTTTCAAATAATTTTTGATTGTATGTGTTAAATTGAAAAAAGGAAAAACTTTTTATATCAAATTACTCAATTTTATATATCCCTGAAGAAGCTACACAAAGAAGTGGCGAAATATTGGAATAAAAACATAATTTTTATATAAAAATTAAAAAATAATTGACCTTTTGCTTAAATAAACATTATAAATAAATAAATAAAAATTTAAAAAAGTCGAAGAATCAGCATTCAAATACGTTAAAATTCAATAATCCTTAAGGTTGTTCTCTTGTAAGTCGAGTCATTAAATTAAATTATAGGCCAAACTGAACATGTTTGACAAAAACAGTTAATCAGAGCTGTCAGAAACAGTGTTTACAAAACAAAACTTACTAAAGAATTACTTCTTGCAAATGAGAAATAAAATGGCTGCTATTGTATACGAGTTGGACAAGTAATATGGACCACGGGACGTATGATTAATATTATACCAACAGTGGAAAATATGATAATAATCATACGCCATAGTGAAAAGGTGGGAATTGTTAAATTTTCTTGTATCATATTAAATGAGATTTTCTTCTAAAGCAACCAGCGTTTTCCAATTTCTCAAAGCTTAAATTAAATAAACCGCACATCGATCTATGATTTCGATGACACTTTCATATCAATACAATGATTTTGGCCTTGTCATTACGTAAGAAATGCAATACAGTAAAACTCGCTTATAATGAAAACTCTATTATAACGAATTCTCGTTTGTTACGAACTACGTTTTATGTGTGTGTGTGTGAAGATAAATTTAAATTTATATTAGCGCAGACGCAAACTGAAAGTTGAACCAAACCTATTCTGCAGTTAACAGAGTTCTGTTAAGCACTTAACATTTGGAGTAAAATTTAATTAAGTACATTTGGAAGCCAAAATCTGGGAACTGGAGCCAGTTTTACGCAAGCCAGTGAATAGAAATTATGGCCCAAGAAATACTTAAAAAATATATACTTAAGGGATGTACTGAAAATATAAAATATTGTAAAAATATTCATTTGAAAAGAAATATTTTCCTGGAGAACTTTTCGGTCATTGTGGGAAAATGGAGATGGGTACAAATATGCCACTACAGTCGACTCTTGATAATTTGAAAGTCGATAGTTTGAATCTCGCGGTAATTTGAACTGTTTTCCAAGTCCCTTGAAAAACACTCAATAAATTGAAAAATATCTATGTAAATTGGTCCCCTCAATAATTTGAATGGCATTTTGATCGTCGACTCCCTATAATTTGAATTTTTTGGCTCTACTCTCTATAATTTGAATTATTTTAATTGCTGTGTTTTATGCAAAATATCAAATAAATAAAACAACCATTTGTTTTAGTTTTTTGCGATGTGCTACAAAAATGACATCTTGCTCGCCAACGTTCTATAATTTGAAGTTCGTTTGTTCTACACTCTTTAATTTGAACTCCTAATGTGATTTTGTTTCTGTTTTTTAAAGAAAATTAAATCGTTTGCATTAGTTTCAGTGCCACGATTTTAGTATACACCACTACATCGACAGTTGCTAACATAAAAAATTAAATTTCTTTGCTTTGCTTTTGCGGAATTAAGTGCGTGCAAATGGTTTTGCTTTTTTTTATGAAAACTCTTGTTAATTTGAATTTTGTCTGTCTCTCTCTTTCGATATTTTGAAGTCTCGTTTAAATGAAAACTCGATTATTTGAACTTTTTCTCTGGTCCCTTCAGTTTCAAATTATCAAGAGGCGACTGTATATGCGAATGGTGCTGAAAAATTCTTATATCTAAAATAATTTTAATTGCTGAAAGAAGCAAAAAAAAAATAAAATAAAATAAAAATTAAATATAACAAATAAAAATTTCGCCTCCAGGGTTTGGAAATTGAAATTTTTGAGTACATAAAAGCAGTCATATAAGCTTCTAATTTTGGTTTTTTCAGTGAATTAAACCTATTTTATGCTTTAGGAAGAATTATATTCCTGTAATAAATAAATAAAATTAAAGGGTTCGAAAATCGAAATATGTTTGTTATATAAAAATAGCCATATATGTTCCTAATTTAGTTTTTAAAGTGAACTAAAGTCATATATTCGATTCCAGGGTTCGAAAATCGAAATTTTTTTTCTTATGTAAAAGTAGCCATATAAGTTCCTAATTTTGAGCTTTCAGCGAATTATATCTATTTTATACTTCAGAAAGTATTAAATTGATATTAAAGACCGAAACAATTAAAAATTCGATTCCAAGGTTGGAAGATCTACATTTTTTTGGAACATAAAAGTAACCAAATAAATTCCTAGTTTTGTTTTTGTTGGTGCATAAACGTTTTTTTATTCTTCAAGAAGAATTACATTCGTATGAAAAACCAAAAAATTAAAAACTCGATTCCAGGGTTGGAAAATCGAAAATTTGTGGTATAAAATAAGTTCTTAATTTTGTTTTTTTATTGAATTAAACATTTTTTATTCCTCAGGAAGAAATATATTTGTGTAAAATATAAAAAAATATTAAAAATTCTATTCCAGGGCTGGAAAATCGATGGAGTTTTGTTACACAAAAGTAGCCATGTAAGCTAATTTTTTTTTTGGTGATTTAAACCTATTTTATATTTATTTATTTATGGTAATATAAAAGCCATATTATAGAAAGAATTAAATTGGTATTAAAAACCAAACAAATTGGATATTCGATCCAGGGTTGGAGAACGGAAATTATTTGGCACATTAAATAATCAAAAGAGTCACTACTTTGGGGGTTTTTTTTTGGTGCATTAAGCCTTTTTTACGCTAAAGCAAGAATTAAATTTGCATTAAAAAGGAAAAGAAATTAAATTTGATTCCAGGGTTGGAAAATCGAAATATTTTTGGTACATAAAAGTAACTAATTTTAATATTTTTTTGAGTTAAACGTTTTTTTACTTCAGGAAGAATAACATTCGTGTAGAAAATTAAAAAAATTAAAAAGTAGATTCCAGGGTTGGAAAATCGAAATTTTTTGGTATAAAATAAATTCTTAATTTTGTTTTTTTTTTATTGAATTAAACCTTTTTTATTCCTCAGGAAGAAATATATTTGTGTAAAAAATAAAAACATACTAAAAATTCTATTCCAGGGCTGGAAAATCGATGGAGTTTTATTACATAAAAGTAGCCATGTTAGCTAATTTTTTTTTATGTGATTTAAATCTATTTTATATATTAGAAAGAATTAAATTGGTATTAAAAACTAAAAACAACAAATTGGATATTCGATTCCAGGGATGGAGAACGGACATTTTTTTGCACATTAAATAATCAAAAGAGTCACTAATTTGGGTATTTTTTTTTTGTGCATTAAGCCTTTTTACGCTAAAGCAAGAATTAAATTTGCATTAAAAAGGAAAAAAAAAATTAAATTTGATTCCAGGGTTGGAAAATCGAAATATTTTTGGTACATAAAAGTAACTAATTTTAATATTTTTTTGAATTAAACGTTTTTTTTACTTCAGGAAGAATAACATTCGTGTAGAAAATTCAAAAAATTATAAAGTAGATTCCAGGGTTGGAAAATCGAAATTTTTTGGTACATCATTTCTACCTGTTTTTATAATGCTTGAAATGCAATGAGGTTTTCCATACAGCTATTAATTATAACTGCTACTGTGATTTTTATTTAAAATTATGTCTATCTGAAACTATCTGAAATAGCGTTCAAATCTATTTTAATTTCATTACTTGTGCCAACTGTGTTTATTTATATATCGTAATGTATGAGTTTAAGATATTTTCATAAACATTTCAGTGAGAAATTTGTGATCCTGCTTGCCTTCATATCAATAAAATACTGGACACAGAAGATATTTCAATTTCAAAAAATTTTGAAAGCATAATTTTGCAATATTTAAAAAATCTACAACTTTTTCATTTATATAGAAGCTGCATGAAGCAATAATTTTAAAGTTGTGCAAATTTTATGCCGATGTTTTGAAACAAGATCAAAGCAAAAGCCATATTTTAGTCATTTGCCTAGCAAAGCTCACGTCATATAACATTTCTTTGTTCTTGGGGGCAATCTACTACTGCGTATTGCCAATTTAGAAACTGATAAAAAAAATCTCCTTCTTATTTAAGAATAATTCAACAGCAGTCAAGTTTCACTAGTTGCAAATATTTAAATCAAATGGTTGTGTTTGTTTGCGCGCAAGAGAAGGCTTAAAAAATAAATAAATAAATGAAATAAAACGGAAATAGAACAGACGTTGGCAGGAAAGAATTTCAACTTTAAACGAATGTCACACCATACGAGTGCATGAGTGCGGGTGGCAAAGAATTTCAAGTGCCCTTCAATTTGTTAAGGATGTTACAAAGTTTTTTTTTTCAATTATCCAGGAATACCTGAAACGAATATTAAAGAGATTAATTAATATGTTATTAAGGTGAATTGTGCAGTTTGAAAAATTTATGAATATAATGAATTCTCTATGGGTAAATTTTTGATGTGTTAACATTTATACGCGCGCCTCTAGGGCAGTAAACTATCAGTTTCAATACATACGCAAGTGTAAGTGTAAGAGTTTGTTTGTTTGTTGTTGTTGCTTGGCAGTCGGTATTGAAAGTGATTATTGGGCGATTTTCATATAATATTCCCACGCGATTTTCTCCGGAAATTCATAGCCGATTTTATTAATTTTTGAATTAAAACGCTAGTGCGGGTTTCGACGAAGAGTTTAGGCCAAAAATTAAGGCGATCCGATAACGGCGAGCGGAGATTTAAGTGTTTTAATTCGGAGTATTAATTTGGAGTAATATTAAAAAAGTGTTTCATGTTGATCTTCGGTTTTGTCTTATGCATAGCAAAGAGAATAGTGACGTGGTTATACGTACATATATAAAAATGAGATAGCAAGACAGCAACGTATGTAGCTTATATACAAACATAACAATGTATGTATGTACATTTGTCTGTTGCTTTGCATTCTCTTTGTTTTTTGTGGGTTTAATATAAAATAAATAAACAAAAAGGTGTTAACACATCGCCCGTGAGTTCGAACACTCATTGATTTTATTTAAATAGATTTTTTTGCAACGACAATTACAGAGAAACTTTTTTTTTTTGGCAATTTACCATTTGGCAACACTGTTTTTGGCAGGTCAGCTGTTTTTGGCAGGTCAGCTGTTTTTGGCAGGTCAGCTAGCTGTTTTCGTGTAACATGTTACTGTTAAACATGCTCAGTTTGGTCTTGATAATTTAACCAAAAATCAATTTACAAACGAACAGCGATTGCAAATTATTGAATTCAATTATCAAAATTCATGTTCCTTTAAGAAAGTGCCTCCCAGTCATTTCTGCTGGAATGGATACGTGAATAAGCAAATAAAGATTTCGTAAATTTTTCTAAATTTAATGTATTTTTTCTTGTAATAAAATTCGAAAGTTCTTAAAAAATCACGATTGTATCAAGCTGCTACATTTTATGTAGACCAAACCCATCGCCAAGTCACTAGTTTTTTACATGCTGTACTTTTACAAAATATTACAATAATATTTTTCTTTCTCTGGTGGAAAAAAAACATATTCCAGTTATTTATTTAAATACACTCGTATGATGGTATACAAGTAAAGTGTGTTTTTTAAGAGTGTCACAACACCAGAGCAACGCGTGCAAATTGTTGAAATTTTTAATCAAAATAATTATTCCATTCGTCAAACTCATCGGGCACTTCTTCTATTTTATAGCGAACACAGTCGTCCTTTAGAGCAGCCAATTCGAAGAACAATAGATTGTTTTCGGACCACATTTACTGTTACTTATCCCGTGTATCCCTTCCCGTGATACGCCGAACCGGGCGCACTGAAGAAGCTGTAGCCGCTGTATAGGAACGCATTAGAGATGCTTCTAATCAATCAATTCGTTGCCGTTCTCAGCAACTGGGGTTGTGTTTTTCCATTTTATGGAACATTTTTTTAGTAGTTGAAAATTGGTGTTCCAGATTGCGCCTTTTGCGCGGCAGTCGTAGCGGCTGCATGGCAGAAATCATATTTAAACATTAATTTCATACAATTTTCTTTCCAATAAATCCCATTTCATTGATATTAAAAATATATTTCCTTGTTTTATTATTTATTTTATTACTTGTGTCACTCTATAAAAAAACACCCTGTATATATATTTGAATAAAATATTTTTGTATCACCAGCCAGAGTTGACTGTGTGACAGATGCTGTTGCAGCGGCAAAAGTGCAACACATACAACACAATAAAATGTAGTTACACACATACATACATACATACATACATACATACATACATATATACATGCATACATACATACATAGATGGGCATAAATATAGGCACATGCCCAGTCAACAAATTGGTCTGAGGTCTATAAATTCTGTTTGAAGAACGCGGAAAAATAAATTCGAGTAGCATAGGAATTTTATGAAAATTGTGACTTCAAAATCTATTCCCCTCATAAATTGATACGAATTGTGTTAGAAGTATTAGGAGAATATTTTAAACATTTTTGCGTACATTGAAAAAAAACAAGTAAAAACGTTATATTCGACCGGGTCGAATCTTAAATACCCTCCAAATATTTATAGTAAGTGAATTTAAAATGTTTAACTTGGTGGGACAGAGTTCCTTTATATAATATCGTACGTCAACGCCCACTAAAGGGGGCGGAATTCAAAAAATGTACAATATCATGTTTTCCACAGACGAACGTATGGGCATTGCTAGACCGTCTTAGACTTCATCACTGATCAAGAATATATTTACTTTATGGGGTCCAATTCTCTTTGGAGGGTATAAAAACTGTATTTTGGCGGGGTCGCTCTGGCAAGGGATGTGGGGAAAACATTTCACCTTTGTCATAAAACTCTAAAAATAAGTGCTTGGGATAATTATATGCAAAATTAAAATTTCTTTTTTTTGATAGGGTCATTTAGAGGGCAAAGGGGGAGAGGGGGTAGGGCAGAAACAGGTAGACATAAAACTTTAAAGATAAATGCTTGGGATAATTATACAAAAAATTAAAAAAAATTTGTATTTATTTTTAATAGGGTCATATAGTGGGCAAAGGGGGAGGAGGGGGTAGGGCAGCAACAGGCAGTCATAAAACTCTAAAGGTAAATGCTTAGGATGATTATATACAAAAGTAAAAAAAAAATTTTTTTTGGTAGGGTCATTTAGGGGGCAAAGGAGGGGGGGGGGGGGGGGTAGGGCAGAAATCGGCAGTCATAAAACTCTAAAGATAAATGCTTGGGATGATTATATACAAAATTTAAAAACAATTTTTTTTTGTAGGGTCATTTAGGATGTGAAGGGGAAGGAGGGGGTAGGGCAGAGTAGTACCAGATTTCGTCTCAGCTTCGTCATTAAAGCTTAAAAATGTTATTTTTAAGGAATGTAGGCTTAAGTAAAACAATTTTTTAAATTTTTATGCTATTTTTGCCTATAATAACGCCCACTAAAGTGGGCGGGGTCCAAAAATAATTTTATTTTATTTAATGGCTCCAAGTTTAAGGCGTTGGACCGTATTTGACATAAAAATATATCATTTGCTTAACAAAATAACCAAAAATCTTTAAAAATTATGTTGTTTTTTCTGGGTTGGTTTAGTTTTTCTTAGGGGAACTTTTTTCCCTCTTGCCCGATTTAGCCCATCTTCGAACTTAACCTGCTCTAAGCTTTAAAATATATTTATGTCTAGCTCTTTTCGTTTGGACTCAATCGTGATTTCCACAGACGGACGGACGGACGGACGGACATGCTCAGTTCGTCTTAGATTTCATCACTGATCAAGAATATATATACTTTATGGGGTCTGAGATGGATATTTCGATGCGTTACAAACGGAATGACAAAGTGAATATACCCTCCAAATTCTTTTTTGGAGGGTATAAAAATCACATATGAAAAATAAATACTTTAAAATAATTCACTACATTATGATAAGAAATTCAAGTCCAATTAACGGCTGGGCAAATTTGAGGTTAGGAAGTAAATTGGCTGTTAAATGATAAAATATCAAGTAATGAGCTGCCGTCCTTTGACATTTATTTAGCAAAAAGTTAGGAAATTTTGACAATTTTTTGAAGAAAACTAACAGTATTTAGATATATAATTTTTTTTTTAATTCATTACCTTCAAAGAAACGCTCAAAAAAATAGAAGAAAATTCTTTGTATTAATGCAGAGGGACAAGGACAAATAGAAATGATTCATCATGACATACAAGTCATTATAATGAAATTGCCATTTATTTCCTCTGTCGGCATTATAATTCATGTCACGATACTAATTCATCGTATTATATTTTTATATTTGGACATCGTGTTATATATGCTTTATGGATTTAAAATAAATTTACAAAATAGTTAATTAAAAAATTTTCTATGTAGTAAGAATTTTAACGAACATTTTTATATTGCTATATTAAATTGAATTAAGATTCTATAGGCTAATTTTTCGAAATTGTTAATTTAAATCTCAGCAAGACATGATAAATATTCCAAGGCACAAAGGCAAGTCAACATCAGTTTTTGTTATTCAACTTACACAGCAGAGCAGAACAGCTGTTTTCGAAAGACGCAACCCTTTCATCATCAGTGCTCATGTGTATTGTGTTTGTCACAATAAGTTTGCCTTAGGTCTGATGGAACAAAAAATTCAGAAAAATGGGACATGAAGAAAAATAATCAAACGGTAACACGGGTATTATAACAATAACATGTTAACATCAGCTTAATACAGTTCTCGTATTCTTTTTCACAATAAAATTTGTGTAAATAGGAACTGTTATCACATTTAAACTAAGCCACCTAATAAGTGGTGACAAACACAATACACATGAGCACTGATGATGAAAGGGTTGCGTCTTTCGAAAACAGCTATTCTGCTCTGCTGTGTAAGTTGAATAACAAAAACTGATGTTGACTTGCCTTTTTGCCTTGGAATATATATCATGTCTTTCTGAGATTTAAATTAAAAATTTCGAAAAATTAGCCTATAGAATCTTAATTCAATTTAATAAACAATTTTTTTCCTAGTAGCATTTTGTTAATTTTTAATTTTTTATATACTTTTTTTTTTAAATGGCCACAGTATCCTCTAAAACTAGATATTTAACTTCCCGCTAAGAAAATTGAAAATTTTCAAAAAAAAAAATCGCGAAGTTTTAAGCCGTTTTGAAAAAAAATCGTTCCCAAGAATCCTTCCTGACCAGTCCTGAGAAGCCAGATATAGTATCTGTACGTGTGTGTGTGTAAAAAAATATTTTTCAAACGTTTTTTTTTTTGGACGGCTTTTCCAATCGATTCTAAAAACAAATCAGTTCTTGACAAGCAAAAATCACGTCGGGGGCTACTAATCGGGTCAAAATTGGCTAACGTGTTCGTGATATATCGTGAACTAATTTCATGATATATCGTGAAGGAAAAATTCGAATTTTACAAAACACTCCGTAATGATATATGTGATCAATTAGTGTTCTCGATTCATTTTTAGGTATCGAACTACATCAATCACCGGGCCTGAGCAGATCAGGGAACATATTACCGTCGTCGTAAATATGTAACTTTGACGCCCACTAAAGGGGGCGGGGTCCAAAAATAGACCATATAGTGTTTTTTACGGACTGATTTGTGGGCGTTGCTAGATCGTGTTACGAATCCAGATCAAAATATATATAGACTTTATGGGACCCAATTCTTTTTGGAGGGGGGGTATTAAAACTGTATTTTGTCGAGGTATCTCTGGTAAGGGCCGTGGGGGAGACATTTCACCTTTGCCATAAAACACTAAAAAGAAATGTTTGGGATAATTAAATGTAAAATTAATTTAAAATATTTTTTTTTTGATAAAATCATTTAGGTGGCCAAAGGGGGAGGGGAGGGTAGGGCTGAGGGGTAGCAGGTTACGTCTCGGCTTCGTCATAAAAGCTTAAAAATTTTATTTTTAAGAAATGTAGGCTTAATAACGCCCACTAAAAGGGGCGGGGTTCAGAATTTTTTTTTTGTTATTTTTTTGGCTTCAAATTTAACGCCTCGGACCTTCTTTGACATAAAAATATATAATTTTATCAAAACAATTACAAAAAAAATCAATGAGTGTTCGAACTCATGGGCGATGTGTTAACACCTTTTTGTTACACGGTACCTGTTCGATTTCTATGAACCCGGAGGTAGAGTTAATATAAAGTATTTTTTATTTATTTTATATTAAACCCACAAAAAACAAAGAGAATGCAAAGCAACAGACAAATGTACATACATACATTGTTATGTTTGTACATAAGCTACATACGTTGCTGTCTTGCTATCTCATTTTTATATATGTACGTATAACCACGTCACTATTCTCTTTGCTATGCATAAGACAAAACCGAAGATCAACATAAAACACTTTTTTAATATCACTCGAAATTAATACTCCGAATTAAAACACTTAAATCTCCGCTCGCCGATATCGGATCGCCTTAATTTTTGGCCTGAACTCTTCGTCGAAACCCGCACTAGCGTTTTAATCCAAAAATTAATAAAATCGGCTATGAATTTCCGGAGAAAATCGCGTGGGAAAATTATATGAAAATCGCCCAATAATCACTTTCAATACCGACTGCCAAGCAACAACAACAAACAAACAAACTCTTACACTTACACTTGCGTATGTATTGAAACGGATAGTTTACTGCCCTAGAGGCGCGCGTATAGATGTTAACACATCAAAAAACTTTAAAAATTAAGCTGTTTTTAGAGGATGGTTTAGTTTTTCTAAGGGGAATTTTTCGCCTCTGATCCGATTCAGCCTATTTACAGAATTTCGCCTGTGCTATCCTTTAAAATTTATCTGTACCAAACTTAAAGGAAGTGACTCCTTTCGCAGATTATGGGGTCCCAGAGGATATATATCGCTGCGTTACACACGCAACAACAACGTGAATATACTGTGTCTTTTGGAGGGTATAAAAAAAATAAAGAATAAGTAAAAGCTCGTTAATGCAAGAGGCCCTACCGATATATTCATACCAAATCGTTCAGAAGCCGGCTACACAATTTTTTTCACTCACTATTTGACCGAAATCTCTAAGAAGTTTCTAGAAATGAAGTCAAAGATTGTCGGGAAACATCTGGGTGCTAGTTAAGGCATTTGACAGCGATCCATTTAAATTGTATTGAAATTTCGATTGAAATCACACACAATAGCGGACTCTTTCGCTGGCTGGGTATGATCATAGTCATATTTATATGTAAATATATGTATATGAATGTTATTAAACAATTCGAAACAATATTTAAAATGAAGAGTAAAAATATCTGAGGCAAAAGAATTCAACTGAAAGTGGCATATTTGAATGTGACACCTTGAAGGAAAAAATAAATGCCATTTTTCTAACGCCTTTTGCAAAAAAATATTTGCCAGGAAATGTAATTCATTTGATTGTTATTAAACAATATATTTCTTTCTCTTTTTAATTTATTTTCTTTTTGTTTTTAAGATGCAAATCAAATATGCACGTCAAAAACGTTTTTCCTAAGTGATTCTTTTCTCTTGTCTTCCACTCACTTTTTGTTTTAATCCAACAACTACAATTGCATCTCAAGGGGCATTTGTTGTACTCGATTGTTTTTCTTTTAGATTTTTTTTCCCTGTTAAACAACAACAACAATTCTCACAAAGAAGTTTTTCAATTTTATGACGCTTTAATAGCTGCTCGCTTGCAAGTTATTGTGTTGTAGCGTGCGCTCGGCTGGATAAGCCGATAAGAAAGGCGTTAGGCATTATTTTTGTTGATGTTGACAAAAGATTTCTTAGATTTTTAGCAGCAAAATCATAAGAACTTAATTGCTGATAATTACAGAAGCTATAGAATAATTTTATAATTTTTTTCTAATGTAACAGATGTAATTAATCTTTCTTTCTTTCTTGCTAAAACAGAAAGTAGGTTTAATGAAAAAAAAAAAAAAAATATTATGTTATCAGTTGCTTTTATATTTAAGAAAACGTTTCATCTCAATTCTTAGTGAGATGAAACGCAGTTTTACTTGACAAAAAAATTAAAATTTTTAAACTTTTTGGTCACTTTCATGCACCATAAAATATTTCATTTGTCCAACCCTGGAATCGAAATTATGATTTTTTTAAGATTTTAATACCAATTTTATTCTTCCTGAATTATAAAACAGTTTTAATTAGCAAAAAGAACAATTGTGAAAAATATTTTAATCTCCCAACCCTGGAAACGAAATTTTAATTTTTTTGGTTTTCTTTACCGATGCAACTCTTAATGAGGCATGAAATAGTTTTATTTAAGAAAAACTTAAAATTTGTAACCATTTTGGTCACTTTCATGTACTACGAAGTATTGAAGTTATCCAACCCTGGAATCGAAATTTAGATTTGTTTTAATATTTGATACCAATTTTGTTTTTCCTGAATTAAAAAATAGTTTTAATTAGTAAAAAACCGACGTTAGTTGACTTTTTGGTTACTTTTATGTATAAAAAATATTTCAATTTCCCAACCCTGGAAGCGAAATTTTAATTAAATTTTTTTTTATCAATGCAAATCTTCATGAAGTGTAAAGTGACTTTATTAAAAAAAAAACTCAAAATTATCACCATTTTGATTATTATATGTACCACAAAATATTGCATGTACCAAAAAATATTTAATTTTCCCAACCCTGGAAGTGAAATTTTATTTATTTTTTGTTTTTTTATCAGTGCAACGCTCCTTGAGGTATAAAGTAGTTTTATTTAAGAAAAATTTAAATTTTTTAACCATTTTGGCCACTTTCATGTACCATAAAATATTGCACTTGTCCAACCCTGTATTCGAAATTTTGATTTTTTTTTAATTTTTGGTACGAATTTTGTTCTTCCTAAATTATAAGACAGTTTTAGCTAGCAAAAAAAAAACAACATAAGTTGCCTGTTTGATTACTTTTATGTATAAAAAAAATTCAATTTCCCACCCCTGGAAGCGAAATTTGAATTTAAAAATAATTTTTTTTTGGCCAATGCAAATCTTCATGGCGTATAAAGAGGTTTTGTTAAAGAAAAACTTAAAATTGTTAACAATTTTAGTCACTACATGTACTACAAAATGGAATGGCCGAAAAAAAAAATTTAATTTCCCATCCCTGGAAAAAAATTTTAATTTTTTTAGTTTTTAATAGACCATTGAGGCTTCTCAAAGCACGAAATGGTTTAATTTACAAACATTAAAAAAAATAATTGATTTTTAGTATAAATTTTGCGTCGAGAAATAGGTGTAAGCTTCCCAGCTCTGGAACCGTACATCGGATCTTTTTGAATACCACTCTGCTTAAGTTCATTTCCAATCCAACGGTCCAAGAACGAAGTCTCCAGCTCTTCTGGGGGCTTGGGAAAACTGATTTCACGTACAGATGAATATCGAAGAGATTATGTCTTATAATTTAGGAAGAACAAAATTGGTATCAAAAATTCAAAAATAAAATTTCGAATCCAGGGATGGACAAGTGCAATATTTAATAGTACATAAAAGTGACCAAAATGGTTAAAAATTTGAAATATTTCTTAAAAAAAATTACTTAATACCTCATTAAGCGCTGCACTGATAAACAAAAAATTAAAATTTCGCTTCCAGGGTTGGGACAATGAAAGTTTTTTTTATACATGCAATATTTTGTAGTACATGTAATAACCAAACTGGTTACAAAATTTTAGTTTTTCTTAAACAAAACTACTTTATACCTCTTGAAGATTTGCATTGATAAAAAAAAAAATCTAAAAATAAAAATTTCGCTTCCAGTGTTAGGAAATTTAAATTTGTTTTATAATTAAAAGTAACCAATGAGGCAATTGACGGGTTTTTTGGCAACTAAAACTATTTTATATTTTAGGAAGAACAAAATTGGTATCAAAAATTTCCTAAAAAAAAATCAAAATTTCGAATCCAGGGTTGGAAAAGTGCAATATTTTATAGTTGATGAAGGTGGCCAAATGCCAAATTACCGCATTCGATATCGATCGAAATTTCCATACAATTTAAATACAAATTTCATTCGATATCGAGTGCCGTAATTTCCCTCCAGATTAATTGAATTTAATAAACAAATACAATTGTTTTAAATTAATTATTTGAGTAACTTTTGGAGTGGAAAACGTATAAAATAGTAAAAACAGAAAATCACACAAGGAAATTAATAAATTTTTATTAAAATATTGCGGCCCACTTGGAAACCAGAATATGTATATCCTGCTAAGTAAGGCCTTTCCGAAGGCCTTTTAAGGCCACACTCCTTAGAATGCTATTTATTTGAAAAAGAAACTTCCTACGAATTGCCAGTGTGCAGCACCAACATTCACTTTGTTTAGTTTTTGCTGCTGGTCTGAACAAATACAGCCCGCTGCATATGTAGAGTAATAGAAAACAAAATGAAGCAAGAACAATGAAAAAATCTGCCAACTTCATTGGCACAAGGCCAACACAAGGAAACACAAATAACAAGAGCAGTAAAGGTGAAAGAAATAACTTTACGTGCTGCACTGCTTTCAGGGCTGCCGTTAAAAGGGAATTGGTCTCATCGGATATTCCAAAATGGTAACGATGAAGTGTTCACACATGTATCTGGGCTGCCAGCAATTTATTAGGGTGCAACGTATTTGCAAAACCACTTTCAAGCAATTCCAATGCATCTCAATTATATAAGAGTTTTTGATATTTTCATACGTTTGCAAGATCGCCTGTGATATCAATTGCAATGAAAATGAGAAATTTTTATTTGCCATCTCTCCTTGGCCCGGCTAATGTTTAATTGACGGCCTCATCTATTCCAGAAACTCGGCATTTTATGTAATGATATTAGTGTTTGTGTTGTATTTGCAGAGCAGTTGCTTTGGCATCTTTCAAGTCAAGTCATTTGTAACAAATAAGGAAAAATAGAAAAAAAAGACCTGCACAAAAGAGCCAAAACTAAAGGTTTAGGCCAAAAAGTCTTTAGTGTTTTAGTAGAAAACGGCAAAGCACAAACAAAAGAAAAAAAAAACAACACGAACGAGATGCAATTACCTGTGCTTTTACAAGTTGTAACTGAATGTTTGTTTAAAGTTCGTGTGTTATACCGGAAACTTAGTTTTTTGGGTCATGACTTCTTTTTGACTTGACTTTTATTGGAATTTTTAAGGTCTAAATTTGAGGTTCATTCCAGTGTTGGTGCTACCAACATCCACTATTAAGCAGAGAAAAACTGAAACTAAAATAAAATAAATTTCTTGTGTTTATTCTGCTGCATATGATTCTCTTCTGTGTTATTTTCTTTTTTTTTTTGTTCTGGTGTAGAAAATTGCAGTGTTTTTTTTTGTGCTGCAGCTTTTGCTAACGATTTTATTATGCATGTGGAAATTATGTAATAATTGCTCAAACAATTTTGGCAATTGAAAAATTTTCATTAAAGGAAACTTGTTGGAAATGTGTGTTTAATTTCTTAATTCTATTTTTCTTTTAAAGTTGTTGTAGTTTTGTTGTTTGTGTGTTAGATTTAGCATTTCAATTTGGAAACTAATTATGAATGTTTGTTCTTGATATTCGAAATTCACAGATTAACATTGTATTCAAAAAAACTTGAGCTTTTTCGCTCTTAAGCAATTTCTTTATAAAATTGGTTTAGCATAATATTCCAATGCACAGTTCAGACATACACCTTAAACGAATTTTTCGCAATGAATGCCATTATTGAGGTCAATTAATCATATATCATATATATAATTTTTTTCGTCGGCCCTGTAGCAAAAATTAGCCGGCGAAGTAAAAAAGGTTGAAATAGTTACAAAAAAAAATGTGTATCTTCACATTTTTCCTAATCTGTCACCACAATACTATCCCCTCGTTTTCAGTTCCGGCGCAATGCATTGCATATGTAGGGGTCATCCCCTGATTGTCCAAGATGTAAACAAGTAAAAACGTTATATTCGACCGGGTCGAATCTTAAATACCCTCCAAATATTTAGTAAGTGAATTTGAAATGTTTAACTTGGTGGGACAGAGTTCTTTTATATAATATCGTACGTCAACGCCCACTAAAGGGGGCGGTGTTCAAAAATAGACAGTATCATGTTTTCCACAGACGAACGTATGGGCATTGCTAGACCGTCTTAGACTTCATCACTAATAAAGAATATATTTATTTTATGGGGTCCAATTCTCTTTGGAAGGTATAAAAACTGTATTTTGGCGGGGTCGCTCTGGCAAGGGCTGTGGGGGAAACATTTCACCTTTGCCATAAAACTCTAAAAATAAATGCTTGGGATAATTATATACAAAATTAAAATTTCTTTTTTTTGATAGGGTCATTTAGAGGGCAAAGGGGGAGAGGGGGTAGGGCAGAAACAGATACACATAAAACTGTAAAAATAAATGCTTGGGATGATTATACACAAAATAAAAAAAAATGTATATTTATTTTTAATAGGGTCATTTAGTGGGCAAAGGGGGAGGAGGGGGTAGCGCAGCAACAGGCAGTCGTAAAACTCTAAAGATAAATGCTTGGGATGATTATATACAAAATTTAAAAAAAAATTTTTTTTTGGTAGGGTCATTTAGGGGGCAAAGGAAGAGGCTGGGGTAGGGCAGAAATCGGCAGTCATAAAACTCTAAAGATAACTGCTTGGGATGATTATATACAAAATTTAATTTTTTTTTTTTTTTTTGTAGGATCATTTAGGTGGTGAAGGGGAAGGAGGGGGTAGGGCAGAGTAGTACCAGATTTCGTCTCAGCTTCGTCATTAAAGCTTAAAAATGTTATTTTTAAGGAATGTAGGCTTAAGTAAAACAATTTGTTAAATTTTTATGATATTTTTGCCTATAATAACGCCCACTGAAGTGGGCGGGGTCAAAAAATATTTTTATTTTATTTAATGGCTCCAAGTTTAAGGCGTTGGACCATATTTGACATAAAAATATATCATTTGCTTAACAAAATAACCAAAAAACTTTAAAAATTATGTTGTTTTTTCTGGGTTGGTTTAGTTCTTCTTAGGGGAACTTTTTCCCCTCTTGCCCGATTTAGCCCATCTTCGAACTTAACCTGCTCTAAGCTTTAAAATATATTTATGTCTAGCTCTTTTCGTTTGGACTCAATCGTGATTTCCACAGACGGACGGACGGACGGACGGACATGCTCAGTTCGTCTTAGGTTTCATCACTGATCAAGAATATATATACTTTATAGGGTCTGAGATGGATATTTCGATGCGTTACAAACGGAATGACAAAGTGAATATACCCTCCAAATTCTTTTTTGGAGGGTATAAAAATTAATTAATTGCTCAATCAATACTTACGGCTCTTTTCATAATGTACGATTAAAAATTAACGTGGACTTTTACGCCAAGTTTGTCATACCAAAGATGTCGTTAAAGTAAACGTTAAGTCTTAATCATACATTGTGAAAATGGCCGTTAGTTGCTTTGATATGGAGTAAAATTACAAATGCAACACTTCCAAGAAGTGTGTTTAGTGAGCAAAACACAACTCACTGAACAAAGTTAGTTGAGACTTAGCACCTAAAATGTAAAAAAGTAAAAAAAATAATAAACAAAATATGTCGAGTCTTGTTGAAATTAAATTCCTGATAATTAATTTAGTATTAATTAGGAAATTAAACAAAAAAACAATAGAAAAAAGTGCCCAGAGTTGAACGTGATTTTCACAGACGGACGTACGGGGGTAAATCGTCTTAGATTTCATCACTGATCAAAAATATATATCCCCTATGAGGTCTTTCGCCGCGTTATACTCGGAATGATAAATTAAATATACCCTTTAGTTTTTTTTGGAGGGTATAAAAAAGTATCAAAAGTGTAGACTGGAATTAGTAAAATGTACTAGTGAATCACTAGTACCAATGTCTACATATGATCCCAAAATAAGTATCTAGTCAATGCAGTCAATGTTAGTAGTGTATTTGCAATGACACGCCCACATACAATGTCAGCAGAAAATAGCATTGTCTAGGGTATTACAAGTCACTAGTACTGGTGACTGTGTCTACACACTTTTACTATTGGCATTCCCTACAGGGCATATATACATACATATGAGCTTATATTTGCACCCTGCAGGAGAACGAACTAGTATCAAATTAGTATTGCACTAGTACAAAAATCACCAGTACTAGTTCCCAACTGTGAACTTTCCTATAGCATGTTAATGCTCAATTTAACATTGAGTGTGTTTGGAAAATTATTGGTACCATAAGTACTAGATGAAAACTAGGGATACTAGTTCTATTAGTACTAGATGAGTACTAGTATAATTTCTTCTAGTCGGATACTAAAAATAGTCGGATAAATAAAATAAATGAATATGCGAATTAGCAATTGGCTTTAAAATATGATCAAAAAGTAATATGAAATTCTACAAGTCAAATCAATCTACAATTGAACTACTTGAAGTACTAGTACTTTTCTGTTCTGTTCAATCACCTTTTGAACTAGTGCTTGCTATGCTAGTAATCGTACCAGTAGCTTAAAGACAATTAATTCTTATGCTGCTGCAGGGCATGTATACACACATACAAACGTTTTGCATGTGTATTTATGAATTGATGCATTACTCCAGCTTGTAACTAAAAGTTTATGATATTATTAAGTATTTTGGCTTGTGCAATCAAAATTAATTGTTATTAATATCTAATATTTGCCATGAATATGTAAATTAAATTGGTTGCATTGTTAACATTCGCCTTATTTGTACCGACAAACTGTACACATTTTGTTATTCGTATTGTAACTCCCTTGAGAATATTTAATGCAATTTATTACTTGAGATATTCTCCTCATTAAAATTTGAAAATGTTTTATATGTTGTGGCTTAAACATTTCCATGTGGCTGAAGTCTGCTAATGATTTGGTGTAAGCCCACAATGAAATGCAGTCATATCGTCACATGATAATATTAATTACGTTGCTGTAATGAGTCTATGGCTTGGAAGGACACCAATTTCCTGTAAATAATTTTTAATCTCAGTAAAACATGTTGTTTAATGTCATGAAATTTTTACGGCAATAATTGTTTCCTCTTTTGCCTTCAATTAAGTTTTAAATAAATTCCAATTAGAGATTTGATGTACGGGTATCTATGGGAGATTATCACCTAACTTAGTGTGTGTGTGTGTGGGTAAGTAAGTGCCCCGCTTATCAGTTTTGAACGGCTGAACCGAATCAAACCAAACTAGTCACGTTTCAAGGGGTTCTTCCAAACATAGATTTCCTGTGTATTGGAGTGTTTTCAGTGGATGATTTTTTTAAAACGGTTTGTTTGAAATATCTTTAAAACAACTTTATCGATCGATTCCACAAACTATTCAGCTCTTGGGAATCAAAAGCCACGTTGATGGCCACTAACCAGGCAAAATCAGTTAATTTTTTTTTATACCCTCCAAAAAAGAATTTGGAGGGTATATTTACTTTGTCATTCTGTTTGTAACGCATCGAAATATCCATCTCAGACCCCATAAAGTATGTATATATATTCTTGATCAGTGATGAAATCTAAGACGAACTGAGCATGTCCGTCCGTCCGTCCGCCTGTAGAAATCACCATTCAGTCCAAACGAAAAAACCTAGACACTTGAAATTTGGTATAAATATATCATGAACGACAACACAGGTTCAATTTGGAGATGGGCTAAATCGGGCAAGAGGGAAAAAAGTTCCCCTAAGAAGAACTAAACCAACCCAGAAAAAACAACATAATTTTTAAAGTTTTTTGGTTATTTTGTTAAGCAAATGATATATTTTTATGTCAAATACGGTCCAACGCCTTAAACTTGGAGCCATAAAATAAAATAAAAATATTTTTTGACCCCGCCCACTTTAGTGGGCGTTATTATATGCAAAAATAGCATAAAAATTTAACAAATTGTTTTACTTAAGCCTACATTCTTTCAAAATAAAATTTTTAAACTTTAATGACGAAGCTGAGACGAAACCTGGTACTACTCTGCCCTACCCCCTCCTTCCCCTTCGCCCCCTAAATCACCCTACCAAAAAAAAAAAATTTTTAAATTTTGTATATAATCATCCCAAGCAGTTATCTTTAGAGTTTTATGACTGCCGATTTCTGCCCTACCCCAGCCTTTTCCTTTGCCCCCTAAATGACCCTACCAAAAAAAAAATTTTTTTTTAAATTTTGTATGTAATCATCCCAAGCATTTATGTTTAGAGTTTTATGACTGCCTGTTGCTGCCCTACCCCCTCCTCCCCCTTTGCCCGCTAAATGACCCTATCAAAAAAAAGAAATTTTAATTTTGTATATAATTATCCCAAGCATTTATTTTTAGAGTTTATAAGGTGAAATATTTCCCCCACAGCCCTTGCCAGACCGAACCCGCCAAAATACAGTTTTTATACCCGCCAAAGAGACTGGACCCCATAAAGTAAATATATTCTTGATCAGTGATGAAGTCTAAGACGGCCTAGCAATGCCCATACGTTCGTCTGTGGAAAACATGATATTATCTACTTTTGAACCCCGCCCCTTTAGTGGGCGTTGACGTACGATATTATATATAGCACCTCGTCCCACAAATTTTTAATCTAAATCTAAATCTACTTACTAAATATTTGGAGGGTATTTAAGATTCGACCCGGTCGCATATAAAGTTTTTACTTGTTTTTATCGAAAAACCCAAGAAGAAATTTTTATTTATTCCAATATTTCGTTACCAACAAATGGGTGGCTGGATTACGGTTTTTTGATAAGTCCATGTTATTTTACACAATTATGGAAAAATTTATAGCACCATTTTTGATGTAGCGTGCAACAAAAGAAACATACTATTCCCAATAAATAATTTTGGTAATCTAAAATTCAGAAAAGGTTTTAATGTTGGCATTGCATTTGCATTAATTTGGTGCAAAAACTTCGGATATATTTTTATAAAACAATTATTTTAACATTACAATTTCCCCCATCATCTTCAATTCTAAGCAAGTGTTTATTAATTTATTTATTTATTTGTTTATTGACAATATCCATATAAATTAAAGCAACTGCTGAACATAAACTCTACTGTTTACATTGATTTTATATATATTTTTTATATTTGCTCAGCTTTTAATCTGCTGTGCTATTCTGTTAATTCAGTGATTTTTAAACGAGTATTTGTGAATGAAAATTTGACAAAATTTTTATATTCTCGACTCTTAATTTAATATATTTTTCTTTCAATATAACAGTCCTGATCAACTTAATATCACGTATTTCATTTAGTTTTCAGCAATAAAATGCTGCAGATGAAAATCATCAACTGATTTTTTTTTCATTTTCATTACTTTTTATTTCGACACATAAAAAATATTAGATTTTTTTTTTTGGTGTTGTAAGCTGCAAACAGCAGCATGAGAAAACACAAATAGTATAACAAGAAAAGAAAAGGAGACAAACTGTTTGTGGGCAATGATTTGAAAATGAATGAAAGAATTTTGATAAAACAAAGAAAAATATCCGGATTCTATAAAAGAAGTAATTTTAGGTATTAAAAGAAAGTGATATTTCTTTGAAAAATACCAGAATGTGATGTTGTTGGTTGTTTGAGATATCCTCCTTGGATCGAATGAATAAAGTTTTTAAACATTTTCCTATTTTGTTTTAATTGTCCCTCGTTCGATCGAACGATAGCTTGTGGCTTCAACGAACAGGCAGATTGTTTCGGTCTATACCGTGTTAATTAATGATACATTTTCTTCTGCCACACTGGAAACTAAAAGCAGATTATTTTCAAAAGTGCTTAAAACAAAACCTGCCGTATCCTAAAAGTCTTCCACTCGAATATGACATGAAGTCTGCTAGATGTATTTACAAAAAAAATGCTAAATGCTTCTTATCAGTGTGTTTGTGTCACCAAATCAGATTAAATAGTATGGCAAAGCCGCAATAATGGAATTAACTCTGCAGCGTATGAGTAATATTAATCTGCTTATTCTACTTATGCATATAAATCATACGCACCCTGTGATCAGAATATACAGAGAGTAATATTTCAAGCATTTAATTATACGAGTATGCTCTCACTGATGACTATAATACAGGTGTCCTCAATGGGAGAAAATATTTAAGTATAATGTATTTGTGCATGTTTCATGTTTTTTTAAACAACTGCGTACAAATAATGTTGCCAGACATGACGTAATTTCGACGACTTTTTATGCCAAAAATAAAATGACATGATATATTGAAATAAAGTTTTCATTAATATGTATTTCTTACATTTAATTAATACAGACGAAATTCCTTATAGTGAATAAATTATACACTCCACGCGATATTTATAAGGCCCAAAATATTTTTAATTTTTTTCCGAATTTATTAATGTACATAATGTTGGAATATTTTGACTTATATATTGCCATTTTATCTGACTTAAAAATATTGTGTTCCGTTATTTTTGTTTAAAATTAACGTGATTTAAATATTAAATTTGAACGAAATATTTAAAAGACCAAGTCCAGGAAATTATAACAGAGGAGTAGAAAAATCTAAATATGTAAGTGGTATCAAAACATTTTGGTTCTTACTTTTAATTAAGAGAAAAAACATATTTTATAAAAAAAGACTTACAAATCAAAAAATTTGCTTTCAAGTCAATTTATCTATTAAAATGTTTGTAATTTTGAAAAAATTCTATATAAGGACGCTACTAGACGTTGAAACACGTACTTCTAGCAATATAATTCGTAAAATATTAGTAATAGGTGATAGATACATTAAAGAAGCTAATTAAAAAATCTAAATAATAATAATCTGCAAAGTAACTTCTGAGATATAGAGCCTCGGAAAAAAGAGCCTTATGTACCCTCTTCTCCCCATAAAACTTTTTGCAATAAAAAAATTTATAGGTACAAAAATATTAAACAGAAGCAATTTCTTACTTTACGTATACTTCAAATTGAACTTACTCATTGTTTTTAAATATTTTTGTCAAAATAACACCGTTTAAATGAAAAATTTAAATATTTTTTAATTCTGTAGAAATTTTGTGGCATTTTTCATAAAACTACCGTAATAATTTCACATTAACGATTTAAAAAAGTAATATGAAGATTTTGATGTTTATTCTCCAAAATTTGACGATTTTGCATCTATTTTGTCTGGCAACTATGTGAACAAGAAGGAACATTTAAAGGTGTTGCCGTTGATCACAAAATCAAATTGATAATAATATAAGAAGGCAAACTTAGTTTTCACTTTTATACAATGTGTGAAATTGATTTTTGTTTCTATCGCCTATATTCTATTCAAAATTTCGACCGAAATGCTGTCAAAGCCCATAAAAAAAATATTTTATCGAAATATGCGTGGAAAATTTTGGTAAACTAGTATCTACTCTGTTTTTACTATGAAAAACACTTGAAATTTTTCTGAAAACAGTTTTGCTAAACATTTTTCGAAAATTCAAACAGAGTACCGGCCTTATCGCTGTGAGCGCTTCTATGTGGTATAATTTTTTGGCCTCCTAAGCGCACAATATTATTAATTTTGCTGCATAAAATAAGCTATGAGCTAATGAAAAATAAATAAATAGAATTTTCTAAAATATGGTAAAAAAAATTCGGAAATAAAACTGTAAATGGTGTAAAAATAATGAACCAAAAATTTTAAAATACTCGTACAGCTAAGTAAAAAATAACATTTCTTTCGATTTAAAATAAATGTTCCTCTGTAGAAAATTTTCATAAGGCTTATATTAAAAAATTCTATTACCGACAATACTATCTTCCAATGAAGATAGAAAATATTATAAAACCATTTTTATATCATACAAAATTACTAAGAAGCATAATATATATAAATTCATCCATCCAAGAATACAAAAAATCGAACGATGGCAACGCGGGTTGAAAATTTAATCATGCATTTGTTGTTGTCTATGAATAAAATTTTTATTTTCTCTTCTCTCATTGATGTGAATTTCGTTACTGTTCGGGTTGCGTATGTGAATATGTGTAAAAAATCCGATTGGTACTCGTTTCCTGAGTGTAAGGATTGAGTTGCCCTGCTATAATACATACACACATCGCTCCTTTAATGCAACATAGTCATATCTCAAAAAGTATTAATTAGAACAAGTAAGAACGTTATATTCGGGCGGTTCAAATCTTAAATACACATCAATTATTTAGTAAATAAACACTCTATTTTTATTGTTATTAAAAATTAAATTTTTTTTGATGTGTTAACATCTATACGCGCGCCTCTAGGGCAATAAACTATCAGTTTCAATACATACGCAAGTGTAAGTGTAAGAGTTTGTTTGTTTGTTGTTGTTGCTTGGCAGTCGGTATTGAAAGTGATTATTGGGCGATTTTCATATAATATTCCCACGCGATTTTCTCCGGAAATTCATAGCCGATTTTATTAATTTTTGAATTAAAACGCTAGTGCGGGTTTCGACGAAGAGTTTAGGCCAAAAATTAAGGCGATCCGATATCGGCGAGCGGAGATTTAAGTGTTTTAATTCGGAGTATTAATTTGGAGTAATATTAAAAAAGTGTTTTATGTTGATCTTCGGTTTTGTCTTATGCATAGCAAAGAGAATAGTGACGTGGTTATACGTACATATATGAAAATGAGATAGCAAGACAGCAACGTATGTAGCTTATGTACAAACATAACAATGTATGTATGTACATTTGTCTGTTGCTTTGCATTCTCTTTGTTTTTTGTGGGTTTAATATAAAATAAATAAACAAAAAGGTGTTAACACATCGCCCGTGAGTTCGAACACTCATTGATTTTTTTTTTGGTATTTGGCTTAAGTAAATAAAGAAAAAAAAAAATAAAGTATTTAAGTAGGATCGCTTCCAATGAGTTAAGAGGAGCATGTCTGAGACGTCTTTCCATCAGAATCAAAGCAATTTAGGTATTAATATTTTCTATCAACCCTCACAAAAGGGGCTGAAATAAGTTAAAAATGTTTAAACCGCTGCACTGTGGGGTGAAAGCCCCCACAAGTGGCGATTAATTCAAAAGCTTAACATTAACTTTCACAACCGTATTTGGTACCACATGAAAGTAGATAAAATTCTACATCACTAACTGCAAAAATAAAAGTTCTTGGTAGTTTACTTTATTTGCAGTATGTGTTCAAAATTCCATAATTTTTGTTATTTTTTCGCGCATTGATTTCTATTAATATTCATATAAATAAAAGCTGTTATCGTATTCAACTAAGCGACCTATATATTAAGGAGTTTTGCAATGATTGAGTAGAATGACAACCGAATCGCTGACAGAGCTTAAGGACATGGCAAAAATTGCACAAGACAATATTGAAATTATTCAACTAATAAATATTTAGTCAGAAAAATTTAAATTTACCCTGTATTTTTGAACAGACCTCGTATATTTTATAAAAAAATTACCCAATAATTAGAATTTTATTAAACTCTTTCTTTCGAGTAATTCCAAGTGAAATAAACTATTTTTCTAGGTATTTTAGTTGCTTCAGAAGAATATTTTTATTTATTCTTAAGCTGAAAACGTAATGCCAACATGAATGGATCTGCCTGTGTGTGCTTATTTCGGTTACAATAAAATCATGACAAAAAATCAAACCAAATCATTGTTTTCTAAAACATCATCAGTGTTTTACTAAAAGCAAAACAAAAAAAAAACAAAACAAGGGAAATCATACCGAAATAAAAGGTACAGAACGGAAAAAACATTTAGAGTAAAAACAAAGAACACGGAATGAATTTCACTTCTACATTTATAATCTATTCAGTTTTTTTTTGTGTTCTGCCTTTTGTGCTGCTGTAATAGAGAAGAGAACTAAAGACTTGTGGTTATGGCCACAACGACTAGAACTGCAACGGCCACTTCCACTACCAACAGCTCTACCACAAATACTCGTCCAATACAACAACAGACATTATGGAATTGTAAATTTAAGGTTCGAATAAAAAAGGCTTACACGTGCACACACACACACACACACACACACACAAATATAGCAGAAGAGAAACACAAGCCTTCACATGCACACACAAGCCCAGCACTCGTGTCTGTGTACTCAGTACCATTTTCATTTCCATTCTCAATCAAGTATGTCATTTTTTGGTCAACTATATTTTTCTGCAGCAGCAAAAGTCCTACCAAAACGACAACTCCCTATTAAAGTACTGAAATGCTAAAGAAGAGGACCCTTGTTGGCTGCTACTAACAAGGTTGAAATTGAAAATCACAGGAACAAAAAAAAAAGAAAAAAACTATAAGGATTTTAAAGAGTTTTGTTCACTTTTTTGCTGTTGCTGTCGTTGTTGTTGTTGTTGCTGTGAAAAGGCTGCATGTGTGTCTAACTACATGTGCTCAACTGCTTTTTTTCTTTATGTATGAGCTGTAAAAGATCAACAGCCAAAAAGCATTAGTTTGACGCCTCAACCAGCCAATGGCTGGCTGACCGGCTGACTGGCTGACTGGCTCACTGGCTGGCTGACTGCATGACTGCCTGGCTATTCTTTAACACCACATGCCAGCAAAGTTAGTCAGGCAGACAGTACATGAACCCATTTCTTAATATTCTGTCCTCTTTTACTTTCTGTGGAGATTTGTTGGCCATCCGAACGGCTGTATTAAAGTCATTTCACATTCAGTGCACTTGAAGCACTTCACAAACAACGTTTATGCAGCACAACACTTTGCAAAAACAAAAAAAGAAAAAAAAAGACGAAAATTTATAATAAAAATAAAATGAAAAACCTGTCAAATGACTCCTGCCAGCAAATAAATGTGTAGGGGCTACCGTTTTGTATGGAAATTAACTTAAAAATATATTTGATTTAATTTAAGCAAACTTCATGTTTAAAAATGTGTATAACAATAAGGAAGAGGGAGGGTTGGATTTGAAGGTCATTCCTGCAACTTCGCGCTAATTTTCACCGCTAAAAATTCTATTATTTTAATTTTAAAACTGCTATAACTTTCAAATAGATCAGCTGATTCCCACGTGGTTGATGTTGTTCTTCTAGTCCTATAAAAGTATCAAGTGCACGAATTGATTACATATGTGACCTGCTCCACGAAAAGGGACCTCTGAGCCGAAAAGAAGTTATTGAGAAAAACGCGTTTAAAAAAAGCGCTTCGTTTTTCGGTGTTTTGCGCATGTTTATGCAACTCTTCCTTCAACCTGATCATCTGGCGATGTATTTCGACTCTCTGGTACTTTGTACGATGTTCACTATGCCTCTATGAAAATTATTTCAATGTTTTGGATTTAAGCCGATAGAATTGAATCTATTATTTATTAGCCTATAGAATCTTAATTCAATTTAATATAACAATATAAAATGTTCGTTAAAATTCTTACTACATACAAATTTAAGCTATGGCTTGAGCTACCAATAATAAATTGGAAAAACGTTCACATGTATTTAAGTATAAAATTCAAACCAAAAAAGTTTGACTTAGGTATGATGGAACAAAAAATTCAGAAAAAAGGGACATGAAGATAAATAATCAAACGGTAACACGGGTATTATAACAATAACATGTTAACATCAGCTTGATACAGTTCTCGTATTCTTTTTCACAATAAAATTTGTGTAAATAGGAACTGTTATCACATTCAACTAAGCCACCTAATAAGTGGTGACAAACACAATACACATGAGCACTGATGATGAAAGGGTTGCGTCTTTCGAAAACAGCTGTTCTGCTCTGCTGTGTAAGTTGAATAACAAAAACTGATGTTGACTTGCCTTTGTGCCTTGGAATATCTATCATGTCTTTCTGAGATTTAAATTAAAAATTTCGAACAATTAGCCTATAGAATCTTAATTCAATTATTTATTATTATATAATTTATCTGTTTATATCACATTTTTAAATGTTTTCATTAATTATGTTCACCTTTACAGGTGATTTGTAAATAAACTAAAAGACATAGAAACTTGCGGTTTGCGGCATTTGAAAGACGGGTTTTTTCCTATAAGAATCACTCAAAAACTAAAAAAAAAAATTTCGGCGCAGAGGTTACTTTTCGTGGAGCAGGTCACTTATATAATTTTTGAGTGTTGAGGATGATAGCGCTCAACAGGGTTTTTTTTATTGTAAAGAGTTGAATAGTTTTTGGAATTGAACGGAAGAGCCATTTAAAAGTTATTCTAAACAAGTAAAAACGTTATATTCGACCGGGTCGAATCTTAAATATCCTCCAAATATTTAGTAAGTGAATTTAAAATGTTTAAAATGTTAAAATGTGGGACAGAGTTCCTTTATATAATATCGTACGTCAACCTCCACTAAAGCGGGCGGGGTTCAAAAATAGACAATATCATGTTTTCCACAGACGAACGTATGGGCATTGCTAGACCATCTTAAACTTCATCACTAATCAAGAATAAACATATTTACTTGATAGGGTCCAATTCTCTTTGGAGGGTATAAAAACTGTATTTTGGCGGGGTCGGTCTGGCAAGGGCTGTGGGGGAAATATTTCACCTTTGTCATAAAACTCTAAAAATAAATGCTTGGGATAATTATATACAAAATTAAAATTTCTTTTTTTTGATAGGGTCATTTAGAGGGCAAAGGGGGATAGGGGGTAGGGCAGAAACAGGTAGACATAAAACTCTAAAAATAAATGCTTAGGATGATTTTACACACAATTAAAAAAATTTTATTTATTTTTAATAGGGTCATTTAGCGGGCAAAGGGGGAGGAGGGGGTAGGGCAGCAACAGGCAGTCATAAAACTCTAAAGATAAATGCTTGGGATGATTTTATATACAATTAAAAAAAATGTTTATTTATATTTAATAGGGCCATTTAGCGGGCAAAGGGGAGGAGGGGGTAGGGCAGCAACAGGCAGTCATAAAACTCTAAACATAAATGCTTGGGATGATTACATACAAAATTTAAAAATTTTTTTTTTTTTGGTAGGGTCATTTAGGGGGCAAAGGGAGAGGCTGGGGTAGGGCAGAAATCGGCAGTCATAAAACTCTAAAGATAAATGCTTGGGATGATTATATACAAAATTTAAAAATTTTTTTTTTTTTTTTTTGGTAGGGTCATTTAGGGGGCGAAGGGGAAGGAGGGGGTAGGGCAGAGTAGTATCAGGTTTCGTCTCAGCTTCGTTATTAAAGCTTAAAAATGTAATTTTTAAGGAATGTAGGCTTAAGGAAAACAATTTGTTAAATTTTTATGCTATTTTTGCCTATAATAACGCCCACTAAAGTGGGCGGGGTCAAAAAATATTTTTATTTTCGTTTATGACTCCAAGGACCTATGGACCGTATTTGACATAAAAATATATCATTTGCTTAACAAAATAACCAAAAAACTTTAAAAATTATGTTGTTTTTTCTGGGTTGGTTTAGTTCTTCTTAGGGGAACTTTTTTCCCTCTGGCCCGATTTAGCCCATCTTCAAACATAACCTGCTCTAAGCTTCAAAATATATTTATGCTAAATTTCAAGAGTCTAGCTCTTTTCGTTTGGACTGAATCGTGATTTCCACAGACGGACGGACGGACGGACATGCTCAGTTCGTCTTAGATTTCATCACTGATCAAGAATATATATACTTTATGGGGTCTGAGATGGATATTTCGATGCGTTACAAACGGAATGACAAAGTGAATATACCCTCCAAATTCTTTTTTGGAGGGTATAAAAAAGCAATTTTGATAAAAAGATTTGTTTTCAGTTTTTGGATTTTTCTCGAAAGCTACTGGTCCGATGCGGGTCCAATTCACAAGAAATCAAGGTTTGAAAGAAATCTTTGAAACGTGACTCGAACACTAATTGATTAGATATAAAAGAAGTTTTAGAGTTTTCTTTAAAAAAAATCACTTTTTTCAAATATTTTTTCCTTCACGAAGTCTCACGAACGCATCGACCAATGTTGTCCTGGTTGCTAGTGATCGATATGGTTTTTGATTGCCAAGAGCTGATTAGTTTTTGGACTCGATCAGAAACGCCGTTTAAAATATCTATTGCTGTTTAACCAAAATTTTCAACGAAATGGAGTAGCAGAACTTCTTATATTCATTTACATTGAAAATTAAAAAAAAATCGGAAAGTTGTGGGCTACGTTAATCCGTCTTGAAAAAAAATCCGTCTTCTCCAGATCTCGACGTTTCGAGTAATCACCAAATTTTCCCTAAAATTTACGGGCCCAGTTACTTAAATTCCTATAGAATTTGTCAATAACAAATAACATATAAAATGGCTGCTTTTATGAATCAGAAAATGTCGATATTCCCACCCTGATGATGTATTTTTAATTATTTTAGTTTTTAATAGCAATTTAACTCTTCCCGAAGTATAAAAAAGATTTCATTCACACACAACCAAAAAAAGGACATTATATGGCTACATTTATGTACTAAAAAATTTCGATTTTCCAACCCTGGAACCGAATTTTTAATACCAAATTAATTCTTCCTGAAGCATAAAATAGGTTTAATTCACTAAAAAAAACAAAATTTGGAATTTATGTGGGTACTTTTATGTACCAGAAATATTTCGATTTTCCAACTCTGGAAGCGAATTTTAATATTTTTACCAATGCAATTCTTAGTGAGGTGTAACATAGTTTTACTCGACAAAAAAATTAAAAATTTTAAACTTTTTGGTCACTTTCATGTACCATAAAATATTTCATTTGTCCAACCCTGGAATCGAAATTTTGATTTTTTTATGATTTTAATACCAATTTAGCTTTTCCTGAATTATAAAACAGTTTTAATTAGCAAAAACAACAACGTCAATTGCCTATTTGGTTACTTTTATGCAAAAAACATAGTTCAACTTCCCAACTGTGGAAACGAAATTTTATTTATTTGTTGTTTTTTTTTTACCAATGCAACTCTTAATGATGAGGTTTATTTAAGAAAAACTTAAAATTTGTAACCATTTTGGACACTTTCATGTACTACAAAATATTGCAGTTATCCAACCCTGGAATCAAAATTTTGATTTGTTTTAATATTTGATAACAATTTTGTTTTTCCTGAATTCAAAAATAGTTTTAATTAGTAAAAAACCGACGTTAGTTGGCTTTTTGGTTACTTTTATGTATAAAAAAAAAATTTCAATATTCCATCTCTGGGAGCGAAATTTTAATTTTTGTCTTCTTCTTTTTACCAATGCTAGTTTTCATTGCTTATAAAGTAGTTTTATTTACAAAAATTTTAAAATTAACAACAATTTTTGTCACTTTCATGTTCTACAATAAGTATATTGCATGTACCAAAAAAAAAACTTTCCTATTCCCAACCCTGGAAGCGAAATTTTATTTTATTATTTTTTATCAGTGCAAGTCTTCTGGAGGTATAAAGTAGTATTATTTAAGAAAAATTAAAATTTTTTAACCATTTTAGCCACTTTCATGTACTAGAAAATACGGAATGGGCAGAAAAAAATTTTTATTTCCCATCCCTGAAAAAAAAATTTTAATTTTTTTAGTTTTTAATAGACCATTGAGGCTTCCCAAAGCACAAAATAGGTTTAATTTACAAACATTAAAAAAATTGATTTTTGGTATAAATTTTGCGTCGAGAAGTAGGTATAAGCTGCTCAGCTCTGGAACCGTACTTCGGATCTTTCTGAATTTCAATAACACTCTATTTAAGCTCATTTCCATTCCAACGGCAGGAAGTCTCTAGCTCTTCTGGGGGCTTGGGAAAACTGATTTCATGAGGATCCAGAATATATATACTTTATGGGGTCCTATGTGAATATCGAAGAAATTACACACGGAACGACAAACCTATTGGATCCAGCGTATGAACCATTTGAGGCGGAAATCGTTGTATTGACTTAAATAAATAATTCATAAATTTCTTTCAATTTTATGTGTTTTTTTAATTTCACACTAAGAAAATTGAAAATTATATTATTAAGATTATAATTGCTTTATAGGGCTCAAGTTCAAATCTGCTATCTTCAAATTATTTGTTTATGAATTTTATAAAATTTAAATTATTTTTATTAAGAGTGGAATATTAAAATATTTTATATCATCAAGCGTTCTTTGTTCAACGGCGGTACTGGTCAACGGCGGTACTAGTCAATAGGAATTTTAACTATTTAATGGATTTTAATGTTTTTAACGAAGTAGCATATGAGAACTTCTTATATCTATTTGAATTGAATATTTCAACAAAAAACCGGCAAGTTATGGGTTTTACTCCGTTTTGAAAAAAAATTGTGTTTTCACCAGAAATCGATGTTTCGAGTTCCTAGGAAGCTTTCCCGGCTATTCCTGAGAGGCCGTCACTATGTCTGTTTATGAGTGTGTGTGTAAATGTGTCTGTGTGAGAAACGTTAATCATAAAATTGTCCCTAAAAGTTATTGACCCAGTTATTTATATTCCCTAGAATTTGTCAATCCATCCCAAAAAATTAATTCGATATTTCTACTTTTTAATTTGCCCCTTTTTCATATATTAAATTAGCAAATTAAAAACCCTAAATTTAAAAACATTTAAGTAATTTTTAAGTCCATAGAATAATAGTTTAATATTATTCTTAAACAAAATCAGGGAAAATTGTATGTCACTGTATGTGAATTTCAAAATAAGAAATAAATTCCTGCCAATTCAAGATTCGTAATCGTGCTCCCAGACACTCTGCAGTCTCTCTAATAATTTATTATTTGACAGATTTTACACATTTTAAAAGGACATTAAACTCTAAAATACTCACATTAAATACAAAAAAAAAATGGAATAAAAATTGGCAGCCTTAAGAATTATTTCTGTGGTCATTTCAAAAGGACACACGAATCTGCAGTTCAAGTTAAACAAGCGCACATGAATAAGTAGATTTTTTTTTATTGCAACACACTTACACACACACACATATGCAAGTGTATATGTGTGTGTTTGTTATGCATTATTTGAAAGTCTAGTTGTTGGTATGAGAGTTCGTTTTTGTTCTATTCACTAGGAAAAATATTACTTACAAACAAACAAAAAATATGTTTAAAAGAATCTTTTAAAATTTTTATTCATCAGCGCCATCATTTACATCCACACAATTACCGTCAACGTCATTATGGTCATCGTGAATGTGGCAAAAGCAAATGTATGGCAGGTTGCTCGGTAAACAGTTCATAGTTTTTTATATATAGTTTTTTGTAACATTTTCATTTTGCCTTTCCAGCTGTCATTTAGTTAAATGTATGTTTGTATGTGTGCATATACATGTTTACATTTACAGTCAAATTCGGTTAAGGGGAACAGAATTTACGGGAATTTATTTTCAATAAAGAATTTTGGATAAATGGGACCTATTCCGGCTAAGTGAATTCTATACTTTTAAAATTGTTATATAAAAACAAGAAATGCTGTTAAAAATAAAGCAGATGGGAAAACTATTGATTTAAGATTAATTTTACAAATTAAAATATAATAAATTGTTCATTTGAGTAAAAATTATAAACTACATTCAGAATTGTTTCCAAAATATGATGATACAGCGGCGTCGGAGTCACTTACTGATCCCTTCTGTCAGTTTGATGATTATAAAAAAAAAACGATGCTAAATATCCCAAGTATAAGAAAAAATCTGTCATTGTCTGAACACAGACCTAATGAATTCGCAGATTTGAACTTGAGCCTGAGAATTCATTTTCAATGCAGCAGTTTATTTAATCTGTTCAGCTCGACTAATAATACGTAATCATAATCAAAATATATTTTTATAGCCTTCACAAAAAAGTGAAACGGTTTGTCATTCCGTATGTAATTTCCGCAATATCAATATGGGACCCTATAAAGAATCTTATATTCAGGATCCTTATGAACAGGGAAGACGAATAAGCGATGCCCTTCTGTCTGTAGGTGAAATCGATTTTCCCAAGCCAACATAAAAGCTAGAGGTTTCATTCCCGAACTGATGGAACCAAAAAAAGTGCTACTAAAATTCAGAGAAATCCAAAATACGGTTCCAGAGCTGGGAATCTTACATCTCTTTGTGTCCACAAAATTTAATTATTATTATTATTTTTTTTTTTGGTAATTAAATGAATTTAATATATCGGGAAGAGCTAAATTTGTATTATATATCAAAAAAATTAAAAAATTCGATTTCAGGGTTGGACAATGAAATAATTTTTGCTACATAAAAGTAACCGAAAAGGCAACAGAGGTTTTTATTTTTCCTAAAAACTATATCATAATTTATTACGAATAAAATTGGCATTAAAAATTAAAAAAAAACAATAAAATCAATTCCAGGGTTGGACAATTGAATAATTTTTTGGTGCATAAAAGTGACCAAAACGGTTGCTAATATTGATTTTGTTCAAAGTAAGACTATTTTATACTTCACTAAGAATTAGGTTGCTAAAAAAAATTAAAAAATTCGATTTCAGGGTTGGACAATTGAAATATTTTTTGCTACATAAAAGTAACCGAAAAGGCAACAGAGGTTTTTATTTTTCCTAAAAACTATATCATAATTTATTACGAATAAAATTGGCATTAAAAATTAAAAAAAAACAATAAAATCAATTCCAGGGTTGGAAAATTTAATAATTTTTTGGTGCATAAAAGTGACCAAAAAGGTTGCTAATATTGATTTTTTTTAAAGTAAGACTATTTTATACTTCACTAAGAATTAAGTTGCTAAAAAAATTAAAAAATTTGAATCCAGGGTTGCAAAATCATTATTTCTTTTTGGCATAAAAATAAACCAAAAATTAGACGGCGAAGTAAAAGGTTGAAATAGCTACAAAAAAAAAACTGTCTATCTTCTCATCTCTCCTAATCTGTCTCCTCAATACTATCCCCTCGTTTTCAGTTTCGGCGCAATGCATTGCATATGTAGGGGTCATCCCCTGAGTGCTGATCCAAGATGAAAAAAACATTAATTTTAATTTTTAATACCTCTAGAAAAATTAAATTCATGAAAATAAATCTAAAACAATTAAAAATTAAATTCCAGGGTTGGAAAATCGAAATATTTTTGGTTTATAAAACTAGTTAAATAAATTAATTTTGTTTTTTTTAGTTAATTAAATTTATTTGATACTTCAAGAAGAATTATATTGGTATTCAAAACCAAAAAATTAAAAACTTGATTCCAGGGTTGGACAATTGAAATTTCTTTTAGTGCATAAAAATGACCAACAAGGTTACTAATATTGATTTTTTTAAGTAAGGCTATTTTACACTTAATTAAAAATTTAATTGCTGTTAAAAATAAATAATAACAATTAAAAACTTGAATCCAGGGTTGGCAACTGAATATTTTTTTTTACATAAAAATAATCCAAAAAAACATTAATTAAATTTTTTTTTTGGTGATTAATGTATCTTTTATACCTCAGGAAGAACTAAATTGGGGTAAAAAATCCTAAAAATTAAACATTTTATTCCAGGGTTGGAAAATCGAAATATTTTTGGTTTATAAAATTGATTATATAAGTTCCTAATTTTTGTTTTTTAGTGGATTAAACTTATTTTATACTTCAGGAGGAATTAAATTTGTATTAAAAATAAAAAGAGTAATAAAAATTCGATTCCAGGGTTGGACAATCGAAATTTTTTTGGTACATAAAACTAAGTAAACCGGCTACTAGTTTTGGTTTCGTGTTATTTTATGCTTCAGGGAGAGAAAAATTAGTATTAAAATTGGTCTCCAGGGTTGGACCATTGAACTTTTTTTTTTTTGATTTATAAAAGTAACCAAAAATGTTACGAATTTTTTCTTTGATTTAAACATATTTTATACTTCAGTATGAATAGAATTGGTATTAAAAATTTAAATCATCCATTAACTAACGCTGCAAGAACAAAGGTCTGACACAGCGTTTTCATAAATCGCCTTCAATTATTTTTCCTATAATTTCCTATTAAATAAATAAATAACTGAAATTCCTAGAAAAACATTTTCAATCAGCTCTCCTCAGGCATGTGCATGCCTGCAACCACATGCAGCAACTTTCAATTTATGTTTATCAGTTTTTCTTGTTTGTATAAATTTCTTAACATTTTTTTGTACTGCTCCCCTCTGCTTGATGACATACAACAGAGATTTTGTTATTTCCTTTTTCCCGTCTTTAAGGAAACAGCATTTTTTATGATCCTAGTTTTTTCCAGCGACTCATGATAGACGACAGTCGCATTTTTTTGCCCTCCCATCCACTACTTCAAATATTTATAAATGCACTTTGTCTGCTAAAGCTCTTAGTTTTTGTTGTTCCATTTTTGTCTGCCGGCTGTTTTATAATTTTGAGCAAAAAAATGAAAAAAAAAATTGTAAGAAACAACTATTTGGCGACATGGCGACAACAAACAATAGAATTAACAACAAAATGTCCTTTTGTTAAGGCAATAGAAATCAAGAAGAGACAAATAAGTGTGGGTCTCTGCAATATTTTTCGCTTGACTATGAAATATTAATAGTTTTTGTGGGGCTAAAATAAATAAATTCTTGCTGCATATCAAATTCCACTTGTGGAGGAAAATGATGTATAAATTTGTAAGAGCATTTAAGTTCATTTAACTTTGAAATACAAACGCACGCATAATAAATAACAAAAAATGTTTTATTGGTTTCTTTTGATAAAATACTATTGAAATTAATGTGAAAAAAATTATTAAACAAACAGTAGATGGCGCCAGTGTAGTGGATTTGTTAAGCATCGTAGACAAATTATCTAAACGTCACTTGGTAACCACATGGCAAATTGAAAAAAAAGTGCTGCCAAGAGAGTGAATGAGATCCTGAATTTGGTATCGGGAAGTTGGACAAATTTGGATCATTTCTAATAATTTTTCTATAGGTTGAGGCCTTTTCACTGAATCCAAAGTCATGTTCCTGATGTGAATCTGATTTTTTCTATCACTTTTAATAAAAATGCAAAGGAAGTAATTTTTAATACTTTAATGCAGGTAGGGCAGATTGCTTAATGTTATACAAATGAAGGGGGTTTTTTAGAGTGTCACAGCACCAGAGCAACGCGTGCAAATTGTTGAAATTTTTAATCAAAATAATTGTTCTATTCGCCAAACTCATCGGGCAATTCTTCCATTTTATGGCGTACATAATCGTCCCTCAGAGCGACTAATTCTAAGAACAATAGATCGTTTTCGGACCACATTTAATGTTACTGATCATGTGGGCCCTGAAGAAGCTGTAGCCCCGCTGTACAGGAAAGCATTGAAGATGATCCTAATCCATCAATTCATCGCTGCTGTCAGCCACTGTAGTTGTGTCCTTGTACTTTATGGAAGATTTTTCTTAGTTATTGAAAATTGGTGTTCCAGATTGCGGCTTCTGCGCACCACTCGTGGCGGCCACATGGCGGAAATAATATTTAATTATTAATTTCATAAAATTTTCTTTCCAATAGAATCCATTTCATTGCTGTTAAAAATATATTTCCTTGTTTTATTATGATTTCAAATTGTGTCACTCTATAAAAAACACCCTATAGTCAATAATAATTTATATGCATTATTTTATTTAAAACTTAATGTTCTTAAATTTTTTTTTTTTAAATCACTTATATTTTTTATAAATAACAAGTAAGAACCTTATATTCGACCGGTTCGAATCTTAAATACCCTCCGAATATTTAGTAAATAAATTAAAAATGTTTAAACTGCTGGGCCAGATTTCCTTTAAGGCATTTTAAAACTTTATTTTGACAGGGTCACTCTGGGAAGGACCTTAAACATTTAATTTTAAAAGAATCTAGGCTTAAGGAAAGCAATTTGTTAAATATTTACACTATTTTTCCAACTAATATGTTACTTCAAACGCCCACACAAGGAAATGGAGCCCACAAATGAATATTTATGATATAGTGGCTGCAAGTTCAATGCCTTGGATCTTTCTAGACATAAAAATATATCATTTGCTTAGCAAAATTACAAAAAAAAACGTTAAATCTTATGTTATGCATTAAACACATTCACGACAGCAGGCTACCGACTACAACCTATCAAAATTAGAATACATGTGTTTATATAGGAAGGACTATTTTCACGGCTACACGGCAGGTTGTTGTCCGTGCTACTTTTGTGGTTGTAGTCAAATTAAACTAATTTCTATTTTCATAGGCGACAATAAATAAATTAGTGCTGCCAACACAATACGCCAATGGTTTACGTCAGTACCTGCCAATATGGCTCAAACTGACGGTGCTCTTAACACCGGGTGATACAATAAGTGTTACCAGCACCCCTCTTCGAACCCAAGATCCACACGAAGGCGACCTCGGGTCGCCCAGGTGGCAATTTCTAGACATGATTTGGTAAGTCCATTGATCTAACACCTTGCTAAAGTGCCGATCCTATCTAGATGATCTTAATTCTATGAACTACAAAAAGTCGCCCAATAGAATTTTATTTGTTGATTCACAACAATACATAGGTTTTGCTACTATCAGCCAGACCGAACTCCAACCCAGGGGTTGAAACATCAATCCTTATCTGACAAACCTTCCACCAAGTTGGTTACCACAGCCACCACGTGTACTCCCGAGGGAGACCTCACCAATATCCAGCCGCAGTAAACTGCGGGGCTTGTACTGAATCTCGTGGCACCAGTTGTAACTACTGGTAAAGCCAAACCAGTGTAGGTTCTATAAACTTTCTATCGACTTCGGTTTCATTTTTACCCAAACTCAGGTGTCGCCTCACCTGCCAATTCTTACTCAAGCTCGTAGGCGGACCTACTTCTTTTAGATTCTTATATGCACATCCGTTCCACTGTTTAGAGATTGGGCAGTAACATATGAGTTTTACGGGTCTACCTGCAAAAGTTATGCTTAAAAAGCAGAATAACCCCTCGAAAGCCAACCATAATAGGTTTTAACTTTCTATTGACTTTTGAACTCTTAATTAGTTCGAGGCGTCCTTAGACCTCCTTTCTTATTTTCCCCGGATCGGTGCTGGAGCAAGGCCCGACATCATAGCCAAGCTCCCCAACGGCACCCCCCGGGGGATGCTGCTAACACAACGAAACATCTTAAATAAATAAGCGTTTAAAAATATTTTCAAACTGGTCAAGAATAAGAAAATTGTTAAAAATAAAAAATGTAATAGCCCCTTCCTAGAATAAAAATTATTTTGTTATATTTATTTCTTTTTTTGGGATTTCTCTTGGCATTTGTTTTTTCTATTTACTTTTTTTTGGTTATAGCTCCTAGAATATAGGACACATATAAACGATATGGGTACCATATCAAAGTACTCCAAAATGTCTTTCTATTGTTAGACATATTTATCAAATTTAATCACCTATTGCAACTGTTGTTAAATTTTGAAAATTTTGTATCTGACTTTTCAAGTAAGAATTTAATTATTTTGAAAAAAGCTTGATAGTGCCATAACAAAAAAGGACATTAAAATATATTTATTACAAATGCAAAAACACTAAAGAGCTATAAACAAATAAAGTGTTTTTATCATTAATTTTGTTTCGATATATAAATAGATTTAGAATCAGCGCTTTTATTTTTATACCCTTCACAAAAAAGTGAAAGGGTATATCTAGGTTTGTCATTCCGTGTGTAATTTCTTCGATATGCACATGGGACCCCATAAAGTATATATATTCTGGATCTTTATGAATAGCGATGACGATTGAGCGATGTCCGTCTGTCCGTTTGTCCGTCCGTCTGTACGTGAAATCGGTTTTCCTAAGCTCCCAGAAGAGCTAGAGACTTCGTTCTTGGACCGTTGGATTGGAAATGAACTTAAATAGAGTGCTGTTGAAAGATCCGAAGTACGGTTCCAGAGCTGGGAAGCTTACACCTATTTCTCGACGCAAAATTTATACCAAAAATCAATTATTTTTTTTAATGTTTGTAAATTAAACCTATTTCGTGCTTTGGCAAGCCTCAATGGTCTATTAAAAACTAAAAAAATTAAAATTTTTTTCCAGGGATGGGAAATAAAAAAATTATTTCGGCTTATACCGTATTTTGTAGTACATGTAGTAACTAAAATTGCTAAAAATTTCAAGTTTTTCTTTAACAGAACCTCTTTATACGTCATGAAGATTTGCATTGAACAAAAAAAAAAAAATTAAAATTTCGAATCCAGGTTGGACAAGTGCAATATTTTGTAGTACAGGAAAGTGGCCAAAATGGTTAAAAAATTTAAATTTTTTTTAAATAATACTACTTTATACCTACAGAAGACTTGCACTGATAAAATATAAAAAAAATAAAAAATAAAATTTCGCTTCCAGGGTTGGGAAAATGAAAGTTTTTTTTGGTACATGCAATATTTTGTGGTACATGTAATAACCAATATTGTTATAAATTTTGAGTTTTTCTTAAATAAAATCGCTTTATACTTCAAGAAGATTTGCATTCAAAAAAAAATTTTAAAAATTAAAATTTCGCTTCCATGGGTGGGAAATTGATTTTTTTATACATAAAAGTCACCAAAATGGTTAAAAAATTTAAAATGTTTCTTCAATAAAACTACTTTATACCTCATGAAGAGTCGCATTTATAAAAAGCAAAAAAAAATTAAATTTCAATTCCAGGGCTGGGAAATTTAAAGTTTTTTTTTGTACATTCAATATTTTGTAGAACATGAAAGTGACAAAAATAGTTGCAAATCTTAAGATTTTCGTAAATAAAACTACTTTATAACTAATTAAAAATAGCATTGGTAAAAAAAGAAAACAAAAATGAAAACTTCGTTCACAGGGATGGGAAATTGAATTTTTTTATACATAAAAGTAACCAAAAAGCCAACTAACGTCGGTTTTTTAATAATTAAAACTATTTTTTAACTCAGGAAAAACAAAATTGGTATCAAAAATTAAAAATAAATCAAAATTTAGATTCCAGAGTTGGATAACTGCAATATTTTGTAGTACATGAAAGTGAGCAAAATGGTTACAAATTTTAAGTTTTTCTTAAATAGAACTATTTCATGCCTCATTAAGATCTGCATTATTAAAAAAACTTAAAATTTCGTTTCCAGGGTTGGGAAATTGAAATATTTTTTTTTCATAAAAGTAACCAAAAAGGTAATTGACGTTGTTTTTTTGCTAATTAAAACTGTTTTATAATTCGGGAAGAACAAAATTGATATTAAAGTCTTAAAAAATTTCGACTCCAGGGTTGGACAAATGAAATATTTTATGGTACATGAAAGTGACCAAAAAGTTTAAAAATTCACTAAGAATTGCATTGGTAAAAAAATAAAAATTCGCTTCCAGAGTTGGAAAATCGAAATATTTCTGGTACATAAAAGTACCCACATAAATTCGAAATTTTGTTTTATTTCTAGTGAATTAAACCTATTTTATACTTCAGGAAGAATTAATTTGGTATTAAAAATTCGGTTCCAGGGTTGGAAAATCGAAATTGTATGGTACATAAATGTAGCCATATAATGTCCTTATTTTGGTTGTGTGTGAATGAAATCTTTTTTATACTTCGGGAAGAGTTAAATTGCTATTAAAAACCAAAAAAAATTAAAAATCCAATTTCAGGGTTGGAAAATCGACATTTTCTGATTCAAAAAAGCAGCCATTTTATATGTAATTTTTGATATTTATGATGAATTATACCTACTTTATATATCAGGAAGAAATAAATTGGTATTAAAAACCAAAAAAATCTAAAAGACTATTCTACGGTTGGACAATTAGAACCTTTTGGGGTACATGAAACGGATTTTTTTGTTTTTTGTTTTTAAATTAAACATATTTTTGAAAGACGTTCAGAGGTATTAGAAGTAAGAAGAGCCAAACATTTACCTTCCTAACCAAGAAATTTAAATGCTGTCTTAAATATAAAAGAAACTGTTAACATCATTTTTTGTTTATAATTTTTTAATTAAAGCTACTTTCTGTTTTAGCAAGAAAGAAATACAAAAAGAAGAATTACATCTGTGAAGGGTATTTAAGATTATAGCACTTTTATAAGAGATAAGAGCACTTTTACTTGTTTTTTCCACTGCATCAAACCAATTTTATGCTTCAGGAAGAATTATATTCGTGTAATAAATAAATAAAATTGAAAATTCTATTCCAGGGTTCGAAAATCGAAATAAATTTGTTAATAAAAATAGCCATATAAGTTCCTAATTTGTTTTGTTTTGTTTTTTTTTTTTTGGTGAACTAAACAGATTTTTATGCTTCGCAAAGAGTTAAACTGATATTAAAAACCAAAAATATTAGATATTTGATTCCAGGGTTGGAAAGTCGAATTTTTTTGGTACCTAAAAGTTGCCATACAAGTTCCCAATTTGGGTTTTCAGTGAATTGAACCTATTTTATATATCAGCAAGAATTAGATTGGGGTTAAAAGCTAAAAATATTAAAAATTCGATTCCAAAGTTGGAAAATCAAAATTTTTTTGGGACATAAAAATGCCAAATAAGTTCTTATATTTTTTTGGGGAATTCGTGTAAAAAATTTTTTAAATTATGTATGAATTTTTTTATTAGTGTAAAAAATTAATAAAATTAAAAAGTAAATTCCAGGGTTAGAAAATCGAAATTTTTTGGTATGTACAAGTAACCAAAAATTTTATTATTTTGTGTTTTTTTGGTGAATAAAATCTATTTTCTGTTTAACAAAGAAAGAAGAAATACTTCTGTGAAGGGTAGTTAAGATTCGGCATAGCCGAATTTAGCACTTTTACGTGCCTATTCAATTCGAAATGATACCGAAGATGCTATTAAATTTGAGCTTGTATATTAGTCGTGTTATTTTGGGTATTGCTGGAACAGCAGGCAGATTATACGACACACTCGACTGGCTGCATTAGCAATTGGACAGCAATAGAACGATGTAAAATTTGTCCTGCCAAATTCTCTGTATCATGTTGCTGTGGAATTCCTTTAGTGACTCACCAACGAAAGTTTTCCAATTTATTTTACCGTTATATTTTTAGTACAAACAGACTTCAGTTGCTGTAGTTGTTGTACTCTTTGCACGCCATGTGGATTTAAAAATGTTCTGACATGAACATTAGAGTGGATATTGTATCTGACATATCAATATAATCATATTGCAGCATCACACGAAGGTGAATTCTTAAATTTTTCCCCGCATGATATTCCAAAAAGAGAATTCTAATAAAATCCAATTTACATAAATTTAAACCGTTTATGCTAAAAAATTTCCATAAAAGAAAATATTATAATTTATCATTTAATTGGTCTCATGATTTCACATATTTTCCCATTTCATGACGGGCATAACGACCCTTTCAAACAAGACTTCTACATTTAGAAAAAAAAAACATGCAAGTTCATCTGCTCTGCTCTTCAGCTTTTTTAAGCACTCACAGGATTATGGGCGAATTATTTGTTAAGCAGCACTGACTGAATAATTTCTCATCAAATATTGGAAATGGAACAAGGTCTATTTGAAAAGAGAATGTGAATTTATTTTCTATTTTTTGCTGCTTTCATTTTTCAGTTTAAACAATTTTCCCTGCACAATAAACTCCTTTGTGTAGCTGAAGTCTTTGTTGCTGTTGTTGTTTTTGGCTTGTTTTGCAAGAACGTATGGCTGGCTGTGAAAGAAGGCTTATGCATACAAAATGTATGCCGGTCCGTGTGTTTGTGTTTGTGTGTTGTGACTGTGACTGTATATGTTTTGAAAGTATGGATCTATTCGTATTATGATTTAGAAATTCTTTTGAAAGTTGATTGAAGTCTTACACACACACACACACACAAAACACTGGCATAAACGCAAACATATAATCGCACATTGTGCAGGATACAATAGACAGACAATGTGGAAATAGATAGAGGCATACATGCAAGTAAGCTCGTGTGTTTGTGTGTGTGTGTTTGTGTGTGTGTAGAGTAAAAACACATTGAGTACACAAAGGAAATTTTCTGAGTAATTCAAATAAATTCACTTGAGAAGATGATGAAAACAAGAAGTCAATTCTTCTTAACAGTTTATTGCACTCACTGTTAACTTTTAGTTCCCCTCTCCCTCGACATTTTACCTTTGACAATTCACAATAAAGTTGATTTAAATCTAACAACGACTCCTTTCAAAAACACAATCTCTTGCATAGTTGTGAAGAAAATTGTTGCCATATAGAGTTTTTTTTTCTTTAATTACGAGTACCATGGAGACAATTTAATTTTATTTAATTTTATTTGAATATAATTTTTATTTTGATGCTAAAAAGAAGAAAAACCTAAAACGTATTTTATTAAGTCTGTGAGTGATCAATATGCGTGCAGGTTACAATAAAGGATTGTTTATTTTGTGCCGTCTAGACGCGTCTGTGTGTACGTGAAATCGGTTTTACCCAGGCCGTAGAAGAGCTAGAGACTTTATTCTGGGACTGGTGGATTGGAAATTATCTTCAATAGAGTGGTATTGAAATTCAGAAAATACGGTTCCAGAGCTGGAAAGCTTATACCCATTTGTGGACGCAAAATTAACTAGCAAAAACCCATAATTGTTGCTTTTTTTGTTAATTAAACCACTTTGATATTTTGGAAAAAAAATTACAAATTTGTATTAAAAACTAAAAAATAAAAATTTTGATTTCAGGGATGGGGAAATTGAAAAAAGTTTATTAAAGGTTCTTTTGCTATTTCTAAACTATTTTGGAAATTAGGGAAAACAAAATTGGTACTAATATTTAAAAAAATCGAAAACTCGATTCCAGGGATGGGAAAGTGAAAAAAAAAATTAAGATATTTTTGATTTTCTGCTAATTAAAACTATTTTAGAAATTGGGAAACACAAAAAATTTAAAAATTTCGAAATTTCGATTGCAGGGTTGGAAAATTAAAATATTTTTCGGTCATTGAAAGCGTTAGGGCATTAAGTTTTATACTTCACAAAAATTGGGAAATTGAAAAAATTTTTAAAATTTTTTGATTTTCTGCTAATTCAAACTATTTTAGAAATTAGGAAACACAAAAAATTTAAAAATTTCGAAATTTCGATAGCAGGGTTGGGAAATTTAAATATTTTTCGGTCATTGAAAGCGTTAAGCATTAACTTTTATGCTTCACAAAAATTGATATGCTATTCAAAAACTAAAAAAAAAAGAAATTAAAATAAAAATAAAAACAAAAAATTTTGAATCCAGGGTTGTAGAACGGAAATTTTTTTCGGCACATTAAGTAATAAAAAAGTCACTACTTTTGGTAGTTTTGGGGCATTAAGCATTTTTTACGCTTCAGCAAGAATTAAATTTGTACTGAAAACAAACAAAAAAAATTTAGTTTTTTTTTGATTTTCTGCTAATTCAAACTATTTTAGAAATTAAAATTTTTCAATTTTATATAAAAACAAAAAACAACAAAAATATTTAACTTTATATAATTTAAAAACTTTGTTATTGTTAAATTATTATAAATAATTTTTGAATTCTTATCCTGAAGATGATATCCATAGGATATCGAAATATTGATTTAATTGTAAAATAAACAGTTTTTATAAAAATAAGCCTCAAGCTCAATATAAATTAAAATAATTTTCCAGAGTTGGAAAATGGAAATCCCAATTTTGTTTTTTTTGTGGAATTAAAAGTTTTTTATACTTCAGAAAAAATTTCAATCGTGTAAAATATTAAAAAAAAATAAAAATTCGATTCCAGGGTTGGAAAATAATTTTTTTTTCGCTATATTAATTTTCTTTTGTGAATTAAGACCATTTTATACTTCATTCTTTGTGTGGCACGTCAATACTAATTTATTTTATTTCTGAAGCTTAAAACATCTTGGATTAGCCCAGATAAAAATTTGTTTTATTTGGATACTTTAACCCTCTGCGACTGACGTGACTTTGTTGTTGCAAATCTACTGACGTGGTAGTACATTAGACACTATTTTGTCGGCTTATATTTGCCAAGTTTCGCTTTGTAAGCCCAGCGAAATTATTTTATGCTATAGTTTAATGGCATTGAATTCTATTTATTAATTTTTATTTTTAGAATGAAGTTACTTTAAAGAATTTTTTGAGTCGATATCTATATAATAGCGGGACAAAACTATATTTTATGTTTATTGGTGTCTGTTAGACTACCACATCAGTCACAGAGGGTTAATATACAAAAAAAAAATTTGTTTTATTAATTTTCCTACTGTGGATCTACCGGTTTGGCTTTTCTTATTTTTAATATCAATAATTTAAAAAAAATAGCAAATACGAGTATATAACGAAAAAGAAAAAAAATTTTAGGTTGCTTAGTTTTATGTATTAAAAATAATTTCGATTGTCCAACCCTGGAATCTTCTTTTTGATATTCTTTTATTTTTAATACCAATTCAACTCTTCCTGTAGAACAAAATAGATTTAATTAACAAAAAAATGAAGTTAGTTTTTGCCAGTTGCTTTTATATAACAAAAATAAGTTTTCCAGCTCTGGAATTGCATTTTGGATTTCGCTGGTTTTCAATAGCAATCTATTTAGTTTTATTTCCAATACAAGCTATACAAGTGATCGGTCTAGGATTTCAGAAAACCGCAGCCAGTTTTGGTGAAGAAATCATCAATATATTAAGGCCCTAATTTTGTAAATCACTTTGTGCTGGCGGTCACAAAAAAATTTTTTTAAATATTTTTACGCTCTTTGCTTCAGTTGTTCAGGCAAATTTTAATCATATCGAAAAGCTCAGGAACGTATGAATTTCTGTACATTCGAAGAAAAACAAACTTTTAAATTTTTTTGGAAATTTATTTAGGTTTTTCTGTAAAATTTTACTAACACAAACTGATTTATAAAATTGGTTATTAAATTTCACTTTTCCCAGAAATGTAAGCATTTATTTATTTATTGCCAATAAACCATTGAAGCCTAAATGAAATTTCTTTTGATCACAATTCATAATAAATGCAAAAATTTTTTTTTAATATTTTTAAAACAAAAGCCTCTAATTATTTTTGAATAAAACGTTTTAATATCGTATATATAGTTGGGGTATTCACACTTTGTGCTATTTGGTCATATTGTCATAAAGTCATACTATTTTAGACCAGTTTAAAAAAGTTGTTGTTGTGCTGCATACAAAAAAGTCATAAAATAATAGCACTTTTTATACCCTCCAAAAAAGAATTTGGAGGGTATATTCACTTTGTCATTCCGTTTGTAACGCATCGAAATATCCATCTCAGACCCCATATAGTATATATATTCTTGATCAGTGATGAAATCTAAGACGATCTGAGCATGTACGGCCGTCCGTCCGTCCGTCTATGGAAATCACGATTCAGTCCAAACGAAAAGAGCTAGACTTTTGAAATTTGGTATAAATATATTTAAAAGCTTAGAGCAGGTTAAATTCGAAGATGGGCTAAATCGGGCAAGAGGGAAAAAAGTTCCCCTAAGAAGAACTAAACCAACCCAGAAAAAACAACATAATTTTTAAAGTTTTTTGGTTATTTTGTTAAGCAAATGATATATTTTTATGTCAAATACGGTCCAACGCCTTAAACTTGGAGCCATAAAATAAAAAAAAATTATTTTTGGACCCCGCCCACTTTAGTGGGCGTTATTATATGCAAAAATAGCATAAAAATTTAACGAATTGTTTTACTTAAGCCTACATTCTTTAAAAATAACATTTTCAAGCCTTAATGACGAAGCTGAGACGTAACCTAGTACTACTCTGCCCTACCCCTTCCTCCCCCTTCACCCTCTAAATGACCCTACCAATAAAAAAATTTTTATTTTTAAATTTTGTATATAATCATCCCAAGCATTTATTTTTAGAGCTTTATGACTGCCGATTTCTGCCCTACCCCGTCCTCTCCTTTTGTCCTCTAAATGACCCTATCAAAAAAAAAATTTTTTATTTTGTATATAATTATCCCAACCATTTAATTTTAGAGTTTTATGGCAAAGGTGAAATGTTTCACCCACAGCCCTTGCCAGAGCGACCCCGCCAAAATACAGTTTTTATACCCTCCAAAGAGAATTGGACACCATAAAGTAAATATATTCTTGATCAGTGATGAAGTCTAAGACGGTCTAGCAATGCCCATACGTTCGTCTGTGGAAAACATGATATTGTCTATATTTAAACCCCGCCCCCTTTAGTGGGCATTGGCGTACGATATTATATAAAGGAACTCTGTGCCACCAAGTTAAACATTTTAAATTCACTTACTAAATATTTGGAGGGTATTTAAGATTCGACCCGGTCGAATATAACGTTTTTACTTGTTCAGATATGTTTTTGTTTTGTCATAAAATAGCTCTAGTGATCTGAGTCGAACGGTTGAAAACCTTTAGGCGAAATGGCGATAGTATATGTTTACAAAAAATTATTCATACCTATATTTCTGTACATGAAATAAAATTTTTATAGCATAAAAAAATTTAAAAGAGAACTAAATCGCAAAAACTAAATTTATACAAGTGAAAAATCTTTCTCGTTTAACTTACGTAGCTGGCAGCCACTGAGCGTTTTTCCGTATGACGCCGCAAAAAAAAATTTATTCAGCTCATGTCAAGGCAGCAGCTGTTTTAGTTTATACATACAAATTCATTTAGATATTCCTGTGCACCAGAAGACAAATTTAATAATTTTAAAAAGAAATGGAGTTTTTAGACGATTCATCTTTAATTGTATTCATTTTATTCTGCTTTGATAACAGCTAATTACAAATGTGTTATCTTATCAGCTGATCGATGTTTGAAATAACATACTAAGTTATGACGGGTTGTTCACACTAGTCATATTTTTCGTGCCATTATTTTGCGACTTATGACTTTATGACTACAGCGGGAATACCCCATATATAATTTTTATTTTAAAAATTTTTCAGTAATATTCTCATAACAGTTTGCGCTTTAAAATTACTAAGAAATTCCTTATTAAGATTTCGTTTACATGCACGCAGCTGCAAACATTGAGCGTTTGTAAGTTGTGAAATAGGAAGTTTTTTTTTGTTTTCGAAACCTGCACATTTGGCAGAACGCTGCATGCATGCAAAATATACAAAATTTATTAAAAGTTAAACTCACACGTGTGCCAGGACTTGCTTTACTCTTTTGGAACATGTAAGAAGATTTCATATATATTTTTTGTTTGTTTGTTTTGTAACAAAATTTTTGGAATTCTAGGATCTGTTAGTAACTCTGCCAACTTGTACATGTGCTTGGAATTATGAGACTTGTGGGTGTGTGAGTGTGTGTGTGTGTGGCTGAGTGTATATTTAAATTTGGATGTATTACACAGGAACAACACCCCTGATTTTTGTTAACACATACAAACAAACAGCCAAGGAAAGAAATAAAGTTGCAAGCACTTGTATATGTTTACAACTGCAACACATGCACTTCCTACGTGTTCATAAAGGTTACATGAAATGGAGAACGTGTGTTTAACTGCCCTCCAGTTCTTTTGGCGAGCTGAATAACTTTATTTAAAATAACTCACCACAATGAAAATAATATGTTAAAAACGATTTTGTAAATGATTGTAATATTTTTATTGAACGTACAATTTTCGTTTATTACAATTGTGGGGAATTTGCTGGCCGTTATAACTGACTTTTTGCTTCCGGTATAAGCATTTCTCATTGCCCTGCCATTGTTTTGACGGTCTTAAGGCCGAGACACATGGAAGCCGTCATACTACGTCGCCTTTTTCTACTGGCCACTGAGTTGAAATACAGACATGCTTTCTTATGTGAGTTGTAAAATTCAGTACTTCTGCGTCAACGCAAAGTACGAAAGTTGGCTAAAGACCGTGTCACATAGAATCCGTCATACGTTATGGCACAATGAATACTTTTTTGACGGATATTAAATCCATTCTGCGTCCTCCATTTTCTTAAAAAAAAACTTTTATTTTATTTATTTTATACAATTTCGTATATATTATTTATTTTTATGCAACCTGTCACATTGCATATCCATATGAATAAGGAAGTCGTCTGTACGAATGCTTTTCTGTACGTGACATCGATTTTCGAAAGCTAGAGACTTCGGTCTTGGATTGATGTATATTAAAAATACCCCCAAATAGATTGATATCGAATATGAGCAACATATAAAATACCATTTTAGAGCTGGAAAATTTAAGGTCATGTTTGGCATATAAAAAAACCAGCCAAAACTAATTATTGTTTTTTTTTTTTGTTAACTAAACGTATTTCAAAAGAAAGAAAAGGCGGCGGGTAAAGAAGATTATTTCTACAATCGACCTTCTGTGAGAGGAACTATTTAAATTGAAAAAATGTTAGTTTCATTCGCCAGTAATGGGAAATTGTGTACTAAAATATTTCGTTTTCTCAAAAATTATCTGCGTTTTCTTTTATTTATTTTCTCATCTCATTGTCTAACGTGTTAATATTTTTTCATTACTTCAGCAAATTGGCAAGATGACGTAACACATTTTGCTGCTTGAAAAAATAAGTATTTTCGATAATATTTTTATGCTAGGAACACAACTGGGACGAACGACGAATTTCGCTTAGTACGACGAATTCGTTGATAAAAAATCGCTCTATAAATTCGTTGTATGAAACACAATAACGACGAACAAATTAAATAATAAATAAATAAATTAAATTAATAATAAATAAATAATAAATAAATAATAAATAAATAAATAAATTAAAATAATAAGCAAACAAAATTTGAATATTTGTTTTTTAAATCATTGTAATCCTCTGATGCCAGTCAGATTGTTTAGACACTCAATAATTATCCCGGTGTTGTCCATTTTTTTTCAGAACAAATTCCTTTTTGTAAATATATTCTGAAAAATTTTTTGTCTGTAAATAAATTATTATTTTCATTTAACAGCTGATGGGGTGACCATATGAAAAAGTGAGAAATAGAAAGAAAAACTATATTATAAAAAGTGTTCAAAATTAATAAAAAGTCGTCCGAATGATAGATTTTTGTGAATTAGTGAATGCATTTTTAGTATGTGCTGAAAATTTTAGTGCTACATGCAACAATACAGTAGTGAACTATGTTTTTCCACAAAAAACCAGTTTGAGTATATGAAATCTGGTCACTTTATATTGATTTGTTCGTCGTTCGTTGACGAAACAATTAGAAATAAATGTATTTCAACTTTCGCTGAGTATGACGAATTTCGCCCAACGCCACGATTGTGTGCATTTTCATATACACCCATGTGTTTTATTTTTGACGACGAATATTCGCGACCAAAAATTCGTCGTTCGTCGCAGTTGTGTTCCTAGCATTATGTTGTATTTCAGTTTATATATATTTAAGCTTTAATGGAACCACCAAAAAGGGAAAATATAAAAAAAAAATTTTTAAATAAAAAAACTTACGAATTTCAATAGAAACAAAATTCTGTGGCATTATACGTGCTGCACGACTTTATTTTAATTTTGGGCATTTACAAAATATGTATAAGTTTGTACTATATGCACGGAATATAAATACAAATGTACACACATATATTTAAACAAAACACATACATATATCTAAATGGGAAGATATACTTATATAAAAGGGAAACGCATTTTTATCACCAGACAATTGAAATGGAACTTGCGCGAGTATTAACATTTACAAAACAAAACCAAACGATAAACTTGGAAAAAGCATTTGCAGTACAATTGTAATGCTGTCAGAATCCTTCCACGCAAGCTTTATATATAATAGTACATTATTATATAATTTCTAAATTAGAAAATGGAACATGAAGGAAATATTCAAAGGGCAACAGGAGTATTAAATAAAAGTATGTTACCATATCGGTGAGATACAGTTGTCGTAAGCACTTTTATGATAAAATTTGTGTAAATAAAGACTGTAATCATGTTCAACTAAGCCAATAAGTGCTGAAAAAACAAATGCAGAAGAGGACTGATGATATGTAGCGGCCTTCGAAAACAGCTGTTCTGTTTTTTCCTCTGGCCCATTTACGAACTTGACCTGTGCTAGCTTTCAAGATATATTTCTACCAAATTTCAAGAGTCTGATTCTTTTCGTCGTAATTTTCACAGACGGACGGACGGACAGTCATGCTCAGATTGTCTTAGATTTTATCACTGATCAAGAATATATATACTTTATGGGGTCTGAGATGGATATTTCACTGCGTTACAAACGGCATGACAAAGTGAATATACCCTCTAAATTCTTTTTTGGAGGGTATAAAAACAAATTCATACAATAAAAGAAGCAAATAAACTTAATATGAGTAAAAATCATTGAAAGGCTTAAATGCTAGATAATCATTTTTCAAAATCGACAAATCTTATTGATTAATCGGTTAAAAACAGTTTTCAACTGTAAACTCTGTGGATATTATGAATTTTCCTAAAAAAAGTTTTTTTAACACATCAAATTGTTTCAATCTGCGTGCATCATCAAAATGAGTTAAATTACAAAACTTTCCAGACGCTGGCAGCACCAGCTAAAATTAATGTGGCCATTAATTTTCAAAACATGAATCTTTTTCGCTCGTTTATATGTTTTTTAATTAACATGCTAAACAGAATTTTAACTTGTGTTTAAAATGGTTAAAACAATTTATAATATTTTATTAAAAATAATTTTTTTCCAACATTTTGCCTTTTTTGCAGGATATAGCAAATTATTTCCTTAAACAAGTTTTACGTAATAATATAAAAAATGTGTATGTGTGTGTATCAGCTATAAAGTAGCAAAACATATATTTTAATAGGGGAACAAGTGGAGAATATAATATGATTCTCTAATATTCAGCTGCTGCCAAAATACAAATACTTGGCCAACCAACATGTTCCCATAAAAAATAAACACATACAGTGAAGGGCATAAAAAAAGCTATTAATGTAATCTGGAAATTATGTTAAGCTTTCATTTAGTTTTTGTTGGAAAACAACCTGCCATTTGCTAAAAGGAAAAAACGAAAGCCAAAAGAATTTCTTAAAAAAGCTAATTTTTTTCTTTTCCAATTTTCGTAAATAGCTTCTGTAAACACATACACTTTTAAAAGTTGTTTCATATATCGTGCACTGTATACAAATGGAAGTTTTATTTAATAATGAAATAAGGACTGTAAGGCTTGTCTTGGTATTGGCTGCTTTAGGTGTTGCTGCTGCAATCGTAAGAAAACCAAATTGCCTAACAGCTTGAAAATTTCAGTGCAGAAAAATATCCAGCTGTCGAAAGAAAACATATAAAATATTGATGAAAATTTGTAACATATGAAACCATTAAAAATAATTGAACCAACACGAGATAAAACCTAAAAAGTACTTGTTTTATTCATCTCATGCCAGCAGCTATCTCTTCTGCTGCTTCTCTTCCTCTTTGTCGTTGTGCTTTCTCCCCATTTTTGTTGTGCTTTATTAATATTATTAAACTGTAATTTTCTAGGTTTTCGTTCTTTAAAATATACCAGTACGCATATGTGTGTGTGTGTGTGTGGTGTGTAAAACTGCTGGTGTTTTATTTTTCCATAAAAAAAATATCCTCCTAGATAACAAAAATCCTTTTATTTTCCATTTCTCTGCCAAAGCAGCTTTTTGAGGAATCATTTAAACTTAAATGCAAAGAAAGCCAGTCATGTGTGTGAACTGTTTTCCCCGAAAAGCTAAATATATTTTTCCGAAGGTAATAAAGCAGATGTTTGAACTGTCAGTTTATATGTATGTGGCGAAGAAATGTTTGGGCAATATTAAAAATCTCTGTATTGCTGTTGTTTTTGGGAAAATTTTAAATCTATAGTTTCGTAAAGAAATTAAAAAACTTTAGAAACAATTTTTATGGCATTATCTCAGATTTCTCATAACAACGTTAACCCTAGTGTGTACCATAAAGAAAACAAAACTTATATTTCACAGCAAGGTAACTGGGGTTTTTAGGAAGTCAATATTAAAGTTAAAATAATTCGAATAATCGATAAAATTATTCGAATAATCGATAAAATTATTCGAATAATCGATAAAATTATTCGAATAATCGATAAAATTATTCGAATAATTTTAAAAAGACAATTACCGAATAACGAATAAATCGTTTCATTAATGCCAATTAATCGACAAATTTATAAAAAAACTCAAAATTCATTTTCAATGATTTTATATGAAATGTTGGAATTTAAAACAAAAAAATAAGTAAAAGTTATATATTCGGTTGTACCGAATCTTAAATACCCTTCACTGCTTTATGCCTGGAGCACATGCACACATTCATTCCAACCCTGAACCCATGTTTTTGATCTCTCTGGTATTCACTACTAATTGATTTCTTTTTAATCCTGGAATATCATACTTCGTCGTTTCGACGACTCATGTTTACGTTTTGTATATCTCTTCCTCTATTTGTATATATCAATACCTGATTTTTCGTATAGCACTAGCCGCTGATAAGGCCTTGCTGTGCGCGCAGCTATAGCTCTCTACGTATTGGGCAAGTTTTATTTTTTTGCATATGTATCATTGAAACCATGGCTTATACAAAATATAATTTTGTTATTCATTCGTAAATCATAGACTGACACTTTTGAAAACAAGTTCCTTTAATTACTCAATATGTTAATTTTCAAATGCAAACAAATTTAATCGATTATGTAAACTATTTTTATAAATTCCCATGTCATGTTTTAAAAAATCAACCAAATGAAGTAAAGCTATGAAACGCGCTTTTATGGCAAATTAATAATAAAAAAAATGTTTTTGTTTACTTTTTTTATTAACATACAAAACAAATTATTGAAAGAAATAAGTTTCATTTATTTAGTTGTTGCCGGTCTTCTTTCATTGACTTTCGAATATCTCCGTCGTCGATTCGACGAACTATGACGCTTACGCCACAAAAATATGTATGATATTCTAGGGTTAAAATAGAAAAGGGATTTAATTACTCAATAAATTTGAACCCCCTTATTCATAAAAATTATGAGAGTCTAATAACAGCGTAATAAAACAAAATTTCATATGAAATTCGCTCTATTACACTCTTATAAGCCTCTCATAATTTTTATGAATAAGGGTGGAAAAATTTTAGAAACAATTTTTATGACATTATATAAGATTTTTCATAACAACGTTAACCCTAGTGCACACCATAAAGAAAACAAAACTCCTTAAATTTCACAGCAAGGTAACCAGGGTTTTTAGGAAGTCAATATAAGAGTTAAACAACAAAGTAACCGGGGTATTAAGCAAGTCTATATAAGAGTTAAAATAATAATCGAATAATCGATAAAATTATTCGAATAATGTTGAAACGACAATTTTTGAATAACGCATAAATCGTTTAATTAATGCCAATTAATCGAAAAATTTTTTTATTAAAAAATGTATATAAAAACTTAAAATTTATTCGCATACGTGTTTAATGATTGTATATGAAATGTTGGAAAATTTAAAAAAGCAAGTAAAAGTGCTATATTCGGCTGTGTCGTATATTAAATACCCTTCACTGCTGTACGCCTGGAGCACATGCACACATTCATTTCAGCACTGAACCCATCTTGTTGATCTTTGTGATTTTTACTTTTAATTCATTTCTTTTAAAAATAAAAAATTGGTTTAATTACCCAAGAAACTAAATGATGCTATTTAGATCCCTTAATATTTAATAAAAAGTTTAAATTTTCCAGCTCTGGAATAGTACTTTTAGCTTTGCTGCTTTGTAATACCAATGAAATTCTTTCAAAAGTTCCAGTTCTCCAAACCCGGAATCGTTTTTTGAATGTTCAATACCAATTCTATTTGGTAACTTTTATGTACCAAAAAAAAAAAAAAAAAAATCTTCCATGGTCCAAACCTGGCGACCACTTTTTTAGGTTTTCGATAACAATTTTTGTCTCCCTGAAGCATAAAATAACATAAAACAAAAATTAGCAGCTGTTTTACTTACTTTTATGTAAAAAAAAATTCGATTGTCCAACCCTGGCATGGAATTTTTAATTTTTTTTTTTGGTTTTTAATACTAAATTCTTCCTGTAGTATAAAATAAGTTTAATTCACTAAAAACCCGTAATTAGGCACTTATATGGCTACTTTTATGTACCAAAAATAATTAGATTTTCCAATCCTGGCATTGAAGTTTTTGGATTTTTTAAACGAATTTAATTCTTCCTGAAGTATAAAAAAGGTTTAATTCACCAAAAATCCAAAATGAAGAGATTTTTTTGATTATTTATATTAAAAAAATCAATTTTCCAACCCTGGATTAAAATTTTTTATTTATTTATTTGTTTATTTTAATAGCAATTTGATTCTTAATGAAGTATAAAATAGTTCTAATTAAAAAAAAAATTATATATATCAATTAGTTAACTTTTTGGTTATAAAGCACTTTAAAATATTTAAATTGTCCAACTCTGGGACCGAAATGTGTTTTTTTTTTAATTTTTAATATTAATTTTATTCTTCCGAAGGTATAAAATAGTTTCAATTGGCACAAAAGATCTTACTTATATATACCAAAATAAATAAATTTTCAATTGCCCATCCCTGAAATCAAATTTTTATTTTCTTTTGCTTTTAATACAAATTTTATTCTTCCCAAAGTGTATAATAGGTTTAATTAACAAAAAAAAAAAAAAAGAGATAGAAATTTTCGGCCACAAATAGTTGTAAGCTATCCAGCTCTGGAACCGTATTTAAACATTAATTTCATAATAAAGTCCGTTCCATTGACATTAAAAATATATTTCCTTGTTTTATTAATATTTAAACTTGTGTCATTCTATTAAAAAGTGCATTCTTACGAAGACACCCTTTAGATCTGAGCAACTTGTAAGATCTAACAGGTTAAAAAAAGCTTCAAAGGACACATACAAATCATCATCAAAGGAAATTAACTTTTAATATGAAAAATTTCTGTTTGCTAAAAAAAACTTTATAAAATATTCATGTAAATCTTGGTTTTTACAACAATCTGCAGAAGTATTTATTTAAATATCTACTTAAACTCCTAAATATATGCTTCATTTTCCCCCAGCCGTTTAAGTTCATGGCCTAAGTGAAAGCCTTCTAAGGAATTCAATTTTCAAAGCAGCCATTTTATTCGAAACATTCAAATAGATTTATAATTTTACAAGATCTTGTAGCGCGTATTTCTCGTTCGAAAGCCTTAAATATTTAATATTCCGATGATGTTAACACACAATCTTTCAATTACGAATGTCACGTTTCCATTTGTAATGGGATGTACTGTGGGTGTGGGTGTGGGTGGGTGCGTACGAATCAATGTGTGCTGCTGAATATAAATGTTACTTAGCGAGAACTGACACACACATATGCACACACTCATAATATGAGGACTACAGGAAATAAATAAAACACACACACACACATACGTACTCGTATATGTACATACTTAATGTGAGAGTATTAAAGTGTGTCACCACCAGGCAAACAAACATACAGCAACAACATTTATTTTTACAAGTAGACACACGTACACATGCAAGTGTGTGTTTTAAGAAAACATGCACGGTTGGGTGAGAAAATATATGCTTGTTTTAATATCCATCCATCAATTTCCAAGTGCTTTAAACATAAGCTTCAATATCTCCAGCACCATCAAATACATCAGGCCAAGCATCTTTATCAGCATCCTCATCATCATCATCATCATCACCATCGTTATTATCTTTTATGGCATCGACAACATTTACAACAACCAAACATGACGAACATGGATTCTGTGCTGCCTGCGTGCCTACCCATACTTCAGTGAATCCTCTTTCAACATCAAATGTCAACATATCAATTGATTAGGGAGCCGAGATGACAACTTAAATTAGTTCAAAATGGAAAACTTAGGCAAATACACTAAAAGTCTATAGTCAACACAGAGATTTTCTGATATTATTTTTCAATAGATTCTCTGTGAAGGCAGATTTCTTCTTCTGTGTGCATGGCGAACTTGCAAAAAGTGTGCACTACGAGTCACATGCTGCACACAAAGTAATTGAGTTTATTGTTGTCGACTCCACAACGACAGCAAGTTTCAGACGCAAGAGCTCCATTAAGTTCAGTGCTTAATCTGTGTTAAGTGAATAATGGGTTTTGATCTTTTAATTGTGGTATTTATTTTATTTTATTTAATAAACGGAAAAATTGATATTTTCAATTGAGAAAAAAAGAGAGAAAAAAGCAAATTCATGATACATTCCACAGAGAGAGAGAGAGAGAGAGAGAGCAGAATTTCTTAGTATATAGAGTCAATATAAAAATTTAAAATTTCTAAGCAAAAAATTTGAGCAAAATTATTATAATTCAATGTTTTGTTTAATATTGAAATATTATATAATTTGAATATCATTTGATGAAAAACTTAAAATTTATTATATTATTATATTTATTTTCCATTTCTCTGCCAAAGCAGCTTTTGGGCCATCATTTAAACTTAAACGCAAAGAAAACCAGTCATGTGTGTGAACTGTTTTCCCCGAAATGCTAAATATATTTTTCCGAAGGTTATAAAGCACATGTTTGAACTGTCAGTTTATGTGTGTGAGGGAATGTTTGGGCAATATTAAAAATCTCTGCGTTACTCTTGTTTTATTTAAGGCTTTTGGGAAAATTTTAAATCTGTAGTTTCGTAAAAAAGTTAAAAAACTTGAGAAACAATTTTTATGGCATTATTTCAGATTTCCCATAACAACGTTAACCCTAGTGCACACCGTAAAGAAAAAAAACTCCTAATATTTCACAGCAAGGTAACAGGCGTTTTTAGTAAGACAATATTAGAGTTCTCAAACCGATTAAAAATAATTCGATTAATCGCGAAAATTATTCGAATAATTTTAAAGTGATGCCAATTAATCGTAAAATTTTGTTTTGTAAAAAAAAATTTTATAAAAAATTTATTTTATGCGCATACGTTTTTAATGATTTTATATGAAATGTTGGAAAATTAAAAAAAAAGGAAAAATGAAATATTCGTATTTTAAATACCCTTCACTGCTGTACTTCTAGAGCACATGCAAGCGCTCATGCCTACCCTGAACGCATGTTTTTGATCTCTATGATATTTACTATTGATTTCTTTCTAAAATAGAAATTGGGTTTAATTACCCAATAAAATTGAAAAACTTTAGAAACAATTTTTATGACATTATATAAGATTTTTGATAACAACGTTAACCCTAGTGCACACCATAAGGAAAACAAAACTCCTTAAATTTCACAGCAAAGTAACCGGGGTATTTAGCAAGTCAATATTAGAGTTAAAATAATTCTTTCAATCACTAAAATTATTCGAAAAACTTTAAAACGACAATTTTCGAATAACAAATAAATCGCTTAATTAATGTCAATTAATCGAAAAATTTTTTTTATAAAAATATTTGTATAAAAGCTTAAAATTTTATATTTTTAATGATTTCATATGAAATGTTGGAAAATTAAAAATTATTTTAAATACCCTTCACTGGTGTACGTCTGCAGCACATGCACACATTTATTTCAAGCCTGAACCCATCTCTTTGATCTTTCTGATTTCCACTATTAATTCATTTCTTTTAAATATAGAAAAATAGGTTTAATTACTGAATTGTGTTCCCTTAATATATAAGAAAACCTTTAAATTGATTAGCTTTGAAGCTGTACTTTCGGCCAATGAACTGCTTACAAAAGTTTCAATTGCCCAACCCTGCAACTATCGCTTTGATTTTTTCGAATGTTCAATACCAATTCAATTTGGCCACTTTTATGTAAAAAAAATTCAATAATCCAACCCTGGAGACCATTTTTTTTTTAATTTTAATACCAATTTTAGTCTCCCAGAACAATAAAATCAGAAAAAACAAGAATTAGTAGCCATTTGGCTTACTTGTATGTAAAAAAAAATTTCGATTTTCCAACACTGGCATCAAATTGTTTGGATTTTTTACACGAATTTAATTCTTCCTGAGGTATAAAAAAGGTTTAATTCACCAAAAAAATCAAAATTAATTTTTTTATAATTTTTGTATACAAAAAAAAAATCCATTTTCCAACCCTGGTTAAAAAAAAAATTTTTTTTTGTTGTTGAAAATATCAATTTGATTCTTTCTGATGCATGAAATAAGTTTAATTCAATAAAAGGCCAAAATTGGGAACTTATAAGGCTACTTTTATGTAACAAAATATTTCGATTTTCCAAGCCTGGAATTAAATTTTTAATTTGGTAAGTCTTTTACGAGAATTTAATTCTTCCTGAGGCTTAAAATAAGTTTAATTCACAAAAAAGAGAATATAAATGTTTTATTTTGATTATTTTTATGTACCAACATTCTTTTTTCCATTTTCCAACCCTTGATTAAATTTTTTTTTGGTATGAAATACCAACGTAATTTTTCCTGAAGTATAAAATAGCTTTAATCCACTAAAACAAAACAAAATTTTGGAACTTTCCTGGATTATTTTATGTACCAAAATTATTTCGATTTTCCATCCCTGTAACCTACTTTTAAATTTTTTGGATTTTTTACACCAATTTAATTCTTCCTGAGCCACAACAAAGGTTTAGCTTACCAAAAATAAAATAAACAAGTAAAAACGTTATATTCGACCGGGTCGAATCTTAAATACCCTCCAAATATTTAGTAAGTGAATTTGAAATGTTTAACTTGGTGGGACAGAGTTCCTTTATATAATATCGTACGTCAACCCCCACTAAAGGGGGCGGGGTTCAAAAATAGACAATATCATGTTTTCCACAGACGAACGTATGGGCATTGCTAGACCGTCTTAGACTTCATCACAATTCTCTTTAGAGGGCATAAAAACTGTATTTTGGCGTGGTCGCTCTGGCAAGGGCTGTGGGGGAAACATTTCACCTTTGTCATAAAACTCTAAAAATAAATGCTTGGGATAATTATATACAAAATTAAAATTTCTTTTTTTTGATAGGGTCATTTAGCGGGCAAAGGGGGAGGAGGAGGTAGGGCAGCAACAGGCAGTCATAAAACTCTAAAGATAAATGCTTGGGATGATTATATACAAAATTAAAAAATAACTTTTTTTTGGCAGGGTCATTTAGGGCGCAAAGGAAGAGGGGAGGGGGGGGGGGGGTAGGGCAGAAATCGGCAGTAATAAAACTCTAAAGATAAATGCTTGGGATGATTATATACAAAATTTAAAAAAAATATACATTTTTTTTTGGTAGGGTCATTTAGGGGGCAAAGGAAGAGGGCGGGGAGGGGTAGGGCAGAAATCGGCAGTCATAAAACTATAAAGATAAATGCTTGGGATGATTATATACAAAATTTAAAAATTTTTTTTTTTTTTTGGGTAGGGTCATTTAGGGGGCGAAGGGGAAGGAGGGGGTAGGGCAGAGTATTACCAGGTTTCGTCTCAGCTTCGTCATTAAAGCTTAAAAGTGTTATTTTTAAGGAATGTAGGCTTAAGTAAAACAATTTGTTAAATTTTTATGCTATTTTTGCCTATAATAACGCCCACTAAAGTGGGCGGGTCAAAAATATTTTTATTTTATTTTATGGCTCCAAGTTTAACGCGTTGGACCGTATTTGACATAAAAATATATCATTTGCTTAACAAAATAACCAAAAAACTTTAAAAATTATGTTGTTTTTTCTGGGTTGGTTTAGTTCTTCTTAGGGGAACTTTTTTCCCTCTTGCCCGATTTAGCCCATCTTCGAACTTAACCTGCTCTAAGCTTCAAAATATATTTATGCCAAATTTCAAGAGTCTAGCTCTTTTCGTTTGGACTGAATCGTGATTTCCACAGACGGACGGACGGACGGACGGACATGCTCAGTTCGTCTTAGATTTCATCACTGATCAAGAATATATATATTTTATGGGGTCTGAGATGGATATTTCGATGCGTTACAAACGGAATGACAAAGTGAATATACCCTCCAAATTCTTTTTTGGAGGGTATAATAAATAAGACTTCATTTGTAAAAGTAAAAATCTTAAGTGTTTATTTGGAAAAAGGTTTATTTTTTAAAGTCTCTTTTTGCTGACTATATATGGTGCGAATCAGTCTTATTTATCATTTCCTTGCACATCATAATATTATTTAAGGAAAATAGTTCGAGTCTATTTCGAAGTTTGGTTTGTACTAACGCAAGTGTTGAAAATTTTCTTTCTGCAGCTGCAGAACTATGTGGCAAAGACAATAAATTTAAAACAAAATTAACCAGATCGCTAAACATACTTTCATTAAGCCCATTTTTAGTTTTGCCAACCTTTTCCCAAAAAACATTAATCTCCATTTCATCATACAAGTTGTGGTCACTAACTCTTAGTAAATTCCACTGCGATACAATTTTATCGCTATCACAATCTAATAATTGATCGAACTCTGATAACAAAGGCAGAATTGATTTGTCATTTTCAGATAAAGTTTCTGGAGGTGTTATTAATATCAAAAATTGCAAGTCAGATCTGTCAAAGTCAAATCTTTTTTTAAGCTGATTTAAAAATTCAATGTAAAACTGCACTGTATTTGTGTTAACTGCAAGTATTTCATCATTATCAAAAATAACTTTTATAAAAACTTCTGCTTTTGCTCCGATAAATATGCTGCCAGTTTCTAAATGTGTATTTTTATTTTCATAATCAATATTCAAATTTTTATCAATATATTTCTTTTGGACAAAGTTACTCAAAATTAAAATAAAAGTGGTTTTTATACTGCTGTATAAATATGGCAATCTGCTTCACTGTTGCCACTTGTCATTACCTCGCCTCTATGATGCATACAAAAGCTGATGACTAAAAATCAAAGAGCAATCATAGATGAAAGCTGATTATTAAAAATCATGCATGGATGAAAGCTGGCTGATTAGCGTGAAAACAAAATTAAAACTGAAATTGAAAAAAAAAACTACCAAATTCACGAAACAACCTATCAACTCATTTCAAAACTACCAAATTTGGTAGGAAACTATCAAAAATGGCAACTCTGGTCCGCATATATGTAACTTTTCGCTTGGCAAAAATATTGCCTAGTTATTCACCACGCACATTTTCTCTTTACCACACTTATAGTGTTTTAAATTTTTTTCACCCAGATTTCAAGTATATTTTCTAGAAGATGATTTTCTGAGGATTTTTTAAAGTAAAATGACAAAGCGGTTACCCAATTTAGAAACCTATACAAAAGTACTCGTAGTTATTGTACGAGTAAATATCTTATCTCAGGTGAAGCGCTCAAGTCATGCCTTTAAAAGAAATATATTGAAAGAAGTAGAATAAATTTTAAACTAAAAAGCAACTAATCCACCCCATTCTTTTTTATACCCTCCAAAAAAGAATTTGGAGGGTATATTCACTTTGTCATTCCGTTTGTAACGCATCGAAATATCCATCTCAGACCCCATAAAGTATATATATTCTTGATCAGTGATGGAATCTAAGACGAACTGAGCATGTCCGTCCGTCCGTCCGTCTGTGGAAATCACGATTCAGTCCGAACGAAAAGAGCTAGACTCTTGAAATTTGGCATAAATATATTTTAAAACTTAGAGCAGGTTAAGTTCGAAGATGGGCTAAATCGGGCAAGAGGGAAAAAAGTTCCCCTAAGAAGAACTAAACCAACCCAGAAAAAACAACATAATTTTTAAAGTTTTTTGGTTATTTTGTTAAGCAAATGATACATTTTTATGTCAAATACGGTCCAACGCCTTAAACTTGGAGCCATTAAATAAAATAAAAATATTTTTTGACCCCGCCCACTTCAGTGGGCGTTATTATAGGCAAAAATAGCATAAAAATTTAACAAATTGTTTTACTTAAGCCTACATTCCTTAAAAATAACACTTTTAAACTTTAATGACGAAGCTGAGACGAAACCTGGTACTACTCTGCCCTACCCCCTCCTTCCCCTTCGCCCCCTAAATGACCCTACCAAAAAAAAATTTTTTTTTTTATTTTGTATACAATCATCCCAAGCATTTATCTTTAGAGTTTTATGACTCCCGATTTCTGCCCTACCCCCCCCCCCTCTTCCTTTGCCCCCTAAATGACCCTACCAAAAAAAAGACATTTTTTTTAAATTTTGTATATAATCATCCCAAGCATTTATCTTAAGAGTTTTATGATTGCCGATTTCTGCCCTACCCCTCCCCCCCTCTTCCTTTGCCCCCTAAGTGACCCTGCCAAAAAAAATTTTTTTTTCTTAAATTTTGTATATAATCATCCCAAGCATTTATCTTTAGAGTTTTATGACTGCCTGTTGCTGCCCTACCCCCTCCTCCCCCTTTGCCCGCTAAATGACCCTATCAAAAAAAAAGAAATTTTAATTTTGTATATAATTATTCCAAGCATTTATTTTTAGAGTTTAATGACAAAGGTGAAATGTTTCCCCCACAGCCCTTGCCAGAGCGACCCCGCCAAAATACAGTTTTTATAGCCTCCAAAGAGAATTGTGATGAAGTCTAAGACGGTCTAGGATTGCCCATACGTTCGTCTGTGGAAAACATGATATTGTATATTTTTGAACCCCGCCCCCTTTAGTGGGCGTTGACGTACGATATTATATAAAGGAACTCTGTCCCACCAAGTTAAACATTTCAAATTCACTTACTAAATATTTGGAGGGTATTTAAGATTCGACCCGGTCGAATATAACGTTTTTACTTGTTAATATCTACAACGTCCATTTAAAAGTGAAACATAAGAAAACAACATTTTTGTTTTAATTACTTAGTTTCAGCAAACTTTCTTTCTTAATGGTTGTGAACAACCATTATTTTGCTACCTTTTCGGATGGAAGACTCAACAGAGAAACCCCAAAGTCAAGTAATCAAAAGATGTATAGAGTAAAATAAATTAACACCAAAAACACTGCACTCCGGCTAAAGCAGACCAAAAATAACAAGAATTTAAAACTATTCATCTACTTTTGGTATTTGTTTTTATTTATTTATTTCTTTTCATCTATATTTACCACAATTCTGCATAGCATTCAAACTATTCAGAATAAATGCTGGCAAAAGAAAAACTTTTTTACCGCAGCCCATGCCCTAAGCAAGTGCCACCTTACGAATGCATTGTCATCTAGACTAAGAAAAGAAATAGAAGTACGATGTAACCAGGGGAAGGAAGGTTGAGCTGTTTGTGTAATAACAACTAATTTGAAGGGTAATAAGAAACTAAATGAGGTAAGCAGAGGATGGACTAAGCGGCCCAGGCCAACTGCTTGCTGCAAGCAATAGAAAGTAATTTGAAATGGAAATACTTGAAAGAAAGTTGCTGGCGACATAAAAGTTGCCAACTCATTAACATAAGAATTACAGCAGATATTAACAAAAACAAAAACTAAGAACGAAGAAAAAACGTACTCGAGAATTAAAAACAAAAAAACAGAAAACAAAAAAAAAAAAAAGACTCGGTGACTTCCAGCAGCTGGGAAAAACAAATTAAACAAATACGGATCTACATCAAGCACAATTTGTTATGTTAACTTCCGTTTCCGTTGATGCACTCAATAAGCATAATGCTTGTTGTACAACTTTCACACACACACACATACACCTAAATCATCTCACACTCAACTGAATGGGCAAAGAGAGAAAACAAATTCCCAACTGCTGTTGAACATTAAGAGTTTGAACAACAGTTTAAGACAGTTTTCCACTGACTGGCATTATTACATACTCGCATGCCACAACAAAAACAAAAGCAAAAGCAAAAAATCTGTTTCGAATCAAAGAATGTTTTCTAATAAAAAAATAGGCTCAAATTACAACAGCAAAAAAGTTTTAAGAAAAAAATAAAAATAAAATAAAAACAAAATAAGAAATAAAAACACAACAACAGCAAAAGCAGAAAGGAAACTTCCAAATGAAAATGTCAACAAGAATTAAGCAGGAAAAACTTTTATGTTGAAACTTTTATGAAACATTCCTTTTTCTTCCTTCTTCTTTTTTCCTTTATTTTTTTTTTTTTTGTTTTCTTTGCTTTTAATTCATGCCAATTTTGTGTGATGTAAAAAGCAAACTTTTCTACCAACAATCTTCTTCCACATATTCCAAGAAAGAAAAAAAAAATGAACTGGATTAAGGACATCACACAATTTGATTTTAAATTGCAACACATACAAAATGAAAGCCGATTTTTTTCTTTTACTCTTAATTACCAAATTATTTCCTTTCATTTTTCTATCAGTTGGAATATCAGGAAATCGGAAAAATATTATTTTCTGTTTATTTTTTAATTTATTAAATTTGAATCCTTGTAGGAGCACTTTGTAGAGCAGGTGACTGTTTGTTTTGTTTTAAGTGAATTTACTTCTTTTCCTCAAATTTGCTCACCCGGTTTACGGTTTTCAAGAATTTTATTCCAATTCATTTCCTGTCCCTAATACATGCGCCATTTAATTAGTCTGAATTCGGGCTACTTTATCAAACATAAAAATCAAATTCACATTAAACCAAAACAAGTGGGTGCTGTTGGCTGAAGTTGTAGAACACGAGACTATGAAGCGGAGGGTCGTGAGTTCGAGCCCGCGCTGAGTCATGAAATATTGTGTTGAATTCTTCTGATCATCATTAGTGCGTGGTTGTGTTAGTTGTTGCCAGCCTGTTTCAATGATGAAGGCATAGTCACTGGCCACTGAACATAATTGGCAGCGACTGACACTATCATGTACTAAAAGCAGAGTAACAGCACCCAACTTCATCGGCCCTGTAGCAAAAATTAGCCGGCGAAGTAAAAGGTTGAAGTAGCTACAAAAACAACTGTCTATCTTCTCATCTTTCCTAATCTGTCCCCTCAATACTATCCCCTCGTTTTCAGTTCCGGCGCAATGCATTGCATATATAGGGGTCATCCCACTGGTGCAAGATAAAAAAAAAAAAAAAAAAGTAAAAACGTTGTATTCGACAGGGTCGAATCTTAAATACCCTCCAAATATTTAGTAAGTGAATTTGAAATGTTTAACTTGGTGGGACAGAGTTCCTCTAAGGCATATCTGTACCCAATTATAAACCTCTATTTTGAGAGATTCATTCCGGGAAGGACCGTGGGAGAGACATTTCACCTCTGCCAGATCAGAGTACATCTCAGCTTCTTATAGGCTTAAGGAATACAAATCGTTTAATAATTCCACTATTTTTGCGTATAATATCGTACATCAACGCCCACTAAAGGGGGCGGGGTCCAAAAATAGACTATATCGTGTTTTCCACAGACGAACGTATGGGCATTGCCAGATCGTCTTAGACTTCATCACTGATCAAAAATATATATACTTTATGGGGTGAAATTCTACCTGGAGGGTACTACAACTGTATTTTTTCGAGGTCTCTCCGGAAAGGGCCGTGGGGGAGGCATTTTAATTTTGCCATAAAACTCTAAAAATAAATGTTTGAAATATACAAAATTAAAAAAAAAAAAATTACTTATAGGGTCATTTAGGGGGCTAAGGGGAAGGATGGGGTGGGGCAGAGCAGTACCATGTTACGTCTCAGATTCGTCATTAAAGCTTAAACATTTTATTTTTCAGGGATGTAATCCCACATTCAAACGATTTGTTAAATTTTTACACAATTTTTGCATATAATAACGCCCACTAATGAGGGCGGGGTCCAAAAATAATTTTTTATTATTATATGGCTCCAAGTTTAAATGCATTGGACGTTCTCTGACATAAAAATATATAAAAATTCAGAAAAATGGGACATGAAGAAAAATAATCAAACGGTAACACGGGTATTATAACAATAACATGTTAACATCAGCTCGATACAGTTCTCGTATTCTTTTTCACAATAAAATTTCTGTAAATAGGAACTGTTATCACATTCAACTAAGCCACCTAATAAGTGGTGACAAACACAATACACATGAGCACTGATGATGAAAGGGTTGCGTCTTTCGAAAACGGCTGTTCTGCTCTGCTGTGTAAGTTGAATAACAAAAACTGATGTTGACTTTCCTTTGTGCCTTGGAATATTTATCATGTCTTTCGGAGATTTAAATTAAAAATTTCGAACAATTTGCCTATAGAATCTTAATTCAATTTAATATAAAAATATATCATTTGCTCAACAAAATTATAAAAAACTATAAAAATGATGTTGTTTTTTAGAAGTTGGTTTACTTCTTCTTAGGGGAACTTTTTTCCCTCTTGCCCGATTCAGCCCATTTACAAACTTGAACTGTGCTATCCTTGAAGATATGCTTATACCGAATTTCAAGAGTCTGACTCTTTTCGTTTGGACTGAATCGTGATTTCCACAGACGGCCGGACGGACGGACGGACATGCTCAGATTGTCTTAGATTTCATCACTGATCAAGAATATATATACTTTATGGGGTCTCAGATGGATATTTCTTTGCGTTACAAACGGAATGACAAAGTGAATACACCCTCCAAATTCTTTTTTGGGGGGTATAAAAAAATAATTATATATGAAAAATGGGGCATTACAAGGAACTAATACCCTTAATTTAATTTTAAGTGGCGTTCAAATAATGAGACATATTATTCATGGCCAATCTAGAGTTATTTGGTCAAACACAAATTATTTGTCATCAAATGAAATTTGACATGAAGATATGAGCTCATTAAGTAATAATACCGGGAATAGTGTGGGCAAATTTGAGGTTAGGAAGTCAATTGGCTGTCAAATGATAAAATGTCAAGAACTGAGCTGTCAAAGGTGTGACATTTATTTAGCTAAAAGTTGGGAAATTTTTACCATGGAACATCACAATCTTGAACAAAGAATTTTTATTGTGGAAATTTACCATCAAACTAGTGAACTTATTTTGAGCAGCTTCTTCTTGTAATCAGGCTTCTTCTGAGACCGTGTGGCGTAAATTAATCGCTAAATTGACAATGGACCAAAATGTTTGTAATTTTGTTTAAAAAGTTGTGTTTGAAATATAGAATTGCCTTTTCTATGTTTTTCAAATGGATGCATTAAGGAGAGGCCTGGTTGTAGGAGTCATCCTTTTGATACTTTGTTTCGCCTTCGGGCCACATCCATCGTGTGTAATTGCTTGTTCGCTGGTAAACGAAATATTTCAAAAGAGTTTATTTACCTCAGATTTACCTCAAAGGTGGGAAAATTTGAGGTTAGGAACTCAATTAACTATAAAATGATAAAAAGCCAAAAATTATGCTGTCATCCTTTAACACTTATTTAGTGAAAAAATGGGAAATTTTAATTACGAAACATTACACTCTTGAACAAAGAATTTTTATTTTGGAAATTTTTAGAGCAGTTTTTCCTCATAATCAGGATCCTTCTGTGATTTAATCGATAAATTGACAATGAACCGAATCTGTGATCTTCTTTAAAGAAATGTGTTTTAAATATAGGATTGGCTTTTCTATATTTTGCATTAATTATATGGTTGCATTAAATATTTAAAAAAAAATGTTTACCTCAAATTTACCTCAAAGGTGGACAAATTTGAGGTTAGGAACTACATTGGCGGTGAAATGATGAGAAGTCAAGAATTGAGCTATTATCCTTTGACATTTATTTAGCAAAAAGTTGGGAAATTTTAATCATGAAACGTTACACTCTTAAACAAAGAATTTTTATTGTAAAAATTTACTATCTGTTGAAAATTTTTCGAGCTACTTTCCCTTGTAATTAGGTCTTTGCTGAGACCGTTGTGCGTAATTTAATCGCTAAGTTCGAGGCTGACGGCACTTTTGCTGACAATAGACCAAAACGTGCTAGCAGCAGCCGTAGTGATGCCAACATGGCCACTGTTCATAAAAGTGTTGAGAAGGAGCCTGGGACATCAACTCGACGACGTTCGCAACAATTGGGCATCACCAGAGGCACTTTCCGCAAACATTTTGCATAAAGATCTTCATCTTCACGTTTAAAAAAACTCAACTTGTTCAAGAATTAACCGATTAAGAACAAAATTAACCGATTATTTACCAATTAAGGCAAAACCTTTGTCAACTAATAGAGCAATTAAAATATTAAAGCAAAAGCCTGATTAAATGAATACCCTAAATGTTATCGAGACACCCTTATATACAAAGTGGGCAAATTTGAGGTTAGGAAGTAAATTGGCTGTCAAATGATGAAATATCAAGAATTGATCTGTCATCCTTTGAAATTTTTTTAGTAATAAGTTGGGAAATTTTAACCCTGGAAAGCCGGTCGACCACTGTTTGCGCTGGACGTTTATAAATTGGCTGTTTCAAAAATTTAATGAAAATAAAGTTTTTTTCATCAAAATCATCTGAAGTGGTGAGGCCAATTTTCTATTAGGCGGTCATGTAAACATACGAAATTGTCGCATATGGGGCTCACAAAGTCCACAAACAGTCTTAGAAAACCCGTTACATCCAACGAAAGTGATCGTGTGGTGCAGTTCGTGATCAGGTGGCATCATCGACCGAAAAATTTAATTATTGCATGAGAAATTTTCTGGTCGCGTAATTTTTGATGTGTTAACATCTATACGCGCGCAAGTGTAAGTGTAAGACTTTGTTTGTTCGTTGCTTGGCAGTCCGTATTGAAAGTGATTATTGGGCGATTTTCATATAATTTTCCCACGCGATTTTCTCCGGAAATTCATAGCCGATTTTATTAATTTTTGGATTAAACCGCTAGTGCAGGTTTCGACGAAGAGTTTAGGCCAAAAATTATGGCGATCCAATATCGGCGAGCGGAGATTTAAGTGTTTTAATTCGGAGTATTAATTTGGAGTAATATTAAAAAAGTGTTTTATGTTGATCTTCGGTTTTGTCTTATGCATAGCAACGAGAATAGTGACGTGGTTATACGTACATATATAAAAATGAGATAGCAAGACAGCAACGTATGTAGCTTATGTACAAACATAACAATGTATGTATGTACATTTGTCTGTTGCTTTGCATTCTCTTTGTTTTTGTGGGTTCAATATAAAATAAATAAACAAAAAGGTGTTAACACATCGCCCGTGAGTTCGAACACTCATTGATTTTTTTTTAATTTGGCGATATTAATTGGCCACCTCATGTTTATGAATTTAACGAGACATTTTGAAAGACAGGAGTTACGTGAATAAACCACCAGCAACGCTCTGAACTATGATATTTGACGCTGCATTGACGAGATATGTGAAACTTTCATGCAACATGTGGTTGAAGATTTTGTAAACGGAGCACACATCTGCCGACATTTGCCCGTCGGCATATTCCATTATTAATTCCCATATACTATCTGCTTTACATTTCGTATCAATAAAACTGAATTTGTCAAAAAAGTGTGTTTTTACGCCAATTTACTGCTATTGCATTTTACAAGAGTTTTATTTTGCGGTATCTAATCAATTTTTATTGCTGTAGTATGTAAAATAATGTGTCTGGCACTAATGAGTTGTTGCGTGATATCATTGCAAAATTATATCGTCCTGCGATTCTCTTTTACTCCGTAAATGAAGGCACTACAATCGAAAATAGTCGACTAAATAAGCATCACATGATGGTACAAGATTCCTTTTGTGTTTTTCTATGTCTCGTACAAAAATCGAAGTCCTTAACACTAGTGTTGAATTTTTGCTGCTATTTAAAAAGATACAAAAATAAACGAAAGAGAAAAAACATCATTTAATAGGTTTTTAAACGTACACAACCAAAAAGATACATGAAGGAAAAAAAAAATAACAACAAGAACAATAATAATCATAACAAATGTTACATACGTGCTTTGAATTATCAAATGAGAAAGTTTAAAAGTAAAACAATTTAAAACAAGTAAAAGTGCTATATTCGGCTGTGCCGAATCTTAAATACCCTTCACAGATGTAATTCTTTCGTCTTTCTTGCTAAAACGGGAAGAAGGTTTATTTAAAAGATGTAACATAGTTTTGCTTGACATAAAAAATTTAAATTTTTAAACATTGTGGTCACTTTCATGTACCATAAAATATTTTATTTGTTCAACCCTGGAGTCGAAATTTTGATTTTTTAAGATTTCAATACCAATTTTGCTTTTCCTGAATTAAAAAACAGTTTTAATTAGCAAAAACAACAACGTCAATTGCCTTTTTGGTTACTCTTATGCAGAAAAAATAGTTCAATTTCCCAACCCTGGAAACGACATTCTAATTTTTTTGTTTTTTACCAATGGAACTCTTAATGAGGCATGAAATAGTTTTATTTAAATAAAACTTAAAATTTGCAACCATTTGGGCCACTTTCATATACTACAAAATATTGCAGTTATCCAACTCTGGAATCTAAATTTTGATTTTTTTAAATTTTTGATACCAATTATGTTTTTTCTGAACTAAAAAATAGTTTTAATTAGTAAAAAACCGACGTTAGTTGCCTTTTTGGTTACTTTTATGTATAAAAAAGATTTAAATTTCCCAGCCCTGGAAGCGAAATTATATTTTTTTTAGCAATCCTAGTTTTCATTAGGTATAAAGTCGTTTTATTTAAGAAAAACTTAAAATTTTCAACCAGTTTGGTCATTTTCATGTACTACAATACATATATTGCATGTACCAAAAAAAACTTTAAACTTCCCAACCCTGGAAGTGAAATTTTAATTTTGTTTGTTTTATTTTTAACCAATGCAACTCTTCATGGGGAATAAAGTAGTATTATTTAAAAAAAATTTACAATTTTCAACCATTTTGTTCACCTTCATGAACTATAAAATATTGCACTTGTCCATCCCTGGATTCGAAATTTTGATTTTTTTTTTGGAAATTTTTGGTACCAATTTTGTTTTTCCTAAAATATAAAATAGTTTTATTTTGCAAAAAAACAACGTCAATTGCCTTTTTGGTTACTTTTATGTATAAAAAAATTTCAATTTCCCAACCCTGGAAGCGAAATTTTAATTTTGTTATCAATGCAAATCATCATGAGGTATACAGAGGTTTTGTAAAAGAAAAACTTAAAATTTTTAACAATTTTAGTTACTACATGTACTACAAAATATGGAATGGGCCGAAAAAAAATTTTGAATTTTCCATCCCTGGAAATTATTTTTAATATTTTTAGTTTTTAATAGACCTTTGCGGCTTCCCAAAGCAAGAAATAGGTTTAATTTACAAACATTAAAAAAAATTATTGATTTTTAGCATAAATTTTGCGTCGTGAAATAGGTGTAAGCTTCCCAGCTCTGGAACCATACTTCGGATCTTTCTGAATTTCAATAGCACTCTATTTAAGTTGATTTCCAATCCAGAGGTCGAAGAACAAAGTCTCTAGTTCTTCTGGGGGCTTTGGAAAACCGATTTCACGTACAGACGGATGGACAGACGGACATCGCTCAATCGTCATCGCTATCCATAAGGATCCAGAATATATATACTTTATGGGGTCCCATGTGCATATCGATGAAATTGCACACGGAATGACAAACCTATATATGCGCTTTCACAACAATAAATGAAAAGCGATCTGTTTGAATCAATGAATATTTCTTTATTACATTTTATAAAAATTTTCATTCGCCAAATATTTTTGTTTAAATGAAATTTGCCAAATTGCGATAATAAATGGCGAAAATTTCATTATCCTTAAACTATTTATGCCAGTTTGAGCAACACATTCACTCTTTTCTTGGCCAAAGGTGCAAATAACTGCCACTAGTGAGTACCCCTACTATTTCAAACTGGAGAAAAAGCCACCAGTCATTCCCCATATTCTCATGAGTTGAATTATTACAATAAATTACAACAATTTATGCAAATTAGAAAAAAGGAACAAATAAAATAAATAAAAAGTTTAAAAATGTATTCTGCCCGACAAACCAGCAACACAAAGACCAGCAGCACGTGAATGCGTTGAATTTCAAAAGCGAAATAGAAACCCAAAGACAACACAATCGTGTGGTGGCTTTAAGACCACCCAAAAAATTGTACTACGAGCGCCTGTTTTTATACCCTCTAAAGAAGAATTGGAGTGCATATTCACTTTGTCAGTCCATATGTGACAGCGAAATATCCCTCTAAGACCTCGTAAAGTATATATATTATTGATCAGTGATGAAATCTGAAACGATCTAACCATGTCCGTCTGTCCGTCTGTGGAAATATCTATTTAGTTCGAAAGAAAAGAGCCACATCCTTGAAACTTGGTATAAATATTTCTTGAATTGGGCTGAATCGGGCCCAATGGTTTAGTTTTAGAAAAACTAAACCAACCTCTAAAAAACAGCATAATTTTTAAAGTTTTTTATAACCTTCATAAAAGAAAGTGAAAGGGTATAGGTTTGTCATTCCGTGTGTAATTTTCTCAATATTAATATCTCCATTTATGGGGTCCATAAGGTATATATATTCTGGATCCTTATGAATAGCGATGACGATTGAGTAATGCTCGTCTCTCTGTACGTGAATTCGGCTTTCCGTAGCCACCAGATGAGTTAGAGACTTTATTCTTGGATTGATAGATTGGAAAATATAAAATACTGTTCCAGAGCTGGGAAGTTTGCACGTATTTCTAGAAGCAAAATTAACTACCAAAAACCAATTACTTTTTTGTTTGTTTGTAAATCAAACCTATTTCGAACTTTGGGAAGCATATAAACATGTTTTTCCAGGAATGGGAAAGAGTAATTTTTTGTTTGTACATGTATTGTAGTACATGAAATTGTCCAAAATGGTTGCAAATTTTAAGTTTTTCTTTAATAAAATGATTTTATAACTAATAAAAACTAGAATTGGTAAAAATAAGAAAGCAAAAATTAAAATTACGCTTCCATGGATGGGAAACTAAAATTTTTTTCTACATAAAAGCAACCAAAAAATGCAACTAACGTCGGTTTTTTACTAATTAAAACTATTTTTTAATTCAGGAAAAACAAAATTGATATTAAATATTAAAAATAAATTAATGAGTGTTCGAACGCACGGGCGATGTGTTAACACCTTTTTGTTTATTTATTTTATATTAAACCCACAAAAAACAAAGAGAATGCAAAGCAACAGACAAATGCACATACATATATTTTTATGTTTGTACATAAGCTACATACGTTGCTGTCTTGCTATCTCATTTTTATATATGTACGTATAACCACGTCACTATTCCCTTTGCTATGCATAAGACAAAACCGAAGATCAACATAAAACACTTTTTTAATATCACTCGAAATTAATACTCCGAATTAAAACACTTAAATCTCCGCTCGCCGATATCGGATCGCCTTAATTTTTAGCCTAAACTCTTCGTCGAAACCCGCACTAGCGTTTTAATCCAAAAATTAATAAAATCGGCTATGAATTTCCGGAGAAAATCGCGAGGGAAAATTATATGAAAATCGCCCAATAATCACTTTCAATACCGACTGCCAAGCAACGAACAAACAAACTCTTACACTTACAGTTGCGTATGTATTGAAACTGATAGTTTACTGCCCTAGAGGCGCGCGTATATATGTTAACACATCAAAAAATACAATTTTAATACACTCCAATAAGAATTGGAACCCATAAAGTGTATATTTTCTTGATCAGTGATATAGTCTAAGACGATCTGGCAATGTCCATACGTCCGTCTGTGGAAAACACAATATCTAGTCTATTTTTGGACCCCGCCCCCTTTCGTGGGCGTTGAGGTTACATATTATACGGAGAAATAGTGTAATGATATTTTTCTATTTGACACATTGTTGTCACAATACTATTATATATAAATGAAATTTATTTGTTGGTGGCTGAGCAATGTCTATATGCATTTCATTGGTGTTTTACCAAATCGTCAGTAGACTTCAAAACTGTGGTTGAAGTCTACTGACGATTTGGTAAAGCACCAATGAAATGCATATAGACATTGCTTAACCACCAACAGAGAAATAGTGTAAATATTTAACAAATTGTATTCCTTAAGCCGACATTCTTTTCAAATTTAATTTATAAGCTTTTACGGCGAAAGTAATACGTTCTGTGATCTTACCCTGTTCTACTCCTCCGCCTCCCTTTGCCCTCTAAATGACCTTATAAAAAAAAATTGTTTTAATGAACTTAATGACCCCAAAAATTTAGTTTTTACGTTTTTACGATTTAGGTGAGATGTCTTTCCCACGGCCCTTCCCGGAGTAGCCCAGTATACAGTTTTAAAACTGGGCACAAAAATGGCGTAAAGGAACTCTGACCCCGCAGGTTAAACATTTTTAACTTATCTCAGTCCTTTTTTTGCGCGTTGATATGAAATATTAGTAAAGTTTTTATGCTGACAGAAAGGTGTCTCACTCATACTCCTCCCAACACATTGGAGGCGACCGTACTCAAATAAATATTTTTCATGTTTCCTTAAGCCAAACAAAATAAAAATTTAAATATTAAATTGAATTAAGATTCTATAGGCTAATAGTTCGAAATTTTAATTTAAATCTCAGAAAGACATGATAAATATTCCAAGGCACAAAGGCAAGTCAACATCACTTCAACAATTCAACTTACACAGCAGAGCAGGACAGCTGTTTTCGAAAGACGCAACCCTTTCATCATCAGTGCTCATGTGTATTGTGTTTGTCATCACTTATTAGGTGGCTTAGTTGAATTTCTTGCTTGTTTTAATGCAATTTCTTTAAATTTGACTTAATTTTTTTTTATGGATAGTGGCTTGGAAACCGCCTATATTTTCGGGGTCGTTTTCTATTTTGTTCTGTTTTATTTTCGGAATTGAAAAAATTTACATATAATTTTTTTATATTTTTCCTATTGTCTGCCTGCCTGCCAGGCTGCCTGCTTTTTATTATTTCGCCTACTTGTTTTTGTGGGTTTCCTTTTTGTTGTTGTTGCAAGATGATTCTTATTTTGTTTTAATAGCTTTGGGAATTGCTTTTTTTTGGAATATTTACTCGCATGTGTTTATTCCTTTAGACTTCTCCGAACACACACACACATATACACCGCTGATAGTTTTGTTTGCAACCTTGTGGGTTCACAGAGACGTATGAGCATTTTTTGCAGTCACACTAGTGTTTAATGTATATTGAACACTCATGTTGTGGCATCAACATCAGAATCAGCATTTATTTACTTTAGTGCTACGGCAGCATAAATCAAATGGAATGAAATCGAAACTGCTATTGACGCTTGTTATGCAATACACAGGCTACTTCTTTTTGGTGACAATCCAAGGCCCAGTAGGAAAATAACTCAATTACATGTGGAAATTATAATACTTAAAATGGCTTAATGGCCCGGAACATAATGACCCTGTTTTGCTAATGTTGCAACTTCTGCTTTCTTTCACAAATCGAAAGAGCGATTAACCGATTAACATAACAACTCTATTAATGCAATATCGTAGTTTTTGGGTAGGAGAAATATATTGCACTCCTAAAAGCAGCATTCAATTGGTACTATAGTACACTTTTAAATCAATTAAAAAAAGTACAATTTTTGTAAATTTTTTTTTTGTGCACACAAGATGACATGATGCTGGTTTTCGGCAGAAATAGTTATTGACTAAATTGGCTAAATTGCTGTAAGGATTTTTATTGCTGCTCGGAAATAAATTGGTCAATTAATTTGGATTCTGTTTAAGTAATTGTGAAGTCTAGTTTCCCACTTTAATGGTACTAATGGCGTAATTATGAAATTGAGATCACTTGCCTGCCAATTCAGTTGAAAATTTTCTGTATAGGTAAATAATTGTTTTTAATAGAATTTTTTTTAACCAAAACTACATTCTTCTATACGAGACTTTACCTAGAGAGCTCATATTTGATGTGTAGGTTCCCTTTACGATGTTTAGATCCAATGAGAAAGGATTTTTGGGAAATAACTTTCCGAAGGGGATGAAAAAGATCTAAAATAATAAAATCGGCAGTTTTATATTACGGCAACTACTTTAGATAAACTCAAAATTCCAAAAGCATACAAATAAAAGTAATTCGGCACGTGTTTGGTACATTTTTTTTAATATATTTACTTTCAGGGATCAAAAAGGGATAAAAACGGAATTTGGTACTTTTCTGCACTGCATACATCTTTTAAACTGTTGCGCATGGTAAAACAATTTTTGCCGCTTTATTTTTTTCTGCAAAAAATTCTCAAAGATGTTTCGGCACTTTTTGAAAACTGGCAATTAATAGGGATTAACTTGTACCAGTTTAAGGTACTTTTTGTTGTTGTTAATAAAAGGTATACGTATACACATATTTAAAAATAATTTTAAAAGTACTTTTAAGAAAAGGCATCTGCTAAAAAAGTACTTTTGAAAACAATTTTTTTTTTGAAACGTACTTAATTGAAAAATGGACTTTTTTTAAAGTACACTTGTAAAAGCGTACTTTTAAAGAAAGATAATTTTGTAAAAACCAGAGCTCAGATTTACTCGATTTTACTCGCGAGTGAAAAATACTCGCGAAGAAGAGTACTCGAAGATTACGAGTGTTATAAAAAGTTTACTCTCCACTCGTTTGTTTTAGGTGGGAGTACTCGCGAGTACTCCTTTTTAAAAAATTAGAGTGGGAGTAAAAATCTTCGAAATAGAGTGAGAGTTTACTCTTAAGAGTAAAATCGAGTGGAAAAATAGAAACTCTGTGTCTTTGCTGACTTGTGTGTGCGTGTGGTTTTTGTGTACTCTTTCAGCCTTACCATACTTGCTGCTACACACACACAAACACGCACACATACAAATCAGCAAAAACAAACAGTTTCTATTTTTACACTGTATGAGGAAGACTGAAAGAGTACTCGGCAAGAGTATAATCTGCTCGATTTCGAGCGTATTTCACTCGCACTCGAAATCGAGCGAAGCATATGCGCTCTTATTCGAGTGGCATAGAAAAATCGAGTACACTCGATATTTTTTTTCAGTCGCAGGAGTACTCGCGCTCGAATTCGAGCGAGTTTCACTCTCTACTCGAATTCGAGCGAAGATTTCGGAGCTCTGGTAAAAACTAATTTTTGGAAAAAGTTTATTCTGAAAAAAGTACTTTCTGAAAAAAGTTCTTCTTGGAAAAAAGTACTTTATGGAAAAAGTACTTTTTGGAATAAGTATTTTTTGGAAAAAGTACTTTTTGGAATACGTACTATTTGGAAAAAGTTTTTCTTGGAAAAAGTACTTTTTGGAAAAGTACTTTTTGTAAACAGTACTTTTTGGAAAAGGTACATTTTGGACAAGTACTTTTTGGAAAAATTTTTTCTTGAAAAAAGTACTCTCTGGAAAAAGTACTTTTTGGAATAAGTATATTTTGGAAAAAGTACTTTTTACGAAAAGTACTATTTGGAAAAAGTTTTTCTTGGCAAAAGTACTTTTTGGAAAAGTACTTTTTGTAAACAGTACTTTTTGGAAAAAGTACTTTTTGGAAAAAGTACTTTTTGGACAAGTACTATTTGGAAACATATTTTCTTAAAAAAAGTACTTTTTGGAAGAAGTACTTTTTGGAATAAGTACTTTTTGGAATAAGTACTATTTGGAAAAAGTTTTTCTTTGAAAAAGTACTTTTTGGAAAAGTACATTTTGTAAACAGTACTTTTTGGAAAAAGTACTTTTTGGACAAGTACTTTTTGGAAACATTTTGTCTTGGAAAAAGTAATTTTTGGAAGAAGTACTTTTTTTAATAATTACTTTTTGGAAAAAGTTCTTTTTGGAAAAAGTTCTTTTCGAAGAAGTACTTTTTGGAAAAAGTTCTTCTTGGAAAAAAGTATTTTTTCGAAAAAGTTATTCTTGGAAGAGGTGCTTTTTGGAAAAAATTCTTCTTGGAAGAAGTCCTTTTTGGGAAAAGTTATTCTAAGAAAAAGTTTTTTTTTTATAAATTCATTTATATAAAAAGTAATTTTTTTAAAGCATGCCCATCAAAAAAATAATAATTTTTTTCTATACATAATTACCACGAAACTTTACTCTTTAAGTTTTTCCGACAAAGGGGAGATGTCTCTCCCACATTCCTTCCCGTGGTGGCCCTATCAAAATAAAGTTTTAAAATTAATCATAAAAATGGCTTAAAGGAACTCTGACCTGCCATATTAAACATTTTTAATTTACAGCCGTGCCTTTTTGTACGCATTGCTTTTATGCTGATGGAAAGGTGCCTCGGGAATACTGCACCTATTTGGAGGTTATTTAAGATTCGACTTGGTCGTATATAACATTCTTACTTGTTTATATTTCTTACTATGCTATTTTATGATTTTTTTAATAATTTGAAATTTTTTTCCATAAAGTGAAACATTTGAAACTTAGTTTCTTTCTAACTTATAAACAGTGCTACCAACATTTGAAAACAACAATCATTTGTATCAGTTAAATGGCGGGGCTTTCGCTGTTGATACTCGTACTTTCCTTTGAAAATCAGATACTTTTTAGCGTCATATATAATTTCAAGGCATAAGAGTGCATACCATTTATTTAAATATACGTACAAATAATATAGATTTTTTTTTTAGAAGGCAAGTTCAAATTTTTTTTCGTTCCGTCATTAAATGTTTGTGCTATAACTTTCTCTACATTTGCCGGATCTATAGACATATTTTAAAATCTTGCAAACGTGTAGTTTTCAGCCGCTTCAAAATTACGCACCAGGAGTATAATTGTATTTTAGTTTACTGTCATTTGGCTGCTGTTGCTATAAATTGTAATATTTGCTTTTCATCTTCTGCCGTTTAAATGATCCACTAGACAAACAAACAGACTGCGAAATATATTGATTCGCCCGAGTTTATAGTCTACATATTGCAATCATGAAATCATTGCAATCCAATTGACTAAAAGCATCTTCTTCATGCCACTGCTGCTCCTTTTTTCTGTACTCGACTCGACTTTTTCTGTAGTTAAAAAGTATTCGTTTATTGTTTCGTTCAGATTTGTAGGATTTTATTTATTTTTAATATTCTGAATGCTACGAAATGGATGTCTGCCTGTTGTAAAATGAATATATAGCTGTTGACTGTGTGCGTGTGTGTATGTGTATATGTGTACACTTGTCAATTGTTATTGAGTCCTAGGGGATTTTTAAATATCCATTGGGGATTCATGGTTACGTATTGGATGTTAAGCAAATTACTGTTACTTTGCTGCTGCCCTCCACTAGTAGTCGTTGCTGGTTGGGACCACGTTAACTCTCAGCAGTCATTGTAACAGATATACCAACAACTCTTATAACAGCAGCAGCAACAACAACAACAACAACAATAGTAATGTAATTATTGTAGTTGTGGTAGACCAACCATAAATGTGTAAAAATATCTAGAAATCTTTTGGTCAAACGAAGCCAACTCACAACGGACATGATGAACATGAGCCAGAGGACGCCGCCAGTGTGTGTGTGTGGCATTTAGTTGGGCAATACAATTGTCTCCATTTGCAACATTGTATGAACGAATACGAAAGTTTGTGTGCCTGTGCGCACGTTCGTTGTGTGTGAACCGGCCTGGCCTGGTCTGCACTGAATGTTAGTTAATGATTTTAAACGACTTAATTAAAGATCGATTTTTTAATTAAATGGCAATTAAATAAAACAATGCAATGCTTAAATTTATGCAGTTTTTTTTTTGTCGCTATTAAATGATTTCCTAGAGTTTTTTTCGCAGTGGAATTATTTAATAAGTTTTTTAAGGAGTTGAATAAAATTTACTACGTGGAAAAAGTTTCATTCCCATCATCATGTGATAATAAGTTACGTGCTGGAAATATTTTCTGAAATGCTTGCGTGTGGTAAGTTTTTTGTGAACACCTAAGCGCTGTTCATTATTGAATTTGCAAAACAACGAAGTACAATAGCTCTGTTCACAATCTTGCACTTGTAAAATAATTGTGCTCTACACCAACAAAATATATTGAAAACGGTCTCAAATACTCTCTCAATTTGCCGATGCAATAATGCAAAACTTATTAAACAAGATCGTGAATAGGGCTATAGTTTTGTAAAGCCTAATAGGAATAAAAAAAGTCTCACTAGGGTACACATGCGCTGAAGAAGCGGTAGCCACTGTACAGGAAAGCTGAAGATGAAGATGATCCTAATCAATTAATTCGTCGCCATTCTCAGCCACTCGGGTTGTGCCCTTCCACTTTAAGCAAGATTTTTTTAGTTGTTGAAAATTGGTGTTCCAGATTGCGACTTCTACGCGCCAGTTGTGGCGGCTACGTGCCAGAAATCATATTTAAACATTAATTTCTTAAAATTTTTTTTCCAATAAAGCCCTTTTTAATGATATTGAAAATATATTTTCTTGTTTTGTTTAAATTTAAACTTGTGACACTCTATAAAAAACACCCTTTATTCATCACAAATAAAAATGCAATCTGTCTGACTTTGAGTCTTACCGGCTTCAGATGTCTGACGTCGTAGAAATTAAATTAATTTTTATGGTTTCGCTAAAACGATCATGAAATATTTATAAAAAAAAAGTGTGAAAAAAATATTTATAAAAAAAAGTATGAAAAAAATTAAAAAAAAAATTATGAAAAAGTTGACCCCGCAACTTGCCACTAATTTTAGCCACCAAAAATGGCATTATTTTAATTTTCAAACTTCTAAAGCTTTTGAATGAATCAGCCGATTCCCAAATTATATATGTGATTCCTATAAAAGAATCACATATATAATTTCTCAGATTTTTTTAAAAATTCAATTTTTACGATTTTTTTTTTCATTTACGAACGCTTGAACCGATTTTGTGGCGATCGATGTAGTTGTTAAGCCGCAAAAGCTAATTAGTATTTGGAATAGATCGGGAAAGCAGTTTAAGAGTTATTCCGTAAAAAATAAATGTTATTTTTTATTTGATATTTTTAAAAATATACCGGTCCGAACCGGTTCCATTTTACAGAAAACTTAAGAACCCTTTGCACTACTTGATCAGATATATAATTTCGAAATTTATTTTTGATATATTTTTTATTAGCATTTTTTTTCGTTCACGGAGTCTCACGAGCACGTTAATCCATTTTCAACCGGTTGGTGGCGTTCGACACAATTTTTAAATATCAAGAGCTGATTAAAAACTGAAATTTTTTATTTGATTTTTCTCGAAAATTACTGGTCCGAATCCGTTCCAATTCACTGTGAAGTTTGAAAGAACCCTTTGAAACACGATTGGTTTGGTTCGATTCTGTTCAGCTGTTCAGAAGTTATAAGCGGGTTACATACTTAAACACACACACACACACACACGCACACTCACACACTCACACACGCACACACATTTACATATACGTACGATGTAGTGACACAGTAAACCTTCCTAGGAACTTAAAACGTGAAGATCTAGTGAAAACTAGATTTTTTTCAAAACGGGATAACTTCCCGATTTTTTTAAATTTTCAATAATCTTAGCGGGAAGCTAAAAACATATGAATACTGATGATGAAAGTTTAACGGCTTTCGAAAATAGCTCTATTGTCTTAATCTCATTCTCCCCCTCTCTCACTCTCTCTCTCTCACTCTCTCTCTCTCTCACTCTCTCTCTCTCTCTCTCTCTCTCTGATGAAATATTACAAATCTGAAGCCGCAAATCCACTATAGAATTTTGTGATATCGCGGTTGTGCTGTAATAATTTATGCTAAGAACACAACTGGGACGAACGACGAATTTCGCTTAGTACGACGAATTCGTTGATAAAAAATCGCTCTATAAATTCGTCGTATGAAACACAATAACGACGAATAAATTAAAATAATAAGCAAACAAAATTTTAATATTTTTGTTTTTTAAATCAATGTAATCCTCTGATGCCAGCCAGATTGTTTAGACACTCAATAATTATCCCGGTGTTGTCCATTTTTTTCAGAACAAATTCCTTTTTGTAAATATTTTCTGAAAAATTTTTTGTCTGTAAATAAATTATTATTTTCATTTAACAGCTGATGGGGTGACCATATGAAAAAGTGCGAAATAGAAAGAAAAACTATATCATAAAAAGTGTTCAAAATTAATAAAAAGTCGTCCGAATGATACATTTTTGTGAATTAGTGAATGCATTTTTAGTATGTACTGAAAATTTTAGTGCTACATGTAACAATACAGTAGTGAACTATGTTTTTCCACAAAAAACCAGTTTGAGTATATGAAACCTGGTCACTTTATATTGATTTGTTCGTCGTTCGTTGACGAAACAATTAGAAATAAATGTATTTCAACTTTCGCTGAGTATGACGAATTTCGCCCAACGCCACGATTGTGTGCATTTTCATATACACCCATGTGTTTTATTTTTGACGACGAATATTCGCGACCAAAAATTCGTCGTTCTGTGTGAATGTATCTCTATAGCACATAGATATGCATGTGTGTATGTTTTCCTTAGCATCAAAAATTCTAAAGAAGAGAAAACGTATCTTCTGTCTTGAGGGCGTGAATATTATACGTATTAAAAATCATGCATTATCACGCTCGGATCTAAATTTTTAAATCACTTTCACGCACGCAAACGTGATTTTAATAATTTATAAATGCGATTGACAGGATTCACGCGTGACACGAGAAAATCACAGCATTTGCACATCTCAAGTTTGGAAGGCAGTTCTTCAAAACGAATTGTGCGAATATTAAACAAATTAAATTTTTATATTAAATTGAATTAAGATTCTATACGCTAATTGTTTGAAATTTTTAATTTAAATCTCAGAAAGACATGATAAATATTCCAAGGCACAAAGGCAAGTCAACATCAGTTTTTGTTATTCAACTTACACAGCAGAGCAGAACAGCTGTTTTCGAAAGACGCAGCACTTTCATCATCAGTGCTCATGTGTATTGTGTTTGTCACAATAAGTTTGCCTTAGGTATGATGGAACAAAAAATTCAGAAAAATGGGACATGAAGAAAAATAATCAAACGGTAACACGGGTATTGTAACAATAACATGTTAACATCAGGTTGATACAGTTCTCGTATCCTTTTTCACAATAAAATTTGTGTAAATAGGAACTGTTATCACATTCAACTAAGCCACCTAATAAGTGGTGACAAACACAATACACATGAGCACTGATGATGAAAGGGTTGCGTCTTTCGAAAACAGCTGTTCTGCTCTGCTGTGTAAGTTGAATAACAAAAACTGATGTTGACTTTCCTTTGTGCCTTGGAATATTTATCATGTCTTGCTGAGATTTAAATTAAAAATTTCGAAAAATTAGCCTATAGAATCTTAATTCAATTTAATACAGCAATATAAAATGTTCGTTAAAATTCTTGCTACATTAAACTTTTATAATTTTCAAGTGGAAAATATTTTAAAATACATTTTACATAATAAATTATAGAAACAATTAACACGCCCTTCACTGTTGTTGAATTAGTTCCCTGTTTATTTACTTTGTTTTTTTGATCATTTGGTTAAAATTGTTATAAATAAAAAATGATTAAATGTGCAATCTTTAATAGATTGTTTAATATAAATTAAACAACACTTTAATTAAATATATTTCAGTATGAAATTACCCTAAAAATGAAAACATGGAAAAAGTTAACCGTTTTCGTGCCGCTAATTAGAACGCTGCATGTAAAACCACGCAGGAGGTAAAGAGATACACAAATATTTTTAGTAAAACCGACATTTATTTTGCTTTATATAAATTAGTTAATTATACAATTTGCAACTAAAGTGAAAATTTAACTTTAATCTCGTTATGCAATAACAAATTCAAAGTAATAATTTAATCTGCAGGATTTTAATTCGAAAGCATGCATTACAATTGCGTTGGTAATTCAATTTCAAATTATATTTCACGTAACAAGCCGTGCAAGTTTAATGTCACACTGGCAGTCGCATAAATGTGTTCAGCACATACGAGCACATTAACATAAAATGATGCTGCTGCTGCTGTTGTTGCTGTTGCTGTTGCTACTGTTGCATTGCTTGTTTTGCTGTTGCAGTAGATCGTGTCAAGAATTTTTACGCACTTCTTAACAATTTCATACCTTGTTTTGTGAAAAATGTATTCACTGAATAATGAGGAATGAAAAGGAAAACTTTTAGATGCTCATATGAATCCTTGGAAACACATTTGTACGATACAGTGCTTTGCCTAATTATAAGGACATGGCAATTAGTTACTCTACCTAAAACAGCAATAGAGGTTATATATTTTAAGAATATTTAAGATATAATTTTTATATCCTGCACAAAATAGCGAAAGGTCAAAGTTCGTCATTCTCTGGGTAATTTCCTCAATATTAATATCGGACCTCATAAAGAATATATATATTCTGGATCCTTATAAATAGCGATGGCAATATTCGTCTCTCTGTATGTGAAATCGGTTTTCTCATGCCCCCAGAGACTTCATTCTTGGACTGATGAATTGGAAATGAACTTAAATAGAGTGGTATCCGATATACGGCTCCAGAGCTGGGAAGCTTACACCTATTTCTGGATGCAAAATTAACTATAATAAATAATTTGTTTGTTTGTTTGTTTGTTAATTAAACCTATTTCATACTTTGGGAACAATTAAATTTATATTAAAAACTAAAAAAATAATTTTTTTTTTCAGGGATGGGAAATTGAAAATTTTTTTTTAATACATAGAAATTTTTTTTGCTACTAAAAACTATTTTAAAATTTTGGAAAAATAAACTTGGTATTAAAATGTAAAAAAAATAAAAATTTCGATTGCAGGAGTGGGCAACTGCACTATTTTGTAATACATGAAAGTGATCAAAATGATTAAAAAATTTTAAGTTTTTCTTAAATGAAACTATTTCATGTCTCATTAAGAGTTGCATTGGTAAAAAGAAAGCAAAAAAATTAAAACTCTACTTCCAGGGTTCGGAAATTAAAATTTTTTTAGTATAAAAAAGTGGCCATATAAGTTCCTAATTTTGGGCTTCTCAGTGAATTGAACCTATTTTATACTTCGCGAAGAATTAAATTGGTATTAAAAAGTAAAGTAAGTGTAAATTCAATTCCAGGGTTGGAAAACCAAAATTTTTTTGGCACCTAAAAGTAACTAAATAAGTTCCTAATTTTAATTTTAATTTTTTGTTGTTGAACTAAACGTTTTTTGTACCCTCCATTTGGAGGGTATCATTCCGTTTGTAACGCATCGAAATATCCATCCCAGACCCCATAAAGTATATATATTCTTGATCAGTTATGAAATCTAAGACGAACTGAGCATGTCCGTCTGTCCGTCTGGGGAAATCACGATTCAGTCCAAACGAAAAGAGCTAGACTCTTGAAATTTGGCATAAATATATTTTGAAGCTTAGAGCAGGTTAAGTTCGAAGATGGGCTAAATCGGGCAAGAGGGAAAAAAGTTCCCCTAAGAAGAACTAAACCAACCCAGAAAAAACAACATAATTTTTAAAGTTTTTTGGTTATTTTGTTAAGCAAATGATATATTTTTATGTCAAATATGGTCCAACGCCTTAAACTTGGAGCCATAAAATAAAATAAAAATATTTTTTGACCCCGCCCACTTTAGTGGGCGTTATTATAGGCAAAAGTAGCATAAAAATTTAACAAATTGTTTTACTTTAGCCTACATTCCTTAAAAATAACATTTTTATGCTTTAATGACGAAGCTGAGACTAAACCTGGTACTACTCTGCCTTAACCCCTCCTTCCCCTTCGCCCCCTAAATGACCCTACCAAAAAAAAAATTTTTTTTAAATTTTGTATATAATCATCCCAAGCATTTATCTTTAGAGTTTTATGACTGCCGATTTCTGCCCTACCCCCTCCTCTTCCTTTGGCCTCTAAATGACCCTACCAAAAAAAAAAAAATTAATTTTTTTTTAAATTTTGTATATAATCATCCCAAGCATATATTTTTAGAGTTTTATGACAAAGGTGAAATGTTTCCCCCACAGTCCTTGTCAGAGCGACCCCGCCAAAATACAGTTTTTATACCCTCCAAAGAGAATTGGACCCCATAAAGTAAATATATTCTTGATCAGTGATGAAGTCTAAGACGGTCTAGCAATGCCCATAGGTTCGTCTGTGGAAAACATGATATTGTATATTTTTGAACCCCGCCCCCTTTAGTGGGCGTTGACGTACGATATTATATAAAGGAACTCGGTCCCACCAGGTTAAACATTTCAAATTCACTCACTAAATATTTTGAGGGTATTTAAGATTCGACCCGGTCGAATATAACGTTTTTACTTGTTATACTTTGGGAAGAGTTTCATTCGTGTAGAAAATTAAAAAAATTAAAAATTAGATTTCAGGATTGGAAAATCGAATTTTTTTGGAGAAATACACCTGTGAAGGACTTTATGGGGTTTTTGGATGGATATTTTGCTGCGTTACACACGGAATGGCAAAATAAATATATCCTGCTATTCTTTTGTGGAGGGTCTAAAAATTTTAAATTTGTTACACAGTGTAATCCATAATTTAGAAGTGAAACCTAATCACCAATTATTGCTTCATTTCAAATTAGTAGGCATTAAATATTAAATGGAAAAATAAAGGGCATTTTAGTCTTTAACAACAAGAGTACCAGCCTTCTTTCAGAAAACTTCCTCTCACGCCAAAATATTGTTTACACTAATAAACTTTTATGGTTACTCTATAACTATGAAACGAACTATACTTTTATATATAAAAATGTACTCGTATTTAAAACTGCAAGCATTTGCAAAGTTTTCCTATAGTTTATAGTTTTGTCGCTGGCTGTTGTCTTGTATTTCCTATCTAAGCAAAAGAACTACGAAGTGCAAGTAGCAACACAACTAAATAAAATGAAATAAATTTTACAAAAAAAAAAAAAGAAAAAAGTGAGTGAAAGAAAAGTTTAACAGTAACTTAAACTTTTGTATTACGACTACAAATTACTAGTTGTGCAAAAGTTCACTGTTGTGACATGTTAAGCATATCACAGGATATAAGTAAAGAAATGCGTAATATTAGTTTTTGCCTGCACATATACTATGAAATATTTGCTGAGCGGGATTTAACTCAAAAGAACATTGAAAAAAATTTCTAATTATATTGCCCAGTTTAAACGTGAGTTAAACTTGAAGTTGCTGATAAACTAACCATCGAAATGTTTATCCTCAAGACTGGCAATTAATTTTATTCCTTTTTGTACAGCTAAAAAAGTTTCTATTCACGAGCTTTATTTAAAATATTATTACGCAGTATTTTATTTCGGTTAGTCGTAGTTTTCTTTAAAAAGGTGTGTTTTAAATATAGGGTAGCCTTTTCAATGTTTCTCAAATGGTTCATTAAGGCCAGGCCTGGCTGTAGCAGTAGATGCTTTTGTTAATTTGTTTCGCTATTGAGACACAACCAAATTGCGTAATTGCTTGTTTTCTGGTAAGCGAAATACTTTAGAAGAATTTATTTACCTAAAATTTACCTCAAATTCACCTCACAGGTGAGCAAATTTGAGGTTAGGAACTATTGGCTGTCAAATGATGGCATGTCAAGAATTGAGCTTTTTCCTTTAACGTCTATTTAGTAAAAAGTTGAAAAATTTCAACCATGGAACGTCACACTCTTCAGCAAAAAACTTTTGTTGTGAAAATTTACTATCAAAATGGTGAACATTTTTCGCAGCACCTTTTCCTCGTAATCAGGATCCTTCTGTGACCGTTTTGCCTGATTTAATCGATAAATTGACAATGATCCAAATCTGTGATCTTCTTTAAAGAAATGTGTTTTAAATATAGGATTGGATTTTCTATATTTTTCAAATGGTTGCATTAAATATTTCAAAAAAATTTATTTACCTCAAAAGTGGGGAAATTTGAGGTTAGGAACTAAATGGTCTGTCAAATGATGAGAAGTCAAGAATTAAGATGTTATCCCTTGACATTTATTTAGCAAAAAGTTGGAAAATTTTAACCATGGATTGTCACACTCTTAAACAAAAAACTTTTATTGTGAAAATTTACTATCAAAATGGTGAACATTTTTCGCAGCACCTTTTTCTCGTAATCAGGATCCTTCTGTGACCGCTTTGCGTGATGTAATCGATAAATTAACAATGAACCAAATCTGTAATTTTCTTTAAAGAAATGTGTTTTAAATATAGAATTAATTTTTCTATGTTTTTCAAATGGTTGCATTAAATATTTCAAAATAACATTTATTTGCCTCAAATTTACCTCAAAAGTGGGGAAATTTGAGGTTAGGAATTAAATTGGCTGTCAAATGATGAGAAGTCAAGAATTAAGATGTTATCCTTTGACATTTATTTAGCAAAAAGTTGGAAAATTTTAATCATCGAACGCTACACTCGTAAACAAAGAATTTTAATTGTGAAAATTTACTATCAAAATGTTAAAAATTTTTCGAGCATCTTTTCCTCGTAATCAAGCTCCTTCTGACACCGCTTTGCGTAATTTATTCGCTAAATTGTCAATGGAGCAAAATGGTTGCAATTTTCTTTAAAGTAGTGTGTTTTAAATGTAGTATTGGCATTTCTATATTTTTCAAATGGTTGCATTAAATATTTACAAAAAAACATTTTTTACCTCAAATGTACCTCAAAGGTGGGCAAATTTGAGGTTAGGACGTAAATTGACTGTCGAATGGTGAAATGTCCAGATTTGAGCTCTCATTCTTTGACATTAATTTAGTAAAAAGTTGGGATATCTTTCAAATGGTTGCATTGAATAGTAAAAAAAAATATTCTTTACCTCAAATGTACCTCAAAGGTGGGCAAATTTGAGGTTAGGAACTAAATTGGCTGTCAAAAGATGAAATGTCAAGAATTGAGCTATTATGCTTTGACATTAATTTAGTAAAAAGTTGGGAAATTTTAATCATCGAATTCTACACTCTTAAACAAAGAATGTTTATTGTGAAAATTTACTATCAATATAGTGAAAATTTTTCGAGCAGTATTTCCTCGTAATCAGGCTCCTTCTGAGAGCACTGTGCGTAATTTAAACGATAAATTCGAGACTCACAGTACTGTTAGTGACAATAGACCAAAATAATGTGCTCGCAGCAGCCGTAGTGATGCCAACATGGCCGCTGTTCATAAAAGTGTTGAGAAGGAGCCTGGGACATCAACTCGTCGACGTTCGCAACAATTGGGCATCACCAGAGGCACTTCCCGCAAACATTTGCATAAAGATCTTCATCCTCACTTTTTAAAAACTCAACTCGTTCAAGAATTAACCGATTAATAATAAAATTAACCGACTATTTACCAATTAAGGCAAACCCTCTGTCATTTACTAAAGCAATTAACTTATTAAAGCAAAAACCCGATTAAATGAATACCTTAAATCTTACCGGGACATCCTTTTTGGGAAAATTTGAGGTTAGGAAATGAATTGGCTTTCAAATGATGAAATGTTAAGAATTGATCGGTCATCTTTTGACATATTTTTAGAAAAAAATTGGGAAATTTTAACTATGGAAATCTGGCCGATCACTGCTTGCGTTGGTCGTTTGTGAATTGGCTATTTGGAGAAATGAACGAAACAACGCATTTTTAAACGAAATCATTTCTAGTGATGAGGTCCATTTTCAATCAGGCACTTGCGTAAACAAATAAAATTGTGGCATATGGGACTCACAAAATCCACAAACAGTCCTTGGAAAACCATTACGTTCAAAGAAAGTGACTGTATGGAGCGGTTTGTGGTCAGGCGGCATCATCGGCCCGTATTTCTCTTTTTTCCCATAATTGGCAAGGAAACGCCTTCACCGTGAATTCTCTGTACATTACAACCGATTTTTTGTGGCTATCATAGGCCTGTGATAACATCAATGACCTTTGGCTTCAGCAAGACTGCACCACAAGCCGCACAGCCGGCCAAACAATTCAGTTATTGCAAGAGAAATTTCCCGGTCGCGTCATTTATCGATTTAGCGATGTAAATTGGCCGCCTCGTTCTAGTGATTTAACGCCGCTGGATTATTTTCTCTAAGACCGTTTGAAAGACCGAGTTTACGTGAACAAACCTGATGCTTTGAAAGATTAAATTCGGCGCTGCAGAGACGAGATAAGTGGAACTTTGTGGCAAATTTTTGGTTCAAAATGTTGTGAAAAGATTTGACGTCTGCCAAAATAGTGAAGGTGGCCATTTGTTTCACTCATATTTTGTTATTAATTTAAATTTTTTGTACTCTACATTTGTGGCAATAAAACTGAATTTTGTTAAAAAAATCTGTGTTTTTTAGCCAATTTACTTTCTAACCTCAAATTTGCCCACCCTTAAATATCTACCCCCTTATTCATAAAAATTATGAGAGTGTAATAACAGCGTAATAAAACAAAATGTCATATGAAATTTGCTCTATTGCACTCTTATAAGCCTCTTATAATTTTTATGAATAAAGGGGCTAGTATTTAGCCTTTTGCAAGAGTTGTGGCAATTAAAACGCGATATATCTGCGAGCCATTCCATGGCCTATACTTTTCTTTTTCATTTAAAATTTCCCTGTTTAATCTCATTTTCCAACCGGTTGCTTATTATGAATACATTTAGAAATGTCTTTCCAAAAACTTGTCACAACTTTTTTTCTCCGTGTATTTAAAATGTTACTCGCACAACAAAATTCATAATATGCATGCGTGTAAAAAAGAAAAAGAAAAAATATCTTTAAACTTTTTGACAAGTTTCATCGCATCAGCTAAAACTAAAAATGTTGTTGTCATGTTAGCAAGACGTTGCAAGCAACATTCGCACGGAAGACTATAATAAACTTTAGACAAGACGTATAAAAAGTTTTACACTTTTGATGCATTTTTATCTTTATTGCAGTTGTTGCTTCTGTTTGTCAATCTCTGAAATATATTAGGATTACCGGAAACGGAAAGGTGATATCTTTTCAATATGAAAAGAAAAACAGAAGTACGCATATGATGTGATGTATTAGATGGATTAAAAAAGTTCCGAAAATGATTGAATTTCTATTAAATTAATTAATCAAAGTTGAAGGATTTCACAGCAATGAAGATGAGAATAAGGAGAACATTTTTAAATTGACCATTCAGACCGGTCGGGCTTATAACTAAAGCGTGTTTTACTTTAGAGTGTCACTACGCCAGAGCAACTCGTATAAATTGTTGAAATGTTTTTATTAAGATAAATGTTCTGTTGGTCAAACCCATAGTGCACTTCTTCCATTTTATGGCGTCCATAATTGTCCTTCAGAGCGGCCAATTCGAAGAACAATAGATAGTTTTCGGACCATATTTACTGCTACTGTAAATGTGCATTCCGCGAGACGCCGAACCGAAGATGCTCCTAATCAATCAATTCGTCGCCCTTCTCAGCAACTCGCGATGTGTCCTTCCACTTTGTGGACGATTTTTTTAGTTGCTTAAAATTGGTGTTCCAGATGGCGCCTACTACGCGGCAGCCATGGCGCCCACATGGTAGAAGTCATATTAAAACATTATTTTCATAAAATTTTCTTGCCAATAAAGCCCGTTTCATTGATATTAAAATTATATTTCCTTGTTTTATTATGATTTAAACTTGTGTCACTCTATAAAAAATAACGTTCTAGAACAGCAATATTAATATTAGGAGAGGAATTTCTCCATCCACTACATAGTGGGCCTTTTGGGGATAAACTATTCAAGCATCTGTAGCCTTTAAGCGAAGTTTTATTTCAGTGCAGTTATTGCCACTCTATAGTTTTTAGCTTACCGCTAAGGGTCATTACCACAATTCCAAGTTAGTTAAAAGTGGGCTTTTATCGGCTGAATAAAAATTTAACGTTGCTCTAATCTAGCAGATGAAATGAACCTGCCTTCTAATTCTCGTTCACTTTAGGTTTAATTGAACATGTAAAAATATAATAGTTTTTAAACGTCAGACAAGTAAAAACGTTGTATTCGACCGGGTCGAATCTTAAATACCCTCCAAATATTTAGTAAATAAATTTTTATTTACTAAATATTTATATTTTTATTCTCATTTGAATATCTTAATAATTTTCCATTGTCTTGTATCTATGAAGTCCAATAAATCTTGAAAAGGGTCATACAGAAGTCAAAGGTCAAATTTTTATGATATTTGGCTTAAGTAAACAAAAAGAAATTGCTATATTAAATTGAATTAAGATTCATAGGCTAATTGTTCGAAATTTGTTTTTTTTAAATCTCAGAAAGACATGATAAATATTCCAAGGCACAAAGGCAAGTCAACATCAGTTTTTGTTATTCAACTTACACAGCAGAGCAGAACAGCTGTTTTCGAAAGACGCAACACTTTCATCATCAGTGCTCATGTGTATTGTGTTTGTCACCACTTATTAGGTGGCTTAGTTGAATGTGATAACAGTTCCTATTTACACAAATTTTATTGTGAAAAAGAATACGAGAACTGTATCGACATGTTATTGTTACAATACCCGTGTTACCGTTTGACTAATTTTCTTCATGTCCCAAATTCTGAATTTTTTGTTCCATCATACCTAAGTCAAACTTTTTTGGTTTGAATTTTATACTTAAGTACATGTGAACGTTTTTCCAATTTTTATTATTGGGTAGCTCAAGCCATAGCTTAAATTTGTATGTAGTAAGAAATGGAAAGGGCAGGGAAAGATCAGAGAACAAATCACCTTCGCCATAAAAGCTTATAAATTAAATTTTGAAGGGCTGTAGGCTTTCCTCAGACGGACGGATGGGAATTGCTGGTTCGTTTTAGAATTTATCACTGATCAAGAATATATATTCTTTATGGGGTCCAATTATTTTTTGGAGGGCATTCAAACTGTAATTTGTCGGGGTGTCTCTGGCAAGGGCCGTGGGGGAAATATTTCACCTTTGCCATAAAATACTAAAAATGAATTTCTTGGGGCAATTAATTTAAAATAAAATTTGTTGATAGGGTCATTTGGGTGGCAAAGGGGGAGGAGAGGGTAGGGCAGAGGGGTAGCAAGTTACGTCTCAGCTTCGTCATTAAAGCTTAAAAATTTTGTTTTTGAAGAATGTAGGCTTAAGTTAAACAATTTGTTAAATTTTTACTCTATTTTTGCATAAAAGGGCTGGGGTGCAAACAATAATTTTTTTTTGATTTTATGGTGCCAAGTTTAACACGTTGGCTTTTCTTTGATATAAAAATCAATAATTTTCTTCACAAAATTGCAAAAAAAAAACTTTAAAAATTATATTGTTTTTTAAAAGTTGGTTTAGTTCTTCTTAGGGGAATTTTTCCCCTCTGGCCCGTTTCAGCCCATTTACGAACTTGACCTGTGCAATCCTTTGAAATTTATTTAAACCAAATGTCTGGCTCTTTTCGTTTGCACAGAATCGTGATTTGCACAGAAGGACGGGCGGACATGGCTAGATCGTCTTAAATTTCATCAGAGATCGAGAATATATATGCTTCGTGGGGTCTTAGAGGGATATTTCACGGTATCAGAATTCTTTTTTGGAGGTTATAAAAAAAGTTTTGCTTCAGTGGATGACTTTTATGTACAAGAAAAAAATTGTTTTTCGAAACCTGGAACTGAATTTATTATTTTGTTTAATGTTGATTTCTTTTCTAAAAAAGAATGCTACATTTTTTGCACTTTTCTATGGAAAATGGTAACATTATGACATTTGAAAATAGTGAATTTATTGGAAATTGATCAAGAATCAATCTCTTATGAAAATGTACAGTCGACTCCGCTTGATTGGAAATAGCCAAAACCAAATTTTTTTCAGTTATCCGATATTTTTTAACATAGTTCGGATTACTGAAATTTGTTACACTTAAGCGTACTGCTTAAAATCAGTAAAACTATATATTTTATATCAAATTTATATATAATTTTTACGTCAATTTGACGTAAAAATTTAATGTAAAAAAAATTATTCATAGAATTATTCATTTTGTTGTTGAAATTTTTCACGAATTCCTCCAAAAAGTCTAGCCACTTGTATTGACAATATAATAGAAAAATGCAATAAATTATGTAAGAGCGAAAAGGACAACTACATTTTGCCATTTAATTTTTTAATGCACAAAACGTGCACAATTTTTTCAGCCGTAAGTTATGCAATCGATTTCTAATAAATAAATTTGTCATTGTTTATTTTTTCACTAAAGCGAAGTAAGTTTCATACAAAAAGTAATTGTAGGCTTGCTTTTGGTTTTCAGTAATACGATATTTTCAATAAAGCGAAGTGAATTAGACTAGCTGCTTTTAAAATCAGTGCGGGGATTTGCATCGCTTTCAGTATTCTGATTTATATCAGTAAAGCGTGTTGCGCTAAAGCGGATTCGACTGTATTTTATTTTAAAATTGCTCCTAATTGTAGTTTTTTAGAATTAGAAGTGACAAAATGTTACATATTTTCCACAAAAGATATCACCATAATTTTTAATACAAATTTAATTCTGCCCGGAATGTAAAATAGGTTTAAATAAGAAAATAAAATTATTAAATATTTTTCCAGCTCTGGAACCGTATTTCAAATTTTTTTGAATTTCAGTAGCACTCAACTAGGCCAATAAAGAGTCTCTAGGTGTTCTGCGGGCTGGGGAAAATTGATTTCACGTACAGACAGACGGACATTGCTAATTGGTCTTCTCTGTTCATTAGAACCCGGAATATATACACTTTAGGGGGGTTCACATGTTGATATGAAAGACATTCCATACGGAATGATAAACCCTTTTTACATTTTTTGTGAAGAGTATAAAATTGACTCTATTAAATCATCAAATAATGACAGCGAACTGCCTGCAAAAAGTTGCTCAAATATTTGTGACTTAATAATGACAACGGAAGTAACATTATTCTCCTACGTTTTAGAAGGACTATAATAACGAAAAATAAAAAAAATTATAATGAAGAGAACTTAGAATGCGGGAGAAGAATACGCAAAAGCAAAAACAGCAAAAATAATTAAGAAAACAATAGAGTTAAGCAAATTGGCACAGCCTTTTGTTTTATAACCATCTGCAGACAGAGAAGAGCATCATCATTTATTCATATTTTTTTATCTCTGTTCGTTTTCTTCTCTTTTTTTTCTCCTCCTTATTTGGGTCTAAATTTTATGTTGAAACACGTTAAAAAGTTATTTTAACTCGAGACGCTGATGGCAGGACATTATTGCCAACGATGGCGACATAAAATAAAAATCTAAGGATAAAGTACCTTCATTACTTGCAGTAGATTTAAGACCAGCCAGCTAATGTCCTTCTGTTATTTTTGTTTTTTTTTGTTTTTTGTTTCTTTCTAGCCGTGTTTGCTTTGCATTCTCGTTCTGCTTTAACAAAAACCACTTATAAGACCCATAATCAGCTCAAAGGCACGATTATCCTCTTTACTTTGTCGTTGACTAAATTAAATTTAGATGCCATTTGGAATATCTTAAATAGAAACCAAAACTGCCAAACGGAAGTTGAAAGTTTTAATATACGAGTTGTTACGTAAGCAAAAAATAAAGGATTTGATTTAAAGGATTATAAACTTTTATTCATTTTAATGTTGTTTATCTATTTTTTTTTATTTTTTTCTTTAATGCCATGAAGCCTTTTTACCCGCTTAAAGCATAAACAAGCATAAAAGTTATATAGTTAACCAAATTGTGTTTGCTTGATTAATAAAAAACATTAAATCAATGAAAAGGTTTTCAATTTCGAGGAAACGCTTATTTGAGCAATTAACTAAAAATTGCTAAATTATATATCAAGTGATTTTCCGATTTTAAGCAGGAATTTCTTGCATCATACAAAGCCTTTTGCTTAAGCTGGATGACATTTATGACCCCAATTTATTGAATCAAATATAAATATCTAATAGCCAAAATGAAAGCATAAATTTCTAACAACAATTTGTGGTTCTTCTTTTCTTTTAGGTAAGACTTCATTCTTTCAATGCACCGCTAACATTAAGGTAAGCCTACTCGGAAGGAAACCTGCATACTAGTGTCCCCATGACACCACTCTTGTCTACTATTTGGCGACATTATCAATAAACCGTCAACATTTTGATGAAAAACAAGTAAAAATGTTATATTCGACCGGGTCGAATCTTAAATACCCTCCAAATATTTAGTAAGTGAATTTAAAATGTTTTTGGTGGGACAGAGTTCCTTTATGTAATATCGTACGTCAACGCCCACTAAAGGGAGCGGGTTCCAAAAATAGACAATATCATGTTTTCCCCAGACGAACGTACGGGCATTGCTAGACCGTCTTAGACTTCATCACTGATCAAGAATATATTTACTTTATGGGGTCCAATTCTCTTTGGAGGGTATAAAAACTGTATTTTGGCGGGGTCGGTCTGGCAAGGGCTGTGGGGAAAACATTTCACCTTTGTCATAAAACTCTAAAAATAAATGCTTGGGATAATTATATACAAAATAAAATGTTATATATTTTTTATAGGGTCATTTACGGTGCAAAGGTAGACATAAAACTCTAAAAATAAATGCTTGGGATGATTATATACAAAATTAAAAAAAATGTTTATTTATTTTTTATAGGGTCATTTAGCGGAAAAAGGGGGGGAGGGGGTAGGGCAGAAATCGGCAGTCATAAAACTCTAAAAATAAATGCTTGGGATAATTGTATACAAATAAAAAATTTTATTTATTTTTTTGGTAGGGTCATTTAGGTGGTGAAGGGGGAGGAGGGGGTAAGGCAAAGTAGTACCCGGTTACGTCTCAGCTTCGTCATTAAAGCTTAAAAATTTTATTTTTAAGGAATGTAGGCTTATGTAAATCAATATGTCAAGTTTTTACACTATTTTTGAATATGATAACGCCCACTGAAGGGGGCGTGGTCCAACTTTTTTTTTGCTATTTTATAGCTCCAAGTTTAACGCGTTGGACCTTCTTTGACATAAAAATATATAATTTGCTTAACAAAATTACAAAAAAACTTTAAAAATTAAGATGCTCTTCCTAGGGGAACATTTTTCCCTCTGGCCCGATTTAGCCCATCTCCGAATTTAACTTGTGCTATCCTTCAAAGTATATTTATAGCGAATTTCAAGAGTCCAGCTCTTTGCGTTTGGCCTAAATCGTGATTTCCACAGACGGACGGACGGACATGGCTAGATCGTCTTGGATTTCATCAGTGATCAAGAATATATATACTTTACGGGGTCTTAGAGGGAAATTTCGCTGACTTGCATCCTCCAATTTTCTTTTGGAGGTTGTAAAAACACTAAAAATATGTTTTAATGATTCAAGAAAATATGGAAAACGGTTGACCTTAAAGGCCATCCCTGCAACTCCCCTCTAAAAATGCTTTTATTTTAATTTTAAAACTGCCATTAATTTTGAATAGATCAAGTCGATTGCCACGTGGCAACCGGTGATTGAAGTAGTTCTTCGAATGGCTATAAAAGAATCGAGAACTGTAATTGATCACATATATAATTTCGGAGTGTTTTAAGCAATTCGTTTTTTTTCGAATTTCGGCTGCACGAAATCTCTCGAACGTATCACTCGATTTTTTTGAACTTTTGTCCTTTTGGTTTTTAGAATTGATCCGAGGAGCCGTTTAAATTTTATTCTAAAAAAAATATTTAAAAAAATTTTTGTTCATTTTTTTCCTATTTATTTCTGGAAATCTACTGGTCTGAAGCGGTTCCAGTTCATAAGAAATTGAGACTTGAAAGAAACTAGTTGGTTTGGATTCGCTGCAGCCGTTCATACACTCACACACACACACACTCATATGTACATACAAACATAGTGACGGTTTCTGAGGAGTAGTTAGTTCCCAGGAAAGCTTCCTAGGAAATCAAAACGTCGAGATCTGGTGAAAACTCGATTTTTTCAACATCGGAATTTTTTTATGAAAATTTTAAATTTTCTTAGCGGGAAGTACATCGTACATCGCTTTCATTTATGAGTTTTATCGACAGTAGCACCATTAGTTTCCCAGCGGTCAGTTGCCGACCAGCTGTTGGTATCATTTTCCATTTTCAATAATTCTTTAGTGGAACTTTTTAAATACGATGTTTTCATAGATTTTGCACTGCGCTGCACACCAGTGAAGATGTTCTTTTTTAAGACTCTGAAATCTAACTTGAATTGTGCAGTAACAATTCAAAACTTAACATTCTTCATACATGCGGTAATAACTTTTTAAAACATTTCCAGTACGAGGTCTGTGTTGTTGCTGGAAAGAACACATAAATAGAAATTGACTGCTGACCTTGATTTTTATTGTTTGTGATTTGAAAAATCATGACTGGCTGACTACAAAATCATTCAGCGATTGTATTTTTTATTTTCCATTTTTACTTGTCTTTCAATTAAAAGTGCTTGCAGGAATGCAAGAATGCAGGGAAACACAATAAAAGTTAAAGGAGTAAAAATTAACTCGTTTTACTTTTCGATATGAACGATACGTTTTGGAATCCCATTGGGTGGCAGACAGCATGAAGAAGAAAACTCTGACAATCTGTTTTTTAGACTTCTGTTTGGGCGCTTTTTTGTGTAAAGCAATTGAAACAGTTGCTTTAGCAGCCAAATCTGTTATTGGGTTTGTGCAAGGGAATGGCATGGAATGGATTCTAATACTTTATTATCATTCTGCATACTTCATGTTATTTAAAAGGTACCCTACAGTCGATATATAAACAAATAAAAATCTGTTATATAGTCTTTTATTATACTGCCCAAAAAATAATTAGAGGGTATATTCACTTTGTCATTCCGTTTGTAACGCAGTGAAATATCCCTCTAAGACCCCATAGAGTATATATTCTTGATCAGTGATGAAATCTAAAATGATCTGGCCAAGTCCGTTCGTCCATCCGTCCGTCTGTAGGAAATCACAATTCAGTCCAAATGGAAAGAGGCAGACCCTTGAAACTTAATATAAATACATTTTGAAGGATAGCACTGGTCAAGTTGGTAAATGGATTGAATCGGGCCAGAGGGAAAAAAGTTCCCCTAAGAAGAGCTAAACCAACCTCTAAAAAACAACATAATTTAAAATTTTTTTTTTTTTGTAATCTTGTTAAGGAAATAATGTATTTTTATGGCAAAGAAGGTCCAATGCATTAAACTTAAAGCCATAAAGTAAAAAAATATAGTTTTTGGACTCCGCCCCATTTAGTGGGCGTTATTATATACAAAAATAGTGTAAAAATTTAACAAAGTGTTTTACTTAAGCCTACATTCCTTAAAAATACCATTTTTAAGCTTTTATAACGAAGCTGAAACGCAACCTGGTACTACCCTGCCCTACACCCCCTAAATGACCCAACCGAAAAAAAAACTTAAATTTTTTATTCATTTATCCCAAGCATTTATTTTTAGAGTTTTATGACTGCCGATTTCTGTCCTACCCGGTCCTACCCCTTTGCCCTCTAAATGACCCTACAAAAAAAAAAAAAAATTATTATATTTTTTATACAATTATCCCAAGCATTAATTTTTAGAGTTTGTTGACTGCCGATTTCTGCCCTACCCCCTCCTCCCCCTTTGCCCCCTAAATGACCCTCCCAAAAAAAATTATATTTTTTATACAATTATCTCAAGCATTTATTTTTAGAGTTTGTTGACTGCCGATTTCTGCCCTACCCCCTCCTCCCCCTTTGCCCCGTAAATGACCCTATAAAAAAAAAATAAAAAATTTTGTATACAATTATCCCAAGCATTTATTTTTAGAGTTTTATGACTTCCGATTTCTGCCCTACCCCCCTTCCCTCTTTGCCCCGTAAATGACCCTATAAAAAAAATAAAAAATTTTGTTTTGTATATAATTATTCCAAGCATTTATTTTTAGAGTTTTATGACCAAGGTGAAATGTTTTCCCCGCGGACCTTGTCAGAGCGGCCCCGCTGAAATACATTTTTAATACCCTCCCAAAAGAATTGGACCCCCTAAAATATATATATATATATATATATATATATATATATATATATATATATATTCTTGATCAGTGATGAAGTCTAAGACGGTCTAGCAATGCCCATGCGTCCGTATGTGAAAAACATGATATAGTCTATTTTTACACCCCACCCCCTTTAGGGGGCGTCGAATTTACATATATATTATATGCAAAAATAGTGTGAATATTTAATAAATTGTTTTACTTAAACCTACATTCCTTAAATATTTAATTTATAAGCTTTTACGACGAAGGTAAGATGATCTTCCGCTGCCTTATCCCTTCACTCGCCTTTGCCACCTATATGACCCTATAGGCTAGGTTAGATTGAAAAGAGGGGCATAAGCAAGAGCTGTTCCAATCCGTTTAGGATGGCACTTAAGCCTCAATAGGACTGTTGTGCGCTCTATTATAAGGAGTTTCCATTCCGCTATAGAGAGCTTCCATTATAAACCATAGAAACCTTTGAATTTGATTACGTTAAGAACCTAGTCTCTTCAATGTATCTGCTTAAGTCTGACCAACTAGAACCCCTAAGACATTCCATATCTGTTACAATATCCTGATTAAATGTTTGTCTCCTGACTTGACTAAAAGCTGGACAATGGCACAGGTAATGCTAAAGTGTTTTGTCATCCTCCTGACATGCTGTACATGTTATATCGTCAAGGATATCCATGCGGGCCAGGTGATTCCTTAACTCTGTATGCCCTGTTATTATATTAACCAATCTCCATTACGCTGGCCTACTTAATCTTAGGATTTCCTTTGTCTTGTTACTATTTGGGTTTCCCCATAGAATTCTAGTCACTCTACGGTACAGTGCTGCCAATCTCTTATATGCTATTCCATACAATGGGCTATGGAGTCAGTTCGTTTTTAAAAACTTGAAATGGCTTAGCATTTTCTAGTGTGAGGTTTGCCATTAATGCTCCCATCTTTGCCAGCTTATCTGCCTCAATATTTTTAGGTATTCGTTGATGTCCTGGAATCCATATTATCTCAATGCTTCCACAATGTGTGTATGAGTTTATCTCATCTTTGCATTGTTATACACACGGAGATCGAACCGCATAATTTCATAGGGCCTCGATGATTTTCCTACTGATTAAATTTTTTTTTTCTATACTTAACTACACCGAAAATCTAGTTCTTAGGTTTTTACTATTTAAGTGAGACATCTCCCCCACGGTCTTCCTCGCAGTCACCCTGTATAGATTTTTACAATTGGGCACAGAAATCTCCTAAAGGAACTTTGTCGCAGCAGGTTAAGCATTTTTAACTTATCTCAGTCCCTTTTTGGCACGTTGATATAAATTATTAATACGTAAATTGTTTTTATGCTGACGCAAAGGTGTCTCAGTCATGCTCCTCCCAAAACACTGGAAATGACTGTATTCAAATACATTTTTATACCCTTCACAAAAAAGTGAAAGGGTATATATAAGTTTGTCATTCCATGTGTAATTTCTTCGATATCAATATGGGACCCCATAAAGTATACATATATATTCTGGATCCTTATGAATAGCGATGACGATTGAGCGATGTCCGTCTGTCTGTACGTGAAATCGGTTTTCCCAAGCCCCCAGCAGAGCTAGAGACTTCGTTTTTGGACCGTTGGATTGGAAATCAACTTAGATAGAGTGCTATTGAAATTCAGTAAGATCCGAAGTATGGTTCCAGAGCTGGGAAGCTTACACCTATTTCTCGACGCAAAATTTATACCAAAAATCAATTATTTTTTTTATGTTTGTAAATTAAACCTATTTCGTGCTTTGGTAAGCCTCAATGGTCTATTAAAAACTAAAAAAAAATAAATTTTTTTCCAGGGATGGAAAATTAAATATTTTTTGTTCGGCCCATTCTCTATTTTGTAGTACATTTAGTAACTAAAATTGTTCAAAATTTCAAGTTTTTCTTTAACAAAACCACTTTATACGTTATGAAGATTTTCATTGGCAAAAAAAAAATTTTTTTTAATTCAAATTTTGCTTCCAGGGGTGGGAAATTGCATTTTTTTTTATACGTGAAAGTAATCAAATAGGCAACTGATGTTGTTTTTTTTTTATTTTTTGGCTAACTAAGCCTGCCTTATAATTTAGGAAGAACAAAATTGGTATCAAAAATTCAAAAATAAAATTTTGAATCCAGGGATGTACAAGTGCAATATTTAATAGTACATGAAAGTGACCAAAATGGTTAAAAATTTGAAATATTTCTCAAAAAAAATTATTTTATATTTCATGAAGCGTTGCACTGATAAACAAAAAATTTAAATTTCGCTTCCAGGGTTGGGAAAATGAAAGTGTATTTAGGTACATGCAATATTTTGTAGTACATGTAATAAAAAAACCGGTTACAAAATTTTGGTTTTTTTTTAAACAAAACTACTTAAGAACGCATGAGGATTAGCATTGATAAAACAATTTTAAAATTAATATTTCGCTTCCAGGATTGGGAAATTGAATTTTGTTTTATACATAAAAGTAACCAAAGAGGGAATTGACGTTGTTTTTTTTTTTGCCAACTAAAACTACTTTATATTTTAGGAAGAACAAAATTGGTCTAAAAAATTTGCAAAAAAAAAAATCAAAATTTCGAATCCAGGGTTGGACAAGTGCAATATTTTAAAGTTGATAAAGGTGACCAAAATGGTTGAAAATTGTAAATTTTTCTTAAATAATACTACTTTATTCCCCGTGAAGAGTTGCATTGGTAAAAAAAACCAAAAAAATTTAAATTTCACTGCCAGGGTTGGGAAGTTTAAAGTTTTTTTGGTACATGCAATATATTGTAGTACATGAAAGTGACCAAAATGGTTGCAAATTTTAAGTTTTCTAGGATTGGTAAAAAAAAATTTAAATTTCGCTTCCAGGGATGGGAAATTGAAATTTTTTTATACATAAAAATAACCAAAAAGACAACTAACGTCGGTTTTTTACTAATTAAAACTATTTTTTAGTTCAGGAAAAGCATAATTGTTATCAAAAATTAAAAAAAATCATAATTTGGATTCCAGAGTTGGATAACTGCAAGATTTTGTAGTACATGAAAGTGACCAAAATGGTTACAAATATTAAGTTTTTCCTAAATAAAACTACTTCATGCCTCATTAAGAGTTGCATTGTTAAAAAAAATCAAATTTCGTTTCCAGGGTTGGGAAATTGAAATATTTATTCTGCATAAATGTAATCAAGTAGGCAATTGACGTTGTAGTTTTTGCTAATTAAAACTGTTTTATAATTCAGGAAGAACAAAATTGATATTAAATCTTAAAAAATAAAAATTTCGACTCCAGGGTTAAACAAATAATATATTTTATGGTACATGAAAGTGACCAAAAAGTTTAAAAATTTAAATTTTGTTGTCAAGTAAAACTATGTTACTCCTTTTAATTAAACCTCTTTCCTGTTTTAGCAAGAGAGAAAGAAGAATTACATCTGTGAAGGGTATTTAAGATTCGACACAGCCGAATTTAGCACTTTTACTGATTTTCTTGTTTAATTAATACCATAAAAATGTAAATTCGGTCGAATATAACGTTTTTACTTGTTTCTATACAAGAAAATACGTAAAATCAATTAATAGATAAACTTTAGCCACATGAAGAAGAATATCCTCTTATATGAAGCCATAGGGCGCTCACTAGCCTACCATTGACTTAATATTTATTTAACTGCAGCAGTTACAGTTTCTCGATCTTTTTTTTGGGTATTCTCCGTTATCTGTGTGTGATTGTATGTTTGAATATAAACGTTGGTACGTTTAGCAAATAAAACTAAAAATAGAGTTCAAATGTCAATTTCAATTTTAGCAGAATGTTTTGAAATTCCAATACCTTTTTCCAAAATTTGTTTATTTGTTTGTTCAATGTATTTCATGTCTAAGTATTTGCCATTTTATTTGATTTGATTTTCTTCATTTTGCTTATCGCAAGTCGCCATATTTTTCTTTCCTTTTTTTTTCAAAATAGTTGATTTTTTAAATGGTTTTCTTTCGCTTCTTCAATTTGTTTTTATGTAAACCATCGATTTTTCTGATGGAAACACAGAGAAAATGTATTTGTGTCGCGTTATTGTTCAAATTAAAACTAAAATTTAGAGGCGCGCTAAAACAGAACAATAATATTGTTTTACTATTTCACATTAACTACTTATAGATAAAGAAATCCGATTGATTATATTTTTCTCCGTAAGTAAAAATTGCAGTTTTCCTGCCTGTTTTTAGAAAAGATAAACTTCTTGTCATTTACATATGTTTCGTCTATAAATATTAAGATCATTAAATTCGTTTTTATAAAATATTCCAAAGCGTCGCACAGTGGGGTGAATGATAGAGAAAGTGGCGATTAATTCATAGAACCTGTAATATTAAAATTTTGTTATTTTTTATTGATGAGTATGAATAAATACATAAAAAACCAGCATTTAAAAAAAATTAAAAAAAAAAAAATTGTTAAACTTTTATGGGCCTTTTGTATTTTGGAGAAAATGGTCTTATTTGACTATTTTTGCTGTAACTTTGGAATGAAAAACGATAAATAAGTAAATTAAATTGTAAATTACAGCATATTTTATGTGCCTTTACAAAAAATAATAAAAACAACTTGTTTTTTGTTTGATTTTTTTCACATTGATTTTTAGCAATCGGAATTCGCTCACAAAAACCTTCATAACTCAAAAATCGCACAAATGCGCAAATAGGAATTCTGGGATTTATTAGCTAAAATCTTATATTTTAAGAGCATAAAAGCATATTTTTTCTGCACTCATGCGCAAAGTTGTTTAAACTCAATGTATATATCAAAAATACCACATTTTTGGAGATATTTAATTTATTTTTTTTTAATATATCTAAAACATTTATCTAAACAAAAAATAATTTTTTCAATGCTCATATACCTGAAGTTGACGGTTCCATTATAAAACTTTTACTTATAGAAGTCTTAACAAAAACTTTAATCACTTGAAATATCAAAATTTTCTCTTTTAATCAATGCGCGCAAGAATAGCAAAAATGATTGAATTTTGAACACACACTGCAAATAAAGTAAACTACCGAGAACTTTTATTTTTGCAGTTAGTGATGTAGAATTTTATCTACTTTCATATGGTATCAAAAACGGTTGTGAAAGTTAAAGTTAATGTTTTGAATTAATCGCCACTTGTGAGGGCCTTCACCCCACAGTGCGTCGCTCTATTCTAATTTAAGTACGATATTCATTCGATTAATCGGTTTATTGCTCTATTTCTATTTCATTAATCGGTTAATCGGTTTATTATTCCACGATTAAATGGTCGATTAATTTAACAGTTTCAATTTTCACTTAAGAATTAAACCGGTTAATTTCAATCAAGTACCCGATTAATCGATGTAATAAAATTTTTACTTAAGAAAATTTTAAATTTTAAAGAAATAGAGAATTTACTGGTTTTACCCCGTTTTGAAAAAAATATAGTTTCCACTAGATCTCGACGTTTTGAGCTCCTACGAAGCTTTCCTGTCTACTCCTGAGAAGCCGTCACTATATCTACATATGTGTATATATGTGTTGGTATGTGTGTGTGTGTATGTAATGTATAAGTATGAGATATATATTTGGATTTCAAATCATGATTGTAAATGACAATTTAAAGAATTGCAATGATGTCTTGGTTTTGTTTCCTTTCACTTTGAAATGCTTATAGGCACACTCCTTCCCTCTCTCTCTCTCTTTTTATTTTTATTTTTATTTATTTTTTCGCCACTAATCCACCCATACACTCAAATGTCATACATATGTTTTTATTATGCTGCTGCATCCTTCTTCATATCCTTGTGGCACTTAAAAAAACATTCAGAGTGATTTGTTCTGTCTGTTGGTTGATTTTAACACGTTCTGTGCTCTATTTTGATATTTTTATCTGTATTCTTGCCAATTTTTGGTCGCAGTTTTTTTTATTTTTGATTTGTTTGTTTGTTCGTTTTTTAATTTTGACCTCGATTGCATATTTCTTGGCATCGATATTTACGCTGTTTGGTTGCCTTTTTATATATATATATATATATATATATATATATATATATATGTAAATTTTTTATTTTTTATTTTTTGGGAAATGCATTTTGGTTTCCTATAAAGCCAGAGAGAGGATTTTAGTGCATACAGCGTCTTTCTAAAGTAAAAACTATTTTTGTATTTTTGTGATATTTTTAAGACTAATTTGCTTAACTTTAAAATTTTTATTAGGTATCGCAAATAACAACTATTTTCCAAATTGAAAATAAAAAGATTTAACGAAAATCGTTTACGTTGCGTGCGTAAGTGATTCACTAAAGTAATCCTTGTTACCTGGACTACCTTTAGTTTCATTATTTTTTATTTGCTTTTTTTTCAAATACCTATTATTTAAGTCTTATAAATTACATATTAATTATTATTTCCCCAGTTTCATTTATCACTTCGAAAATAAAAGTTATTTCTGGAATTTTATTTATTTCCCTAAAAATAAAAGTTATATTTTGATTTTTATTTATTTTTCAGAAAATAAAAGTTATTTCCGGATTTTTCTTTGTTGCTCACAAAATAAAAGTTATTTCTGGAATTTTATTTATTTCCCTAAAAATAAAAGTTATTTCTGGAATTTTATTTATTTCCCTAAAAATAAAAGTTATTTCTTGGTTTTTATTTATTTCTTAGAAAATAAAAGTTATATTTTTATTTTTATTTATTTCTCAAAAAATGAACGTTATTTCTTGCTTTTTATTTGTTCGACAGGAAATAAAAGTTATGTCTTGACTTTTATTTATTTCTCAGAAAATAAAAGTTATTTCTTGATTTTTCTTTAGTTTTTAGAATATAAAAGTTATTTCTTGATTTTTATTTATTTCTTACAAAATAAAAGTTATATCTTGATTTATATTTATTTTTCAGAAAATAAAAGTTACTTTTTGATTTTTATTTATTTCTTAGAAAATAAAAGTGATATCTTGAGTTTTATTTATTCCACAGAAAATAAAAGTTATTTCTGGAATTTTATTTATTTTCCTAAAAATAAAAGTTATATCTTGATTTTTATTTATTTCTCAAAAATAAAAGTTATTTGTAGATTTTTATTTATTTTTCAGAAAATAAAAGTTATTTCTGGATTTTTATTTGTTCCTCAGAAAATAAAAGTTATTTTTTTATTTCTATGTTTTCTCAAAAAATGAACGTTATTTCTTGACTTTTATTTATTTCTCACAAAATAAAAGTTATTTTTTGATTTTTATTTATTTATTAGAAAATAAAAGTTATTTCTAGATTTTTATTTATTTTTGAACAAATAAAAGTTATTTCGGGATTTTTTTTGTTCCTCATAAAATAAAAGTTATTTCTGGAATTTTATTTATTTCCCTAAATATATAAGTTATTTCTGAATTTTCATTTGTTCCTCAGAAAATAAAAGTTGTTTCTTGATTTTGATTTATTTCTTAGAAAATAAAAGTTATTTTTTGATTTTTATTTATTTCTCACAAAATGAACGTTATTTCTTGACTTTTATATATTGCTCACATAATAAAAGTTATTTCGTGATATATATTTATTTCTCAAAAATAAAAGTTATATTTTGATTTTTATATATTTCTTAGAAAATAAAAGTTATTTCTGGATTTTTATTTGTTGCTCACAAGATAAAAGTTATTTCTTGGTTTTTATTTTTTTCTTAGAAAATAAAAGTTATATTTTTATTTTTATTTATTTCTCAAAAAATGGACGTTATTTCTTGATTTTTATTTGTTCGACAGGAAATAAAATTTATTTCTTGATTTTTCTTTAATTCTTACAAAATAAAAGTTATTTCTTGATTTATATTTATTTCTTAGAATATAAAAGTTATTTCTGGATTTTTATTTATTTCTCAGAAAATAAAAGTTATTTCTGGATTTTTATTTGTTGCTCACAAAATAAAAGTTATTTCTTGGTTTTTATTTATTTCTTAGAAAACAAAAATTATTTTTTTATTTTTTCTTAAAAAATTAACGTTATTTCTTTACTTTTATTTATTTCTCACAAAATAAAAGTTATATCTTGATTTTTATTTATTTCTCAGAAAATAAAAGTTATTTCTTGACTTTTATTTATTTCTCAGAAAATAAAAGTTATTTCTTGATTTTTCTTTAATTCTTACAAAATAAAAGTTATTTCTGGATTTTTATTTGTTCCACATAAAATAAAAGTTATTTCTTGATTTTTATTTATTTCGCAGAAAATAAAATTTATTGATCTTCATTTATTTTTCAGAAAATAAAAGTTATATCTTCATATTTTATTTACTTCCCAAAAACTTATTTCTTGATTTTTATTTGTTTCTAAGGAAATAAAAGTTATTTCTAGAATTTCTTGATTCTTATTTCTTATTCAGATATTAAAAGTTATTTCTTCACTTTTATTTATATCTCAGAAAATAAAAGTTGGTTTTTTATATTTATTTATTTCTCCCAAAATAAAAGTTATTTTTTGATTTTTATTTATTGCTAAAATAAATAAAGAGCGGCCTATTTTACAATATCTTCACAATTATTTCCTACATACATTTAAAACAGAGACATGCCATTACAAACTATTTCTGCTTTTTACCTACTTGTTGGAAAAAAGAAAACTCCTTTGATATCCTTAAATAGGCAGTAAATGACAATTTTTCTATTTCTCTTTAATATCCGTCAATTAAAAACTAAATTTTTAATGTTAGTATTTTTTCAATTTATCTAATTAGATTTTATTAAAATTAGCTAATTACTGTTCTTTTATTTCCACTCTTTAATTTACCTCATTACCTTTTGTAAATATAGAATAAAATAAAAATACTCGTAAATTCAAATAAATTACATTGTATTTGTGAAATTCCTTTTTACTAATTTTTTCTACTTGCAAATTTATCTTTGGCTTCCTTTTTTTTTAAAGCCAAAGCTAAATTAAACAAACAACATGCAGAACTGACAAAGTAAGCTGAAACTGTAGGAAAAAAAGGAAAAGAAATAGAAAACAATTTTACTTCAATCTTAATTATCCTTGCAAATAAATTGTTAAAAAATTAAAATGGTATTGACAGCAGAGCTGCCAATATGATCTGTTTATGGTAGGAATTGATAATTTATTTTTAAATTTGCAAGATCAGTTAAAAAGTGATAACTTATGTTTAAATTATTGGGTCTATTTTGTTAAAAAATAATTTCTAAATCAGGCGAGCGCGGAGGCCAATCAACATCACCATTTCTTGAAATAACTTTTTGTGGAAAGAGGTCTCGCACTAATTCCATGGTAATCCTGGCTGCATGCGATGTGGCATGGAATATTTTTCCATCATAAATTTGCCACGTGTCTACTTCACGACTGTCAAATATGAACTGTCAAGACTATTGTTTACTAAAATGGCGGCAAAACAAAGTAGTGTACCTTCCCGGCGGACTTCCTGTAGTTATTAATTAAACAATGAACTCATCATTTTAATAGTTATTTTAATAATGTAAGGAAATCTTATAAGTTAATCGATTTTGAAATAATTTCTCCTAAATGTTTTAAGCAACTGTTTTCTTTAATTTATATAAAACTTAACTTTGAAAAAAATCGAAATCAACCCATAATACGCTATAACCAATTCTTCAGTCCTCTTTCTGATCTTCCATTACGCCAAAACAGTCCTATTATAATTTTTAAAAAATGTTAACACTTCATTTCGTTTCGCTTAATTATTTTAAAAAATTGTTTGTGTTATAACTAAGAGTTTCTTCTGTTGCCAGGTCATCATCTGACTCATCTCGGCAAAGTTCAGCATCGAATATTCTGCAAAAAAAAAAATTATTTCCGAATTCCTCAGTTTCTGTTTTTGTATTGTATTTTAAGGATGTTTTACTAGAATGTTTCGCTGAGTTGAGGTATAAAATAAGTGCATTTAAAATTTGAATTCGTCTCTCATTAAATGTAATCCTTAGATTTTTAATTAAATTATTATTGGCTTATATTAAATTATTAATCGAAAACTTAACAAGTAAAAACGTTATATTCGACCGGGTCGAATCTTAAATACCCTCCAAATATTTAGTAAGTGAATTTGAAATGTTTAACTTGGTGGGACAGAGTTCCTTTATATAATATCGTACGTCAACGCCCACTAAAGGGGGCGGGGTTCAAAAATATACAATATCATGTTTTCCACAGACGAACGTATGGGCATTGCTAGACCGTCTTAGACTTCATCACAATTCTCTTTGGAGGCTATAAAAACTGTATTTTGGCGGCGTCGCTCTGGCAAGCGCTGTGGGGGAAACATTTCACCTTTGTCATAAAACTCTAAAAATAAATGCTTGGGATAATTGTATACAAAATTAAAATTTATTTTTTTTGATAGGGTCATTTAGCGGACAAAGGGGGAGGAGGGGGTAGGGCAGCAACAGGCAGTCCTACAACTCTAAAGATAAATGCTTGGGATGATTATATACAAAATTTAAAAAAAAAATTTTTTGGTAGGGTCATTTAGGTGGCAAAGGAAGAAGGTGGGGGGGGGGGGGGGGGGGCTAGGGCAGAAATCGGCAGTCATAAAACTCTAAAGATAAATGCTTGGGATGATTATATACAAAATTTAAAAAAAAATTTTTTTTTGGTAGGGTCATTTAGGAGCAAAGGAAGAGGGGGGGGGGGGGTAGGGCAGAAATCGGCAGTCATAAAACTCTAAAGATAAATGCTTGTGATGATTATATACAAAATTTAAAAAAACATTTTTTTTTTGGTAGGGTCATTTTGGTGGCAAAGGAAGAGGGGGGGGGGGGGGGGGTAGGGCAGAAATCGGCAATCATAAAACTCTAAAGATAAATGCTTGGGATGATTATATACAAAATTTAAAAAAAATTTTTTTTTTGGTAGGGTCATTTAGGGGGCAAAGGAACAGGTGGGGGGGGGGGGAGGTAGGGCAGAAATCGGCAGTCATAAAACTCTAAAGATAAATGCTTGGGATGATTATATACAAAATTAAAAAAAAAAAATTTTTTTTGGTAGGGTCATTTAGGTGGTGAAGGGGAAGGAGGGGGTAGGGCAGAGTAGTACCAGGTTTCGTCTCAGCTTCGTCATTAAAGCTTAAAAGTGTTATTTTTAAGGAATGTAGGCTTAAGTAAAACAATTTGTTAAATTGTTATGCTATTTTTGCCTATAATAACGCCCACTGAAGTGGGCGGGGTCAAAAAATATTTTTATTTTATTTAATGGCTCCAAGTTTAAGGCGGTGGACCGTATTTGACATAAAAATATATCATTTGCTTAACAAAATAACCAAAAAACTTTAAAAATTTTGTTGTTTTTTTTAGAGGTTAGTTTAGTTCTTCTTAGGGGAACTTTTTTCCCTCTTGCCCGATTTAGCCCATCTTCGAACTTAACCTGCTCTAAGTTTTAAAATATATTTATGCAAAATTTCAAGAGTCTAGCTCTTTTCGTTTGGACTGAATCGTGATTTCCACAGACGGACGGACGGACGGACATGCTCAGTTCGTCTTAGATTTCATCACTGATCAAGAATATATATACTTTATGGGGTCTGAGATTGATATTTCGATGCGTTACAAACGGAATGACAAAGTGAATATACCCTCCAAATTCTTTTTTGGAGGGTCACATCCAACAAATATTCAACGAAATAAGCGTAATCACTAGTTTTTGACAATCGCTTATTTAATATTTTGTGTTCATGCCCGATAAAGGAAAAGATAAAAGGCAATACTGATTGTGTATTGAATTTTTTATTAACTAGACACATGCTCAGTTTAAAAAAAAAAATTCTTAATATTATAAAAAATTAAATCAGAAATTATTGGTAACGTTTATTTCGTAAAATATTTGATAGCTAGATGTGAAGACTCGTTTTTACAAATCAAAATCAGCCAGAACATGATTCACAAAATTTATTTATACGAAGGAAATTGTTCACCATTCTGAATCACGGTGCCCAACAATGTTTTACATCATGTATCAGGCGAAAATCTTTCCCTTCTTGCATCTTCAATTATGACTATAGGTTTTGCTGTTTGTCATTTGACTGATTAAAATGAACACGTTCTTTCGAAATAAATAATTAATATATATAAAAAATTTTCAATACAACAAATTATTAAAATTTTTAAAATTTCTGTTAATCGCTTGAAATTAACTAGTTTAGTCGTTTTTCAATATAAAAATAGCGAGTTTTAAATTAAGCGATTAATCGATTAATAATTAATCGGTTAACCTTAATCGATTAATAATTAATCGGTTAACCTTAATCGATTAATAGTCAATCGGTTAACCTTAATCGATTAATAATTAATTGGTTAACCTTAATCGATTACTAATTAATCGGTTAACCGATTAACGATTAATTGAATGAATACCCTAGTATATTTATTTATTTTTATTTTTATCTTGGACCAGCACTCAGGGGATGACCCCTACATATGCAGTGCATTGCGCCGGAACTAGAAAGAAGACGAGAAGATAGAGAATTTTTTTGTAGCTATTTCAACCATTTACTTCCCTGGCTAATTTTTGCTACAGAACCGCCGAAGGAGGCTGATGCTGTTACTCTGCTTTTTAGTACATGATAGTGTCAGTCTTTGCCAATTATGTTCAGTGACCAGTGACTATGCCTACATCATTGAAACAGGCTGGCAACAACTAACACAACCACGAACTAATGATGATCAGAAGAATTCAACACAATATTTCATGACTCAGCGCGGGCTCGAACTCAGGACCCTCCGCTTCATAGTCTCGTGTTCAACTACTTCAGCCAACATCACCCACCGTAACTGTTGCAAACGTTGTGGTTTTTTTTACTTTAAAATCTCTGGCATCACTGGTTTTCAGTTCACAGTAAGTGCTTAAGGTAAAAGAATTAAATACGAATGCCAAAATGTCAGCTGAGAATCGTATGAGATATTAAACACATAAAAAGACTTTAAAATGCAAACAAACTGTACTCAACATAAAATGCTTTAAATAAACATTTTTGAAGGTGTTCTTAACTGCAAGGTCTTCTCAGCTAAAAGAAGTAAAAGTGCTGCTGTGCCGAATCTTAAGTACCCTTCACAGATGTGTTTCTGCTTTCTTTCTTAAACATAAAATAGATTTCATTCCCCACAAAAAAAAAACAACAAAAATAAGGTACTGATTTGGTTCCTTGTATGTACCATTTCGATTCTCCAACCCTGGAATTGAGTTTTTATTTTTTTGGATTTTTTACTCGAATGTAATTCTTCCTGAGTTATAAAAAACGTTTAAGTCAACCAAAAAAAAAATTATAATAAAAATTAGGAACTTATTTGGTTATAAATTTTGATTTTCCAACCATGAAATTGAATTTTCAATATTTTTGGTTTTTAATAATAATTTAATTGTTCGCGAAGTGAAAAATAGGTTTAATTCACTGAAACCCCCAAACTTAGGAACTTATATGGCCTTTTATGTACAAAAAATATTTCGATTTTCCAACCCTGGAATCAAATTTAAAACTTTTTTAATTTTTAATACAAATTTAATTCTTTCTAAGGTATAAAATAGTTAAGCTAATTTCACTAAAAAAAAATTAGAGACTTACATGGCTAATTTTATGTAACAAAACTATATCGATTTTCGAACCCTGGAATAGAATTTTTAATTTTATATATTTATTACACGAATATAATTCTTATTGAAGTATAAAATGGGTTTAATTCAGTGAAAACACCAAAATTAGGAACTTATATGGCTGCTTTTATGTACTAAGAAAATTTCAGTACCCGAACCCTGGAAGCGAATTTTTAATTTTTTCGTCTTCTTTTCATCAATGCAACTCTTAATGAGATATAAAATAGTTTTATTTAAGAACAATTTTAAATTTGTAACCATCTTGGTCACTTGGTCATGTACTACAAAATATTGCACTTATCCAACCCTGGAATCGAAATTTTGGTTTTTTAAATTTTAATAGCGCTTTTATTTTTCCCAAATTCCAAAATAGTTTTTTGGTAGCAAAAAATTTTTTTTTTTGCAATTTCCCATCCCTGGAATTTTTTTTTTAAATTCTGTTGGTTGTGGAATCGTATTTCGGATTTTTCTAAATTTCAATACCACTCTATTTAAGTTCATGTATAAGGATCCAGGATATATTCTTTATGGGGTCCCATATTAATATTGAGGAAATTACACACGGAATGCCAAACCTATACCCCTTCCGTTTTTTGTGAAGGGCATAAAACAAAAAACAAACGAATCAAATAATCATACATACAAATTCACAATCGCACTTCATAATATTCTTGCGAACTGTATCATTATAAAATAAACAAAATGGCAATTCCGTATAAGCTTTCAGAAGGATAAACACAAATTAAAAATAAAAATGAAAATCAAACGATGCTAAAGTTTGTTTCTTAACTTTGCAGAATTAAATGCGAAAATGTATCGTATGTACTCCAGCTCCAACAACTGCTGCCACGATAATGAGTTTTTCCAAAGCGCCAGAGTTAAAAGCGTGAATTACACGAATTGAAAAAAAAACAACTAAAAATAAAAGAAATATGTTTCAAGTTTTAAATTGTTTAGATGAACGAAAAGTTTTTCTTCTAGCAATTTCTTTGCAGACTTCATTCGTGTACTCGCAGTTGCACTTAATTAAGAAAAAGAAAAGGATTCCAGTCAGTAAGAGAGCATGCAGTAGGAAAGAAAAAAAAATCTACTCAAATATCAAGTATTTCGATAAAAAGGAATAATTTTTTTTCCTCCCCAGTCAACATGAGTGAGGCTCTTGTACACGTAAGCGGGCGTTAAGTTAAATCTGTATGAAATTATCTTCTTAATTTGTACAGGGTTTGTTGTTTCTTACGGAATTTTCAAAGTGCACGCGAGACGCGCAAGTAACAAGATACTTTTACATCGCAGGTATAATGAAAACATATTGTAAATTGTTAGTGAGTTTATATATAAGGATTATTCCGGTTGGCATTTTGCTAACATTTCGTAGTGTAGGTCCAGTTCATAGAAGATAACACTATGGGATGAGAACAACTTTTAAGTAGTAAAATTAAACCATTTTTGAATTATTTTAAAACTTGCTTCTTTACGAAGGTTTCGTTTATAAATCTTTCACTCAAACTTTCTATACCCTTCACAAAAAAGTGAAAGGGTATGTATAGATTTGTCATTCCGTGTGTAGTTTCTTCGATATTCACATGGGACCCCCTAAAGTATATATATTCTGGATCCTTATGAATAGCGATGGCGATTGAGCCATGTCCGTCTGTCTGTACGTGAAATCGGGTTTCCCAAGCCCCCAGGAGAGCTTGAGACTTTGTTCTTGGACCGTTGAATTGGAAACTTTTTTTAAAAAAAAGCACTTTTTGGAAAAGTACTATTTGCAAAAAGTATTTTTTGGAAAAGCACTTTCTTGAAAAAATACTTATTAGAAACCTAACTTATTTGAAAAATTATATATTGGAAAAAAGCACTTTTGGAAAAGCCTACGTTTTAGAAACTTTTTAGAAAAAGTACCTTTTGGAAAACTACTTTTTGAAAAATTTTTTTTTAGAAAATGTTAATTATATAAAGAAATAATAAAAAAGTACTTTTTGGAGGGAGTACTTTTTGAAAAAGTATAATTTTTTTTTATCTTGGATCAGCACTCAGGGGATGACCCCTATATATGCAATGCATTGCGCCGGAACTGAAAACGAGGGGATAGTATTGAGGGGACAGATTAGGAAAGATGAGAAAATAGACAGTTGTTTTTGTAGCTATTTCAACCTTTTACTTCGCCGGCTAATTTTTTGCTACAGGGCCGACGAAGGTTGGTGCTGTTACTCTGCTTTTAGTACATGATAGTGTCAGCCGCTGCCAATTATGTTCAGTGATCAGTGACTATGCCTTCATCATTGAAACAGGCTGGCAACAACTAACACAACCACGCACTAATGCTGATCAGAAGAATCCAACACAATATTTCATGACTCAGCGCGGGCTCGAACTCAGGACCATCCGCTTCATAGTCTCGTGTTCTACTACTTCAGCCAACAGCACCCACAAAATTTTGGAAAAATTACTTTTTGGAAAGACTACGTTTTGGAAACTTTAAAAAAAAGTACTTTTTTCAAAAAGTACTGTTAGAAATAGTACTTTTTTCAAAAAGTACTTTTTGGGGAAATTACTTATTAGAAAACTTAATTATTTGAAAAAGTATATTTTGAAAAATGTACTTTTTGGGAATTTTTTAGAAAAGTACTTTCTAAAAAAGTACTTTCTGCAAAACTAAATTTTTGGAAAAATTACGTTTTAGAAAATATAATTACTTGAAAAGGTACATTTTGGAAAAAATACTTTTTGGAAACTTTTTAGAGAAAGTACTTTCTGGAACAGGTGCATTATGGAAAAGTACACTTTGAAGAAATTAATTATTGGAAAACTTAATTACATATATGAAAAAGTATATTTTGAAAAAAAATTTTTTTTTTGGGAAGGTTTTTTTTGGAAAAGTACTTTTCGGAGAAATTACTTATTAGGAAAATAATTTATTTGTAAAAGTATATTTTGGAAAAATGACTTTTTAGAAAATGTATTTATTTGAAAAAGTACATTTTGGAAAAAGTACTTTTTGCAAAGAGTAATTTTTAGAAACAGTTCTTTGTGAAAAAGTACTCTTTGGAGAAATAACTTTTTAGAAAATTAAATTATTGGAATGAATAATTGGAAAGTACATTTTGGAAACAGTATATTTTGAAAAAAATTACTCTTTGTAAATAGTACTCTTCAGAAAGGTACTTTTTGAAAAAAAAAAACTTAATTAAAAAAGGACCTTATAGAAAAAGTACTCTTTAGAAAACGTTATTAATTGAAAAAGCACATTTAAAAATAAACTACTTTCTGGAAAAACTACATTTTTGAAAAAAGTACTTTTTAGAAAGCATAATTATTTGAAAAAGTTTATTTTAGAAAGAGTGCTTTTTAAAAAAGTGCTGTTTGAAAAAGTAAGTTAAAAAGTACTTTTTAATTTTTTTTTAATTTTAAATTACTCTTTAGAAAATGTACTTTTTGGATATAACACTTTTTGGATTTTTATAATATTTTTGTTTATGAACTTGGGAAGAAGCATTTTTCTTAGAAGAATTGTTGTTTGGAAGAAGTTCTTCTTGGAAAAAGTACTTTTTGGAACAAAATGGCTACAAGAAAATTTCTATCTTCTGATACTTCTTCATCTGCATTCTAAAAACTTCTTTCATAGTTCCAGCGCAATATATTCCATGAATAGAGTTCATTGTCGTAGTCATCGCCTAGTGCCGCAGTGCGAGTGTACGAGTCAGGAAGTGTTTTAGAGATTATTTGTACATGTAAGTTATTAGGCTAATCTAGTTTGATTTAAAAATAATTCGTTTTCTTGTACATCCTCACGGTGTCAAACGACCACAAATTAATATGCATTAATTATTTTTTGCATCTCTTCATTAACATATAAAAATTTCACGCTTTAGTGTTGTCCTTCGTGCCATAGTGCTGCGAATTCAGATGTTTTAATTTATTGCAATAAATAAAAAGCCCGTTGCATGTTGACTAATCCTGTCATTTGACTCATTTAAATAATTGCCGTCTCCTGCAAAAAAAAGGTGTAAGAAAACGACAAAGACAAATTCGGTAACATTTTCAATTTAATTATTCCTCTTTTACATGCTCATCTTCTTCCCTTTTTGTACAGCAGACAAGAAAACGAAGTGTTAGGCAAAGTTTATCACAAAGAAGTATGGAATTTTCATTTTAGTTTTTGTCATTCATTATATTTGTGTTTGCTACAAGATTGTAGTCTTCTGTTGGAGTTTTGTAAAAAATTAATTTAAAATCAAGTGACAGTATTTATTTTATACCTTCACCTCTTAAGACTGTCAAACAGTAAAACTTTTCTAAAAGAACGCACAGTGGTGTCAACTAAGAAAATGAAGGAAAGTTTTAAAAACTGAATGGGCTAGTCTTAAAATGGACCTTATTTCAGAGAAGAAGCCAAAAATTTTGTAACTGAGTTGAACACGAAGCTGTCAGAGATGGAAAAAAATCTGGAAAAAAATCTGCCTAAATACTGACCGATTTTAAAAATATTCATTGACTTGAATGTTCATGTAAGTGTTGTGGTGTCTGGTTAGTCTATTTGCATTTCATTGGAATTTGTTTTTAAATTTGGAATAGTTTTCCATCATTCCACATAAAATTTGATTTGTAAACAGACGGTTTTCAGCTATGGTCTCAGCTTCAGGGTTCGTTTTCTCTTGCTGCTGTGTTTTTTATAAACATTTTGGACTTTTTTCGCTGTCTTTCAACATTTCATTATGCATTAATACGAGGTTAGCTCAAAAACGATAGCGAATTTTAGAAATGTACGTACATCCGATTTGAAATTATTTCTTAGTCGATACACTCTTCTCGTGTGAGGGTCCTAAAGGGTCGAAGTATTCTAAGTGTTCGACGGTTTTCAGCTTTCGATAAAAGTGAATCCCAGAGTTGGCGTAAAATTTTGTGTAAAAAGTAAAATTAAGTGTTTGCAGTCCGTTGGAAATATTTTCAAGTGGTAATTTCTTTTCAAAGAAAATACTGTGCGCTCCAGCACATCAGCAACAGATGAAAATGTTGAAAAAGTAATGAAAATTGTTATGGAGAAGGTTCTCGGGCATACCAATTGGCTCATGCCATGCCATATTATTCATTCGATTTTGACCCCAGCGACCTGTTCCCGTTCTTAAGATTGAACAGGCTCTTGAATAGTTGATTTTTTATGACGATGAAGGATATAAAATCACAAATAGAGAGAGAGAGAGATGCAAAACAGGGAATGTCAGAACTTCTTCGAAGATTCGCAAAAATTATTGTATCTGAGGGAGACTACCTTTAATAAAACAAAAAAGAAATTGGTGACTATGTAAATAAATTTTAAGAAAAATTAATGTTCAACGTATCTTTATAGGGTTCAGAAAAAAATGGATGAAAGCTGGAGACTTCGGTCTTATAGTGATGTATTGGAAATAGTATTACAGTGTTTTCACACTAAAAGTTAAAACCTGGTCATAGCGTTAAAACCCTAAACAGCACTCACACTGCAAATTATGGTTTTAATATATAGACTGTATAATAAATTTGTTCAAAATAAATTAAATTAAATTAAAAAATATATGAATTTGTTGCTGTACTTATTCTCTACTTTTACAACGCTTAATTGACAGAAGATTTTAGATATTTGAAGGAAAAAAAAGAAAAGGTTTTCCAATGCGTTTTTCTCCTCCCACATATCAATGAAAATATTTTCATAAATTTCTGTCCATAATTTCCTTTTTCTCTGGCATTTTTTAGTTCTTTTTGACAATGTTTTCATAATATTTCAGACGTCAGTATACATTCTTATTTACATAAACAATACCAGCTGTTTCCAATATATAACTTGGCAGCACTCAACAAGGTTGCATTTCATAAAACCTACTTAAAACCAATTCCAAAGTGGTTTTAACAAAATCATTTTGTATGATAAAACCAGGTTTTAAGAGTTGGTTTTAGCGTTAAAACCAGAATTTATTAAAACCATGTCAGTGTGGAAACACTTTAAATAAATTGCTATTGCAATTAAGTCAAATCCCAAATGTGGCTCCAGAGCTGGTAAACTTATACATGTATTGTGTAAAAGTAATTGAGTAAATTTAAGTTACATATCATTGTTAATTAATCTAAGGAAAGAATTCAATTTGTATTAAAAATTTATGAGACCATTCCAGGCTTCGAAAATTAAAACCGTTTTTAGTATAAAAAAATAACAAAATAAAACACTTTTTTTTTAATGTATTAAATTATATTTAATACCCGTGACTTTGTCCGCGAAGAATATGTGAAATTTCAGCTAATGTGTATGTTGCGTAAATGATGTGTTGTATTTTCATTTTATCAAAACCTAAATCTTAGTTGCCAGTTTAATAATTTCTTATGTCTATACAAATTGTCGACCACCCTTGACAACTCAATACGATCATTATCAAAATAAAACTATGTTATCCCTCGGATTTTAAAATATCTCTATGCTCAATTTCATCTAAATCGGTTCAGCCGTTTGAGCATGAAAAAGTAACAGAGGGATAGAGTTACTTTTATATTTATTATTTTAATAAGGAAACAAATGCAAGTCAATATAAAAAGTGACAGGTATCATAAAAATTGCAAGTCATTATAAAAGGTTCAAGTCATCATCAAAAGTGCAAGTCATTATGAAAGGTGCAAGTCATCATAAGAAGTGCAAGTCATCACAAAAACTGCAAGTCATCATAAAAAGTGCAAGTCATCATAAAAAGTGTAAGCCATTATAAAAAGTGCAAGGAATTATAAAAAGTGCAAGTCATCATAAAAAGTGCAAGTCATCATAAAAAGTGCAAGTCATTATAAAAAGTGCAAGTCATCATAGAAAGTGCAAGTCATTATCAAAAGTGCAAGTCATCATAAAAACTGCAAGTCATTATAAAAAGTGCAAGTCATCATAAAAAATGCAAGTCATCATAAAAAGTGCAAGTCATTATAAAACGTATAAGTCATTATAAAAAGAGCAAATCATCATAAAAATTGCAAGTCATTATAAAAAGTGCAAGTCATTATAAAAAGTGCAAGTCATCATAAAAAGTGCAAGTCATTATAAAAAGTGCAAGTCATCATAAAAAGTGCGAGTCATCATAAAAAGTGCAAGTCATTATAAAAAGTGCAAGTCATTATAAAAAGTGCAAGTCATTATAGAAAGTGCAAGTCATCATAAAAAGTGCAAGTCATCATAAAAAGTGCAAGTCATCATAAAAAGTGCAAGTCATCATAAAAAGTGCATTATAAAAAGTGCAAGTCATCATAAAAAGTGCAAGTCATCATAAAAAGTGCAAGTCATTATAAAAAGTGCAAATCATCATAATAAGTGCAAGTCATTATAAAAAGTGCAAGTTATTATAAAAAGTGCAAGTCATTATAAAAAGAGCAAATCATCATAATAAGTGCAAGTCATTATAAAAAGTGCAAGTCATCATAAAAAGTGCAAGTCATCATGAAAAGTGCAAGTGATCATAAAAAGTGCAAGTCATCATCAAAAGTGCAAGTCATTATAAAAAGTGCAAGTCATCATAAAAAATGCAAGTCGTCATAAAAAGTGCAAGTCATCATAAAAAGTGTAAGTCATTATAAAAAGAGCAAATCATCATAAAAATTGCAAGTCATTATAAAAAGTGCAAGTCATTATAAAAAGTGCAAGTCATCATAAAAAATGCAAGTCGTCATAAAAAGTGCAAGTCATCATAAAAAGTGTAAGTCATTATAAAAAGAGCAAATCATCATAAAAATTGCAAGTCATTATAAAAAGTGCAAGTCATTATAAAAAGTGCAAGTCATTATAAAAAGTGCAAGTCAATAAAAAAGTGCAAGTCATTATAAAAAGTGCAAGTCATCATAAAAAGTGCAAGTCATCATAAAAAGTGCAAGTCATCATAAAAAGTGCATGTCATTATAAAAAGTGCAAGTCATTATAAAAAGTGCAAGTCATCATAAAAAGTGCAAGTCATTATAAAAAGTGCAAGTCATCATAAAAAGTGCAAATCATCATAAAAAGTGCAAGTCATCATAGAAAATGCAAGTCATCATAAAAAGTGCAAGTCATTATAAAAAGTGCAAGTCATTATAAAAAGTGCAAGCCATTATAAAAAGTGCAAATCATCATAAAAAGTGCAAGTCATTATAAAAAGTGCAATTCATCATAAAAAGTGCAAGCCATTATAAAAAGTGCAAATCATCATAAAAAGTGCAAGTCATTATAAAAAGTGCAAGTGATTATAAAAAGTGCAAGTCATCATAAAAAGTGCCAGTCAACATAAAAAGTGCAAGTCATCATGTTCATAGTTATCAGTTTAAGAATTTCATATGTCCACACAAAATTGTGAACCACGCTTGACCACTAATAGGATCATTTCCGAAAACAAAAACCACCCTATTTTAATCCTCGTATCCCAAAATATCTCTATACCAAATTTCATTTAAATCGGTTCAACGCTTTAGGCCGGAATTACTTTCACATATAATTTTTGAAAGAAGTTTTTGCTATTAGGAATAATAAAGGCCAAAATATTAGATCCAGAGCTGGCAAATGTTAACCTTGTTTGGAATGGTAAAGTAACTAATTAAAACTAATATCTTTTTTCTTTGGCCATCAAATATATTCAATGGAAATCAGAAAGATCAAAAAGATGGTTCCAGGGTTGGAATGAATGCATGAATGTATATTCTTCAGGCGTACGTCAATGAAGGGTCAATAAAATTCGGCATAGCCGAACAGAGCACTTTTACTTGTTTCCTTGCTGGTTCCAGTGCAATGCACCGTAGGGTATGTAGGGGTCATCCCCTAAATGTCGCTCCTAAAGTAGCAGAAATCAAATTTATAAAATATGGAACTGGAATTGTAAGTGAAAATGGCGAGTGCATGGAAATTTCCTAGTATTTAGCAATCCGCCTGCAGTACAGAGCATTTGATTTATTTAAAATTTAAAGCAAAATGCTGCTAAATATGGCTTACAGGATAATTGCTTTGCAATATATTTCGTTTTATTATTTTTTAAGTGTGATTAACGCTAAAAACAATTTCGCCTTAAACGTGCTCGCATACATGGACTCGTGAAAGTTCATTTAAAATATAAATATGCATGCAAACATGCACGGCCTGCATGTGTAAAATGTATTCGTGTACGGTTGACCACGTTGGGAGTCTCCATTTCATTCGCATTTGCCAACGATTCCATACAATTGTGGCATTAACAGGACTTTATGTTTTTGTAGCAGAAAATGGTTTGGAAATTCTCTATTTAAGTCTGTCGTAAAATAATAATTGCTGCTGTTGTTGCTGCTGCTGCGGCCACTACTGTTACTGTTACTACTGCCGTTGTTGGACGTCATGTGTGTGCGTCATGTCAGCGTTGGTCATTATTTTAATGCCGATTAAAATATGTTGACAATGCTCTTTTATATTTTATATAAATTCCTTTTTTACACTCTACACGTTCGAATGTCCTGTGCTTTTGTTTTTTTTGTTTTGTTGTTTTGTTTTCAGATCTGCTTAAAATAATATTTTCATATGAAATGCAGACTGTATTTTTGATTTTGTTTTTTTTTAATGTTTTGTTGTTATTTAATTCTTGTTCATGCATGCATTCATATTTTACTTCAGCCAGGATTAATACTCGTATTATTGGAGACAATTTCTGTCATTTTAAATTGTCACACAAATAAAATTTAATTTCTTTAAACGACAATGGCTGCTTTTTATTCATTTTTATGCAGCAGATTGCTGGAAATGGAAATTTAATTTAACGTATTGGACACTGCAAAAGTTTGTGTTCAGTCAATTTCTTTTAATTTTCTTTTAACAGTTTCAAGTTTTAAATAGCCCAGTCCATTAGTATATAAGTGTTTTTATTCCGGATATGCAAGAAGTAGCTCTCTGCAATCTCATGAAATGTGTTATTATACTTTTCACAAAAAAATTAAAAGGTATATAAAGGTTTGTCATTCCGTACGTAATTTCCTATGCGGCCCCATAAAATATATATATTCCAGATTCTTATGAATAAGGAAAACGAATAAGCGATGTCCGTTTGTCTGTACGTGAAATCAGAGCCTAGAGCTAGACACATCATTCTAGAATTGATGAATTGAAAATGAACTTAAATAGAGTGCTATTGAAATTCAGATAAATCCAATACGGCTCCAGAGCTGTAAAGCTTAAACCTATTTGTGTCCAAAATATTAACTAGAAAAAAATAATTTTTGTTTGTTTGTTAATGAAACGTATTTTATACCCTGGGAAAAGTTTAATTTGTTTTAAAAATTAAACAAATAAAAATAAAAATTCGATTCCAGGGTTTGAAAATCGAAGTTTTTGGTACATAAAAGTAACCCAAAAAGTTACTAGTTTTTTTTTTTTAATTAAACCTCTTATATTATGGGGATAATTAAATTTGTGATAAAAATAAAAAAATAAATAAATAAAAAATTCAATTCCAGGGTTAGGCAATCGATTTTTTATTTTTATTTTGTACACAAGAGTAACTAAATAAGTTAGTATTTTTTGAGTAAAATTTGTTTTAAAAATAAAAAAATAAAATTTTAAAGTCGATTCCAGGGTTTGAAAATCTATTTTTTGGTACATAAAAGTAACCCAAAAAGTTACTAGTTTTTTTTTTTAATTAAAGCTCTTATATTATGGGGATAATTAAATTTGTGGTAAAAATAAAAAAAAAATAAATAAATAAAAAATTCGATTCCAGGGTTAGGCAATTTTTATACCCTCCAAAAAAGAATTTGGAGGGTATATTCACTTTGTCATTCCGTTTGTAACGCGTCGAAATATCCATCTCAGACCCCATAAAGTATATATATTCTTGATCAGTGATGAAATCTAAGACCAACTGAGCATGTCCGTCCGTCCGTCCGTCCGTCTGTGGAAATCACGATACAGTCCAAACGAAAAGAGCTAGACCCTTGAAATTTGGCATAAATATATTTTAAAACTTAGAGCAGGTTAAGTTCGAAGATGGGCTAAATCGGGCAAGAGGGAAAAAAGTTCCCCTAAGAAGAACTAAACCAACCCAGAAAAAACAACATAATTTTTAAAGTTTTTTGGTTATTTTGTTAAGCAAATGATATATTTTTATGTCAAATACGGTCCAACGCCTTAAACTTGGAGCCATTAAATAAAATAAAAATATTTTTTGACCCCGCCCACTTTAGTGGGCGTTATTATAGGCAAAAATAGCATAAAAATTTAACAAATTGCTTTACTTATGCCTACATGCCTTAAAAATAACACTTTTAAGCTTTAATGACGAAGCTGAGACGAAACCTGGTACTACTCTGCCCTACCACCTCCTTCCCCTTCGCCCCCTAAATGACCCTACAAAAAAATTTTTTTTTTTTAAATTTTGTATGTAATCATCTCAAGCATTTATCTTTAGGGTTTTATGACTGCCGATTTCTGCCCTAACTACCCCCCCCCCACCTCTTCCTTTGCCCCCTAAATGACCCTACCAAAAAAAAAAATTTTTTTTTTTTTTAAATTTTGTATATAATCATCCCAAGCATATATCTTTAGAGATTTATGACTGCCGATTTCTGTCCTACCCCCCCCCCCTCTTCCTTTGCCACCAAAATGACCCTACCAAAAAAAATGTTTTTTTAAATTTTGTATATAATCATCCCAAGCATTTATCTTTAGAGTTTTATGACTGCCGATTTCCTCCTCCCCCTTTGCCCGCTAAATGACCCTATTAAAAATAAATATACACTTTTTTTAATTTTGTGTATAATCATCCCAAGCATTTATTTTTACAGTTTTATGTGTATCTGTTTCTGCCCTACCCCCTCTCCCCCTTTGCCCTCTAAATAACCCTATCAAAAAAAAGAAATTTTAATTTTGTATATAATTATCCCAAGCATTTATTTTTAGAGTTTTATGACAAAGGTGAAATGTTTCCCTCACAGCCCTTGCCAGAGCGACCCCGCCAAAATACAGTTTTTATACCCTCCAAAGAGAATTGTGATGAAGTCTAAGACGGTCTAGCAATGCCCATGCGTTCGTCTGTGGAAAACATGATATTGTATATATTTGAATCCCGCCCCTTTAGTGGACGTTGACGTACGATATTATATAAAGGAACTGTGTCCCACCAAGTTAAACACATCAAATTCACTTACTAAATATTTGGAGGGTATTTGAGATTCGACCCGGTCGAATATAACGTTTTTACTTGTTTATTTTTTTTTTGTACACAAAAGTAACTAAATAAGTTAGTATTTTTTTGAGTAAAATTTGTTTTAAAAATAAAAAAACAAAATTTTAAAGTCGATTCCAGGGTTTGAAAATCTAGTTTTTGGTATATAAAAGTAACCCAAAAAGTCACTAGTTTTTGTTTTTTTTTTTGTTAATTTATATTCTCTGAATAATTAAATTTGTGGCAAAAATAAAGAAAATTACTAAAAAATTCGATTCCAGGGTTCGGTATTCGATTTTTTTATTGACACACAAAAGTAATTATATAAGTTAGAAGTTTTTTTGAAAGAAATTTGTATTAAAAATAAAATTTTAAATTCGATTCTAGGGTTTGAAAATAATTTTTTTTAGTATATAAAAGTAAGCAAACAATTTACTAGTTGTTATTTGTGCATTAAACCTATTTAATACTCTGGCAAAAATTAAATTTGCCTAAAAAGTCTAGAGAAATCAAAAACTCGATTTTAGGGCTCTAAAATTTACTTTTTTTTGGTAGATGCAATAAAGTTACTTTCCTTTTTACAATAAAGTTAGTTTTCTTGTTTTTTGAATTAAATCCATTTTACACTTCAGGAACAATTAAAAATAAAAAAAAATTTATTCCAGGGATGTACAATTGAAATTTTTTTGCTACATAAAAGTAACCAAATAAGTTACTAATTTTGGTTTTTTGTGAAATGAACCTAATTTATATTTCAGGAAGAATAAACTTAACATAAAAATTTAAAAGCAGAAACCAGGGTTGGACAATTGAAAATTATTTTGAATATGAAAGTAACGATTTTGTTTTTTTTTGTTGATTAAAACTATTTTATGATACAGGCAGAATTAAATTGGTATGGAATATCTAAAAAATTAAAAATGCGATTCCAGGGTTGGACAACACAATTTTGTTTTGGTACATAAACGAGACCAAATAACTTATTAATTCGATTTATTTTTTGTGTGAACTAGATCTAATTTATATATGGGAAAAAATAAAATTTGTACTGAAAATTAAAAAAAAAAAAAATAAATATATATAATAAAATTAAAAAATAATGATAACAAAAGGACTATTCCAGGGTTGGGCAATTCAAATTGTTTTTGGGGCATGAAATTTGGTTTTTCTTTTTTTTGTGAAGAATTTCAGAAGAATTCAGAAAGAAGTAAATTGGAGTTGAAATTTAAAAAAAAATAAATAAATAAATAAGTCAATTTTAGGATTGGACAATTGAAATTTGTTCGGTACACTGAAAAAAATTATTTTGTTTTGTTTTTAAGTTAAACAAGTTTTTATATCTTTGAAAAAACTTTATTGAAAGGCGAAAAGACAACTTCAGAGTTGTAAAATTTAAACTTTCTTGAAATATTAAAGTAACTAAATAATACAAATTTGTTTCTTGGGTAATAAAATAATTTTTTTTTATTTTAGAAAGAAATAAATCAAAAAACTAGAAAGTTCAAAAAGATGAATCCAGGGTTAAAATAAATCTGTACATGTAGTTCAGAGGTACAGTTGTGAAGGGTATTTAAGTTTCGGCACAGCCGAATATAGCACTTTTACTGTGTTCACTGTATATGTGTGCTCGTATTAGAAACCCATAAATGGCATAGTTCTATTCTATTAGTTGTTCAGTCTTGGAATACCATGTTTGCAATAGAGCAAGTATTCAACTACGGGGATGAGCGAAAACCCCTTAACTCTGCCTTTATGAGATACCCAATAGCTGCGCCACATTTAGGTCTTGTAAATGCACAAGTGCCACTTATCTGTTGACTCAATCCATAAATGATTTTCTTCTATGAGCAAAGGAAATAATTTTTTTCATTCTTCGCGCTTCATCCGAATAATTATCTTTAAGATAAAATTTTTAAAAAGAATTTTTATTAAGAAATAAAATTATAAAGCCTCATAAAATCGCATGATTACGATATTGATTTTTTAATATGGCATGACGATTACAAGAGATTGCATTCGAAGTATATCGTGCCAAAAGAAACCCTTATCCAAAACTCCACATTCTATCGTTTTATTATACCCTCCAAAAAAGAATTTGGAGGGTATATTCACTTTGTCATTCCGTTTGTAACGCATCGAAATATCCATCTCAGACCCCATAAAGTATATATATTCTTGATCAGTGATGAAATCTAAGACGATCTGAGCATGTCCGTCCGTCCGTCCGTCTGTGGAAATTACGATTCAGTCTAAACGAAAAGAGCTAGACTCTTGAAGTTTGGCACAAATAGAGCAGGTTAAGTTCGAAGATGGGCTAAATCGGGCAAGAGGGAAAAAAGTTCCCCTAAGAAGAACTACACCAACCCAGAAAAAACAACATAATTTTTAAAGTTTTTTGGTTACTTTCTTAAGCAAATGGTATATTTTTATGTCAAATACGGTCCAACGCCTTAAACTTGGAACCATAAAATAATATAAAATTATTTGTGGACCCCGCCCACTTTAGTGGGCGTTATTATATGCAAAAATAGCATAAAAATTTAACAAATTGTTTTACTTAAGCCTACATTCCTTAAAAATAACATTTTTAAGCTTTAATGACGAAGCTGAGACGAAACCTGATACTCTCCTGCCCTACCCCCTCCTTCCCCTTCGCCCCCTAGATGACCCTATAAAAAAAAATTAAAAATTTTAATTTTTTATACAATTATCCCAAGCATTTATTTTTAGAGTTTTATGACTGTCTGTTTCTGCCCTACTCCCTCCTCCCCGTTTGCCCTTAAATGACCCTATCAAAAAAACATTCAATTTTGTATATAATTATCCCAAGCATTTATTTTTAGAGTTTTATGACAGAGGTGAAATGTTTCCCCCACAGCCCTTGCCAGAGCGACCCCGCCAGTTTTTATACCCTCCAAAGAGAGTTGGACCCTATAAAGAAAATATATATATTCTCGATTAGTGATGAAGTTTAAGACGGTCTAGCATTGCCCGTACGTTCGTCTGTGGAAAACATGATATTGTCTATTTTTGGAACCCGCCCCCTTTAGGGGGCGTTGACGTTTGATATTATACAAAAGAACTCTGTTCCACCAAGTTAAATATTTTAAATTTCCTTATTAAATATTTGGAGGGTATTTAAGATTCGACCCGGTCGAATATAACGTTTTTACTTGTTTTTTGTATATTTTTATTATCATCGATTGTATTGCGTGGAATTCTATATGACCTCAGCATCTCTCAAATGACTTTATAAATTACTCAAAACCATTGATGTGGTAAACGATTTTATTTCTTTTTATTTCATTCCTTTAAAATTTTTCACAAAATCCTCTAACAACAATAGACCACAATAAAATTGAGATTTTTATTATCTAAAGGATATCATTAAAATCGTTAAAATACGTTTAAAGGAAACTAGTATATATATGTGTGTGTGTGTGCATGTGTACAATAAAGAAGCAAACAAACGTAAACAATCAGTTTTAATAGTAATTGTCTAAGAGAATATGTGCACAAGCTGAATACAATAACGATCCTTTGAACACCAGGAACAGAAAACCTTCTAAAATGCTTGACTGGTTGCCTGTATTTCAGCATGAGTTTGCAGCCTATAGAAGATACTCGTACTCTAATCTAACAAAATAATATGGAAAGATATCGGAAAAATAAGAATAATTGCAAAGCACCAAATTATTTGCTTCATTCAAGTAGACGAATTTACTGAAATGGAAAAATATGGTTAGGAAATTAAAAAAAAAACAAGTAAAAACGTTATATTCGACCAGGTCGAAACTTAAATACCCTCCATATATTTAAAAGGAAATTTAAAATATTAATCGTCAGGGTTGGGGAATTTCGTACTAACCAAAAAGGTAATAACTTAAAAAATGGATGTCAGAACTTCTCATATTCAATTTTCGTTAAAAACATTAGTTAAATAGCTGATATTCCTACAAACTAGCACCACTTGAAACAGTGGAAAAATTGAAAAAAGAACGCTGATGAGATGGCGTAGCGTCCTCGAAATCAGTACTGATCCGTTCTGCTGGTTTAATGACTATTAAAAATATTCTTAATATTCCACTCTCAAAAATAATAAATAGAATGTAATCACGTTCATTTATTAAAATAAAAATAAAAATAAATAAAAAATAATTTGTGGTTTCGCAGATTTGAACCTATAGCCTGTTGAGAAAATGAACATCCTGTAATACAATTTGCATAAATAAAAGTTCACTATTAAAATAGAAATTCATACATAATTTAAGAAAATTTAAAAAGTTTGACTTGGTACGACAGAGTTCCTTTAAAGCATCTCTGTACCCAATTTCAAATCTCTATTTTGCGAGAGTCATTCCGGCAAGGGCCGTGGGAGAGACGTTTCACCTTTGCAAGATCAGAGAACATCTCAGCTTCTTATAGGCTTAAGGAGTACAAATTGTTCGATATTTACACTATTTTTGCATATAATATCGCACTTCAACGCCCACTAAAGGGGGCGGGGTCCAAAAATAGACTATATCATGTTTTCCACAGACGAACGTATGGGAATTGCTAGACCGTTTTAGACTTCATCACTGATCAGGAACATATATAATTTATGGGGTCCAATTATTTTTGGAGGGTATGAAAACTGTATTTTGGTAAGGTCGCTCTGGCAAGGGCTGTGAACGAGACATTTCATGTTTGTCATAAAACTCTAAAAATAAGTGTTGGGGATAATTAAATACAAAATTAAAAAAAAAATTTTTTTTGATGTGTTAACATCTATACGCGCGCCTCTAGGGCAGTAAACTATCAGTTTCAATACATACGCAAGTGTAAGTGTAAGAGTTTGTTTGTTGTTGTTGCTTGGCAGTCGGTATTGAAAGTGATTATTGGGCGACTTTCATATAATTTTCCCACGCGATTTTCTCCAGAAATTCATAGCCGATTTTATTAATTTTTGGATTAAAACGCTAGTGCGGGTTTCGACGAAGAGTTTAGGCCAAAAATTAAGGCGATCCGATATCGGCGAGCGGAGATTTAAGTGTTTTAATTCGGAGTATTAATTTGGAGTAATATTAAAAAAGTGTTTTATGTTGATCTTCGGTTTTGTCTTATGCATAGCAACGAGAATAGTGACGTGGTTATACGCACATATATAAAAATGAGATAGCAAGACAGCAACGTATGTAGCTTATGTACAAACATAACAATGTATGTATTACATTTGTCTGTTGCTTTGCATTCTCTTTGTTTTTTGTGGGTTTAATATAAAATAAATAAAAAATACTTTATATTAACTCCGGGTTTGTGGGTCTGTGTTCATAGAAATCGAACAGGTACCGTGTAACAAAAAGGTGTTACCACATCGCCCGTGAGTGCGAACACTCATTGATTTTATTTTTTTTGATAGGGCCTTTTAGGGGCAAAGGGCGAGGAGTGGGCAGGGCAGAGCTATACCAGGTTACGTTTTAGCTTCGTAATTCCATAAAAACGTTATTTTTAATTAATGTAGGCTTAAGTAAAACAATTTCTTAAATTTTTAAATTATTTTCGCATATAATAACGCCCATTAAAGGGGGCGGGGTCAAAAAATTTAATTTTTTTTATTTTATAGCTCCAATTTTAACGTGTTGGATCTTCTTTAAAATAAAAATATATCATTTGCTTAACAAAATTACAAAAAAACTTTAAAAATTATGTTGTTTCTTAGAGGTTGGTTTAGTTCTTCTTAGGGGAACTTTTTTCCCTATGGTCCTATTCAGCCCATTTAGGAACTTGACCAGTGCTATCTTTCAGGATATATTTATACCAAATTTCAAAAGTCTAGCTCTTTTCGTTTGGACTGAATCATGATTTCCACAGACAGACGGACGGACGGATATGCTCAGATCGTCTTAGATTTCATCACTGATCAAGAATATATATACTTTATGGGGTCTCAGATGGATATTTCGCTTCTTTACAAACGGAAGGACAAAGTGAATATACCCTTCATATTCTTTTTTGGAGGGTATAAAAATAAGGACAACGGTTGGCCATCCCTGCAGCTTTCCGCTAATTTTAACCGCTAAAAATGGTATTATTTTAATTTTTGAAAATGCTATAACTTTTGAGTGGATCATCCAATTCTTCGATACTTAGAAAAGAGTCGAGAACACTAATTGATCACATATATAATTTCACAGTGTTTTGAAAAATTCACTTTTTCGGAATTCTCATCACGATATCTCGTGAATGCGTTAACCAATTGTGGCCCGGATGGTAGCGTACAACTAGGTTTTCGATTGTTAAGAGCTGATTTATGGAATAGATCGTAGCAGCCGCTTAAAAGTTATTCTGAAAAAAAAATACTTTTGGAAATAAAAACTTTCATTCGTTTAGGGGTAAAACAGGCAAATTGTAAAAAATCGGTTCAATTTACAGTCTTGCTCTTACTTAAATTTAAATTAAATTTATTATTGTTTTTTTTTTCATGTATATTCTGGTGGAGTGCCTTTGATTTATCGATTTCCTGTGAAATATCTAATTGCTGATTACTTTGAAAAATAATATCTCTGCTTTGGAACAAAATCTGTTGGTCTTTGAGAGGAATAATCAATTAACAGCAAAACAAAAAAAAAACAGAAACTGAATTACAATAATAATAATTATTATCAGCCCAAAAAGAAAAAAAGTACTTTAGCTAAACTCGTAAATATATTTTTTAAGTAGGCAACCATAATTTATGGTTGAGGCAAAACAAAAATACTCGTAATTTACGGATATAAAAATAAAACCCAAATGACCGCAAAGAGCAGTTATTTAAAATTCGTTTTTGAGGTGAAATTATAAAAAAAAGACAAACACAATTCAGCTGCGGTGATCTCTATATGTGCACAAAATTAAAGAAATAAAAAAAAGTAAACCATTATTTATAACCACGATGGAATTATTTTTAACACACACCAACATTGATAAATATCCTTTTGAAGTGTGTGTGTGTGTTTGTTCACAATGTAAATTATTATAAATATTATTTTAATTTCAATATATTTATTTCTTTTTGAGTGTTCGTTCTATAAATTCGTTATACAAAAACATTTGCTTTTCCATGAAAAATGGCTATTAAATTACAAGAGTCCTTTAAGCCATCAAATACAGGGGAATTAATTAAATTGCAGAAAATACGAGTGATACCTGAAAATAAACAAATTGAACCGCAAAAATCACACAATAATATTAATTTGCTATGAGTATAGAATTATATATATTTTTTTTCAGAGACACTATAATTGGGGGAAAAATATTTATAGTTCAGGACCAAAGGATTCTTATGAAGTTGAACAGGAAACCACACATTTCAAGAAAGTCTGCAACATTATTAAATTTTTGTACTGCTGAAGAGAGCATCATTGTCTGTAAGCCTTAGTCTCTAACGGAACAGGTTGGTTACTGTGCAGGCGAATCATGTGTAGATCATGTCAATGATGGATTGGTTGGTTAACATGGCTGGCCACTCCATACAGGCATTCAAGTAGAATTTGTAACTTCCTTTTGGACAGACCGTGTCAAACTATACAGAGCCCTATTCCAGCATATGCATCCGGTTATTGATTAAAATAGGTTTAATTCACTGAAAAACCCAAAATTAGGTACTTATATGGCTACTTTTATGTACCAAAAATATTTGAATTTTCCAAACCTGCAGCCAAATTTTTAAGTTTTCTTGGTTTTTAATACAAATTTAATTCTTGCTTAAGCATAAAAAAAGCTTAATGCACCATAAACCCAAAAGTAGTGGCTCTTTATTATTTAATGTGCCAAAAAATTTCCGTTCTCCAACCCTGGAATCGAATATCTAAGTTTTATGGTTTTTCATACCAATTTAATTCCTTCTAAGATATAAAAGAGGTTTAGTTCACTAAAAACGCAATATTAGGAACTTCAATAGGTATTTTTATGTAACAAAACTTTATCGATTTTCCAGCCCTGGAATAGAATTTTTAATCAGCCCAATTATGAATAACAACTCCCCGGGAATTTTCTCTCTTTTCCCTTTTCCCTTATTTTAAATAGAATCTCCCCGGGAGATTTTTTCCTTCTCCCTTTTCCCTTATTCTAAATAAACTTCGAAAATGGGAGACTCTTCCCCGGGAAAAAAGTAGGTATTATGAATGTAAATTAAAGGGAGAATTTGATAATAAATTTAGAAAATAATTCCTTCAAAAAATTGAAAGGGAGTTGTGCTGAAAAAAATATTTTTCACTTTTTAAGTCAAAACAAAACAACTGAAAGCAAAACAGTTGACTGCGAAAATTCGAAATTCCCTTTCCCATAATACTGTTCTCCCCGTCTGTTTAGAATAAGGGAGTTTTATTCCCGGGAAAATGAATTCCCCGGGAACTCTTTTCCCCGGGAATATTTATAATTGGGGTGAATATCTTTTATTTTTTACACAAATATATATCTTCCTAAAGCATAATAAAATGATTTAATTCACTAAAAAACCTAAAATTAAGAACTTATTTTGTACCAAAAATTTTCGATTTTCCAACCCTGGAATAGAATCTTTAATTGTTTTTTTTTTTTGGTTTTTTACATGAATGTAATTCTTCTTGAAATATAAAAAACGTTCAATTCACAAAAAAGAAAAAAAATTAGATTCAATTAGGAACTTATTTGTTTACTTTTATGTACCAACAAATTTGGATTTTCCAACCCTGGAATCGAATATTTAATTTTTTTTTGGTTTTTAATATCAATTTAATTCTTTCTGAAGTATTAAATAGGTATCATTCACTAAGAGAACCAAAATTGGGAAGTTATATGACTACTTTTACATACAAATAATAAATCCGACTTTCCAACCCTGGAATCGAAAATCTAATTTTTTGTTTTTTTTTTTGGTTTGAAGTATAGAATGAGTTTAGTTTAGTTCACTAAAAAAGCTAAATTAGGAAATTAAAATAGCCATATATTTTTATATAACAAACATATTTCGATTTTCGAACCCTGGAATAGAAATTTTAATGTTATTTATTTATTACACGAACATAATTCTTCCTGAAGCATTAGATACGATTAATTCACTGAAAACCCAAAATTAGGAACTTATTTGGATGCTTTTATGTACTAAGAAAATATCAATTTCCGAACCGTGGAAGCGAAATTTTATTTGTTATCTTTTTACCAATGCAACTCTGAATGACGTATAAAATAGTTTTATTTAAGAAAAACTTAAATATTGTAACCATTTTGGTCAATTTCACGTAATATTGCAGGTGTCCAACCCTGGAATCGAAATTTTGATTTTTTACGATTTTAATACCAATTTTGTTCTTCATGAATTTGTAACGACACGTTTCCGCTGGTTGCTGGGGTAGAGCTCAGCGGCGTCCAGGGTCAGTTACATAAATTTGTTGATTGCAGGGAGATCTCTCGTTGGCCAAGTAAAACACCAAGATTCAAGTATACACGTTTATTGAGCAATAGTAAAAATGATGCTTCACAGGCTGGTTCTTGGCGACGTGGTCAATAATAGGGTAAGGAGACAATTTCTCTAGCAACCGTATGTGGTCCAAGTGACCAAGACGAACACGAGATATGGCAAAACGCTGTGGGAAAAGCAAATGTCCAACCAGGTTAACAGTACTGTCGCTTAGGTTGTCATTTACCCCTACCACACTTTAGCTTTAGTGGATTACAAGAATATGCCCACAGGTTAACAATACTGTCGCTTAGTAGACAAATTCTGTAATCGCCTTCGGACACTAAAACTAACCGAAATAATTAATAATTGAAATTTAATATTAAGACCAAACAACTTACCTCCACGCCGGCTGCCCAAGAACTAAGACCGCTGTTCAGCATTACTGCGCCTTATATAGGCTGGCACCGCTTACATACATGAGCGTTAATATGCATGTATGTACGCGAGCCGTACAATGTTTCTGCTTAGCATCTACTTTATATTATCATATACATACATACATCACCATGTACCTACATGTGCACATGCCAACTGTACGCGATTGATGTATGAAAAGTAAAGCATAACAAATGGAATGCAGCAGCATTATATTTAAGAGCAAATTAAATGTAAAACAAGTTTTCTTACGGTAGATCGTTGTGCATGTACATATGTACGTGTGTAAATGGTTATCAATATATACCGCTAATTTGAATGTTTTACTTAGTAGGTAAAGCAAAATATAATATACAAAAATGGCCATGCAATTCATTAGGTTTGTAAAAGTAAATAATATAAACAATCGAGTAATAAAATATAAAGAATAATAAGATGCTTACATGTGAGCAAAAACAAGCGTGCGCCTTTTGCTCGTTACAAATTTAATTAGCAAAATCAACAGCGACAAATTGCCTTTTTGGTTACTTTTTTTTTAATAATTTCAATTTCCCAACCCTGCAAGCGAAATTTTTTATTTGTGTTTTCTTTGTTTTTTTTACCAATGCAACTCTTAATGAGGCATAAAATAGTTTATTTAAGAAAAATTTAAAATTTGTAGCCATTTTGTTCACTTTCAGGTACTACAAAATATTGCTCGTACAAAAAAAATCCCTTTCCTGAATTTTTTTTTTCAATATTTCTAGTTATACCCTCCAAAAAAGAATTTGGAGGGTATATTCACTTTGTCATTCCGTTTGTAACGCATCGAAATATCCATCTCAGACCCCATAAAGTATATATATTCTTGATCAGTGATGGAATCTAAGACGAACTGAGCATGTCCGTCCGTCCGTCCGTCTGTGGAAATCACGATTCAGTCCAAACGAAAAGAGCTAGACTCTTGAAATTTGGCATAAATATATTTTAAAACTTAGAGCAGGTTAAGTTCGAAGATGGGCTAAATCGGGCAAGAGGGAAAGAAGTTCCCCTAAGAAGAACTAAACCAACCCAGAAAAAACAACATAATTTTTATAGTTTTTTGGTCATTTTGTTAAGCAAGTGATATATTTTTATGTCAAATACGGTCCAACGCCTTAAAATTGGAGCCATTAAATAAAATAAAAATATTTTTTGCCCAAATTGTTTTACTTAAGCCTACATTCCTTAAAAATAACACTTTTAAGCTTTAATGACGAAGCTGAGACTAAACCTGGTACTACTCTGCCCTACCCCCTCCTTCCCCTTCGTCCCCTAAATGACCCTACCAAAAAAAATTTTTTTTTTTTAATTTTGTATATAATCATCCCAAGCATTTATCTTTAGAGTTTTATGACTGCCGATTTCTGCCCTACCCCCCCCCCCCCTTTTCCTTTGCCCCCTGAATGACCCTACCAAAAAAAAAAAAAAAAATTTTTTAAATTTTGTATATAATCATCCCAAGCATTTATCTTTAGAGTTTTATGACTGCCTGTTGCTGCCCTACCCCCTCCTCCCCCTTTGCCCGCTAAATGACCCTATTGAAACTAAATATACATATTTTTTTTATTTTGTGTATAATCATCCCAAGCATTTATTTTTACAGTTTTATGTGTATCTGTTTCTGCCTTACCCCCTCTCCCCCTTTGCCCTCTAAATGACCCTTTAAAAAAAGGAATTTTTAATTTTGTAGATAATTATCCCAAGCATTTATTTTTAGAGTTTTATGACAAAGGTGAAATGTTTCCCCCACAGCCCTTGCCAGAGCGACCCCGCCAAAATACAGTTTTTATACCCAAAGATAATTGGACCCTATAAAGTAAATATGTATGTATATTATTGATCAGTGATGAAGTCTAAGACGGTCTAGCAATGCCCATACGTTCGTCTGTGGAAAATATGATATTGTATATTTTTGAACCCCGCCCCCCTTAGTGGGCGTTGACGTACGATATTTTATAAAGGAACTCTGTCCCACCAAGATTAACATTTCAAATTCACTTAATAAATATTTGGAGGGTATTTAAGATTCGACCCGGTCGAATATAACGTTTTTACTTGTTTTTAATACAAATTAGAGCTTCCCAAAGTATGAAATTGGTTTGTTTTACAAACAAATAAAAAATAACTGGTTTTTGGTAGTTAATTTTGCATGGAGAAATAGGTGTAAGCTTCCCAGCTCTGGAACCGTGCTTCGGAGGATTTCAATACCACTCTGTTTATGTTCATTTCCAATCCATCAGTCCAAGAACGAAGTCTCCAGCTCTTTTGGAGGCTTGGGAAAACCGATTTCACGTACAGACAGACTGGCATCGCTCAATCGTCATCCCCATTCGTAAGGATCCAGAATATACAGTCGACCCTTGTTAATTTGAAACTGAAGGGACCAGAGAAAAAGTTCAAATAATCGAGTTTTCATTTTAGCGAGACTCAGGGCTGCCAGAAATTTTTCGTGAAAAATCAGCAAATTTCCCAAAAAAAAATCGGCATTATCGGCACTTTCATTTCTTAAAATCCGCAAAAAATCGGCATTAATTAAAAAACTTATTTTGACATATAAACAAAAACAATTCAATATAATTTATTAAATATTATACATAAAACAGCATGTATAGATCAATAAATTTGCACCTCACAAGGTTTGAAACTATTTTGGGGTTCCGTTTAATCTCCCAATTTAATCTGGCAATTTAAAAGAAACGATTTATTGTTTTATTCATTTAGAATGACTTTTACTTACAAAAAATACATAAGATCAACTTGCTTTTTATAAAACAGTATAAAATAATTAAAAAAGATGTCTGGTGTCGTGGGACACCGGATAGGAACGCAGTTCCTTATTATAAAAATATTAATTTTAAGTTCTATTCGAGGTATAAAGAAAATAATTATTCGGGTATACATTTTTTATTAGGATTTTTCTTTTCGCCGATCAACGAAAATACAGAATCAGTTTTGTTCCCAAACGAAATTGAATTCTGTCACGGCCCGGCTGCGTATGATTAATATTTGTTTGTATGGAATTGTATTACTCATACGTCTTAAACATTGAGTTAGAAACAAAATATCTTACGTTACGGACGTTTCTTCCCGGTTAGGGTACCCCTCCGCAACGTCTCATAAGGAACTTCGTTCCAATTAAAATATATACGTCTTTTCCAATAGTATTTCAAAATTTTGCTATTATATTTCAGAATTTCCTAAAAATTAACTCTACTCGTAGGTTCTAAAATAGGAGTTACAATATACAATTAAAAATTTAGAATATTATCCTAAAATTTTTGAACAAAATTCGTAAATATAATACAAAAATTGGAAATAATTTGGTTTTCATAAATCAATCATATATATTAGATTTTGAAATTTTTATTAAATCGTTATTTATTTCGCAATTAGAGTTTTTCATTTTCAAATAATCTTTAGAATAAAGAATTCCTTCTTTTAAAGTTTTATTTTCTAAGGAACATCGGAATTTCGTGCACAGCTACAACAAGGCAATTGAATTGTTATTAAACGAAGAATTATATAATAATAGAATTATATAATAAAAGATGTTCCACACTATTATTAAAAAATCGGCATTTTTTAGGGGTAAATTCGGCAAATCGGCATATTGAAATTTTTGGAGTAAAAAATCGTCAAAATGCCGATAAATCGGCATTTCTGGCAGCCCTGGCGAGACTTCAAAATATCGAAAGAGAGGCAGAAAAATTTCAAATTAACACGCACTAAATTCCGCAAAAGCAAAGCAAAGAAATTTAATTTTTTATGTTAGCAACTGTCGATGTAGTGGTGTATACTGAAATCCTGTCACAGAAACTAATGCAAACGATTTAATTTTCTTTAAAAAACAGAAACAAAATCACATTAGGAGTTCAAATTGAAGAGTGTAGAATAACCGAACTTCAAATTATAGAACGTTGGCGAGCAAGATGTCATTTTTGTAGCACATCGCAAAAAACTAAAATAAATGGTTGTTTTATTTATTTTATATTTTGCATAAAACACAGCAATTAAAATGATTCAAATTATAGAGTGTGAGCCAAAAAATTCAAATTATAGCGAGTCGGCGATCAAAATGTCATTCAAATTATTGAGGGGACCAATTTACATAGATATTTTTCAATTTATCGAGGGTTTTTCAAGGGACTTGGAAAACAGTTCAAATTACCGCGACATTCAAATTAACGAGTTTCAAGTTATCAAGAGTCGACTGTATATATTTTATGGGATCCCATATTAATATCGAAGAAATTACACACAGAATGACGAACCTACACTTTCACTTTTTTTGTGAAGGTATAAAAAGTAGGGAAATAGCTATTCAACTTTAAAAAAACTCTTGTAGTTGTACAAAGAAAGCCAGATGTAACTCAAAGTTAAATATATTTCTTTTCTTCTTCTCTTTGCAGATATTACTCTACCCCGAAGAGGGATGGGCACGTACTGCTTCGTCTTCGTATTGGACTATAACACCCTGCTGGTGGCAGCCTAATCGTTGTCGCATTGAAGAATTTGCTGGCACTCAACGTCAGGCTACAAAAGCCAAAATGGTGCCACTTGAACAGAAAGGCTCTCTACTAATCGTTGGCCATTTTCGCAGTAAAAATGCAACATCCAACTCATCAGCGGCCACGGCAACCAACAACGCAGCCAGCGTAGCCTCATCGCTGTCATCGCATGAGACATCATCGTCAAGCACAACTTTGTGCTCGCCATTGGCTTCCTCAAAGGATAATGATGAATTTAAATTGTACTTGAGTTCGAATATATCCATGGAGGACTATAATATGGGCTACTGTCTGACGGGTTTCGTTGAGCGCCGTTGCCAGCAAACGAACACATTTCAGATGACACATTTTGCTGTCATCAAACGCCAATGGCCGTCCCTGGCGCAAAATAATAAGAGCACCAAAGCGAACAGCAGCAGCAGCAGTAGTAGGATGAATATTTGTGGCAATGCTGCGGCCAAGGCAACGTAATTATGGTATTTAAATAGGAATTTCATTTACATATATATTGGTTTTGCTTGGAAATGATAATTTTCTCTTCTTACTCATTTTGTCGTTTTCCTTTTGCGGTTAACAATTGAATCAAAATTTTTATACTTGTAACTTATAGATAAAACGAAAACGAAAACAAAAACAAAAAGTAAAGCACTTACTTTAACTAAAATAATCAAAGAGATACTCGTAAATTTAAAGTGTACTTTAAGGGCTAACAAAATAGTGTAAGAGAAAGCGTAATTCGTAGAGTTGAAAACGGCTATTTTTTGCTTTCTTTGCTTTTGGATTTTTATTTAACGTTTCTCGGATTTTTATTTAACGTTTTAAGTCCTAGAATGACTAAAATTGTATTTGACGTCATTCAGTTTATTTTATGTTGTTTAATAACTATTTTCTATAATTATCGTTACTTTAGAGCAATGATACTCAACCTTTTTCATCTTCGGGCAACAAACATATATTTGTAAGCTACGCGGCCCGCAACACTATACTGGTATCACGGTTGCCACTGAGTAGAAAAATTTTTTACCAAAATTTTCCGAAAATGTTACCAAAAAGTTACCAAAATTTTTTTATAAAAACAAAAATCTTTATTGCTATATTAAATTGAATTAAAATTCTTACTACATACAAATTTAAGCTATGGCTTGAGCTACCCAATAATAAAAATTGGAAAAAACGTTCACATGTACTTAAGTATAAAATTCAAACCAAAAAAGTTTGACTTAGGTATGATGGAACAAAAAATTCAGAATATGGGACATGAAGAAAAATAATCAAACGGTAACACGGGTATTATAACAACAACATGTTAACATCAGCTTAATACAGTTCTCGTATTCTTTATCACAATAAAATTTGTGTAAATAGGAACTGTTATCACATTCAACTAAGCCACCTAATAAGTGGTGACAAACACAATACACATGAGCACTGATGATGAAAGGGTTGCGTCTTTCGAAAACAGCTGTTCTGCTCTGCTGTGTAAGTTGAATAAAACTGATGTTGACTTTCCTTTGTGCCTTGGAATATTTATCATATCTTTCTGAGATTTAAATTAAAAATTTCAAACAATTAGCCTATAGAATCTTAATTCAATTTAATACAGCAATATAAAATGTTCGTTAAAATTATTACTACATAAAAATCTTTATTTTTATTATAATAAAACCACAACAAGTTTTATTAATAAAAAACATAACATAAAACGTTTTAATTCATTTTAGAACATAAATAAATATTCCAATTCATTATACCTACGAATTCCGTATTTAATTTAAATAAATTATTTAATATTGCAGTCATTTAAAATAATCTTTTGCTGACCAAACATAATGACATTTGCATATTACGCCGTTGAACAATTTGACGCACATTCACACAGTGGTTTTTAATGATTTTTTCTCAGTGTTGAGTAACGCGGAAAAGTGATAAAAGAAAAGCAATAATTTGATAGTTTGTCAAGCCTTAAAAACAAAGTTACCAAATTACCAACCCTAAAAAAAATTACCAATTTTGGTAGAATGTTACCAACTGTGGCAACTGTGACTGGTATGCCAAAAAAAATCGTGAAACCCCTTGACACCGCTGCGTCATGTGATACCACCGATGAGTTACAATTTTGTTGTTGTTATAAAGACTTCTTGAAGAATGTTAACTTTTTTCGCGTCTAATTAAACAGCCACGAGGAAAAGTATCAGTAAATGTTTTGTGCTTCGTGGTATAATGACGAAGAATGTTATATTTTTATACCCTCCAAAAAAGAATTTGGAGGGTATATTCACTTTGCCATTCCGTTTGTAACGCATCGAAATATCCATCTCAGACCCCATAAAGTATATATATTCTTGATCAGTGATGAAATCTAATACGAACTGAGCATGTCCGTCCGTCCGTCCGTCTGTGGAAATCACGATTCAGTCCAAACGAAAAGAGCTAGACTCTTGAAATTTGGCATAAATATATTTTAAAACTTAGAGCAGGTTAAGTTCGAAGATGGGCTAAATCGGGCAAGAGGGAAAAAAGTTCCCCTAAGAAGAACCAAACCAACCCAGAAAAAACAATATAATTTTTAAAGTTTTTTGGTTATTTTGTTAAGCAAATGATATATTTTTATGTCAAATACGGTTCAACGCCTTAAACTTGGAGCCATTAAATAAAATAAAAAAATTGTTTGACCCCGCCCACTTTAGTGGGCGTTATTATAGGCAAAAATAGCATAAAAATTTAACAAATTGTTTTACTTAAGCCTACATTCCATAAAAATAACACTTTTAAGCTTTAATGACGAAGCTGAGACGAAACCTGGTACTACTCTGCCCTACCCCCTCCTTCCCCTTCGCCCCCTAAATAACCCTACCAAAAAAATTTTTTTTTTTTTAATTTTGTATGTAATCATCCCAAGCATTTATCTTTAGAGCTTTATGGCTGCCGATTTCTGCCCTACCCCCTCCTCTTCCTTTGCCCCCCAAATGACCCTACCAAAAAAAATTTTTTTTTTAAATTTTGTATATAATCATCCCAAGCATTTATCTTTAGAGTTTTATGACTGCCGATTTCTGCCCTACCCCCTCCTCTTCCTATGCCCCCCAAATGACCCTACCAAAAAAAAAAAAATTTTAAAATTTTGTATATAATCATCCCAAGCATTTATCTTTAGAGTTTTATGACTGCCTGTTGCTGCTCTACCCCCTCCTCCCCCTTGCCCGCTTAATGACCCTATTAAATTTAAATAAAATTTTTTTCTAATTTTGTGTATAATCATCCCAAGCATTTATTTTTAGAGTTTTATGACAAAGGTGAAATATTTCCCACACAGCCCTTGCCAGAGTGACCCCGCCAAAATACAGTTTTTATACCCAAAGATAATTGGACCCTATAAAGTAAATATGTATATTCTTGATCAGTGATGAAGTCTAAGACGGTCTAGCAATGCCCATACGTTCGTCTGTGGAAAACATGATATTGTGTATTCTTTGAACCCCGCCCCCTTTAGTGGGCGTTGACGTACGATATTATATAAAGGAACTCTGTCCCACCAAGTTAAACAATTCAAATTCACTTACTAAATATTTGGAGGGTATTTAAGATTCGACCCGGTCGAATATAACGTTTTTACTTGTTTTTATATAAAATTTTTACGTTAAATTGATGTAAAAAATATATACAGATTTGATATAAAACATATTGTTCTACTGATTTTAAGCAGTACGCTTAACTGTAACCTGTTTCAGTAATCCGAACTACGTTTTAGAGCAAAAAATCGTATAATTGAAAAAAAATTGGGTTTTGGTTATTTCCAATAAAGCGGAGTCGACTGTATATAACAATTTTCTCGATCGCCTCGGGAAGTCTTAAGCAGATACTTGACACAAACAGAAGGTGATCGCGATATATGTATGTCCTCTTCAAGTTTATGGCAAACACTATTAAGATTTCTTCTACTTATATTAACCTGATCCACAAGCCATAATAAAAATTCCTACATTTCATTCCTACAAATTCATTATTTCCCACAAAATGCTGCAGTAATTTTATTGGCATTTAAAACAAATTATATTAAATCATTTGCTTAAACCTCTTCTTTTTTTCTCTCTTGCCTTACATGTTTTGAAAATGTGTAGTAAAAATATTTTTAAGCTTTTAATTAAATTAATTTCGGAAAAATAACTTTACCAAATTGACAAATTTCGTTATTAAAATTTAATTTCTCTAGCATAAAAATGGGGAAAAAACAAAAAACTCATGCTACCGATTTCTGTCAACCAGACTCTCGATTATAGAAACAAAACAACATAAATCCTGGCAACAACATCAACAGCAAAGAACAACAATAACAATAACATGTAGCAGAAATAATAAAAAAAAAGACTGCAACAAATTGCAGCTTTAAGCTTAATAAACTTATGCTCACTTAAGCATGTGATTGTGTTTTTTATTCCATCTTTTCTACACTTGCAATCCCATGCACACACGTCTGTGAGCATGCATGCATGGGTGTGTGTGTCAGTGTGTATGTGTGTGAATTTGTGTGCTCATGCAACTTAAGCACTTTTGTTGTAGCTGTATTGGTAAATTGGTGTGTGAGCACGTGTAATGCTATAAAATTTTATAGAAATTTTATTTCCTAGAATTTCTTCTATTTTTTTAATTTCTTTACTTCTTTGTATAGAAAACAACAAAAATATAGCAAAAGTATTGTGTGAACATTTTCTTCAGTTTATCGTTATTCGTCATTGTTTGCCTTAAACGTTAATAAAGATTTGTTTGTGTTGGTGCATTTATTACACAATTTCCAAAAACAAATTTCTATTTAGAAGGTGGCTAGAATTACAGAACTGTTTTTGGCCATTTCTTTTGAAATGTTTGCATAAAATTTAATTTCTCAATTTTCTATAAGATTTTACAGGACATTAATATATACAAAAAGTATTTAGATTGTGTGTATTGAAATATTTTCAATTTTTATAATTCGCTCCTCAAATTTATTTTCTTAATGGAATCCAATATGTGTACGAGAATAAGAACACAAAAGTTTACCCCTGGATATGAGACAGGAAAATAATTAGAAAAGTTTCATTAGCATAAAATTTCAATTTCGTTATTTTTAGAGAAAAAATTTTATTGTAAAAATTTTTTTTGATGTGTTAACATCTATACGCGCGCCTCTAGGGCAGTAAACTATCAGTTTCAATACATACGCAAGTGTAAGTGTAAGAGTTTGTTTGTTTGTTGTTGTTGCTTGGCAGTCGGTATTGAAAGTGATTATTGGGCGATTTTCATAAAATTTTCCCACGCGATTTTCTCCGGAAATTCATAGCCGATTTTATTAATTTTTGGATTAAAACGCTAGTGCGGGTTTTGACGAAGAGTTTAGGTCAAAAATTAAGCCGATCCGATATCGGCTAGCGGAGATTTAAGTGTTTTAATTCGGAGTATTAATTTGGAGTAATATTAAAAAAGTGTTTTATGTTGATCTTCGGTTTTGTCTTATGCATAGCAACGAGAATAGTGACGTGGTTATACGTACATATATAAAAATGAGATAGCAAGACAGCAACGTATGTAGCTTATGTACAAACATAACAATGTATGTATGTACATTTGTCTGTTGCTTTGCATTCTCTTTGTTTTTTGTGGGTTTAATATAAAATAAATGAACAAAAAGGTGTTAACACATCGCCCGTGAGTTCGAACACTCTTTGATTTTTTTTTAAAAACGTCTAGTAAAATTATACATGGAATTGCCATAAAATAATTTTTTTAATAGGAATACAATAATAGAATATTATTTAATCGAATAATATCATTTCAGCGCGGTCCATAATATTGTTTATCAGTGATGAATTCTAAGGCGATCTTGAAATGTCCGCGCGTCTGTGGAAATCACGATTTAGTCGAAACGAAAACAGCCAGCCCCTTAAACACATAAACTCTGCAGGATAGCACAGGTCGAATTCGTAAATGGGCTGAATTGTGCTAGGGGGGGTGGGGGGGGGGGGGAGAGTTCCCCTAAGAAGAACTAAACCATCCTCTAAAAACTCATATAATTTTTTAAGGCTTTTTTATGTCCACAAAGATCCAGAGCGTTGACCTTTTAGGTTATTCACAATTTTTCAAAAATCATTTCAGAATTGCATACGAAAAATTATTTTCTGCATAAAACTTCATATCTGTTGTTTAATAAAAAAACTCAAAATGGAGTAATTAAGCCTTTCTCTGATTCACACACCCACTCTTTTTTAACTCTGTAAAGTATGCTGTGGTTTTGGCATTATAATAAACGCTGGCATTTATAAAGTTTTATATGTTAATAATTCGCATTAGGCTGCCAAACTAGAAAAGTAGGCAACACTTTTGAATGAAAAAATACGTATACGTGATATTTTATTAATTAAGACTGAATATTGCTCATGCCACAAACAGCCACAAATAAATATTACGTAGCAAAATGTCCCACCTACAGTCGACTCCGCTTTACTGGAAATATGTACTCAAAACCCAATTTTTTTAGGTATCCGATTTTTTTTTCTCTAAAACGTAAATCGGATTACTGAAATTTGTTACAGTTAAGCGTACTGCTTAAAAACAATATATTTTATATCAAATCTGTATATATATTTCACGTCAATTTAATGTAAAAATTTTATTAAAAAAATATTATTCATAGAATTATTCATTTTGTTGTTGAAAATTTTCACGAATTCCTCGAAAATGTCTAGCCACTTGCATTGACACTATAATAGAAAATTACTATAAAGTACGTAAGAGCGAAAAGGACAACTACATTTTACCATTTAATTTTTTAACGCACAAAACATGCACAATTTTTTCAGCCTTAAGTTATGCCAACGATTTCTAATAAATAAATTTGTCATAAATACCCCCGATGTGTATGTCATATGCGAAGATGTCAATATATATTTAAAATATATTTAAAAAGTGAAAAGCCAGCGAAGCAAAGATAAAAGTGGCCTGAGGATATTTTGTAGCTACTCATCTGTCCTCTCAAGATTATCCTCTTCTTTAGGATTAAAGTATAATGGACTGCAATATAAAGGGATCATTCCTGAGTTCTATGCTACCGAATATTTTGTAAATTGTTAATTTTTTCAACGGGCTTAAGTTCGAATCTGCATGACTGCAAATGATTTTTTATTATTTTATTAATAAATGCACGCGCACTTGTTCATTGTAAATTGACAACTAAATTCAATTACTTGAACATAAATAACAAAGAAGCTTTAGTTATCAGCAGCCGATGGCTCTGGAAAAAGCGAAAGAGATACATGGAATATAGGGAATATTAATCGTCAGGGTTGGGGAATTTCGTACTAACCAAAAAGGTTATAACCTTAAAATATGAATGTAAGAACTTCTCATATTCAATTTTCGTTAAAATATTGGTTAAATAGTTGATATTCCTACTAACTAGCACCGCTTGCAAAAGTGGAAAAAATTGAACAAAGAACGCTGATGAGATGGCGTAGCGGCCTCGAAATCAGTACTGATCCGTTCTGCTGGTTTGATGATTGTTGAAAATATTCTTAATATTCAAATCTTAATATGAAAAATAATAAATAGAATTTGAACAAATTCATTTATTAATAAAATAATAAAAAATCATTTGCAGTCATGCAGATTCGAACTTAAGCCCGTTGATAAAATTAACAATTTACATAAGAAAGTTCGACTAATAAAAATTCTTACATAATTTAATTTCTTAATTTCAATATTTCGTCAATCCTTTGTGTGACTTCTTCAGGAAATTAATTATTTTATTGTAGTAATTAATTTATGCAGGGCCTGGCAACAAGAGGACGAGACACTGGAGCACTACTTGTGCTACTGTCCAGCTTTTGGCCAAGTCACAAGACTAACATTTAATCAGGAGATTATGCAGGAGATGGAATTTCTTAGGGGCTCTTATTGAAGAAACTAGGTTCTTGACGTAATCAAACTTAGGGGTTTCCATGGTATCCATGGTGGGGGCTCTCTACAGTAGAGTGGGAACTCCTTATTATGGAGCGCACAACAGGCCTATGAGGCCTAAGTGTAATCCAAGACGGATTGGGATGCTTATGCCTTTCTTTTCAACCTAGTAATTAATTCCCTAAAGAAGTCACACAAAGGAGTGAAGAAACATTGAAATTAAGAAATAAAATTAAAATAAAGAGACCTTAAGCTTAAAAATATCAGAATAAAATAATATTAAAAAGAGATAAAAAAAAAACCAAAAGAATTTAAATAGAAATTATTTTACATTTTGTGAAAAAATATTTTAAAATTATGGAATTACTTATACAAAAAGAAGAACTTCTTGGAAAGCAAGTTGTTATATATAAAAAAAATTTAAGCGGCGTCAGTATGTAGTCTTATTAATATAAACAATACCAGCTGTTGCCAATATATAACTTGGCAGCACTCAAGTTAGCACAGCCAAAAACAGGGTTGCATTTCATAAAACCTACTTAAAACTTATTCGAAAGTGATTTCATATTGGTTTTAACAAAATCATTTTGTATGGTAAAGCCAGGTTTTAACAGTTGGTTTTAAATTAAAAGCAGAATTTATTAAAACCGTGTCAGTGTGAGAACACTCTTAAAAATTAATTCTATTTAATTATTTTCAATTAACTTTTTTTTAAATTATGTATGAATTTTCATTAGTCGAACTTTTGTAATTTAAATTGTTAATTTTTTTTTTGGGCTTAAGTTCGAATCTGCATGACTGCAAATGATTTTTTATTATTTTTATTAATAAATGAATTTTGTTCAAATTCTATTTATTATTTTTTATATTAAGATTGGAATATTAAGAACATTTTCAATAATCATCAATCTTAATATAAAAAATAATAAATAGAATTTGAACAAAATTCATTTATTAATAAAAATAATAAAAAATCATTTGCAGTCATGCAGATTCGAACTTAAGCCCAAAAAAATTAACAATTTATTTTCAATTAACTACAAAGAATTATTTCGTATTTTGAAATGAAAATTAAGCTAAAATCAGTTTACAGATATTTTATTTCTAATGGCTGCTTTTATAGAACAAAATTTTAAAAGTATTTAATACGTTTAACCGAAACACGTTTCACTTATTGGAAATCGCGCATTAACGTTATAAAAATTTTGTAATTTTCCATTTAATTGTTAAACGAATTCGACTGTACCTGAACTTTAATAGGATTTTAAATTCCATTTTAGCAGCTTTCTACACGTATGATTATTTATATGAACTTGTGGCAGTTTGTCTGGGAAAGTATATTTCTGTGCGTGTGTGTGTGTGTGTATGTATACTTGTGGTAAATAAATCGCATTGTAGCTTTAACAAACGTTAATGTTTATTTAAGCACTACTGTTTCTTCTTTTGTTTCTGTGGTTGCTTTCATTCCTGTACTTTTCCAAAACCGTAAACAGCTCCTTCGTTGGCGTATAGTTTGGCTTGGCATGAGGCAGGAGTGAACATTTCAAAGGTGATAAAATAAAATTTATTTGATTCGTTTATATTTTCTGTATTATTTTTTTTTTATATAAAAATTTATTTCCCCCCATTTATTTCATTTACTCCTGTTATTCCATATGCTCCTTAGCGTCTGAGCTGCTTCCTGTGTACGGGTGCAGGAGTTTTTTATTTTTTTTATTTTTGTATTAAATTCGTATGTCAAGCATTGCGTGAAATTGTGTCAAAATAAGTCAAGCTTAAAATTTTCTGTGTGAAATGTTGTGTAAATACACATACCGGCACACAACGAGATACATTTTGCCCACAAAGTTAATATATAGAGATGATTTTGCGGAGAAAAAATAAGTTTTCAGCGACGTAAAATATTGTTAAATTATGAAATGAAATCAAGCAAAAGTTTTTCCATTATAAATTTTGATTTTCAATGAATATTTGTTTGTGCCACAGATAAAGACGCAGAATTAAAGGTCCGCTGTGCCAGTAACTCTAAACAGTTTGCATTTTGGAGCATAAAAAATGTTAATGTATTAGTAAAAATTAAAAGATTAATACGCTATAAAGCATTTTTTAAAAGAATTATTTGAGACGAGTTCTCATATAAATAATGCTATATTAATTTAAAAAAAAAACTATTTTAATTATTTATTTTGCTATTTTATATATTTTTAATAAGCAAAAAATTTTTTATTTTTTATTAAAAATTCGAGGTCAAAGTTAAGCAAGAAAGCTAAAACCTACTCATTGTAATCTAGTCTGAATGTGCTTGTAAGCTTATAATACACTCAAAAAAATATTGTTTTCTTTTCTATATGTATGAACGTATTGTCTTTGAATTAAAAAATAAATAAAATTATTGAACAAAAATAAAAAAAAAAATAAAAAATTAATTCATCTTTTCCTTTAGCTAATTGTAGAATCTAACTCTAAGATTTTGATTTTCTTCTCTACTCAGTTGAAAGAATAAAAAACATAACAAAACTTTATACAAACAACTAAATGGCAAAAAATCTTTTCCTCTCTGATATTCTCAAGCCGAAACACTTGCATAATTGAAACTCCAAAAAAACAAAAAAACAATCAAAATACCCTTCACATGACAGCCAAAATACAACAACAACAACAAACACCTACAGGATCTAAATCAAAAACTACAAACACAACATCAAGCAAAAAGGAAAAGTTTTTAAGCAGTTTAAAAGAAAACTATATCGAAATTCGTCCAAAAATTGGAGTCTGATTTTAAACCGGGAGTCTTTTAAATAAAAAAATTTATATATAAGAAAAAAAAAATCGCAACACAATTCATTAATAAATTGCTTTAGAAACAGTTTATGATATTATACAAGTTAAGCTGATATTTTTTATTAAAACCAAAAAAATAGTTTAAGCTTTTTTAAAAACCAAGTTAGATATAAGAGAAAACAGCGGTATAAACCGATTTTTTATATGCTACACAAGTTCAAAGAGTTGGCCCCTCATATTATTTTGTATCTTGATTTTTATTTATTTTTTTTTTTGCTTTAGGGGAGAAAACCACTAAAATGACACCCCTATTCTGTAACTATTTGTCCACGTCAAGTCACGTCACGCCAAGACAATGTCAGCAATATTGTACTTGTGTGCTCTTTTTTCAGCAATTGGCGGTGAAGCAGAAAAGCACTAAAATTATAGCCCTATTCTGTAAGTATTAGTCTACGTCACGTGACGTCCCGTCAAGATAATATCATAAATATGGCACTTCTGTGCTCCTTTTTTCAGCAATATTTGACGACGAAATCACTAAAACGATACCCCTATTTTGTAACTATTAGTCTACGTCACGTCACATCACGTCAACACAACATTAGAAATATGGAACATCTGTGCTGCTTTTTTCAGCAATTTTTGATGAAGGAGAAAATCACTTAAGTGATATACCCATTCCATAACTATTCGTCTACGTAGTGTCACACTACGTTACGTTACGTCACGTCAAGACAATATTAAAAACATGGCACTTCTGTGCTGCTTTTTTCAGCAATTTTTGGTGAAGCAGAAAACCACTAAAATGATACCCCTATTCTGTTACTATTAGTCTACGTCACGCCACGTCAAGACAAATTCAGAAATTTGGCACATTTGTGCTGCTTTTTTCAGCAATTTTTGATGAAGGAGAAAAGCACTTAAATGATACACCCATTCCATAACTATTCGTTTACGTAGTGTCACACTACGTTACGTTACGTCACGTCAAGACAAAATCAGAAATTTGGCACATTTGTGCTGCTTTCTTCAGCAATTTCGATGAAGGAGAAAACCACTTAAATGATGCTCCTATTCTGTAACTATTAGTCTACGTTACGTGACGTCCCGTCAAGAGAATATCAGAATATCAGCCATATGCCACTTCTGTTCTCCTTTTTTAGCAATATTTGACGAAGGACGAAATCAATAAGATGATACCCCTATTCTGTAACTATTCGTCTACGTCACGTCACGTCAAGACAATATTACAAATAATGCACTTCTGTGCTGCTTTTTTCAGCAATTTTTGGTGAAGTAGAAAACTACTAATATTATACTTTTATTCTGTAACTATTAGTTTACGTCACCTCACCTCTAGACAATATAAAATATATGGCACTTCTGTGCTACTTTTTTTTTTAGCAATTGGCAAGTTCTGACAGCATCTCTTTATATCCAAAGCCTTAGAGAATATTAATTGTTGTCCACTTAAGTGTCTTACTTTCTATATTGTCTTATGGTGACCTCGACAAATATTTACAGAATAAGGGCAATTAATGTAACATTGACAAATAGTTACAAAACAAAGAAAAATATTTTAGAATTAAAATTTTCTAAATTTTACTTAGTTATTCCAAAATTCATGATATTGTACAACTCATATTTATAAATTTTAGCTACGAGTGGCTTTTAAAGTTGTAGTGCAGCATGTAAATTGTAGTTTGTAAGCCATACAAATTTATATGAAAAAAATATAAAAAAATAAATAAAAATTAATGCCTGCCAATGCTTGACACACAATCATTACCAAAACCTAAAAATTACCCACCCTTTAAAAGAAAATACTAAAGAAAAAGAAAAAAAAAGGAAATCATCTACATCGCTACACAACTCATCAGTACTAAAATGCTCAACTAAAAACAAATCAAAACTAAGCACCGGAAATCAGCTCCAATTAATTTTTAATAAAACTTAATTATAAAAAATAATTAAAAACAAAAAAAAAAGCCAAGGGAAAAGCTAGCAAAAAAATATATATTAAAAAACAAAAATGTTCTCAATGTGAATTTGTGTATTTAATACTAATAAATGTTTGTTTGTATGTGTAAGTTAATTGTAAAATCTACTGCTTCTGTAAATATAATTTATTTTTCAATGCCATTTAACATTAATCACGTTTAAATTGTTTTCCTTTTATTAAAAATACGTTTACTCCAAATAAAATAAAAGTATGCAAATAAGATTATGGAAAAGCAAGAGAAAAATCCCAAAAAATTGTGCTAATGGTGAATTTATTTTAAAAACAATCGTCCAAAGTAGTTTTATAACTTCATAAGCGCTTGTCGTTATAACAAATAATAAAAACTTCGTTAAATGTTTTTCTTTTGCAATAAAACGTTTATGTTGCACATTTTTTTCATTAATTAAATTGGTTTTTTTTTTCTTTGTGCAAAGTTGAACTGAGTTGCCACTGTTTTAAATATTTGAATATAAACTGGTATGTAGTTGCCACATCATATTTTGTGCTTGTGATATTAAGCTGTAATAGTGTTTTCACACTGAAAGTAAAAGTACAGGCTGTATAATAAATTTGCTCAAAATAACTTAAATCGCTCATAGAAATGCGCGAATTTGTTGCTGTACATGTTCTCTATTTGTACAACACTTAATTGCCAACCTGTGCAACGGAAGTCTTTGTTTGGAGGAAAAAAGAAAAAAGTTTCACAATGCGTTCTATAATAGATATTATTTTTCTTAAGTAAAAAATTATTTTACCCTAGATTTTACCCGCGACTTTGTCCGCGAAGAATATGTAAAACTACAGCTAATGTATATGCTACTCGTATGTCAATGATGTGTTGTATTTGTACTGTATCAAAGTTTAAGACGTTCTCAGTTATCAGTTTAATAATTTCATATGTCTATAGCCTTGAGCACGCTTGACCACTCAATAGCATCAATTCCAAAAACAAAAACCAACCTATACAATTCCTCGGATCTTTGAATATCTCTATTTCATATATATTATATTAGTAAGGAAAAAAGTGCAAGTCATCATAGAAGGTGCAAGTCATTATAAATAGTGCAAGTCATTATAAGAAGTGAAAATCATGATAAAAAGTGAAAGTCATCATAAAAAGTGCACGTCATCATAAAAAGTGCAAGTTATCATAGAAAGGGCAAGTCATTATAAAAGTGCAATTCATCATAAAAAAGTGCAATTCATCATAAAAAGTGCATGTCATCATAAAAAGTGCAAGTCATTTTAAAAAGTGCAAGTCATCATAAAAAGTGCATGTCATCATAAAAAGTGCAAGTCTTCATAAAAAGTGTAAGACATTATAAAAAGTGCAAGTCCTTAGAGAAGTCATCACAAAAATTGCAAGTCTTTATGAAAAGTGCAAGCCATTATAAAAAGTCCATGTTGTTATAAAAAGTGCAAGTCATCATAAAAAGTGCAAGTCATTATAAAAAGTGCAACTCATTATAAGAAGTGCAAATCATGATAAAAAGTACAAGGCAACTGCACTTTTAATGATGCAAGTCATCATTAAAAGTGCAGGTCATCATAAAAAGTGCAAGACATTATAAAAAGTGCATGTCATTAGAGAAGGGGCAAGTCATCACAAAAAGTGCAAGTCTTTATGAAAAGTGCAAGCCATTATAAAAAGTCCATGTTGTTATAAAAAGTGCACGTCATCATAAAAAGTGCAAGTCATCATATGAAGTGCAAGTCATTACAAAAAGTGTAACTCATTATAAGAAGTGCAAATCATGATAAAAAGTGCAAGGCATTATAAAAAGTGCAAGTCATCATTAAAAGTGCAGGTCATCACAAAAAGTGCAGGTCATCATAAAAAGTGCACGTCATTATGAAAAGTGCAAGTCATTATAAAAAGTGCAAGCCATCATAAAAAATGAAAGTCATCATAAAAAGTGCAAATCAATTTAAAAAGTGCAAGTCATTATGAAAAAAGTGCAATTCAGCATAAAAAGTGCAAGTCATTATGAAAATTGCAAGTCATTATAAAAAGTGCAAGCCATTATGAAAAGTGCAAGGGATTATAAAAAGTACATGTCTTTATAAAAAAGTGCAAGCCATCATAAAAAGTGCAAGTAATTATAAATTATAAAAAGTCCATGTTGTTATAAAAAGTGCACGTCATCATAAAAAGTGCAGGTCGTTATGAAAAGTGCAAGTCATTATAAAATCATTTTCATAATTTCATATTTCCATAAAAATGTTCGGCCACCCTTGACCATCTAACAGGATCATTTTCCCATATTATTCCTGGGATCTCACAACATTTCTCTACCAAATTTTATTTAATTCGGTTTAGCGGTTTAAGCGTGAATAGGTAACAGACAGAAAGAGTGGCGTTCATATTTATAATATGAGGAAGGATATTATAAAAGTTATATTAACAATTGAAATTCGCTAAATAATTTTTATATCAATTTTATGGCAGTTTCGGTTAACAAAAATAGAAGGAAATAAAAATAAAACTATTTAAATTGTGATTACAAAAACCATTTCACTGTTAACAAATAATTGTAATAAATAATTATAGTCTGTTAGCCATATAAATAAAATTAATTAATAGCAATTAAGCTCTTTAAAGTTAATTGTATAGTTGGGGCGGAAAATAGACAATTGCTGGCTTAAAGTTTCTAGTTTTAAGTGTAAACATTTTTTCCGCCAAAGAGTCTTAAACAATTAATATTATTTTACTATAACAAAAAAATAAATCAAATAAAAAATTGCATAAAATAATTACTTACCATAGATCTTATCTGCTAAAAACAATTAAGCCATCATTAAGTGTCGGGTACCTGTAAAATAAAATGACTTTTAGTTTTTCAGATTTTATTAAAGGTATAACATGTAACGCATTTTAGGCTTTATAATATTGTTTGAGTAAAAGTTTTTGTAATAAATATTTCCTAACTCACTCTTAAACGAAAACGAAATTCTGCTATTATCTACACTGTGCGCATTAAAAAAAAAAAACAAAACAAATAAAGAGCTTCTTTAGATTTACTAAACAAAACGTATTTAAATTTAAGGGAAAATAAAACAAAACTGCATTTTTGCTCAAAGAAAAGCTTCTAATATTTACCAAATAAAAACTGCAAGAAAAAACAACAAATAAAATAAAAAAAAAATATATAAAAAAAATAAAACAAAAAAGCTTATAATTATAACTGAAACATACAATTTATTAAATATTTCCATTGACACAATGAACAGCAAAACAAAACGAAGAACCCTAAAATGTCTGAAACTGTGTGTCATTTAGAAAAACGTAATTGAAGCTAAAAATTAGTCAAGTACAATGCAAAAAAAAAAAAAAAAATAATTGCATGTAGCAAAAATCTGCGTAATGTATATTTTTATTGGAATTTATTTTTATTAAGCTAAAGGTAACACGAACATATTGAAATAGAAATATTGAAAAGAAAGTAATTTATAAAAGAGAATTTGTGTAAAAAGAAATGCATTTGAAAGAACTGCAAAGTTATTAAAATAAACGATAAAAGATCGCAACAGTTAATTTTTATTTATTGTTTTTTGTCCATATAGAGAAGTACAAAAGGTAAGTATTTATTTACCCTAATGTCATGTACCAAAAGCAGAGTAACAGCACCCACCTTCGTCGGCCCTGTAGCAAAAAATTAGCCGACGAAGTAAAAAAGGTTAAAATAGCTACAAAAAAAAAAACTGTCTATCTTCTCATCTTTCCTAATCTGTCCCCTCAATACTATCTCCTCGTTTTCAGTTGCGGCGCAATGCATTTTATATATATAGGGGTCATCCCCTGAGTGCTGGTCAAAGATAATGAGTGTTCGAACTCACGGGCGATCTGTTATCACCTTTTTGTTTATTTATTTTATATTAAACCCACAAAAAACAAAGAGAATGCAAAGCAACAGACAAATGTAATACATACATTGTTATGTTTGTACATAAGCTACATACGTTGCTGTCTTGCTATCTCATTTTTATATATGTACGTATAACCACGTCACTATTCCCTTTGCTATGCATAAGACAAAACCGAAGATCAACATAAAACACTTTTTTAATATTACTCCAAATTAATACTCCGAATTAAAACACTTAAATCTCCGCTCGCCGTTATCGGATCGCCTTAATTTTTGGCCTAAACTCTTCGTCGAAACCCGCACTAGCGTTTTAATCCAAAAATTAATAAAATCGGCTATGAATTTTCGGAGAAAATCGCGTGGGAAAATTATATGAAAATCACCCAATAATCACTTTCAATACCGACTGCCAAGCAACAACAACAAACAAACAAACTCTTACACTTACACTTGCGTATGTATGAAACTGATAGTTTATTGCCCTAGAGGCGCGCGTATAGATGTTAACACATCAAAAAATGTCAAAAATCTTTTAGAACCGGTTTCATATATTCAGAAAATAATTTTAGATAAAAAATTGCCATTTCTGAGATTTTAAGTTCTTTAAATTGCTTAAAAAATATTCTCTTCACTCTTAATGCCATTTTGTGGATCAATAAATTATAGAAGGATTTATTTCTTGCTATTTATAAAACATTGATGGCAATTATTTATGCGCCATTGAAGAAACTTAAATCAATCACAAGCATTTACAAAAAATAAAAAATAAAACAAGTAAAAGTGCTATATTCGGCTGTGCCGAATCTTAAATACCCTTCACAGATGTAATTCTTCTTTCTTGCCAAAACAGAAAGTACGTTTAATTAATAAATCAAAATGATGTTATCGTTTACTTTTATATTTAAGAAAACGTTTAAATTTTTCGGCTAGGAAAATAAATGTTTGGCTTTTCTTATTTCTGATATTTCTAAACGTCTTTCAAAAATAATAAATATGATTAATTTAAAAACAAAAAGTAAAAATCCGTTTCATGTACCCCAAAAGGTTCTAATTGGCCAACCGAACAATCGTCTTTTAGATTTTGTTGGTTTTTAATACCAGTCATCATAGAAGGTGCAAGTCATTATAAAAAATGCAAGTCATTATAAGAAGTGAAAATCATGATAAACAGTGAAAGTCATCATAAAAAGTGCACGTCATCATAAAAAGTGCAAGTTATCATAGAAAGAGCAAGTCATTATAAAAAGTGCAATTCATCATAAAAAGTGCAATTCATCATAAAAAGTGCATGTCATCATAAAAAGTGCAAGTCATCTTAAAAAGTGCAAGTCATCATAAAAAGTGCAAGTCATCATAAAAAGTGCAAGACATTATAAAAAGTGCAAGTTATTATAAAAAGTGCAAGTCATTAGAAAAGGGGCAAGTCATCACAAAAAGTGCAAGGCTTTATGAAAAGTGCAAGCCATTATAAAAAGTCCATGTTGTTATAAAAAGTGCACGTCATCATAAAAAGTGCAAGTCATCATAAAAAGTTCAAGTCATTATAAAAAGTGCAACTCATTATAAGATAAAATCATGAAAAAAGTACAAGGCATTATAAAAAGTGCAAGTCATCATTAAAAGTGCAGGTCATCACAAAAAGTGCAGGTCATCACAAAAAGTGCACGTCATTATGAAAAGTGCAAGTCATTATCAAAAGTTGGTTTTTAATACCAGTTTACTTCTTTCTGATATATAGAGTAGGTATAATTCATGATAAACATCAAAAATGACATATAAAATGGCTACTTTTATGAATCAGAAAATGTCGATTTTCCAACCCTGAAACCGAATTTTTAATTTTCTAATACTAATTTAATTTTTTCTGATACATAAAATAGCTTTAATTCACTAAAAACACAAAATTTGGAATTTATGTCTTTACTTTTATATACCAAAAATATTTCAATTTTCCAACCCTGTAACCGAATTTTTATTTTTTTTAATACTAATTTAATTTTTCCTGAAATATCTAATAGGTTTAGTTCACTAAAAACACAAAATTTGGAATTTATGTATGTACGAAAAATATTTCGATTTCCCAACTCTGGAATTTTTATTTTTTTACCAATGCAATTCTTAGTGAGGTGTAACATAGTTTTACTTGACAAAAAAATTTAAATTTTTAAACTTTTTGGTCACTTCATACACCATAAAATATATCATTTGTCTAACCCTGGAGTGGAAATTTTGATTTTTTAAGATTTAATATCAATTTTGTTCTTCCTGAATTATAAAACAGCTTTAATTAGCAAAAAGAAACAACGTCAATTGCCTTTTTGTTTACTTTTATGCAGAATAAATATTTGAATTTCCCAATCCTGGAAACGAAATTTAAATATATTTACCAATGCAACTCTTAATGAGGCATGAAATAGTTTTATTTAAGAAACACTTAGTATTTGTAACCATTTAGGTCATATTTATGTACCACAAAATATTGCAGTTATCCAACCCTGGAATCTAAATTTTGACTTTTTTTTAATTTTTGATACCAATTTAGTTTTTCCTGAACTAAAAAATAGTTTTAATAAGTAAAATAAAAACATCGTCAATTGCCTTTTTGGTTACTTTTATGTAAAAAAAAAATAAATTCAATTTCCCAACCCTGGAAGCGTAGTTTAAATTTGTTAAAATTTTCTTTATCTATGCAAATCTTCATGTATAAAAAAGTTTTGTTTAAGAAAAACTCGAATTTTGCAACCATTTTGGTTATTACATGTATTACAAAATATTGCATGTACCAAAAAAATTTAATTTTTCCAACCCTGGAAATGAAGTTCTAATTTTTTTTGTTTTTTTTTATCAGTGACACGCTTCTTGAGGTATAAAGTAGTTTTATTTAGGAAAAATTGCAAATTTTTTACCATTTTGGTAACTTTCATGTACCATAAAATATTGCACTTGTCCATCCCTGGATTCGAAATTTTATTTTTTATTTTTGAATTTTTGATACCAATTATGTTCTTCCTAAACTATAAGACAGTTTTAGTTAGCAAAAAACAAAAAAAAAACAACATCAGTTGCCTGTTTGATTACTTTCATGTATAAAAAAAATTCAATTTTCCACCCCTGGTAGCAAAATTTGAATTTAAAATTTTTGATTTTTTTTTGGCTAATGCAAATCTTCATGACGTATAAAGTGGTTTCGTTAAAGAAAAACTTGAAGTTTTGAACAATTTTAGTTACTACATGTACTACAAAATACGGAATGGGCCGAAAAAACAATTTTTAATTTTCCAGTCCAGGAAGAAAAATTTTATTTTTTTAGTTTTTAATAGACTATTGTGGCTTCCCAAAGCACGAATAAGATTTAATTAGAAACATTAAAGAAAATAATTGATTTTTAATACAAAGTTTTCGTCGAGAAATAGGTGTAAGCTTCCCAGCTCTGGAACCATACTTCGGATCTTTCTGAATTTCAATAGCAGCCTATTTAAGTTTATTTCCAATCGAACGGTCCAAGAACGATTTCACGTACAGACGAACATCACTCAATCGTCATATATACTTTACGATATTGTCTATTTTTTAACCCCGCCCCTTTTAGTGGGCGTTGACGCACGATATTATATAAAGCAACTTAGTCCCACCAAATTAAACATTTTAAATTTACTTACTAAATATTTGTAGGGTATTTAAGATTCGACTCGGTCGAATATAATGTTTTTACTTGTTTTTCTTTTTTTTTTTGTGAATTAAACTTAAATTATATATCAGCAGGAATTAAATTAATATTAGAAATAAAAGAAAATATAAATTAAAAATTTCGATTCCAGGGCTGGGCAAGACATAGTTTTTTATTACATACAAAATATCAAATAAGTGACTAATTGTAATTTTTGTGAATTAAACTGGTTTTATTTTTCAGGAAGAACAAAGTTGGCATTAAAGAACGAAAGAAGATTCCAGGGCTGGAAATTTAATTTTTTTTTAGCCATAGAGTTTTAGCTTTAGCGAGTTACGGAATACGCTGCTGTCCTTCTGTGTGGGTTGAAAACTGAAATAATGATCCTTGTGTTTACTAACATTTTATATTAAATTTAAAACCGTGACTTTAATTGTCATTTGAAATTTTTGTGAGTTTGTTCCTTATTTTAATCAAAATCCATACCATAATTATATTACTGACGTCGTTGTTTTTACTTTTACGAGTTTTTATTTTGCAATTAAGCAACGTAATTAATAAAACTTTCATTTACTTTAATATATATTTAAGAAGCCTACACACAATTTAATACATCTGGATTTTTGTAATAAAATTTAACAAACTGCTTTTGACGACGACCACATGCGAAACAGCAGAAATTAATTCAAGTTGGGCAATATTCCTCAGCTTTTGTGTGGAATAACCAAACAAACGATTTATATATTCATTGTTTGCTTCAACTATATTTTAGCTAATATTATGATAACAAAACTAAGCCACACGTGCACATACTTATTCGAACATCTAAGTATATTAGGGTGCACCCTATATTAATATAAAAAATGAGAACTTGCACCTGGAAAACTTTTGTGGAAAAGCTGCTTGGCTTAAAATTTTTAATAATTATATATGTGCTATAATTATTTGGTTTTCAAATTCAAAGCAATAAATAAGTGAAAAATGTATTCGTGGGAAAAATTTGGCCCATATACAGGGTGGTGCAAAAGTAATCCTCCTATCAGCTATATGCTATAAATTTTGCGACAAATGACAATCAACTGTGGCGGCGGCCATTTACATGACATCATATTCTCGACTTGATGTAAAAAAATTAAAAGACCAAATAAAAATAATCCACAAGAAGAATCAAAGTTTTTCAGTTTTTTTTTAAATTACAGCCAAAAAACATCGGAAGGTTATTTGTGAGCCCTTTTCTGATATATAAGGTGCACCCTAATGTACGCCAATGTATGCATGTGGATTACGGCAATACGCTTGTGTGTTTGTGTTTGTGTGAGTTTAATTTACCACATCTTTTAATAAACTTAACTTGACAATAGCATTAGACTTAGTCATTAGACCCCAACTAATTATATTTCTAATTAAATTCAAGAACAATGAAATCTCATTTAATTAACAAACTAACACCACACGCAAGTGCTGAATTTAGTTTTCAATTGTTTCATATTATGGCAGCATTTGCAGACGACAGTGTGCACAAACTACTTGCATGTTACTCGTATAACTGAAGGCAGGCTGGCATTAATGATGGCAAAATATTTTAATAATTCTATTCATGTCATAAAATTAAGTTGCATTCAGTCAGCACTGCGTATGCGTTAGGATGTGTGTGAAAAATACAACACCGAAGATGGCATCTACCAGATTTGAAGTTGGCTAATCCTTCGAGATATAAATTAAAATTTGATTCAGTTGCGTTCAATTCGATCGTAATATAAATGTAATGATTAAAATATTAAATATTAAAATATTATACAAAAATTAAAGGTTCCAGTTAGTTACTTTTATGTACCATAAAAAAATTGCCAAACCCTGGAGTCGTCTTTTTTTTTGTTTTGTTTTATTTTTAATGCCAAAACCAAAATCGGTATCCTACTTGGTTACTTATATGCAGCAAAAAAAGATCCAATAGTACAAACCTGAAATTGTTTGTTTAACACCGATTTCATTCTTCCTGAAGTGTAAAATAGCTTTAAATTAGAATAAAAAATCCACTTTTATGTACTGCAAATATTTCGGTTGTCCAGCCCTGAAATCTAATTTTCTTGATACCAATTTAGTTATTGCTGAAATATACAACAGGATTAATCGACAAAAAAAGCAAAAGTAGTAACTTTTTGGTCACTGTTATGTGAAAAAAAGATTCACTTGTCCAGCCCTGGAATCGTCTTCTGATTTTTTTTATTTTTAATACCAATTTTGCTTTCCCTGAGACACAAAATTATTATAAGACAAAACTAAAACAAAACTTAGTACCCGTTTTGGTTGCCTTTATGTAGCAAAAAATTTGGATTTTCGAACCCTGGTATCGTCTGCTGATTTTTTTTTGTAATTACCAATTTTATTCTGCCTGATACACCAAATAGTTTTAAGACAAAACTAAATCAAAAATTAGTAGATTTTTTTGTAGCCTTTATGTGAAAAAAGTTCAATTTCCGAACCCTGGAATAGGGATATTGATTTTTTTTCGTTTTTAATGCCAATTGAATTCTTCCTGAAGTATAAAATAGGTTTAATTCATCAATAAAATTTAAATTAAGAACTTATATGGTTACTATTATATAAAAAAATCGATTTTCGAACCCTGGAATCGAATTTTTGCTTTTTTGGGTTTTATTACAAGTTTAAGACTTCCTGGAGTATAAAATAAATATAGCTCAGCAATAAAACCGAAATTGGGAACTTATATGATTACTTTTACTGTAACAAATAAAACAATTTTCGAACCCTGGAAAAGAGTTTTTGCTTTTTTGGGTTTTATTACAAGTTTAAGGCTTCCTGGAGTATAAAATAAATATAGCTCACCAATAAAACGGAAATTGATCACTTTTATGTTAACACATAAATCGATTTTCGAACCCTGGAATTGAGTTTTTGCTTTTTTCGATTTTATTACAAATTTAATGCTTCCTGGAGTATAAAATAAATATAGCTCACCAATAAAACCAAAATTGGGAACTTATATGATCACTTTTATGTTAACACATAACTCGATTTTCGAACCCTGGAATCGAATTTTTGCTTTTTTGGGTTTTATTACAAGTTTAAGGCTTCCTGGAGTATAAAATAAATATACCTCGCCAATAAAACGGAAATTGCACCTTATTCATAAATATTATGAGAGGCTTATAAGAGAGTAATAGAGCAAATTTCATATGAAATTTTGTTTTATTACGCTGTTATTAGACTCTCATAATTTCTATGAATAGGGAGGTAGATCAATTCCGGAAATTAGCGCTAACTTGAGATCCGCAGTTTACTTCCGGTAGAATTTTAACTTCTTTTTTATTTCTTTGTGGCTCGAAAGCGCTTTGTCTTCACCAAAGACCAATTCTTTGTTTTTCGAATTTGCTTGGGATATTCACATTAAACTAATAGTTTTAAAATCTTTTCAAGACCACTAACATCTGTTTGGAAATCTTGCTGATTGATCTATTTTCATACACAAATTGTTATAAAAATATTTTCTATTCCAGCAAAATATCCTTTGACAACAACATGCAACCTTAACTCTGTAGGCCGTAATCAAATTTATCTTGGATTACTTTCACTTTAATGGCAATTCTGTTTCATTCGTTTATGGATTTTTATACTGCTGTTAAAGTGATGTACGAATATGTGTGTGTGTGTGTACGTGTGTGTGCTGTATCTAGTGTACTTGTATGTAACTGCTAAACTTATGTCATTCTAAATGAACATTGTTTTTATTTCAAATTTGGTTATACAGAGATACAAATACAACTGATAACAGACAAAACAAAAGCAAAGAAAAAACAAGAACACAAGAAAACAAATTAACTGTACAATAGTAACGTAACAATGACGTTAAAAGAACAATGACATTTTTCGTAATCGCTCGGAAAGGAAATAAAGTCTGTGCAAAATGTACTGTCAGCATGACAGTTTATTTTTGCTATCAGTTGCAACAACAGTCATTTAAATAAAATTACCCAGCCAACATTTGATCATTAACCAGCTCACTGAATCCAATGAGATTACATTTGATTTTTAAAAACTGATATATCATTTGGCTAATACAATAAAGATCTTGGAATATATATTTATGTTTTTCGCTAAAGTCGCGGCAAAACTTTATTAATTTTTGTAAAAATTCAAAATTATTTGTGTACTGGAACAAAGTAAAAATCCTTACTAATATAATAAATTTGAAAATAACTCTGTCTGTCTGTTACCTTTTCACGCTTAACCGATTTAAATGAAATTTGGCATAGAGATATTATAAGATCCGAACTACCCTATCCAAAAATACAGGGTCATTTTTATTTTTGGAAATGATCCTATTGGGTGGTCAAGAGTGCTCGAAAATTCTTATGGAAATATGAAATTATGAAAATAATTGTACGACTACTTGCTCCTTTGATAAAGACTTGCTCTTTTTATAATGACGCACTTTCTTTATAACTTGTACTTTTCATTATGACTTGCACTTTTTATTATGACTGGCAGTTTTTGTGATGACTTGCACATTTTATGATGACTTTCACTTTTCAGAATGACTTGCACTTTTTACAATGAGTAGCACTTTTTATTACGACTTGCACTTTTCATAATGATTTGTACTTTTTATGAGGACTGGCACTTTTTATAGTGACTTGTACTTTTTATAATGACTTGCAGTTTTTATAATGACTTGCACTTTTTACAATGACTTGCACTTTTCATCGTGACTTGCACTTTTTATAATGACTTGCACTTTTTATAATGACTCGCACTTTTTATAATGACTTGCACTTTTTATAATGACTTGCACTTTTTATAGTGACTTGTACTTTTCATAGTGACTTGCATTTTTTACAATGACTAGCACTTTTTATGACGACTTGCACTTTTTATGATGACATGCACTTTTTGTGATGATATGCACTTTTCAGAATAACTCGCACTTTTTATAATGACTTACACTTTTTATGACGACTAGCACTCTCTGTAATGCCCTGCACTTTTTATAAAGACTTGCACTTTTTATAATGACTTGCACTTTTCATAGTGACTTGCACATTTTATGATGACTTTCACTTTTTATGGTGACTTGCACTTTTTGTGTTGACTTGCAAATTTTATGATGACTTGCACATTTTATAATGACCTGCACTTTTAATAATGGCTTGCACTTTTTATAATGACATACACTTTTTATGAGGACTTGCACTTTTTATAATGACTTGCACTTTTTATAATGACTTGAACTTTTCATAATGACTTGCATTTTTTACAATGACTAGCACTTTTTATGACGACATGCTCTTTTCATAATGACTTGCACTTTTTATTATGACTTGCACTTTTTATAATGACTTACACTTTTTATGACGACATGCACTCTTTGTAATGACTTGTACTTTTTATAACGACTTGCACTTTTTATAATGACTTGCACTTTTCATAGTGACTCGCACATTTTATGATGACTTGCACTTTTTATGGTGATTTGCACTTTTTGTGTTGACTTGCAAAATTTTATGATGACTTGCATATATTATAATCACTTGCACTTTTTATAATGACATACACTTTTTATGGTGACTTGCACTTTTTATAGTGACTTGAACTTTTTATGATGACTTACTTACACTTTTTATAAAGACTTCCACTTTTTATAATGACTTGCACTTTTTATAATGACTTGCACTTTTCATAGCAACTTGCACATTATATGATGACTTGCACTTTTCATAGTGTCTTGCACATTTTATGATGACTTGCTCTTTTTATGATGGCTTGAATTTTTTATAATAAATTGCACTTTTTTCTTACTAATATAATAAATATGAATATAAATCTGTCTGTCTTTTCCATTTTCATGCTCAAACCACTGAACCAATTTAGGTGAAATTTGGCATAGAGATATTTTAAAATCCCAGAAATAACATGGGATGGTTTCTATTTTTGGAATGGTCAAGATTGGACGAAAAGTTTTAAACTGTGATACAGTAAAAATACAACACATCATTGACATAACATACACATAAGTTGCAGTTTCTTCGCGGACAAAGTCGCGAGTAAAAGCTAGTTGGTAATAAATTAAAATTTAAAGGAAACTGATATCAACCAGACAAAAAAAAATATTGCCTAAAAAGCTTTGATCACTAAATTCCTCGTTTAACTAGGAAAGCACCTCCATGGCAAATGCTCGAAAAGTATTTCTCCTTCTAAGAGCTTAAATCTACTTAAGGAAAATCATTTCTTCTGAAACTTTTATTATATATTTTATTTTCCTCTTGTGTAAGCGCTTCCCGGTTTACTTATAATCGTGACCACCGATCACTTCAGTTCGGTGTAATAATTTTTTAGGAATAAAATAGTGATAAAGGAAAGTTTTATTAATTATATCTTGCCACAAATACATTTCTTTTATTTGATATTAACAAATCCTTTTCGAATATAATATTACAGCCACTTGTTCTGTTTTCTATAAAAAAAATATGATTCTAGAAAGATTCGCAAGCAAACAGAGTATAAAAGTAATCCTATGGCTGCTAATTTTCTCTAAAGTTTGAAATTTTATACAAAATGCCAGTTGGGTACATTCATTTGTATGTATGCATGAATGCATTAAACTTAGAAGTAAATAATGTTTTCTTATTTGTTTGCTTTCATTACTTTTTTTTTCAGAAAAATAAAATTCAAAGAATTTCTGTACGACTAAGTGAACTTATTATACAATTATGCGTATAGAAATGAGCTTTAAACAAAATTACTGCAAAATGAGATATTTGTATATAAAAGTTTCTACAGTTCTGATAGGATTGAAAATCTTTTCTCTTAATGGCATAATTTTTAACCCTCTTCTACTAGCATCATGTTTACGCATTAATGCTTGTTCGCTCAAGAAACGATCAACATAGAATTCATTTCAAAACAAATGCAATTCCGTGCTATTCACTTAACACTACTGTTGCCTACCGACTAAGAATAATACGATTAATCGATCAAGCGATTAATGATTTTCGAAGAATGAATATATCTATTAATTAATTATTTTTTATTAAAAATTAACAAAAAAAAAAGCCTAGAATTTGATTTATTGCCAGAATATTTATTTATTTTTACATAATTTTATACAATATATAGGAAAAATAAAAAATTTTTGTTCAATTCATCAAATCAAATTAATTGAGAATTATACCAGCAAAACCACAGGATTTGAGATTTTACAAAACACAACAAACATATTATTTTCGATATAAATCCTTTTTGTATTTCACCATCCTCAAAAAAAACTCTAATATTAATTAATTGATTAAGATTAATGGAGACACGATGCCGAAGAAAAGTTTTATTCGTTATTCTCATCGATTAATCGAATAATTTTTGCATTATGAATAATTCCAACAAATTTTAAATGCAAATAATTGACTACTAGAGTAAAAACGAATGAATGGCTTAAAATGATGCAGGCGAATGAGTAACAAATAATTGATTACAAACAATAACACTCATACGCCCCAGCTTTCGTTTGCAGTATCTCTTTTTATAAGAGCTTGCTGATTTGAAATTTAAATAAAACACATGCCAAATTATGAAATGGCCAAAAAAAATTTTTTATTTGGTAGATAATTTCTTGTCATTTAACATTTAAATATAACTTCGGGCATATGGCCACCACGACTATTTTGCACAAAGGTCATTCTGGAGGTCCAATATTCGACCACCTTTTCAAGCATTTGGGGGCGTATTTCAGCAATGACACGTTGAATACTGGTTTCCAAAGCGTCAATCGTTGCTGGTTTATCCACGTAAACCAATGATTTCAGGTATTCCCCAAAAAAAAATAATCGAGTGGCGTCAAATCACACGAACGAGGAGGGCAATTCACCGGTCCATTTCTCGAAACAATGTTGTCGTTGAAATGTTCTTTCAATAAGTCCATTGTTTCGCCCGCAGTATGACAAGTGGCACCATCCTGTTGAAACCACATTTCGTTTACATCCATATCTTGAAGCTTTGGCTCCAGAAATTCATTGATCATGATTCTGTATCGATTTCCATTCACGGTAACGCGTCGTCCTTTATCATTTTTAAAGAAATAAGGACCGATGATTCCACCAGCCCATAGACCGCACCAAACAGTACATTTATCGGGATGCATTGGTAATTCTTGAACAGCATGTGGATTATCTTTGCTCCAAATACGGCAATTTTGCATTCAACCAAAAATGCGCCTCATCACTGAAGCGAATTTTGCGGTAAAAAGCGGATAAACATTTTTAAATGAACTCTGTTTTTGAAAATAAATTTCCACGATTTGGAAGCGTTGTTCTGGAGTTAACCTGTTCATGATGGTTTGCCAAACAATACTGAGTGGAGACGTCACTTTAAACTGTCAAAACAGCTGTCAGACAACAGAGTGATTCGTATAACAAAAAATCAATGAGTGTTCGAACTCACGGGCGATGTGTTAACACCTTTTTGTTTATTTATTTTATATTAAACCCACAAAAAACAAAGAAAATGCAAAGCAACAGACAAATGTACATACATACATTGTTATGTTTGTACATAAGCTACATACGTTGCTGTCTTGCTATCTCATTTTTATATATGTACGTATAACCACGTCACTATTCTCGTTGCTATGCATAAGACAAAACCGAAGATCAACATAAAACACTTTTTTAATATTACTCCAAATTAATACTCCGAATTAAAACACTTAAATCTCCGCTCGCCGATATCGGATCGCCTTAATTTTTGGCCTAAACTCTTCGTCGAAACCCGCACTAGCGTCTTAATCCAAAAATTAATAAAATCGGCTATGAATTTCCGTAGAAAATCGCGTGGGAAAATTATATGAAAATCGCCCAATAATCACTTTCAATACCGACTGCCAAGCAACGAACAAACAAACGAGGATTTACTCTTACATCTTACACCTTACACTTGCGTATGTATTGAAACTGATAGTTTACTGCCCTAGAGGCGCGCGTATAGATGTTAACACATCAAAAAAAACTTCATAAAAAAACACCCTTTATATACACATCCATATGTACTTAGAATACAAAGTGTTTGGGACTATAAAATATGTTTAAAAAATCTGTAGTTTAATATTATAAAATTAATGGTTTCAAATGAAAAAGGCACACGAATGTGGTGATAAAAATTATTAATTTCAAGTTAAGAAAATTGAAGATTTTCAAAAGATGGGGAAGCTATAGGGCTTAATCCGTTTTGCATTAATGAGTTCCTAGGAAACTTTTCAGACTACTTCGGAGAGGGTGCCAGTATGTCTCCATGTAAACTCAGATGTGAAATATTTGTAATAACTTTTAAACTGCTTTACTGACCAATTCCACTAATCAGCTCTTGATATTGAAAATGCAGCTGGATCTCTACTTTTAGAGTACAAAAAAAACTGGAAGTCAATGATGGAAAAAAACTCCAGTATTTTATATTTGATCAATTTGGAGTTTTCTACCATTTTATAGGACTCGAAAAACTGCATCCATCACCGTGAGAATGTATTAATTCATTCTAAATTTATAGCAGTTTCCAGATTAAAATAGTACTGATTTATAACACTCCTATTAGACTTTTGAGCCCGAAGAGCTTAAAAGCATAGAACAGCCCAACACACCACAATACGATAGCTTTGCGGTCAGTGAGAAGTGGCAGGAATGGCCTTTAGGCTCAACTTTTTCCCAAATTATAGTTTTATATTCTTAATAAAATTGCTCATGTGACCAGTGAGCAGGTATAATTTTTTTAAGATCTTGTATATTTTTCCACTTGTGTCTTGATTTTTGCTGCAAAAGCATGTTTAACGTTTCGTGGAAGAAACTAGTGCTTAGCAAAAATATCACTTTTCTCGAGGCCACTTCTTGGTAGGCCCTACCATGGCTGCTCTCCTTATTCAGTATTTTTATATCATTACGTTTTTTAAGTCTCGTCACTTTTTCTTTCTTTTTGCTTTTCTGTGGTTTTTATACTCTTCACCCGGAAAATTTTCGTTCTCATGCGATGCACAATTGTCGTTGGAATTCATATGGTTACTTTTGTTACAAAAATTTCGATTTTCCTACTCTGCAAACGAATTTTTAATATTTAGGATTTCTTACAAGAATTGAATTTTTTCTTAGGTAAGAAAAACCAAAACTAGCGACTTTTTTCACAATTTTTGATGTGTTAACATCTATACGCGCGCCTCTAGGGCAGTAAACTAACAGTTTCAATACATACGCAAGTGTAAGTGTAAGAGTTTGTTTGTTTGTTGTTGTTGCTTGGCAGTCGGTATTGCAAGTGATTATTGGGCGATTTTCATATAATTTTCCCACGCGCTTTTCTCCGGAAATTCATAGCCGATTTTATTAATTTTTGGATTAAAACGCTAGTGCGGGTTTCGACGAAGAGTTTAGGCCAAAAATTAAGGCGATCCGATATCGGCGAGCGGAGATTTAAGTGTTTTAATTCGGAGTATTAATTTGGAGTAATATTAAAAAAGTGTTTTATGTTGATCTTCGGTTTTGTCTTATGCATAGCAAAGAGAATAGTGACGTGGTTATACGTACATATATAAAAATGAGATAGCAAGACAGCAACGTATGTAGCTTATGTACAAACATAACAATGTATGTATGTACATTTGTCTGCTGCTTTGCATTCTCTTTGTTTTTTGTGGGTTTAATATAAAATAAATAAACAAAAAGGTGTTAACACATCGCCCATCATTTTCCAACCCTGGATTCAAATATATTTTTTTCCATTTTTTTTAGATTTCCAATAGCAATTAAATTATTAGTGCAGTATTAAATAGTCTTACTTAAAAGATCTAATTAAGATAATTTTTTGGTTGCTTTTATGCACTTTAAAATGTTTGAATTGTCCAACCCTGGGATCGACAATTTCATTTTTTTCAATTTTTCATACCAATTTTGTTGTTCACAAATTAGAAAATAGTTTTAATAACCAAAAAAAAAACTTACTTTTATGGACCATCCCTGGAATAAAAATTTTAATTTTATTATTTTTTTACTTTTAATACATATTCAACTCTTCCCAAAGTATAAAAAACAAGTTCAATGGCAAAATAAAGAAAACCAAAATATGATGATTTTTTTCTAGTTAATTTTGTGTCCACAAATAGGTATGAGCTTCCCAGCTCTGGATTTTTCCAGATTCCCGTATTTTGGATTTTTTTGAAATCTCAATACCATTTTAATGATATTCATTTCCAGTCCATCAGTCCAAAAGTGAACTACCTGGCTCTAGAGGCTTGCGAAAACTGATTTCTCATACAGACGGACAGACGCTTATCCGTCATCGCTATTTATAAGGATCCAGAATATATATACTTCATGGGGTCCCATATTAATATTGTGGAAACTAATTGTGGAATGACAAACCTATTCATATTTTTGTAAAGGGTATTTATTTTTAGATACCGCTTTTGTTAATATGGTAATGATATTCCCATTAAGATTCAAAATTTTTTTAAAATATTTCAAGTATTTAATTCCATTTAAGTTTTAAATTAATGCAAATGTTGCCAAACTATGCAATACTTCCAGCACTAAATCCTCTTTTAATACCATCCTCGAGTGCTCTGGGTTTTATATTTATGAAACAACTCATCAGATTTACCTTATGAAAATAAACTTCACAATATGCAACAAATTACGAGAATTATATCACACACCCATACAAACGCACACACACACACACTCTTCTAAATCCTGCCTAAACTAGATTTTTAATTTCAGGAATTTCTGCTTCGAGCAACAGCCATTTTTAGCTCAAACAATGGAAGACATAAAACAGGACCTCCTGTTGCAGTTAAATTCAAATTCGTAATTAAAGCAGCCTTAATTGTAACACACAAACTCACCTTAAATTAAATTGTGTTATGCTGGGATCACATGTGGCAAATATTTGACAGAACAAATACAACCACAAAACACTACAATTTTTCAACAAAAAATGGCGTTGAAGTAACATTTTACTGGGAAAAATAGTGTTACTTTAGCCTGGATTCCTTAAGGTTTAAAATTTTAAACTATTATGACGAAGCTGAAATGTGCTCTGGTTTTCCCCTGAACTGCTCCTCCTCCTCCTCCAGCTTTTCCCCCCAAAAATATATATATTTTCTACACTTAGGTTAGGTTAAAGAGCCTGGCCGCAAAGTTAGCTAGAACTCGGAGCCCAAAACAGATCCATTGTGATGCCCAGGGGTCTAAGCCCTTTTTTATCTTGGACCAGCACTCAGGGGATGACCCCTATATATGCAATGCAATGCGCCGGAACTGAAAACGAGGGGATAGTATTGAAGGGACAGAAGAGAAGGTAGACAGTCGTTTTTGTAGCTATTTCAAACTTTCACTTCGCCGGCTAATTTTTGTTACAGGGCCGACGAAGGTGGGTGCTGTTACTCTGCTTTTTAGTACCTGATAGTGTCAGTCGCTGCCCATTATGTTCAGTGACCAGTGACTACGCCTTCATCATTGAAACAGGCTGGCAACAACTAACACAACCACGCACTAATGCTGATCAGAAGAATTCAACACAATATTTCATGACTCAGCACGGGCTCGAACTCACGAACCTCCGCTTCATAGTCTCGTGTTCTGCTACTTCAGCCAACAGCACCCACAATTCTTACAAATGTAGCACTGGTTTCTGAGAACCACCCAGAAGTTGTCACAAAGTCCGCCAGCGCAGCCAGTAATGCATCCTTGAGACAGTCTACACCCCGCAGGAAATGAGAGCCTTGATGGCTAAGCCTATGCTCTTGCACTGACTCCTCTTCTTCTTCTTCGTCGAAGCAGCCCCTGCACCGACCAATGTGCGGCCCAAATGTTCTGCCTTGCTCCCAGATCCCCGTCATGGCTGAAGTAGTAGAACATGAGACTGTGAAGCGAAGGGTCCTGAGTTCGAGCCCGCGCTGAGTCATGAAATATTGTGATTCTGATCAGCAATAGTGCGTGGTTGTGTTCGGTGTTGCCATCCTGTTTTCAATGGTGAAGGAATAGCACTGGTCACTGTCATCATGTACTAAAACCAGAGTAACAGCTCCCACCTTCGTCGGCCCTGTAGCAAAAATTAGCCGGTGAAGTAAAAAAGGTTGAAATAGCTACAAAAAAAACTGTCAATCATCTCATGTTTCCTAATCTATACCCTCAATACTATCCCCTCCTTTCTAGTTACGGCGCAATGCACTGCATTTGAAGGGGTCATCCCCTGAGTGCTGGTCAAAGATAAAAACAAGTAAAAGTGCTATATTCGGCTGTGCCGAATCTTAAATACCCTTCACAGCTGTACTACAAAATATTTCATGTACCAAAAAAAAAACTTTAATTTTCCCAACCCTGGAAGCGAAATTTTATTTATTTTATTTCTTATCAGTGCAAGTCTTCTTGAGGTATAAAGTAGTTTAATTTAAGAAAAATTTTAATTTTTTAACCATTTTGGCCACTTTCATGTACCATAAAATATTGCACTTGTCCAACCCTGGATTCGAAATTTTGATTTTTTTTTAACTTTTGATACCAATTTTGTTCTTCCTAAATTATAAGACAGTTTTAGTTAGCAAAAAAAAAAAACAACATCAGTTGCCTGTTTAATTACTTTTACGTACAAAAATATGCAATTTCCCACCCCTGGAAGCAAAATGTGAATTAAAAATTTTTTTTTTTTGGTCAATGCAAATCTTCATGAAGTATAATGAGGTTTTGTTAAAGAAAAACTTGAAATTTTTAAGAATTGTAGTTACTACATGTACTACATAATGGAATAGGCCGAAAAAAATTTTTCATTTCCCATCCCTGGAAAAAAAATTTTATTTTTTTAATTTTTAATAGACCATTGAGGCTTCCCAAATCAAGAAATAGGTTTAATTTACAAACATTAAAAAAAAATAATTGATTTTTGGTATAAATTTTGCGTCGAGAAATAGGTGTAAGCTTCCCAGCTCTGGCACCGTACTTCGGATCTTTCTGAATTTCAATAGCACTCTATTTAAGATCATTTCCAATCCAACGGTCCAAGAACGAAGTCTTTAGCATTTCTACGTGCAACGGAGAACCTATTTTACGTATGAGAGACAAGCATCGCTTTTTCGTCTGTTTTATTCATAAGTAGCCAGAATATTTATATATTTTACGGGGTCGCATTTTCATATTGTGGAAATTACACACTTCCACCTTTTTCGAGATTTCACTGAAAAAAGTGTAATTTTGATAGATTTCATATGACAAACATTTTGCATATCAGTTCTAATTAGTCAGGCGTCATTGTGTATCTCTGTCCACATTGTTTTCTATCAAAACGTAGGGTGCAATATAAGTAAATGAAATGGCTGCTTATATATCACATATGTTCCATTGTTTATTGCACTCATTGAAATAATAAAATATATCATTCTATTAGCCATCTTTTCTTTAAGTTTAACCTTTATGGCTCAAATAAAATGAATCGTAGGTTAGATACACATACGAGTACATAAACTCAAGAATATCATATAGGGTTTCCCTTTATTTTAGTTTTAAAATTACGTACCAGTTCGTTTTTTTTTTCTTGAAAATTAGATAGAGTGTTCAAATATATGCCAAATCTTATAAAATAAAGTACGTGTGAGTTTAAATAGCGTGAAAAATATAATTCACTTGCAAGTGAGAGAATGTGAGAGAGATTTGGAAAGTCCAGCAAATAAAATTATTATATTTTTTGTAGCTTAAAGCAAAATATATCACCTGCTGTGATTTTAATATATACATTTAATATATATATATATATATATATATATATATATATATATAAAACTAAGTAAAAACGTTATATTCCACCGGGTCAAATCTTAAGTACCCTCCAAATATTTAGTAAATAAATTTAAAATGTTTAACTCGGTAGAACAGTGTTTCTTTAAGACATCTCTGTACTTAATTTTATATCTCTATTTTGACAGTCATTCCGGGAAGGGGCCGTGGGAGACACGTTTCACCTCTGCAAGATCAGAGAACATGTCAGCTTCTTATAGGCTTAAGGAATACAAATTGTTTAATATTTACACTATTTTTGCATATAATATAGTACTTCAACGCCCACTAAAGGAGGCGGGGTTCAAAAATAGACCATATCATGTTTTCCACAGACGATCGTATGGGCATTGCTACACCGCCTTAGACTTCATCACTGATCAAGAATATATATACGTTATGGGGTCCAATTATTTTTAGGGGGTATTAAAACTGTATTTTGGCGGGGTCGCTCTGGCAAGGGCTATGGGGGAGACATTTCACCTTTGTCATAAAACTCTAAAAATAAATATTTGGGATAAATAATTAAATACAAAATTTAAAAAAATTTTTTTTTTGTTAGGATCATTTGGGTTGATTATATACAAAATTAAAATTTCTTTTTTTTGATAGGGTCATTTAGGGGCAAAGGGGGAGGAGGGGCTAGGTTAGATAAAGGTAGTCATAAAACTCTAAAAATAAATGCTTGGGATGATTATATACAAAATTAAAAAAAGAATTCTTTTTGTTGATAGGGTCATTTAGGGGCAAAGGGGGAGGAGGGAGTAGGGTAGATACAGGTAGTCATAAAACTCTAAAAATAAATGCTTGGGATGATTATATATAAAATTAAAAAAAAAATATTTTATTTTTTTGGTAGGGTCATGTAGAGGGTGAAGGGGGAGGAGGGGGTAGGGCAGAGTAGTACCAGGTTACGTCTCAGCTTCGTCAGTAAGGCTAAAAAATGTTATTTTTAAAGAATGTAGGCTTAAGTAAAACAATGTACAATATTTTTGCATATAATAACGCCCACTAAAGTGGGCGGGGTCTAATTTTTTTTTTTTATGGCTCCAAGTTTAAGGCGTTGGACCGTATTTGACATAAAAATATATCATTTGCTTAACAGAAAACCAAAAAACTTTAAAAATTATGTTGTTTTTTCTGGGTTGGTTTAGTTCTTCTTAGAGGAATTTTTTCCCCTCTGGCCTGATTCAGCCCATTTACGAACTCAACCTGTGCTATATTTCAAAAAATAACTCTGTACACAATTTCAAGGTCCTGGCTCTTTTCGTTTGTATTTTATTATGATATCCACAGGCGGGGTGGACGGATATGGGTAGATTATTTTATATTTCATCACGGATCAAGAATATATATACTTTATGGGGTCTTAAAGGAATATTTCACTGCGTTACACACGGAATGAAAAAGTAAATATACCCTCCAATTAATTTTTGGAGGTACAAAAAAAAACTGAAGAAAACAGAAAAATATTTTGTGACAAAATATTTTACTCTTCTTATTATTAAAAAAATATGCAATCATTAAAAATAACCGAGTATGCGTATATATTTACTGGTACTCCCTACCACATGTTGTATCCTTATCAAACATCTTTGGAATGTGCTCACACACGCACACACACGCACACAAATGCTTTCGGTCTATGGAAATAAAGCAAGTGGATGTGCTAAGAAATAGGCACAAGTTAATACGTTTCGTTAGTTATATAAATAACAGAATGAAAGAAGCGTCTTTAAATACAGTCGGCTTTGGTTATAACGAATAATTTTTTTTATTACAATAAGACCACTTAAGATTTTAATACCGATCATATAATATATATCTCAGTATCATGTGTTCGAAATTTCTTAAGCAATAGAACCACTTATTATACATTTCAGCCAATATGGTCATTCCAATTCTGATTTCCACAAAATTTACTCGTATATGGGACCCTATAATATATCTATAACATGATCTGAGTCCTTATGAAAAGGGAAGTCTAATAAGCGATGTCCATCTGTCCCCTAGAAGTTCGAGAGTCTTAATTCTTGCACGGATTTATTGAAAATGACCTCAAACAGACTGCTATTGAAAATTAGTCCTCAAATCCAAATTGTGGTTCCAGAATTGGAACTTCAAGAAAAATTTAATTGGAAGTCAAAATTAAGCATTTTGAAAGGGCAAGCAATTTGTTTTAGTTTTCTTATAAATTTTATTAACGGCAAGTGATTTACAAAATAAGTCCTTAAATTGTATGCGTTATTATACCTTCCAAAAATGAATACGAGAATATAATCACCTTGTCAGTCCGAGTGTAAGGCAACAAAATATCTCTCTAAGACCCCATAAAGTTTTAATATTATTGATCAGTGATGAAATCTAAGACGATCTGGCCATATCCGTCCGTCCATCAGTCGAAATCACGATTCAGTCCCAACAAAAAGAGCCAGACCCTTGAAATTTGAGTACAGAAATATTTTTTGAAGGATAGCACAGGTCAAGTTCGTAAATGGGCTAAATCGCGCCAGAGGGAAAAAAGTTCCCCTAAGAAGAACTAAACCAACCTCTGAAAAACAAAATAATTTTTAAAGTTTTTTTTTCGTAATTCAGTTAAGCAAATGATATATTTTTATGTCAAAGAATTTCAAACGCGTTAAACTTGGAGCCATAAAATAAAAAAAATTAAATTTTTGGACCACGCCTCTTTTAGTGGGCGTTATTATATGCAAAAATAGTGTAAAAATTTAACAAACTGTTTTACTATTTTTCATGGCTTGTAAATGTTTTCACAAAATGCTCAAAAAATTTATTGAATATGGATTTTCATAAAAATAAAACTTCACTGTTTTCGTTTCATCAGAACATACGTTACGTCATAACATATTTAACTTCACAGCTAAATACGTTGTTCCGTAACTGCTTACGTCAAAATATGTTTAAGTCGGCATATTTATTTTCACGCACGTAATAAATTTTACATTTAATTATCCCAAATATAAATTTTGAAAGTCTTATGGCAAAGGTGAAATATCTCCCCAACGGCCCTTGCCAGAGCGATCCCTACAAAATACAGTTTTAATGCCCTCCAAAAAGAATTGGACCCCATAAAGTATATATATATTCTTGATCAGTGATGAATTCTAAGACGGTCTAGCAATGCCCATGTGGAAAATATGTTATAGTCTATTTTTGGACCCCGCCCCCTTTAGTGGGCGTTGACGTACGATATTATACAAAGCAAGTCAGTCCCACCAAGTTTAACATTTTAAATTTATTTACTAAATATTTGGAGGGTATTTAAAATTCGACCCGGTCGAATATAACGTTCTTACTTGTTTTTGCCTAAAACGTTGTGCAAAAATATCCAATTCATCTTAGCCAGTCCTTATAGTTGTTACACATCACAATACTCGTACTTCCCTTATTGACTACTACAGTTTCAGTGCTAATGTGTTGTCTGTTGGATACATGAATCTCTTCATATCTGGATATCTTTTACATTTTATTTATGCTGTTTTCCTTTCTCTCTTTCTTTCTATGTGTCGACGATTTCGCAAACAAATCTTAGGTAAGCAAAAGTACACAAATATGTTTGTTCCTTTGGATATATTTGAGTCTAATATTGTGTGTTTAATTTGTGTGTGTGTGCGTGTGTGTATATGTGACCTATTCAAATGACATTCGTACTCTGATATGTTGACTTTGAAAATGAAGAAGTTAAGGCTAAGGGTAGTAGAATTGTGCTTTACAGCTTTCAGTATCGTTAAGGAAAATGTGACATTTTAAATATGAAAATAAGGTCAAGATTTTATTTCGACTATTAAACGCACTGAACTGAAAAAGTGAACCTTCTGGATGAGCAAAATGCCAAACCCTGCACACTCTGACTAAACTGTTAGCTTTGTTTCAGATTAGCCTGCCTCAAGAGAAACGTCCTGCACGGGTATTAAAACAATAACCTGATGTTAGGTTGATACAGTTCTCGTATTCAATTTCCTAATAAAATTTGTTTAAATAAGAACTGCTATCATATTCAATTAAGCCACCACCTAATAAGTGGTGACAAACACAATACACATGAGCACTGGTAATGAAAGTGTTGCGGCTTTCGAAAACATCTGTTCTGCTCTGCAGTGTAAGTTGAATAACTAACAAATTTCGAACAGTTAGGCTATAAATCTTAATTCAATTTAAGTCCTGATTTTAGTTTCACAGTATTTTGGAGCCAAGACTTCTCTGTGGAACCAAATTAGACGCTATAGTGTTAGTGGTAGTGTTTCAAATAAATAGGAAGAAATTGTAGTTCTTATTTATTTAGACGCCAAAACCTCAAATATTGATGAATAGATCAGAGATCATCTAACCGTCGTCGTAACATCGTAAAAATTTAATATTTAAGGAATACAATTTGTTAATTATTTCTGCTATATACAAATTTTCTGGCTCCAAGTTCAACGCATCGGACCTTCTTTGATATAAAAATGTATCATTTACTTAAAAAAATTACAAAAAATATATTATGTAGAGGTTGCTTTAGTTCTTCTTAGGGGAACTTTTTTCCTTCCAGGCTGATTCAGCGCACTTACGAATTTAACCTGTGCTCGCCTTCAAGATTTATCTGTACCAAATTTCAAGGGTCTGTCTCTTTTCGTTTGGACTGAATCTTGATTTCCACAACTGATTAAACACATGCATTCCATTTCTGTATTCGCGTAGTCGGCAGCCTGCTGCCGTGAATGTGTTTAATGCATAACAAGAAAATACTTACATGAGCGTTAGCAAGGCAGGTTGTTGTCCTTGCTACTTTTGAGGATGCAGGGAAATTGAATTAATTTCTCTTATTGAATTCGATTAAGATTTACCAGGCAATTGTTCGAAATTTTTGTTTTAAATTCACAATGACATGATATATATTCCAAGGCATAAGGGAAAGACAACATCAGCTTATAATTATTGAATATACAAACCACAGCAGAACAGCTGTCGCTACATTTTCATCATCAGTACTCATCTGTATTTTGGTCGTCACCACTTATCAGGTGGCTTAATTGAACATGAAACAGTTTTTATTTACAAAAATTCACAAAATGAAATTTTTTTTTAAAATAAAAGTAACCAAAAAGGCAACAACTAATTTTTTTGCTACTTAAAACTATTTCATAATTCATAAAAAAAAAATTGCTATCAAAAATTTCAAAAAATCAAACATTTTAATTCCAGGGTTAGACAACTACAATATTTTGTAGTACATGAAAGTGACCAAAATGGTTAAAAATTTTAAGTTTTTCTTAAATAAAACTATTTTATACCTCATTAAGATTTGCATTGGTGAAAAAATAAATAAAATAAAAATTTCGCTTCCAGGGTTCGGAAATTTAAATTTTTTTTGGTATACAAAAGAGGCCATAAAACTTCCTCTATTTGGTTTTTTCATAGAATTGAACCTATTTTATGCTTTAGGAAGAATTACATTCGTATAATAAATAAAGAAAATTAAAAATTCTATTTCAGGGTTCGAAAATCGATATATGTTTGTTATATAAAAAATCTTTGTTAAATAAAAGTTAATATTTTAGTTTTTTTAGTGAACTAAACTCATTTTATACTCCAGGAAGAATTAAATTGGTACTAAAAACCAAAAGATTTGGAAAAATTTTTGGAAAGTCGAATTTTTTTTTTTATATATAAAAGTAGCCATTTAAGTTCTTAATTTTGATTTTTTTAGTGAATTAAACTTTTTTTATTATACCTACTTCAAGAAGAAATATATTTGTGTAACAAATAAAAAATTTTAAAAATTCTAATCCAGGGCTGGAAAGTTCGTAATTTTGTTTGTGAACTAAACTTATTTTATACTTTAGAAAACATTAAATTGGTATAAAAAAAGAAAAAAGAACTAGCTAAAGCCCCTTAATAATCAATTTTGACCTTTTTGGTAAATTTGGGGAAAAATCGACACGTATAAAATTCAAAAATTTTGTGTTAAACAACAGATTCCTAAATATATAAAATAAACCCAAAGAAAATTTGATATTCGATTCCAGTGTTAGAGAACGTATTTTTATTATATTTAATTTTTTTTCCTGAATAAAATTTATTTGCTTTTTTTTAGAAAGAAAGGAGCAATACATTTGTGAAGGCTATTTGAGACTTGGTACAGCCGTTATATTCGGCTGTTACTTGTTCAATTTAAAAAATTCAAACCAAATAAGTTTGACTTAGGTATGATGGGACAAAAAATTCAGAAAAATGGGACATGAAGAAAAATAATCAAACGGTAACACGGGTATTATAACAATAACATGTTAACATCAGGTTGATACAGTTCTCGTATTCTTTTTCACAATAAAATTTGTTTAAATAGGAACTGTTATCACATTCAACTAAGCCACCTAAAAAGTGGTGACAAACACAATACACATGAGCACTGATGATGAAAGGGTTGCGTCTTTCGAAAACAGCTGTTCTGCTCTGGTGTGTAAGTTGAATAAAACTGATGTTGGCTTTCCTTTGTGCCTTGGAATATTTATCATGTCTTTCTGAGATTTAAAACCAAATTTCGAACAATTAGCCTATGAATCTTAATTCAATTTAATATAAAAAACAAATAGTTTAAAAAGTTTTATTGCTGTAAAATGTTGTTCGTCACTTGAGTTTGATTAGTGTGAAGGGAAATCTCGCATCATATTAAAATTGCTAAATTCGATTAATAGGGAAAACGTAGAAATGCTGCTGCATAAATACACCGTGTCGTTTGGTTGCAGGTGTGTGGCCTGTACAGTTATTATGGTTTTTGAAATTTAAAAGGAAATACAAACACTTTTCTCCACTTGCATGCCTTCATCAGCCATCAGGGATATTCCTGCCGTTGTCCTGGTTGTTATTGTTTTTTTTTTTTTTTTAGCTCTTCCAAAGGAAATGAGCGTTGTTGTGTTAAGATTTAGTTGTAGTGTATTATCATCATACACTCGTAACTCGGGCATATTCGCGTAAAATAAAACTTAAAAAATATGAAATCATGTCAAAAAGCTGTCACTTGTGTTGCATGTAAATGCTACATCATGTCTGCTAACAATCAACCAGAGAAAAAATGCAACTAAATGGGGCAAACAAAGAACGAAAGTTAGTGTCATTGTGCTACACGTTACCTGTTTTTTTTTATTACTTGTTCTTATCGGCATGGCGAAATGTGTGTGCGTGTGTGTATGGCGCAAGTAAGGATCACATGTGAACTAACGGAGTAGCTTGTATGCTGCTGGTATTTGTGCTGTACAACGGTGTACGAGTATTTTTTTTTTATAGAATTTTTTTTACATTTTCAAAAATTTCTATCTCATGCACAGTGTGTTATTTAATCGTCTGCTAAATGGTGGGAATTTATGGCTGGCAGATTTAAAAGATATTTTCTTTTTAATAAAAAAAGGTTCAGATGGTAAATGGATTCGCATTTATAAAGGCACAATTTTAAAGGGATCACAACATTATATAGTATTCGATGATATTGTCCCGGTTTAGGAGTAATCTTTATAGAGAGTCAAAGCTGACAGGCAGATTTCTAATATTAACAAGAACGTTATATTGGACCGGGCCGAATCTTAAATCTTAAGTACATAAGAACTTATTAAAATATATTATGGGAGCGGAGACACTTTTCTATCAGCATAAGAAAGCAATTTAAGACCTTTTTGCAGTTAATATTTTATATGAACACGTTTTAGTACGGGACTTCCTTTAAGAAATGTCTGTGCCGAATTTTAAAACTCTATTTTGACAGGGTCTCTACGGGAAAGGACATGGGGCCGGCATCTCACCTTTGCCGTAAAAACTTAATAAGTAAATTTTTGGGGTAATTAATTAATTTAAACATTTTTTTTGTGATAAGGCCGTTTAGAAGGCAAAGGTGGGGGGGGGGGGTAGGATAGGGAAAGATCAGAGAACATCTGGGCTTCGTTTAAAAATTTAATTTTTAAGAAATCTAGGCTTAGGGAATAAAATTTTTGCACATAATAGCTTAAGTCAACGCCCACTAAAGGAGGCGGGGTTTAAAAATGGATTTTTCTGGCTCCAAGTTCAAATTTTTAGTTCTTCTTTGTCATCCAAGATATATCATTTGCTAAACAAAATTACAACAACAAAAACTTTTAAAATAAGGTGGTTTTTTAGAAGTTGGTTTAGTTTTTCCTAGGAGAACCTTTTTACCCCTGGTCCAATTTATCCCATTTACTAAGTCGAACTGTGATATTCTTTGAAATTTATTTATACCATTTTCATTTGAACGCAATCGTAATTTCCAAAGACTGGTGAACGAACGGACGGACATGGCCAGATCGTCTTAGATATCCTCACTGATCAAGAATATATATACTTTATGGGGTCTTAGAGCAATATTTCGCTGCGTTACACACGGAATGAAAGAGTGAATACTTGCTGCTTTTATTTTTTTAGAGGGCCCCACAAATACAAGCTGCCATGAAAATTGCAACTCTGAAAACGTTTGTAAATCCTCTCTGAGTGTGAGAGTTGACTCGATTGGTTCTGATGAAACACATGACAAAGTTTCTATCTCTACATATATTTCACATATATGTTTGTGTGTGTCAATCGCAAAGCAGCTCTGAGTCAGTCAACATCAAGCGCCGTTGGCCAGCAATTTTCAAGCACCGAGGCCATTCATCGTTTATTCTCTTTCGAGAGTTTTACGTCTCACTCGCACTAGTTAACTTCAACACCTCAGATAACTGTATAGATTTACAGTTCTTCGGAGGAATTTTCCGTAATTAACTAACGTTCCTACTTTCTATATGGAGGCGTAGGTCTTGTACAGTCAGTCACAGTAACGGATAAAATACGGATTAGAAATATCGCCGACATATGGTCTCAGTCACCTGTGATCATCTGTGCACAGGTACTTTCCAAATTTACTTTACAAAGTATTTTTTATACAAATGTTTTCGTGTGGGTTCAAATGAATTTGTGTTTTGTTTTTAATGTACTATTAAGATAAGAATTTTTCACTCGGACTCGAGTTCAAATCTGCAATCTGCAAGTCATTTTTTTACGAATTTTTATTAAACTCAAGTAATTTTCTATTACGAAAGGAATATTTAAAATATATTTTCTAATCATCAGCAAACACATAATTTCTGATTTCGAGACCTCTACACCATTTCATCAACGTTTGCAGATTTGAACTTGAGCCCGAATAAACAAAAAATGTTTAAAATAAGAAAATAACTTTGTACTTTTTAGAATGAACTGCATTTTTCATAATGAATTGCACTTTTCATAATAGGATGCACTTTTTTATGATGATTTGCACTTTTTATGATGACTTTCACTCTCTATGATGACTTGCACTTTTTATTATGACTTGCACTTTGCATAATGACTTGCACTTTTATGATGACTTGCACTTTTTACGATGTCTTGCACTTTTATAACCAATTTCACTTTTAAAAATGACTTGCACTTTTAATAATGACCTGCACTTTGTATAATGAATTGCACTTTTTATAATGACTTGCACTTTTTATGATGACTTGCACTTTTTATGATGACTTGCACTTTTTACGATGACTTACACTTTATATCATGACCTGCACTTTTTATGATAACTTGCTATTTTTAGAATGAACTGCATTTTTCATAATGACTTGCACTTTTTATAATGACTTTCACTTTTTATAATGAATTGCGCTTTTCATAATGACTTGCACTTTTTTATGATGACATGCACTTTTTGTGATTAGTTGTACTTTTTATGATGTCTTGCACTTTTATAACGAATTCCACTTTTAAAAATGACTTGCATTTTTCATAATGACTTGCACTTTTTATAATGAATTGCACTTTTTATAATGGCTTGCACTTTTTATGATGACTTTCACTTTTTATCATCACTTACACTTTTTATCATGACTTGCACTTTTTTTGATGACTTGCACTTTTCATGATGACTTGCAATTTTTTATAATGACTTGCACTTTTTATGTTGACTTACACTTTTTATCATGATTTGCACTTTTAATAATAACTTGCACTTTTTAGAATGAATTGCATGTTTCATAATGACTTGCACTTTTTAGAATGAATTGCATGTTTCATAATGACTTGCACTTTTTATGATGACTGGCAGTTTTTATGATGACTTGCACTTTTTATATTGACTTGCACTTTTTATGATGACTTGCACTTTTTATGATGACCTGCCACCTGTTATGAAGATTAATAACTTCGAAAAATACATATTTATTTTAAATTTAAACATGACATTTTGCAAAATCGAATAAACAACACCACTGTGCAGCATATTAAATGCATTCACGAGCATTTGCAAGACACGTAACAGTGGAACAATTTATACGACTGCAAGTGTATAAAAAAAACCATTTTGTATGTAAAGTTTGTTTATACTCGCAGATGAATGCGAAGTCAATGTTGTTGGATTGTGGCACTTGTGGTAGACCGCATAACCACCCACATGCAAATATTGGCTGCAAACGTTTACTGAGTATTTGTGTGTGTGTGACCCTCAATATTATTTAAATACAATTTAGACATGATGACTTAAAGTTAATAAAAGAAACATTTATAAGCATAAAGATAAATAAGCATTTTTAAATGCGCTATAAAATACTAATGGAGATCGAACATTCTGGTGCTTTTGTGGATAAATTACATTTTTTTCAAACTAAATTATCAGAATTTGGTATTGTTATTATTTCGTTAAACGATTCGTGATGATTTGTGATATATTACTGAACAGAAACGTCAACACAGTTGGACGTTTTCAGTTGTCAAATTGGAGTTATCGATCACGACTAAAAGAATAACACAGTGAAATAGAAAAGAGCTGTTAAAGAATCTAAAATGAGAGCATAAAATTTACCAGCATCTGCATAATTAATGTCAAATCCGACTTAGCCAACTGTTTAAATAACGTTTTTTTTGTCTTGTATTAAATTCCTTTCACCCTGGCAAAAGTGGAAAAATTGAATAAAGAACGCTGATAAGATGGCGTAGCGGCCTCAAAATCAGTACTGATCCGTTCTGCTGGTTTGATGATTATTGAAAAATATTCTTAATATTCCAATCTTAATATAAAATAATAAATAGAATTTGAACAAATTCATTTATTAATAAAAAATAAAAAAATTATTTGCAGTCTTGCAGATTCGAACCCGGGAAAATAAATAATTTATATAAGAAAGTTGGACTAATAAAATTCAAACATAATTTCCTTATACCGATTTGAGGTATAGAAAAAAGCAAGTGCCACTTTAATAATTATTACCAATAATTTGCCAATAACCAGAAAAAATAAGCCCACACAAGCGTCAAAGTAACACTCTACTAAAGAATTCCAATCGTGCGTCTCGTATGGAAAAGTGCATACAAATAGCAGACTCTCTAAAATACTTGACACTCGTTGCAACTACATGTTGCAAATTTATACAAAAGCACATAATGTACGAATCTGCATACTTGAATTTATGAAAAAAAAGTGCACATCCCAACAGATCCTTGTTTATACTGCGAATTCATAATAATATTTTAATGCAACATGTGCACAGCATTGAGCAGGAGCAAAGTTGCTCCTCTTCCAGTGCATACAGAAGAGATAAACAGGAATGAAAGGAGAAATTATGCATACAAATAAAAAAGGATTATTACGTTCTTAACATCTGTAAAACTACTCCTACATACATGAGAGCATGTGTGTGCGTGCGGTTGTTATTGCTGCTGTTTCAACTACTTTATATGCCATTTTTTTGTTGTTGCTGTTGTTATTGATGTTACATAATATTTTGCTGCAGTAGTGAGTGTGAATATGTGTGTGAGTGTGTGTGTGTGTGTGTGAACATTAATGCGAAAAACCTATTTTGTGCACAATATTTATGCACTTTTTTTTAAATATTTGCATATATTTTGTTAGCTACGGGTATGAAAAAAAAGAACTAGAAGAACACATCAAAAATTAGTATTTGATGTAGTATTGGGTGTTTTTTATCGAGGTATAGAACTTTAAGTTGGCATCACTTTTTTAACTGGCGGCCATTTTGTCAGCTGTCAAGTGATTAATATTTAGTTTGGTTTGCCATTTCATCATGAACAGGTTGACAAAAGAACAACGCTTGCAAATCGTGCAAATTTATTTCGAAAGTAATGGTTCAGTTCGCGAAGTTTACCGCAAGCTCCGTCCATTTTATGGATCCATGGTTAACCATGGATCGTTTTCGCACATGAGACCCTTGAGACGCCATTACATCCACAAAAACTGACTGTTTGGTGTGCTCTATGGGCTGGTGGAGTCATTGGGCCATACTTCTTCCGAAATAATGCTGGAGAGTCAGTTACCGTTAATGGAGACCGGTATAGAGCCATGATAACCGACTATTTTGTTCCCGAATTGGATGGCATGAATGTGGATGAGTTGTGGTGCCAACAAGACGGCGCTACATGCCACACAGCGCACGTCACAATCGATTTATTGAAGGAAACATTCGATGAGCGCATAATTTCGCGGAATGGACCTGTCAATTGGCCACCAAGATCGTGTGATTTAACACCATTGGATTATTTTCTTTGGGGATATGTGAAGTCGCTCGTCTACGCCAACAAACCAGAAACGTTAGGGGACTTGGAAGCCAACATTCGTGGCGCTATTGCCAACATACGGCCCCATATGCTCGAAAAAGTGGTTGAAAATTGGACCTGTAGAATTGGCTTTATTCGAGCCAGCCGCGGCGGCCACATGCCCGAAATCATATTTAAACATTAATGGCATAAAATTATCCTTCCAATAAAGCCAAATTGATGGACATTAAAACGATTTTCTTGTGTTTTATTTCAATTCGAAGTTCTATACCTTTAAAAAAACACCCTGTACAAGGAGAAGAAAAAAAGCAGCAGTTTTCAAAGTTAGACAGCAGATATGTATTGTAATAGATATTGTTTGATGTATTATTTGAAAAAAATAAATTGTAAATATGTAACAAATTGTATTATTTAATCCTACAGTAATTGAAAATTAAATTTTTAAGCTCTTAAGATGAAGATAAGAGGTTCTCGGATCTATATTTAATCTATCCCTCCATCCGCCTTTGACTAAATGACCTTTTTTTAAAAAAAAAAAAAAAATTGTACACTTAATTAAACGAAAAATGTATTTTTTATAAAGATAAGATGTCTGCCCCACAGCCCCTCAAACAGGGACCCTGTCAAAATAGAGTTTTAAAATTGGACACAGAAATGTCTTAAAGGAACTCTGACCCCCAGCAGGTTAAACCTATTTAATTTATCTCAGTCCCTTTTTGTGTGCGTTGATAATGGCTCTATTCGTCAAACTCATCGTGCACTCCTTCCATTTGATGGCGTACATAATCTTCCTTCAGAGCGGCCAATTCGAAGAACAAGTATGAAGAAAGTTTTACGTCAGCACCTGTCCACAAGGTACCTCATCCGCCGATGTGCTCAACATAGTGCGAAATTGGGTATTCACCACCACCACCCCCGTGCAACTTAGCGGCCTCACCTAAGCGTCCATTGAGTCACCTAGGTGGCAATTTTTAGAACATGATAGGGTAATGTTCCAAGCCCTAAGACCTTGCTAAAGTGTTCGATCTTATCTAGAAGATCTTAGTTACCCCAATAGAACCTCATTTGTTGATCCACAACAACAACACATAGATTTTGCTATTATCAACCGGACCGAAGCCCAACCGTATAGATCGGTCATCAGTCCTCATCGGACTAATCTTCCACCGATTGGTATCAACCATAAACCACCACCCGAAGGAGACCTCACCAATATTCAGTAACAGTAAACTGATGGGCCAGTACTGGATCCCGTGGCACCAGTTTAGTCTAGTGGTGAAACCGCGAAAGCCAAACCAGTGTAGGTTCTATTAACTTTCTATTGACTCCAGTTTCGGTTTTACCCAAACTTAGGCGCCATTACACCTGTTATTTCTTACTCAGACACGTAGGCGAACCTACTTCTTTTAGATTCTTATATACACATCCGTTCCACTGTTATTTAGTGATTGAGCAGTAGCATATAAGTTTTAAGGAGCTACCTGTAAAAGTAATGTCTGAAAAGCAGAGTAACCTCACAATTCGAAGAACAATAGATCGTTTTCGTACCACATTTACTCTTACTGATCAGGTGCATCCCGTGTGACACCGAACAGTGCGCACTGAAGAAACTGTAGCCAGTGTACAGGAAAGCATTGAATACGTCGCCGTTCTCAGCAACTGGTGTTGTGTCCTTCCACTTTATGGAAGATTTTGCTCGTTGTGGAAAATTGGTGTTCCAGATTGCGCCTTCCACGCGCCAGCCTTGGCGGCCACATGACAGAAATTATATTTAAGCATTAATTTCATAAAATTTTCTTTCCTCCCACTGATATTAAAAATATATATTTCCTTGTTTTATTGTGATTTAAATTTGTGTCACTCTATAAAAAAACACCCTTTATAAACTAATCCATATACATATCTCATCTTTGCAATGGTACATAAAACATGCATTAAACTTTAACAGTTCTGTTTAAATGTTACTACTGGGGCGTATGATTATTATATTTCATACAATTGAATTTATATTAATCATACGTGCAGTGGTCTACTTTAATATAAAATTCTAGTGTCAAGAGCAGGTTTTTAGACAACACAAAATTAATCTCACTTACATATGGTTGTATATTCATATTAGTGATGTGCGAATATTCATATTCGAATTGGCGAGTATTTTGTCGTTTTTAGATTATGGCATTCGTACTCGCCATTTAGGCGAATAGTTTAGAAGCAAAATGTAACCAATAATGGGAAAGTCATAAGGAAATTCTTTTAAATGACTAAACAAATTTTGTGAGAATTTCAAAAGTTACTTTATTTTAATTCAAACTAGAAATAATAGCAAATATTTAAAATTCTTTTGGTTTTTTTACCTCTTTTTAATTATTATTATACTCTAATATTTTTAAGCTTAAGGTCTCTTTATTTTTACAGAAAATACATATATTATTTTTCAATATTTCGTCACTTCTTTGTGTGACTTCTTCAGGAAATTAATTATTTTATTTGATTTGAAAAAATTTTTGTTTAATATTTTAAACATTATCATGTCCTAAATGCCTTGCAACCACCTTAAACATACTTATACTTGGGTATAAGTCCTTAACCCTACGGTCAATGACCTTACCTTTTCCAATTTAAAAATGCTCTCAATTTTGTAATAATGAAGATAGGGTGTTGAAACTCTACATGCCATCTTGAAATTTGGCATAAATATATTTTGAAGCTTAGAACAGGTTAAGTTCGAAGATGGGCTAAATCGGGCAAGAGGGAAAAAGTTTCCCTAAGAAGAACTAAACCAACCCAGAAAAAACAACATAATTTTTAAAGTTTTTTGGTTATTTTGTTAAGCAAATGATATATTTTTATGTCAAATACGGTCCAACGCCTTAAACTTGGAGCCATAAAATAAAATAAAAATATTTTTTGACCCCGCCCACTTTAGTGGGCGTTATTATAGGCAAAAATAGCATAAAAATTTAACAAATTGTTTTACTTAAGCCTACATTCCTTAAAAATAACACTCTTAAGCTTTAATGACGAAGCTGAGACGAAACCTGGTACTACTCTGCCCTACCCCCTCCTTCCCCTTCGCCCCCTAAATGACCCTATTAAAAATAAATATACATATGTTTTATTTTGTGTATAATCATCCCAAGCATTTATTTTTACAGTTTTATGTGTATCTGTTTCTGCCCTACCCCCTCTCCCCCTTTGCCCTCTAAATGACCCTATCAAAAAAAAAAAGAAATTTTAATTTTGTATATAATTATCCCAAGCATTTATCTTTAGAGTTTTATGACAAAGGTGAAATGTTTCCCCCACAGCCCTTGCCAGAGCGACCCCGCCAAAATACAGTTTTTATAGCCTCCAAAGAGAATTGTGATGAAGTCTAAGACGGTCTAGCAAAGCCCATACGTTCGTCTGTGGAAAACATGGTATTGTCTATTTTTGAACCACGCCCCCTTTAGTGGGCATTGACGTACGATATTATATAAAGGTACTCTGCCACCAAGTTAAACATTTTAAATTCACTTACTAAATATTTGGAGGGTATTTAAGATTCGACCCGGTCGAACATAACGTTTTTACTTGTTTATTCTTACACTTTCACTAATAAAAATTGTTTTATTAGTGAAATGCTTCCATTCAAAATTTGCTGCTCTACTGTTAATTCCACAAGCCAGGGGAGCAAGTACAAACCGAAAGGAAAAGTTTATTTATATTTTAATAAAAACCCGTAGGTTCTTCTTCCTCCCACTTCATCTATCTGGCTCATCTTTAAGTTTATCGTTTAATAACTCCATGACAAATTCCTAATAAAGCAGTTTCTAATTTGTACAACAACTGCATATTTTATGTGTAACAAACTTCCGGAATCATGAACAAAAGCAAATTTCAAATGAAACAAGAAAAAAAAGAACTACGGAACGATAAAACAAAACTTTGCTGTCTTCCATTTTAAGCTGCAAGGCTTTTGCATAAAAAATTACTGTTTGCCACTTGCATCTCTCAACACATTGAGTTCATCAATTGCAAACTTTTACAAAAGGATTTCCATGCACCCAGAGCTTTAAGGTGGTCACATTAAGATTTGGCAGCCAAGACTTAAAGTGTATACAAACTTAAGTGGCTTAAGCAAATATCCCCCAATGAATTAATTACTTAAAAGAAATTTCTGTTAGCAAATATATTTATGAATCTCAACAAGCTGTCCCTTAAATACTCTCAGTGTATTATTTTTAAACTCTTAATATTTAAGTGAAATTCGTGTTTTATTTTCGTTTACAATTTTCCTTTGGAATTTCCATCATACAACGCCAGCTAAGTAACATCGACTATAACCCTGGGCACTTTTGCAATTAAAGCGAAATTTTTGGGGTTTTGTAAAGGCCACACACACACACAAAAAAATAAATTTGAATAAAAAATTTTGCCAACAAAAAACTTGTGCTAATAAATGGATGAAGCAGCAAACATTTTGGCACAACTTTTACATTTACTTTTGCATTTCGTATACCCAGGGGTGTTGTTTGATATAGAAAATTGTTGTGTAATTAAACACAAATTGCATTTTAATTAGATATCATGGCTTGAAAACGCACAAACAAACAAAAATAAAAGGGATATAAATTTCATCGCGTTGTACGAACCTTTGAAATGAACTGATAGACAACTTGGGAGAGAAAGTTAATTATGTTTTGAATTTTAATTTCCAAATGTATTTAATTTAAATGAAGTACTCGTATACGAGTAATTCAGCAAGGCCAAGTTAACGTTTATTTTAACGTTAACTTGCTGTAGTGTGGACCCGGATCTCAGGGAAATTTGAAGGCCTTAGAACATGTGTAACATTAAAGTCTTGCAGTGTTGCGTCACTAAGTCCGTCATATGCAAAATGATTCTTTACATGCCTCCTGTGATGAAAACTTTCAATTCCAGATAAATAAAATTTTCAACTTCCCGCTAAGAGTATTGGAAATTTTCCAAAAAACGGGAAGTCACTGATTTTACCCACTTTTGAAAAAATCGAGTTTTCATCAGATCTCGACCTTTTGAGTTTCTAGGAAGCTTTTCTCACTACTACTGAGAAGCCGTCACTATGTCTATATGTACCCTGCCAACATTTTCTATCGCGGAAGTGACTCAGAAGTGACGCTAAGAAGTTGAAACTCATCGTCTGCGATACCATTTTCTCATCGTAGAAGCGTCTTCCGTATTGAGAAGTTGTACCCCCGGAAGTAACTTCAAGAAGTCTCTTCTGCGTTACTTCAAGAAGTCACTTCTGCGTTACTTCAAGAAGTCACTTCTGCGTTACTTCAAGAGGTCACTTCCGGAAGTCGAATTTTTATCCTCAACATAATAAAAGTTGTTTTATTCATAATACGAGTAACAACAAATAATTCATTCATAATGACTATGGGATAATTATCAAATTATAAAATAATTAACAATTATGTAAAAACTACAACAATAACAAAACAAAGTCACACTTTACCACTATCACAGCAAAAGACAAAAATAACTAATCTCGATACTGTCGAAAACTTCTTTTTGCATTCTTTTCATTTTTAAAATTTTATTTTGCGGTCATTGCGACTTTGCCAGAAGTGCATAGTGTTGTTTTTGTTTATTATATCCTTAACGGCACATGTCATTTTCGCCTGGTGTTGTAAACAAGAAACTATCTTCCAAACGTCATCTGTATGATTAAAAGACGACTGCAATGTAAATTGTTATTGTGAAATTCAAACGATCTTCCAATTAACGTCTGGAAGTGAGTAAGACGTAACGCCTTTGACGATGGACGATGAAAGAAACTTCCAAATGTTGGAAGGGTATAATTGTGTGTGTGAGTGTATTTGTGTGTGTGTGTGTGTGTGTGAGTATGTGTGAGTATGTGTGTAGTATCCAACCAAACTAGTCGTGTTTCAAAGATTTCTTCGAAGTCTCAATTTCTTATGAATTGGCAGGGCTTCAGACCAGCAGATTTCCAGAAATAGCAAAAAAAAGAACTGCAAATAAATTTTTTAAGTGTTCTTTTTCTAGAATAACTTTTAAACGGCTTTTCCGATTCTAATTCTAAAAACCAAACAATTCTTGACAAACGAAAATCTCAGCGGGCCCTACAAACAGTATTAAAATAGGTTAACGCCTTCGTGAGAAGGCGTCAAATTCGAAAAATTCGATTTTTTCAAAACACTCCGAACTTATACAGGGTCCGCCAAATAACTTTTTTTTTGAAAATGCTAAAAAAAACTACTGAATATTTTTTCAAATTTCTTTTTTTATTTGAAAGTACAATCCTTCCGGTTAATAATGGAAAATAATTTCATTCAAATGGCTGCCTCGGTTGGCCATGCAGTAGCCTGCCTACACGATCGGTCCAATTTTTAAGCACATTATCGATTGTGTGCCTCTGTATTTCACCAATGGCTTCACGAATATTGTCCTTTAAAGCGTCAATTGCCTCTGGCTTGTCAACGTAACACTTATCTTTGACGGCGCCCCACAAATAATAGTCCAACGGTGTCAAATCCCAGCTCCGAGGTGGCCAAACGACATCAGCTCTGCAGCTGATAATGCGTTCCTCAAAAACAGGGCGCAAAACATCGAGTGTAGCTTCGGCTGTGTGGCACGTAGCGCCGTCCTGTTGAAACCAAATGTTGCCAATATCCTCCTCTTCAATTTTTCTGAACAAAAATTCGTTCAACATGGCCCGATAACGATCGCCATTGACTGTAACGGCCACTCCTGGCTCATTTTCGAAGACGAATGGCCCAATTATGCCTCTGGACCCAAATCCGCACCAAACAGTGACTCGTTTTGGGTGCGTCGGCTTTTCAATGTATGCGTGCGGGTTTTCTGTGCCCCAAATGTGACAATTTTGCTTGTTTGCATACCCGCCAAGCTCAAAATGAGTTTCATCTGAAAAGATTATTTTTTTTGGCAAAATCGGCATCTTCTGTTAGTCGATCGCAGGCCCACTTAGCGAAGAGAAAACGCATTGGATACACGACCATATTCCTTCAGCGGAAGGATAAAACTAATCAGACACGAGCTAAGTGTTACCATTCACGAAATAAGCACTAGTTGAAAAGAAAAAGTGAGATGGCGGACCCTTTATATGGGATCAATTCGTGTTCTCCATTCTTTTATAGATATGCATTCGAAGCAGCAGTTTTAAAATTAAAATAATACAATTTTTAGCGGTTAAAATTTGCGGGAAATTGCAGGTACTGCCTTCAGGATCCACCGTTTTCCACATTATTCGTTACAATTTATTTTTGGTTCTTAATTGGGGTTAAAATCCCCAGGATTGTGTAAGTTTTTGGCGTTTACCTCTCAAGCAGTTTTCGTAGTAGATTAAAGAAAACTGCTTTAGTGTTTATTTAATTTAGAACAAAAAACTATTTCGAGGTAAACGACAATTCTTTCACAATCAGGCAAAAGAAAGAAGTAAAATATTCCTCTAAGACACCCTAAAAGTATATATATTCTTGATCAGTGACGAAGTCTAAGACGATCTAGCAATGCCCATACGTCCGTCTGTAGAAAACATTATAGAGTATTTTTTTGGATCCCGCCCCTTTAGTGGGCGTTGAAGTTACATATTATATGAAAATATTTAGCAAATTGTGTCCCTTAAGCCAACATTCCTTAAAAATTTAATTTATAAGCTTTACGACAAAGGTAAAATGTTCTCTGATCATAGCTTGTTCACTACTAGATGTTTACACATCTCCCCTGTGGTCGGACTCACACTGCTTTTTATTCCTTGGACGAGCACTCAGGGGATGATCCCTACCGATGCGATGCATTGTGCCAGAACTGGGAAAGTTGGTTATAGGAAGGAGGATAGAGGGAGTAGGGTTTTGTGGATGTTCGATTTGAACCTCCCCAAGTTAAAATTGGTAGGAAAGACCTCTGCTGGAAGTTTGTCCCACATACGAACCATTCGGCCAAAGAATGAATTCTCTCTATGTAATGCATGGTGCGATGCACTGGCAACTCAACCACAAAAGGATGCGCCCTATGTGAAGTAAATAAACGGTTTTCGGGGACAATCTCCCTTATTTCACCAGAACACATTCCGTTGTAGTATCGGTAGAACAGTGAAACACACCCCACGTTGCGTCGATGCTCCAACGAGTCAATAGAGTTGGCTACCCTACTGTCACCGATGACCTTTTCCGCTCTCTCTCCTGGAACCGTTAAGAAATCACCATTACATTCATTTAAATTGGCTACTTGCTTCTGTTTATACTAAAAACAGCTTCCTGTGTATTAAAGGATATATGTATATGTATGTAAGTATGTAATAAATATATATGATTTCAAAATTTATGTTCTGCCATTTTGCCATTTACACATGTCAATGTCAGTTGGCGTTAACCTTACAAACTCTTACAATAAATATTTCCTGCACATACATTAACGAGTGTAGAAACCCTGAAGGAAACCATGGGATAAGTGTCTCCCAGTCAACACTTTTTGCTACTATTTTGTTGACTATTTGGTGACAGTAGCAATGCAGTGTGTTCACTTTTACATGAATTGTGCTAGAGGCAGATGAGTGATAGTGTGTCAGCAACATCATGAGTTGAATTCATCGATTTTTTTTCAATTGTGTTCTTTACAATATTTATATTTTTAATTTGTAGAACTGCCTACCAACCACATTTAACTTTTTTGAATTTTTGTTAAATGTATTAACACATTAAAGCAAAAGTACGAAAAGTGTAGACTGGAATTACTAAAATATACTAGTGTGCCACTAGTTCCAATGTCTACATATGGCCCCAAAAGAACCACCTAGTCAATAGTTTCAATGTCAGTAGTGAATTTTCCATAACAAGCACACGTTAAATATGTATAGCAAAAAAAACATGGTCTTGGGGTGCGATAAGTCACTAGTATTGGTGACAGTGTCACTAGTACGTCAGTGCAGTTTCACTATTAAGATTTCCTAAAGGGAAAAGTATAAATGTGTATGGGATTATATATGTAAATATATAAAATACGTGTGGCTTAAGCACCCATCAGTGTAGGAAAGTGTAAAAAATTATATGTTCAACATACGCCGCCTGTCTGCCCTCTGCACCAGTTCATGTCTGTATGACTTCAAAAGGATACAAGTGTGTGAATTATAAAGCGTGTTTTTTTTAAGTGTAACAACACCAGAGCAACGAGTGCAAATTGTTGGAAATTTTTAATCAAAATAATTGTTCTATTCGTCAAACTCATCGTGCAATTCTTCCATTTTATGACGTCCATAATCGTACTTCAGAGCGGCTGATTCGAGGAACAATAGATCGTTTTCGGACCACATTTACTCGTACTGATCATTTGCATCCAGTGAGAGAACGAACAGTGTGCACTAAAGAAACTGTAACCGCTGCACAGGAAAGTATTGAAAATGATCCTAATCAATCAATTCGTTGCAGTTCTCAGCAACTGGTCTTGTGTCCTTCTACTCTACGAAAGATTTTCTTTTGTTTTGCTGTGTTCCAGATTGCACCTTCTACGTGCCAGCAGTGGCGACCACTTGGCAGAAATCATATTTAAATATTAATATTATGAAATTTTCATTCCAATAAGCCCATTTCGTAGATATTAAAAATACATTTTATTGTTTTATTACGACTTAAACTTGTGTCACTCTATAAAAAACACCCTTTATGATATACTTCACCTTAATCTGTACCCACCAAACAAATACTTCACGATAGAAATATTCGAAATCAAATTGAAATACTTTTGCAATTCTAAGGACTTTTGCCAAATAGCTGAAGACGATTGAAAAAAAATTTTGAAGGTTTGTGTTCCATTTTGCTCAAAATTTATTTAAATATCCATCAATTTACATTGTGTCTCCTGCAAAGTAGTCCCCTTTAGATGTAATGCACTTAAGCCAGGTTTAGTTCCTATAGTTGATGCGATTCGTTTGGAAATTTCCAGCCTGTACTTGAACTTCCAGGGATTTTACCTTTTCAACTGTCGCAAAACTCCTTCCTTTTCATCAACTTCTCCAATAAAGGGTCCGCCATCTAACTTTTTATTTTCAACTAGTGCTTATTTCGTGAATGGTAACACTTAGCACATGTCTGATTTGACAGATAATTAGTTTTATCCTTCCGCTGAACGAATATGGTTGACCATCCAATGCGATTTCTCTTCGCTAAGTGGGCCTGCGATCGACTTACAGAAGATGCCGATTTTGCCAAAAAAAAAAATCATATTTTCAGGTGAAGCTCATTTTGATCTTGGCGGGTATGTAAACAAGCAAAATTGTCGCATTTGGGGCACAGAAAACCCGCACGTATACATTGAAAAACCGACGCACCCAAAATGAGTCACTGTTTGGTGCGGATTTTGGTCCAGAGGCATAATTGGGCCATTTTTCTTCCAAAATGAGCAAAGAGTGGCCGTCACAGTCAATGGCGATCGTTATCGGGCCATGTTGAACGAATTTTTGTACACAAAAATTTAAGAGGAGGATATTGGCAATATTTGGTTTCAACAGGACGGCGCTACGTGCCACACAGCCGAAACTACACTCGATGTTTTGCGCCCTGTATTTGAGGAACGCATTATCAGCCGCAGAGCTGATGTCGTTTGGCCACCTCGGAGCTGCGATTTGATACCGTTGGACTATTATTTGTGGGGTGCCGTCAAAGATAACTGTAACGCCGACAAGCCAGAGACAATTGAAGCTTTAAAGGACAATATTCGTGAAGCCATTGGTGGAATACAGCTGCACAAAATCGATAATGTGCTTAAAAATTGGACCGATCGTGTAGGCAGGCTACTGCATGTTAGCAGCGCAGCTTAAACTTCATCATGATCGTGGCTAGTGTAACAGCATAGAAAATTTTAAACGAATGTGAGCAGCCTTCAAAATTTCACTTATTGTAAACAGACCTCGTATATGCTGTCTCTAACTATGGACTGTTTGGGGAAAAACCTAAACCATATAAAACTACAGTTGATGCCGAAAAGCCAGTCTAACTGGAGGTTAAATTTTCGATGAGCTTTTCCAACAATTGCGGCCGTATATCGGCAACAACGCGGCAAATATTGCCCTCCAAGTAGTCAATCGCTTCACTCGCTTATCGGCGTAGACCAGGACTTCACATATTCCTACATAAAATAGTCTAGCGTGTTAAATCACATGACCATGAAGGTCAATTCACGGGTCCGAAATGTGGAACTAGGCGGTTGCACATTTCACCTTTGCCATAAAACAGTAAGTCAATTTAGGTCATTTAGAGGGCAAAGGCGTGGCGAGAATAGGACCGGGGGAAGATCAGAGAACATCTCAGTTTCGTAATGAAAGCTTTAAAATTATATGTTTAAAGAATGTAGGCTTAAGTAATACAATTTGTTAAATATTTACACTGGTTTTTCATATAATATGTAACGTCAACGCCCACTAAAGGGGGCGGGAACCAAAAATAGGTTATATCGTGTTTTCCACAGACGGACGTATTCGCATTGCTAGATCGTCTTAGACTTCATCACTAATCAAGAATATATATAATTTATGGGGTCCAATTCTCTTTGGAGGGTATAAAAACTGTATTTTGGTGGGGTCGCTCTGGCTAGGGCTGTGGGGGAAACATTTCACCTTTGTCATAAAACTCTAAAGATAAATGCTTGGGATAATTATATACAAAATTAAAATTTCTTTTTTTTGATAGGGTCATTTAGAGGGCAAAGGGGGAGAGGGGGTAGGGCAGAAACAGGTAGACATAAAACTTTAAAAATAAATGCTTGGGATGATTATACACAAAATTGAAAAAAATATTTATTTAGTTTTAATAGGGTCATTTAGGGGGCAAAGGAAGAGGGGTGGGGGGGTAGGGCAGAAATCGGCAGTCATAAAACTCTAAAGATAAATGCTTGGGATGATTATATACAAAATTTAAAACAAATTTTTATTATTTTGGTAGGGTCATTTAGGGGGCGAAGGGGAAGGAGGGGGTAGGGCAGAGAAGTACCAGGTTTCGTCTCAGCTTCGTCATTAGAGCTCAAAATTGTTTTTTTTAAGGATTGCAGGCTTAAGTAAAACAATTTTTAAAATTTTTATGCTATTTTTGCCTATAATAACGCCCACTAAAGTGGGCGGGGTCAAAAAATATTTTTATTTAATTTAATGGCTCCAATTTTAAGGCGTTGGACCGTATTTGACATAAAAATATATCATTTGCTTAACAAAATAACCAAAAAACTTTAAAAATTATGTTGTTTTTTCTGGGTTGGTTTAGTTCTTCTTAGGGGAACTTTTTTCCCTCTTGCCCGATTTAGCCCATCTTAGAACTTAACCTGCTCTAAGCTTCAAAATATATTTATGCCAAATTTCAAGAGTGTAGCTCTGGACTAAATCGTGATTTCTACAGACCGATGGGTGGACGGACGTGGTAAGATCCACTTCGATTTCATTACTGATCAAGAAAATATATACTTAATGGGGTCTCTACCTTCCAAATTCTTTTTTGGAGGATATAAAAAGAACAAATCTACGAGAAATCGTATGAATCAGTGCTGCCGAAATAACGATTCAGTTTTCACAGAGAAACATTCAAAATTTTCCAAAATCATTAAAATAATTTGCACAATTCCAAATTATTAATTTCATAGTTAATATAAGACGTTTTTATTCAGACTCAAGTTCAAATCTGCAATCATCAAGGAATTCGTATTAAAATAGCATTATTTCATTAGACGATATATATATTCAAGATATTCTCATGATCACCAAACTAGAAGAAAGCATCAGAAGTGACTTCGATGCCATCTCATCAGCGTTCCTTTTTAAAAAATGTCCACTTTTCACGCTGGTAATATTTAGTTTTCATTAGAAACAATTCACTATTGGCTTTCTCAATCAACCATAGTGTTGTAAAACGAAAAAAGAATACACATATCGTTATCGTATAAAAAAGGTCTAACTCAATTTTTGTTACTTTACAGGAGACGAAAAGAAACTTCACAAAATCCTTAAAATTATGATACAAAAAAGTTTTGATACCTTTTTAATAAAATATGTTGCATCCTTTTTTTTTTAATAATTGCATCAACATTTTTCTTGTGTCAGAAATTTTACTAAGTTTTTTCCTTCTCCTGTAAAGAAACAAAAAATCGAGTTTTTCCATAAGTTTTTGGTTAAAAATTTATGGACTGAAATACTTTTTAAATTAAATGAAAAAGTTTATTGAAACAATAATGTGTTAACATCAGGTTGATACAGTTCTCGTATTCAATTTCCTAATAAAATTTGTTTAAATAAGAACTGTTATCATATTCAATTAAGCCACCACCTTATAAGTGGTGACAAACACAATACACATGAGCACTGGTGATGAAAGCGTTGCGGCCTTCGAAAACAGCTGTACTGCTCTGCTGTGTAAGTTGAATAACTAAAAACTGATGTTGACTTTTCTTTCTGCCTTGGAATATTTATCATGTCTTGCTGAGATTTAAAACAAAAAATTTCGAACAATTAGCCTATAAATCTTAATTCAATGAAAAAGTTTTAGTTGGGTATGAAATTATATAATATAATTAACTATTTTGGGAATATAATTTATATGCCCAAAATAGTTTGAAAAAAATTTCTATCCCGTTTTTGTATATTTGCATAGAAACTGGCAACACTGATATGAATGCACCAGCATTTTACAAATTAAGGATTCAGTGTTTGCTGGGTATGTGAAGAGATGGCTGCTTTACTTAGTGTCCAATAACAACAAGTGCCTTTGAATTCAATTGTATTTTGTGTCTTGCATGTTTTCAACGAACATTAAAATAAATAGAAGACCCAACTCGCTGTCATTAAATTGAACACACAACTTCAATGTGACAATCTATTAAATATCGTACAGATTCAAACTGTCTCACATACACAAAAACGCTATTGCAGAATAACAAACGATTACAAGTGATACACCGAATACATTACGGACAAATATAAATTTTATTAGTTTTATTATATGAAATTTATACGCAAACGTTATAGTTGCACAGCAGATGTTGTATTGTAAATTAAGGAATAATAATTCTTTATTATATATTAAGGAAAATCACTCTTCGTAGGAAACTGCTCTTGCAATACTTGTATGGCTATTTAAATAACCATAAAAATAGATTTTTTTATTTACTAAATATTTGGAGGGTGTTTAAGACTCGACCCGGTCGAATATAACGTTCTTACTTGTTTAATATAAGAAATGGCATCTTGATAAACATGTGATTAAATAAATTCTACAGTTTTAGAGAAAATACTAACAAAACAGATTTACAATTATAAATCCCTGCAAAATAAATAACTTTTACATTGAAATTCAAATGGCGTTACATGACCCTGTCTACCACATGTTAACAATGACAATCTTAATAATTTATGTCAAGACGGAAGAAATGTTTGCAACATGTGCATAGAAACTATAATTTACGGCAACAAAATTTGGCAACAGTAATTTTGTATCAGTGAGCTGCTGAAATTACTTGATCATATTTTCGACACTTAAGATATTGTTCATTTTAGTCGTGTCGCAAACCTCAACGTTAAGTGAAATCGGCATCGGCCAGTAATTCTTTTTTAAACCGTCCAAAAAAGAATATGAAGGGTATATTCACTTTGTCATTCCGTTTGTAACGCATCGAAATATCCATCTCAGACCCCATAAAGTATATATATTCTTGATCAGTGATGAAATCTAAGACGATCTGAGCATGTCCGTCCGTCCGTCCGTACATCTGTGGAAATCACGATTCAGTTCAAACGAAAAAAGCCAGACCCTTGAAATTTGGTGTAGATAAATTCTAAAGGATAGTAAATGGGCTAAATCGGGCAAGTGGGAAAAAAGTTCCCCTAAGAAGAACTAAACCAACCTCTAAAATACAAAACGATTCTTAAAGTTTTTTTTATGAAGTTTCTTTATTCTTTATTCATAACAGTTTGATTTAGATTTTATTTTTCATTTTGCTTTATAAATACTTTTCTTGTTATCCAATGGATTTCTGATTGTATAAAGGTGTAGAAAAATAAAATAGATTCGTATCGAACATACTTTATTTGTTGGTTTAGTTTTGTATGAGTTGCAAGCCTATGTTCTTGTTCTGTTGTTATTTTTGAAAATAGTTTGTAATTTACAAGTTGTGAATTCTCAGATGGTTTTCGGAAGTATATGCATAAGATAAGAGGTTTTTAACTTTTCAAAACTGTGGTTAAAGTCTACTGACGATTTGGTAAAGCACCAATGAAATGCATATAGACATTGCTTAACCACCAACAAATAAATTTCATTTATATATAGTAGTATTGTGACAACAATGTGTCAAATAAAAAGTTTTCATAACAGTTTAACTTATAAACTCATTTTTATAGTTCCATAACAAAAACGTATTTATTAAAAGTGCGAAAACAATAAATAGATTTAGAGTAAGCGCTTTTATTTTTATACATGAAAGTGGCACCACTGAAATTAAATGTTTACGTTGTATTTGCGGCGTTCAAAATAATTAAGTAGCTGACTACACGGCGACAATTGCTGCCAGCGGCACTTGTAGCCGGTAGCCTGCTGTCGTGAATGTGTGTAAAGCATTATATTAATTTTTTTATCATGAACCGAATGAACACGAAACTGACACAAGACGCTTAAGAAGGATTGAAAATAATAAAGCCAGAGTTGATTGTGATCTGAATGATTCCAAATCATTGGAAAATATCTACGACAGAAGAGTTTTGCGTTGTTATAAAAACATCAAAAGAAACTATTTTATGGAGTTGATTAAAGTTTGAATGTTTTTGTAATCATCCAGAGCCGTTCACTAATTGTTATATTCCTATACTACACACATACACATATTGTTGGTCTGCAGTAGAAAGGCCCTAACTCCAATTATTGTAACTTTACAGGAGAAGGTAAAAACATAACAGAAACTGTAGAAAGTAAAACTCTTATCTATTCCGTCGATAATTTCCACAGTTGGCATTCGTCGCCCGGCCTCGATAATTTTCGAAAAAAATTTTCCAATTATCTCATGCGTAGATAAGGCACACCAAACAGTTACCCTGAGGCAATGCCATGGTTTTTGATGTTTCAATCGAGGGTTGAGGGTTCTTGAAGCTCTGGAACTCTGTTCAAATCGTTAGCTTTGATGTCAATGTTGTGTATTTGTGTAAAATGTATTGGAATCACTAAAAAATCTAATATCGTAAAAATTACGAGTTAGGGCCTTTCTACCTGACACCAACGATATATCCTTTTGCTCCAACATATTTAACTGAAAGGAATAGAAAGTGACTGAGTGCCACAACACAAGTTGATGTTGACCATGTGATTATAATGTGCAACACAACATTTGAAAATTATTGCTTTGGAAGGAAGTCACCCTGTATTGTAGATTAAGTTTGTCTCTTCGCTGCACTTGTGTTTTAACAAACACATTCAATGGCAAAATTTAGGATATTTAGAAATTATTGAAACAAATATTTGCACCACTAGTGAATTTTAATTTTTGACTGAATATTTAATTGATATCTCTTTTGTTATTTGGATGAATTTATTTTAGCTAAAATTAAGCCCTATTCCCCCGAAATCAATTAAACTAATTCAAAAATAATTTCTCTTGGGCACAGTTTTCAGCAGGACTTTTAATTTAACAATTTAATGGCATTCATTTATTTTGCTATTGAAATCATAATGCAATAGCCTGACGGTGACTGCTTTTATATTTTCCATATAAAAAATAGTTATTTTACATTTTTAAATTTGTTATTATTTATCTTTTTTCGTATTAAAATTTAAGCTTTAATATAATGGCAGTAAGGGTAGTGATATGGACATGATGACTGTTCTAACAGGACACTGTAATTTGGGGGCCCATGCCAGAAATATGGTTCAGATTATTGCAGGAGCTGAAAGAATAAAATTGTGTTCTATTTTCTGTGTCTGTGCCCTGCCCTGGCTGGCTGGCTGGCTAAAAATGAAAAAGACATCGTGGGGTATTAAAAACCCTCCCATAAATACTTATGTGATGATGACACACATCGCGGCCTGTAAATCTTTATTATACCCTCCAAAAAAGAATTTGGAGGGTATATTCACTTTGTCATTCCGTTTGTAACGCATCGAAATATCCATCTCAGACCCCATAAAGTATATACATATATTCTTGATCAGTGATGAAATCTAAGACGAACTGAGCATGTCCGTCCGTCCGTCCGTCTGTGGAAATCATGATTCAGTCCAAACAAAAAGAGCTAGACTTTTGAAATTTGGCATAAATATATTTTAAAGCTTAGAGCAGGTTAAGTTCGAAGATGGGCTTAATCGGGCAAGAGGGAAAAAAGTTCCCCTAAGAAGAACTAAACCAACCCAGAAAAAACAACATAATTTTTAGATTAAATTTGAATTAAGATTCTATAGGCTAATTGTTCGAAATTTTAATTTAAATCTCAGAAAGACATGATAAATATTCCAAGGCACAAAGGCAAGTCAACATCAGTTTTATTCAACTTACACAGCAGAGCAGAACAGCTGTTTTCGAAAGACGAAACCCTTTCATCATCAGTGCTCATGTGTATTGTGTTTGTCACCACTATCAACTAAGCCACCTAATAAGTGGTGACAAACACAATACACATGAGCACTGATGATGAAAGGGTTGCGTCTTTCGAAAACAGCTGTTCTGCTCTGCTGTGTAAGTTGAATAAAACTGATGTTGACTTGCCTTTGTGCCTTGGAATATTTATCATGTCTTTCTGAGATTTAAATTAAAATTTCGAACAATTAGCCTATAGAATCTTAATTCAAATTTAATATAGCAATATAAAATGTTCGTTAAAATTATTACTACAAACATAATTTTTAGTTTTTTGGTTATTTTGTTAAGCAAATGATATATTTTTATGTCAAATACGGTCCAACGCCTTAAACTTGGAGCCATTAAATAAAATAAAAATATTTTTTGACCCCGCCCACTTCAGTGGGCGTTATTATAGGCAAAAATAGGATAAAAATTTAACAAATTGTTTTAATTAAGCCTACATTCCTTAAAAATAACACTTTTAAGCTTTAATGACGAAGCTGAGACGAAACCTGGTACTACTCTGCCCTACCCCCTCCTTCCCCTTCGCCCCCTAAATGACCCTACCATCAAAAAAAATTTTTTTTTTAATTTTGTATATTATCATCCCAAGCATTTATCTTTAGAGTTTTATGACTGCCGATTTCTGCCCTACCCCCCCCCTCCCCTCCTCTTCCTTTTCCCCCTAAATGACCCTACCAAAAAAAAATTTTTCTTTTTAAATTTTTTATATAATCATCCCAAGTATTTATCTTTAGAGTTTTATGACTGCCGATTTCTGCCCTACACCCCCCCCCCCCCTCTTCCTTTGCCCCCTAAATGACCCTACCATCAAAAAAAATTTTTTTTTAAATTTTGTATATTATCATCCCAAGCATTTATCTTTAGAGTTTTATGACTGCCGATTTATGTCCTACCCCCTCCTCCCCCTTTGCCCGCTAAATGACCCTATTAAAAATATATATAAATTTTTTTTTATTTTGTGTATAATCATCGCAAGCATTTATTTTTACAGTTTAATGTGTATCTGTTTCTGCCCTACCCCCTCTCCCCCTTTGCCCTCTAAATGACCCTATGAAAAAAAAGAAATTTTAATGTTGTATATAATTATCCCAAGCATTTATTTTTAGAGTTTTATGACAAAGGTGAAATGTTTCCCCCACAGCCCTTGCCAGAGCGACCCCGCCAAAATACAGTTTTTATAGCCTCCAAAGAGAATTGTGATGAAGTCTAAGACGGTCTAGCAATGCCCATACGTTCGTCTGTGGAAAACATGATATTGTAAATTTTTAAACCCCGCCCCCTTTAGTGGGCGTTAACGTACGATATTATAAAAAGGAACTCTGTCCCACCAAGTTAAACATTTTAAATTCACTTACTAAATATTTGGAGGGTATTTAAGATTCGACCCGGTCGAATATAACGTTTTTACTTGTTTTTTATGACTTGCACTGTGAAAACATATTCATATTGTAAATTTTACAAGAAAACATTTCCATTCCAATTGTACTACCATTTCATTGCCAACAATGCAACATCAAATAAATCATTTTATTTCCCATATACAGTGAAAGCTCTACTTGCGAACAGTTCCTGCAAGCGCACAAAAATCTCACTTATGCATACAATCTTCTTACATCGCTTGCAGCCATTCCAATGGCAAAGCAAGAAACGAATGCTCCTGCTGCCGTTCACTGACATGAAATCTGGATAGATTCTGGCAAAAAGTTCCTACACATCGAATTAAATAAAAATTTCATACATTTCTCAAAATTTAAATATATTGTTTTTTTTTTTGTAAAATTAGAAACCACTTAGAAAATTACCCCATACAATGGAACGTAATATTAGTTTATTTGCATGCGATAATTTATCTTTTGACGAACTACAGGTCGCCTCCAGTTGTGGTTGAGGTGCCTCTCAAACAACTATTTCGTTCTTGTCACTCAAAGGTGTTTCCTGTCGCTTTCAGCTTAAGAAAATTCAAATAGAATGACCAGAATATCTTCATCGTTTCTCCTTACAAAACCAATAAAAACTTTATATTCGACCGGGTCGAATATTAAATACCCTCCCAACATTTTGTAAATAAAAAATATATTTTTATTCTCATTAATATTGACATGTTCATGGCATTTGGCTTAAAGTAAACAAGAAAAAAAATTACAGTCCAGTCCGCTTTAGCGCAACACGCTTTAGTGAAAAAAATCGGATTACTGAAAGCGATACAAATCCCCGCACTGATTTTAAGCGCAGCTAGTCTTATTCACTTCGCTTTAGCGAAACATCGCTTTACTGAAAATATCGTTTAATTGAAAGCCAAAAGCAAGCCCACAACTACTTTTTGTCTGAAATTTACTTCGCTTTAGTGAAAAAATAAACAATGACAAATTTATTTATTAGAAATCGATTGCATAACTTAAGGCTGCAAAAATTGTGCGCGTTTGGTCCGTTAAAAAATTAAATGCCAAAATGTATTTGTCCTTTTCACTCTTACGCTCTTTTGCAAGTGGCTAGACATTTTCGAGGAATTCGTGACAAATTTCAACAACAAAATGTGCACATATGCATGTGTATATTTTACCGATTTTAAGCAGTACGCTTAACTGTAACAAATTTCAGTAATCCAAACTACGTTTTAGAGCAAAAATCGAATAACTGAAAAAATTGGGTTTGGGTTATTTCCAGTAAAGCGGAGTCGACTGTAGTTTCACCGCGGTCGTTTCCAATGTGTGGGGAGGAGCATAACTGAGACAACTTCCCGTCAGCATAAAAACTTACGTATTATGTTTCTTTATTCTCTAACTACTAGTCAACGTCGTGTCAAGACAATATCAAAAATTGGAAATTTACATTTCGGTTTTGGAAAATCACTGATTACTGCTGATAGCCTCTGACTATTCTGTAAAGCCTGGCAAATAACAAGAGGCAGTTGAAATAAATTAAATGCCGAGGAAAAAGAGTATGCAGACATCTTAGTTTTTATATTGTCTTGACGTGACGTCGACAAATCGTTACAGAATATGGAGGAATATTTTATATCAACGTGCAACAAAGGGACTGAGATAAGTTAAATATGTTTGACCTGCTGGATCACAGTTCCTTGAAGACATTTCTGTGTCCAATTTTAAAACTCTATACAGGGTCACTCCGGGAAAGGTCGAAAAAAAATTAATATCAAAATTTTGTGTAGTGTGGTGTAGTTAAGTGTAGAAAAAAAGTTTTTTTGATGTGTTAACATCTATACGCGCGCCTCTAGGGCAGTAAACTATCAGTTTCAATACATACGCAAGTGTAAGTGTAAGAGTTTGTTTGTTTGTTGTTGTTGCTTGGCAGTCAGTATTGAATGTGATTATTGGGCGATTTTCATATAATTTTCCCACGCGATTTTCTCCGGAAATTCATAGCCGATTTTATTAATTTTTGGATTAAAACGCTAGTGCGGGTTTTGACGAAGAGTTTAGGCCAAAAATTAAGGCGATCCGATATCGGCGAACGGAGATTTATGTGTTTTAATTCGGAGTATTAATTTGGAGTAATATTAAAAAAGTGTTTTATGTTGATCTTCGGTTTTGTCTTATGCATAGCAAAGAGAATAGTGACGTGGTTATACGTACATATATAAAAATGAGATAGCAAGACAGCAACGTATGTAGCTTATGTACAAACATAACAATGTATGTATGTACATTTGTCTGTTGCTTTGCATTCTCTTTGTTTTTTGTGGGTTTAATATAAAATAAATAAACAAAAAGGTGTTAACACATCGCCCGTGAGTTCGAACACTCATTGATTTTTTTTTTTTTTTGATAAGGTGATTTAGGTGGCAGCGGTAGGGCAGGGGAAGATCAGAGAACATATTACCTTCGCCGTAAAAGCTTATTAAATAAATTTTTTAAGGAATATAGGCTTAAGAATACAATTCGTTAAATAATTACACTATTTTTTTATATAATATGTAATTTCAACGCCCGCAAAATGGGGCGGGGTCCAAAAATATACTATATCGTTTAACTCTTCATCACTGATCAAGAATATATTTACTTCATGGGGTCCAATTTTCTTTGGTGGGTGTTAAAGTTTTATTTTGTCGTGGCCACTCTGACAAGGGCCGTGGGGGAGGCATTTCACCCTTGCCATAAAACACAAAAAATAAATTTGTGGGATGCGTAGGTCTAAAAAAAAATTTTTGTTAATGGGGTCATTTAGGGGTCAAAGGGTGAGGAGGGGGTAGGGCAGAGGAGGATCAGGTTACGCTTTGTCATAAAAGCTTAAAAATTTTATTTTTAAGGAATGTAGCCTAAAGTAATAGAATTTGTTACATTTTTGCACCCTTTTTTGCATATAATAACGCCCACTAAAGGGGGCGGGGTCCAAAAAAATTTTTTTTTTTATGGCTTCAAAATAAAAATATATAATTTGCTTAATAAAATTACAAAAAAAAAAACTTTAAAAACTATGTTGCTTTTTAGCGGTTTGTTTAGTTCGTCTTAGGGGAAATTTTTCCCTCTGGCCCAATTCAGCTCCTTTACAAACTTAATCTGTGCTATCCTTCAAGAAATATTTGTACCAAATTTCAAGGGTCTTTTCGCTGGGACTGATTTGTGATTTCCACAGACGGATGGACTTGGCTAGATCGTCTTAGATTTTATGAATGATCAAGAATATTTGAACCTTATGGGGGCCTTAGAGGGATATTTCGCTGTATTACACACGGAATGAGAAAGTGAATATATCCTCCCATTCTTCTTTGAAATGTATAAAAATTAGTGTTTTGTTATTATTGTTAAGGGACATCTAAAACTAACGACAAAAGCCTTGCATTGCGGCGGATGTCCACTTAAGGGAGCTTCCACTGTACATCCTTTTAATTATACATGACATCAATGGATTTTATTTAATGCGGGAAAATCAATATTTTTGAAAAGTATTTATTATTAAAATGAAGTGAGAGCAGAAGGCGATACTTCATTTTTTTTATTATTTCAACTCGTATTCCAAATAGTTTCCATAGTTTTGGGAGAAAAGGCAGAAGTCCTTAAGGCAAATTATGGTCTATCGTGTTTGTGATTGTCAATGTTTATTGGCATGGTAACGAGATATTGTTATTGTTGTTGCCATATTTCTTTGCAACAATCTGTTTACTATACAGCAGCCACTCTGCTGCTCCTGTAGCCAGTATCCTTTGAAATGTTTTTTTGTTTTTTTTTTGTTGTATATTGTTGTTGTCTTTGGAAACTAAAAGTTTAATAAAATGTAAATGTTTTGAATATTTTGATTTGCCAACCTCCATGAAATCCTCTTACTTCTAAATGACTCAACTAGAAACTTTGCTGCAAGTCAAATAAAATACAAAGAAAGAAAAAGCTGGTAGACCAAAACGTATTGGCATTCAAATGGTGAGACACTAGAAAAGAACAAGGACATCCGTTTAAATAACAACTTTAGCTGCAGTTTGTGTTGGTATTATTAGGAAAATTACAAAAGGATTTTCGCAGCACGTTGTCAAAATAACAGCAACAACAACAGCAACAAGAATGGAAAGAAAACTTTTTTTGTTCTGTTTCGAAATCCTCCCCTGATGGTGTTAATTTAATGTTGCACTGTTTTGTTTGCGCTCTTTTTGCTTTCTTTGTTGGCTTGATTATGTGAATCTCGTGCCACTTTTAAAAGCCACCATGTCCGTTTCGAAATACAGCACGTAAAAACTTAAAGTGGCATTTATGTTTAAGCGTTAGTCGTTTGTCTCTCTGTATCTGCGAGTCTACTTTAAATGTAATTGTATCTTTAGTTATTTCAGAGACTAGCAGAGCCTTCAAAGGATGAGTTCATGGGTAAGAGATTTGGTGACAATTTAAGATTTCTGCTGCCTGAATTTCTTCTTATAAAATTGAGCTAATGATATTCATTATATATTTTTTTTTTTTTTTGTATTTAACTATTTTTAAAGTGTATCGAAAAACTAATGGGGGTTTTTTTTTTTTAGAAAAAAAAATTTTAGAAAAAAAATTCTTTTTATTAGCTGTACACAACATTTTTTATTTTTCTTAATTTTTGATGTGTAAACATCTATACGGTGGGGGTAAAAGTATTTTTCACAATACAATCACAAATTTAGAGTAAGATCAAATCGTTGTGAGCTATATATGAGTGTATTAGTGTAATTATACGAACAACAAGAAGTACAGAGAAACTTAACAGCTGCATAGAAATACACTCAACACCATCTAGTGTGCAATAGACTTGTGCCCAACTAGCTCATTCGCTCAGTTTTGGCAAGAACCTCTGATTAAACCCATTTAAATTACATAGGTTTGATTAAAGGTTCTTGTCAAAACTAAGCGAATGAGCTAGTTGGACACAAGTCTAGTGTGCAATAGTAGTAGTCGCATTATGTTATCGTAGGGAATTAAAAACAAATAATGAAATGAGTGCAAAAACATTTAATATTAATAACTTTTAAAAAGATTTTTTGCACTTTTAATAAGAAATTGACTAAAACAAAGCAAAATAAGGAAAACAAAAAAACTAAACTCGCCAAACTAAAAGTATTCATCGCCTTTGAGATTGTCATTCATACCGGCAACAAAAAGTACAGAGAAGCTTAACAGCTGCATATAAACACCATCTAGTGTGCAATAGTAGCTACTAATTTTCATTAAGATTTAATTGTGCTAGGGCTGTACAGTTCGAAAGCCATGGCTGTAAAATAACTACATGCATTACATTTCAGTAAACAGCTGATTAATAGCTTTTTCATTACTAGATGTTTACACATCTCCCCTGTGATCGGACTTTTTTTTGAACAACCGCAGCCTCAGAATCCTTTAATTCCTCATTAAAAACTAGCCGAATATGTGAATTTTTATAAAAGAAAAATAACTTCCCGCTGAGAAAATATAATATATAAAAAAAAATTGGGACGCTACTGGCATTATTCCGTTCTGTAAAAATCGAGTCTTTACCAGATCTCGACGTTTAGAGTTACTAAAAAGCTTTCCTAACTACTTCTAAGAAGACGTCCCTATGCCTATGTGTGTGTGTGTGCATAAGTATATGTAAAAAATTATTTCAATGACTCACAGTGCAAAAAATTAGAATTTGTTTTTGAGGAACTAGTTTTTTTCTAGTTCCAAAGTACCAACAGGCGTGTATTTTCGACTTATCGGGAAATGATTATTAACAATATCCCAATAATTTATTAAGAAATAATTTTATTTACACAAAATTGGAAGTTGTTAGTAATTTGCGTAATTGTTATATATATTTATTAAAAAAAAATATTTTTACCTGTAAACATACTACTGGCTTAAAAAAATTGAAGAAAAGAAGAATCTACTTAAAATAAATTTATAAATACAAATTGTTAATAATTATTTGTAACGCAGTAGGTGACTTTTCCTGACTGAAAAACTGAGTAAGAAAAATTTATTTTTTTGTACTTAAAAAAATTATAAAAAGAATCTCATATAATTGACATCAAGAATGTGAGTTCGGATTCGAAGAAAAGTCATTGTTCAAAGAGAACTTCTTGTAATGACAATCCTAAACAAAACTGGAAAAGGAATTGTCTGTATAAACAATTCGAGGTACTCAAGAGAATAAGTAGACAATTTGAAAAAGAATTTTATTTGCTGCAGGAAAGGTTTTTTATACCCTACACCAAGCATATACGTTTGTCATTCCATGTGTAATTTCCAGATTATTAAATTGCGACCTCAAAGGCCGTATAAATTCTGCGTTCTTTTGAATAGGCCAATCGAATAAGTCGAATAAGTGATCTCCGGCTGTGCGTCTGCCTATACGTGAACTCAGCTTTCCGAAAGCCGTAGAAAAGGTAGATATTTTGGTGTGGCATTTATAATTGATAGTGGAAATAGTTCTAAATAGATTGCAATTGGAAATCAGCTAAATCGAAAATACACCGCCAGAGCTGGAAAATTTAAACTTTTTTTTTGGTGTATTAGAGTAACTAAAAAAAACTATTTTTTATTTATTAAGACCATTTTATACTTGAGGATGAATTAAATTGGTATTGAAAATCAAACCAAATCAAATAGACGATTTCAGGTTTGAACAACTGAAACTTTTTTTGTACATAAAATTAAAAGCATCAAAAATAAATTTCATAGGTGTTCGAAATCAGAAAGTCAAAAAGACAGCTTCAGGGCTGGAAAATATAAGTAAGTAAATAAAATTAATTTCTCTTTAGTAATCGAATGTATTTCATATTTTAGACTGAAATAAATAGATATTGAAAATCAGAAAACCCAAGATGATGGTTTTAGGCTGGGAGTGAATGTGTGTGTATACTCCAGACGTGTGTACGTGGGTGAAGGGTGTATAAGATTCGACCCAGCCGAATATGGCACTTTTATTTGTTTTTCTACTATTTTCAACTTATCTTTTGCATCAGCAGCCAATATGAGATGTATATTTTAGTTAATAATAATTAAATTTTAAATGATTATTTTACTCTTATGAGAGCTTCACAAAAAAACTTTCGCCATAGACTTTGAGTACCGCTGATGTTGGCTTGATTTTTCCATGAATTGGTTGCTACGGCCGCCATAATCGATTATTTTGCCCAGCATTTAAGAATTAATAATAACAAGATCGGGAAATTACTGGCTTTACCACTTTTTGAAATAAATCGACGTTTCGAGTTCCTAAGAAGCTTTCCTGACTACTGAGAAGCCGTCACTATATCTGAATGTGTGTGGGCGTGTGTGTAATTATTTAAACGTTTGAACCGAATCGAACCAAACTAGTTGTGTTTCAAAGGGTTCTTTCAAACTTAAATTTCCTGTGAGCTGGAACTGACTCGGTCTGGCAGATTTTGAGAAATATTAAAACAACTGAAATATTTTTTCAAATGTGTTTTTTTTTTCATTAATCGATTCCAAAAACTAATCAACATTTACCAATCAAAAAGGACATCGATCGCCACTAACCGAGTCTAATTCGAGATAAGGAATTAAAAAAAGTGATTTTTTTTTAAACTCCGCATCATAAGATCACGTAACGTTGCAGTTTAAATTAGCGTGAAGTTGTAGGGACGGTCGTTAGGATCAAAAGCTTTTCCTATTTTGTCAGCAGTACCGGCAGCCAGAAAATGATCTCTATATATGCAGAGCATTGCAGGGCTAGAAAGTAGAGGATAGTATTGAGAAGCCAGATGAGGAGAGATGAAAAGATAGAAAATTGTTTTTTAGCTTTGGCTCACTTCTGCTGCAGGGCCGCCAAAGGAGGCTGCTGTCTCTCCTCTCTTTAGCATTTGATAGTGTCAATCGCTGCCGGTAATTGTGCAGAGACCAGTAAAAGGCTTTCGTCACTGAAACCGGCCGACAACGACCAACAGAAAAATTCGACATCATGAGTCACGACTGAGCGCAGAGTCATACTCGGGACACCTTAAATTTTACTAGTAAAATAAACTGATTTGCAAGCTTCAGTGTTATTGAGAACAATAAATAATAATATAATTATTTTCTTAAGCTTGAACTCCTTTAAATCTCTGCCATTGCTGGTAATGCGATTGTTGCTGTTGTTGTTGTTATACACAATGTACAATAAGCGGTTGCCTTTACATTTTTACTTAAATTTTTTTTATTCTCTGTGTGTGTGTGTGTGCATTTGTATCATCTGTTGTAATCTTCTTAGTCGAGTTGTTTTTTGAAAACGTCATCTCTTGTGCTCTCATTGTCAGTCACTTGCTGCTGCCAGTCCTTTTTTCCATATCTTGTTTTATTCTTTGTTATTAAGTTATTTTGATGTGTCCTTGTGTTGATATTGTGACGGCGGAGTCTTTGCACACAATAATAAAAAAAATAGTATTAGAATATTTTGTAAAGCAATTGAAATATGACAATTGAATACTATTTTGGCTTAACGAATTCAGTTGCGAAAGCTGGAGTTATGAGAAGGTTTAGGTTTAGTTTGATTTAAAATAGATCACTTTAAATAAACTATCATTCTGCTGCTGATGTAAATTTCATAGGATATAATTGCCCCTTAAAATATATATATGGAAAACGGTTATTCTAAAATCCCATCCCTGCAACTTCGCGCTAATTTTCACCGCTAAAAATTGTATTATTTTAATTTTAAAACTGCTTCAACCTTCAAATAAATCAGCCGATTCCCACGTGCTAAGCGGTGACTGATGCAGTTCTTCGATTCCTATAAGAGAAACGAGAACACTAATTGATCACATACATACTTTACGAGTATATATATTTTTTTAAATTTTTTGATACATGATATTTTACGAACGCGTTAACCGATTTTGACCTGGTTGGTAGCGCTCTAAGTGGTTCGTAATTGTCAAGAACTCATTGACTTAATTTATTAAAAACAAAAAAATACGTCGAGATCTGGTGAAAACTAAATTTTTTCAAAGCAGGATAAAACCAAAGCAGGATGAAACTTCCCGAGTTTTTGAACATTTTAAATGCTGGGCAAAATAGTCGATTATGGCGGCCTTAGCACCCAATTTCTAAGGATGAAGTGAAATTAAAAACATTTTGATTATCCAACACAATTTCCTTAGCGATATTTTCGCCATGATTTCGGCAATTCGCCAATAATAAAATATCATGGAAAAATCAAGCCAACATTTGCGGTACTCAAAGTCTATGGCGAAAGTTTTTTTGTAAAGCTTTCATAAGAGTAAAATAATCATTTAAAATTTTATTATTATTAACTAAAATATACATCTGACATTGGCTGCTGATGCAAAAGATAAGTTGAAAATAGTAGAAAAAGAAATAAAAGCGCCTTATTCGGCTGGGTCGAATATTGTATAGCCTTCAGCGACGTACACACGTCTGGAGTATACACACACATTCACTCCCAGCCTAAAACCATCGTTTTGGGTTTTCTGATTTTCAATATCTATTTATTTCAGTCTAAAATATGAAATGCATTCGATTACTAAAGAGAAATTAATTTTATTTACTTACTTATATTTTCCAGCCCTGAATCTGTCTTTTTGACTTTCTGATTTCGAACACCTATGAAATTTATTTTTGATGCTTTTAATTTTATGTACAAAAAAAAAAGTTTCAGTTGTTCAACCCTGAAATCGTCTATTTGATTTGGTTTGATTTTTAATACCAATTTAATTCATCCTCAAGTATAAAATAGTCTTAATAAATAAAAAATAGTTTTTTTTAGTTACTCTAATACACCAAAAAAAAAAGTTTAAATTTTCCAGCTCTGGCGGTGTATTTTCGATTTAGCTGATTTCCAATTGCAATCTATTTAGAACTATTTCCACTATCAATTAGTAATTCCACACCAAAATATCTAGCTTTTCTACAGCTTTCGGAAAGCTGATTTCACGTATAGACAGACGCACAGCCGGAGATCACTTATTCGACTTATTCGATTGGCGTATTCAAAATAACGCACAATTTATACGGCTTTTGAGGTCGCATTTTAATAATCTGGAAATTACACATGGAATGACAAACGTATATGCTTGGTGTAGGGTATAACAAACCTTTCCTACAGCAAATAAAATTCTTTTTCAAATTGTCTACTTATTCTCTTGAGTACCTCGAATTGTTTATACAGACAATTCCTTTTCTAGTTTTGTTTGGGGTTGTCGTTGCAAGAAGTTCTCTTTGAACGATGACTTTTCTTCGAATCCGAACTCACATTCTTGATGTCAATTATATGAGATTTTTTTAATAATTTTTTTAGGTACAAAAGAAATCAGTTTTTCTTATTCAGTTTTTCAGTCAGGAAAAGTCACCTACTGCATTAGAAATAATTATTAACAATTTATATTTATCAATTTATTTTATGTAGATTCTTCTCTTCTTCAATTTTTTTAAGTCAGTAGTATTTTTGCAGGTAAAAATATTTTTTTTTAATAAATATATAATAATTACGGAAATTACTAACAACTTCCAATTTTGTGTAAATAAAATTATTTCTTAATAAATTAACGGGATATTGTAAATAATCACTTCCCGATAAGTCGAAAATACACGCCTGTTGGTACTTTGGAACTAGAAAAAAACTAGTTCCTCAAAAACAAATTCCAATTTTTTGCACTGTGATGCTAGGAACACAACTGGGACGAACGACGAATTTCGCTTAGTACGACGAATTCGTTGATAAAAAATCGCTCTATAAATTCGTCGTATGAAACACAATAACGCCGAATAAATTAAAATAATAAGCAAACAAAATTTTAATATTTTTGTTTTTTAAATCAATGTAATCCTCTGATGCCAGCCAGATTGTTTAGACACTCAATAATTATCCCGGTGTTGTCCATTTTTTTCAGAACAAATTCCTTTTTGTAAATATATTCTGAAAAATTTTTTGTAAATTATTATTTTCATTTAACAGCTGATGGGGTGACCATATGAAAATATGAGAAATAGAAAGAAAAACTATATTATAAAAAGTGTTCAAAGTTAATAAAAAGTCGTCCGAATGATACATTTTTGTGAATTAGTGAATGCATTTTTAGTATGTACTGAAAATTTTAGTGCTACATGCAACAATACAGTAGTGAACTATGTTTTTCCACAAAAAACCAGTTTGAAACCTGGTCACTTTATATTGATTTGTTCGTCGTTCGTTTACGAAACAATTAAAAATAAATGTATTTCAACTTTCGCTGAGTATGACGAATTTCGCCCAACGCCACGATTGTGTGCATTTTCATATACACCAATGTGTTTTATTTTTGGCGACGAATATTCGCGACCAAAAATTCGTCGTTCGTCGCAGTTGTGTTCCTAGCATGAGTCATTGAAATACTTTTTTTTTAATTCAATCATCATAAAAACTTAAACTTATTTCAGCTTCTAGTACTTCTTTTAATACAAAAAATAATTTTAAAAAAATTTATGGCAATAATACTAGTTTGAAAAAAAAATATTCAGCGCATAATTTGCGACTTTTATGTGAAATTTCTATTTACCACCGCCAACAACATTGCAACAGACTGCAAATTGCAGCAGACCGAAAATAAATCAACATCTGGCGGCAAACTATCAAAATGTCATGATTAATAACCGAACAACTTACATCACCGCTTTCCAAAACTTATCAATCGTTTACTATTTTCTCAAACACGTTAAGCAAAGACATCTGATTCATGTTGGGCAAGAGGAAAAAGTGATGAATTGTGCAAAAATCTAGAATAAACAAATTTAGGCCTTTGAGCCCGGAGCTGCTTTTAAAAGAAGATCAATCACGAAAAGTGTTGAAATGTTGAATGAAGATTCAACATTAACACACTTTTTCGGTATTTTCTCTTTCTCTTGCTGCTTTGCTTTGCTGTGAAATGCCTTGTGAACGAAACTGCCATGCAAAACGAGTGCCAGGAAGTAGTTGATCGTGTACAACATTGAAGTAAAAATTTAAACTCAAATTGTTCATCATGACTGTCATGATGGGATGGATGGTGATGATGATGCTGCAGATGATGATGGTGCTGGTGATGATGATGAGGATGATGGTGTACTTGTACTCGTATTTAAAATGCCACATGCATGAGCATGTGCACATGCGTTCGGCACTTGGTCCAATTAATGACTGAGTTTTTTTCTTTTGTTTTTAGTGTTTGTCCTCAGGCCAAATTAATTTCAAACTTCTTAAACAATTTTCAAGGCACAAGACTTATGGAGTTGGCTGTATAAAACATCACTTTGAGTTTAATGTGTAAAAGAAGGAGAGGCGATAATGCGTGCCCTGCCATTTGGCAAGTTTCCCATAAAAGGTTAAAGAGTTGTAAAAGCCACTTGCTATTTTGTCAAGAACTTAAAAACGAATTTCAGGTTTGTGGAAGGTCCTGGTGTTTACTCTTAATACACAAAATAAGTAATTGTCCTCCCCCTCTAATACCATGAAACTTATATTCTCCCACCTCATTTTACGTGATATTATTTATAGTCTATTGTCCTGTAATCCTTATACATATTATGTTGGGTATTATATGTACCTAATTTTATTGCCAGCAATACGAGGAGCATTTCTAAAAGGCAGTTGGAAAAATAATTTATATATCACACTAAACTCAATTTTAATTGAGAAAGACCTGATAAATATTCCAAAGCACTAGGAAAAGTCAACATGAATTTATATATCCAATTAACACAGCCGAGCAGAATAGCTGTTTTCGAAGGCCGCTACATTTTCGTCATCCCTTCACAAAAAAAAGTTTGTCATGCCGTGTGTAATTTCTTCGATATTAATATGGTACCCCATAAAGTATATATATTCTGGATCCTTATGAATAGCCATGACGAATGAGCGATGTCCGTCTGTCCGTGTGTCCGTCTGCCTCTGTCAGTCTGCCTGTACGTGAAATCGATTTTCACTAACCCTCAAGAGCTAGAGACTTCATTCTTAGACTGATGGATTGGAAATGCCCTTAAATAGAGTGGTATTGAAATTCAGAAAAATACGGTTCCAGAGCTGGGAAGCTAACACCTATTTCTCGATGCAAAATTAACAAGCAAAAATCAATTATTTATTTGTTTGTTTGTTAATTAAACCTATTTCATACTTTGGAAAGAACAAATTTGTATTAAAAACTAAAAAAAAAATTTCCAGGGATGGGAAATTGCTGTTTTTTTTTGTGGTACATGCAATTTTTTGTAAAACATGAAAGTGACCAAAATGGTAACAAATTTCAAGGTTTTCTTAAATAAAACTACGTTATACATCATTAAGAGTTGCATTGGTAAAAAATAAAGAAAAAATTTAATTTCGCTACCAGGGTTGGGAAATTGAAATTATTTTTATACATAAAAGCAGCCATATGCATTCCTAATTTTTGTTTTTTTCAGTAAATTATGCCTCTGTTATACTTCAGCAAGAATTATATTCGTGTAATAAATAAATGAAATTAAAAATTCTATTCCAGGGTTCGAAAATCGAAGTATGTTTGTTATATAAAAATAGCCATATAAGTTCCTAATCTAGTTTTTTCTAGTGAACTAAACTCATTTTATACTTTAGAAAGAATTAAATTGGTATTAAAAGCCAAAAAAATTAGACATTCGACTCGATTTCATTACACACGGAATGGCATAAAAGGGGAAGGTCACCATGAAAATCATATTAGTATGAAAGTGGAAACCACAAAAATAATAATAGATCACTATTTTACAAAACGTTTGCATAATAGTCATAATTCCTTTCTCATTCATTTTCATACTGAAACAAAAAGCTTTTAATTTTAATTAATATTGGAGCTGACGTAAGAAACAAGGACACACACACACACATACATTAAAATATTTTTAAATGGCCAGATAAGTTGCAAAGGAATATATTTCTTCGAACTTGATCGTACGGAAGACAATGCAACTGAGCAAAATATTATGCGCAACCGACGACGACTTCATGCTGATGATGTTATAAACTTTAATGAAGTAATCAACATGATCAACATACCAAACGACATACTTGTCGCCGTCATTTTGTCTCTCAGTCTCCAGAGAATTACCGCGGAACTTGAAGTCATTTTTAATGCTTCTGTTTCGCATTAAATAAGTATTTAAGAAATATTAGGGCGGAGTGAAATATGTTTAATTTATAAACAAAGAGAATAAATTAATTTCAGTTGTTTACTTTTAGGTAGCAAAACCAATTTCGATTGTCCAACCCTGTCAGCGAGTTTTTAATATTTTTTTGATATTTAATACCAATTAAATTCTTACTGAAGCATAGAAGATGTTTAATTCAGTAAAGAAACCAAAATTAGGAATTTATGCGACTACTTTTATGTACCAAATATATTTCGATTTTCCAGCCCTGGAACCAAATTTTCAATTTTGTGAATTTTTTACAAGAATTTAATTTTCTTAGATAGAAAAAAGTTTTCATTCACCAAAAAAACCAAACTTAGTGACTTTTTTTTAATAATTTTTATGTACATATAAAAAATATTTAGTTTCCCAACCCTGGCATGTAATTTAAATTTTTTTTTTTATTTTTAATAAAAACTTAATTCCTTCTGAAGGCTAATATAGGTATAATTCACTGTAAAAACCCTAGTTAGGAATTTTTTTTGTACCAAAAAATTTTGATTTTCCAACCCTGGAACTAAATTTTAAATGTTTTTGATTTTTTACAAGAATTTAATTTTCTTAGGTAGAAAAAAGGTTTCATTCGCCAAAACAACAAAATTAGTGACTTTTCTTAATCATATATATGTATCAGAAAAAAATTTTCTATTCCCAACCCTGGCAAGAAATGTTTAATATATGTTGATTTTTAATAAAATCTTAATGCCTTCTGAAGCATAACATATTCATAGTTCACTGTAAAAATCAAAATTAGGAATTTATATGGCTACTTTAGTGTAGCAAAAAAATTTAGGTTTTCCAACCCTGGAACCAAATTTTAAATACTTTTGTTTTTATACAAAAATTTTATTTTTTTTTTAGAAAAAGGCTTTAATTCACCAAAAAAAAAACCATAATTAGTGACCTTTTTTAATCATTTTTACGTATCAAAAAAATTCCGTTGCCCAACCCTGATATGTAGTTTTTAATATATTTTGGTTTTTAATACAAATTTAATTCTTTCTAAAGTTATAATTCAATATAAAACCAAAATTAGGAATTTATATGACTACTTTTGAGTACCAAAAAAATTTCGATTTTCCAGCCCTGAAACCAAATATTAAATTTTTTTAAATTTTTTATAAGAATTAAATTTTCTTAGGTAGAGGAAAGGTTTCATTGACCAACAAACCAAAATCAATGAATTTTTTTATAACTTTTGTGTATCAAAACAAATTCCACTTCCCAACCCTGGTACGGGATTTTAAAAATTTTTTGGTTTTTCAACAAAAATTTAATTCTTTCGGAAGCTTAGTATAGTTATAATTCAATATAAAAACCAAAATTAGGAATTTATATGACTACTTTTGTGTACCAAAAAAATTTCGATTTTCCAACCCTGGAATCAAATTTAAATTTTTTTTTATTTTTTACAAGAATTTAGTTTTTATGGGTAGAAAAACCAATATTCGTGACTTCTTTATCATTTTTATGTATACAAAAAATTCCGTTTCCCAACCCTGGCATATAGTTTTTAATATTTTTAAGATTTTAATAAAAATGTAATTCCTTTTAAAGTAAAAAATGGGTATAATTCACTATAAAAACCATATAAATGGCTATCTACTTTTATGTACCAAAAAATTTTCGATTTTCCAGCCCTGGAATCAAATTTTAAGTTTTTTGATTTTCTGCAAGAATTTAATTTTCTCAAATAGAAAAAAAGGTTTAATTCACCAAGAAACCAAATTTAGTGGCTTTTTTAATATTTTTATGTATCAAAAAAAAATGCCCGTTTCCCAACCCTGAATTCAAATTTTGTAATATTTTTGGATATTTATTAGCAATTTAATTCTTGGTGAAGTATAAAATAGTTTTACTTTAAAAATATTAAAACTAGTTACCATTTTGCTGGCTTTTATACACCTTAAAATATTTGAATTGTCCAGCCTTGGACAAAAAGTGTAAAGTCCTTATGAATAGGTAAGAAATAATTTTGTAACTAAAAGTTGAGCTGCCCCTATTGTATATACGAGTACACATGCACATTCATTCCCGTGTACATGTGTGTGTGTGTGTGTGTGTGGGTACGTGATCATGCTCCTTGACTGTTCAATTGATGGATGGATCAGTTGGATGTAAAATGCTGACCACCATGTTACATGTTCAAGTTTTTTGCAATGACTCCTTTGTACGTTATAAAATGTTAATTATAATGATCGTGTTCGGTAATTATTGATGTTTGTAGAACGCGAATTCTGTGCGTAAGTACGTTTATTTAGTCATTAATTTTAAATATTCATTTTAACCACATGACATTGTAAGGAGGGCTTGATTTCGTTACAGCGATCTTGCCGTTTGGTGCATCTTGTCTTTTTTTTTTAGATAATTATAATGTTTTGAGGCAAAAATAAGTTGTAAGAAACATTAAAGTGTTAGTGGGTTATAATGCGTAAGCGAATGTCACGAGTATAAAGTAAAAGATATATGTATTTTTTTTTTTTTTTTGGTAAATAAAAATGATGAATTTTACTTGTAATTTTATAGTGTAGAGAGCACTATAACCAATAGGTTGTCAGTTGCAATAAAAAGGGAACTGCTCCTAGAACATTTTTACCGATTGAGTAATTTACTTAAAGTCTATAGACTTACTTCTTTTAAATCTTTTATTATTACGTTAGACTACTTCAGTTTGCGAATTGTGACACCATTTAGCACATGCTGCTGGTGCTTTAACGCCGTGTTAATGAAAATTTTATAAAAAATAAAGAAAATATTGGTTGCGTTGTTATTTGCAAAGTAAAAGTTTCACCGGTTAAGATTTCTACAAAATCTTCAAATATTTAAATAAGAAGTCTGTAAAACAGTCATGGAACTATTGCACCAGTCTACAGCATTCTTGCCCACGGGCTCTACATATCTAATTATAGTCTCCAAAAAAGGATTGTCATTCCACGCATAACGCAGCGAAATATCCCTCTGAGACCCCATAAGGTATGTATATTCCTAATCAGTGATGAAATCTAAGACGATCTAGCTATGTCCGTCCGTCCGTCTGTGGAAATCACGAAATGAGTCAGACCCTTGAAACTTGGTATAAATATATCTTGAAGGATAGCACTGGTCAAGTTCGGAAATGGTCTAAATCGGGCCAGAGGGAAAAAAGTTCCCCTAAGAAGAACCAAGCCAACCTCCAAAAAACAACATAATTTTTAAATTTTGTTGGTTATTTTGTTAAGCAAATGATATATTTTTATGTCAAATTCCCAACACCTTAAACTTGGAGCCATAAAATAAAATAAAAATATTTTTTGACCCCACCCACTTTAGTGGGCGTTATTATAGACAAAAATAGAATAAATATTTAACAAATTGTTTTACTTAAGCCTACATTCCTTAAAAATAAAATTTTTAAGCTTTAATGACGGAGCTGAGACGAAACCTGGTACTACTCTGCCCTACCCCCTTCTTCCCCTTCGCCACCTAAATGACCCTACCAAAAAAAATTTTTTTTTTAAATTTTGTATATAATCATCCCAAGCATTTATCTTTAGAGTTTTATGACTGCCGATTTCTGCCCTACCCCCCCCCCCCCCCCTCTTCCTTTGCCCCCAAATGACCCTACCAAAAAAAAAAAATTTTTAATTTTGTATATAATCATCCCAAGCATTTCTTTTTAGAGTTTTATGTCTACTTGTTTCTGCCCTACCCCCTCTCCCCCTTTGCCCTCTAAATGACCCTATCAAAAAAAGAAATTTTAATTTTGTATATAATTATCCCAAGTATTTATTTTTAGAGTTTTATGACAAAGGTGATATATTTCCCCCGCAGCCCTTGCCAGAGCTACCCCGCCAAAATACAGTTTTTATACCCTCCAAAGAGAATTGGACCCTGTAAAGTAAATATGTATATTCTTGATTAGTGATGAAGTCTAAGACGGTCTAGCAATGCCCATACGTTCATCTATGGAAAACATGATGTTGTCTATTTTTGAACCCCGCCCCCTTTAGTGGGCGTTGACGTTTGATATTATATAAAGGAACTCGGTCCCACCAGGTCAAACATTTTAAATTCACTTACTAAATATTTGGAGGGTATTTTAGATTCGGCCCGGTCGAATATAACGTTTTTACTTGTTTCTTTTTTTTTATATTAAATGTACGTGGCCTGCAAAATTTAAAAATTCGTCTTTTGTTTTTAACAGACCTCGTATATGCAGATATAGACATCAAATTTTTCTCATCTTATGAAAAGTGAGATCGCTGCACAGGATTAACAAATTTATTTATTGACTTTTAAAATTTTTTTTTATTATAATTATGAAATATTGCTGTACACATGTACAAATGAATATGTGTATGTGCTTGGGTGCATATTTACCCTGAAGTAAAGCCGACGACAAGTGTCCCCAAGTCACCACTTTTACTACATTGTCAATAAAGCGTGCACATTTTCACATTTACTTTTGAAGAGCAACAAAATCTGTAGCGACGGCAGATGAAATGAATTAGTAAGCAGTTTTATTTTTTATATAAAAAATCAATTTTTGCGAATTAGTGCCTTTTGGTCTTATATTTTTTTTAAAGAAAAATTTAAAATTTAACAAATAATACATTTTCATTATCGACTACTATATCTGAAAAATTTCAAAAGTGTAGACTAAAATGTTTAAAATGTACTAGTACGCAACTGGTGACAATGTCTACATATGATTTCAAACGAACCATCTGGTCAATAGTGTCCATGTTAGTAGTGAATTTTTTATGACAAGCACACGTTAAATATCTGTAGCAAAAAATATTATCTTGGGGTATGATAAGTCACTAGTACCGGTGACCTTGTCAATAGTACGTTAGTGCAGTTTCACTATCGACATTTCCTGAAGGGCTAGTAGCTAATTGCTGAACGAAACACAAAGCTAAATTCTGTAATAATGTGCGCATGAGCCAAATGAACAAGAAACTGTACTAGAAGTATTAAAAAATACTAGTGAATTACTGGTTCCAATGTCCACACATGGTCGCAACTATCTAGTTTATAGTGCCAATATCAGTAGTCGATTTCTTTTATCTGGGGTATTACAAGTCACTGCTACTGGTGACTGAGTCAATAGAAAGTCAGTACAGTTTCACTACTATCATGTCCTACTGGGTACGTGTAAACACTGGCATGTGAGTGAGTGTGTGTGAATGCTTTTTATTTTGAAATAAAATACAATAATGTTGATGACGATCATGCCACTTGATGAAGTGTGATGCAGAGCGCCACCCAGAAGCTATAGCTTTAAATAATCGAACCGAAACACACCAAAACACGTACAAACATGCATGCATACATGGCAAAGAGGCTGCAGACAAAACAAAACATGCAGCTAAATGGCCAAGAGTTCTATATACAAACATGCGTGTATAAGTAACTCTATGTATACATACATACACACATGTACATATATTTATATAGTGTGTACGTTTGTATTTATATTAAAATATTGAACAAGCATTTCATCTTCATCAAAGTTCAAGCAACAGCCAAAAAAGGGTCCAGCAAAACCAAAACAAAAAAAAAAACGGAACAGCAAAAAAGACAAAAACGGCATAATGACTGCTGCAAAGTTACTCGCAACACAAACCGAAATAAAAATGCTGCGAAAACTGCGTCACGATAAACATGCAACTGTTATGCTGTTCCATGTAGAGCAAGAAATATTTTAGCAGCGCCTCTCTGCTTCGGTTTTTATGGCCTCCTGTATATTTTGATTTTGCTCGTAAAATGGGGTTTATTGACCAACAACTAATAACAATAATAACAATATTAAAAGCCAGTCCGAAAACCAAAACAAAAATAAATTAATAACTTTGCAGACACTCTACAAACATTTTTTATGAAATCTTTTTAAGTTAAAATGTTTTTAAAATTTACAATTTGCTCTAGTTGCTCTAAAGATGACTTTACCATGTTTGCGATGCGAAAAGTAGCTGGAATTTGTAACAAAAAAAAAAGTTTTTTTAAGCCAATTTACTTCCTGACCTCAAATTTGCCCACCCTCTATTAGTACTTATCAGTATCTCAATTAAGATCGAAAGACTAATTGTTCGCAAAAGTGTTTTTAAATTCACAAACACGTGATAAATAATCAGAGGCACAAGGGAATGTGATGATAAATTTTTAATTACAAAATTTTCATAGCAGAGCAAAGCAGCTGTTTTCGAAAGCCACTACACTTTCATCATTAATTCAAGCTATAGAAAAGATTGGCTTAAGTAGATTTGAACAAAACATTCTAAAAATGGCATACGAAGAAAATAAGCAAACAGCAACACAGGGATTAAACAAACAGCAACACAGGGATTTGATACAATTCTCGTTTGCAAGTTCCTAACAAAAATTTTTTCAATAATTTATTCCTTAATTTTTTTCAAAATTTCGATATCCGCATAATAATAATGATAAAATTTAATACTTATTATATTGTTTTGTTTTTTTATATAAAAAATATTACTTTTTATATAAAAAAAATTATTTTTTATATAAAAAAAATTATTTTTTATAAAAAATTATTTTCTATATAAAAAAATTATTTTTTATATAAAAGAAATTGTTATTTTAAAAAAGTTCGAAATATTAGGATCAACATAAAAACTGTTATCAGATTCATTTTAAAGCCATTTAATTAATGGTAATAAACATAAATACACATGAGTACCGATTAGGACAGTGTAGCGGCGTCCGAAAACAGCTGTTGTGCTAATTAAAAATTAAATAGGGACTTTGCCCAGTGGTTTACCCATTATATTTTCATACGATTAATCTCTCAATATTAACTGAATTCAATATAAAAATATTATTTATTAAAAAAATTTTATTTAATATAAAAATATTATTTAACACAAAATCAATATAATATTTTATTAAAAAATATTATATTGCACCTAAATATTATTTATTATAACATATTATATATTAAAAATATATATTATTTTATATGAAAATATTATTTTGCATAAAAATTATATATTTATAAAATATTATTTTATATAAAATTATTATTTATTAAAAAAATATTATTTTATATAAAACTATTCTTTATTCCAAAAATATTTATATATATATATATATATATATATATATATATATATACATATATATATTATTTTTTACAAAAATATTATTTATTATAAAAATATTTTACATGAAATATTATTTATTATAAATATATTAATTTACATAAAAATATTATTTATTACATAAATTTTATTTTATATAAAAGTATTATTTATTACAAAAATATTATTTTATATAAAATTATAATTTATTACAAAAATATTATATTATTAAAATATATTATTTTATATAAATATAATAATTTTTATAAAGGCTTTATATATTATAAAAATATAATTTTATATAAAAATATTATTTCATAAAAAAATATTATTTATCATAAAAATATTATTTTATATAAAATATTATTTATTATAAAAATATTATTTTATTCAAAAATATTATATATTACAAATTATTTTTTTTTATATAAATATAATTTATTACAAAAATATTATTTTATATACATATAATAAGTTTTATAAAAACTTTATACATATACAGTTGAACTTCTATAATTTGAATCACCATTATCCAAACAAATAACTTCAAGTTAGGGAGACTTCAAGTTATGGAGTGAGTTTCGAAAGTTTTGCATATAATCAAAAAAATATTTTTTATTAACTTTTATTCCTTTTTACTTGTAATAAAAGAATTGAAAAAGTGTATATAATTTATTATATATTAAAGTAGTGAGTAATTTTTGGCTGAATTTGTTTATTTTTGTTTAGTAGAAAAAGTGTCTCCAATTTGTGTAGCGCTTTGTAGTGGTCGTCAGTCGTATTTTCATTTGTGTGTAAATATAAATTCAAATTGTTCAACGCATCCTTTATAGCTTCCCTGGAGGGCTGTATAACAATTTCTTCAACTATGTCCTCTTCATCACTACCTATTGTGATTCCAGTGTGGGATTCTGGTTCGAGAGCATTATCAACAATATCCTCATCCGTTGGAAAACCTGCGACAGCTAGATCATTATCTACTTCAATAAATTCTTGAAGAGTACAACAGGTTGTTATGTTATTCAAACGTAGCCAGGTTTCATAATCGTCTTTTACGAAATTTAAATCGTCATTAACATCATTTAATAATATTAAAGGTATGTCATCTTCTTCATCCCACATTGAATATTGACCAAATCCTGAGTGCCTGAAACAGTTGGATATTGTCTGGCTAGTAACATCAATGTCCCATGCCCTTGTTATATAGCGGATGCAGTCTAGTAAGTTAATATCGCTTTTGCTATTTTCTTCTATACGCGTTATAGCTTCTTTTAATATTCTATTTCGATAATGAGCTTTCAAGCATCGAATTACACCCTGGTCAAGTGGTTGTAATTTTGATGTCATATTTGCAGGGAAAAATACCAATTCAATCGATTTCAATTTACTCCGTATGTCTTTTGGATGTGCCGGACAATTATCAATAAAGAAAAGAACTTTTCTTCCAGCAGCAGTAAATTGCTTATCCAATTTGACCATCCATTCTTCAAAAATTTGTCCTGTCATCCAAGCCCTTTTATTGTTTTTATAATCGACGGGTAGCGACTTAATTCCACGGAAGCAACGGGGTTTGTTACTTTTTCCAATAACTAAAATTTTAAGCTTTTCTGTGCCGTTCATATTTGCTGCCAACATTACAGTAACACGGTCTTTGCTATGTTTTCCTCCATGACATTTTTCGTTTCTGAATGTTAGCGTTTTGTCTGGTAGACATTTGTAAAATAATGCAGTCTCATCTGCATTAAAAATATCACTTTCGTTGTACTTTTCTAAGAAAGAAGGTAAAGTATCGGTTTTCCATTTTTGGCAGTCTTCCTCGGAAACAGCATTGCTCTCACCACAAGCTTTTTTGTAGCATACGCCATGTCTAAACAAAAGGGAGGAGTGTCATGTTTTAACAATTCATTTTAATAGATCACTTTATGCTTACCTTAGCTTCCACTTATCCAGCCAACCAGTGCTTGCTTTAAAATCATCCTCCTTAAATTTTTTGGCATACTCCATGGCTTTACCCATTAATATTCTTCCAGATATCGGCATATTCTGGGCTCTGGTTGCTGCAAACCATGTAAATACTGCTTTGTCGATGTTATCGTATGTAGGTTTCTTTATTCTTTTTGTTTTTTCTTGCAAAGCTCCAGATTCAACAAAATTGCTTATTTTCACCTTATTTCTTAAAATCATTGAAACTGTACTCGGTGCAATACCATATTTTTCAGCCACGTCTTTTTTCTTTGATCCCTTGTCAATTTCATTTATTAACTGAAACTTTTCTTCAATTGACAAATTTTTATGAACACGTTTTGATGCCATAATAATTTTCTTTTTATTGTGCTGTTTTTTTCTGAATTGTGTAAAAGTCAATCGTAACAACTTGTATGCAGTAATTCTGTTGTCATTTCGGGACTTTACCCAACTTTAAACAGAAATCATATTGCCACCAAGGCGAATTCGCCTTGATTGCCACATATATAACGACAGTGTTGTTAATTTAGCTATGTATTTGCCCATTAAAACTATCGTTTATAAAACAAATTAGAAAAAAAGATATACGCTGACTGTTAGCGGCAGATCTGGAAATTTTTGCTTAACTAAAAATTAATGTCAACACAAAAAATTCAATTTATAGAAACTTTGCAAGGCTTTGTACCATTATTTTTCTTCAAGTTAGAGAGAAATTCAAGTTATGGAAGTTCAAGTAATAGGAAAAAATTTAAAGGAATTTAGCTGCTTGCCGCTGTTGCCATAAGATTTGCTTCAACTGATAGAAACTTCAATTTATAGAAGTTCAAGTTATAGAAGTTCAACTGTATTATAAAAATATTTTTTTATATAAAAATATTATTTTATACAAACATATTATTTCTTATAAAAATATTATTTTATATAAAATATTATTTATTATAAAAATATTATTTTATATAAAAATATTATTTATTACAAAAATATTATTTTATATAAAAATATTATTTATTACAAAAATATTATTTTATATAAATATAGTAATTTTTATAAAAACTTTATATATTATAAAAATGTTATTTTATATAAAAATATTATTTTATCAAAAATTGTTATTTATTATAAAAATATTATTTTATATAAAATATTATTTATTATAAAAATATTATTCGATACAAAAATATTATTTATTACAAATATATTATTTTACATAAAAATATTAATTATTACAAAAATATTATTTTATATAAAAATATTATTTTATATAAATATATTATTTAATACAAAATATATTATATATAAAAATATTATTTTTTTATAAAATACTATTTAATAAAAAAATATTATTTATTATAAAAATATTATTTTATATAAAATATTATTTTATATAAATATATTATTTAATACAAAAAATATTATATATAAAAATATTATTTTACATAAAAATATTATTTTACATAAATATATTATTTACTAAAAAATTGTTATTTTATATAAATATATTATAATATAGTTCTACATAAAAATATAATTTAAATATATAATAAATACATATATTTATATTTTTACATAAAAATATTATTTATTATAAAAATAATATTTCATATAAAAATGTAATTAATATTAATATTATTCACTTTCTTGTAGGGCGCATCAACTGTTTGAAGCACCAAAATGCTTTTGTAAATTTGCTTTTAGTTCTTTTTGTGTGTGTGTGTGTGTGTGTGTTTAACCGTGAATTTTGCATTTTAAATTATTTGAAACCAAATGGAAAAAAATTAAAATAAAGCAAAAAATAAAATAAAAATACTTATACCACGCAATTTATAAAACACAAGTATCGCGGTTGCTTTTGTTGCTTTCCAATATTTAATTTTCGGTTTCCCTTTTATATTAAATATATAAATATAAAAAACACATATTCGAAAAAGAGCATCGTGCATAAAGTGAAGCGAACAAAAAAAATTAAATCAATGAAATTGACTTGCATGCGTGTGATCTCTAAATCAAAAGGATTTCATTCCTTCGTTACGGTTTCCTACCGCTCTTATGCAGTCCACTTCTTTTGACATTAACCGCTGACCTACATCGTTTACTGTGACAGTAGTCGTTGTGTGTATTCTTTTAGAAGCGCACAAACATCCACACTCTCGTTTTCCGAAGCATACACGAGAGCAGAAGACAGCAAATGCGTTGCGTAAATATTTTATTCCACGATTCTTCTTTATTATTTAAACATTTCCATCCATTAGCCAAATAGATGGGAGGTAAAATAATCTGGTTAATCGTTATGTAACATAAAGAAATTATCTTTGTGCCAACAATCAGATAAATTTATTATGGGAACTTGAGAATTTTGCGATTGAGTTATCAAAATACTTGTGTGCGTGAAAGGCTATACAAAATGAAATTTGCACAATTTAGAAACTAATATATTAAGGAATTGGACATGGAAAGAAAGATTTAATGTTACCGAAAAATACATGTCGAATGTTATGCAAAAATATGCCCAACTCTGGAAACATCTTTTTCATCTTCCACATTTTCAGTACTAATTTATTTTATTCTAATATATACAGTAACTTTGATTGGCAACTTTAATATTCCACAGCAGAAGTTTAAATTATCCAGCTCAGTCCTTTTGGCTTGTCTGTTTTCTAATACCAAGGAAACTTTTTAAAAAATATCGAATATGTTTAACTTATAAACAAACAAAAAATTAATTCAGTTGGTTCTTCATATATAAAATAATTTTAATTTAGAAAAAAAATCATATATTAAACAAGTTTGAATTGTCCAACTCTGGATTCATCGTTTTTTATTTTGAATACCAAATTAATTATTCCTGAAGTATAAAATGGTTTTAGTTAACCAAACAACAAAAATTTTTAAACTTTTTAGCTACTTTGACGTACCGAAAAAGTTTCAATTATCCAACCCTGCAATAGTTTTTCTAATTTTTAATAGCCATTTAAGACCTTGTGAAACATAAAATGGTTTTAGTTAACAAAAACTAAAAATTACGAACACTTTTGGTTACTTTTATGTACTAAAAAAGTTTCAATTATCCAACCCTGGAATATGTGTTTTTGATTTTTAATACCAATTTAAGACTTTCTGAAATATAAAATAGTTTTTATTAATTAACAAAAGCTTTAAAAATTAGTAATCTTTTTATTTACTTTTGTGGAACAAAAAAGTTTCAATTATCCAACCCTGGAATCGCCTTTTACATTTTTAATAGGAATTTAATACTTTCTGAAGTAAAAAAATAATAATAAAAAATTAAATTTAGTAATCATTTTGGTTACTTTTATGTACCAAAGCAGTTGCAATTATCCAACCCTGGAATAGTTTTCTTGGATTTTTAACAGAAATTTAATACTTTCTGAAGTACAAATTAGTTGTAATTAATTAACAAAAACCGAAAATTAAAAATTAGTAATATTTTTGTTTACTTTTATGCAATAAAAAAGTTTCAGTTATCCAACCCTGGAATCGCCTTTTTCATTTTTAATAGCAATTTAATACCCTCTGAAGAATAAATAAAGAAGAACAATAATAATAAAATTAAATTTTTTAACCATTTGGCTACTTTTATGTAACAAAAAAGTTTCAATTGCCCAGCCCTGGAATAGTGTTTTTGATTTGTAATACCAATTTAAGACTTTCTGAAATATAAAATAATTTTAATTAACAAAAAAATTAAAAACTAGTAATTTGTTTTTTACTTTTATGTAACAAAAAAGTTTCAATTGCCCAGCCCTGGAATAGTATTTTTGATTTTATTTAATTTTTAACTCCAATCTACTTCTTTCTGGGGTATAAAATAGGTTTAATAAACAAAACCAAAAATAATAAGCCTATTTGATTAGTTTTATGTACCAAAAAAAAACGTTACAATTGTCCATCCCTGGAATAGTATTTTTGATTTTATTTTTAACTCCAATCTACTTCTTTCTGTGGTATAAAATAGTTTTAATTATCAAAAACAAAAATAATAAGCCTATTTGATTAGTTTTATGTACCAAAACAAACGTTACAATTGTCCATCCCTGAAATAGTATTTTTGATTTTATTTAATTTTTAACTCCAATCTAATTCTTTCTGGGGTATAAAATAGGATTAATTAACAAAAACAAAAATAATAAGCCTATTTGATTAGTTTTATGTACCAAAAAAAAACGTTGCAATTGTCCATCCCTGGATTAGTATTTTTGATTTTATTGTACTTTTAATACCGATCTAACTCTTTCTGTGGTATTAAATAGTTCTAATTAAGATGAGAATCGAAAATTATTCGTCTATTTGGTTATTTTTATACATCAAAAAGGTTTCAATTGTCCAACCCTGGAAACTTCCAATTTAATTCTTTTAAAAAAAAAAAAATTTTTTTTTCTTCTACTTAATTTTGTATACCAAAATAGGTTTGAGCTCTCCAGCTCTGCAACTGTATTTTGGATTTTGCTGAGCTTCAGCAGCACTCTAATTAAGACCATTTTCAAACCATCGCTCGAAGAATGTAGTCCTTAGCATTTCTGGAAGCTACGGAAAACTCTTTTCATGTACAGACAGACGGCTATCACTTATTCGACGACTTCCCTGTTCATACGGATTCTTTGTCCTGCAAAAACTCCACCAAAAATGATCAAAAGAAGCAAAATTGTTAGTCGATATTTGGAAATGCATGCAACTCAGTGTACTAGTGTTTGGCTATTACCGATTAACGATTAATTTCGGTCGATTAAGCGATTAAATAAATTTTAATTTTATTTTGTTCTATTAAGGAGACAAAATCTCAGACAAATTGCAATAAATAGTTTAAGGTGAATTTTATATTTCAGTGACTGGCCGGAAAGTCAGTGACTAGTGCGGAGAGTGTGAGTTCGATTCGATTAGTTGTTGATCTGTTTCATTAGAACGTGTATAGCCGTTTGTTATGAATCTCGTTTAATTAAATTATGACTTTTAAAATACATTTTTATTATTTTACAAAAATAAATATATCAAAACTGCTCATGTGTCATCAAGTCGTATGACTCAGATTTTGTTTCCCCCCTGGAGCTGGTACAAACAAAAGTGACTACTATTCTAAGAGCCAAGTGAAATTACTTAGCCCACATACAGTGGCAATAGAAAATATTATCTATCAACATCCATGTGCTGCAACTGATTTCTGGCACTTGCTGCAGGCAATATTTACTTGTCATCATGAGTTTGCACGACCTGAATTAATTTTATTTTCATATACAGAATTCTTGTTGCCTTGTTAACACAACGAAGTTACTTTGTCAAGGTTATTACTTAAGTTTGCCAAATAAACGGCAAGGAAGCGCACAAAGACGCCCGCTGTTTGCACCAGCAAGCAAACCTACAAGCCAAAGGATATTTATGCAGCCATAAAAAATACTGCTGGAATTTGTGTTTAAAAAAAAAAGCATGTTTTTTTAAATAATTTAATCTTTCAGTTAATTTATAACTTCCACATCCCGCATATTTTCCTGCGCTGGCATCTGCTGCTACGAAGACACTTGATTTTAATCCATTAAATCCTTTTAATGTGATATTCATGCAAGCCATTGTTTTCATCGACAATGTCGCCAACCATTTTGTAGTTGTCGGTGTTAAGTTGTTGGCTCCTTCTGTACTCATCAGCGTTGCCATCCATTTGCGTCCTTGTCTTCACTTATTGTCTGTCCTGCCTGCTCTCATAACATTTCTTATTTGTCAATTTAACTTGACACTGTGTTGCACTGTTTCAACTTTAATGCAATCAATTTCTCATTTCGAGCTCATTATTTTATTGTTGTTGATGTTTTTGTTTTTCTTTTAATACAATTACACAAGAAAATTCACTGCCAAAAACAGTGCAAAGAAAATTATTCACTATTTTGTTGGAGACGATTGTCTAAAGGAACATTTTGGGTGTAACAGGATTACAGGATAATATTTAAAGGGCTTAATTGCATTTTTTTAAAGAATACCTCTTCATGTCAGTACTTTTTGTAATTTATTTTTAATGTATTTTTACACCCTCCAAAAAAGAATTTGGAGGGTATATTCACTTTGTCATTCCGTTTGTAACGCAGCGAAATATTGATCTCCGACCCCATAAAGTATATATATTCTTGATCAGTGATGAAATCTAAGACGAACTGAGCATGTCCGTCCGTCCGTCTGTGGAAATCACGATTCAGTCCAAACGAAAAGAGCTAGACTCTTGAAATTTGGTATAAATATATTTTAAAGCTTAGAGCAGGTTAAATTCGAAGATGGGCTAAATCGGTCAAAAGGGAAAAAAGTTCCCTTAAGAAGAACTAAACCAACCCAGAAAAAACAACATAATTTTTAAAGTTTTTTGGTTATTTTGCTAAGCAAATGATATATTTTTATGTCAAATATGGTCCAACGCCTTAAACTTGGAGCCATAAAATAAATAAAAAAAATTTTGGACCCCGCCCATTTTAGTGGGCGTTATTATATGCAAAAATAGCATAAAAATTTAACAAATTGTTTTACTTAAGCCTACATTCCTAAAAAAATAACATTTTTAAGCATTAATGACGAAGCAGAGACGAAACCTGGTAGTTCTCTGCCCTACCCCCTCCTTCCCCTTGGCCCCCTAAATGACCCTACCAAAAAAAAATAATTTTTTAATTTTGTATATAATCATCCCAAGCATTTATCTTTAGAGTTTTATGACTGCCGATTTCTGCCCTACTTTCCCCCCCCCCCCCCCCCCGCTCTTCCTTTGCCCCCTAAATGACCCTACCAAAAAAATTTTTTTTTTAAATTTTGTATATAATCATCCTAAGCATTTATCTTTAGAGTTTTATGACTGCCTGTTGCTGCCCTACCCCCTCCTCCCCCTTTGCCCGCTAAGTGACCCTATAAAAAAAAAAGAAATTTTAATTTTGTATATAATTATCCCAAGCATTTATTTTTAGAGTTTTATGACAAAGGTGAAATATTTCCCCCACAGCCCTTGCCAGAGCGACCCCGTCAAAATACAGTTTTTATACCCTCCAAAGAGAATTGGACCTTATAAAGTAAACATGTATATTCTTGATTAGTGATGAAGTTTAAGACGGTCTAGCAATGCCCATACGTTCGTCTGTGGACAACATGATATTGTCTATTTTTGAACCCCGCCCCTTTAGTGGGCGTTGACGTACGATATTATATAAAGGAACTCTGTCCCACCAAGTTAAACATTTTAAATTCACTTATTAAATATTTGGAGGGTATTTAAGATTCGACCCGGTCGAATATAACGTTTTTACTTGTTTTTTATAGGGTCATTTAGGGGGCAAAGGGGGAGAAGGGGGTAGGGCACAGTAGTACCAAGTTTCTTCTCAGCTTCTTCATTAAAGCTTAAAAGTGTTATTTTTAAGGAATGTAGGCTTAAGTAAAGCAATATGTTAAATTTTTACACTATTTTTGCATATAATAACGCCCACTAAAAGGGGCGGAGTTCAAAAATTATTATTTTTTTATTTTATGACTCCAAGTTTAATGCGTTGGACCTTCTTTAAGATCCAACAAAATTACAAAAAAAATCTTTTGAAATTATGTTGTTTATTATAGGTTGGTTTAGTTCTTCTTAGGGGAACTTTTTTCCCTCTTGCCCGATTCAGCCCATTTTCGAATTTGGCCTGTGCTATCTTTCAAGATATTTTTATACCAAATTTCAAGAGTGTAGCTCTTTTCGTTTGGACTGAATCGTGATTTCCACAGATGAACGGACGGACGGATATGCTCAGATCGTCTTAGATTTCATCACTGATCAAGAATATATATACTTTATAGGGTCTCAGATGGATATTTCGCTGCGTTATAAACGGAATGACAAAGTGAATATACCCTCCAATTCTTTTTTGGAGGGTATAAATATTAAGGGATATTTTACATTTTCAATGATCAAAGAAAAATAACGTTATATGAGTTACTTAAAAATTCTCTATTTCGTTAAATTTATTCCATAACGAGTTTTCTATTATTTTTTCCTACGAGATAATTTCAAAAGAATTATTCGCTTTTGCTGAGCTTTCCATTGGCTCTAAATTGCGGATTGAATATTAACGCTGCAGATCATGAAGATGTGAAATAAAATATACAAACAGCTACTTTTTTATTTGCAAAATTTCGAAAATTAAATTTATTTTATATAAATAAAATCTCAAGTCTAGTTAATTTTGTAAAACAGTGCGCGGCGCCATAAAACAATGTAAGCCTCTATGGTAATTTCGGTTGTGTGTGTGTGTGTGTGTTTGTAAATTATTTGAACATTTGACCGCATTTGCGAATTTGGCAATTAAACACTTGAAACTAACAATTGACATCATAAATTTGAATAGTCACTACGAAAAATACCACACATTGGAAACATAAAGGACTTTCATCCTTCAATTGAATGAGGTTTTTTTCTCTCTCTCTCTCTCTCTCTCTGTCAGTGATTGTGTTAATTTGACAAATCAACCACAAGCATTCAAATACTGAAATAGATAATTTACATGCCCACACACAAACACACACACACACACATTGACTCTTTGAACCAAATGAAAACTGGACGATTTTTAACAACACGGTTCAGCAGTTTTAAAATTATGGAAAGTCAGATGCTGAAGTATTTACATTTACTAAATTCAGGATAGGGGGCATGGAAAATTCTAATTAGTTATAGTTTCAAATATATCGTGACACATAATTTACACTAAATACGATCATCGTATGTCACTGTTAGCATCTCAAGTGCTTTTGACCACTTAAATGGCGAAATACCCAAGACACATAAAGGAGGCCCTTATCGAATCGACGAGACGTGGCAAACGACACTTGAAAATTCTTCTTTTCTACTGGTCACTATAAAATAGAGATGAGCAAATGCCGGGACTTTCTCGTGTCAAGCATGAGTCGTGATTATATACATATATGCGTGCGTGACCGTGATTCGAAAATTTACGTGAAAGTGCGAGATTTTTTATTCGCATAATATTCACGCGCTCAAAACACAAGATAAGTTTCTAATTTTTTTTATACCCCAAAAAAAAAAAAAAGAATTGGAATTTGTATTCAATTTGTCATTCCGTGTGTAACGCAGCGAAATGTACATCTGAGGCCCCATAAAGTATGTATATTCTTGATCAGTGATGAAATCTAAGACGATCTGAGCATGTCCGTCCGTCCGTTCATCTGTGGAAATCACGATTCAGTCCAAACGAAAAGAGATAGACTCTTGAAATTCGGTATAAATATATCTTGAAGGTTAACACAGGTTAAGTTCTGAGATAGGGTAAATCGGGCAAGAGGGGAATAAGTTCCCCTAAAAGGAACTAAACCAACCTCTAAAAAACAATATAATTTTTATAGTTTGTTTTTGCAATTTTGTTAAGCATATGATATATTTATATATTACAGAAGGTCCGGCGCGTTAAACTTGGAGCCATAAAGAAAAACAAATATTTTTGGACCCCGCCCCCTTTCGTGGGCGTTATTATATGCGAAAATAGTGCAAAAATTTAACAAATTGTTTTACTTAAGCCTACATTCTTTAAAAATAACATTTTTAAGCTTTAATGACGAAGCTGAGACGTAACCTGGTACTACTCTGCCCTACCCCTTCCCCCCCCCCCCCTTCACACCCTAAATGACCCTTTAACAAAAAAAATATTAAAAATAAATTTATGTGTGTGAAGATAAATATGCCGAGTTAAATATGTTTTGACGTAAGCAGTTACGTAAGTTGACGTAAGTGAAGTTAAAAATGTTATGACGTAACGAAATGGCAATCAGTGAATTTTTTTTTATGCAAATCCATATTTATATTCAAAATGCTTATGGGAGTGGCTTCTCTACAATACATCATTTTGTATATACTAGCAATGCATGCCAGCACGTTAATCGGCCTCTGGGGGCAAAATCCCTCCAAGATCACACATACTCCCATGGCCTGTAAATTGACCTTTCATGGCCTATAAATATTTTTACAAAATGCTCAAAAAAATTATTATATATGGATTTTTATAAAAACAATGCTTCACTGTTTGCCATTTCGTTACGTCATAACATATTTAACTTCACAGCTAAATACGTTGTTTCGTAACTGCTTACGTCAAAACATGTTTCACTCGGCATATTTGTCTTCACTCACATAAATAAATTTTACATTTTATTATCAGAAATATTTATTTTTAGAGTGTTATGGCAAAGATGAAATGTCTCACCCACGGCCCTTGCCAGAGAGACCCCGGCAAAATTCAGTTTTAATATCCTACCAAAAGAATTGGACCCCCTAAAATATATTCTTGATCACTGATGAAGTCTGAGACGATCTAGCAATGGCCATACACTCGTCTGTGGAAAACATGATGCAGCCTATTTTAGGACCCCGCCCCTTTTAGTGGGCGTTGACGTACGATATTATATGCAAAAATAGTGTAAATATTGAACAATTAGTATTCCTTAAGCCTATAAGCAGCTGAGATGTTTTCGGATCTTGCAGAGGTGAAAAGTCGCCCCACGGGCCTTCCCGAATTGACTCAGTCTAACTAGAGATTTAAAAATGGCTACAGAAATGTCTTAAAGGAACTCTGTTCCACCAACTTAAACATTTTAAATTTACTTGCTAAATATTTGGAGGGTGTTTAAGATTCGACCCGGTCGAATATAAAGTTTTTACTTGTTTTATTTTTAATACTAAGAAAAAATTTTACGTACATACATGCATGCGTATCTATACCATAGATTCTATAGAGATACACAATTTAACACAAGAGAACAATTTTACTGTGCGCATGCGCGACTTTTGTAAAGTTTTTACCATCGTGCTAGAAAATACGCCATTAAAAATAATGCGTTCGTGATTGGACGTGATCGTGAGCGCTTTAAATCTTAACGTGCGTAAAAAAAATTATTTTCGCGATAACGCGTGGTCATGATCTTAATGTTACTCACGCGCACATCTCTACTATATATAAAATTAAAACTAAAGTGGCGCAGAAACTTGTATAGATATTTCCAATATCAGCAGATGAAACTGCAAAAACATTTGCCAGTTTATATGCCAAACATTTTATTTGCTGGCCAGTGTAATTGATCATTTAGTTTTATAATAGAAAAATTCGTGTATAGGTTGTTGATTGGAAGGGAGTGAACTATTTCTAACATTTTAATTAAATCAATGTTGGAGTTTTATGTAAATAAAATGACATGAATGAAATAAGAGCAAAATACTATATTGAAATATTTCCTTCAAAAACATTTTGTCAGAAAAGCTTTAATCACGTTACGTTGTCCAAAAGTCAATGAAGGCCACTATGAAAATATTCATAGTGGTCGTTTACACACGAAAAAATATTTCATAGTCGTAGTCACATTCAAAATGTCCTTTTAATTAAAATATCAATAATTAATAATGATTAAACTATTTATTACTTTGAGAGTGCAAGAGCATAAAAACGGGCTAGAACTATATTTTGGGGAAAAAAATTTATTTTTAAATCTTATGACTATGACTTTGTCTCATAGCTGAGCTCAAATTGGCTTAGAAGGTAAAACGAGAATAATGAAGAATAAAAGATTTTTCTTGTTGAAATAACAGAAAATAATTATTTGTCAATACAATTAATATTTTTTTATATATATTCTGGATCCTTATAAATAACGATGACGTCTGCCCGTCTATCTGTACGCGGAATAGGTTTTCCCAAGAAGAGCTAAAGACCTCATTTTGGACTGATAAATTGGAAAGGAACTTAAATGAAGTGTTATTGAAATTCAGAAAAATCCCAAAAATGATTCCAGAGCTGGGAAGCTTACACCTATTTGTATCCGCAAAAATAACTAGCAAAGCTAATTCCTTTTTTTTTTGGAGTTTTATTAATTAAAGCCATTTCATACTTTGCAAAGAATTAAATTTGTATTAATAATTAAAAAAAAAATAAAAATTTTGATTCCAGGGATAGGCATTTGATTTTTGTTTTTTTTTGGTACATAAAAATAAAATTAAACCCATTTCATACTTTGCAAAGAATTAAATTTGTATTAATAATTAAAAAATAATAAAAATTTTGATTCCAGGGATGGGCACTTGATTTTTTGTTTTTTTGGTACATAAAAGTAATTTATTATTTTCTTGCTAATTAAAACTTTTTTATAAGTTAGGAGGAATAAAGTTGGTATTAAAAATTTAAAGAAAATACGTCGATTCCAGGGTTGGACAATTCAATTATTTAAAGGTGCATAAAATCAACCAAAAAGATAACTAATTTTTATTTTCTTAAGTAAGACTATTTTATGATACCCTAAAAATTAAAAAAATTTTAAAAATAATATAAAAAATAAAAATTTTGAATACAGGGTTGGGAAACTGAACTTTTTTTGGTACCTAAAGATGATAAAAAAAAAGTCACTAATTTTGCTTTTTTGGTGAATGAAATCTTTTTTTACCTGAGAAAATTAAATTCTGGTAAAAAATCTAAAAAATTTAAAAATCGATGCCAGGGTTGGAAAATCGAATTTGTTTTTGTTACACAAAAGTAGCCATATAAAACCCTAATTTTGGTTTCTTTAGTGAGTTAAACCTGTTAAAAGCAGAAAAAAAGTTAAAGATTCGATGCCAGGGTTGGAAAAGCGAAATTTGTTCGGTTCCTAGAAGTTACCAATGAAACTTCCTAATTTTGGTTTTTATAATGAATTATGCTTATTTTATACTTCAGGGAAGAATTAAGTTGGTATTAAAAATCAAAAATATTAAAAATTCTATTCCGGCTTTGGACAATCGATTTTTTTTGCTACGCAAAAATATCCAACTGTAACGAATTTTTTCTTTTTGTTTATAAAAGTAAACATATTTAGTATTTGTAGAAGAACTTCATTGGTATTGGAAAGCAGAAAAGCCAAAAATACAGCTTCAAAGCTGAAAATTATAAACTCTTTCTTAAATATAAAAGTAAAACTTTTTCCAAAGAAGAAAACGCACTTCAGGTCGCACTGTAGGTTGCAGCAGAGCTACTCTAACCCTTAAACTCTGGCGTTTGTTAGTGACATTAAGTCCCTCTATTAAACTTCTATTTCTTTATATAAATTTAATTTTATGTTTTATTTTCTTTTTTTACTTTCAGTCATTTGTCGCCGGTAACTGACCCATATACACATGATATGTACATATAAATTAAAAATGTTTAGTAAATAGATCATAAATTTCAACTAAGACGGCTTAAGCAATAAGACAAACAGCAAAAAACTTAGATTACACAATATTTAAATTCCAATTGTCTTTCGATACAAAATACTCAAACCGAGTACTACAACTCGCCTCATTGTCTGCCAAGGGAAAAAAACTGTATATTTCCATCGCTTCTAATAACACCAGCATTTACAAATGCATGTTTTTTGTGGGTGTGTGTGTGTGTGTTGGAACAATATATGAAACATCATCAAAATGCCAGCAGTGAAGGAATAATTTCAAGCAACCTTTACACGAATGAATAAACAAAACACACGTTTCTACGGAGAAACAAATGTCTGGCATGCCTTATCATTAACGGTGTAATTAAATACTCCCTTAAACTTTTTTTCATTTCGTTCTTGTTTTTTTTTGTACGCTGCAATTATAACAGACGTAAACTGAACTAAGCAAAAAATGTCTTAGTTGGTCAATATTTAAACACCTACACGCTACAGGCAGAAACTGTAAGTCATTGTTTGCAAATAGTGGCTGCAACACGTCCATCACTTAAGCTGTTGATCTTGGCTTCTACGAGTAGCTTTGGACTGCTGTCAACCAGTTTTTTTTTAATAAATATTTTATTAAAATCTGTTCGGGGATGAGATATACATCTCTGATACAAAAACACTTTTGGTCCTATTTTTTAAACTTTAATAATCGTCTATCAATCAATGATGTTTTAGCAGCTTTCTTTTCGGCAATACTCTTTTTGGAAACACTATTTTTGGCAACACTATTTTTGGCAATACTGCCTTTGGCAATACTCTTTTTGGCAACACTACTTAGGGCAACATTGTTTTTGGCAACACTGTTTTTGGAAACACTGTTTTTGGCAACACTAATATTGGCAACACTAATACTGGCAACACTGTTTTATCAACGTTTGTTTTTTGGTAGCACCAATTTTGGCAATAGTATTTATGGCAACACTGTTTTTATCAACGTTCTTTTTAGCAACACTATTTTTGGCAACAACATATATGGCAACACTATTTGTAGCCACACTGTTTTTGGCAACACTGTTATTCGCAACGCTCTTTTAGGCAGCACTAACTTTGGCAACGCTTTTTTTAGCAAAACTGGTTTTGGCAATACTGCTTATGGGAACACTGTTTTTGGCAATACTATTTATGACAACACTGTTTTTGGAAACACTGTTTTTATCAACTCTCTTTTGGCAACACTAATATTGGCAACACTGTTTCATCAATGTTTTTTGGCAACACTAATTTTGGCAACAATATATGTGGCAACACTGTTTTTATCAACGTTCTTTTTGGCAACACCAGTTTTGGCAACACTATTTTTGGCAACAATATTTATGGCAACACTATTTATAGCAACACTGTTTTTGGTAACGCTCTTTTAGGCAGCACTAATATTGCCAACGCTATTTTTGGCATCACTGGTTCTGGCAACACTGTTTTTGGCAACACTGTTATTGGCAACACTGTTTTTGGCAACACTATATATGGGAACACTGTTTTTGGCAATGCTATTTATGGCAATACTGGATTTGGAAACACTTCTTTTATCAACTCTCTTTTCGGCAACACTAATACTGGCAGCATTATTTTTGGCAACACTATTTATGGAAACTCTATTTATGGCAACACTGTTTTTATCAGCGCCATTTTTGGCAACTCTACTTTTGGCAAGATTATGTATGGCAAGAATATTGATGGCAGCACTATTTATGGCAACACTGTTTTTCGCAACACTGTTTTTGGCAACGCTCTTTTTGGTAACACTAATTTTGGCAACACCATATATGGCAACACTATTTCTGGAATCACTGTTTTTGGCAACACTGTTTTTGGCAACGCTCTTTTTGGCAAAACTAATTTTGGCAATACTCTTTTTGGTAACACTATTTATGGCAACACTATTATGGAAACACTATTTCTAGCAGCACTGTTTTTGGCAACACTGTTTTTGGCAACACTGTTTTTGGCAACGCTCTTTTTGGCATAACTAATTTTGGCAATACTATTTTTGGTAACACTAATTTTGGCAACACCATATATGGCAACACTATTTCTGGCAGCACTGTTTTTGGCAACAGTGTTTTTCGCAACGCTCTTTTTGGCAACACTAATTTTGGCAACACTAATTTTGGCAACACCATTTATGGCAACACTATTTTTGGCAATACCATTTTTGGCAGCACTATTTATGGCAACACTGTTTTTGGCAATACTGTTTTTGGCAACGCTCTTTTAGGCAACACTAATTTTGGCAACACTATTTAAAGTAACACTATTTAAGGCAAACACTGTTTCTGGCAACACTATTTATGGGAACACGGTTTTTTGCAACGCTCTTTTTGGCCACACTAATTTTGGCCACACTAATTTTGGCAATACTATTTTTGGTAACACTATTTATGGCAAAACTATTTATGGAAACACTGTTTTTGGTGTACAAATAAATCCAAACCGGTAGAAAAGTACACTAACAATTTTGTGGAGATCTAAAACACGCGTTTATAAAATTGCAAGATCAGCAAACACTTTCTTTGTAACTCATTGTTATTAAAAGAAAATAATAATAATAAACAAAATAAATGTTATTGAAAATACGTTTAAGCCAATTGTTTTTTTTATATTTTGAATATGTTTGTATGCACGTGTATTCTTGTTTATAACTTTTTGTAGTAAAATTGCAAGTCGTGGCGTTTTCATGTTAAATTTTCTTATTTAAATATAATTGAATTAAAGTTGATGATTGTTGTTTCCTTTAAATTCCAGGAAATCCCTACTTTATTTGTTCTTTTTTTTCACAATTGCAATTGTGTCCGTCTGTCTGTTTGGTTTAAAAATTCCCTGCTGCTAATTAAGCAATGAAAAGGTGCTAAATTGAAAAACAAAAACTTTAACACCTCGAAGCAAAACACACACAGACATAAACTTTATGCAACATATTCAAGAATATCAAATTCCGGTTAGGAAATTATTTTTTATATGTTTACTATTTTTTTTACTAAATTTATTCGTGTTAACAAAAAAATTTTATGTAATGAAAAATAAATGTCTGAGCATTTCAGAATTGTATGGAAAAAAATTAAATGAAATTTAATTGGAAAAATGTTGCAATTCATTCATGTATTGAGCATAAAAAGCTCAAATAAAGATTAGCGTAAATCAGGCAACAATCGCAGGCAAGTACTCGGCTCGCTCATGAACAGAGTAAAATTTTTTCTTAGTAAATTCAATTAAGGCTTGTAGACTAATTGTTAGAAATTTTTGTTAAAATTCAGAGAGACATGATAAATATTCCAAAGCGCTAAGGAAAGTCAACATCAGTTTTTAATTATTCAACTTGCACAGCACAGCAGAACAGCTGTTTTCGGAAGCCACTACACTTTCATCATAAGTGCTCATGTGTTTTTTTTAGATGGCTTAGTTGAATATGTAATCGTTTATTTATTTATAAAAATTTTATTAGGAAATTGCATACGAGAATTCCATCAAACTGATGGTAACACATTTTTATTTAATACCCGTGTTGCCGTTTGATTGTTTTCAGCATGTCCCATGCTTTCTTATTTTTTGTATTTTTTGAAAATGTGGCGGTTCGAACCGATTTCGATTCAGGGAAATCTAAATTCTAAGAAATAAAACCCTCTAAAACGCAACTCGATTGTTTCCATTCGGTTCAGCCGCTCAAAACGTATAAGCGGGCCACATACTTACACACATACATATACATATACAAATATAGTGACGGCCTCCCAGGAGTAGTCAGGAAATTTCCTAGGCACTCCCAACATCGAGAATTAGTGAAAACTTGATTTTTTTCAAAACGGGATAAAAACGGTTTTTTTTTTATTTTCAATTTTCTTGGCGGAAAGTTAAATATATTAAAATAATTTCCTGTAAACTTTTTGTTTATTCCATAAATAATAAAATCGACATGATCTTAAATACAAATTTGCAGATTTGGCAATTTTAGCGTTGAAAGCCTAAAGTGGCATCCTCAATTCAAAATCGTCAAAATGCCACGTGGAGCACATTAACAGTTAGACGACGTGATAGAGCGTGTCTGCTACAAGTGTGTAATAGTATTAATTAGCATTAAATAATTTTTATGTCAAATGAATTAATGGCATTAGAATTAAAAAAAAAAAAACAAACAAAAAATCTTAGAAAAAGTACGAGAAAAGAAATGCAGAGGCCGTTTATTTTTTCACAAAACGCACTAATCGCACAATTGAACTTTTTCTTTGTATTCTTCGTATTTAATCTAGTGCGTAACAATTTTCTTTTTCCATACAACTTCAAACTTTTCGCAATGCGAGTTTGTTGTATTTCTGGTATTCGTGTCGTAAGGTTTCTATGTTTGTTTGAAATCTTATTCGAACATGAAATCCGTAAGTCTGTCTGTCTGTCTTTCTGTCTGTACGTAAGTATAAAATGCGTATTTTGCAAAAAAAATATTCCGCACGTCATGCTGCTGGTTTGTTTGGACTTAAGAAAACAAATGAGCTGCAATATTTTCAATTTATGTTAACGAACTTCGAAAAGGACAAATCATTCTTTAAAATTAATACCGGGGAACTTTCTTGTTACTCAACATTTTTATTTTTTATAAATTCAATTCTAGGGGCAGAGAAATATTGCAGATGACTTTTATTTATTTTGGTTTCAAAATAATTCAAAGAAAGTTAGCATAACGAATGAGTCCTGTGCCGCAAATCAGTCCTGTGCCTATTTGCTACAGCGAAGAAGGAAAGGAAGTCCTTCGGCTTGGCAGGGATTTATAATATTTCCATTAACTAGCGATAAGTATGACTTTTGTTCTATCATTTTGATCACAAATCAGCATTTAGGATTCCATTGCCTCAAGCAGTTAATACGCGGAGTTACAAGTGGAAGATCTCGGGTCGCATTTTGCACTGAGTCGGGTACATGATCAAAATTCTATTTTGACAGGGTCACCCTGGGAAGAGCCATCGGGGAGATATCTCAACTTTGCACTAAAACACTCCTAAAAGTAATTTTTGGGGTTATTAAGTGTACAAAAAGCAAGTATATTCAGCTATCCCGAATCTATATTCGGCTATATTCGGCTATTCCGAATCTTAAATACCCCTCACAGATGTATTTCTCCTTTCATATAGATTTTATTCTCAAAAAACAAAAAACAAAATCAGGAACTTATTTAGTTACTTCTATGTACCAAAAAATTTTGATTTCCCAACCCTGGAATCGAATATTTAATTTTGTTTTTGTTTTTAGTACCAATCTGATGCTTCCTGAAGTATAAGAAACGTTTAATTCAATAAACAAATATTAGAATTAAAATTAGGAACTTATTTGGTTACTTTTGCATACCAAAAAATCCCGATTTTCCAGCCCTGGAATTGAATTTTCAATATTTGTGGTTTTCAACGCCAATATAATTCTTCGCGAAGTATAAAATAGGAACTAAATATGGCTAATTTTACGTATCAGAATTATTTTGATTTTCCAACCCTGGAATCGAATATATAATTTTTTTTAATGTATGAATTTCTATTTTAATAGTGAACCTTAAATTTTTTTGTTTTGTTTTTAGTGCCAATCTGATTCTTCCTGAAGTATAAAATAAGTTTAGTTCACTAAACAAACTAAATAAGGAACTTATATGGCTATATTTATATAACAAACATATTTTGATTTTCGAACCCTGGAATAGAATTTTTAATTTAATTTATTTATTACAGGAATAAAATTTTTTCCTGAAGTATAAAATAGATTTAATTCACTGAAAAAAAAACTACAATTAGGAACTTATGTATATGGCTGCTTTTATATACTAAAAAAAATTTAAATTTCCGGACCCTGTAAGTGTAATTTTAAATTTTCTGTTTTCTTTTTACCAATGCAACTCTTAATGAAATATAAAATAGTTTTATTTAAGAAAAACTTAAAATTTGTAACCATTTTGGTCACTTTTAAGTACTACAAAGTATTGCAGTTGTCCAACCCTGGAATAAAAATTTTGATAATTTTAAATTTGAATACCATTTCAAATTTAAAACTATTCTAAATTCTGAGTTTTTGTTACTAAATTCTGAGTTTTTGTTACCAAAAACAAAAAAAAAACTTCTATGTACCAAAAAATAAAAAATTCCAATTTCCCATCCCTGGAAAAAAATTTTATTTTTTTAGTTGTTAATACAAATTTATTCTTCACAAAGTTAATTTTGCATTCAGAAATAAGTTTGGGGCAGAGGAAGATCAGATCTCAGGTTCATCAAAACAGCTTAAAATTTTTGCTCCTATGGTTCGAATCAATCCATTTACGAACTGGACCTGAGCCATCCTTCAAGATATATTTATACTAAGTTCCAAGGGTCTGGCTCTTTTTGTTTGGATAGAATCGTGATTTCCACAGATGGATGACGAACAGGAGTAGATCGTCTTAGATTTCATCACTGATCAAGAATAATAAAATTTTGTGAGGGATATTTCACTGCGTTACACACGGAATGACCCTCCAACTCTTTTTGGAGGTTATAAAAAGTCCTTCCTGATAAACAAGAGAAAAAATTGTTCCCCAAAAATAAAATCCAAATTTTTCCATTGGAATTAAGCGTTCTTTGTTTTTTAATCCTTATTTGCCTATAACTCGGAAACAATACACATTCTTGGCATCGTGAGACTGGAAAAGTGCTTGATTCAAAAATTAACCATGAGAATGTGCATGCACACAGAATAAAAAGCACAATCATCTGTCAAACGAAACTTGTAAAGACTACCCCAACAACAACGGAAAAGCGGACAACAAATTTTTGAGAAGAAACTTCAATAACAACCACTCGATGGACTAAACACATGTTCGAAGTGGCCACATGCTCATTTGAAAAAGAAAAATGTCAAATTACGGAAATAAAAAAGAAACCAAAAAACAATCAACCAAAACGAAATTATTTCAAGCAACCAAGACTTCGAACATCATAATGACATTGATAATTATGAAGGCAAACTGCTGGCGTATATTTTCATGTGGATAAAAAGTAAAGGCAAAGCAGTGGCTTTCTGGGAGGAGCTTAGATCCCCCTTTTCATACCCTCCAAAAAAGAATTTGGAGGGTATATTCACTTTGTCATTCCGTTTGTAACGCATCGAAATATCCATCTCAGACCCCATAAAGTATATATATTCTTGATCAGTGATGGAATCTAAGACGAACTGAGCATGTCCGTTCGTCCGTCCGTCTGTGGAAATCATGATTCAGGTCAAACGAAAAGAGCTAGACTTTTGAAATTTGGCATAAATATATTTTGAAGCTTAGAGCAGGTTTAGTTCGAAGATGGGCTAAATCGGGCAAGAGGGCAAAAAGTTCCCCTAAGAAGAACTAAACCAACCCAGAAAAAACAACATAATTTTTAAAGTTTTTTGGTTATTTTGTTAAGCAAATGATATATTTTTATGTCAAATACGGTCCAACGCCTTAAACTTGGAGCCATTAAATAAAATAAAAATATTTTTTGACCCCGCCCACTTCAGTGGGCGTTGTTATAGGCAAAAATAGCATAAAAATTTAACAAATTGTTTTACTTAAGCCCACATTCCTTAAAAATAACACTTTTAAGCTTTAATGACGAAGCTGAGACGAAACCTGGTACTACTCTGCCTTACCCCCTCCTTCCCCTTAGCCCCCTAAATTACCCTACCAAAAAAATTTTTTTTTTTTAAATTTTGTATATAATCATCCCAAGCATTTATCTTTAGAGTTTTATGACTGCCTGTTGCTGCCCTACCCCCTCCTCCCCCTTTGCCCGCTAAATGACCCTATCAAAAAAAAGAAATTTTAATTTTGTATATAATTATCCCAAGCATTTATTTTTAGAGTTTTATGACAAAGGTGAAATGTTTCCCCCACAGCCCTTGCCAGAGCGACCCCGCCAAAATACAGTTTGTATACCCTCCAAAGAGAATTGGACCCTATAAAGTAAATATGTATATTCTTGATTAGTGATGAAGTTTAAGACGGTCTAGCAATGCCCATACGTTCGTCTGTGGAAAACATGATATTGTATATATATGAACCCCGCCCCCTTTAGTGGGCGTTGACGTACGATATTATATAAAGGAACTCTGTCCCACCAAGTTAAACATTTCAAATTCACATACTAAATATTTGGAGGGTATTTAAGATTCGACCCGGTCGAATATAACGTTTTTACTTGTTTGTGTTGGCATTCCCCTAAAACGGAAATTTAGTAAAAACACAGATCAATAGGAAGTTTTTAAAAGTCAGATATCGGCGGTCATCGGTTCCTCCCTTATATATGTATTTGTGGGTGCTGTTGGCTGAAGTAGTAGAACACGAGACTATGAAGCGGAGGGTCCTGAGTTCGAGCCCTCGCTGAGTCATGAAATATTGTGTTGAATTCTTCTGAACAGCATTAGTGCGTGGTTGTGTTAGTTGACACGATCATGTACTAAAAGCAGAGTAACAGCACCCACCTTCCTCGACCCTGTAGCAAAAATTAGCCGGCGAAGTAAAAAAGGTTGAAATAGCTACAAAAAAAAAACTGTTTATCTTCTCATCTTTCCTAATCTGTCCCCTCAATATCATCCCCTCGCTTTCAGTTCCGGCGCAATGCATTGCATATACAGGGGGTCATCCCCTGAGCGCTGGTCCATGATAAAAAAAGTAAAAATTATTTTGGAGCCCCAGCAAAATACGCCGCACTTGGTTTCTCCTTTTTGGCATATAATCCTGAAGCGCTTGCACTATAAGTAGAGAGCTGAAATTTGAAGCAGATAGGTCTGGATTGCAAAGTAAAGAGAAATATTTAAAAGTCTAGTATTTACCTCGGGGGTCATAGGTTCCCCCATATTTATATTGAAGGTCCTAGGCTAGAGAGCTGAAAAATTGGTAAGCAGATAGATCTTAATTTCCTCCTTTTATGCCCTTCAAAAAAGAATTGGAGGGGGTATATTCACTTTGTCATTCCGTTTGTAACGGAAGCGAAATATCCATCTGAGACCCCTTAAAGTATATATATTCTTGATCAGTGATGAAATCTAAGACGACCTGAGCATGTCTGTGCGTCCGCCCGTCTGTGGAAATCAATAGTCATTTCAAACGAAAAGAGCTAGACTCTTGAAATTTGGTATAAATATATCTTGAAGGATAGCACCAGTTCGTAAATAGGCTAAATCGGGCTAGAGGGAAAAAAGTTTCCCTAAGAAGAACTAAACCAACCTCTAAAAACCGACATAATTTTTAAAGTCTTTTTGTAATTTTGTTAGGCAAATGATATATTTTGATGTCAGTGGAGGCACAAAGCGGAGCCATAAAATAAAAAAAAAAAATTAATTTTTCAACCCAGCCCCCTTTAGTGGGCGTTATTATATGCAAAAATAGTGTAAAAATTTAACAAATTGTTTGACTTAAGCCTGCATTCCTTAAAAATAACACTTTTAAGTTTTTATGACGAAGCTGAGACCTCTGTCCTACCCCCCCCCCTACCCCCTTTTCCCCCTAAATGACCCTATCCAAAATTAATATTTTTTTTTAAATTTTGTATATAATTATTCCAAACATTTATTTTTAGACTTTTATGACAGTGGTGAAATGTCTCCCCCACAGCCCTTGCCAGAGCGATCCCGCCAAAAACAGTTTTAATACCCTCCAAAGACAATTGGACTCCATAATATATTCTTGATCAGTGATGAAGTCTGAGACGATCTAGTAATGTCCATACGCCCGTCTGTGGAAAACACGACAGTCTATTTTCTTTTTTTACCACGCCCCCTTTAGTGGGCTTAGATATTACATACATATATGGAAAAGTAGTGTAATTATTTAACAAATAGTATTCTTTAAGCCTAAATTCCGTAAAAATTTATTTTATAAGTTCTTACGACGAAGATCTGTGATGTTTCCCACCATCCCTCTTTGCCCTTTAAATGACTTTATAAAAAAAAAACAAGTAAAAACGTTATATTCGACCGGGTCGAATCTTAATTACCCTCCAAATATTTAGTAAGTGAATTTGAAATGTTTCACTTGGAGGCCCAGAGTTCTTTTATATAAAATCGTACGTCAACGCCCACTAAATGGGGCGGGGTTCAAAAATATACAATATCATGTTTTCCACAGACGAACGTATGGGCATTGCTAGACCGTCTTAGACTTCATCACAATTCTCTTTGGAGGCTATAAAAACTGTATTTTGGCGGGGTCGCTCTGGCTAGGGCTGTGGGGGAAATATTTCACCTTTGTCATAAAACTCTAAAAATAAATACTTGGGATAATTATATACAAAATTAAAATTTCTTTTTTTTGATAGGGTCATTTAGATGGCAAAGGGGGAGGAGGGCGTAGGGCAGCAACAGGCAGTCATAAAACTCTAAAGATAAATGCTTGGGATGATTATATACAAAATTTAAAATTTTTTTTTTTTTTTTGGTAGGGTCATGTAGAGGGTGAAGGGGGAGGAGGGGGTAGGGCAGAGTAGTACCAGGTTTCGTCTCAGCTTCGTCTTTAAAGCTTAAAAATTTTATTTTTAAGGAATGTGGGCTTAAGTAAAACAATTTGTTAAATTTTTATGCTATTTTTGCCTATAATAACGCCCACTGAAGTGGGCGGGGTCAAAAAATATTTTTATTTTATTTAATGGCTCCAAGTTTAAGGCGTTGGACCGTATTTGACATAAAAATATATCATTTGCTTAACAAAATAACCAAAAAACTTTAAATATTATGTTGTTTTTTCTGGGTTGGTTTAGTTCTTCTTAGGGGAACTTTTTTCCCTCTTGCCCGATTTAGCCCATCTTCGAACTTAACCTGCTCTAAGTTTTAAAATATATTTATGCCAAATTTCAAGAGTCTAGCTCTTTTCGTTTGGACTGTATCGTGATTTCCACAGACGGACGGACGGACATGCTCAGTTCGTCTTAGATTTCATCACTGATCAAGAATATATATACTTTATGGGGTCTGAGATGGATATTTCGATGCGTTACAAACGGAATGACAAAGTGAATATACCCTCCGAATTCTTTTTTGGAGGGTATAAAAAAAAACTTTTCTACACTTAACTACCTTGATAATTTATTTTTTAAGTTTTAACGATTTATGTGAGATGTCTCCCCCACGGCCTTTGTCGAAGTGACCCTGTATAGAGTTTTACAATTGGGCACAGAAGTGTCTTAAAGGAACTGTGGTGATCCAGCAGGTAAAACATATTTAACTTATCTCAGCCTCTTTTAATATTAATACGTAAATTTTTATGCTGACGGAAAGGTGTCTCAGTCATGTTCCTTCCAACTCATTGGAAACGACCGTATTAAAATAATAAAAATGTAAATTTTAATCAGAATAAAAATAGAGTTTTTAATTACTTAATATTTCGGAGGGTATTTAAGATTCCACCCGGTCGAATATAACATTTTTACTTTCTTTTTTTTTTGAGGGTATAAAAATATATTTGCAAAATCGAAAATTTGCTTCGATATGAAATGCTGTTCTAACCATCAACAACTTGGTCCTGGTTTTGATCTCAATACTTTTTCGTCATTTTTACTCGTATGCCTGTATGTGTGCCTTCATGGGTGTGCGTGTTCCATCTAAATACACGATAAAGCAATGAGATCATGAAAAGGACTAAAAGCATGATAAATTAAAATCAATTACATATAAAAACACACTAACATACAGATACATGGCATATTGATGTGTATGTATGTATGTGTTTGTGTGCTCTTTCTTTTGTCTCGTCAAACATCAATGTCATCCTATAATAAACATCATTATCTTCATAATTGCCCAACATCATCATAATGATGATGTTGTTCATCAGCAGCAGAAACGTCATTTGTATCGATATTCTTAATCATTATCATCAAAGTTGTCGTCGGTCGTCGTCGTAGAACGTGGTGTCGTTTGGCGTTAACGCAATCGTCGACTTTGTCTTATAGACTTTAGTTTTATTGTTGTTGGTATTATGGATGGCTGGCTGGCTGCCGCCTGTCTGTCATTCATTGTCGTTAGTTAAAGCAGCGGCAGCAGCAAACATTTGCGCTGCCAACGCAGGCAGCACTTGCATGAAAACAAAACTCGAAAGATTTACACACACACACACACACAGTCGCTCACTCATATACAAAAATACACATTGACAATAAATATGTATTGGCATGGGCAAGAAATAGTGGTGTCGTACGTAAATTGTGGCTGGCTGACAGGCAGGCAGGCAGGCAGGCAACAAACAACCAACCAAGTCAATACAACACAACAGAAATCAAAAAGATTTCTTCGTTTCGTGAGCACAGATGCAACGTGCTATTCACAGCAACTGGTCGCACGTTCGTTCTCCCGTTTTTTTTGTTCTTCTTTCTTTTTCAAAGCGAAATTTTCGTCAATTGTAAAAGAAAAAAAATTTTTTCATTTTTTTTACAAAGAAAACACAAAAATAGTGAAAGAAGGAAAAATTACAACAGAAAATGTAAAAAAGTTCGTAACAAAGAAAAATTGAGAAAAACTTTTCGGCATTTTCGTGTGTCAATTGCCTGCGTGTGTCGTCGCGTATGATAATAATAATAACAACAACAACAACAAAGTGAAAAGTGTAACAAAATAAGAGTTAAAGAAAAAGGCAGGAAATCTGCGTCTGTTTCCTTTCTGTGACAAGAGTATTGTTCAACATACGTAACCGTGCACATCTTTCCTTCCAACAGCTGCCTTTCTTACGCCACTAAGAAAACGGAAAGAAAACACAAATTAACAACAAAAAAAAAAGAAAAACGTAACGTCAAGCATTAACAACCGCAACAAACCTGCAAAGAAATCCTATAAATTTAAGGAAATTAATCAAACAAGAAAAAAAAGTGAAATTGTAATACACTAATACTCTCTCACACACACACACACACACACACATGCATATCCTTTCGCCAGGTTTGAAGAGTTAACCAACATGTGAGTGAGCCGACGTGCAATAAAATTGATATATATATTTTTTTAAAGTGTTTGTTATTCAAGTGCCTCCTGTTTTTGTTTTTGTTTTTGTTTTTCTTAATTCAACGGTAACTGGAGTGTTGCAATCGCATGTAGTGCTGGCAACATTTTTTTGAAAGAGAGTGAGAGTCGAGTAAGTGAAGCTAAATATTGGACTATTTCAGCACCTACTACAACAAATTTTAGTTAAAGTCGCCTAAAAGGCTTTCAACAGCTGCACAGTGGCCCGAATAGAGGCCTGGAAAACATAAAGTGAATTATGACTGTTTTTTGTTAAAAATATTTTTGTTAATATTGAAAATAATGTAAAATTTTTTAAAAAATTTTTATTTCTTGTGCAACGAGGGTGAAACAAAATATTATAACGAAATATAAGTAAACTTTTAATTAAAAAAGAAATTCTTCAAAAGATAAGGTAAACGGTTTTAAATAAATTTCAATAAATGTGGAGTTTTAAGGACGATCTGGATATGATCACCAGTTGACAATTGGACAAAACCTATTTACCTACACACAAGCACATCTTCATTTGAAACATAAAATCCTGCAAGAGGCGAAAATTTACAAAACGGGGCCATGAATCTTTATAATCAAGTGTTCACAAATTTTTTTTTTTGGTCTCTCCTCATCGACTTGTAGTATTTCATTACAAAAAAAATGTTTTCTCTTGTAAAATTTAAATAATAGTATTCATTTAAATTTTTTATCATTTTTAGGTAGTGAATTGTTCAAAGAGTGAAAGGGTCATCCCGTGAGCAATTTCCTCAATATTAATATCCCACCCTATATAGGGTGTTTCTTTATAGAGTGATACAAGTTTGAATTATAATAAAACAATTAAAAACGTTATATTCGACCGGATCGAATCTTAAATACCCTTTAAAAATTTAGTAAGTGAATTTCAAATGTTTAACTTGATGGGTCAGAGTTCCTTTAAGACATCTCTGTACCCAATTTTAAATCTCTATTTTGAAAGAGTCATTCCCGGAAGGGCTGTGGGAGAGACGTTTCTTTCACCACTGCAAGATCAGAGAACATGTCAGCTTCTTATAGGCTTAAGGAATACAAATTGTTCTATATTTACACCATTTTTACATACCATATTGTAGGTCAACGCCCACTAAAGGGGGCGGGATCCAAAAATAGATTATATTATATATTCCACAGACGAACGTATGTGCATTGCTAGACCGTCTTAGACTTCATGACTGATCAAGAATACATACACTTTATGGGGTCCAATTCTTTTTGGAGGGTATTAAAACTGCATTTTGTAGGGGTCTCTTTGGCAAGGGCCGTGGGGGACATTTCATCTTTGCCATAAAACTTTAAAAATAAATGTTCGGAATAATTAAATGTAAAATTGATTTTAATATATTTCTTTTTTTTTTTTGATAGGGTCATTTAGGGGGCAAAGGGGGGAGGAGGGCATAGGGCAGAAATCGGCAGTCATAAAACTGTAAAAATATATGCTTGGGATAATTGTATACAAAATTAAATTTTTATTTTATTTATTTTTTGGTAGGGTCATTTAGCGGGCAAAGGGGGAGGAGGGGGTAGGGCAAAAATCGGCAGTCATTAAGCTCTAAAAATAAATGCTTGGGAGAATTATATACAAAATTAAAAAAAAAAATTTTTCGGTAGGGTAATTTAGGGGGCAAAGGGGGAGGAAGGGATAGGGCAGAAATCGGCAGTCATAAAACTGTAAAAATAAATGCTTGGGATAATTGTATACGAAATTAAATTTTTATTTTTTTTTTTTTGGTGGGGTCATTTAGGGGGTGAACGGGGAGGAGGAGTTAGGGCAGAGTAGTACCAGGTTTCGTCTCAGCTTCGTCATTTAAGTTTAAAAATTTTATTTTTAAGGGATAAAGGCTTAAATAATACAGTTTGTTAAATTTTTATGCTATTTTTGCATATAAAAACGCCCACCAAAGGGGGCGGGATCCAAAATTTTTTTATTTAATGGCTTCCAGCTTAACGCGTTGGACCTTCTTTAATATAAAAATATATCATTTGCTTAACAAAATTACAAAAAAAAATCAATGAGTGTTCGAACTCACGGGCGATGTGTTAACACCTTTTTGTTACACGGTACCTGTTCGATTTCTATGAACACAGACCCACAAACCCGGAGGTAGAGTTAATATAAAGTATTTAATGAAAAAGAATAGTTTATTGAATTTAAGTTTACTTTGTATAATTTATTAATGTTATGTTTTCAACACAGTTAAAATTGGTCTGTGATAGCTAAAATATGAAACATAAACTTTTGATTGTATCCTATCGATATAACGTGAGAAAACAGCGTCAATTGCAGTTCCTTGGATAGTAGTTGGGGAGGACTCTAACGAAGTATTAATGGTAAGCTTGAATTTATCGTACAGGAATTCGATAAGAGGTCTACTGTTGAAAAAATCGTATTAAAGTCACCACCCGTTATTATTGGCATTGAAAAATAGTCCTCTTCTAGTTCGCGTGAACCATTTTCGGTGTAGGGCAGAAGTGAAAAATGAATAAATTTTATGATATTCTGGACAGACAGGTTGAGCAAGAAGCTGTGCCTGCTCTCTCTTTTTCCTCCGATATTCTGCCATATACTTTCTTTTTTCTTTTAATACCGACGCACTAAGTAGATGCACTCAAAATTAAAAAAATACTTAATACTTTTTATTTATTTTATATTAAACCCACAAAAAACAAAGAGAATGCAAAGCAGCAGACAAATGTACATACATACATTGTTATGTTTGTACATAAGCTACGTACATACGTTGCTGTCTTGCTATCTCATTTTCATATATGTACGTATAACCACGTCACTATTCTCGTTGCTATGCATAAGACAAAACCGAAGATCAACATAAAACACTTTTTTAATATAACTCCAAATTAATACTCCGAATTAAAACACTTAAATCTCCGCTCGCCGTTATCGGATCGCCTTAATTTTTGGCCTAAACTCTTCGTCGAAACCCGCACTAGCGTTTTAATCCAAAAATTAATAAAATCGACTATGAACTTCCGGAGAAAATCGCGTGGGAAAATAATATGAAAATCACCCAATAATCACTTTCAATACCGACTGCCAAGCAACGAACAAACAAACTCTTACACTTACACTTGTGTATGTATTGAAACTGATAGTATACTGCCCTAGAGGCGCGCGTATAGATGTTAACACATCAAAAACGTATGTTGTTTTTTAGAGGTTGGTTTAGTTCTTCTTAGGAGAACTTTTTTCCCTCTTGCCCATCTCCGAACGTAACCTGTGCTATTCTTCAAGATATATTTATACCAAATTTGAAGAGTCTAGCTCTTTTCGTTTGGACTGAATCGTGATTTCCACAGACGCATGGACGGGCGGACGGACATTCTCAGATCGTCTTAGATTTCGTCTCGGATCAAGAGTATATATATTTTATGGGGTCTCAGATGGATATTTCGCTGCGTTACAAACAGAATGACAAGCTGAATATACCCTCCATATTCTTGTTTGGACGGTATAAAAATAACCTAATTTTTAAAGCTATTTCATAATTTCGTTAAGCAAATGATGCTCAAAAAAAAAATTGTTTTTTCTGCACTTATGTATTTACCCCAAAAAATTAGGTTTTAAATTTTTACTACAAAGCTGAAATGTCTACCTCACGGTCCTCTCCGGAGAGACCCTGTCCAAATAGAGTTTTAAAATTGGTCACAGAAATGTTTTAAAAGGATCTCTCCCCCAGTAGGTTAAAGATTCTTAATGTATTTACTAAATATTTGGAGGGCATTTAAGATTCGACCCGGCCGAATATGACGTTCTTACATGTTGAAGTTTAAAAATTTTGCAAATACATCCTACGAGAAGTTTTTACGTTCCCTAATCACTTTTGATGCACAACACATATTTTGCTGCAATTAAACAAAGAACTGAATAAGACATCTGCTTAAGATTATGATTCACGTTAAACACGTACACGGTTCACAGTTCTAATGCAATAATTTTTATTAGACACAAATTAATTGCTATTGAAATGATTTAATTAATTTTCTGAACTGTTAAACATTGAAATCATGAATAATAATTTTATAGATTTTTTTTTGTTCGTGGTGGCTTTCTACCAAAATTACAATTGCGAAGGTGAGATAAAGAGGAGTAACTAAAATACTAATGACTTGTGTAGCAAAATGAAGGACTATGAGTGCTGCTTTTATATCATAAATCTGTATGCAGCATTATGCTGGTGCAGTCATTTACTTCACAAGGCTGCTTGTACAAATAAATGCTTAAGTGTATGCAAATCGGCGACTCTGTATAAGTCCCACTATGAAATAACCAAATTCTATATATTAAAAAAAATTAATCTTGAAAAGTCATCATGACCGAAACCAATCTCTTAGCACAGACGATTTTCGATTACAGTAGATACCAAGTCCAAATGGAGGGATATATGCAAGGCAAAGAAATTCTGTCTCCTTGAAGATGTTGTAAAATCGCAACGAAATGTCATATATAAAAGGTGTTCTTTTATAGAATGGCACAAGTTTAAAACATAATAAAACAAGGAAAATGTATTTTTAATATCAATGAAACGGTTTTTATGGGAAAGAAAATTTTCTGAAATTAATGTTTAAATATGATTTCCGCCATGTGGCCGCCATGGCTGGCGCATAGAAGGCGCTATCTGGAACACCAATATTCAACAACTAAAAAAATCTTCCATAAAGTGGAAGGGCAGAACACAAGTTGCTGAGAACCTGGACGAATTGATTGATTAGGTGCATCTTCAATGCGTTACAGCGGCTCCAGCTTCTTCTGTCCTGCACTTTTTATGATGATTTGCACTTTTTATGATGACATGCACTTTTTGTGTTGAGTTGCACTTGTTACGATGACTTGCAATTTTTATGATGAGTTGCATTTTTTATAATGACTTGCACTTTGTATGATGACATGCACTTTTTATGATGAGTTGCACTTTTTATAATGACTTGCACTTTTTATGATGACATGCACCTTTTATGATAACTTGCATTTTTTCTGATGACTTGCACTTTTTATGATGACTTGCAATTTTTATGATGAGTTGCACTTTTTATAATGACTTGCACTTTTTATGATGACTTGCATTTTTTATAATGACTTGCACTTTTTATGATGACTTCCACTTTTCATAATGACTTGCACTTTTTATAATGACTTGGACTTTTTATGATGACTTGCACTTTTTATGATGAGTTGCATTTTTTATAATGACTTGCACTTTTTATGATGACTTGCACTTTTTATGATGACTTGCACTTTTTATAATGACTTGCACTTTTTATGATGACTTGCACTTTTTGTGAGGACTGTCACTTTTTATAATGACTTGCACTTTTTATAATGACTTGCTTTTTTTATGATGAGTTGCACTTTTTATGATGACTTACACTTTTTATAATGACTTGCACTTTTTATAATGACATGCACCTTTACTGATGACTTGCACTTTTTATGATGACATGCACTTTTTATGATGACTTGCACTTTTTATGATGACTTGCACTTTTTATAATGCCTTGCACTTTTTATCATGACTTGCACTTTTTATAAGAACTTGCACTTTTTATAATGACTTACATTTTTTATAATGGCTTTCACTTTTTATGATGACTTGCACTTTTTATGATGAGTTGCATTTTTTATAATGACTTGCACTTTTTATGATAACTTGCACTTTTTATGATGGCTTGCACTTGTTTCCTTACTAAAATAATAAATATGAAAGTAACTTTGTCTCTCTGTCTGTCTGTTACCTTTCATACCGCTGAACCGGCTTAAATAAAATTTGGCATAGTTATTTTAAGATCCGAGGAATAACAAAGACTTGTTTTTGAGTGATCAAAATTTTTATAGCCGTATGAAATTATTAAACGTTTTAAAATTTGACACAGTAAAAATTCAACACATCATTGACATTACATGCATATTAGCTGAAGGACTATTAGGACTATTTCCAATATATCAATCCATGACCGTAGTCTTTAGCTTTTCTGGGGGCTTTGGAAAATCGACGTCATGTACAGACATATGGACACACAGACATCCTCGGCGCTATTTATAAGGACGCAAAATATATATTTGCTTTATGGGGTGGCATATTGAATATTGTCAACATTATGTAGAGTATAAAAATGAAAATATTAATTAGGACTGTATTAGCGGAAATGGGGTGGTGTGTAATTGTTACGGGAGGAAACAGCTGATTGATTTTCTTATGCATAAACTAGTTCTAACTAATACGTAATGCTACTTAATAACTTGCCACATAAAACTGCTGTTTATATTCCATTCCAGTCGTCTAACTGAGCCTTTAACGAGCTCATCCCATGCTGCAAGCAAATGCTGATGCAGTACGCGTGTGTTTGTGTCAGAGATTTTGGTATTTGTAATTGAGGTTAATTAGTATTTTTGATGCCACAGGTGGATGTTGTTTGTTGGCCTGCCTGCCTGCCAGCCTGTCTGTCTGCTCGGCTTATTCGCTTGCTGCCATTTGCGTATTTATTATCCACTTCTTCTGTGTCTGTGGTTCTTTTAAATGCCTAGAAAAGTGTGCGCGCTACAAAATGCAACAATGCAAAAATGTTAACAATTTGTCGTGCAAATTTCAAATCAAATTTCAGTGATTGAAAACTGTAACCGTTTTATATTCTTAAGGCTTTCTATTTCTAAAGTGGCTCTTCTTAATATTAGATGTTTTTAGGATCATCAATTTTAACGATCACCAATTTTTTAAAATATGTCATTCTTATATGACTTCATGTAATTTTTCGAATTCTTAAATTTATTTTAGAATACTCGCAAGTCGTTATGGCCGCTACAAAAAAAAAAACAACAAATCAATATTGTGATCATTTTAAATTTCTGTTACCTGTCATTTTTCAAATAAGTGCGAATAAATTGCACAATTGCGTTCTATTCTGCTTTTTTCCTCGTTTTTTCGATTTTCTTTGTTTTTTGTTTTATTTTTCTGAACAATTTGGCTCTTTATTAGTGCGTAATTAATTCTATATTAATTAAAAGAAAAAAAAAACGCAAAACACTTCCAAGATGCACAGTGCAACACTAACAATTTCAAAGTGTCTTCTTGAACACGTACAACAGATGGCACATTTTTAAGCAAATTTTTTAAAGAATTTATTAGAAATTTAACAACGAAATTATTGAAAAAGTTTTAATTAATTTATTATTAATCATTTTTCTCCTGTTCTAATAAAATAAGATTTTTATTAAAATTAATTCGAAATCTTTTACATATAAACCTCAGAGTACCCGCATAATAAGATTTGTTACAACAACATAAGAGTAGAATTATATGTAATTGAAACTGTTTTTGAATACGAGTATAAAAAATTAAATTCAGAAACACATCATCAATATTCCAAGGCTCAGGAGAAAATCCACAACAATTTAATTTTTAATTTATAGGGTTTTTCACACTGAAAGTTAAAACCATAAACAGCTGAAAGTTTGACTTAGGTATGATGGAACAAAAAATTCAGAAAAATGGGACATGAAGAAAAATAATCAAACGGTAACACGGGTATTATAACAATAACATGTTAACATCAGGTTGATAGAGTTCTCGTATTCTTTATCACAATAAAATTTGTGTAAATAGGAACTGTTATCACATTCAACTAAGCCACCTAATAAGTGGTGACAAACACAATACACATGAGCACTGATGATGAAAGGGTTGCGTCTTTCGAAAACAGCTGTTCTGCTCTGCTGTGTAAGTTGAATAAAACTGATGCTTTGTGCCTTGGAATATTTAACATGTCTTTCTGAGATTTAAAAACAAATTTCGAACAATTAGCCTATGAATCTTAATTCAATTTAATAAACAGCTGATTTTGCGTGTGAATTTCTTTGTTGCTGTACTTGTTCTCTATTTTGACAACACTTAATTGACAATCTGTACAATAGAAGTTTTTGTTTGAAGGAAAAAAGAAAAATTTTTCCAATGCGTTCTAAAATAGAAATTATTTTACATTTTTGAATGAATATCTTCAAATTATGTAACTACTTATACAAAGTGAAGAACTTCTTGGATATCAAGAACGTAGTGATTTTTCCCACACATCAATGAAAATATTTTCATTAATCTCCATCCATAATTCCCTATTTCTCTAGCATGTTTAAGTTCTTCTTGTGACTGCATTAATTTTGACAATGTTTTCATAACATTTCAGGTGTCAGTGTATATTTTTATTAACATAAACAATACCAGCTATTTCTAATATATAACTTGGCAGCACTGAACTTAGCACAGCCAAAAACATTGTTGCATTTCATAAAACGCACTTAAAACCAATACGAAATGTGGTTTTAAGTTGCTTTTAACAAAATCATTTTGTATGGTAAAACCAGGTGTTAACAGTTGGCTCTAACGTTAAAACCAGGATGTATTAAAACCATGTCAGTGTGAAAACAATATTAAGATGTATGACTGAACACGGTATTATTCACCAAAAGTATTTTATAATTAAAATTTAATTTATTGGTATTGTTGTTTTCAAAATATAATAACTTAAATAATCCAAGTGTTTGTGTTGGGAGTTTTATCAGTTTCCCTGGGGGGATTGCACTGGAACTAGGGCCAACCTTCAGGGAACCTTTTACACAACTTCTGTTAGAAGAACTAGAGGTATTATTGTTAACTTATTTTTATTTATAAGCATGTTTAAACATGTTTAAACATGAACATGCATTTTATTACACAAATTTATTAATATTAACTATTTAGCTAGGAATATTCAGATTTTACTAACATTGAATTTGATTCTTATATAATTCCTACAAATGAAATAATAATAGATTCATTTCATTTATTAGATGCAGATAATCTAACCGATATATAACCAATAAATTCACAAATTCGAATTTTAGGCTTTAAGTTTAGTCGGCAATTTTTAGAATTGTAGAGTTTTAGTCTGCAATTTTTAGAATTCAGATTATTTATTAATAGTAGAATAATTAAAGTATTTTTATAATCATCAAACTAGCAGAATTCTTGTAATTATAAACAATTTATTAAAAAGAAAAAAATTAGTTAAAAAAAATAGTTTTAAATTTTTTTTAATATATTTTTGCACTTTAAACTTTAAGCAGCTATTGAATTAGTGTCAATTAGTTATTATGGAAAATTGTGTCAATATCCTGTTTCACTTGAAATGGCCCTCCAGTCCAGCTAATTTGAAACAATACATCAATATAAAATGGAAATTTAATTAATATTGACTAACTTGAACATATTTGCCTTTTCTATAATATTTTTTTTTTATTGTACACAACGAATATTTTTTAATTGAACTAAAAAATGCTTTCTAAATTTAAAATGTTTCTATACCGAAATTAAAACATGCGAGAACTTTTTGCTTTATTTAGAAAAAAATACCAAAAAAAAAAAAACAAAACAGAAAAGTAATTTGTTAGCCACTTAATATGTTTCATTTAAAACAAATACAATTTTAATTTATTTTTATTTTTGGTAACACTGTGCTGCGTTTAAGCCATATGAAAAATGTAGTGTTAATTGAATTTGTAAAATTTAAATGTAGCGTAAATGGCTGAAAGTGATGTGAGTAAATGGGGTGGCATTTGTTATGCTCTTTGAGCACTAAATGGGAAGTATGCGAACATCAGTGGTTGCATTTCTTTAACTTCCCACTCAGAAATTTGGAAATTAAAAAAGAAGTGAGAAGTTTCTTGTTTTGCCACCGTTTTGAAAAAATCTAATTTTCCCGCAGAACTTGACGTTTTGAATTCCTAGGAAGGTTTCCTTACCACTATGCCTGTATGTATGTGAAGAAGAAGAACTATTTCAATCCTTAATATAGAATCCCAAAAAAAAATTAACTAACGGCGTTGAATCGCACTATCTAGGCGGACAATTGACCGGCCGCAAACGCAAAGGAAACTGTTCCCCGATCTCGCCTCTACATTGAACCATTGTCTTACGTGCTGTGTGGCATTAGGCACCATGTTTGTGAAACCACATGTCAGTCAAGTCCAGTTCCCCCATTTTAGACAAAAAAAAATTTAAAAAAACCTGTCTTCGTCGTCTCTAAAAAATGATGCAACCGATGGTCGAAATGCATTGGTAGTTCTTGCAGTGATTCCGAGTGCTCTTCATAGCGAATGCGGCAATTTTGCTTATTCACGTGTCCATTCAAACGGAAATGAGCACAATGCACTTTCTTAGTCTAGAACAAGTTTTGATAATAAAACTCAATAGTCTGCAAGAGTTGTTTCTTTGCAAGTCTTTTCATGATGGTGACATTATAGACCAAACTGAACATGTTTACGAGTAACATATTACTCGATATTACAGCTGAGCTGCCAAAAACAGCTGAGCTGCCAAAAAGAGATGAGCTGCTAAAAACAGTTTACAAAAAAAAGAACAAATTTATTTATTGGTTGCTTTTAACTGCGAAAAAAAGTTTCAATTGTCCGAACCTGGAATCGCTTTTTTGATTTTGATTGCTTTTGAGATCTGAAGAACAACATGCGGTGGGTTTTGGCTTTAGATATGGTCAAGGGTGTTCGAAAATTCATAAGGAGGTATGAAATTATGAAACTGGTAACTATGAACATTTCAAATTTTGATGCAGTTGACCTTAACATGTATTTGTTTTTTCCGCTTTTTACAATGATTTGCACTTTTTATGATGACTTGCACTTTTTACGATGACCTGCACTTTTTATGATGACTTGCACTTTTTATGATGACTTGCACTTTTTACGATGACCTGCACTTTTTATGATGACTTGCACTTTTTATGATGACTTGCACTTTTTATGATGACTTGCATTTTTTATGATGACTTGCACTTTTTATAATGACTCTTTATGATGACTTGCACTTTTTATGATGACTTGCACTTTTTATAATGACATGCACTTTTTATAATGACTTGCACTTTTTATGATGACTTGCACTTTTTATGATGACTTGCACTTTTTATAATGACATGCACTTTTTATAATGACTTGCACTTTTTATGATGACTTGCACTTTTTATGGTGACTTGTACTTGTTATGAAGACTTGCACTTTTTATGATGACTTGCACTTTTCATGATGACTTGCATTTTTTATGATGACTTGCACTTTTTATGGTGACTTACACTTGTTATGAAGACTTGCACTTTTTATGATGACTTCCACTTTTTATAATGACATGCACATTTGATAATGACTCTTCATGACGACTTGCACTTTTTATGATGACTTGCACTTTTTATAATGACTTGCACTTTTTATGATGACTTGCACTTTTTATGATGACTTGCACTTTCCTTGATGACTTGCATTTTTTATGATGACTTGCACTTTTTATGGTGACTTACACTTGTTATGAAGACTTGCAGTTTTTATGATGACTTGAACTTTTTATAATTACATGCACTTTTTATAATGACTCTTCATGACGACTTGAACTTTTTATGACTTACACTTTTTATAATGACATTCACTTTTTATAATGACTTGCACTCTTTATGATGACTTGCACTTTTTATGATGACTTGCACTTTTTATAATGACTTGCACTTTTTTCCTTACTGAAATAATATATATGAAAGTAACTCTGTCTCTCTGTTACCTTTTCATGCTCAAACCCCTGAACCGGTTTAGATGAAATTTGGCATAGAGTTATTTTAAGATCCGACGAATAACATAGATTTGTTTTAGAAATTATCCTATTGAGTGCTCAAGGGCGGTCGAAAATTTTTATAGACGTCTGAAATTATGAAAGTGATAACTAAGAACGTTTTAAACTTTAATACAGTAAAAATACAACACATTATTGACATAACAGACACGTTAGGTGAAGTTTCACATATTCATCGCGGACAAAGTCGTGGGTAAACAATAAAAAATTTCATTTCTGAGAAATAAGTTAAAATTTTCCTGCTCTGGAAGGGCATATTAGTTTTTGTTGATACTCAGTAGCACTATTTCCATCATCAATGCGAGACCGTAATCTTTAGGTTGTGTGGAGACTTCGGAGAACCAACTTCACATACAGACAGACGCACAGAAGGACATCGCTTATTTGATTTCACTATTCCTAAGGATCCAGAATATATATTAAATATGCCAAAGACTGTAAAAAGAACTTTATCATTTCATCTCATTGCGACTTTTTGTAATTAAAGCTCCTTTCAGAATCTTCTGCTAGCACAGCAAATGGCCTAAAGCTCTTTTTGTTAATAATACCAGCATCTATAAATTATTCAAAACTTCCATTAAGCTTAAAAACGTTTACCATATTTTATTGTTGTTGTTGTTGTTAATATTTATTATCTGATGATTGAAATTGATTATTTTTTTTCTATGCTATAAAATTTTACTCCAAATGCTTTTGCTTTATCCTGCTGTTTAAGTTTATTTAACATTAAGTGGATTTGTGAGTTTTTATCTTTATTTAGTTTTTTGTTTTCTTTATCTATCAGCATTATTTTCTGAGTTACTTTTTTGTTTTGTTTGCCGTAAAATATTTTCTTATTTGACATTAATTGTTTTTAAGAGTTTTCATTGTGTTTTTTTTTTATATATAAAAACAAAAAGGATTACGGATATAAAGTAAAATGAAGTTATTTTTCAGGAAACTTATACGGATGTAACGCAAGTATGTGTTTGATATGTTGCGGGCAACTATTAACGATATTCCTCCGGGAAACGTGTTTCCATAGAAACACGTTTCCCTCAATTTAATTTTCTCAAATTAATTTTCTTTTAGAAAATTAATTTGAGAAGTCTGTTGTTGCCGGATTTTCGGCATCTTACGCTTCGTGTATGATTAAGCAACTTTTAGATTTAAATTTTAAAACTTAATAATTGCTCCAGTTGTTCAAAAATGTTAATTAAAACAGCAAGACAAATAAATTCCATTAGATACTGTAAAACTTCTGTAGTCAAGAGCACGCATAATCATTTTACCTCTTGAGCCAATTTCATTCCCCTAAAAGTCTTCTTAGCATTAAAGAGATCCTTTAAATTTTTTTTTTATTTCTCAATTTTGAAAAAGTAGTTGCCATAGATTTTGCTCAACAATATTTTCTTACTTTCCATTCGCATGTAAATGAAGTACAAGTACCAACATCCATCACTCACCTCTAGTGGCGATGCCATTTGTGTGTGTCAGCATGTCCATTAATTTTGTTTCATACCAACACACACACACACAGCATCTCTGTGGTGTTGGATTTTTTATTACAAAAGAAACAAAAGGGGGGAAAGAAATAAATAAATTTGTTTCAAACATTTTTTTTTGTGTCCATCCTCTTGTGAAAGGGGTTGGGTTTCATTTCAATTAATTGGTTCTGTTTTAGGCAATTAATTCTCTTGGCTACTTTTCTGTGTTATCTGGCGATATATTCGGGAGGTTATTGAATTAACTGAATATGCAAAACGTTAAATTTTATTTAATTTTTTTATTCATTTCAGTTGGATGTTCAATTTAATTTTGTTTGAATGGAATTCCTGGAAATTTTGTAGAAATTAAATTCTCTTTTTGCAGAATATTTCTAATCAATATTTTTTTTCCAATATGTAATTAAGAGAAGTTGAAATTATTGAATGTAGCTAAAGCTAAATCAAGGTGCGAGGTCTGTTTTGAAATATCGTGGGCTGCTGCAATTATGTTGTGCAATCATGTTGCACAATCTTGTCGATCTTCACAGGTTTAGCTATTTCGTGTGTTCAGTTTGTTGCAAGAGTTTTGCAATTTCGGCGATCTTTTGCTAGCGGAAAAAAAATTTATCAAATCGAGTTGAGTGTTCAAAAGCGCTGGAAGTGTTGTCAATGACATACGATAAGATAGAACAAGTAAAAACGTTATATTCGACCAGGTCGAATCTTAAATACCCTCCATATATTTAATAAGTGAATTTAAAATGTTTAACTTGGTGGGACAGAGTTCCTTCATAAAATATCGTACGTCAACGCCCACTAAAGGGGCGGGGTTCAAAAATAGACTACATCATGTTTTCCACAGACGAACGTATGGGCATTGCTAGACCGTCTTAGACTTCATCACTAATCAAGAATATACATATTTACCTTATAGGGTCAAATTCTCTTTGGAGGGGTCATTCTGGCAAGGTCTGTGGGGGAAACATTTCACCTTTGTCATAAAACTCTAAAAATAAATGCTTGGGATAATTATATGCAAAATAAAATTTTATATACATATATTTTTATAGGGTCATTTAGCGGGCAAAGGGGGAGGAGGGGGTAGGGCAGAAACAGGCAATCATAAAATTCTAAAAATAAATGCTTGGGATGACTATATACAAAATTTAAAAAAAAAAATTTTTTATAGGGTCATTTAGGGGCAAAGGGGGAGGAGGGGGTAGGGCAGATACAGGTAGTCATAAAATAAACGCTTGGGATAAATGCTTGGGATGATTATATACAAAATTTAAAAAAAAAAATTTTATGGTAGGGTCATTTAGGGGGCAAAGGAAGAGGGGGGGGGGGGTGTAGGGCAAAAATCGGCAGTCATAGAACTCTAAAGATAAATGCTTGGGATGATTATATACAAAATTTAAAAAAAAAAATTTTTTTTGTTAGAGTCATTTAGGGGGCGAAGGGGGAGGAGGGGGTAAGGCAGAGTAGTACCAGGTTTCGTCTCAGCTTCGTCATTAAAGCTTAAAAATGTTATTTTTAAGGAATGTGGGCTTAAGTAAAACAATTTGTTAAATTTTTATGCTATTTTTGCATATAATAACGCCCACTAAAGTGGGCGGAGTCCAAAAATAATTTTTTTTTATGGCTCCAAGTTTAAGGCGTTGGACCGTATTTGACATAAAAATATATCATTTGCTTAACAAAATAACCAAAAAACTTTAAAAATTATGTTGTTTTTTCTGGGTTGGTTTAGTTCTTCTTAGGGGAATTTTTTTCCCTCTCGCCCGATTGAACCCATCTTCGAACTTAATTTGCTCTAAGCTTCAAAATATATTTGTGCTAAATTTCAAGAGTCTAGCTCTTTTCGTTTGGACTGAATCGTGATTTCCACAGACGGACGAACGGACGGACATGCTCAGTTCGTCTTAGATTTCATCACTGATCAAGAATATATATACTTTATGGGGTCTGAGATGGATATTTCGATGCGTTACAAACGGAATGACAAAGTGAATATACCCTCCAAATTCTCTTTTGGAGGGTATAAAAACAAGAAAATATATGGAAAATGGTTGACGGTTAAGGCCATCCCTGAAACTTCCCCTTAATTTCAACCGCTAAAAATGGTATTATTTTAATTTCAAAACTGCTATAACTTTCGATTGGAATTACTCCCACGTGGCAAGTGGTGATTGAGCTCTTCGAGTCCCATAAAAGAATCGAGAACACTATATAGGTCACATATTTAATTTCGGAGTATATTAAAAAATTCCAAACAATTTTGTTTTCGAATTTTTCGTTCACGATATCTCATGAAAACGTGAACCGATTTTGACCTTGATGCTAACGCTCGATATTTTTTTTCAATTGTCAAGAACTGACTAGTTTTTGGAAACGATCGGAAAGGCTTTTTAAACGTTTTTCTAAAAAAACACTTTTGAATTTTAATTTTCGGTTTGTGTGATATTTCTCGAAATCTACTGTTCTAAACCGATTACGACTCATGGGAAATCGAAGTTTGAAAGAACTTTAACAGCTGATAGTTGCTTTTTGTTTAGTTTACTTTGAAATTTCATTACAAATCGGCTCGAACCAGAGCAACGCCTGCAAATTGTTGAAATTTTTAATCGAAATAATTGTTCCAAACGACAAACTCATCGTTCTTCTTCTATTTTATGGCGTACATAAGCGTCCTTCAGAGCGGCCAATTCGAATAACAATAGATCATTTTCGGACCACATTTACTGTTACTGTTAATGTGCATCCTGTGAGACAATGAACTGGGTGCACTGAAGAACCTGCAGCCCCGCTGTACGGGAACATGGCATTATCCTACAAAAGGTAGAAGGACAGGTTCTTCTTAGTCGGATTCCCTGAGAGGAAGGACTGGATGGAAAACTCTACGATGCGAAGTAATGCAGTCTTGGTTTTTACGGACGGCTCGAAAATGGACGCCGGCACTGGCTTGCTGGTATTTTCCGAGCATCTCGGCCTTTCGGTATCACTCTTGCTATCCGATACCTCAACAGTTTTCCGGGCAGGGATTTATGCCATTGCGGTGGCAGCATTAAGGGTTAATGGACTCAGTTTAGAGGCAAGAACTATTGAAATTTGTGGGGATAGCCTGCCAGCAATTAGGGCCCTGGACTCGAGGATGATAAAGTGGAAATGTGTACTAGCATGCATTCAATCTCGATTTAAAAGACATGACGTCATAAAAAATTTTTTCCAGGGATTGAAAATTAAAAATTTCTTTTCGGCCCATTCCGTATTTTGTGGTACATGTAGTAACTAAAATTGTTAAAAATTTTAAGTTTTTCATTTACAAAACCTCTTTATACCTCATGAAGATTTGCATTGATAAAAAAATTAAAAAAAATTAAAATTTCGCTTCCAGGGTTGGGAAATTGAAATATATTTTCTGCATAAAAGTAACCAAAATGGCAATTGACCTTGTTTTTTTTTTTTGCTATCTAAAACTATTTTATATTTTAGGAAGAACAAAATTTCCAAAAAAAAAAATCTAAATTTCGACTCCAGGGTTGAACAAAAAATTTTTTTATGGTACGTGAAAGTGACGAAAAAGTTTAAAAATTTAAATTTTTTTGTCAAGTAAAACTATTTTACATCTTTTAATTAAACCTTCTTCCTGTTTTAGCACGAAAGAAAAAAGAATTACATCTGTGAAGGGTATTTAAGATTTGGCACAGCCAAATATAACACTTTTACTAGTTTTTTTTTTGTAGTTAATTTCTCTTACTCCACCTCCAGGTATTGCCACTTAATTCCATGCTGAGTTAAGCATTCACTTAAATTATTTCAAGAAATATTAGGAACTCGCATAAAACTCGATCCACTGCAACGATAAATCACTGGCGAAATAAAGACTAAAATAGCAACAACAAATTCTCGATTTTCTCAATTTTCTTTATCTAACTTCTCAATAGTATTCCCTATTTCCTAGTTTTTGGGCGCCATGTGCTGAATATTTAAGGGTCATCCCCTGGGTTCTGGTCTTACTAAAAAAACAGCAACTACAAGAATTCCATAAAAATAATTTTGGCCTTTAAATTTGCTTAGCTTCGCTACAAACCCCTTAAGAAACGAAGTAGGTTGAACTGTTGTTGTAGCTGCCTGATATAATTCGCAAGAAATTTTATTAAAAAAAAATTCTACTCCAATTCCCAAAGAATAAAATTTCCAAGGAATTAAAGAATTTAAACTCTTTGTGGTTTTATATATATGCATGCGTATGTGTGTGTGTGTGCATGTGAATATTTTGAAAATGTTGTCAAAACTCAAGTGACAAGTTCATAATATTTGCCAATTGACAGGATTTAAAAATCAATAAAGAAGGCCAGATGCCGTTAGAGAGACGATGAATGGCCAAAGTGAAAGTTCACGCTGTGGCACGCAATTAAAACCAGTTTAAAGCTAAAAATTTAAGATTAAATGGGAAAAAATCAATTGGAAAAATTCTGGCAAAAAAAAAACCGACAATTAATTAAAAATTTCATTTAAAAACTAACAAAAGATTTTATACTTTTCGTTACAATGTATTGCTGCAGATCAATTAAAGCTTTTAGTTTTTAATTGACTGCACACCCCTCCCTCTGTTTGCACATGGAACAGAAAAAAAACCATATAAAGAAATAAAAAAATAACTAAAGCATTTCAGTTCAGCTGATTACTCAAAGAAAAAGCTGGATTGCAGCAACAGAAAAAAAAATCATTAAAAATAAACAAAAAACTTCCAATAAAAGAAAATGTTGTCCAAAGCCAGATTTACAGTGAACACAAAAAAACTGAAACGTAATTCTAAAACAAAAAGTTCTACAACAACAACAACAACAGCTTTAACAAAAACAGCAACCACTAAAACAGCAACAAATACTTCACAAACAAAGCCAACAGCATCCACAACAACAACAGCCACAACAATAGCAGCAACAAAAACAACTACATTAAGAAATCCTTTTAGATATTATCCACAGTGTTGTTGGCCCATTCTACTTTGTTGCTATTGTTGCCTGTTCTTCTATATCCTACAACAACATGGCACGCAAGCGGAACTCTCTTCGGCGGCTGATATTTCCGGTGTTCTGGGTGGCGTTGGTGGCTTCGTTGCCAATGCCGGCTCTGGCGGCATTAATGGCGGCATCAGTGCTCTGCTAAACAATTTCGATGCTGCACCCTGTTCGTCACGTAAATTCAATAACATGGCAAAAACCATCGATGACGTTGAAGATTTAGAATTGGACGTGCCGGTGAATATTGCATTCGACAATCGTCAAAGGAAAAGGTGAGTACAACATTTTTTGCACCAAAAAAACACACACACACACACTCACACACAAAAAAACTACTGACTGTGTGCGGGAAATGTGAAAACAGAAAATCGTACCAGGCATTATTTTTTGCATTGATTAGCAGCATTTGAGCTTTTCTTTAAATGTTTTTTCTTAAAAAGAAATTTTAGTAAATAGCTTTTTTTTTGCCCACACACAACGGCGTTTCACGTAGCGAAAATAAATAACTTGATTACGAAGCACATTTGCCACCCGAGCGTATGAGTGATAAAAGAAAATAGCAGAGCGCATTCTACGTTTTTGCGGCAAACGACCAAAAAAATAATAATAAATAGTATTAAAGAAAACAAAAGGAATATATTATTAAATTGCTTGCTTAGTTTAGGGTAAAATAATTTCAGTGAGTAAAATGGGCTAGAAGTCCCAAATTGCAAATGGCCAACTATAATTCTATATTTTTTAGGGTATTCACTTAATGGGGCTGTTGTGCTAGATAAAATTTCTGCAACACGCTAATGCCCATTTTTTCTACTCTCCAAAGAAGAATTGGAGGAAATATTCACTTTGTCATGCCGTGTGTAACGCAGTGAAATATCCCTTTAATGATTAAATGAAAGAGAATGCAGCTGATATTCAGCCTGATTACGGTTGGCGATTTTTGCCTTCAAATTCGACAGTTTGTAATAGATTAAAGAACAATTCAACATTTTGTCTTTAATCTATTACAATTTGTCGAACTTAAAGGCAAACAAGTAAAAACGTTATATTCGACCGGGTCGAATCTTAAATACCCTCCAAATATTTAGTAAGTGAATTTGAAATGTTTAACTTGGTGGGACAGAGTTCCTTTATATAATATCGTACGTCAACGCCCACTAAAGGGGCGGGGTTCAAAAATATACAATATCATGTTTTACGCAGACGAACGTATGGGCATTGCTAGCCCGTCTTAGACTTCATCACAATTCTCTTTGGAGGGCATAAAAACTGTATTTTGGCGGGTCGCTCTGGCAAGGGCTGTGGGGGAAATATTTCACCTTTGTCATAAAACTCTAAAAATAAATGCTTGGGATAATTATATACAAAATTAAAATTTTTTTTTTTTTGGTAGGGTCATTTAAAGGGCAAAGGGGGAGAGGGGGTAGGGCAGAAACAGATACACATAAAACTGTAAAAATAAATGCTTGGGATGATTATACACAAAATAAAAAAATATTTATATTTATTTTTAATAGGGTCATTTAGCGGGCAAAGGGGGAGGAGGGGGTAGGGCAGCAACAGGCAGTCATAAAACTCTAAAGATAAATGCTTGGGATAATTATATACAAAATTTAAAAAAAAATTTTTTTTTGGTAGGGTCATTTAGGGGACAAAGGAAGAGGTGGGGGGGGGGGAGGTAGGGCAGAAATCGGCAGTCATAAAACTCTAAAGATAATTGCTTGGGATGATTATATACAAAATTTAAAAAAAAATTTTTTTTTTGGTAGGGTCATTTAGGGGGCGAAGGGGAAGGAGGGAGTAGGGCAGAGTAGTACCAGGTTTCGTCTCAGCTTCGTCATTAAAGCTTAAAAGTGTTATTTTTAAGGAATGTAGGCTTAAGTAAAGCAATTTGTTAAATTTTTATGCTATTTTTGCCAGTAATAACGCCCACTGAAGTGGGCGGGGTCAAAAAATATTTTTATTCTATTTAATGGCACCAAGTTTAAGGCGTTGGACTGTATTTGACATAAAAATATATCATTTGCTTAACAAAATAACCAAAAAACTTTAAAAATTATGTTGTTTTTTCTGGGTTGGTTTAGTTCTTCTTAGGGGAACTTTTTCCCCTCTTGCCCTATTTAGCCCATTTTCGAACTTAACCTGCTTTAAGTTTTAAAATATATTTATGCCAAATTTCAAGAGTCTAGCTCTTTTCGTTTGGACTGAATCGTGATTTCCACAGACGGACGGACGGACGGACATGCTCAGTTCGTATTAGATTTCATCACTGATCAAGAATATATATACTTTATGGGGTCTGAGATGGATATTTCGATGCGTTACAAACGGAATGACAAAGTGAATATACCCTCCAAATTCTTTTTTGGAGGGTATAAAAACGCCAGCGGTAATCAGGCTGAAAGTGTTTTCTCTAATGTCGGCAATTATTTATGGAATAAATCAGATCAGATAAATGTCCACCTCACAAATGCGAGCCCTCTTGAGCACATTTTTCATGACATTCTCATACATTTCACGCGGTATTTCCTTAATTTCATCACGAATATTTTGTTTGAGTTGCTCAAGCGTTTCTGGTTTGTTTGCATAAGCCTGGCTTTTCAGATATCCCCACAAAGAGAAGTCCGCGGCAGTCAAATCAGGCGAACGTGGAGTCCAATCAATATCACAATTTCTTCAAATAACTTGTTGTGGAAAGAGGAGGTCTCGCAGTAATTCCATTGTAATCCTGGCTGTATGCGATGTGGCATAGAATATTCTTCCATAATAAATTTGGCGCGTGTCTACTTCACGACTGCCAAATATTAACAGTCAAGATTAATGTTTAACTAACTAGCGGCAAAACAAAGTAGTGTAACTTACCGGCGGACACCCTGTATATTATTGATTAGTGATGAAATCTAAGACGGCCTAGCCATGCCCGGCCGTGTGTGGAAATCACGATTCAGTGCAAACGAAAACAGCCAGACTCTTAAAATTTAGTAAAAATATATCTTGAAAAATAGCACAGGTCTAGTTCGGAAATGGGCTGAATCGGGCAAGAGGGAAAAAAGTTTCCCTCCGAAGAACTAAACCAACCTCTAAAAAACCACATAATTTTTAAAGTTTTTTTTTGCAATTTTGTTAAGCAAATGATATATTTTCATGTCAAAGATGGTCCAACACATTAAACTTGGGGCCGTAAAATCCAAAAAATTCATTTTTGGACCCCGCCCCCTTTAGTGGGCGTTATTATATGCAAAAATAGTGTAACAAATTGTTTTACTTAAGCCTAAATTCCTTAAAAATTACCTTTTTTAAGCTTTAATGACGAAGCTGAGACGTAACCTGGTACTACTCTGCCCTACCTCCTCCTCCCCCTTTGCCCCCTAAATGACCCTATATAAAAAAAAAATTTTCTTTGGTTTTTAATTATCCCAAACATTCATTAACATTGATCAAGAATATATATACTTTATGGCTTCCAATTTTCTTTTAGAGGGTATTAAACCTGTATTTTGTCAGGGTCCCTCTGGCAAGTGCCGCACAGTGGAACTTGTTCATACAATGTTTGCCAAAATATATAAGGAGTGCTCGTAGAATGTTAAAATTTTGCTCTGAGCCTTTGGTTAGCTCAATTAAGAAAAATATAAAGTTTAAATAAAATTGGCCACGCCCACTACTCACCGCCCATAGAAACCAAAATTTATTTTTGGCCCAAAGTTTTTGAAATTTGGCACAGAGCTTTCTATTACCTCAATTGAGAATAAAATAAAATTTCATCAAAATTGGCCACGCCCACTACCCACCGCCCATAGAAACCAAAATTTATTTTTAGCCCAAAGTTTTTGAAATTTGGCACAGAGCTTTCTATTACCTCAATTAAGAATAAAATAAAATTTCATCAAAATTGGCCTCGCCCACTACCCACCGCCCATAGAAACCAAAATTTATTTTTGGCCCAAAGTTTTTGAAATGTGTCACAGAGCCTCTTATTACCTCAATTAAGAAAAAGATAAAGTTTAATTAAAGTTGGCCACGCCCACTACCCACCGCGCATAGAAACCAAAATTAATTTTTGGCCCAAAGTTTTTCAAATTTGGCATAGAGTCTCTTATTACCTCAATTAAGAAAAATATAAAGTTTAATTAAAATTGGCCACGCCCACTACCCACCGCCCATAGAAACCAAAATTTATTTTTAGCCCAAAGTTTTTGAAATTCGGCACAGAGCCTTTTATTACCTTAAATAAGAATAAAATAAAGTTTCATCAAAACTGGCCACGCCCACTACCCACCGCCCATAGAAACCAAAATTTATTTTTTCAGGTTACGTTTCAACTTCGTCATAAAAGCTTAAAAATGTTATTTCTAAGGAATGTAGGCTTAAGGAATGCAATTTGTTAAATTTGCATACTATTTCTGCATATAATAACGCCCATTAAAAAGGGGCGGGGTCCAAAAATTTATTTTGCACCTTCTTTGAAATAAAAATATATCACTTATTTAGCATTATTACAAAAACATCTCTGAAAATTATCTTGTGGCTTAGAGTTCTTCTTAGGAGAACTTTTTTCCCTGTGGCCCGATTCAACCCATTTACGAACTCGACCTGTGCTATCCTTCAAGATATATTTTTAGCGAATTTCAAGGGTCTGGCTCTTTTCGTTTTGAGTCTATCGTGATATTCACAAATGGACGGACGGACGGACATGGCAAGATCGATTTGGATTTCATCACTGATCAAGAATATATATACCTTATGGGGTCTTACAGGGATATTTTGCTGCGTTATACATGGAATGACAAATTCTTTTTTTGAAAAGAAAATTTTTATGATCAAGGGAAAGTAAATTGAAAAAAATATTTACATGCAAATTTAAGCTGAGGCTTGAGGTAACAATAAAAATTAAAAACGTTCACTTTTACTTAAGTATAAAAGAATTCAAACCAAAAAAGTTTAGCTTTGGTCTAATGGAACAAAATATTTAGAAAAATTGAATATAAAGAAAATAATCAAACGGCAACACGGATATTAAACCGAAATTTGTTACCATCAGTTTGATACAGTTCTTGTATGCAATTTTCTAATTAAATTTGTATAAATATAAACTAATTGAATATAAAATAGTGATAAGTACATTACACATGAGTACTGATAATGAAAGTGTAGGCGGTTTTCGAAAACAGCTGTTCTGCTCTGTTATGCCAGTTCAATAATTAAAAACCGATGTTGACTTTCCTTTGTGCCTTAAAATATTTATGATGTCTTTCTGAATTTAAAAAACAGAAATTAGCCTATAATTCTTAATTCAATTTAATATAAATTGAAATTTATTTACAAAATTTTTCAAAATAAATTATATATAAATTTAAAATAAAACTCAATTAGAGGAAAACTGAAGACGAAAAAAATTATGCTATTTTTAAATAAAATATATTTAAGAAAAAAAAGGAACCCTTTCACATAAAAAAGAAAGCTGCAGAGCGCGTCTCCGTTGCATGCAGCCGGCTGCGTTAAATAAAACATCAATGCAGTCAATGGACGTTGCACGAACAAAAAATAAAATAAAATAAAAAACAAACAAAAAATTAAGGGAAAAAGCTTCAAGTTGTTTTCAATGAAATTGATTTTGTTTCAGGATTTTTTTAAATATTTCGTACAGATAAGTTTTTGTTGAAGCATTAAATTTCGAAAATATTTACAATTTTCACTTAGGCCGACATCGGGCAGCAAATAAATTGCAAGTGCCTGACTTAAGCACAAGTCAAGCATCTCTCTCTACAAACGCACGCACACACACACACACACACACAAACATTTTATTACAAAAACGGCTGCTAAAGAAAAGCAAAATATATCACAAACACTCATTTCTTTCACTTTCTTATTTCGCAGCATCATTTTTATTTTGCGTAAAATAAAAATGATGCGGCAGCAACGAACGAACGCCGCACTAAATTGAGTTCAAATAGAACGATATTTTATTTTATTTTTATTCGATTTGGTGCACATTTAGGGGTGTTTGTGTGTTTGTAAAATGTAAAATTATCTCCAAGTTTTTTTTTTCTTTTCTTTCATGTAAATGTAAAATGTTTGAGCCAAATTTACGCCAATATTTGACGCCTAAATGTCTGCGTTGGCTAAATTTAGTTAAGGCGACTATTTCTTCTATTCCTAGACAAATAAGACACACAAAAAACAAACAAAAAACAAACAAAAAATAAAATACGCACCAAATGACACGGAGAAATTTTGTACACTTTATTATTTCAATTATTTAGAGAAAACATTCACACGAAAATAGAGTTCGAGTGCAATTTCCTTTCTGATAGCGTCTAATTAGCAGCATGTGTTTGTTTGTCTGTTTGTTTGTTTGTCTGTTCGCTTGTGCTTCATGCCTTCCAACTAGAAAAAAGATAAATTGCTTTTAATGCTAAACATCCAAGTGACAATTAGGCAATTAAAAAAAATTAAATCAATTTTGTGATCTGTTTTGTGTGCAGCCAATGTTGCCGCTTTTGTGTATTTCGACTCATGGGATAAATAACATTTTATAAAATTTATTTAGTACAAATTGCGAAAGGTTATTATAGGTTTGTCCTTCCGTGTGTAATTTCCTCAATATTAATAGGGGACCCCATAAAGTAAATATATTCTGGATTTTTATGAGTAGCGATGACGAATGCACGATGTCCGTCTGAAGTGTTAGAGACTTCATTCTTGTGCTGAAGGATTGGAAATGAGCTTAAGAGAGCTGGGAAGAGTATAGATAGAGATGTGCAAATGTCGTGATGTTTTCGTGTCACGCGTGAGTCACGCGTGCTCGCGTGAGCGTGATTCAAGGATGTAGAACATCGCGCGTGAAAGTACGTGATTAAAAATAATGCCTTCGTGAACGTGCGTGGTCGTGAGTGCCTTAGGGCGCGAAAAATAAAACCAAGTTTCGTGATCGTGAGCTTAATTTTACTCACGCGCACATCTCTACTTCCAGATATTTGTGCTCACAAAATTAGCTACAAAAACGAATTATTTTATACCCTCCAAAAAAGAAATGAAGGCTATATTCACTTTGTCATTCCGTGTGTAATGCAGCGAAATATTCCTCTAAGGCCCCATAAGGTTCAAATATTCTTGATCCTTCATAAAATCTAAGACGATCTGAACATATCCGTCCGTCTGTGGAAATTACAATTCAGTCCAAACGAAATGAGCCGGACTCTTGATATTTTGTATAAATATATCTTGAAAGATGGCACAGGTCAAGTTGGGAGATGGGCTAAATCGGGCATGAGGGGGAAAAGTTCCCCTAAGAAGAACTAAACCAACCTCTAAAAAACAAACATAATTTTTAAAGTTTTTTTGTTATTTTGTTCAGCAAATGATATATTTTTATACCAAAGAAGGTCCAACACATTGGGAAAACAAAAAAATTTATTTTTGGATCCCGCTGTTGGATCAAATTGTATTACTTAAGCCTACATTCCCAAAAAAGAACATTTTTAAGCTTTAGTGAAGAAGCTGAGACGTAACCTGGTACTAATCTGCTCTACCCCCTCCAACCCCTTTGCCACTAAATGACCCTATAAAAAAAAATTTACATTTTGTATATAATAATCCCAAATATTTATTTCTAGAGTTTTATGGCAACAGCTGAAATGTCTCCCCCACGGCCCTTGCCAGAGCGGCCCTGACAAAATACAGTTTTAATGCCCCCTATAATAATATAAATTCTTGATCAGTGATGAAGTCTACTACGATTCCATACGTCCGTATGTGGAAACCCCAATATAGTTTATTTTTGGACCCCGCCCCCTTAGTGGGCGCTGAAGTCACATATTATACGAAATAATATTGTGTAAATATTATAACAAATTGTATTCCTTAAGCCTAAGTACATTCCTTAAAAATTTAATTTATACGCTTTTAAAACGAATATAATAATAATAATTTTTTATTTAATACATTTTATTCGCATAGTTTTTATTTGTTTGATGAATTGTTACCCGAATAATTTTTAATCGATTAATACATAATCGACTAATTTTTACATCTATAGATTTTATGCGTTTCGTTTTTATTAAAAACATAATAAGTTTTTATATTAAATTTGAATTAAGATTCTATAGGCTAATTGTTCGAAATTTTAATTTAAATCTCAGAAAGACATGATAAATATTCCAAGGCACAAAGGCAAGTCAACATCAGTTTTATTCAACTTACACAGCAGAGCAGAACATAATAAGTTTTTTTTAATAACTTTTATTGAAACAATCTTTTATCCAATAATATATGTTTGCGCCACTTTTATTTGATGAATTGTTAGCCGAATAATTTTTAATCGATAAATTTTTACATCTATAGATTAATGCGTTTAATTTATATAAAAAAAATAATTTACCCGAATAATTTTTAATCGATTAATATATAATCGATTAATTTTTTTTGAATAATTTTTTATATAATACATTTTATTCGTATAGTTTTTATTTCAATTTGTGGTTGATCACATTTACGCCGACTAATTTTTATTCGAATAGTTTGTATTCAGTTAGTATAGCTACATACATACATACATAAATATGTACATACATACATATGTACACAAATTAAAAAAATTTTATTTGAATAAGGTTTATTCCAGCAAACTTTATTTACGGCCATGTGATGGAAATCGCATGAAATAAAGCGTTTTTGATTTGAAGTCACAAAATTGTTGTGCTGGAGTTTGTAATCGCTCAAAATCGTTCAAAAGAAATTGGCGTTTTTCAAGTCGCATGTGATTCGACAATCGTGCGATTCATAGCACATGCATGAATATGTTCTCTGATCTTCCCCTGCCCGCCCTAAAGCTCCACCCTCGTTTGCCTCCTAAATGATCTTATAAAAAAATATGTTTCTCTATACCTAACTATCGCAGAATTTAGTTTTTAAGTTTTTACGATTTAGGTGAGATGTCTCCCCCACTGCTTTTCACGGAGTGGCCCTTCAGAGTTTTAAAATTGCGTACAGAAATGTCTTAAAGGAACTCTGACCCAGCAGGTTAAACATTTTTAAATTATTTCAGTCCCACGTTGATATAAAATATTAATACGTAAATTGCTTTTATACTGATGGAAAGGCGTCTCAGTCATGCTCCTCCCAACACATTGGAAACGAAATTTTTTTTCTTGTTTCTTTAAGCCAAATACCATAAAAGTGTTAAGTTATGAAATTTCTATTTGACACATTGTTGTCACATTTATATATAAAAGTGTAAGTTTTAATAAAAATAAAAATAGAGTTTTTATCTACGAAATATTTGGAAGGTATTTAAGATTCGACCCGGTCGAATATAACATTCTTACCTGTTTCATTTTATTTAAAAGCAACACAAAAATTGCTTTAAAACAATAAAAACTAGTTTAATTCAAAGGGAAAAAATATAATCAACCCGCCCGTCGTTAATAACAAGTGGAATTTTTGTTCACGTAAAATTTTTATTGTAGTCGAAGTTAAAAATGGTATTGTAAATCTCCCGTGAGAGATTATTCCCGCTATCAGTTCTCAGTGAATGTAAAAAAGAGAAGAGGCTGAAAAAAATCATGAAGAAGCAAATAAATTCGGGTTGAAAAATTTACATTTACGCAATAATTTAAAAAAAAAAATTTGGAAAAAAGTAAGGCTAAATATTTTGTAGTAAAATAATTTGGAAACATTTTGGAAACCGAACGAAAGAATTGAAAAATATTCTTAATGGTTAGAATTGGAGGAACAAGTTTTACAAAGACGCAGGCAATTGATTTGTTTGCGTCTTATTAGCGGATCCTGACTCTAAAGTAAAATTTGTCAACTCTAATATGGGAGTTATAATAAAAAATATTTTCCATACATTTTCAGCTCTATTCCCCACCAAAAACGAAGTGAATAAATTTAAGGGAATAGTGGAAAAACTTGAGAGAAAAAAATCATTCACAATATGGGGAATTTATTTTTAGCATGAAATCATTCACGCGGAATTTCAGATGGCAACTTTAGGGAAAAGAGAAAAATTTCAAGGGAAAAATTATTCATGATTGGGGTGAATGTGTGCTAAAGCATTTCATATAATTTTTCAAGATATTCTCTCAGTTAATTCATTAAACTAATTGTATAAATTTGTGAAATAAAATAGATTCATATCGAAGAAAATGGTTGTGTTTTATCCAAATTTCGCCGCCTTTTATAATTTTACTTATGCAATTCTCAATTGGTTGAAGCAAGTTTGTGCGAAAGCTAACGGGCTTTGTTATTCTTGGAACTAGATTGAAGTCTATTAATGATTTGGTGTTAGAACCGAGCGAAATGCAGTCAGTCACACAGACTTGCTTGAAACATAACAAATAAATTCTTAAGTTTAGTAAATTAACCAAAAAAATATTTCAAATATTTACTCTCATATTCAATAAAATATATTCGAAATTTCTTTTTCAGAAAATTTTATGTGACATATTTTCAATAAAAAACATTTCCAACTAGTTTTCTGAAAATGGAGGGATTATAATTTTAGTTATGCCAACTGCGAGTTGTAGTTGAAACATTTGACATTGAAAGTGCTCCGTTGTGTTTTTGGGCTGATTGCATGTGTATGAGTTCCTACTCACACATACAGCGATAAGTGAAAACTTTCACATATGTCACATTTTTAATAACATGTCAATGCAGCACTTTTGCTAGCTCTCGCTCTATTTTTTGCCCCTTTTTTGTTTTTTGTTCTTACGCGAATTTTGAAGAAGGCAGTTTGTCTATTTGTTTCAATGCTGTAAGACAGCCACAACACACAATATTTCTTTTTCACAAAAAAAAAAGAGAAAAAAAGAAACGCAAAATTTATTTATGGATGTCAAGTTGAATTTACAAAAGATGTCAACGCAAAAAGAAGCACCCAATAAAAACTCTTAACTGTATTCCAGGGAATAGTGAATTTTTTCGTGCCACAGTGACGGCAGTGGTGGCACAAGTGTGATGTTTTTAACAGGAGTGTATTAGCACTGCGGTACTACCGATTTTTTGTTTTTTTTTTGCAACTTTGGATTTGATAATATTTAAACAAGAACTTGTTTTATTTCAAAAACGGTAAATTTTTATGGCAAAATTTTATAGATTGAAATTTTTGTAGAGGACGTTTTTAAATATTTCATATTCTAGTTCAACGTAAATTTTTCTGCGAATGGCAAATCAATTTGTTTTTTTTTTTTGTATTCTGAAAAAAAGAATTGGAGGATTGGATTCACTTTGACATTCTAAGTGTAGAGCAGCGAAATATTCCTCTAGGGCCCCATAAAGTATACTATATATTTTTGATCAGTGATGAAATCTAAAACGATCTAGCCACGTCCGTCTTTGGAAATCACGATACAATTCAAACAAAAAGAGCCAGACCCTTGAAATTTGGTATAGATAAATTTTGAAGGATATCACAGGACAAGTTCGTAAATGGGGGGAATCGGGCCAGAGGGGAAAAAGTTCCTCTAAGAAGAACTAAAAGAATCTCTAGAAAACAACATAATTATTAATTTTAATTAAATTTTATAAATATTTTTATAAATTTTTAATATTTTTTTATAACTTTTTTTTATAAATTTTTTTGTAAATTTTTATAAATTTTTATTATATATTTATAAATTGTTTTATGAATTTTTATTGTTTTTTTTTAATTATTATTATTTTTTTATAAGTTTTTTTTACACATTTTTACTATTTTTTATAAATTTTTTTTAAATTTTTATTATATTTTTATAATATTTTTTATAAATTTTTATTAATTTTTTATAAATTTTTTTATAAATTTTTATTATTTTTTTATTATTTTTTTTATAAATTTTTTATAAATTTTTTTTATTAATTTTTTTATAAATCTTTTTATAAATTTTTATTGTTTTTGTATAAATTTTTATTATATTTTTATTAATTTTTTTTATAAATTTTTTATAAATTTTTTTTATTAATTTTTTTATAAATCTTTTTATAAATTTTTATTGTTTTTGTATAAATTTTTATTATTTTTTTATGAATTTTTGTTATAAATATTTTTATACATTTTTACTATATTTTATAATATTTTTTATACATTTTTATATTATTTTTATAAATTTTTATTATTTTTGTATAAATTTTTTTATAAATTTTTATTAATTTTTTATAAATATTTTTATTGTTTTTTTATAAATTTTTATTATATTTTTATAAAATTTTATTATATTTTTATAAATTTTTTATGAATTTTTATTGTTTTTTTTTTAATTTTTATTTTTTTTTTATAAATATTTTTTATAAAATTTTTTTATAAATTTTTACTATATTTTATAAATTTTTTAAAATTTTTATTATATTTTTACAACTTTTTTTATAAATTTTTTATAAATTTTTCTATAAATTTTTATTGTTTTTTTTATAAATTTTTATTATTTTTTTATTAATTTTTTATAAATTTTTACTATTTTTTATAAATTTTTATTAATTTTTATATATATTTTTATAAATTTTTATTAGTTTTTTATAAATCTTTTTATAAATTTTTATTGTTTTTGTATAAATTTTTATTATGTTTTTATGAATTTTTTTTAGAAATATGTTAATACATTTTTACTATTTTTTATAATATTTTTTATAAATTATTATAATATTTTTATAAATTTTTTTTTATAAATGTTTATTATTTTTTTATAAATTTTTTTATAAATTTTTATTAATTTTTTATAAATAATTTTATTGTTTTTTTATAAATTTTTAATATATTTTTATAAATTTTTATTATATTTTTATAAATTTTTTATGAATTTTTATTGTTTTGTTTTAATTTTTATTATTTTTTTTATAAATTTTTATTATAAATTTTTTTTAAAAATTTTTACTATTTTTTATAAATTTTTTTTAAATTTTTATTATATTTTTATAACTTTTTTTTACAAATTTTTATTATTTTTTTATAAATTTTTTTATAAATTTTTATTAATATTTTATAAATATTTTTATAAATTTTTATGGTTTTTTTATAAATTTTTATTACTTTTTTATACATTTTTTATAAATTTTTACTATTTGTTATAATATTTTTCATAATATTTTTTATAAATTTTTATTATTCTTTATAAATTTTGTTATAAAGTTTTACTATATTTTTATAAATTTTTTATAAATTTTTATTAATTTTTTATAAATTTTTTTATACATTTTTCTATAAATTTTTACTAGTTTTTATAATAATTTTTATAAATATTTTTATTAATTTTTTATACATTTTTATTGTTTGTTTATAAATTTTTACTATTTTTTATAAATTTTTGTTAATATATTATAATTTTTTTTGTAATTTTAATTAAATGATATTAATTTTTTATGGTTATGAATTCTTTGCACTATTTAAGCCACGTTGGCTACATTTATGACACGAAACGAATAAACTTTTGGAAATGCCATCACTGCTGCCACACACTTCTGAAGAAAAAATGAAATATTGTCTACGTTTTTCACCAAAAAACAAAAAAAATATATAAAAAATAAACTACAAGTTGAGTAGCTTTTAGTTTTCAATACTAATAGAAGCCATTTGTCAGCAAAATGCTTGCCTTTTAAAAAGGATGCAAGAGAAGAGTCAAATGGAAAAAAGTGGAAGGCAAACAAAAAAATTAAATAAAAACAGGCGCTTTAGAGTTCTTGTTTATATATGTTTTTTTTATATTATGGTATTAAATTAGGTAATTGTTTAAAAAGTTTATTGCTAGGAAATTTATTTATTGGTAGGCAATTAACTTCTCGATTAAATTTAAATAGGCCTGTTTCGTTTTATAATTAAATCACAGAATTTTAAGAAAACTAAATTAATTTTTAATATTATTTAATAGACTATTTTATAATTATTTAGTAAGCTATTTTATGTGAAAATTTGCTGCAATTTATTAAGAGCTGAGGTAAATGTTTTATATAAATTTTTTTTATAAATTTTTTTCATAAATTTTTTTTTTATAAATTTTTTTTATAAATTTTATTTTATAAATTTTTTTTTATAAATTTTTTTTATAAATTTTTTTATAATTTTTTTTTTACTGGTTTGTTTATAAAATATTTTCTTTTTTATTAAAAATTACTGACTTTTGGATTTAATAAACTAGAGAAAATTTAAAAATAGTCACTCTTTGATTCGTAATCTTTGAGAAAAATACATAAGGGGTGCTGTTTTAAGAGCTTGTCGGATTTGATTAAAAACCACACAAAAAATTAACAATTTGGAATTTATTTGAGTCGATAGAACATTCAATATAATTCAGAGTTCAAATAGGATTTCATGTTGACCGCTTCTACGCCTACAATAGATCATATGACGGTTACAATTTTACCACACTTTCTCTCTCTCTCTAACATATCGGCCGATACACAAAGAATAAATTCTTCAATATTGGATTCCAGTGCTTCACTCCTATAGACATGAGCCTTAACATCGCCACACAAAAAATAGTCTAAAGGCGTTGAATCGCACGATTTAAGCGGCCAGTCGACCGGCCCCAAACATAAAATAAACTCTTCATAGAACTCGGCTCTCAGTTAGGCCATTGTTTTGCTTGCTGTGTGGCATGTGGCACCGTCTTGCTCGAACCACATGTCAGCCAAGTCCAGATCTACCATTTTGAAAAACAAATATATATATAAAATTGTCTCTCGGGGCATCATTAATAATGCGTATACTTAACGTAAGTTCTTCAATAGGCGGATATCAAGTATACGCCACAGCATGAGTATGAAGTAGATGCACTCTTTTGATGCCTTTTTCTCTTCACCAAAAATGGTAAAAGGGTATATACTGATGTGACATTTCTTCTCTATCAATATAAGATCCCAGTACATACGAGGGCGCCTCAATAAGTCCGTGACTTTTTGTATTTCTTGCCTCATTATTGAAATTGTAAACACTGCTGCTCCTGTCAACAGGTAACTAACTGTTGGCAGGAGCAGTCAGTTGACTGCTATCAAAATTTCAACGCCATTGGTTTGTGCTTGGCAGTCTTTAAAACAGACTACCACTACCGCTTTAAGAGAAGAAAATGGAAAGAATTTCGTAAGCTCATTAAATAAAATTTTTGCGGAAAAAACCATCAGTCAAGCCAAGGCCAAATTTTGAAAATATTCTGAGGTTTACTGAAGTTTTATGTGGCCTTACGAGCGATTCCGAACCTTCTGGACGCCCATTTGAGATCTATTGACTATTGAAAAAATTCGTGATATGGTTTAGCTGATTGAAAGTGACAGAGAGAGAGAGAGAGAGAGAGATTGTTCAAGCCATAGACAAATCGCATGAGTCAAAGGTTTAAATTTTGAATGACGACACATTTGCTCATAATCGGCCATTTTTCCATGGCAAAAATCCACGATTGGACTACGAATTGCTTTTTCATCGGCTTTATTCTCCAGATTTAGTCTCTTGTTCCTAAACGAAATTGCCTGCAGGAAAGAAATTTGACTCCAGCGACGAAATTGTCTCACAAATAAAAGTATATTTTGATGACCTCGATAAATCATATTCTCGGAGGGCATAAAAAATTGGACAAACCTTGAATTATGTAACCCGAATTAGACTGTATTACAAAAACAAAATCCCGTATTTCATTAAAAAAAATCACAAACTTGTTAACCCACCCTCGTACATATATATTACAGGTCCTTATGAATAGGGAAATTTGGTTCCTCGAAGAACCCTGAGAAGCAATCTAGGTATGATATATTAGTAAAAGATTGCTATTGAAAATCAGCAAAATCCCATATAAAGTTCCAGAGCTGGAAACTTTAAACTTATTGTTGGTAATAAAAGTAACTAAATAAAACAATTTTTATCTTATTAATTGAATCTATTTAACACTGTAGGAATAAATTGGTATTCAAAATATAAAAAAAAAATAATAATTAAATTCCAGGGTTCGTAAATCGAATTTTTTTACAGAAGTAACCAAATAAGTTACTAACATTGAGGTCTATAATTTATACTTAAGGTAGAATTAGCTTGCTATTAAAAATCTAAAACTCGTGTCCAGGGTTCGAAAATCGAAATTTTTTTGGTATGCAAAAGTAACCAAATAATTTGCTAGTTATGTTTTTTTTCGTGAATTAAACCTATTTTATACTTCATGAAGAATATAATTACTATTAAAAACCAAAAATTCAAATCCAGGGTTGGACAATTGAAACGTTTTACACAGTATTTTTTTTTTTTTTTTTTTGCCTTGTATATAAATTATATTTTATAGTTCAGAGATAATTAAATTAGTATTAAATATATAAAAAAATTCCAAAAACTCGGTTCCAGGTTTCGAAAATCTAAATTTATTTTTGCTACACAAAAATAACCAAAAAAGTTAATACTTTTGTTTTTTTAGTGAATTAAAACTATTTTACACTTTATGAAGAATTTATTGAATATTAAAAATAAAATAAAAAATAAAAAACTGGATTCCAGGGTTGGACAATTCAAACTTGTTACACAGTATTTCCTTTTTTGTCTTGTATATCAATTATATTTCATGCTTCAGAAAGAATTACATAAGTATTAATAATAAAAAAAAATTCAAAAACTCTATTACAGGGTTCGAAAATCGAAATTATTTTTGGTACACAAAAGTAACCAAAAAAGTTAATACTTTTGTTTTTTAGTGAATTAAAACTATTTTACACTTTATGAAGAATCTAATGAATATTAAAAATCAAAAAAATTAAAAATTCGATTCCAGGGCTGGGCAATTGAAACTTGTTACACAGTACTTTTCTTATGATTTATATATCAATTATATTTTATACTTTAGGAAGAATTAAATTTGTATTAAAAATCAAAAAAATAAATCTAAATCACGATTCCAGGGTTCGAAAATCGAAATTTGATTTTAGTACATAAAAGTAACCAAATAAGTTACTAGTTTTTTTTTGTGAATTAAACTTATTTTATACTTCAGCAAGAATTTAATTAATATCAAAAATCAGAAAAATAAAATACTCGATTCCAGGGTTGGGCAATGGAAATGTTTGTGTGGTTCCTAAAAGTAAACAACAACAACAACAAACATTTTTTTATATATTAAATATATTTGATCTAAGTATTTAAAAAAAAATATGTTTTTGAAAAAATTCATGCGTTTGCGAAAATCCAAAAAGTCAGCTCCAGAGCTGGAAAATTTAAACTTTTATTGGCATATTTAAGTAATTAAATTAATATGTTGTTTTCTATGGCAGTCAAACATATTTCATATTTTAGAAATAAATAAATAGACAGTAAAACTCAGAAAGATCGAAGAGATGGTGCCAGGGTTGGAAGGCATCCAGATGTTCATCGGTGAAGGGTATATAAGACTCGGCAGAGCCTAATAAAGCACTTTAGGTTATTGTAAATTAATTTACTTATTAAATGCAGACTCTTAAATTTATGCCAAAAGTTATTGTCAAATATTGGAACCACTTTAATAATTTGCTTGAATAAGAACATCCTTCAAATTGTTTAAAAGGAAGTTTCTGTTTCGTTTGTGTGTAAATTGTAGGTCGTGGTGTGGATGTGTGAAACATATACATACAAGCACGTATGTGTGATCACATTTGCAGCATTTGGCTACACAATAGCAAAAGAATAAAGATATTATTGCTTCTATTAAATACTTCTCTCCTACTTTTACCCGTGTACGTGCGTTTGAGTGCCACTTGCGGTAGAATTTTGCCTTTAAAACGCCGCATTGCTATTTTATTTTTAACTTTTTTTTCAACTTTCCAACCGAAAGAAAAAGTTGTTGGCGTCTACGAGTGCATATTTTTTTAAGTTTGATAAATTACACTGTAATACGAGAATATTCGCATTATTTTCTTTTCCCATAATTTTATGTTCCACAATGATTGTTATTGTGGTTTAAAGTTGGGAAAAAGTTTTTATAGGTTTTCGTTTTTGGAGTTTCCAAAAAAATAAAACGATATGTAAGTGAAACTTTTTTATTGCCAAATAGTTGATGATATAACAGTACACACGTGTGCATGGCGTGTGTGTGTATATATATACATATATGTGTACATACCGTGCCAACATTTTCCATCGCGGAAGTGACCCAGAAGTGACGTTAAGAAGTTGAAACTCATCTTCTGCGATACCATTTTCTCATCGTAGAAGCGTCTTCCGTATTGTGAAGTTGTACCCCCCGGAAGTAACTTCAAGAAGTCTCTTTTGCGTTACTTCAAGAAGTCACTTCTGCGTTACTTCCAGAAGTCACTTCCGGAAGTCGAATTTTTATACTCAACATAATAAAAGTTGTTGTATTCATTAAATGTAATTTATTAAGTTTATAAATTAATGAAAAACAAATAATTAACAATTATGTAAAAACTACAACAATAACAAAACAATATCACACTTTACCACTGACCGACCACAGCAAAAGACAAAAAAAAAACTAATCTCGATGATGTCGAAAACTTCTTTTTTGGATTCTTTTCATTTTGTTAATTTTATTTCGCGGCCACTGCGACTTTCCCAGAAGACTATGCACTTCTTGTTGTTTTTGTTTATTACATCCATAACGGCACATGTCATTTTCGGCTGGTGTTGTAAACAAGAAACTATCTTGCAAACGTCGTCTGGATGATTAAAAGACAACTGCAATGTAAATTGTTATTGTGAAATTCAAACGATCTTCCAATTATCGTCTGGAATTGAGTAAGACGTGACAATTATGACGATGGACGATGAAAGAAGCTTCCAAATGTTGGAAGGGTAAGAGTACGTACTCCTATAGTAGTGAGCATATAAATGTGCATATAATTTTATCATGTTCCTTACAATTTATTCAGATAATTTGTGAAAAACGTGGATGTGTTGCCTGCAACCTAATTTTTTTACCTTTTCTATATTTCAAAATATATCCAGCCAATGTCTGTCCGTCCGTCCGTACGTCTGTCCAAACGAAAAGATTCAGACCCTTAACATTTGGTACAAACATATACTGAAGTATAGCACCGGTCAAGTTAGTAAGTGGACAAAATCGAAGCAGGGGTAAAAAGGTTCCCCTAAGAAGAACTAAACGAATCTCTGAAGAACAACAGAATTTTTAAAGTTTTTTGTAATTTTGTTAAGCAAATGATATATTTTTATGTCAAAGAAGGTGCAACGCATTAAACTTGGACAGGGTGGCAACAACTAACACAACCACGCACTTAATGCTGTTCAGAAGAATTCAACACAATATTTCATGACTCAGGGCGGACTCGAACTCACGACCCTCCGCTTCATAGTCGCGTGTTCTACTACTTCAGCCAACAGCACCCACTTGCACTTTTTATGATGTCTTGCACTTTTTATGATGACTTGCACTGTATACAATAACTTGCATTTTTTATGATGACTTGCACTTTTTATGATGACTTACACTTTTTATGATGACGCATTTTTTATAATGACTTGCACTTTTTATGATGACTTGCACTTTTTACGATGAATATCACCTTTTATGATGATCTGCCCTTTTTATGATGACTTGCAATTTTTATGATAACTTGCACTTTTTATGATGACTTGCACTTTTTATGATGACTTACACTTTTTATGATGACTTGCACTTTTTATAATGACTTGCACTTTTTATGATGATTTTCACTTTTTATGATAATTTTCACTTTTTATGATGAATTGCACTTTTTATGATGACTTTCACTTTATATGATGACTTGCACTTTTTATGATGCCTTGCACTTTTTATTATGACTTGCACTTTTTATGATGATTTGCACTTTTTATGTTGATTTTCACTTTTTATAATGACTTGCATTTTTATGATTACTTCCACTTTTTATGATGACTTGCACTTTTTATGATGACTTGCACTTTTTAAGATGAATTTCACTTTTTATAATGACTTGCATTTTTATGATGACTTCCATTTTTTATAATGACTTGCACTGTTTATGATGACTTGCACTTTTTATGATAACTTGCACCTTTTACGATGACGTGCACATTTTATGATGACTTGCACTTTTTATGATGACTTTCACTTTTTATGATGAATTGCACTTTTTATGATGACTTTCACTTTATATGATGACTTGCACTTTTTATGATGGCTTGCACTTTTTATGATGACTTTCCCTTTTTATGATAACTTGCACTTTTTATGATGACTTGCACTTTTTATGATGACTTGCACTTTTTATGATGACTTGCACTTTTTATAATGACTTGCACTTTTTATGATGACTTGCACTTTTTATGCCGATTTTCACTTTTTATAATGACTTGCATTTTTATGATGACTTCCACTTTTTATGATGACTTGCACTTTTTATGATGACTTGCACTTTTTATGATGACTTGCACTTTTTATGATGACTTGCACTTTTTATGATGACTTGCACTTTTTATGATGACTTGCACTTTTTATGATGACTTGCACTTTTTATGATGACTTGCACTTTTTATAATAAATTGCACCTTTTTCCTTACTAATACAATATATATGAAAGTAACTGTGTCTGTCTGTTACCTTTTCATGCTCAAATCGCTGAACCGGTTCAGATGAAATTCGGCATAGAGATATTTTAAAATCCATCGAATAACATAGATGTGCTGTGGAAATTATCATATTGAGTGGTCAAAGGTGGATGAAAATTTATATAAACGTATGAGTACATGAAACTGATAACTAGGAATGTTTTAAACTTTAATACACTAAAAATACAACACTTTATTGACATACACATTGGATTAAGTTTCACATATTCTGCTTTGACAAAGTCGCGGTTAAAAGCTAGTATATAATAAAATTCGAATTCTGTGTGAAGAATCAATTCGATACAAGTTGGCCAATAATATGTTAACTGAAATGTCTTCATATATTCAAGGTTTGCCATTATTATTTTAGTTGTTATGGATTAAAATGAGGATCTTGTAATCGAAGAGAGCATTTAGTTTAGCAAATTTATTTAAAAATCATTAATGATATTAACTCAACGGTTTCTATACCTGTTACTCACGCTGCTTTTCGTCAACAAAATACTTAACATCCTAAGAAACATATTTGAAAATTTACTAGCCAATAAAAATTATTAACAAAAAAAACCAAAATCAAGCAATAAAAATATCAAGTAGTCTTGTTTACATTTAAAATGCTTAAAAATAAATACTACGAACGAGACCCTCAGACAAGCAACAAATCCGTCTAACAAAACCGCCGAAATGTAAACAAACAAGCGACAACAACATGCGCAAGATAATAAAAAAAACCCAAGTTTTCACACAAAACAACACGAATTTAAGCCATAAAAATATTATTGCAGCAAAAACAACATTTAAAAAAAAAAGATTTAACATTTTGCATTCAGCAAATTGCTCGTAATAAAAAGTGTTGCCATATTTTTAGACACGAAACATAAATACTAACGATCGCATGCACACAACAAACGCTGTAACGCCAAAACGGGTCGAAGTAATAAAAGAAATGGTGTTATTGCCTGCAGCACAAAAAGAAAAAAGATATTAAAACGAAACGAAAATAAAAATCATATCGTAAGAATCATAAATAAAGAAAATATGAATGAATGGCACTTGTAGTGGAATGCAAGGAGGCGACAATATCAAATTGCACACAACAACAACGAAAACAAAAACGTACAATTTCACAATAACAAACGCCAACCACACGCCGCGCTCTAAAGTCTGCTGATCGTTATAGTTTAATACTACGACTGTTGTACACTTCTGGCAGATCTCTAAAAGAATGAAATATTTAATAATAGCAAAAGCAGCTTTTCGAGTTATTCCCCCTTATTCTGTAACTATTGGCCAACGTCACGTCACGGCAATATATAAAATCGGACAATTACATTTTATTTGTAGGCTTCTGACTCTTCTCTAAGGCTTAATATATAATAAGAAACTGCTAAGAGTAATTAAATGCCGAGGAAAAATATTATGCAGATGCCTTAGCTTTGGTGTTGTCTTGAAGTGACATTGACAAATAGTTACAGAATAAGGGGGATTTTTAATTAACTGCGAATTGCTATATAATTTTTATATCTCCTTGTGACGCTGTTGTTTGAAGCATTTAATACGATTCTATGAAGCGGAGGGACAAAGAAGGGGGCGATATTATTGAGAGGACAGTTGAAGAAAGATGAGAAGATTGAGCATTTTTTTTTTTGTTGCTATTTTAACCTTTTACTTCGCGGCCCAATTATTTTCCACAGAGCCGAGGTGGGAAGGTGCTGTTCCTCTGCTCTTTTGTAAAGGGTGATTCAAGTAGAGATACTTTTCTTCAATAGCTTTTTTTTTGACAGATCACGTGTGAGTCGTGTCATGCTGTCATGTTATTATACCCTCCAAAAAAGAATTTGGAGGGTATATTCACTTTGTCATTCCGTTTGTAACGCATCGAAATATCCATCTCAGACCCCATAAAGTATATATATTCTTGATCAGTGATGAAATCTAAGACGATCTGAGCATGTCCGTCCGTCCGTCCGTCCGTCCATCCGTCTGTGGAAATCACGATTCAGTCCAAACGAAAAGAGCTAGACTCTTGAAATTCGGCATAAATATATTCTGAAGCTTAGAGCAGGTTAAGTTCGAAGATGGGCTAAATCGGGCAAGAGGGAAAAAAGTTCCCCTAAGAAGAACTAAACCAACCCAGAAAAAACAACATAATTTTTAAAGTTTTTTGTTTTTTTTGTTAAGCAAATGATATATTTTATGTCAAATACGGTCCAAGGCCTTAAACTTGGAGCCATAAAATTTAAAAAAAATTTTGGACCCCGCCCACTTTAGTGGGCGTTATTATATACAAAAATAGTGTAAAAATTTAACAAATTGTTTTACTTAAGCCTACATTCTTTAAAAATAACATTTTTAAGCCATAATGACGAAGCTGAGACGTAACCTGGTACTACTCTGCCCTACCCCCTGCTTCCCCTTTGCCCCCCAAAATGACCCTACCAAAAAAAAAAATTGTTTTTAAATTTTGTATATAATCATCCCAAGCATTTATTTTTAGAGTTTTATGACTGCCTGTTGCTGCCCCAACCCCTCTTCCCCCTTTGCCCGCTAAATGACCCTATTAAAAATAAATAAAATTTTTTTCCTTTTGTGTATAATCATCCCAAGCATTTATTTTTAGAGTTTTATGACAAAGGTGAAATGTTTCCCCCACAGCCCTTGCCAGAGCGACCCCGCCAAAATAAAGTTTTTATACCCTCCAAAGAGAATTGTGATGAAGTCTAAGACGGTCTAGCAATGCCCATACGTTCGTCTGTGGAAAACATGGTATTGTCTATTTTTGAACCCCGCCCCCTTTAGTGGGCGTTGACGTACGGTATTATATAAAAGAACTCTGTCCCACCAAGTTAAACATTTTAAATTCACTTACTAAATATTTGGAGGGTATTTAAGATTCGACCCGGTCGAATATAACGTTTTTACTTGTTGTAATTTTAAAACTGCTATAACTTTCGAATCGATTAGCCGATCCCCACTTGGCAACCGGTGATTGATGTAGTTCTTCAATACCTATCAAAGATTGTATGATCACATACATATATAATTTGAGAATGTTTTGAAAAATTTATCTTTTTCGTATTTTTGGTTCACGATATTTCGCGAACGTGTGAACCGATTAAAATCGCTCGATACAGTTTTTCATGGCCAAGAGCTGATTAGATTTTGGAAGCGATCGTAAAAGCCGTTTAAAAAAATACGTTTGAAGAAAATTTCCGGTACCAATTTACAGAAAATCGAAGTTTAAAAGAAACCTTTACAACGCCACCAACTTGACTCGAACACTAATTAATTAGATGTGTAGTTTAAAATTTTTTTTTTTTTTTTTTTTTAAATCACTTCTTTCGAATTTTTCGTTCACGAAATCCTAAGAACGCATCAACCGATTTTCGTTAGCAGCACTTGCGTTGGTTTTTTGTTGTCAACAGCTGATTAGCTAGTTTGTGGAATCGATCAGAAAAGCCGCTTTAAAATTCTGTAACAAAAACACTTTTAAACAAAATTCTACTTTTTTTAATATTTCCGAAAATATTCAATTTTCTTAGCGGGAAGTTAAAAAATCAAAATTGGTAACTAATTTTCTTTCTTTTGTGTACCGAGAAAAAAATTTCGATTTTCGAACCCTGGAATCAAGTTTTATATATTTTTACATCCTCCAAAAAAAAATGACCCTATTCACTTTGTCATTCCGTTTGTAACGCAGCGAAATATCCCTCTAAGACCCCCATAAAGTATATATATTCTCGATCTGTGTTGAAATCTAAGACGATCCGAGTATGTCCGTCCGTCCATCTGTGGAAATCACGATTCAGTCCAAACGAAAAGAGCTAGACTCTTGAAATTTCGTATAAATATATTTTGAAGCTTAGAGCAGGTTAAGTTCGGTGATGGGCTAAATCGGGGGAGGGGGAAAAAAGTTCCCCTAAGAAGAACTAAACCAAACTCTAAAAATTTTCAAAGTGTTTTTGTAAATTTATTAAGCAAATGATATATTAAGCAAATGATATGATAAAAAAAAAAATTTTGGACCCCGCCCCTTTAGTGGGCGTTATTATATGCAAAAATAATGCAAAAATTTAACAAATTGTTTTACTCAAGCCTACATTCCTTAAAAATAACATTTTTAAGCTTTAATGACGCAGCTGAGACGAAACCTGGTACTGCTGTGCCCTACCCCCTCCTCCCCCTTTGCCCCCAAAATAACCCTATAAAAAAAATGTAATACATTTTACATTTAATTATCCCGAACATTTATTTTTGAAGTTTTATGGCAAAGGTGATATGTCTTCCCCAAGGCCCTTGCCAAAGCGACCCTGACAAAATGCAGTTTTAATAGCCTCCAAAAAGAATTGGACCCCATAAAGTATATATATTCTTGATCAGTGATGAAGTCTGAGACGGTATAGCAATGCCCATACGTTCGTCTGTGGAAAACATGATATTGTCTATTTTTGAACACCGCCCCCTTTAGTGGGCGTTGACTTACGATATGGTATGTAAAAAGAGTGTAAATATTGAACAATTTGTATTCCTTAAGCCTATAAGAAGCTGAGATGTTCTCTGATCTTGCAGTTGTGAAAGAAACGTCTCTCTCACGGCCCTTCCCGGAATGACTCTTTCAAAATAGAGATTTGAAATTTGGTATAGAGATACAAGTAAAAGTCAAACATTTTAAATTCACTTACAAAATATTTTTGAGGGTATTTAAGATTCGACCCGGTCGAATATAACGTTTTTACTTCTTTTATTTGTAATACAAATTTAATTCTTTTCAAGGTATAAAATAGGTTTAATTAACAAAAAAAAATTTTTTTTGGTTTTGCTGGTTAATTTCGTGGGTTCAAAGAAGTTTAAGTTTCCCAGCTCTGGAACCGTGTTTTGTATATTCCATCAGTCCAACAATGAAGTCTCTAGCTCTTCTGGGAGTTTGGGAAACCCGACAGGCGCACATCGATCATTCGTCTTCCTTATTTCTAAGGATCCAATATATATATATATATATATATATATATATATATATATATAAATATATATATATATATATATATATATATATATATATATATATATATATATACTTTAAGAAATTACACACGGAATGACAAGAAATCATCACTCTTTTGTGAAGAGTATAAAAATAATATTGTGCTATTTAAGTGATCACAATATGTTTTCCATCCCTGATTTACGCATTAAACCGCTTGTAGACTCTGCGTTGTGTTTTTTTATCTTTTGACGCAGACCACTTTACCGCGTATGGATGTGTGTTTTCGCATGTTGCTGATGTCTGGTGGCGTTGATTCTTCAACATTTTAAGTTGCACTAAATGCCGAATCAAATCGTAAAATTTTAATTTATGAATGTTTACAAAAAATTGTTTTTGGAATTCTGCATATTATTTGGATCTTAGTTTCGATTTTTTTTATAATTTTTCATTTAAAAGCAAGTGAAATAATTTTGTTTTGAGTTTTTATTGACTCGCACTATTTTATAGAAAAAACTTTTTTCTATCAAATAGTGAGAGACAAACTTGTAGAAGTTCTGGCAGGATTCTGAGCCTAATTTATTAAAAAATTTTTATTCATAAGATTTTAATAAAATATTTTTTTGTATGAAAATTTTGTTTTATAAATCAGAAAATTATTTTAATTAATTAACCCTTAAAAATTTAAACTACTAAAGAGTCCTATTTAGTTTTGCAAAGAAGAGTCCTATTTATTTGCTTAAAAAGGGTGGAAAAATATTTTAGGAAAATTTTAATTTAACACAATTTTAATAAAACAACAGGAGTGTGCAAAATATTTCTTTACACCTTGACTCGTCATAAATTTTACTACTCAGTTCGAATACTTTTCAGACCACCCTCGTGTAAGCATTGCTACTGGCTGTTTTGGCTTATTTGTGTTAAATGGTCGAGTAAATTTTTATTGTATTTTGATTTTTTCCTTTCATAAACACTGACAGTGCTGCTGTACTGGCTGGCTGGCTGGATGGCTGTCTAGCAGTCTTTCATTGATTCAAAACACACTCGTACTACATGCGATAGTAAAATCATGTTGTTGTTATTGTTGCATATGAGTATTGTGTCTGACAGAATGGTGAGCGGAGGGGAGGGGAGGAAAATTTTATTTGTTGTTCTACGCAGAAGTCTGTTTGTCGCCATAAAAATATCACGTTTCTAAGAATTGTTTACGTTTTCCATATTTATTTATTTTTGCCAGCGAAATTTTATGACCCGAAGTGGTTGAAGTGCTTTAAAATGATGAAAACAACTGCGAAATGATTCAAGCAAAAGTTTTGTTGCAGTTCAATGTGCACATGATATTTTGACTATCCGAGGATATTCATGCGTAGTCGCTTTAGGGCAGCAATAGAAAAAAAGGGTGGCCATCTCAAAAGCAAATTTGTTCGAGTCTTTTTTATTCGTGCTGATGAAAAATATCTCTTGAGATGGTCTAAAATTCAACACTAAAATTAGTTTATAATAAAAAGGAATGTTTGTGAAAATAAAATACAACTAATTCGGATTTTAAGCGATAAAAACTCGCGTAAAAAAATCGCGTAAAAAAATCGCGAAAAAAAAATTGCGTAAAAAAATCGCGTAAAAAAATCGCTCAAAAAAATCGCGTACAAAAAGATTAAGTATCCATATTAAAATAGGGTACTACTTATAAAATATGTATAAGGTGAAATAATTAAGTAATTCAAAATCGTGCCTGTTTGAAATCAAGTGACTTTAAAAAAAGCAACTCTTCTAATAGATGTATTTTTGAGGCCTTTTAATTTTTAAATATCACCTTTTTGCAAAGCTACTTTTTCGAAAAAGTACCTTTTCGAAGAAGTAAAATTTTGGAAAAGTACCTTTTAGAAAACCTTTTATGGCATCAAATATCATATCTGAAAGAAAACTGTCTCATATGATTTTAAAAATGTCTTTAGGATCGTTATTTGTTTTGGAAAACATACGGTATCATATCGATTTACAGATCGATATCGATTTATGATTTCAATCACAATTTTCTGATAAGACATGATTTTCAACGCTAGAAACATTTTCGAAATAATGCTAAATTTTTGCTCATGGTGCAGTGATTTTGGTCTTAAATTTTATTAAAAATCGCTGACTTCCAGTTTTTATAAGACTGTTATACAACACGATGTTCAGACATGCACTGTAATTGAGTTTTTCGTAATCAATGCCATTCATTATTGAGATCAATTAACTGTTAAGAACTTTAATTAAGTAATTGCTCAATTAACACTTAATTGTTATAAAATCGAATTAACTTACAAAAGCAGCACAGCTAAAAAATGTGTTTAGTGAACAAAAGGCAATTCACTGTACAAAGTTTTTCGAGACTTGGCACCTAAATTGTGGAAAATGTAAAAAAAACATTAGCAAAATATATCGATATTAAATTAAGTATCAATTAGAAAATGTTATCAGTTTATTGTAATATTTATCAAGCTTATGGTCGTTTTTTATAAAATAATAATAATTTTTATTTCCTGAAGATGCTAACGAAATATTGAATAAAAATTAGACAATATATAATTTTATAAAAAACGACCACAAGCTTGATTTATATTACAATCGATTAAAAAATTAAAAAAGGAAAAACAATATGAAAGTTTGTAGAGTAGAAAATGGTACTTTTTCAAAAAGGCATTTTTTTGAAAAGGTACTTTTTAAAAAAGGTCCTTTTTTGAAAAGGTAGTTTGCAAAAAAAGTCCTTTTTTGAAAAAGTAGTTTTTAAGATGTACTTTTTAAAAAAGGTATTTTTTCGAAGATGTACTTTTGCAAAAAGGTACCGTTTTCGGAAAGGTACTTTTTCAAAAAGTTAGTGTTTGATTAGGTACTTATTGAAAAAGGTACTTTTTGAAAAAAAGTACAATATTTTTAAAGTACTTTTTCAAAGAGGTACTTTTTCTAAAAGGTACTTTTCCAAAATTTTACTTTTCCAAAAGGGTACTTTTTCGAAAAAGTAGTTTTGCAAAAAGGTGATATTTAAAAATTGTACTTTTTCGGAAAGGTACTCTTTTGATAAGGTACTTTTTTGAAAGGCTGCTTTTTGAAAAAGGTACTTATTCAAAAAGGTATTTTTTAAAAAGGTTACTTTTTCAAAGAGGTACTTTTTTACAAAGGTATTTTTTCGAACAATTAGTTTTACAAAAAGGTACTTTTTCGAAAAGGTACTTTTCCTAAAAGGTAGTTTTTCAAAAACGTACTCTTTCGTTAAGGTAGTTTTTCAAAAACGTACTCTTTCGATAAGGTACTTTTTCGAAAGTTTACTTTTTGAAAAAGGTACTTTTTAAAAAAATTACTTTTTGTAAAAGGTGCTTTTTCAAAAAAAATACTTTCTCGGAAAGGTACTTTTTCGAAATGATACTACTACTTTTCGAAATGGTACTTTTTCTGAAAAGTACTTTTTTGCAAGGTACTTTTTCAAATATGTACTTTTTCAAAAAGTACTTTTTCGAAAAGGTACATCATTGAGAGAGGCATTTAAAAGTTAATTTTAAAGAAAATTAGTTATCTAAAAAGTGGTTTTTGTAAAAACTGTTACCAAAAACGCTATTGTTCACGGTGTGTTAGGTGATATTTATTGCCCTTCGCCAACAAATTGGCGAGTAATATGCGAGTTTTAGATAGAGAAGGGCTTGGCGGAATGCACAATGTATTATTGATACAGGCGTACTAAGAATCTATGGCAGAATTACTATTTAAACCGGTGATTAGTGTCTAGGATGAGGGCTCTGGTCCTTTTTTGTTTACCTGATGAAAGTGTATATTTTGCCTATCCGGCGTGACGTAATTCCTGCTGAAAAAATTAATGCTTCAGAATGAGTTGCAGTGAAGCTGAGAATTTGAAACCGCAATTCTAGCACAGATTTTCATACACAGAAGAGTGTTTTCTAAAAACCTCGTAAACGAATATATGGTTCGGATGAGTGCAATGATTTTTAAGATGCTGAGTGAACTGGTCCAACTCAGGTTTTAGCTTGATATCTGAAAGCTCAAATTAGAAGCGACTGAGTCCACCATCAACTATGAATAGAAAGTTTCATTTAATATTATATTCACATCAACTTTTTAGTCTAGGTATAATTTCTTATAACTCGGTCCAAATACAAGTACAGCAATTATATCACATATTTTTTAAAATAGTTCTATTTTAAAAATACTATCACATCGCCATCCTTGTTTAATTCATTCTTATGAATTTGTCTAATTCGGCGCTCTAGGGGAGTAACTCGTAAGCCCTTCTTTAGGGGAACTTCATCCAAAATATTCCGATCACTCCAGGATATAAGAATCTCATCATTCATCTCAGCCGGCTTTCTGGTCTTAGTTTTCTTGTAATTTTCCTTTTGTCTATTCTTCATACTTTTACTCTTCTTTTCCTTGATATCAAAAGTTTCGTTTGTGGGTGAGGCAGGGCTTTTATGCTTCTGCCAACACGGAGATACAACATAAAATAGCAAAAGCTCACCAAAAAACAACAACGTACTTATAATGGCACCCACTATTAGAATGGCAAAGGATCCTTGCAGATGATCGGGTGTCAAAACAATTTCCGTTTCTGGCAAATATGTCACAAAAAAAAAGTAGTGCTCACGAATGCAAAGTAAATATGAAAAATAATTCCTCACCATGAAATGTTGGTCTCATTTTGGCAATACGATTCAAATATGTGTTCGTGTATTTGAAATCACTGTGAATTTTTTCCAAAATTCCAAAATCACGCATATAACGTATCATCCAATTGAAATCGTAGAGAAATGGAAAGCCCGGTTTCACGATCATTTGCATGGGACTAGAGAATACATTTTGGCGAAATGCATAAATCTTATCGGCCAAAGGGTTCTGTAAAATGTACATGCGGCTGGCTAAAATCACACGCTCGCCCAGCTGAACACTAGCAAAATTTACTGTCGATGGCTCGAAATCCACCGTATCGTTGTAGCCGTCGAAAATCCACATGTCCTCGCCGTTTTCAAACCAATCGCGGTTCTCCTCGTATCCTCCTTTTAGAAATGAAGGAATAAAAATGTTACTTTCAATCTCTCTCTCTCTCTCTCTCTCTGTATGCAAGACAATCTTACCATATGGAATACCCGCCACCTTAACCTCTTGCAGACTGTCAATTTGATGCAAAAAGCCGGGATTGGCAAATACCGCTATTAACTTGGACGTATACGTTGAGGTCAATGTTAGGCCATACAAAGCCAAGAGCACAAAAAATATACGCGAAGCAAAACAAATCGGTCGCTCGTTGGCCGACACACAAATCGTTACCGCCAAATTGTTAATGCCAACCAAAGAAAGTTCTCTGGTATCCAAGGGCTCGGGCAGCACGTTAACGAGTATAAACCAAACGGACCAGGTTAACACAAGCATGCCCGCGCATGACAGCCATGTTAGATTCTGAAAGATGATATAGAGCGCCATCCAGGGCGGCCGTGGCTCGGCCAGTTTTACGAACCAGGTATAGGAGTCATCGAAGTATGTATCGGAAACCCAAAAACTTTGTATGACATCGTTGTCGGGATAGAAGCCACCCACAATAAAATCACAAGATCGTTCGTTTAGGCGACCCAGTAAACCGGTCCAATTTCCTGGCTTCTCCTCTACGCCACGATTTTCGTGTTCGCAAGTCTGCTCAATCTGCGGTTAAGAAATAAAACTGAGTTTTTAACATGAAAAATAATTATACAGAATAGTTTTTTAATTCAATTTGGGGGGAAAATTTCTCGATCTTCAAAATTTTGTAGATTATTTTTTTTTAATTTTTCAGCTCTGGATGAGTAATTTGGTTTTTGCCAATTTTCAATTTTCATCCATTTTATACTGCTTTCAATACATCAATCCAAGACCGAAACCTTTATCTTTTCTGCAGACTTCCATAAGCCGATTTCATGTACAGACAGAAGGACTTCGCTAATTCGACTTTCATAACGCATAATAATAATTTTAAAAACTACTTATTTATTATAAAGGATGTTATTTTTTAGAGTGTCACAACTTTGAGTTAACTTAATTTGCTCAGAGTGGAAACGTACTATTAAGTAGGTTTTATGAAATGCAACCTTGTTTTTGTCTGTGCTAAGTTAAGTGCTGCCAAGTTATGTATAGGAAACAGCTGGTATTGTTTATGTTAATAAAAATATATACTGACGTTTGAAATATTTTGTTGTTTTTTATATATAACAACTTGATTTCCAAGGAGTTTTTCACTTTTTATGAGTAGCTCCATAATTTTAAAATATTCATTCACAAAATGTAAAATAATTTCTATTTTAGAACGCGTTGCGAAACTTTTTCTTTTTTCCTTCAAAAAAAAACTTCTGTAGCATAATTCCCAAAAATAGATATCAAAAGCCTTATACTCACATCGAATTTCAAGCGATTTTTGATGAAACTAATTATGCGCAACTCCAGGCCGTATTTACAGTCGGCCTCCACGAAAGGCGCCGCTATGGAAGCACACATGTAAAATGTACAGTTATTCAATGTTATGCTGTTCAGAAACATTTGGATCTGCAGATCCAACAGGGCCACACTGCTGGGTGTAAAATTACCCTCTTCGCAGCTGCCAAATGACTTGACCTCCATGTGCCGGCACGAGGTGACATTGTAATAGTCCAGCAAAAGCAAAGAGTACCGGGTGGCCGAAGTGGCATACATAACGGCTACCCGATGGACATAAAAATTAAATAACATTTCCTCAAATATCAAACGGGCTGTAGCGATTTCATTGTTGTGTTCCGCGGCATTATTGTACAGTATGAGAAATTTGGCTCCCGGATTCCAGGACAGCATCGTACTCACATAATTACGCATTAGATTCTTCAAACGGGCCACGGAGTCTACAATAATGATGTAATAATCGGCCAGCAACAGTTCCCTCTGAGACATGGGTATGCGAAGGAATTTCTTCGAATCGGCAATAACTCTGAACTGATAGTGCGCGTGTTGGGGCGGTACTTCACTGATGGCCTCCATCATGAGCTTTAGGAAACCCTCCTGGATTTGAGCAGCCGGTGCGGTCATATTTGAGACGCTGGTTAACACTAGATTCGGTGAACGGGTTAATTTTTCGCGTTTCTTTAAATAGATGGCGGTAAAGCGATCCAAACAATTGATGCCGGCCAGCCAAGTGCGTGGGCCCAATTCACTGGGCCTCTGTAAATAAATCACCATGCGGGCAGTTTCATCATTTGGATTGACGATGCCCACGATTATTTTCACCACAGCCAAAAGCACTAAAACAATTTCAATGGATCTCATCCACATCATTTATGCAACACCGACGCACGCCTTTGACTCGCAAATCTGCCGCAATGTTTTCACACTTCCTTGCGCTGTCACACGACTAAATTGACTCGCTGTATTGGGTTTGGATTTTATAATGAAATTTCAATACGTTAACTTTGTGCTGGCCTCCGGTTGAATGCATGTTTTCGTCATTGTTGCATGCCCCAATATTGACTTTGGCTGCCTTTGACCAGGTAGGCTGGTTAACGCCATTATTTGTACAATTTAAGCAGAAACCAAAAAATAAAAAATAAAATATATACAAAAAAAAACAAAAACGTTACAATATTTGCTCAAGTTAATTAATGTTGAGGCAAAAATTCCGCACAACTAAAAATCACGTCAGGGCGCAAGAATTTGATGTTCGTGTTTTCTCTGCAAGAGCATTAAAAGGAAAAGAAATTGTTGCTTTAATGTAAATATTTGATGTGTAAAGAGAAGTTTGTGCCAAAGAAAAAAGATGTTCAATAGTCATGCAATAGGATTGCGTTAAAAGTCAGTGCAAAGAGAGATAAACTTGTGCCAGGAACTGCACTATTCGGTCACTTTGCCCTTAATCGGTTAACCAATTCAATTACTACCAGAATAAGTGTTTGGTTACTTTAACAGCGAATATTTTCGATTAACGATTAAATCAAGTAATTTCAATCGATTCAGCGATTAGTCGATTTTGCAAAATATTTTATCTCCTATACACTTCCAAAAAGAGTTGGAGGGTATATTCACTTTGTCATTCCGTGTGTAACGCAGCACAATATCCATATGAGACCCCATAAAAAAATAAATAAAATATATATATATATATATATATATATATTTATATATATACATATATATATATATATATATATATATATATATATATATATATATATATATATATATATAGATTTATATATATATATATATATATATATATATATATATATATATTCTTGATCAGTGATGAAATCTAAGACGATCTGAGCATGTCCTTCCTTCCGTCCGTCCGTCTGTGGAAATCACGATTCAGTCCAAACGAAAAGAGCCAGACTCTTGAAATTTGGTACAAATATATCTTGAAGGATAGCACAGATCAAGTTCGTAAATGGTCGGAATCGGGCAAGGGGGAAAAAAGTTCCCCTAACAAGAACTAAACCAACCTCTAAAAAAACAAAACATAATTTTTAAAGTTTTTTTTTTTGTAATTTTGTTAAGTAAATTATATATTTTTATGTCAAAAAAAGTTCAACGCGTTAAACTTGGAGCCAAAAAATAAATAATTTTTGGACCCCGCCCTTTTTATTGGGCGTTATTATATGCAAAAATAATGTAAAAATTTAACAAATTGTTTTACTTAAGCCTGCATTTCTTAAAAATAACATTTTTAAGCTTTAATGACGAAGCTGAGACGAAACGTGGTACTCTTCCGCCCTACTCCCTCCTCTCCTTTGCCTCCGACATGACCCTTTCAAAAAAACAATATATTAAAAATTAATTTATGTGTGTGAAGATAAATATGCCGAGTAAAATATGTTTTGACGTAAGTAGTTACGAAGTGAAGTTATATATGTTATGACGTAACGAAATGGCAATCAGTGAAATTTTTTTTTTTTATGAAATTCCATATTTATATACAAAATGATTATGGAAGTGTCTTCTATCCCATACATAAATTTTTATATACCGGCAATGCATGGCAAATCCTTATTTGGCCACTGGCGGCAAAATCCCTTCGAGATCACACGCACTTTAATGGCCTGTAAAAATTTTCACGCAATGCTCAAAAATTTATTAAATATGGATTTTCAAAAAAAAAACGCAGTGTGAGTCCAATTACAGGGGAGATGAGTAAACATCTAGTAATGAAAAAGCTATTAATCAGCTGTTTACTGAAATGTAATGCATGTAGTTATTTTACAGCAATGGCTTTCGAACTGTACAGCCCTAGCACAATTATATATTAATAAAAATTAGTAGCTACTATTGCACACTAGATGGTGTTTATATGCAGCTGTTAAACTTCTCTGTACTTCTTGTTGTCCGTATGAATGACAATCTGAAAGACGAAGAAGACTTTTAGTTTGCCAAGTTTAGTTTTTTTGTTTTCCTTATTTTGCTTTGTTTTAGTAAATTTTTTATTAAAAGTGCAACAAATCTTTTTAAAAGTTATTAATATTAAATGTTTTTGTACTCATTTCATTATTTGTTTTTAATTGCCTACGATAACATACTGTGCGACTACTACTATTGCACACTAGACTTGTGTCCAATTAACTCATCGGCTTAGTTTTGACAAGAACCTTTAATCAAACCTATGTAATTTAAATGGGCTAGATCAGAGGTTCTTGCCAAAACTGATCGAATGAGCTAGTTGGTCATAAGTCTATTGCACACTAGATGGTGTTGACTGTATTTCTATGCAGCTGTTAAGTTTCTCTGTACTTCTTGTTGTCCGTATGATTAACACTAATACACTCATATATAGCTCACAACGATTTGATCTTACTCTAAATTTGTGATGGTATTGTGAAAAATATTTTTACCCCCCAGCGTATAGATGCCCTGCAGGAGATCGAACTAGTATCAAATTAGTATTGTACTAGTACAAAAATCACCAGTACTAGTTCCCAACTGTGAACTTTGCTATACCATATTAATGCTCAGATTAACATTGAGTGTGTTTGGAAAATTACTAGTACCATTGGTACTAGATGGAAGCTAGGGGGATACTAGTACCATTAGTACTAGATGGGTACTAGTATTTTTACCCCCCCAGCGTATAGATGCCCTGCAGGAGATCGAACTAGTATCAAATTAGTAATGCGCTAGTACAAAAATCACCAGTACTAGTTCCCAACTGTGAACTTTGCTATACCATGTTAATGCTCAGATTAACATTGAGTGTGTTTGGAAAATTACTTGTACCAATGGTACTAGATGGAAGCTAGGGGGATACTAGTACCATTAGTACTAGATGGGTACTAGTATAATTTCTTCTAGTCGGATACTAGTACAATCAGTTCGGCATTAAGAACTGGTTTATATATAAAAAAAATCCCTAAATATATTGGTTTTTTAAACCCAATCAAATTTGTTAAGTCTTTGTCTTCACAAGCAATTTTTGATTCATCAATTCTTGGCTTATAAGAGGAAATGGAAAGTTCTTTCAGGACATACTCAATCCACTATCACCTTGTACAACTTGAGTTTCGTTTTGAAAAGTACTAGTACTTCAAATAGTTCATTTGTAGATTGATTTGACTTGTAGAATTTCATATTACTTTTTGATCATGTTTTAAAGCGAATTGCTAATTCGCATTTTCATTTATTTTATTTTTAATTGTTACAATTTTTAAACAAATTCAAATTTAAAACAAAGAATAGTATTAGAAGACTGCCACTTACATATCAGTTTATTTATTCGATAATTTATGTAACTAAGCCGCAGTTTTTTTTTTGTGTGTTAAAAAAGTTACATTTTAAAAAATAAATAAAATAAAAAGCTAATTTTAAAATCTTTTAAACCTTTTTTTTAAATATTTATGTTCATATGTAAAATCAGCGATCTTTTTTAAAATAATAAAAAGTGATACATGTATTGTATGTTCATTAGTGTTTGGTACATGGTGGAGTACCAAACCTAACTAAGTTGTACAAAGTGCCAGTGGATTGAGTGTGCTCCGACGGAACTTTCTATTTCCTCTTATAAACTAAGAATTGATGAACCAGAAATTGCTTGTGAAGACAAAGGCTTAACAAATTTCATTGGGTTTAAAAAACCAATTAATTTAGGGATTTTTTTCATATATTAAAACAGAACTGATTGTACTAGTAGCCGACTAGAAGAAATTATACTAGTACTCATCTAGTGCTAATAGTACTAGTATCCCCCTAGTTTCCATCTAGTACCAATGTTACTAGTAATTTTCCAAACACACTCAATGTTAATTTGAGCATTAACATGGTATAGCAAAGTTCACAGTTGGGAACTAGTACTGGTGATTTTTATACTAGTGCAATACTAATTTGATACTAGTTCGATCTCCTGCAGGGTGTTTACACATCGAAAAAACTTCACATATTTGACTTCACAGCTAAATAGGTTGTTTCGTGTTTAATTCGGCATATTTATCTTCACTCATGGAGTGATTTTGTCAAAATCGGATCCAGATCCAAGATTTGCATGATATCTTCTTTAAACATTGACTTATGTAAATCGTGCTAGCGACTCAAATAAAGATTTCATACATTGCTCAGAATTGAATGTATTTTTTTTTTTCAAATACAAAAGCTCTTAAAAAATCACCCATTGCAACCAAACAAGCAGCAGTCGTTTCCTTATTATCAATTTATTTATTTTTCCTCTGCTATTTCCTGTGCTGGCCTGAGTTCTTGCCTTCGTCCTTATAAAGGATAGTGGAAATAACTTGCTTTGGCATCAACTGCCGCAGCAAATAAGAACAGTGGGTGTTAAATGTTAAATTATTTACAATCTTATAGCATCTTAAGATGTTTTGCTTCTTAGGATTTACTCCTTGGCTCTTTTTCGTTTGTTGCGCTTGTTGTTTGAATAAGAAATTTATTAATATGCTAATTATTTTGCTTAGTTTATTAAGGATTTGCTTTAATATTCAATTTGCTGAGAGGATGCTTTTCTTTGGCTTTGGCTTGTTTTTCTTTTTGGTTTTTTTTTTTTGTGTCCGGATGTCAATGTGGAAAATTGAATTTTGCGTTGGTGGCATATTTTGTGGCGCCATTTGCTGTAATAATTTTTACAACGTTATTTCTCAGATTAAGCATTAAGATAAATGAAGATTGCAAATATTTTTAAATACTTCAAGGAGCCAACAAACATTAGTTTTGATAACAATTTTTATAACTAGAATGGCTTTAAATCAAATATCGTCACATAAAATGTACAAGGGTCAATTTAGGCGTTTTAAGTAAAAGTGATTTATTTGTCTATAACGAATCTTATATACCCTTCACAGATGTACATCTGCAGTGTACACGCACTTTCATTGCACCCCTGGAACCATCTTTTTGATCTCTTTCATTTTAAATACAAATTTATTTCTTTCTAAAATATAAAATATATTTCATTACCAAAGAAGGAAACTTATGTTATTTAGTTAATTAAATATATGAAAAATAGTTTAAATTTTACAGCTCTTCAGCAGTATCTTTGAGTTTTCTGATTTCTAGTACAAATAAATTTCTTTCAAAAATATCAAATATGTTAAATTTATAAGCAAAAAGAAAATATTTGCTTTAGTTGCTTATTTTTATGCACTAAAAAAATTCAATTTTCCAACCCTGGAATCCTCTTTTTGATTTTTAACAGCAATTCTACTTTTGCTGATGTATAATTGATAAACAAACAAAAATTAGTAACCATTTTGGTGACTTTTGTGACAAAAAAAAGTTCGATTATCGAACCCTGGAATCGAGTTTTTGATATTTTTTTTAATTTTTATTACAAATTCAATTTTGCATAAAATACCAAATAGTTTAAGTTAAAAAAACCTAAACTAAAACAAACAAAGTTTAAGTTAAAACACAAAAACTTTTTCGTAACTTTTATGCAACAAAAAATTCTCATTTTTCGAACCCTGGAAGCAATTTTGTTTTTAATTTTTAATGCATAATTAATTGTTCGTAAAATATAAAATACAATTACTTGACATAAAAAAACCTTCTTGGCAACTTATGCAGCAAAAAATATTTAAATTTTCGAACCCTGGAATCGAGTTTTTTTATTTTTTTTTTAATTTTTAATACAAATTTAATTCTTCGTTATATAAGAAGTAGTTTTAATTAATAAACAAAATTAATACTTGTTTGTTATTTATATGCACTGAAAAAATTTCAATTTTCGAACACTGGAATAGAATATTTGGTTTTTTTTTTTAATTTTTAATACAAATTTAAGAACACTATATTTAATTAACAACCACAAAATAATAATAATTAAACCTTTTGGTCCCTTTTATATATAAAAAAAATCAGTTTTCGAACACTGGAATATATTTTTTTTTTAATTTTTAATGCATACTCAATTTTTCATAATATATAAAACAGTTTTAATTAACAAAAAATAAAATGAATAATCTTTTTGGACACTCGCATGTACCAAAAAAAACAAATAAATAAAATTTTCGAACCCTGAAAGCAAATTTTTAATTATTTTTTTTATTTTTAATATAAATTAAATTCTTTATAATATATAAAATAGTTTTAATTAACAAAAATACCGAATTATTAACTATTTGGCCACTTATATGCACCAAGAAAATATAAATTTTCGAACCCTGGAATAGACTTTTGATATATATATATATATATATATATATATATATATATATATATATATAATTTTTAATACAATTTTATTTTTTCGTAATAAATAAAATAGTTTGATTTAACAAAAAAGAAACAAAATTATTACAAAATTAACCTATGTGGTAACTTTTATGCACCAAAAATTCGCTTTCAGGGTTGGGAAACCGAAATTCTTTTGGTACATAAAAGTAGCCATATAAGTTCGTTATTTTGGTTTTTTTGGTGAAGTCAACCTATGTTATACTTCAGGAAAAATTTAATTAAATAAATTTTCGAACACTGACATCAAAAATTTTTGTTTATTTTTATTTTGAATTTTAGTAAAAATTCATAACATATAAAATAGTTTTAATTAACCGAAAATATTATTAACCTTTTGGTTTTTTGTACTAAAAAAATTTCAGTTTTCGAACCCTGAAATCGATTTTTTTATTATTTTCAATTTTTAATACAAATTTAATTATTCCTTAAAAAATTAAACAGGTTTTTGCTACTTAATTTTATGTACCAAAATAGACGGACAGACGGACATCGCTTATTCTTTTTCCCTATTTATAAGGATCTAGAATATATAAATTTTATGGCGTCTCATATTAATATTGAGAAACTTAAATATGGAATGACAAATCTAAAAGCCCTTTCATTTTTTTGTGGAGGGTATAAAAAAGCGCTTTGTAAGAGTATGTTTTTTTCTTTGGAATATCAGGACCACCCTAATATGAATATGTAATAAAATAACGCTGCTATAATCTAGAGCTCTAAAAAACAAAAATTTAAATGGTTTTAGTTTTCATATGCAATTAAAATAAAAAAATCTTTGCTGTCGAGCAAAAAATCATAAACTACATTGATTTTGTTTGTTTGTTGTTCTTGTCATGTTTTACAAGGCCTTTTCATCTCAAATTGTGTAAAATTTGTCGTGTATCGCATTCATTTATTGGGTGATGATACACGATGATCAAGATGCAGTTTTTTGTTGTCTAGCTGGCAAAATGGCATTCAATATTTTGAAAAGTTTCGTATTTTTATTGTATTTTATTTTGATAAATTCTGAAACATTGTTGCTCATTTGAAATATTTGAGAATTTGGCAAATCAGCACAAACACAAATAATGCAATTGAATAGTTTGGCGTTTATATGTATGTATGTTCATGTGTGCATACATAAATACTTTTAAACAAACTCGCTTGTAAAATTAATAATTTAGACTTAAATGTCATCGCAATTTTTATATTGTTGGAAAAATTTTGTGATCACCTTTGGAGAGCACCGGTTTTATTACATACGAGTAAATTGAGACACACACAAATCCACATACATGTTTATATTCGGGCTTCAGGAATTTCAATTTTTGTAACAGTTTCGTTTTGTTAATGAGTTGCCCTTTTAATCCGAGAAATCTCTTTTCAGTAGAACTTCTTTTCCTTAAATCTCAATTTTGCACGATCACATAGATCGAATTCTTCTTTTTCCTGTTAGAGCGTAATTGCATTAATTATTTTTAGTCTTGCACTTTTTATGATGACTTGCACTTTTTATGATGACTTGAATTTTTTATGATGACTTGCACTCTTTTTAATCAATTGCACTTTTTATAATGACTTGCACTTTTTATGATGATTTGCACTTTTTACAATTACTTGCATTTTTTATGATGAATTTTTTATGTTGACTTGCACTTTTTATAATGCCTTGCACTTTTTATGTTGACTTGCACTTTTTACAATTACTTGCACTTTTTATGATGACTTGAATTTTTTATGATGACTTGCACTTTTTATAATGACTTGCACTTTTTGTAATGACTCGCACTTTTTATGATCACTTGCATTTTTTATGATGACTTGAATTTTTTATGATGACTTGCACTCATTTTAATCAATTGCACTTTTTATAATGACTTGCACATTTTATGATGACTTGCACTTTTTACAATTACTTGCACTTTTTATGACGACTTGAATTTTTTATGGTGACTTGCACTTTTTATAATGACTTGCACTTTTTATAATGACTTGTAATTTTAATGATCACTTGCACTTTTTATAATTATTTGCACTTTTTATAATGACTTGCACTTTTTATTATAACTTGCACTTTGTATTATGACGCACTTTTTATAATGACTTTCACCTTTTATAATAACTTGCACTTTTTAGGATGACCTGCACTTTTTATGATGGCTTCCACTTTTTATAATGACTTGTATTTCTTACGATGCCTTGCCCTTTTTATGGTGACTTGAACTTTTTATGGTGACTGACTAACATAATAAATATGAATAGGTCTGGTATGTCTGCTACCTTTTCATACTCAAACCGGTGAACCGATTTAAACGAAATTTGGCATAGAGATAATTTAAGATCCGAGGAATAACATAGGGTGGTTTTTGCTTTTCGAGGTGATCGTTTTGAGTGAGCAAGGCTAGTTGAAAATTTCATATGTTCTTCGTAGACAAAATCGCTCCCACAAAATCTATTCTACTTCACTTTGGGACATCGTGCAGCATCATCACTAAAATAATTATTTATATATGATGTTCTAAGTCTACACTGCTTTGCATGAACTCTTATTGGTCACACTGTTAAGCCGAAGTAAGTTGTGCATTTTGTTCGTTTTGTTTGTGTGCGGTTGTTATGTGTGTTTTATGTTATAACAAGTGGCATAAAACTTTACCATTATTATTGTGGTCTTATGAAAATAAAGGACACTTTGCCTTTTTGCTGTTTTTTTTAGATGTCCTGAAAGTAGCAGAGATATTGTGTGCAGGGAAAGAAGTGATGCCAAACACACAAAAACCTAAGTGGATTTAATTAAATTGTTGCCATAGAATGACTAACTAAGCTGCTTTTTATATATTTTTATTTTATTTATTTCGTTTCTCTTTTTCATTTCTATTTTCCCACAAATGTTTTGTTTCTCTGTGCAAAACAGATAAAAATAAAAAAAATGACAGACATTAAACAAACAGAAACACGGCAAACGTACGCAGATTCCAGGACCCCGACAGTTGCCGCAATTAGTGAGGAGAAAGAAGTGTGTGTATGTGTGTGTGTGTGTGTGATGTAAAAATGAAATGAAAATGAGAAGGATATAAATTTTGACCTGACCTTTATGGCAAAAAAGGGCATAGATTCTAATGTCGTTGTTGTTGTTGTTGTGTTGAAGTTGTTGTTCCTGTTATTACACTTTACCTTCAACAAGCAAGATAATACTGTGGCTCAAGATAATTTTACGTTCGTGTTGAAGGTTGCGAATATTTTTCTATTTAATGTGCAAAGGATTTATTAAATTAATTAATGCTTTAAAAATATATTTATGAATGTAGGAATGAGTGCATAAAATAAAGTGAAATAAAATGGGTTACATGAAAATCCTTCAAAGTGTTTTTTAGAGTTGATATTTTAATTTAAGAGATGAGGTAATTTAAAAATGTATTTATAAACATTTTGTTCCCGCTAAATAATATTTGAATAAATATTCGCTTGTTTTTATAGGCTTCTACACAAAACGTTTAAGAGAATTCAACATAAAACTTCTCAATACTGATTTGGAATTTTTTAAATATTTTAGAAAAACTAAAAACTATAGTGTTCACAATAATTCCCAAAAATATATTAATTTCATTAAAATATATTTAATTCGCATAAAATGTGTTTGTTGAGTTAAAAAAAAAAACTAAAAGCCTACTATTGTTTTTTCGCTAATAATTCTCAATTGGTTCTTAAAAATTTGTGCATAAACTAAAAGGTTTTGTAATTTTTTGCAATCAGTTTGTTTTATATATTAAGAAAATTATTCTAAAATTTCTTTTATAACAGAAGAAATCACGTCACCAAAGTAAAATTAATATAAAACAAGAATATTCGGCCGAATCTTCAATACCCTTCACAGATGTATTTCTCCTTTCTTTCTATAGCAGAAAATAGATTGTACTCACCAAAAAACCAAAATAAGGAACTTATTTGGTTACTTGTATGTACCGAAAAATATAGATTTTCTAACCCTGGAATCAAATTTTTAATTTTTTTACAAGAGTGTAATTCTTTCTGAAGTATAAAAAACATATAATTCAAAAAAAAAATATTAAAATAAAAATTAGGAACTTATTTGTTTAGTTATATGTACCAAAAAATTTTGATGTTCCAACCCTGGAATTCAATTTTCAATATTTTCTATTTTTAATACCAATTTAATTCTACGTGAAGTATAAAATAGGTTTTATTCACTGAAAATCCCAAAATTAGGAACTTATATGGCTACTTTTATGTACCAAAAATATTTCGATTTTCCAACCCTGGAATTAAATTTTAATTTTTTTTTTTTTTGGTTTTTAATACAAATTAAATTATTGCTTAAGCGTGAAAACGGCTTAACCCACCAAAAAAAGTAATATTAGTAACTATTTTGATTATGTTATTTGCCAAAAAAAATTCCCGTTTTCCAACCCTGAAATCGCATATCTAATTTTTTTTGGTTTTTAATACCAATTTAATCTTTCTAAAGTATAAATAGGCTTAGTTAACAAAAAAAAAACAAAATTAGGAACTTATGTACATATAACGCTATATTATGTAACAAAACTATATCGATTTCCCAGCCCTGGAATAGAATTTTTAACATGTTTTATTTTTTAGTCAAATATATTTCTTCCTGAAGTATTAAGAAGGATTAATTTACTAATACCCCAAAATTAAGAACTTATTTTTTAACGAAAAATTTCGATTTTCCAGCCCTGGAATTAAGTTTTTACTTTTTTTGGTTGCTAATACCAATTGAATTTTTCCTGAAGCATAAAATAAGCATAATTCACTAAAAAAATCCGAATTAGCAACTAATTTTACTACTTTTATGTACAAAACAATTTCGATTTTCCAACCCTGGAGTAGAATTTTTAATATTTTGGATTTTTACACGAGTGTAATTCTTCTTGAAGTGTGTAAAACATATGATTTACAAAAAAAATACAAAAATACCAACTTATTTGGCTACTTTTACATACCAAAATAATTTCGATTTTCCAACCTTGGAATGGAATTTTTAATTTTTTGTTTTTTTTTTTTGTATATCAATTTAATTTTTCCTGAAGTATAAAATAGGTTTAGTTCACGAAAAAAAAACTATATTAGGAATTTATATGGCTATTTTTATATAACAAACATATATCGATTTTCGAACCCTGGAATAGAATTTTTAATTTTATTTATTTATTACTCGAATATGGTTCTTGATGAAGCATAAAATAGGTTTAATTCACTGAAAACCCCAAAATTAGGATATTGTATGGCAGCTTTTATATACTAAAAAATTTCAGTTTCCGAACCCTGGAAGAAAAATTTAATTTTTTTTTTTTTTTGTTTGTCATTTTTATCCATGCAGCTCTTAATAAGATATTAAATACTTTTATTTAAAAAAAAATCAATGAGTGTTCGAACTCACGGGCGATGTGTTAACACCTTTTTGTTACACGGTACCTGTTCGATTTCTATGAACACAGACCCACAAACCCGGAGGTAGAGTTAATATAAAGTATTTTTTATTTATTTTATATTAAACCCACAAAAAACAAAGAGAATGCAAAGCAACAGACAAATGTACATACATACATTGTTATGTTTGTACATAAGCTACATACGTTGCTGTCTTGCTATCTTATTTTTATATATGTACGTATAACCACGTCACTATTCTCTTCGCTATGCATAAGACAAAACCGAAGATCAACATATAAAACTTTTTTAATATTACTCCAAATTAATACTCCGAATTAAAACACTTAAATCTCCGCTCGCGGATATCGGATCGCCTTAATTTTTGGCCTAAACTCTTCGTCGGAACCCGCACTAGCGTTTTAATCCAAAAATTAATAAAATCGGCTATGAATTTCCGGAGAAAATCGCGTGGGAAAATTATATGAAAATCGCCCAATAATCACTTTCAATACCGACTGCCAAGCAACAACAACAAACAAACAAACTCTTACACTTACACTTGCGTATGTATTGAAACTGATAGTTTACTGCCCTAGAGGCGCGCGTATAGATGTTAACACATCAAAAAACTTACAATTTGTAACCATTTTTGTCACTTTCATGTACTACAAAATATTGCAGTTGTCCAATGCAGGAATCTAAATTTTAATATTTTTTAATTTTAATACCAATTTTATTTTTTTCTAAAATATAATTCAGTAATAGATGTAAGCTTCCCAGCTCTGGAAACATATTTCGGATTATTCTGAATTTCAAATTTAAGTTCATTTCCAATCTATAAGTCTAAGAATAAAATCTCTAGCTCTTCTGAGGCGTTTGGAAAACCAGGGGGCAAATTACGGCATTCGATATCGATCCAAATTTCCATTTAAATTGTATTGAAATTTCGATCGATATCGAATGCCGTAATTTGGCCTCAGATTTCACGTACAGACAGACAGATAGACTGCGCTTATTCGTCTTTAATATTTATAAGGATCCAGAATATATATTCTTTATGGGATCCAATATTAATATTGAAGAAATTATACACGGAATGACAAACCTATAGCGTTTCCCTTTTCTGTGAAAGGTATAAAAAAAACAGTTATGCATTAAACACATTCACTACTGCAGGCTACCGACTACACGACTACAGAAATAGAATACATTTGGATATGATTATTTTCTTGGCTTTACGGCAGGTTGTTGTCCGTGCTACTTTTCCCCCATAAACACATGTATTGTATATCTGTACTCGTGTAATCGGTAGCCTGCTGTTATGAATGTGTTTAATACATAACAAGGGAACAATTACTTGGTCGGTAACAAGGCAGGTTGTTGTCCTTGCTACTTTTGAGGTTACAGTGAAATAAACCTAATTTCTATATAAAATTCAATTAAGATTTATAGTCTAATTGTTCGAAATTTTTGTTTTAAATTCAGAAAGACATGATAAATATTCCAAAGCACAAAGAAAAGTCAAGCATCGTCTTTTAATTATTCAACTTACACAACAGAGCAGAACAGCTGACTTTCGAAAGTCGCTACACTTTCATCATCAGTACTCATTTGCATTTTGTTTGTCATCACTTTTATTTATAAAAATTATATTACAAAATTGCATACAAAAACTGTATCAAACTGACGGTAACACTTTTTTATTTAATACCCGTGTTGCCGTTTGATTGATTTCTTCATGTCCCATTTTTCTGCATATTTTGTTCCATTATTATTAATTTCTATTTTTGTGAAGAAATTCAATGTTACCAATGCAACACGAATATATGAAATAAATGTGAACCCGAAAATGTTTTATTTTATTTGAATATATTAAACTATATTTTGTTGTATTGGAAATATACAAAACCGTCATTTACAAAAAACGGCTACCGGTCATTATTTGTTTGATAATGTCGTTGGCAATGTAATTCAGCAGCTGACCACACCACGACAATTGAAGCCAACCGCATTTTTGTAGTAGAGCAGCACGCTGTCGCCCAACTGTTTCGAACTTAAAGCAAAGCACAGCACTGAAGTTATAGGAGTAAAAGAAAATGTTTCTAGTTTCTACTGAAAAAATTATAACTTCATTCGAAAACAAATCATCTGAACTATTCTGCTAGACATCATTTGAAATATTTTAATGTCATGTGCTTTACAAGTGAGTGCGTTTTAGATTTTTTTTTTTTTTTAAATAAGTTATTAGATTTCCTTTTGCTGGTACCTTAATGTCTTCGCTGCTTTATTTTCATATGCCATTGAAGAAGAAAATTATGTGTAAAAAATTTATCTGCTAAAAACTAAAAGAAAAAAAAACATGGCAATAATCTTTCCTGGCTAGACATAAAAAGCAATTTGGTTTAAAAATAATGGCTACAAGTCTCAAAAAAATAAAGAACATTACATCAGGGTAACGACGCTGCGGGGGGGGGGGGGCGTGTGCTTTTGTGTGAAACAAAAACGCCAACGCCAAAACCAGCAAACAGATGCACCAGACACTTAACAAACTGGTCATTATAATAAATGACAATTAAATTTATTTATTCTGCCAAAGACAATGCTGACAATCCTTCTGTATTTTTCTTTTCTTTAAAAAAAAAATCAATATTCATTTCTAAAATAATAGTGAATGATAATAGTTTTAAAAAAGTAAAAACGTTATATTTTACCGGTTCGAATCTTAAATACCCTCCAAATATTTAATAAGTAAATATAAAATGTTTAACTTCGTGGAACAGAGTTGCTTTATATGATATTGTACGTCATCGCCCACTAAAGGGGGCGCGGTCCAAAATATATACTCTATATAGTGTTAGCCACAGACGAACGTGTGGGCATTGCTAGACCGCCTTAGACTTCGTCACTAATCAAGAATTTATATACTTTATGGGGTCAAATTTATTTTGGAGGGTATTAAAACTGTATTTTGGCGGGGTCTCTCTGGCAAGGGCCGTGGGGGAGACATTTCACCTTTGCCATAAGACTCTAAGAATAAATATTTGGAATAATTAAATGTAAAATTTATTATGTGAGTGAAGATACTCGTAAATATGCCGGGTTAAACATGTTTTGACGTAAGCAGTTACGTAACAACGTACTTAGCTGTGAAGTTAAATATATTATGACGTAACGAAATGGCAAACAGTGAAGTTGCTTTTTATGAAAATCCATATTTAATCAATTTTGTGTGCATTTTGTGAAAATATTTACAGGCCATGGAAAAAGGTCAACTTACAGGCCATGAAAGTGTGTGTGATATCTTGCAGGGATTTCGGCCCCAGTGGCCAAATAATGAGTTGGCATGCATTGCCGGTATATAAAAAATTATGTATGGAATAGAAGACACTTCCACAGTCATTTTGTATATAAATATGGATTTTCATACAAAAAAAACTTCACTGATTGCCATTACGTTACGTCTTAATATATTTAACTTCATTTCGTAACTGCTTACGTCAAAACATGTTTAACTCGGCATATTTATCTTCACACACATAAATTTTTTTTTTTTCATTTCTTTTTTTCTTTAAAGGGTCATTTAGGGGGCAAAGGGGGAGGAAGGGGTAGGGCAGAGTAGTACCAGATTACGTCTCAGCTTCGTCGTTAGAGCTTAAAAATGAAGGAATGTAGGCTTAAGTAAAACAATTTGTTAAATTTTTACTTTATTTTTGCATATAATAACTCCCACTAAAGGGGGCGGGGTCCAACAATTAATTTGTTTGATTTAATGGCTCCAAGTTTAACGCGTTGGACCTGCTTTGACATACAAATATATCAATTGCTTAACAAAATTATGTTGTTTTTTAGAGGTTGGTTTAGTTCTTCTTAGGGGAACTTTTTCCCCTTTCAGGCCATTTACGAACTTGACCTGTGCTACCCTTCAAGGTATATTTGTACCAAATTTCAATTATCTGGCTCTTTCCGTTGCGACTGAATTGTGATTTCCACAGACGGATGGACGGGCATGCCTAGATCGTCTTAGATATCATCACTGATCAAGAATATATGTATTTTATGGGGTCTCAGATGTATATTTCGCTGCGTTACACACGGAATGACAAAGTGAATATGCCCCCCAATTCTTTTTCGTAGGGTATAAAAAATACTTTAAATATGTTCATTACAAAAATATGCTGTTACACAGTGTTATTGATAAAATAGTTTATCAAATGGCCATTTCTGCGCTAACATATTTTCATCAGCGATACTTAAAGATTTTCCTTTGAACAGTTTCATAAAAACGAATGACTCATTCACAAGTCGCCATTTTTATGGCGCAACTCCTGCGTCTAATGGAACAAAGAAATCTTCATTTTTCATGCCATTAGAAATGGCATATAAACTATTGCCAAAAAAAAACATACTCCAGCCAATCTCACTTGAACCACAACTATAAATTCATCCCTGTACACATACAAACGCACACAAGCAGACTCTTATACACATGGACGCTTATTATCTAACAGATTTTTCTATTGCAACCGTCAAAAGTTTAAATTACTCTTGCCGTTAAACAAAACAAAAGAAAACAATATATATAAAATTTCCCAGCCACCAAAATAGTCCGAAATAACAATAGAAAAAATTTTGAATCGTATGAGAGTTGTAACAGATTTCTGACTCAAAGACGTGTAACGTGGTTGACACGAAGATTTTGCGTTTACTGACGACATTTCTGTTAGAAATCTTAGGTGCAGTGGTGGATTTATGTCTAGGCCCGTAAGGCCCGGACCTAGGCCGGCAAACTTTTCAGAGCTCCAAAATGTATCATCACATGTAATAAAAATAAAAATTTTCATAATGAAAATTTGCAATTCTCATTAAGGGGTCTATCATATACAAGACATTTAGAATGACTTGAAGATCCCCATAATGGAAATTTCTTGGAAACTTTCGAAATTTTTGCTAAATATAATAGGGCAGCGAAATTCCATCGAAAGTTGATTTAAAAAAGATCTTTGCCATCGTATTCACCGGATCTGGTATCTGTAACACTTTCCTCTTCAAAAGATTCAAGAGGCCCATATTGTAATTGAGAATTTGAGAATTAAATTTGCATTAAAAACTAAAAATTAAAATTTGGTTTCCAGGGATGGATTTTTTTTTTTGTTTTTTGTACATACATTTTATTTTTATTTTTTTGGTGCTGTTAAAACAAATTTATAAAACAAAATTGGTATTCAAAATTAAAAAAAAATTGAAATGTAGAGCCCAGGGTTCGATAATTCAAATAATTTAAGGTGCATAAAACCAACCATAAAGGTAACTAATTTCGTTTTCTTTTAGGTAACACTATTTTATACTTCACTAAGAATTAAATTGCAATTAAAAATCTAAAAAAATCAAAAATTTTAATCCAGGGTTGGGAAACGGAAATTTTTTTTGGTACATAAAAATTATCAAGAAAGCCATGGATTTTTTTTTTTTTTGTTGAATTAACCCTTTTTTTAAATTAAATTCTTGTAAAAAATTCAAAAAATAAAAAATTCGGTATCAGGGTTGGAAAACCGGAGTTTTTAGTACATAAAAGTAACCATGTAGTTTCTTGATTTTAATTTTTATACTGAATTATACTTATTTCATACATCAGAAAAAATTAAATAAAATAAAAAATAAAATAAAAAAATTTTATTCCAGGGGTTGAAAAATCGAAATAGTTTGGTACATAAAAGTAACCATATAAATCCCTTATTTTAGTTTCTTTAGTGAATTCAATTTAGTGAATTTATATTTCAGGAAGAATTAAATTGGTATTAACAACAACAACAATTCTATATAAAAAATTCGATTCCAGGGGCTGGAAAATCGGAATTTTTGATACATAAAAGTTACCATGTAACTTCGTAATTTTGTTTTTTTTTTGTAAATTAAACCTGTTTTATGCTTCAGGAAAAATTAAATTGGTATTAAAAACAAACCAAAAGTAAAAAATTTCGATTCCAGGGTTGGAAAGTCGATAGCTTTTGATACATAAAGGTAACCATGTAATATTCTAATTTTGTTTTTTATAGTGAATTGTGCCTATTTTAAACTTCAGGAAGAATTAAATTGGTATTAAAAATAAAATTAAAAAAAATTCGATTCCAGGGATGGAAAATCGGAATTTTCGGTACATAAAAGTAACCATGTAATTTTCTGATTTTGTTATAGTGGTATAAATAGGTATAATCTATTTGATACATCAGATAAAGTTAATCTGATATTAAAAACAAAAAAAAATTAATAAAATAAAAAAAATTTGATTCCAGGGGTTGGAAAATCGAAATATTGTTGGTACATAAAAGTAGCTAATATTGGTTTTTTAGAGCATAAAATCTATTTCATACTTCAGGAAGAATTAAATTGGTATTAAATAAAAAAAATATATATAGATATAAAAATATTCGATTCCAGGGGTTGGAAAATCGGAATTTTTTGATACATAAAAGTAACCATGTAACTTCCTAATTTTGGTTTTTATAGTGAATTGTACTTATTTTATATTTCAGGAAGAATTAAATTGGTATTAAAAACAAACGAAATAAATATTCCGTTTCCCGGGGTTGGAAAATCGAATTTTATATTATTTTATTACAGCAGAATATTTACTTGTTTTCTTTAATTCTTTTCTTGTTTTGGTTTCTTTTGTATAAATAATTGCTGTGGTCAGGTACGAATGCTGGTGTTTTTTTTTTGGTACAATTTAAACTTCCAAATTATCCTAGTATAAGTTTCAAATAAAATTCTGGCAGCACTGGCAGGAGAAAGCCCACCATATATAAAAATTACTAATTTTCTTTAAAAAAAATATAAAATTTATTTGATGAGAATGACGTTAGAGATCTATTTTATTCTTGTTGTTTTTAAAAATATTGAAATTTCTATAATGGAAATTTTCCTATAGGCCTTTAAATTCCTCCAATAAAATGCTGCAATTAAATACTTAATTATCGCTTATTATTCTTCTTTATTTGCAGATTTGTATTGCATTTAAATACATCAGCACCCTTAACCATAAATTTCTCACAAATTGTGGCACGTAAAATATATTTCAATCAAACAGGTAAGAACGCATTCAGTCTTTAACTCAACCACTCATTAACACACTGACGAAAGAAGCTGGCAAAAATAATTACGAAGAAAATACTTGAGTTACAAATTTATTTTATAAAATTTTTTTATATAGTTTTATTTTCTTATTTTCATTCTTTTAATCCCCCCTTTAATTACGTGTAATTGTGGCCGGCATCCTTGATGTGGAAATTTAAATAAACCAATAAATGAATGACTGAATGACTGACTGGCTTCATTATTCTATTGGCTGGCGGCATTTGACAACAACAAAAACAAAAATGCAGCCAATTTATTGCGAGCTGTTAAGAATGACCAGCGTTCGGTGGTGTTGACTTGTGCTTTACGCGGCCATTACGATATTTTTGTGCAGGCACGCCATAGAGGCTCAGTGAAAATAGAGGCAACTACTGTGCATCCACAGGCCAATTGGCCGCTGCTGAATCGTACACACCGCATTTCTATACGCAGTCAAAATCGTGTACGTAAACGTCAAATGATTGTCAAATGGGACAAAAGGTGAGGCCTGATTGTTTTGTGGCTCATCTGCTGAATGATTTTTTTTACAAAAAAAAAAATAAAAAATAACTGAAATTTGTTTCTCTTCTTTTCAGCAAATTTGATTTTCATGCCGTCAATTATTGTCTGGTTGTTAGTACGAAAAATGCCCATTTAGATTTTTGCCAATCGGTAGAAGAATATTTAACCGCCATGACCTCGACACTGTCCAATCGTCGCAGCCTGACGACAAATTGTCAGCCTGCTGCAACAATAGAGGCAATATTTTCTCGGCCACCAGAAAGGGCTAAGAAAATTGGTAATTATTTTATTTTTGTTAATTATAAAATATTTTTATACCCTTCACAAAAAAGTGAAATGGTTTATATGGGGATGGAAAATTAAAAATTTTTTTTTGCGGCCCTTTCCGTATTTTGTAGTACATGTAGTAATTAAAATTGTTAAAAATTTTAAGTTTTTCTTTTACAAAACCTCTTTATACCTCATGAAAATTTGCATTGATAAAAAAATTTTAAAAATTAAAATTTCGCTTCCAGGGTTGGGAAATTGACATTTTTTTATACATAAAAGTAACCAAAAAGGCAATTGACGTTGTTTTTTTTTTGCTATCTAAAACTATTTTATATTTTAAGAAGAACAAAATTGGTATCAAAAATTTCCAAAAAAAAAAATACAAATTTCGAATCCAGGGATGGACAAGTGCAATATTTTATAGTTCATGAAGGTGACCAAATTGGTTGAAAATTGTAAATTTTTCTTAAATAATACTACTTTATACCTCACGAAGAGTTGCATTGGTTAACAATAAAAAAAATTAAAATTTGACTTCCAGGGTTGGGAAGTCTTACGTTTTTTTGGTACATGCAATATTTTGTAGTACATGAAAGTGACCAAAATGGTTGACCAAAATGGTTTTTCTTAAATAAAACGACTTTATACCTCATGAAGATTTGCATTGATAAAGAAAATTTTAAAAAATTTAAATTTCGCTTCCAGGGTTGGGAAATTGAAAATTTTTTTTTAGACAAAAAAGTGACCAAAAAGGCAATTGATGTTGTTTTTTTACTAATTAAAACTATTTTTTAGTTCAAGAAAAACCAAATTGGTATCAAAGATTAAAAAAAAATCAAAATTTAGATTCCAGAGTTGGATAACTGCAATATTTTGTGGTACATATATATGACCTAAATGGTTACAAATATTAAGTGTTTCTTAAATAAAACTATTTCATGCCTCATTAAGAGTTGCATTGGTAAAAAAATTAAAATTTCGTTTCCAGGGCTGGGAAATTGAAATATATAAAAGTAACCAAATAGGCAATTGACGTTGTTGTTTTTGCTAATTAAAACTATTTTATAATTCAGGAAGAACAAAATTGCTATTAAAATCTTAAAAAAACCAAATTTCGTCTCCAGGGTTGAGCAACTAAAATATTTTATGGTACATGAAGTTGACCAAAAAGTTTAAAAATTTAGATTTTTTTGTCAAGTAAAACTATGTTACATCTTTTAATTAAACCTATTTCCGGTTTTAGCAAGAAAGAAAGAAGAATTACATCTGTGAAGGGTATTTAAGATTCGGCACAGCCGAATATAGCACTTTTACTTGTTTATTTATCGATTATAATCGATCCACCTTCCAAATTTGCAAAGGAAAAAAGATTCCCTGATATTTCATCTGATATTGTCGTGTATTTCTTATCTGGAATAATTTCAGCGCCCCACATAACGAACGTTATTTGCACTGGCAGTCGCACGCAACAGCTCATACGAGGCTTGGATCCCAATTACATTTACTATTTGGATATATTCGGTGTCCATACGAAGCGACAAAATCTTACATTTCATATCGCCTCCTCGACGATGCACTTTAATCGCACCCATCCAGCCGCTTTGCGTCCAAATACGCTTAATATGGTTAAGATTGCGGGGATGCACGGCGTTCAGGTCTTCAGTTTTAAGGTAAATAATAAGTTTTTTGTTTTTGTTGTTCAATGTCTTTATTGATAATTCCCAGATTCCCTCCTATGAACCCAAGCAAATTCTACGTTATTTGGTGTTGCCCTGCGGCGGCAGTGAAGTGGATGCGAAAATTTTCAAAAAACGAACACGAGTCGGTAACTTTAGCAACATTTACAGACCGACTTATTTGGCGTTGCCTCCAGTGAATGAAGGTGAACGTTTCATGATACGTTTTAAGCCCAGCAATGATGATGAAGTGTTGCGCGCCAATAAAGTGGCGGTAAGTGAGTTTTTGACTTTCATATTATTATAATTCTCAGATGGTTTTCGGAAGTATGTGCATAAGATAAGCGGTTTTTAACTTTTCAAAATTGTGGTTAAAGTCTGCTGATGATTTGGTAAAGCACCAATGAAATTCATATAGAATTAATATAGAATAAATTTCATTTATTATAATTCTCATTTAGTTTTAATTTAAATGGCTTCAAAGCCTAAGAATCTCTTAAATGATCTTTTCAATTTCTAAAATTATTAATTTGGAAAAAAATAGCACAATTAAGTTGAAATTTTGTAAACTTTAATAAGAATTACTTTCGAATGTCAAACCAAAATGTAGTCGCAGGGGCCAAAATCCAAATTAATGCGAGTAGCACTTAAATTAAATATCACTTTATTATAAAATCGGATCTGATTTTTGCATTTAATGTGGAAAAAAATATATATTTTTGTTATTCTTTCAGCTCGCTGTTACCACAAACAGAGTATTTAGTCAATTGCCAGAATTACCTGAAAATATCACCGTCTTCGAGGTACGAACGAGATGCCGGTCTACAAAAATCGCCTGGTACAGTTCGCCAGAGATACGAACAATGAGGTAAAATTTGTAAAAATAAATATTCGAAACAAAATAGATTTAATACAAGTCGCTTTGATCAACCTCAAGTAATTTAAATGTGTTTGATCACAGGATTTTCAATTATGACACATGAGGTGTGGTCACACTTGTCATTTAGACAACTATTTATTAATTAAAACAGTTTGAATGTCTATTCACTCCTACGCAGATGATAGTAGCCTTTCGCATTCGTATACATTTAACTGCAGACAGTCAAGGTCTGAGATCGAGACGAGTAGGCAGTTTATGAATGACGTTCTGAATAGTGACCTCGTGAGGTTATCGGAAAGAGGTCAAGGGAACAGGGTCGATTTTAATGCTCGTAAGACCCAGTGTTATATGCTTACGCATAGACGTACGTATTACCATGCTGCTTCATCAGGGGCTCTTGATGTTCTGGGCATGATAGTGCAGTGTGATGTCAGATGGACGGATCATGTCTTTCATGTCGCAAAAGAAGCATTCAAGTGCCTTGGCTTCCTAAGACGGTGCAAGAGATACTTCACCTCCTCTGATCTCCTTAATATTTACACCGCTCCGACCGAAGATGGAATACAACTCTCATGTTTGGGCCGGTACTTCAAAGTCTATTTGGAAGTTACTCAAGCGCGTACAGGAGAGGGCGATTTAACTCATCGGAGACAGTAGGGCAGCCAACTCTATTGACCCACTTGAGCATCGTCACAATGTGGGGTGCGTATCGTTGTTTTATCGCTACTACAATGGCATGTGCTCTGGTGAACTTAGGGAACTTGTTCCGGAAACCCATTATTTCTTACGCTCCACGCGTTTTTCATCAAGAGCGCATGCGTTTGTGGTCAATATTCCAAGGAATCGCACTACGCATTACAGAGAAAATATCGTTTTTTGGTCGAACGGTCCGTATGTGGAACAAACTACCTGCAGATGTCTTCCCCGCCACTTACAATTTGAGGACGTTCAAATCGAATATCCCTTTATCCTCCTTCCCAAAATCTATTTTCCTTGTTCCAGGGTAATGCACTGCATTGTAGGGGTTATCCCCTGAGTACTGCTCCTACTCCTAAAAAAAAAGTAGCAAGTTACTTAACAGGTTCCTAGTTCGAATCCGCGGTCTGCAATTTGTATACCCTTCACAAAAAAGTGAAAGGGTTCCAGAGCTGGGAAGCTTACACCTATTTCTCGACGCAAAATTAACTACCAAAAACTAATTATTTTTCTGTTTGTTTGTAAATCAAAACTATTTCATACTTTGGGAAGCATCAAATTTATATTAAAAACTAAAAAAAAATTAACATAAAAAATTTTTTCCAGGGATGGGAAATTGAAAGTTTTTTTTTGGTACATGCAATATTTTGCAGTACATGAAAGTGACCCAAATGGTTACAAATTTTAAGTTTTTGTTGAATAAAACTACATTATACCTCATGAAGAGTTGCATTGGTAAAAAAAAAAGTAAAAATTTCGCTTCCAGGGTTCGGAAGTTGAAATATTTTTTATGCCAAAAGTAACCAAAAAGGCAATTGACGTTGTTGTTTTTGCTAATTAAAACTATTTTATAATTCAGGAAAAACAAAATTGGTATCAAAAATGAGAAATAAAATTTCACTTCCAGGGTTGGGAAGTTTAAAGTTTTTTTGGTACATGCAATATATTGTAGTACATGAAAGTGACCAAAATGGTTAAAAATTTTAAGTTTTTCTTAAACAAAACGACTTCATACCTAATGAAGACTAGGATTGGTACAAAAAATTAAAATTCCGCTTCCAGGGCTGAGAAATTTAAATTTTTTTATACATAAAAGTAACCAAAAAGCCAACTAACGTCGGTGTTTTACTAATTAAAACTATTTTTTAGTTCAGGAAAAACAAAATTGGTATCAAAAATTAAAAAAAAAAATCAAAATTTAGATTCCAGAGCTGGATAACTGCAATATTTTGTAGTACATGAAAGTGACCAAAATGGTTACATATTTAAAGTTTTTCTTAAATAAAACTATTTCATGCCTCATTAAGAGTTGCATTGGTAAAAAAAATTAAATTTCGTTTCCAGGGTTGGGAAATTAAAATATATTTTCCACATAAAAGTAACCAAAAAGGCAATTTGTCGTTGTTTTTTTTGCTAATTAAAACTATATTATAATTCATGAAGAACAAAATTGGTATTGATATCTTAAAAAATCAAAATTTCGATTCCAGGGTTGGACATATGAAATATTTTATGATACATGAAAGTGACCAAAAAGGTTAAAAATTTTAATTTTTTGCCAAGTAAAACTATGTTACACCTCACTAAGAATTGCATTGGTAAAAAAAATAAAAATTCGCTTCCAGAGTTGGAAAACTGAAATATTTTTGGTACATAAAAGTACCCACATAAATTCCAAATTTTGTGTTTTTGGTGAGTTAAACCTATTTTATACTTTAGGAAAAATTAAATTGGTAATAAAAAATTAAAAGTTCGGTTCCAGGGTTGGATAATCGAAATTTTTTCGTATATAAAACTATCCACATAAACTCCAAATTTTGTTTTTTTTAGTGAATTAAACCAATTTTATACTTCGTCAAGAATTAATTGGTATTAAAAATTTAAAAAATTTAAAATTCGGTTCCAGGGTTGGAAAATCGAAATTTTTTGGTACATAAAAGTAACCATATAAGTTAATAAATTTGGTTTTCTGTGAATTAAAAGTTGCAAAAGATTTCACTCATTAATATTTAATGGTTAAGTTATTTTGGGTAAATATTTGTCTAGTGTGACCGTAACTTTAAAATGTCGATTTTAAAACTTAATTGAATGGAACTATTGTTATTTGAGACCATTTAAATAAGCTAAACAAGTTTTAAGTTTTCCATTCTATTAAACTTTGTATCTCCATTTATCTCTTCCTCTCTCTCTCTCTCTCTCTCTCTCTCTCTCTTGCACGCATCACCAAACGGCGATTTATAACAACAATATCTGTTACACATTTGCAATGGAAAATGCAATTTATGAAAATTGGAAAATGTTGCTGCTGACAAAATTTCATGTGTCCTGCATGAAAATGTGTGTGTGCTTGCGTGTATGTGCACGGAATGATGCTGTACGATGTGATATCTCGCCGGTGGCCTGCTTTTTACAACAATGCAAATGTATTTGTGTTTGATTATGTGCCATAAATTTACAGTTACTGCATAATTGTGCTAAATTTGCCGCAACGTAATCGCAGTTCCATCGATTATACAAATTATTGTATGGATTTTGGCAAACGTATAATGCAACATCCGCAATTTCATTCGATAAAATGTCCCAAAAAGGCGAAAAAGTAAGTATTTGTTTAATTAATACAAACACACACACATACATATGGGTGTGTATGAGTGTATTTATATGCTTCCCTACATGCAGTCGAGGGCATAAATATTATATTGAAATTTTATCATTTAGAGATGAATAGATATTACAGTGTAAGACATGCACGTGCATGTTTGGTAAAATAATTAATACAGAGTGGGCAAATTTGAGGACAAATGCAGTTTAGTCAATACCGATGTAAATTACAAATACGGGATAATATAATGAAATATAATGTTCACCTCTAGCACTACGGCAGACGTCACAAAATTTTGAACCACATTTTACAACAAAGCTTCGCTTATCTCGTCAATGCAAAGCCAAATTTCATCTTTTAGAGCGTCAATTGTTTGTGGTCTACTCCCGTATACCCAGTTTTTTTTCAAATAATCCCTGAGAAAATAATCCGACGACGCTAAATCACAAGTACAAGGCGGCCAATTGACATCGCCAAATCGAGAATTTTATGCCACCGGGAAATTTCTCATACAATAACTGAATTCTTTGGCCAGATGTGAGGCTTCTAACGTCATCTTGCTGACCACAAAAGTTGGGTGTTCACGGTGACGGCGTTTCCTAGTTCATTTTCGAAAAAATACTGGCCGATGATGCCACCCGACCTCAAACCGCACCATACGGTCACTCTCTTTGAGTTTAATGGTTTTTCGGGGACTGTTTGTGCATTTTGTGAGCCCCATTTGTGGAAATTTTGTTTGTGTACACAAAGGGCCCATTGAAAATGGGCCTCATCACTAAAGATGATTTTGTTGGAAAATGCGTTGATTTCGTTCAGTTTTTCAAACAACCAATTCACAAACGTTGGACGCAAGTAATCTTCGGCCGGCGGTAGTTCTTGAACAAATTGAGCTTCATAAATATGAAAATGAAAATCTTTATCCCAAATAGTGACTCTGGTGATGCCCAATTGTTGCAAAGATCGACAAGTTGATGTTCCAGGCTCATTCCCAACACTTTTCTGAACAGCGACCATGTTTGCATCACTACGGATATTATTTTGGTCTATGGTCAGCAACAGTACCGCGAGCCACGAATTAAGCGATTAAATTACGCTTAGCGGTCTCATAAGGAGGCCGATTGCGAGGAAAAGCTGCCAAAATTTTACTCAAATTTTTACCGTTTTGATAGTAAATTTTCACAATTAAAATTTTTTGTTCCAAAGTGTTACGTTTCATTAATTAAATTTCCCAACTTTTTACTAAATAAACGTCAAAGAGTGGCAACCCAATTCTTGACATTTCATCATTTGACAGGCAATTTACTTCCTAACCTCAAATTTGCCCACCCGGTATTTTCATGCTTTTCTTTCATATTAAAATAATTTGAATTTTATGAGTAGTTTTTTTTTTATTAAAAACATTTCATTTTTTTCAGCAGAAATAAATGTGTTGCTGCTTTTTTACTTATATTATATTAAATAAGATTTTTGTTTCTAGTGTAAAAATTGTTAAATGTTAGATAAGACTTTTTACATTTCCTGTGACGATATGATTTCATCAATAGCAAAGCATGATTAGTTTTGTTTTACATTATGAAAGTTTTTTTTCAGAAATACTAATTTTGTGTGAGAGTGATGAGTGCTGAATATATAGCATTTGCATTGCTCTCCCACTCTTTCACAAGAAATCACCAGAAAATTAAAATGTTTGAAAAAAAATTTCCTAGTGTGAACCGAGATGAAAAAGCCCCCTTTTGAAATCAGTGTAAATAATAATTTTGAATGCAACCCAAAATGCACTGTAACACTCGTACTATTTTTAGAGACTCAACCATAAACAATTAAATTAAATTATTAAAGGACAAAAATTTCATTATAATTCTCGTTTGCTATTTTATTTCCGCAGTCCGCCACCTCTGGAAACGGATACCGTGTTAAATTTAACACCAGGTGAATCATATTTGATTTATGTCACGGCCAATTTAAGTGAAGGTAAGCCGCTGCCCTATCAATCACTGAAAGTGAAAACGTATCAAAATTGCCCGGACGAGCTAATGGGCAGTGATGCCAGAGACTCGCCCACTTACTATTGAGGTGTAAACACGCTGTCAATTTAATTTTAATGAGACCACAGAAATTCCAAATAAAACAACAAAAACAAAACTTGCCTATTTACATTATTTACAAATTACACTATCCAACAACGTTTATAACTAAAAAAAAGCTTTTATCCTAAAACTATAGCATTTGTTGCCACTTGTTTCCTTGAAAGCTTTTTAAGCTTTTTTTCTAATTTTTAAGTAACTCACTAATATTCACAATAACTATTTATAAATTTAAGAAAAAGAAACAAAACTTTCGTTCCACTTCAATAAAACTAAAGCGAAACAACCAGAAATAAGATTAAATTGGAGCTTTAAGCTTTTTCTAGCTTTAAGTTTTATCACTTAAGCATTGAGTAGTTTTATCAATTTTTTTATTTTATTTTTAAGCTTAAGAACTATTAAAGCCTGCTTAATAACTTTAAGGCAACAACGAAACACTATTAAATTGTAAGAGTTTATCGTTTTATTATTTTGTACATTACAAATCTTCTCATAGTCTGGCTACTTTTAACAAATAAAATGTGAAATTGTAAATATCCTTATGAATATAAAATATGTTCTCTTTTTTTTCTATTGTGTACCATATAAAAAGCAAAGGAAATATTTGTTGAGGGTGTGGCAGAAGTTTTTAAATATTTTGGAGTATTTTAATGTTTTGGAATTTTTTTAACTTGCAGACACAATTTTTTTTCTTTCACCAAATAACTGACACTTTTAATGACAGATATTTAACAGCTGACAGACTTGCCAGACCGCTGGTGTTGAAAACACTAAATTGATAATCCGTTATAAAAACAAGATTTCTTACAAGAAAATAATAAAAATTATAAAAAGAAAAAAGTTTTTGTAAAACTTATTCAAAATGCATGCATTCTAGTAAAGGGTGTTTTTTTTATAGAGTGACACAAATTTAAATCATAATAACACAAGGAACTACATATTTAATATCAATGAAACGGGCTTTATGCGAAAGAAGATTTTATGAAATTAATGTTTAAATATGATTTCTGCCATGTGGCCGCCAAGGCTGGCGCGTAGAAGGCTCAAACTGGAACACCAATTTTCAACACCGACAAAAAATAGTCCATAAAGTGGAAGGACACAACTCGAGGCACAGTGGAATTTTTTGTATAAGAAGTAATTTTTCCGACACATAGAATTTAAAAATAAAATGATACCTTTTTTGTAGAAAGTTGATTCAGTATGAAGAATCCATAAATTGTATCCCAAAAAAAATGTTTATTTGTACGTAAGATAAATTTATTGCTCTGATTTAATTAGTGATATATATCAAATATCGCCTTTTCTGCGTATTTAAAAAAAATTATAAAGTTCACTCACATGGTTTCAAAAACTTTGGGCCAAAAATAAATTTTGGTTTCTATGGGCGGTGGGTAGTGGGTGTGGCCAATTTTGATGAAACTTTATATTCTTCTTAACTGAGGTAATAAAAGGCTCTGTGCCAAAAATAAATTGTGGTTTCTATGGGCGGTGGGTAGTGGGTGTGGCCAATTTTGATGAAACTTTATTTTCTTCTTAACTGCGGTAATAAAAGGCTCTGTGCCAAATTTCAAAAACTTTGGGCCAAAAATAAATTTTTGTTTCTGTGGGCGGTGGGTAGTGGGCATGGCCAATTTTGATGAAACTTTATTTTATTGTTAATTGTGGTAATAAAAGACTCTGTGCCAAATTTCAAAAACTTTGGGCTAAAAATAAATTTTTGGTTTCTATGGGCGGTGGGTAGTGGGCGTGGCCAATTTTGATAAAACTTTATTTTATTCTTATATGTGGTAATAAAAAACTTTGTGCCAAATTTCAAAAACTTTGGGCCAAAAATAAGTTTTGGTTTCCGTGGGCGGTGGGTAGTGGGCGTGGCCAATTTTAATGAAACTTCATATTTTTCTCAATTGAACTGACCAAAGGCTCAGAGCAAAATTTCAACATTCTACGAGCACTCCTTATATATATTGCCAAACATTGTATAAACAAATCCCACTGTGCGAGGTGCTGAGAAGAGCGACGAATTGATTGATTAGGATCACCTTCAATGCTTTCCTGTACAGCGGCTCCAGCTTTTTCAGTATGTACCACTCTTCGTCTCACGGGATGCACATGATCAGCAACAGTAAATATGGTCTGAAAACAATCTACTATTCTTCGAATTGGCCGCTCTGAAGGACGATTATGGACGCCATAAAATGGAAAAAGTGCACGATGAGTTTGACGAATAAAACAACTATTTTGGTTAAAAATTTCAAAATTTTGCATGCGTTGCTCTGGTGTTGTGACACTCTAAAAAAAGTACGCTGAACATGCAACCACACATGCATACACAAATTTTTTAATAAAATAGTTTAAAAGTTTCTCGCGCTCCCTTAAGTCTGCTAATAAAATTGTATAATACTTTTGTTTGCTTGTGATATTTTAAAAACAATTTGCTGTGAACATTTTGTTAATTATAAATAACGGACAAATTTTTAACAACTTTCTTTCTGGCAACACTGTTTTTGTCAGCTCAGCTGTTTAAGTGTGACATAATACTCGTAAACATGTTCAGTTTGGTCTATAATTTCACCACATGAAACGACTTACAAACGAACAACTCTTGCAGATTATTGAATTTTATTATAAAAATTTATTTTTGCTTAAGAAACTTCCTCGTGCTCATTTCTGCTTGAATGGATACGTGAACAAGCAAAATTGCTGTATTACGAGTGAAAAGCAGCCAGAAGTATTGCAAGAACTGCCAGTGCGTCCAGGAAATTACACTCTTTGGGTGGATTATGGGACGATCGATTTTCAAAGACAACGAAGGCAGGAACTTTACTGTGAATGGTGAGCGCTACCTGGAGCAATGATAACGAAATGCAAGAGCTGAACTCGGCTAGCATGTGGTTCCTACAAGACTTTGCCACAGGACACACAGCACTCGAAGCAATAATGCAATTGAGAGACAAGTTCGGTGAAGAATTTATTTCATGTTAGGGACCGATTAATTGGTGGCCTAGATCATGCAATTTACTGCCTCGAAACTAAATTTTCTGGGGGGATTATGCTTAGGCTCATGTCTATAGGGACAAGCCCGCAATGATTAATGTTATAGAAGTCAATATTAAAGAATTTATTCGTGAGATACCGGCCAATGTGTGGCAAAGAGGATGCCGAAATTGGACTCAGCGATGCCGGAATTGAGGCGTGGCCACGATCTACATATAAATGAAATCGTCTTTAACATTGACATCGTTCTATCGACTCAAATAAAGGTTACTTACATATCATTAAATTTCATATGATTTTTTTTTAAATCGAAAACGCAATCTCTTTAAAAATCACCCGTTATGACTAACAACGAAATGTTAGGTGAACTTCTGCCAAATCATATAAACGTTCAAATACTTTCTTTGCTTAATATAAAATAATTGTAAATTTTTTTTTTAATTTAGCTAGCATTAATCGATTTGATTTTATATTAAGGGTATTCACTGAAACAGCAAAAATTACACAAAACTTCAACTATTCCACTTTCTGTTGTGAATTGTTACAGTTTCACAGGCCTATTGCGAATTTTAAGTTTGAAATATAAAAAAAAAAAAATTTATCGTATGTAAGTGAATAGCCTTATTATTTTTATGGTAATACAAAAAAGCTGAATACTGCAGCTGCAAAAACGCCTATTATTATATAAGATTATTATAAAAAAATAAATTTATAAACTAAAATTATATGGACAATAAAATACAATCTGAACATTATTTTGGACTGCTTAAATCCTGCAACAACAAAAATTCGAATAATTTCAATCACTAAAGTAGCAGAGTAAGTAAATTATTGTTATATTTTTTTCAATCTTAATTATAATTCAAGTATTAAATTACTTAATTTACGTTAAGGATTTAATGGTGATTTATAGCAAATAGCCGCTGTTTTTATAGCATCCAAAAAAGAATTGGAGGCTTTATTCACTTTAACATTCCGTGTGTAACGCAGCGAAATATCCATCTGAGACCCCATAAAGTATATATATTCTTGATCAGTGATGAAATCTAAAACGATCTGGCCATGCACGTCCAACCGTCTGTCGAAATTACGATTCAGTCCAAACGAAAAGAGCCAGAACCTTGAAATTTGGTATAGATAAATTCCAAAGGATAGTTAATGGGCTGAATCAGGCAAGAGCGAAAAAAATTCCCCTAAGAAGAACTAAACCAACCTCTAAAAAACATGATTTTTAAATTTTTTGCTTTGTAATTTTGTTAAACAAATGATATATTTTTATGTAATGCGTTAAACTTGGAGCCATAAAATGAAAAATAATAATTTTTGGCCCCCCCCCCTCTTTAGTGGGCGTTACTATATGCCCACTAGTGTAAAAATTTAGCAAATTGTTTTAATTAAGCCTACATTCCTCAAGAATAAAATTTTTAAGCTTTAATGACGAAGCTGAGACGTAACCTGGTACTACCCTGCCCTACCCGCTCCTCCCCCTTTGCCCCTTAAATGACCCTATCAAAAAAAAATTTTAATTTTGTATACTCCTATAATTATATTAAACATTTATTTCTAGAGTCTTATGACAAAGGTGAAATGTCTCCCCCACAGCCCTTGCCAGAGCGACCCCACCAAAATACAGTTTTAATACCCTCCAAAGAGAATTGGACCCCATAAAGTATATACATATATTTTTGATCAGGGATGAAGTCTAAGACGATCTAGCAATGCCAATACGTTCGTGTGTGGAAAACATGACATAGCCTATTTTTTGACCCCGCCGTTGGGCGTTGACGTATGATATTACATGCAAAAATAGTGTAAATATTGAACAATTTGTATTCCTTAAGTCTATAAGAAGCTGAAAATTAAATTTTTTAAAATTTTCTTTATCAATGCAAATCTTTAGTTTTGTTTAAGAAAAACTAAATTTTTTTAACCATTTTGGTTATTACATGTACTACAATATATTGAAGGATAAAAAAAAAATTAAATTTTCCCAACCCTGAAAGCGAAAATTTAATTTTTTTTGTTTTTTTGTTTATCAGTTGAACGCTTTATGAGGTATAAAGTAATTTTTTTTTAAGAAAAATTTCAAATTTTTAGCCATTTTGGTCACTTTCATGTACTATAATATATTGCACATGTCCAACCCTGGATTCGAAATTTTATTTTTAATTTTTTAATTTTTGATACCAATTTTGTTCTTCCTAAAATATAAAATAGTTTTAGTTAGCAAAAAAAAACAACGTTTTTTTGGTTACTTTTACGTATAAAAAATATATCAATTTCTCACCCCTGGAAGCAAAATTAGAATTTAAAAAAAAATTTTTTTGGCCAATGCAAATCTTCATGACGTATAAAGAGGCTTTGTTAAAGAAAAACTTTAAATTTTTAACAATTTTAATTACTACATGCACTACAAAATACGGAATGGGCTGAAAAAAAATTTTGTTTCCCATCCCTGGAGAAATTTTTTTTTTATTTTTTTAGCTTTTAATAGACCATTGAGGCTTACTAAAGCACGAAATAGGTTTAATTTACAAACATTAAAAAAAATAATTGATTTTTGGTATAAATTTTGCGTCGAGAAATAGGTGTAAGCATCCCAGCTCTGGAGCCATACTTCGGATCCTTCTGAATTTCAATAGTACTCTATTTAAGTTCATTTCCAATCCAACGGTCCAAGAACGAAGTCTCTAGCTCTTCTGGGGGCTTGGGAAAACCGTACAGGCGGACGGGCAGACGGACAGGCGGACAGACGGACATCGCTCAATCGTCATCGCTATTCATAAGGATCCAGAATATATATACTTTATAGGGTCCCATGTGAATATCGAAGAAATTACACATGGAATGACAAACCTTTCACTTTTTTGTGAAGGGTATAACAAAATAAGTCTTGATGTGTGGTTTTATTATTATAAAATTTTTTTATTTAAAAGGCGTTAAGCAGATTTTCATAAGCCAACCGACAGTTTTTGCTATCCCATTTGGATGAACAAACAGAAAGTTTTCAAATGTTTATTATTTATTTTACAAATCACACTTGTTTCGATCATCTATATTAAAATTATCTTAAGCGCTTTCAAATCATTGGATTGCTTCATAAATATTTAATAGCACACAAACCGATAAACACTCGTTAAATATGTACGTACGGTCTGTCTGTATATCCTGTTGGACATAAAAGTCCTGCTGTAAAGCACATTTAAATTGACTTTGTATTACAACAAATAAAATTGTTTAAATTTATTTGTACATTTTTATAACAAGAGCACACAATTTAAGAGAATAAAACACAAAACGACAACTTGAAACATTTGGTGATTAATGAGAAATGAATTTGTCGAGTTGTACAACAAATTTACATGTAAAATTGTGTGAAAGATATTTTATTTAAACGCACACACACACACACATGCATACTGACAACAGCAATAAAATAACAACAACAAAAAAAGGCTAAACATTCGAAAATTTATCGCAGGAAATTTGTGCATTAACACCAGCACAAAAACACATTTTCATACACACCCAGCAAACATTTTCTAATGCATTTGATAGTCCGAATTTTTTATATATCTTTATATTGGCTGTTTCACATCAACGCATATGGCGAATATCCCGGTTTTGGAATTGCAATAGCTCTTCAAATGAAATGAAATGAAATTTAATATTGATTAATGAAAATTAATTAACAATTTGAAATATGAGGCGAAACAATTAGTTCTGTCCATCCAAATCGCGAAGATATACGTGGAACAATAAAATGTTTATCAAAACTCTCTAAACAAGGAAAAAAACATTAAGACCCAATTTCGTAAAACACTAGGCGTTGGTGAAATTTATCAAAAATAAACACAAGATTTTTACAAATTTTAAAAATTTAGTTGTGTTTTGTACACAATTTGCTCGCCGAAGAAACGTACAAAAATTTGGGAAATTTCAATTCCAAAATATTAAAAATTTGTATGAAAAACAAATGCAAATAGAGTAAAAGAGGGAAATTTAGTTTTTGTGAATATATAAATTATTTTTTTTAACGCAAAGTGATTTACACAATTAGAGCCTTAAAGTTTAAAAAAAAATTTTGTATTAAAATATATTTTTATTGTTATAAAACTGCAATTAAGAAATTCATTTAATCGAGATTTTGCTTTAATTGGTTAAACAGGCGATTAGTTAATCGATTAATCGTTAATCTATTTAAATTAATTGATTAATTGTTAATCTATTAAAATTAATTGACTAATCGTTAATCGATTAATCGGTAATCGAATATAGTCAATTTTAAAATAACTGATCAGTTAGTGGGGTAGTAATTAATCGATTAACCGATTAATGGTTAATCGAATGAATACCCTAACTATTGCAAACCACACCTATTTTCATATTTTTTACGTCTTGCATAAGATTCGTTCCCATGATCTTTTAATCATAAAGACAATTTCAATTTTTAAAATTAATCGATTATTCGTTAACCGCTTAAAATTAATCGTTAATCGATTAAAATTAGTCGATTAATCGGTAATCAAATATAGCCAATTTTAAATTAACTGATCAGTTAGTGGGCTAGTAATTACTCGCTTAACCGATTAACGGTTAATCGAATGAATACCCCAACTATTGCAAACCACACCTATTTTCATATTTTTCATGTCTTGCATAAAATTCGTTCCCATTATCTTTTAATCATAAAGACAATTTCAATTTTTAAAATTAATCGATTATTCGGTAATCGATTAAAATTAAGCGGTTAATAATTAATCGATTAACATTAGTCGATTAATCGAATATAGTCAATTTTAATCGCTTAACCGATTAATGGTTAATCGAATGAATACCCTTACTATTACAAAACACATCTAAGATTCGTTACCATGAACTTGTAATCATAAAAACAATTTCAATTTTTAAAACTAATCGATTATTTTTTAACCGATTAAAATTAATCGTTAATCGACTAACATTAGTCGATTAATCGGTAATCGAAGATTCGTTCCCACGATCTTTTAATCGTAAAGACAATTTATTTTACTACTTCAATCAGTGCTGACTAATTAATCGCTGATCAGTTAGTGGGGTAGTATTTAATCGCTTAACCGATTAATGGTTAATCGAATGAATACCCCAACTATTGCAAACCACACCTATTTTCATATTTTTCACATCTCGCATAAGATTCGTTTCCATGATCTTTTAATCATAAAGACAATTTAAATTTTTAAAATTAATCGATTATTCGTTAATCGATTATCGATTAACATTAGTCATTAATCGATTAACATTAGTCGATTAATCGGTAATCGAATATAGTCAATTTTGAATTAACTGATCAGTTAGTGGGGTAGTATTTAATCGCCTAACCGATTAATGGTTAATCGAATGAATACCCTTACTCTTACAAAACACATCTAAGATTCGTTCCCATGAACTTGTAATCATAAAAACAATTTAAATTTTTAAAACTAATCGATTATTTGTTAACCGATTAAAATTAATCGTTAATCGACTAAAATTATTCGATTAATCGGTACTCGAAGATTCGTTCCCACGATCTTTTAATCGTAAAGACAATTTATTTTACTACTTTAATCAGTGCTGACTAATTAATCGCTGATCAGTTAGTGGGGTAGTATTTAATCGCTTAACCGATTAATGGTTAATCGAATGAATATCGTAACTATTGCAAACCACACCTATTTTCATATATTTCACATCTTCACATCATAAAGACAATTTAAATTTTTAAAATTAATCGATTATTCAATAAGCGATTAATCATTAATCGATTAAACGATTTTTAATCGTAAAGACAATTTATTTTACTACTTCAATCAGTGCTGACTTAGTACTTTAAACGATCAATTAAATTAAAATCACATCGTTTAGTTATTTGATCATGTGATCAAATAATTCTTTTCATTTAATGATCTCAGATTTATTACACGTAAAATATCACAAGGTAAGTAAGAGCCACGAAATACTTTTTTTTTGCAATTGCAAAAACTACAACTCAGTGCTATGACCTTTAAAATGCCCAAAACGTATCTTTGCGACCACAAAAAGCACAAAAAGGACACTTGACGACTAAAGATTCTTTATAGATTTTCTAAAAAAAATGTTATCATCAGCTGCTTAAGTAATAACCCCTTACCCAGTCAGTGCCCAGTGCCGGATCTATGAAAAACATGAACTGGGAGTTAACAAAATATACCTGGAGTTGTTGCTGAATTTTATTGCATGCACTGCCATTACATGAACACCCTAAGAAATGCACTAAAATTTAAACCATTATGATGAAATTAAAAGCAATAGAATATTAAAAAATAAATTATTTCATTTAACTCACAGCAAAAAAAAAAAGAACAAGTGAAATGCTATTAAGTACGACAATTGTAATTACCGAGAAAACTGCCAAATGATACGTATCGCTCAGACAGCTAACGAACATACCAAACGAGCGGCTAGTTAGCCAACACAACCGACACACACAGTGAACAACAATTACACTCGCACACATGCAAACATGGCTACACTCAATTTATTATCATTTAGAAAAAAAAAAACAAATTTAAATAAGCTTCCGTATATGCCTACTGGTGTATGATATATTAGGAGGGCCCAAAATAACCTGTCCAGAGTTTCAGTTTTTAGAAATGCTAATAATAAATGATTTTTTATGACTTTTCGGATTTGATTAAAGAAAGCACATAACACTTTAGAAAACTTCCTGAAATCTGTGTTTGATTCGATAAAACGATCTATATATGTAATTCAATGTTTACAGATGAATTCATGTAAATGTTGACCGCGGCTACACCTCAAATGGTTCAAAGGCTGGATCCAAGTTTAGCATACGCACTGAAACACTTCGGCAGGTGTTTTAGGATTAAATTCATCACTACTGGCTTCCGGAGCATCAACCATTGCGGACTTGTCCCTATAGATAAGACCCTTAACATATTCCTCCCAAGCTTAAAAGCGGTAAATCGCACTTATCGCCTTGTTAAAGCCACCTGTAATCCAAATCCAGCTCTTGCACTGTGTGTAAAAAAAATATATTAACCATTGTACAGTAACGCTCGCCATCTACAATAACGTGCCTGTCTTCGTTGTCTTTGCGACATAATGCCATCGGACCATAGTCCACATCAAATAGAGTATTTTTCGAGGTACATTAACTGTTCTTGCAGTGCTTCTGGCTGATCTTCACCCAAAATACAGCAATTTTGCTATTCAACCCGAAATGAGAATCGTCGATGAGCACAAGAAGTGCATTATGCAATTTCTTAGCCGGTAATGAATTTCTTTAAGAAAATTCAATAATTCATTTTTATATAATAGACCAAACTGAACATGTTTAACAGTAGCATCAAGGCGAATTCATACTAGGTGGCCTTAATTCAGAAAATGTCGATCAGCTGATACCATGGCAAAATTTCTGAGCTGTCAAAATGCTGTGCTTTTTTAAGGGCTGTTCTTTGCGCCATAACGAAAAATTTCGTTGAAATTTTTTAAAAACAATAATTTGGAAATAAACGTTGCTACAAATTGTAAAAAACAATCACTTAATAATTTATTTAATAAAGTTTTGTAACACAAAATAAAACAATGCGTGTTTGCGTTATTTTCAAACGTTAATTTCCCCATGGGAGAGCAAACTTTGTTCTGTGTGCCGAAAGATGTGGAATCAAGGCATATTAGTTGCGGTCGATGGAGCAGCAGTAGCAGCTGATAGTTTCGTTATTGGTTATATTTTCAGTAGTCACAGTAGTAATACCAGCATTGTCTGCTGTTGCTACATCAATCAAGGATGTGGGTGTTTTGGAATATGTGTTAGTTGTGGTTGCGTTGTAGGAGGTGGCCGCAAAGCTGGGCTCTGTACAAACATATTGTCTATAATATGATCAATATTTTCAGCCGATCCAATTGGAGATTGATTTGAGCCTGACTGTTGATTCGTTAAAGAGTCATCGGTTTTCGAGTCTTGTAATTTTTGTTGCTTATTCTTTTCCGATGGCGGCAGTATGGGTATAGCATTTGTAGGTCTTCTTTGGGGTAAAGAAACTGGTCGTGAAGAGGCCTGTGAATAAGTTGGTAGCATAGCTTGATCTGTTGGCATCAGCATGAATGGAGGAGCAGCTATTGCTGGTGATTACCTATATGCTATTGAAAACGTCGCAGACTTGAATATCACGTGGGTAGACTCCTCTGTTCAATTGGTTTTTTATTTTGTGGCTGCTGTTGTGGTGTCACCGCCATTACCATATTAGCAGCACTTAATGATTCTAGAAGGAATACAAATGTATAAAATAATAATTTTATATATTATTATTGGTTATTGGGCACACAAATTTACTAAATATATACTTTACCATTTTCTTACTGAGTTTCTGTGTTGTTTTGCTTCAGTATCGCCATCACAATCGCCAGTTTTATTATTTCTTTTTACTCAAGTATATTTGACAGATTGAAATGTTTTACACAAACAAAATACATGTAGTTTCTGCAGGGTTGCAAATCGAGTTCACCTAGTATGAATTCGCCTTGAGTAGCATGTTACACGAAAACACGAAATTTGCTAAAATAACACACTCTATAAGCAGCCCCATAGTGCTTGTGTTAGATGGTTAGTGTCAAGAGGCATTGTGATCTCCAGTTATCCAGAAGAACATTTAGGCCTTAATTAAGTAAATCACATTTCATCAGTGAAATTTATGTGCAGGGGATGGAAACGTATTTTTTGAATTGTTACGAACAGTATGAATTTTAAATATTTATTAAAAAACTTAACTTTAACGAAAATCATGTATTTACTTTGTCGTGTTATAAGAGCTTCTTTAAGTTATTTAAGACGTTTAGTGCTTAAAATATGAAAAAAGCAAACAGAACTTAAACAAAATATTTCATGTGCTTTTGAATGTAATTTTATTGATATTAAATTTAGTATTAAGTCAAAATTTAACAAAAAAAATTCGACCGGGTCGAATCTTTAATACCTTCCAAATATTTAGTAAATAAATTAAAGATGTTTAACCTGCTGGGCCAGAGTTGCTTTAAGACATTTTTGTGCCTAATTTTGAAGCTCTAGTTTGATAGGGTCACTCCGCGAGGGGCCGTGGGGAGACATTTCAACTCAGGTCGTAAAAACCTAATAAGTAAATTTTTTGTGTTATTAAGTGTAAACAAAATGTTAGATACGTTCATTTAGGGGTGCATGCATGTAATATGTTACTTCAACGCCCACTAAGGGGGGCGGAGTTCAAAAATAGCTTTTTCTTATTTTCTGGCCTTAAATTTTTTTAACTTAACAATGTGTCATTTGCTTAACAAAATTAAAAAAAAAAAAACTGTAAAAATTATATTATATTCTAGAGGATGGTTTAATTCTTCTTAAGGGAACTTTTTTCCCCCTGGCCTGATTTAGCCCATTTACAAACTTAAGAAGTGCTATTCTTCAAAATTTATCTATATAAAATTTTAAGGGTCTGGCTGTTATCATTTTGACCGTATCGTGATTTCCACAGACGTACCGAAACACGTGACTAGATCATCTTAGATTTTATTACTGCACAAAAATATATAGTATACTTTATGGGGTTTTAAATTGATATTTCGCTACGTTACACACGGAACGACAAAGTGAATATGCTCTCCAATTCTTTTTTGGAATGTATAAAAAAACAAAAGATCCTAGAGTCGTACTCGAGGCCCTGATGAATATTAACTATTTTGACTTCTAGTTCTCATATGTTAATTGAATTGACTAAATTTTATATAAGTGAACAGGAAGATAATTATGGCAATAAATTATATATTGACTCAATTAAAAATACGTGTCAGAAAATCATATTAAGTTACAATCATATCAATTGCAGCCCCTCTGCATGAGCACAGCGATAGTGTTGATTGCTTCCATCCTGAAACATTTTTGATTTATCTTTAACATCCTGAAGCTCATCGTGTATTTCAAAAGGGTCCTCAAGTCGCAATGATATTTTAAATATGGTTTTTTGTGGGTCCGCATAGGAAACTAACGATATCCGCTCTTTACAAAATTTTTTATAAAAAATTATATATTTTCATTACGTGAACCCCCCTAATAATTCCTGCAGTGCAGTTAAGTTAATGAATATTAGAAAATTGGTGTGATAATTTGATTTGCATCATCAAACAGTTAAAATTTACAAATTTAGCGAATAGAAAATTAGTTTTTAGCCATTTTTTTTACATACAATAAAATAAATTTAACTGAAATACCATCACATGGCATTTCAGGCATTTTGAAAAAATATATGTAGACTATAAAAACCACTTTTACAGAGAAAAATGGGCTTTTGTGTTAATTGACTTATTGGCAAAATAATAAAGGGCAGGGAAAAAAGCAATATTGGAATAGTGCGCGCCATAAATTAGATATTAGAAGATGAAAATTATCTGCTTATATAAGAGTAACGTTAATGACTGAACAGATATTTCTAATGTATAGATTTTGGGAAGATCTTATCTCTGTAGCTCTAGCATCTCTCAAGATTCCAAAAGAATACAAATAATAAAAAGATTCCAAAAGAATACAAATAATATAGCCCCCAGAAATGCTAGACACTTCATTCTTGTACCGATGGATTAGAAACAGAGTGCTACTGAAATTCAGAAAAATCCAATATACAGTTCCAGAGCTGGGAAGCTTACACCGCAAAATTAACTAGCAAAAAGTAATTATTTTTGTTTATTTTTGTGAAGTAAACTATACTTTGGGAAAAATAAAATTTGGGTTAAAATCTAAAAAAAAAATTTTTTTTTTGGTGCCAGGGATGGGCAATTGAATGCAATTTTTCTCTTTTTTCGTTTTTGTACATAAAAGTGTAATATTTTTATTATATATTTTTTTTTGCTAATTAAAACTATTTAACAAATTTAGAAGAACAAATTTGTATTAAAAATTAAAAAAAAATCAAACTTTCGATCCCTGGATTGAATAATTCAGTTATTTTTTGTGCATAAAAGTGACCAAAAAGGTTACTAACTTTGACTTCTTTTTAATAAGACTATTTTATACTTCATTAACAATTGAATTGTTATTAAAACTCAAAAATTTTAATCCAGGGTTAGAGAAAGCAAAATTTTTTTGTTACATAAAAGTGAAAATTTTTTTATATAATTTTTTTTTTGCTAATTAAAACTAGTTTGTAAGTTATGAAAAATATAATTGGTATTAAAAATTTAAAAATATCAAAATTTCGATCCCTGTATGCAACAATTCAGTTTTTTTTCACCAAAAAGCTTATTAACTTTGACTTCTTTTTAATAAGATTATTTTATACTTCATTAAGTGTTGAATTGTTATTAAAACTAAAAAACAGATCAAAAATTTAAATCCAGGGTTAGAGAAGGCAAAATTTTTTTTGTTACATAAAAGTGAAAATTTTTTTATATAATTTTTTTTTCCTAATTAAAACTAGTTTATAAGTTAGGAAAAATATAATTGGTATTAAAAATTTAAAAATATCAAAATTTCGATCCCTGTATGCAACAATTAATATTTTTTTTGACCAAAAACCTTATTAACTTTGACTTCTTTTTAATAAGACTATTTTATACTTTACTAAGAGTTGAATTGTTATTAAAAATAAAAATAAAAAATTTGAATCCAGGGTTAGGGATAGCACAGTTCTTGGTACATGACAATAATCAAAAAGTCACTACTTTTGGTTTGTCGCAATTAAACCGTTTTTATGCTTCAGAAAAAATTACATTCGTGTAAAAAAAATAAAAAAATATATAAAATTAAAAATTCGATTCCAGGGTTTGAAAATCGAAATTTGTTGGTACATAAAAGTAACCACATAAGTTCCTAATTTTGATTTTATTTTGGTGAAGTTATCCAATTTTACAGAATTAAATTGGGATTAAATTCTTATAATAAATCTAAAACATTTGAAATTCGATGCCAGGGTTGGATAATAGAATTTTTTTTATTAGTATAAAAAAGTTAACATATACGTTCCTAATTTTGTTTTTTTAGTGAATTCCACCTTTTTTTGTACTCTAGTAAAAATTAAATTGATATTAAAAACCAAAAAAAAAATTATAAATTTGATTTTAGGATGGCTTATGAAATCGCTCTAGGAACTAAAAACTTCAAATATGAGGGTCATGCAATAAAATCACAATTTTTTTTTATTTTAAATTTACTGAAAAATTATATAATATGAATTTGCTTTTTTTCTAAAAAAAAAATATTGTATTATTATATAATATGTCTTGATTCCTTGAAATGAGTTTTTATTTGTCTAACTGTGTTTCAAAGTCATTATTAATAAATAATAAAAAAATCCCGTTGCACTTATTGCAACTCTTTTTTGAAATTAGCTGCAGTTATAACAACCGAAATGTAGAAATATCGGCTTTATCGGATTTTTCACCGCATGCGCTTTAACGTTCTTCGAACTTAAAACATGCTTTACATTTGTCTATTATTGCATATCTATTTTAGCGTTCCTCCATAAATACGAGTATATGCCATTAACAGCTTTTGCGGAAATTTGAGTAAAAGAATTACCAAAGATCTGGCAGCCTTGCCACAACGTCTAAAGAAGATAAGATAGCCTAAATAAATTTACAACGAGCTGTTTTATCTATTTAATTACAAAAGGGGGCAGATTAATTGTTATTGGTGCCACACGCAGTGCTAACAATTTCAAATAACGACTCTTATCTATTTCGCTTATTGTTTTATGAATTAAATGAAACAATTTCTAATGGACGTTTTAATAGGAAATTGCAATTGAAATGTGTTTAGTAACAAAGTATTCATAAATTTTAAATATATTTCATTTACAGTTTGCGTTCATATTGAATTTGTCCGGAACTTTGCAAAGATTTGACAAAACCGTACAGAACACAGTGGGGTCGTTTGTGCAAAATGTTGGTAAAAACTTTATACGCATTTTTTGCACTATTGAATAGTCAACATTGATGAGCTATTCATAATGCCAGCAATACACTATACAAGTTCAGTTCCCTGTTGGGCGAAGGCGGGATCCAAAATTAGACTATATCTTGTTTTCCTCAGACGGACGTGTGGGCATTGCTAGACTTTCTTAGACTTCATCACTGATCAAGAATATATAGGGACAGCAATCTAACGTTTTTTTCAACTAGTGCTTATTTCGTGATTGGTAACACTTAGCTCGTGTCTGATTTGAGCTATAATTAGTTTTATCCTTCCGCTGAACGAATATGGTCGTGTATACGTTACGTTTTCGCTTCGCTAAGTGGGCCTGCGATCGATTTACAGAAGATGCCGATTTTGCCAAAAAAAATCATCTTTTCAGATGAAACTCATTTTGATCTTGGGGGTATGCAAACAAGCAAAATTATCACATTTGGGGCACAGAAAACCCGCACGTATACATTGAAAAGCCGACGCACCCAAAACGAGTCACTGTTTGATGCGGCTTTTGGTCCAGAGGCATAATTGGGCCATATGTCTTCGAAAATGAGCCAGGAGTGGCCGTTACAGTCAATGGCGATCGTTATCGGGCCATGTTGAACGAATTTTTGTTCACAAAAATTGAAGAGGAGGATATTGGCAACATTTGGTTTCAACAGGACGGCGCTACGTGCCACACTGCCGAAGCTACACTCGATGTTTTGTGCCCTGTTTTTGAAGATCGCATTATCAGCCGCAGAGCTGATGTCGTTTGGCCACCTCGGAGCTGCGATTTGACACAGTTGGACTATTATTTGTGGGGTGCCGTCAAAGATAAGTGTTACGCCAGAGACAAGACAGAGACAATTGACGCTTTAAAGGACAACATTCGTGAAGCCATTGGTGAAATACAGCTGCACACAATCGATAATGTGCTTAAAAATTGGACCGATCGTGTAGGCAGGCTACTGCATGGCCAGCCGAGGCAGCCATTTGAATGAAATTATTTTCCATTATTAGCCGGAAGGTTTGTACTTTCAAATAAAAAAAGAAATTTAAGAAAATATTCAGTAGTTTTTTTATAGCATTTTCAAAAAAAAAAAATTGTTTGGCGGACCCCATATATACTTTATGGGGTCCAATTCCTTTTGGAGGGTATTAAAATTGTATTTTGTCCGGGTCGTTCTGACAAGGGGAGTGGGGGAGACATTTTACCTCAGCCATAAAATACTAATGAAAAAAAATTTTTTTGAACAGTATAAAAAATTGCACTTTTTTGAAAATTGTAAAAAGTTGCACTTTTCTTTGAAGAGTATAAAAAATTTCACCTTTTTTTTTAAAAGTGTGAACACATTGCATCGTCTTAGACTTCAAGACAGTGATCAAGAATATATACACTTTATGGGGTCCAATTCTTTTTGGAGGGTATTAAAACTGTATTTTGGCAGGGTCACTCGGACAAGACCGTGGGAGAGACATTTCACCTTTAACCTAAAAATTTATTTTTGGGATAATTAAGTGCAAAAAAATGTTTATAGGAGCAAAGGGGGAGGAGGGAATAGAACAGAAGAGTACCAGGTTGCGTCTCAGCTTCCCCATTAAAGCTTAAAAATTTTACTTTTAAGGAATGTAGGCTTAAGTAAATCAAATTTTTTCAATTTTTGCACTATTTTTGCATATAATAACGCCCACAAAAAGGGGCAGGGTCCAAAAAATTAATTTTTTTGACTCCAAGCTTAAAGCGTTACAAAAAGAAAACAAGTAAAAACGTTATATTCGACCGAGTCGAATCTTAAATACCTTCCGCATATTTAGTAAGTGAATTTAAAATGTTTATATAATATCGTACGTCAACGCCCACTAAAGGGGGCGGTGTTCAAAAATATGGGCAGTGCTAGACCGTCTTAGACTTCATCACTGATCAATAATATATTTACTTTATAGGGTCCAATTCTATTTGGAGGGTATAAAAACTGTATTTTGGCGGGGTCTCTCTGGCAAGGGCTGTGGGGGAAACATTTCACCTTTGTCATAAAACTCTAAAAATAAATGCTTGGGATAATTGTATACAAAATTAAAAAAAATTTTTTTTGGTAGGGTCATTTAAGAGGCAAAGGGGGAGGAGAGGTAGGAGAGGGTAGTGCAAAAATCGGCAGTCATAAAACTTTATAAATAAATGCTTGGGAGAATTGTATACAAAATTTAATTCTTTTTTTTTTGTAGGGTCATTTAGGGGGTGAAGGGGTAGGCGGGGATAGGGCAGAGTAGTACCAGGTTTCGGCTCAGCTTCGTCATTAAAGCTTAAAAATGTTATTTTTAAGGAATGTAGGCTTAAGTAAAACAATTTGTTAAATTTTTATGCTATTTTTGCATATAATAACGCCCAGTAAAGTGGGCGGAGTCAAGAAATAATTTTTTTTATTTTATGGGTCAAAGTTTAAGGCGTTGGACCGTATTTGACATAAAAATATATCATTTGCTTAACAAAATAACCAAAAAACTTTAAAAATTATGTTGTTTTTTCTGGGTTGGTTTAGTTCTTCTTAGGGGAACTTTTTTCCCTCTTGCCCGATTTAGCCCGTCTTCGAACTAAACCTGCTCTAAGCTTCAAAATATATTTATACCAAATTTCAAGAGTCTAGCTCTTTTCGTTTGGACTGTATCGTGATTTCCACAGACGGACGGACGGACGGACATGCTCAGTTCGTCTTAGATTTCATCACTGATCAAGAATATATATACTTTATGGGGTCTGATATGGATATTTCGTTGCCTTACAAACGGAATGACAAAGTGAATATACCCTCCAAATTCTTTTTTGGTTTTTTAGTTCTTCTTAGGGGATCTTTTTTCCCTCTAGCCCGATTCAAACCATTTATGAACTGAACCTGTGCTATAGCTCAAGATATTTTTATACTAAGTTTCAAGGGTCTGGGTCTTTTCGTTTGGACTCTGATTTCCAAACACGGACGGACGGACGAAGGAACGGACATGGATAGATCGTCTTCGATTTCATCACTGATCAAGAATATATATATATATATATATATATATATATATATATATATATGTGTGTATATATAATATATATATATATATATATATATATATATATATTTATATATGTATATATATATTTTATGGGGTCTCAGTGGGATATTTCGCTGCGTTACACACGGAATGACAAGGTGAATATGCCCTCCAATTCTTTTTTGAAGGGTATAAAAAAAGTTCCGAAATTTTCTATGTATGTGATCAATTAGTGTTCTCGACTCTTTTATAGGACTCAAAGTGCTACATCAACAACCACTTGCCACCTGGGAATCGGCTGAACTATTCAAGAGCTATAGCTGTTGACAAATTGAACTAATAGCATTTTTTTATAGCTCCAAACTAACGGGAAGTGTCAGGGATGGCCTTCAGATTCATTCGTTTTCCATATTATTTGTAATCAAAGCCGAAATCTCTTAAAAACTCACCTTTTACAAAGAAATTGAAAAAAAAATATTGGTTTCGTTGGTTACTTTTATGTTCCAAAAAAAAAAAAAAAGATTTCAATTGGCCACCCCTGGAAAAGTCTTTTCGATTTGTATGCCAATTTTTTATACTTCCTACAGCATAAAATAATAGATTTGAATGATAAAGGAAATTAATTTTATTTATACCTAAAATAAGTTTAAATTTTCCAGCTCTGCATGCATATTTATATTTCATTTACAGGCAGACGGAAATCTTTTATTCGCAAGACAACATGACATCGTTATATCGTTAACAATATTTGCAATTATATTCTACTCACCATCGCCATTCCTTTATGTCACTCCTGCTTTGATTGGTGGCCATTTATATACAACCGAACTCTAGCAGGCGAGTATTAAAACAAAAACAACACAATAGTAATTTATATTAAAACAAATTGCGGTATAAATACACGCTTTATCTTGTGTTCATTGTTGACACAACGTTAAGCAACTGGCACAGATACCGAAACTGATATGGCGTTCGTAATGTGATAAAGACCACCTCTGGTGAATGAATGAATGAATGAATGGCGGCACAATAAAATTGAAACGAGCAACTAAATTGTTGTTAACGTTTTAACATCCGTGCCGCAATTAACTTGTGAACTTAATGGCAAATATTTCGCAATTTAGTTGATAATTGACTGCGGATAATAGCACAGCCTTAGGCGGCCACATTTAAATAGCAATAATTGTAAAGCATATTTTACGACTAGACATTATTTATCATCTGCTTGTTTCTTTTTCTGCCATAAAAATGGCCGCATTAAAATGGAATTAATAATCGGGCATTAAATTTATGTCCTTCATAATGATCTGAGTGGTTATGAAAATCAAAAACAGCAACTGTGAAAATATTTTTATTGACATACAAGTGTTAACAATTGTATGGCATACTTTTGGGCTGGTGTTTACAGGAAATTGTGTTCATCTCATGAAAATTCATCGCAATCCCAGAGACTAAAACTTAATTGAAGGATTCATTATTAGAAAAAAATTTTTTTTTCAACTTATGGCATTTGCTGGTACGTTCATTAGTCAACTCGAAAAAGTTTTACAAAAAAAATCGAATACAACTACTGCACACCAACAACCCACATTGGCTTGGAATGCTGAAATCAGCAGTAGCAGCAGCAGCAGCAGCAGCAGTGTCGATAGCCGGCCATATAATAGCCATGAATACATAGAAGCTAATTATCCTGGTGTATTGGATTCCGATTTAACATCTCTGACAATCGCTCAAAGGAACATCTTTTTGGTGATACTGACCGTAACGTTTCTGCTGTCGATTTGCGGTAACATTTGCACTCTGTTTGTTAATTTTCACCGTCAGCTGCGTCCTTTCTTTCGGGTCTGTCTAATTTCGTTGGCATTCAGTGACCTGCTGAACACCGTGTTCCTGGCCACATCCTATTTTGCACAATTTACAGTCGACTTTGTACAGATCTGGGTGAGTATTTTTACCCATACACACCAACCAGTAAACATATGTGTGTGTGTGTTTGTGTGTGTGTGTGCTTCTCCTTATAATGAGTTACCAGTTAAACGGGTGACAACCAATTCTGTGAGTTTTATTATTCTTGTTTTCTTTTTTTTGGCAAATGCAGAGTTTAGACGCTGTGATGTGCAGTTTGGTGCCTTTTGCTACAACGTGTGCCATTTTAGTCAGCAGCATGACTTTGGTGGGCATTGCACTGGATCGTTATTTTGCGGTGATGAAGGCGGTAATCGGTTTTTGGGATCCAAGTTTAATTAGTTGCATTGCCTGCATGCTGTGCATTTGGTTGGCTGCCATAAGTATTGCTTGTCCCGTATTTACATTTTACGATTTAATGCCGATATACATTCTAACGGAAGTACCTGAGACGTCTACTGCTTCCTTCTGGCCAACAACAATTACAACAACTGAGGAAATGGCGACAATAAATACTGCTAATAGTTCATCATCAAATGGTTTTGTGACTACAAAGGCAACGACGGCCAGTATTAAGGTGACAACGAGTTTGCAGACATCAACAGCGACAATAATAAAATCAACGTTGGCGGCAGAAACAATAACGACATCTTCCTGGGAAACGGAAGCCTTTCTGGTGTCTAAGAAAAAACTTGTTAATATGTGTGTATCCGATCAGGTGAGTGTCTAATTTTGTTTATGCTCATTAAAACATGCCGGGGCAATAGGTAAAGCAAATGAATGCACAAAGACATCGGAATCTTAAGGCGTTTTCTTTTCTGCAAACATGTTAAGCATTTTTGTTTCAAAAACGTCCCATCAAAACCAGTTTTAAAACAAAAATTTAATTTCCCTTAAATGGCAGACAAATTCCCAATAAATTCAGATTTTTCCAGAAACACAATATGTTAATTCTTTTTTGAAAAGTGTAAAAATGTCACTTCTTAGTGTAAAAAAAAAATTTCACGTTGTTTGAAAAGTGTAACAAAGTGCTGCCTTTTTAAATGTAAACACATTGCACTTTTTTTGAAAAGTGAGAAAAAATTTACTCTTATTTGAAAAGTGTACAAAAATCCACTTTTTTAAAAGTGCAAAGAAACCGTATTTTTTTTTTAAGTTAAAAATTGCACTTTTTTGAATATTATAAAAATTGCGCTTTTTTTGAAAGGTGTAAATAAATTTCATTTATTTTTTTTAAAATATGAATTGTAAAAACATTGCACTTTTTTTGAAAAGGGTAAAAAATTACTTCTTTTTTGTTGACAAAAGTAAACAAGTTGAAATTATTTTTAAAGCATGAAAAAATTTACTCGTATTTCAAAAGTGTAAAAAATTGCACTTTTTCCGAAATATGTAAATAAACTGCATCTTTAGTGTAAAAAATTGTATTTTTTGTAAAAAGTTGTTTTTTTTTTTAATTTTGAACACTGCACCGCTTTTTGAAAAGTGTGAATAAATTGCGTTTATTTTTTTCAAAAATGAAGATTGTTAAAATACTGCACTTTTTTTGAAAGGAGTAAATGCATTGCTGCTGTTTTGTTGAAAAAAGTAAGCAAGTTGCACTTTTTTGGTATGGTATAAAAAATTTACTCATATTTGAAATGTGTAAAAAATTGCACTTCTTTTGAAATGTGTAAAGAAATTGCACTTTTTGTGTAAAAAATTACACTGTTTTCCTAAAAAGTGTAAAAATTTCACTTTTTTGAATATTGCAAAAATTTCAACTTCTTTTGAAAGGTGTAAATAAATTGCATTTATATTTTTTTTAAATGTAAATTGTAAAAACATTGCATTTATTTTGAAAAGTGTGAAAAAATTGCTCCTTTTCTGTTGGAAAAGGTAAGCAAGTTGGAGTTTTTTTGAAAAGTATAGAAAAATTTACTCGCTTTTTGAAAGTGTAAACAAAATTGCTTTATTTTTAATTTAAGGAAATTGCATTTTTTTAGTGTCAAAAATTGCACTTCTTTTCTGAAAAATGTAATAAATTGCACTTTTTTTAAAGGTGTATAGAAATTGCACTTATTTTTTGATAAGTGAAAGAAATTGAATTTTTTAAGTGCAGCTTTTTTTGAGAAGTGTAAAAATTGCACTTTTTCCAAAAGTGTAAAAACTTCACTTTTTTCAAAAGAGTAAAAAATTGCACTTATTTTTTATAAGAGTAACTAGATCGCACTTTTTTTTAACTATAAAAAATTTCACTTTTTTGGAAAAGTGTAAAAATATTAAACTTTTTTTAAAAGTGTAAAAATATTGCACTTATTTTTTATAAGAGTAACTAGATCACACTTTTTTTTTAACTATAAAAAACTGCACTTTTTTGGAAAAGTTTAAAAATATTAAACTTATTTTAAAAGTGTAAAAAAATTGCACTTATTTTGAAGTGTAAAATATATTAAACTTTTTTGAAATATGTAAAATAAAGGCCACCCTTTTGTGAAAAGTATGAAATATTGCACTTTTCTTTGAAAAGTGTAAAAAAATTGCCCTTTTTTGAAAATTTTAAAAAAATTCACCTTTTGTGAAAAGTTTATTTTGTAAATCAAAAAAGATAGTTGATATTCTGTTATTGGATTGTAAGGAAAGGATATTTCGAATAGGTACAAAATAAGATATACCTCAAATGCCCCCATGGCTCTGACGACCAGCAATCATTATCCTTTTCAAGAAATTTTCATTGGCTTTTTCACAGAGATGTGAATGTATGATGCATTAGATCCTGGATTTGTTAATCTAGTCTATGTTAAGTCTCATGTCTATAGGAACAAGCCCACATCTGTGGAAGTTAATAGTGAGGAATTTATTTGTGAGATGCTGTATGTCGGAGACAGTATGCCAAAATTGGACCCGAATTTTGCAATCATCAGTTGCTTTTAAAAACTTTGGTATTCGTATATTTTTGACAAAATCCCGTGATATTGATTTAATATATTCCCCGCAATTTCTTCTTGTACAAGTTCTTTCAAGTGCTCATTTAAATTTATTTTCTTTTGTTTTGTTTTCAGAAAAATGTCAGTACCTATTACGCTTTAGTATTCGCCATCATATTCGTACCCTGCATTGTGGCATTCTTCTGGTTCAACTCTGTTATAGCCCGAAAATTGTGGAAACGTAGACACAATGGCGCCATTGGCAAACAAAAAAACCTCCAGAAGCCCATGAATGTGGGAACAATGCCTACACCGGATACAGCAAACACTGTTTCCTTACAAACTTCAAACTGCAACTGTAATTCTGTGCATGATACGAGCAGCTCGATGCCCTCTAGTTTGGCAAATACTTTAGGCGGTCATGTTAATACATCGAGAGCTCTGGGCGCAGCACCGCCCTTCACCAGTTTAAATATTGCAATCAATAGCACACGAGAGGCTAGACATTTCAGAATGTTCACCGTCATTTTGGTGATGATGGCGGTTTTTGTATTTCTGCGCCTGCCCGCCTGGATATTTCTGCTAATGCGTTTGTATGGCCAATATTCACAGCCCTACTGTTGGCTATTGTACTACGTTTTTGGTCTTATGAATTTGTGCAGTTCTGCTTTGAATCCTTTCTTCTACACTTTTCTCAGCGAAACCATAGAATATGCGTTAAGATTCAAGGCTAAAGTAGCATCTATACTCTGTGGCTGCTGTTTTCATAGTGGCATGTACGGCAAGTCAACTGGTTGCGCACCATCGCCGGCCTGCTCCAATAGAAACGAAGTATATCCTTGTGTTCTCAACATGGAAAATAGTACAGAGTCCAGCTGTTACAAACTTTTCCGGGGGGGCTGCAGTATTTTATTCTGTTGCCATCAAACAGACTTGACGGCCGATCACGAACACAATGTGTACAGGCACTCGTTGCAACATCAAGATGGAATTTGCTGCAAGGAGTCGGCGTCAGTTCCAGCTGCAAGTAACGACAAAGATGAAGGTGTAGACTGCAGTGATGAAGTGGATGAGGTGGACGACGTTGCCAGTTTTGATGAATACAATCAGAGAATCTATACAATATATCCCTCGTCGTTGGTTTCGTCCTCGATTAATTCAGATAATTCGTAAATCGAAACTTTTTTCTTTTAATTTTTTTTACTATAATAAGGCAAAGTTGTTCTATTGTGGCAAAAAATGTCACACCAAAACCAAGACATGGATTGACAGATCCAGAAGTCTATGGTAACAATTATTTTTTAATGACACCCCCTGCCAGATTGTCCGTGGTAACTAAAAGTGCTATATTCGGCAGTGCCGACTCTTATATACCCTTCACCAACGTACGTCTGTCGTATACACACACTTCACACTTTCGGATTTTCAATACTAATTAATTTCTTTCTAAAATATAAAATATTTTTTATTACCAAAAAACAAACTTAATCTTATTTAGTCACTTTAATATACCAAAGGAAACTTAAGTTTTCCAGCTCTGGAAATGTCTTTTTGGTTTTTCAGAATGAACTTCTTTCAAAAGTATCACATATGTTTAAGATATTAACAAAAAGATAAAATCTAGTTTCAGTTGGTTACTTTTGTGTGCCAAAAAAAAGTTTGAATTGGCCAACCCTGGGATCGAGTTTTTAATTTTTCTATAAATATAAAACAGGTTTAATTCACAAATAAATTAACATAAGTAACTTATTTGTTTCTACTTTGGTGTACCAAAATAAATAAATAAACGATTGCCCAACCCTGGAATTATATATTTGATTTTTTAATACCAATTTTATGCTTCCAGAAGCATCAAAAAAATTTAGTTCATCAAACAAACAAAATTAGCAACTAATTTTATCACTTTTGTGGGCCCAAAAACAATACAAAAAAAACAATTTTCGAACCCTGGAACCGAATTTTTTTTTTTAGTTCTAATACAAATTTTATTCTTCGCAAATTATAAAATAGATTTAATTTACCAACAAAAAAAGTTATCAACTTATTTGATTACTTTTATGTACCAAAAATAAAATATTTATTTTCGAACCCTGAATTAAAATTTCTTATATTGCTTAATTTCTAATACAAATTCAATTCTTTGCAAAATATAAAATAGGTTTAATTCACAAAAAAAAAACCAAATTAGTAACTTATATGGCTACTTTTATGTACAAAACCAACGATTTTCGAACCCTGGAGTCGAAATTTTTATTTGCTTTTTTTTAATTTCTAATACAAATTTAATTCTTCGCAAAGTATAAAATAGGTTTAAATCGCCAAAAAAAAATTATAGCTTATTTGGTTATTTTTATATACAAAACACCCAATTTCCGAACCCTGGAACCGGTTTTTTTAAGTTATAATACAAATTTAATTCTTCGCAAAGTATAAACTACGTTTAATTTCCCAAAAAAAAGGATTAAATCATTTTGTTACTTTTATGTACCAAATATAAAAAATCTATTTTCGAACCCTGGAGTAAAATTTTTTAGTTTGTTTAATTTCCAATACAAATTTAATTCTTCGCAAAGTATAAAATGTGTTTAATTCACAAAAAAATCCAAATTACTAACTTATATGGTTATTTTTATGTACAAAAAAACGATTTTCGAACCCTGGAATCGAAATTTTTATTTAATATTTTTTTCAATTTCTAACACAAATTTAATTCTTCGCAAAGTATAAAATCGCCAAAAAAAATGTTATAGCTTATTTGGTTATTTTATGTACAAAAATAAACGATTTTCGAACCCTGGAATCGAAATTTTAATTTTTTTTTCTAATTTCTAATACAAATTTAATTCTTCACAATGTATAATATCGCCAAAAAAATTTTAAAACTTATTTGGTTATTTTTATGTACAAAAAAAAAAGATTTTCGAGCCCTGGAATCGAAATTTTTATTTAATTTAATTTTTCAATTTCTAATACAAATTTAATTCTTCGCAAAGTATAAAATCGCCAAAAAAAAATTTTTATAACTTATTTGGTTATTTTTATGTACAAAAAATAACGATTTTCGAACCCTGGAATCGAAATTTTTATTTAATTTTTTTTTTAAATTTCTAACACAAATTTAATTTTTCGCAAAGTATATTTTTTTCAAAATCGCCAAAAAAATTTTATAACTTATTTGGTTATTTTTATGTACAAAAAAACGATTTTCGAACCCTGGAATCGAAATTTTTTTTTAATTTTTTTTCAATTTCTAACACAAATTTAATTCTTCACAATGTATAAAATGGCCAAAAAAAATTTATAACTTATTTGGTTATTTTTATGTACAAAAACACGATTTTCGAACCCTGGAATCGAAATTTTAATTTAATTTAATTTTTCAATTTCTAATACAAATTTAATTCTTCACAATGTATAAAATGGCAAAAAAAAATTTATAACTTATTTGGTTATTTTTATGTACAAAAACACGATTTTCGAACCCTGAAAGCGATTTTTGTATGGAATACTTTTACATAATTTCGATTGAATTAATTTTCACAAATGCTTAAGTGAATATTTTATATATTTCAATCCTCCATCATTTGAAGATATTTTATTGGAATTTTATTTTATCGAGCCCCCTCACCTTAAAAAATTACCAAAAAATTTCAATTACATTTAACCCGCACATATTGTGTACCCGCTCTTATAGGCAAACACTTTACACACAAATAATTTCCCTCCAATTAATCATTTTAATGCAATAATGTCAATTAGTCATTTATTGTAAATAAAAGTGGCGATTATTAAGTCATAATTAATTAAATTATTAAGCATGAATTCTTATATAAACAGTTTAAGTATTTTAAGTACACGCGCACGCACACACGCACCAGCGATCGAAAAATTAATTGTAATCTTATCAATAAAACTGAATGAATATAAACAATTTGTTTGCAAATATGAAACAATGAAAACAATAAATGCTATCAGCAACTGGACAAGTACTTAAACAAAGCGAATCCCTAAAACTATACTTTTGTTTATTGATACTTTAGTTTGCCCCTCAAATATATGCTTTATTGAAAAGCAACAAAAGTTGGCAAGCTCATATAGTGGAAACTAAGCAACGCATCTAATAAAAGAGGATAAAAACTAAAAACTAGTCGTACGAGGCAAATATTTTATCCAATAAGTGTAACTGTTAATTTTGGCCATCAGCTACTTAAACTTAAATGATATTTATAAGCGAGAGGAAGTTTTAACGTTTCATATTATTTTCTGTTTAACTACGAAAATTATTTGCTGGGCAAAACTAAATTCAATAAAATACGTTGTATCTGAATAGAATAAAAACACATAAGACACTGAGAAAAATTGTATATGTGACTTTTAACAAATATATTTGTTCTAAAAAGCAGCGTCTCTTACAAACACTTTTGTAATTTCTTTCCTTAAAATTATAAATAAAATTAAAAATAGTTTTAAAAAATACATGTTTCGAAGACAAGTACATTTTTCCAAAAAACAAGGTACATTTACCCAATAAAATACATATTCAAAAAAGTACCTTTTGAAATTATTCTAATTCCAAAAGTATTTCAAATAAGGGATTTTTTGTGCGAGATAGAGGACTTCCTCACCCACAATTTGCGACTTGCGTTATATGTGTACGCGGCTAAATTACGAGGACTAAAACTCTATATTTAATGGTTTTAAGTTGCCTTTAAAATTGGGCGGGCCACTCCCATTTGACATTATATACAACAAATTTCTCCATTCTCCTGCTGAATGAGAATTATTCACTTTGGCCTCCTAAAAGTTCGTAAATCACACGGTGGCGTGTAGACATATCGAACAACGTATGGGTTTCTAAAAATATTTTGTTAAAAATAGATTCATGGCTAACAAACGAAATGTAATTTTACACAAATAATATTTTTCAAATATTTTTTATTTATACCCTTCACAAAAAAGTGAAAGGGTATATATAGGTTTGTTATTCCGTGTGTAATTTATTCGATATGAACATGGGACCCGATAAAGTATATATATATATTCTGGGTCCTTATGAATAGCGATGACGATTGAGCGATGTCCGTCTGTCCGTCCGTCTGTACGGTTTTCCCAACACCCCAGAAGAGCTAGAGACTTCGTTCTTAGACCGTTGGATTGGAAACGAACTTAAATAGAATGCAAATGAAATTCAGAAAGATCCGAAGTATGGTTCCAGAGCTGGGAAGCTTACACCTATTTCTCGACGCAAAATTTATACCAAAAATCAATTATTTTTTTTAATGTATGTAAATTAAACCTATTTCGTGCTTTGGGGAGCCTCAATGGTCTATTAAAAACTAAAAATATAAAAAAAATTTTCCAGGGATGGGAAATTAAAAAATTTTTTTCTGCCTATTCCGTTTTTTACCACTTTATACGTCATGAAGATTTGCATTGGCCAAACAAAAAATTTTTTTTTAATTCAAATTTTGCTTCCAGGGGTGGGAAATTGAATTTTTTTTATACATGAAAGTAATCAAACAGGCAATGTTGTTTTTTTTTTTGTTTTTTGCTATCTAAAACTGTCTTATAATTTAGGAAGAACAAAATTGGTATCAAAAATTCAAACATAAAAAATAAAATTTCGAATCCAGGGATGGACAAGTGCAATATTTTATGGTACATGGAAGTTACCAAAATGGTAAAAAATTTGCAATTTTTCCTTTTTTTTATACCTCAAGAAGCGTTGCACAGATAAAAAAACCAAAAAAAATTAAAATTCCGTTTCCAAGGTTGGAAAAATTAAATTTTTTTTGGTACATGCAATATTTTGTAGTACATGTAATAACCAAAATGGTTGCAAAATTCGAGTTTTTCTTAAACAAAACTACTTAATACCTCATGAAGATTGGCATTGATAAAGAAAATTTTAAAAATTTAAATTTCGCTTCCAGGGTTGGGAAATTGAATTTTTTTTATACAGAAAAGAGACCAAAAAGGCAATTGACGTTGTTTTTTTACTAATTAAAACTATTGTTTAGTTCAAGAAAAACCAAATTGGTATCAAAAATTAAAAAAAAAATCAAAATTTAGATTCCAGAGTTGGATAACTGCAATATTTTGTAGTACATGGAAGGGACCAAAATGGTTACAAATATTAAGTTTTTCTTAAATAAAACTATTTCATGTCTCATTAAGAGTTGCATTGCTAAAAAAAATTTAAATTTCGTTTCCAGGGTTGGGAAATTGAAATATTTATTCTGCATAAAAGTAACCAAAAAGGCAATTGACGTTGTTTCTTTTTGCTAATTAAAGCTGTTTTATAATTCAGGAAGAACAAAATTGGTATTAAAATCTTAAAAAATCAAAATTTCGACGAAATATTGAAATTAAAAATTAAACTAAAATAAAGAGACCTTAAGCTTAAAAATATCAGAATACAATAATAATTAAAAAGAGGTCAAGAAACCAGAAGAATTTAAAAAGTGTTTTATTTAAAAAGATGAATGAATATCGTCCCAATTCTTGTGAGAAGGCATTTTATTTGTGGTACCGAACTTTTATGGCAGAAGAGTCTTATTCTTACCTTTAATAATTAAAGATGATTGTAATCATCCGCCAGACGGTCGCATGGCTTCATTTGCTGGAATGCAATAAAATAAGAATAGTTAAAGTTTTTTGCTAAATTGTTTAAACTATTCACACTATATTTACACTATATACGAACACTCCAGTCCATGAGGGTACCCTTCAATGCGCTTTTTAAATTTACTAATCAAAATTATTATTCTGTTGCAAATTCAACTGCATTGGCTAAAGACAATAATATTGCAAAAATATGAAAGTTTATCTTTTATGCAATTTTACTGCTTTCAAATGATGCTGGAATTGTGAATATATTTTTTTATTTCTTTTTTTTTTTTTTTGTATTTATTTACTATCTCTGCTGTCCGTGTCATGTTGTAAATTGTAAATAAAATAGAAAATATTTTGTTGCAAGTTAAGGGAAAAACAAGAGCAGCCAAACAAAACAACCATTAAGGTTTGAGCTGTAACCCAGTGAAATGTCGATGCTAATAATTGATAATTCTGAGACTATTTTTACATCCAACGGAATGAATACGCCATTGTGTCATTTAAAGCAGGCAACCTGATTGATTTTGGTGAACAATAGAAAAGGAGATATTCTGCAACGGAACTAACTGAGCGAACTAGATCAATAAAAAATGAGCGTTCACTTAGAACAGCTGAAAACCACAACTCTACGTATAATATGTCCTTATAAAACGTTTATAAATAAAACTTATATCATATTCAGCATGTGGTGATTAACAGAAATACAAATTTAGTATTGACGGTGGAAATGTAGCGGTTGTCGAAAACAGCAGGTTATCATGTCTGTGTGTGAAGTGTTCTTTCATGGATCTCTTCAATCTAGTGAACAGGAAGAAGTCGCAGGTGGACATATTTGATGAATACGATGAGCATTAACGTCATTGAACAATTCCTCATCAATTCTCGTTTCGCGTTTTTATACCCTCGAAAAAAGAATTTGGAGGGTATATTCACTTTGTCATTCCGTTTGTAACGCATCGAAATATCCATCTCAGACCCCATAAAGTATATATATTCTTGATCAGTGATGAAATCTAAGACGAACTGAGCATGTCCGTCCGTCTGTGGAAATCACGATTCAGTCCAAACGAAAAGAGCTAGACTCTTGAAATTTGGCATAAATATATTTTAAAACTTAGAGCAGGTTAAGTTCGAAGATGGGCTAAATCGGGCAAGAGGGAAAAAAGTTCCCCTAAGAAGAACTAAACCAACCCAGAAAAAACAACATAATTTTTATAGTTTTTTGGTTATTTTGTTAAGCAAATGATATATTTTTATGTCAAATACGGTCCAACGCCTTAAACTTGGAGCCATTAAATAAAATAAAAATATTTTTGACCCCGCCCACTTAAGTGGGCGTTATTATAGGCAAAAATAGCATAAAAATTTAACAAATTGTTTTACTTAAGCCTACATTCCTTAAAAATAACACTTTTAAGCTTTAATGACGAAGCTGAGACGAAACCTGGTACTACTCTGCCCTACCCCCTCTTCCCCTTCGCCCCCTAAATGACCCTACCAAAAAAAAGAATTTTTTTTTTAAATTTTGTATATAATCATCCCAAGCATTTATCTTTAGAGTTTTATGACTGCCTGTTGCTGCCCTACCCTCTCCTCCCCTTTGCCCTCTAAATGACCCTATCAAAAAAAAAGAAATTTTAATTTTGTATATAATTATCGCAAGCATTTATTTTTAGAGTTTTATGACAAAGGTGAAATGTTTCCCCCACAGCCCTTGCCAGAGCGACCCCGCCGAAATACAGTTTTTATAGCCTCCAAAGAGAATTGTGATGAAGTCTAAGACGGTCTAGCAATGCCCATACGTTCGTCTGTGGAAAACATGATATTGTATATTTTTAAACCCCGCCCCCTTTAGTGGGCGTTGACGTACGATATTATATAAAGGAACCCTATCCCACCCAGTTAAACATATTAAATTTTCTAACTAAATATTTGGAGGGTATTTAAGATTCGACCCGGTCGAATATAACGTTTTTACTTGTTTTTTTTTCACTTGCCCCTTGAGGGGTCAACCTGACCGCACCGAACTTTTTATAGGGATATTAAGTGAAGCAAGAAATGTACAAAATGAATTCAAGGAATTTTACTGAGTTGAAACAGTAATTGAGGTGAAATTGAGGTGAGTTCGATTCTCACCTTAGACTCCGGTCTGTTTCAATGCAGCGAGAGAAGTTCTTTGTCACCATTTAAAGTTATTTAAATTACCATATTAAATGTAAAGATTGAATTCATAAAAAAAAATTAAACGTTTTTGAAATCGATGCCCTTTATTCTATAGCCATTTGCTAAAGTCACGTCATGACAATATAAAAAATGGTACACTTACCCACTCCTTGTGGACAAGAATCAACTATTTCTGACAGCCTGGGAATGCTCTCTAAGCCTTTGGATATAGTAAGAAGTTCTTAGAAATTGTACACTTCTGAAAAAAAGGAGTACAAGGCTGTGCTATTTTTGATATTGTCTTGACGTGACTTTGGCAACTAGTTACAGAATAAGGGGGAATATTAAAAAAATTTCCTATGAAAAAATTTTAAATTGCATACATTTCAAACTGATTTTAAATTTTATAAATATACAAGCCGTATCCTGCGCGTGTTGCTGCGGCACCAACTAAAATATATTTGAAGGAAAGACATTACACAAATGTTTATGCAATTAATTTTTTTTTCTTGGAATGAGTTATAGCAAGTGTTATTAAGGAAATGATGAATCTAAAATGATGAATCCTAAAATGTCTGGTATTTGTCGGATCAACACATGATCAAATGCATAGTTTACGATTCGATACATTTTGATTAATTTTCAGTGGGCCACCTGGCGAAAATTAGTCGCACCAATTTAATTAATTTTCAGTGGCGCCATCTATCGGAAATTAATCGCACCAACTTAGAAACCTCCGTCGACTAGGGCGCAACAACTTTGCTAAAGATCATAGCATCATGATCAAATGCATAGTTTACTATTTACATTTGATCATGCTATGATCTTACGGAGCATCATCTACAAAACCAGATTGTCCTATTTTTATACCCTTCACAAAAAAGTGAAAGACTTCGTTCTTGGACCGTTGGATTGGAAATGAACTTAAATAGAGTGCTATTGAAATTCAGAAAGATCCGAAGTATGGTTCCAGAGCTGGGAAGCTTACACCTATTTCTCGACGCAAAATTTATACCAAAAATCAATTATTTTTTGTTTGTTTATAAATTAAACCTATTTTGTGCTTTGGGAAGAGTCAATGGTCTATTAAAAACTAAATATATAAAAAAAATGTTTCCAGGGATGGAAAATTTAATTTTTTTTTTCGGCCCATTCCGTATTTTGTAGTACATGTAATAACTAAAATTGTGAAAAATGTTAAGCTTTTCTTTAACAAAACCTGATTATACTTCGTGAAGATTTGCATTGACCAAAAAAAATTTTTTTTAATTCAAATTTTGCTTCCAGGGGTGGGAAATTGAAACTTGTTTTTTATAGATATAAGTAACCCAAAAGGCAATTGACGTTGTTTTATTTTTGCTAACTAAAACTATTTGATATTTTAGGAAAAACAAAATTAGTATCAAAAATTTCCAAAATAATCTAAATTTCGAATACAGGGTTGGACAAGTGCAATATATTATAGTTCATGAAGGTGACCAAAATGGCTCAAAATTGTAAATTTTTCTTAAATAACACTACTTTATACCTCATAAAGAGTTGCATTGATAAAAAAAAAAAAACAAAAAAAAATAAAATTTCACTTCCAGGGTTGGGAAGTTTAAAGTTTTTTTGGTACATGCAATATATTGTAGTACATGAAAGTGACCAAAATGGTTGCAAATTTTAAGTTTTTCTTAAAAAAACGACTTTATACCTAATGAAGACTAGGATTGGTAAACAAAATTTAATTTCGCTACCAGGGATGGGGAATTGAAATTTTTTTTATACATAAAAGTAACCAAATAGCAACTAACGTCGGTTTTTTACTAATTAAAACTATTTTTTAGTTCAGAAAAAACAAAATTGGCATCAAAAATTAAAAAAAAAAAATCAAAATTTAGATTCCAGAGTTGGATAACTGCAATATTTTGTAGTACAGAAAAGTGACCAAAATGGTTACACAAATTAAGTGTTTCTTAAATAAAACTATTTCATGCCTTATTAAGAGTTGCATTGGTAAAAAAGATTTAAATTTCGTTTCCAGGGTTGGGAAATTGAAATATATAAAAGTAACCAAATAGGCAATTGACGTTGCTGTTTTTGCTAATTCAAACTATTTTATAATTCAGGAAGAACAAAATTGCTATTAAAATCTTAAAAAATCAAAATTTCGACTGCAGGGTTGGACAAATTAAATATTTTATGGTACGTGAAAGTGACCAAAAAGTTTAAAAATTTTAATTTTTTGCCAAGTAAAACTATGTTACATCTTTTAATTAAACCTACTTCCTGTTTTAGCAAGAAAAAAAGAAGAACGATGCATTTGATACGTTTTTAAGTTTAAAATTTATTTAATATCCGAATAAACCATTTGCTGGGCATTAAATAGTTTTTCTTTATTTTCGTGCAACAGAATTCGTTATTTTTCCATTTGACACTTGTGGCATGGTTTTTATAAAAACATTTTTTTTAGCATCTTTAAACAGTTGTTTTGTATATATATTTTTTTTATTTTATACTTGATCGTGTCAATGTTTCTGTCTGGCAATTCATATTGTAAATTCATGTTTTACTGCATTAAAGCAAAATACAGTGGCTTCGTGGTTTCTGCTCGTATATCAAATTAAATAAAACTATTAACGTCAGTGTCTTTCAAAAATATATCAATTGCTTAACGAAATTACAAAAAAAAATTTAAAAATTATATTGTCTTTAGAGGATAATGTAGTTCTTCTTAGGGGAATTTTTTTCCCTCTGGCCCGATTCAGAACTTGACTTGTGCTATTTTTCAATATTTATTTATACCAAATTTCTAGGATCTGACTCTTTTCGTTTCGTGATTTCCACAGACGCATGGACGGACGGACGAACGGACGGATGGACATGGCTAGATCGTCTTAGATTTCATCACTAATCAATAATATATACATTTCATGGGATCTTACAGGGATATTTCACTGTGTTACACAAGGAATAACAAAGTGAATACCCTTTTGGGGAAAATCAAAAAAGTGTCGAAAAACTTTAAAAAATTATTAAGAAAATAACTGCCAAATCGATAATTGTTCAGCTAAATCAATAAAATAAAATGGAAAATTTGGGCCCGAAATTACTAAAACGGCAACGCTGATTAGTCCCTTATATAAAATTTAATATTGCAAAAATTAAGTACACTTTTTTAAAAAAAAATTAATTTAAAGTACAATGTGTGTTTTCTTCTCCACCAGCACATGTTTGCCTTTTTTCTAAAAATTTGCAGTTAAATTCAGTTTTAAGCCAAACATTTATCTTCTTAAGGGATCGCAGATAAATTACCCATAAATTCACTGTTTTCGAAACACATAAAATGTTAACTTTTCTTTAAAAAGTGCAAAAAAATATTGCACTTTTTTTAGAAAAGAAAATAACAATAAATTCAATGTTTTCAAAACTCATAAAATGGTAACTTTTCTTTAAAAAGTGCAAAAAAAATATTGCACTTTTTCAGAAAAGAACATACCAATAAATTCACTGTTTTCGGAACACTTAAAATGGTAAAAAATATTACACTTTTTTTAGAAAAGAACATACCAATAAATTCACTGTTTTCGAAACACTTAAAATGGTAACTTTTCTTTAAATGGTAACTTTTCTTTGGCTGGATAATGAGGAAAAAACAAGGCGAATCAATACCAGGCAGCCTTATAAGACATCAGCTGAGCCAAGGCTATTCGAACCTGGGGCCAAATTACGGCATTCGATATCGATCGAAATTTGTATTTAAACTGTATGGAAATTTCGTTCGATATCGAATGCCGTAATTTGCCTTCTGAACTGTCAAAAATATGTCTACTTCTTACATGTTAATTTTCCGTAATTTTGTTAAACTTTTTTTTTATTCCGAATTTTTTTTTAATTTTTAAATAATTTTTTATTTGTTTCTGAAAGTTTCTTTATAGTTTTATTTCTTCCAAAATTTCTTCACTTCGAAAAGATAATTATTTTCAAGTGAATTAATTTATTCAGTGGTGCATTTTGTGACACTTTGCTAAAGTCATAGTGGTGAATTGGGAAAAAGTCACCCGGTACTAATTCACCTCCATGCAACCACTCCACTGTTCACATTGTAAACACGAAACAAATTAAATTGCATACTTTTGGGCAGTAACATAACAGTTGTTAAAGAAACTAAGAACTACAACAACAACATGGCGGCACTAGTTTTCTTAATATATTTCAACAGACATATTTTATTCACCAATAAGTAGCGCGTCAGTGCGATTATAAATATAATACGAATGCGTACTTGGTGCATGGCTTCTTCTTCTGGGTGTCCAGCAATCCGCATTAAGGTGCGTCTGCTGTAAAAGTGTTTAAACCTGGGGGCCAAATTACCGCACTCGATATCGATCGAAAATTCAATAAATGGAAATTTCGATCAAAATAGTGTGCTGTAATTTGTCCCCTGATGTCATTATTATAGCATAAGGCGTTAGAGTGACAAGATATAGAATTTGAATGTGTAGCAGTTAAAAATTGACAAATTATCATTTAGGAGACTGAAATGCATACATGTACATACAATATGCTTTCGCAATTTATATGAGGGACTTTTAAAACTTTTTTGTAAAATATTCTGTTGAATTTCAATATGTGTTTCCATTGTTGCACAGTGGGCATGATTGACAAAATAAATACGGAATCGTGTAAGCAAGCGTCGTGAACAGATACTGACTAATAATTGCATTGTGTATAATCGCGGCTTCAATACCACATCAGAACAAATCAGATAATAAGTTAATATTCTTCCTAAAGGAGCATTTCTTGTAAATTTGTGGCATCTAAAGTGCTGCGCAAATATTCACTGACAGATATATCACTTGTTTATACAATAATAGTACATTTCCACATACGTGACACGTGAAAAAAAGGGGAAAATGGTGCTACAAATTAAAATTCTTTTTAAATTCATATAATTGAAACATTTTAAATCTGACTTTTATATTGTTAACTGATATGGTTGTATTTTGAAGATAAATTTGCCACCTTTTCAATAATATTTCTCCGAAAAGGTACTATTCGATAAAAGTACTGTTTCCAGATATATATGTATATACATATGTATGTGTATTTCAATATATTTATATACTTTTTGGATATAGTGTTTTTGGGAAATAACATTCTTGAAAATGTAATATTTAAAAAAATTATTTTTGAACAAAAATATTATAATTTATTAGTACTTTTAAGAATGAGTACCCGTGTTTACCTAAAAAGGTACTTTGCGAGAAAGTACTTTGAAAAAAAGTACTTTGTGGGAAAAGTAGTTTGAAAAAATTACATTTTTGAGAAGTAGTTTGAAAAAAGTACTTTGAGGGAAAAGTAGTTTGAAAAAGTATTTTTTGTACAAGAGGCACTTTGAAAAAAGTACTTTTATGTGATAAAATTACTCTGAAAAGAGTGCTTTGAAAAAAGTACTTTGTGGGAAAAGTAGTTTGAAAAAATTACATTTTTTGAGAAGTAGTTTGAAAAAAGTACTTTGAGGGAAAAGTAGTTTGAAAAAGTATTTTTTGTACAAGAGGCATTTTGAAAAAAGTACTTTTTTGTGAAAAAATTACTCTGAAAAAAGTGATTTGAAAAAAGTACTTTGTGGGAAAAGTAGTTTGAAAAAAGTACTTTGTAGAGAAAAATAGTTTGAAAAAAGTATGTTTTGTGAAAAGCAATTTGAAAAAAGTACTTTGTCAGGAAAGTACTTTGTTTTAAAAATAGTTTAAAAAAAGTACTTTGTGTTAAAAGTAGTTTGAAAAAAGTAGTTTGTGAGAAAAGTACTTTGTGGGAAAAGTAGTTTGAAAAAGTACTTTTTGTGAAAAGTTATTTGAAAAAAGTACTTTTTGTGAAAAGTAGTTTGAAAAAATTACATTTTTTGAGAAGTAGTTTGAAAAATGTACTTTGAGGTAAAAGTAGTTTGAAAAAGTATTTTTTGTAAAAAAGTACTTTGAAAATAGTACTTTTTTGTGAAAAAATTACTCTGAAAAAAGTGCTTTGCAAAAAGTACTTTGTAGGGAAAAATAAATTGAAAAAAGTACGTTTTGTAAAAAGTAATTTGAAAAAAGTACTTTGTGGGATAAGTAGTTTGAAAAATGTACTTTGTGGGAAAAGTAGTTTGAAAAAAGTACTTTGTAAAAAAAAATAGTTTGAAAAAAGTATGTTTTGTGAAAAGCAATTTGAAAAAAGTACCTTGTCAGGAAAGTACTTTGTGTTAAAAATAGTTTGAAAAAAGTACTTTGTGAGAAAAGTACTTTGTATTAAAAGTAGTTTGAAAAAATACCTTGTGAGAAAAGAACTTTGTGGGAAAAGTAGTTCGAAAAAGTACTTTTTGTGAAAAGTTATTTGAAAAAAGTACTTTTCGTGAAAAGGAATTTGAAAAACGGACTTTGTGGGAAAAGTAGTTCGAAAAAGTATTTTTTGTGAAAAGTTATTTAAAAAAAGTACCTTTTGTGAAAAGTACTTTTTGTAAAAAGTAATTTTTGTGAAAAGTACTTTTTGTTAAAAGTACTTTTTGTGAAAAGTAGTTTGAAAAAAGTACTTTTTGTGATAAGTAGTTTGAAAAAAGTACTTTGTAGGGAAAAATAGTTTGAAAAAAGTATGTTTTGTGAAAAGCAATTTGAAAAAAGTACTTTGTGTTAAAAGTAGTTTGAAAAAGTACTTTGTGAGAAAAGAACTTTGTGGGAAAAGTACATTGATAAAAGTACTTTTTGTGAAAAGTTATTTGAAAAAAGTACTTTTCGTGAAAAGGAATTTGAAAAACGGACTTTGTGTGAAAAGTAGTTCGAAAAAGTATTTATTGTGAAAAGTTATTTGAAAAAAGTACTTTTTGTGAAAAGTACTTTCTGTGAAAAGTACTTTTTGTGAAAAGTACTTTTTGTGAAAAGTAATTTTTGTGAAAAGTACTTTTTGTTAAAAGTACTTTTTGTGAAAAATAGTTTGAAAAAAGTACTTTTTGTGAAAAGTAGTTTGAAAAAAGTAGTTTGAAGAAGGTAGTTTGAAAAAAGTACTTTGCGGGAAAAGTACTTTATGAAAAAGTACTTTTTAAAAAAGTTTTTTTACAATACGAGATATGTATTTCTTTAAAAGGATATATTGATGGATATTGAAAAAAGTACTTTTAAAAAGGCACTTTTTGGAAAAAGTAAATTTAGGACCAATTACTTTATTTATAAAACTTAGAAAAATATTTCATCACAACTACAAATTACCGCACTCGATATCCATAGAAATTTCTTTATATTTTAAATACGAATTTCGATCGATATCGAATGCTGTAATTTGCCCCCTGTTCGAGTTGAGTTAGACTTTTTTGCTTGGATTAGGCGATTTTGGCTTAATAGTCCACACGTTAACTGCCTCAGTACATAACAGTGTACTGCTTTTATCGTAATTACTTGTGCAGGCTAAAGTACAACTTCATATATCACTAGTTCTTGAACTGCTGGGCACATGTACAATTTCTTGGATGTTGTATTTTTTAAAGTGCAACAATAAATAGTTGCAACAAATGTTTTGCTTCTAAGCAATTGAACTGTTTGGTTGTGTTCGGTGCTCGTCTTACATGCCTGCAAACACATGTACATGCAAATCTCGACAATATGTAAAATATGTAAATCAAATGATAGTCAATTTGACACAACAAATTGAATTTTCACGAAAATGGAAGGAAATATAACAAAGAAAATGCACAATATTTTCATAATTTCAAAGCGAATTTATTTCTTATGGAAAACGATAAGGGAATGAATAATGAATTATAAATTTATGTACGCCGCTGCAGCGAGTAACAGACGAAGTTGTCGAAGTGTTCATTTAATAATTTCAACTTCTCTATTATATGTACTATTTTTTATACCCTCCAAAAAAAAGTTTCTCATTCCGTTTGTAACGTTTGTTCTTGATCAGTGAAGAAATCAAAGACGATCTGAGCATGTCCGTCCGTCCGTCTGTGGAAATCACGATTCAGTAAAAAAGAAAAGAGCCAGAGTCTTGAAATTTGGTATATATATATTTTAAAGATTAGAGCAGGTTGAGTTCCAAGATGGGCTAAATCGGGCAAGGGGGGAAAAAGTTCCCCTAAGAAGGACTAAACCAACCTCTAAAAAGCAACATAATTTTTAACGATTTTTTGTAATTTTGTTAAGCAAATGATATATTTTTATGTCAAAGAAAGTCCAACGCCTTAAACTTGAAGCCATAAAATAAAATAAAAATTATATTAGGACCCCGCCCACTTTAGTGGGTGTTATTATATGCAAAAATAATGTAAAAATTAAGCAAATTGTTTTACTTAAGCCTACATTCCTTAAAACTAAAATTTTTAAGCTTTAACGACGAAATTGAGATGTAACCAAGTACTCCTCTTACCTACCCCCTCCTCTCCTTTGCCACCTAAATGACGTTTTAAAAAAATTAAAAATAAAATAAAAAATAATTTTATGTGTGCGCAGATAAATATGCCGAGTTAAATATGTTTTGACGTAAGCAGTTACGAAGTAAAGTTATATATGTTATGACGTAACGAAATGGCAATCAGTGAATTTTTTTTTATGAAAATCCATATTTATATACAAAATGATTGTGGCAGTGTCTTCTATCCCATACATCATGTTGTATATATTGGCAATGCATGCCAACTCCCTATTTGGCCACTGGGGGCAAAATCCCTCCAAGATCACACACACTCTCATGCCCTGTAAATTAACCTTTCATGGCCTGTAAATATTTTCACAAAATGCTCAAAAAATTTATTAAATATGGATTTTCATAAAACAAACTTCACTGTTTTTTATTTAACTTCACAGCTAAATATGCTGTTTCGTAACTGCTTACGTCAAAACATGTTTAATTCGGCATATTTATCTTTACTCACCTTTTTATACCCTCAAAAAAAGAATTTGGATGTTTGTCATTCCGTTTGTAACGCCACGAAATATCCATCTCAGACCCCATAAACTATATATATTCTTGATCAGTGATGAAATCTAAGACGATCTGAGCATGTCCGTCCGTCCGTCCGTCTGTGGAAATCACGATTCAGTCCAAACGAAAAGAGCTAGACTCTTGAAATTTGGTACAAATATATTTTGAAGCTTAGAGCAGGTTAAGTTCGAAGATGGGCTAAATCGGGCAAGGGGGAAAAAAGTTCCCCTAAGAAGAACTAAACCAACCCAGAAAAAACAACTTAATTTTTAAAGTTTTTTGGTTTTTTTGTTAAGCAAATGATATATTTTTATGTCAAATACGGTCCAACGCCTTAAACTTGGAGCCATAAAATAAAAAAAATTTATTTGTGGACCCCGCCCACATTAGTGGGCGTTATTATATACAAAAATAGTATAAAAATTAAACAAATTGTTTAACTTAAGCTTACATTCCTTAAAAATAAAATTTTTAAGCTTTTATACCGAAGCTGAGACGAAACCTGGTACAACTCTTCCCTATCTCCGCCTCCCCCATCAACCCCTAAATGACCCTACCAAAAAACAAAAGAATTAAATTTTGTATACAATTCTCCCAAGCATTTATTTTTAGAGTTTTATGACTGCCGACTTCTGCCCTACCCCCTCCTCCCCCTTTGCCCCTTAAATGATCCTACCGAAAAAAAATTTTTTTTTAATTTTGTATATAATCATCCCAAGCATTTATTTTTAGAGCTTAATGACTGCCGATTTTTGCCCTACCCCCTCCTCCCCTTTGCCCGCTAAATGACCCTATAAAAAAAATAAAATTTTAAATTTTGTATATAATCATCCCAATCATTTATTTTTAGAGTTTTATGACCGCCTGTTTCTGCCCTACCCCCTTTTCCCCGGAAATGACTCTATAAAAAAAATAAAAAATTTTACTTTGTATATAATTATCCCAAGCATTTATTTTTAGGAGTTTTATGACAAAGGTGAAATGTTTCCCCCACAGCCCTTGCCAGAGCGACCCCGCCAAAATAAAGCTTTTATACCCTCCAAAGAGAATTGGACCCTATAAAGTAAATATGTATATTCTTTATTAGTGATGAAGTTTAAGACGGTCTAGCAATGCCCATACGTTCGCCTGTGGAAAACATTAGATATTCTATTTTTGGACCCCGCCCCCTTTAGTGGGCGTTGACGTACGATATTGTATGCTAAAACAGTGTAAATATTGAACAATTTGTATTCCTTAAGCCTATAAGAAGCTGAGATGTTCTCTGATCTTGCAGAGGTGCTACGTCTCTCCCACGGCCCTTGCCGGAATGACTCTCTCAAAATAGAGATTTAAAATTGGATACAGAGATGTCTCAAATGAACTCTGTCCCACAAACTTAAACATTTTAAATTCACTTACTAAATATTTGGAGGGTATTTAAGATTCGACGTTTTTACTTGTTTAATATATTGAGATTCTTTTCAAGTCTACGCATTACAAAATTCTCTCTCCGATTAAGTTTAAAGTACTCATCTTAGACATTATGTTACGTGTGGACTTCATGAGCGGAATTATAATATATTTTTACTATTGGGAAACTCTGTTTCTGCTATTTTTCAATAAGTTGTCAGAAAGAAAAAAATTGTTCCAAGTAATTTCGAAATTTAAGTACAACAATTTTTTTTATATATCTACATGGATTGTACCACTTGCTGGCAAAATCGTCCGTATTTCAATATTTTTTCTAAAGATGGAAATTTAGCTAAAGGAGACTTTTCCAAGTCTGAAGACTGCAAAACGCAATACACTAAATACGATTATCTAGTAGAGCAAAGCGTGCATGAGAATTTAATCGAATTAGAGCAGCTGTTCAAAAAGTACCAAGATATTTTACTGCAACAACTTGAGATTCAAAAAGAACTTATAAATGATCTGTGGACACAATCTCAAAAACATATAATACTTACAAGGTAAATCTTTTTTTTAGGTAAATAGATTCCTGCTTATGTATATTGGAAATATTCTCACAAGAATATAAACGCCTGATTGGCAAAAAAAAAATAATAATCTGTTCTTTTACCTAGAGGTGGTCTGGTGTTTAAACTTTATCCCGAAATTATTTCCTGTTCCACTGAAAAAGCGATTTTATGCAGATTCTCTACGAGCTTGAAAAAACTCCAGAAATCAAAGTACGAAATAGAAAACTTCATCTTAAGTGCAAAAGAAAATAAATATTTAAATTTCTCCCTTTAGTTGCCTTCTGTCTGCAGCTATGGAAAATATTCTAACATCTCACTCTCAATTGGAGAGTGCGTGCAGGCAACTAGACATGAATGTTGAAAGCCCTTTCATAAACGGCAGCTGCTCTATAATTTCCCTATGCTGCATAAGAAATATTTTAAATGATCTTCTTTGTTATTTCTACAGCAATTTATGCAAAATGACACGCTGGTCACAAGTTTTAGCTCCAGCTGATGCGGTTTCCCTAGAAGTCTATATGAATTTAATTGAATCGAATAATAAAAGTAATCGAATAGATGATTAGAAATAATCATTCTACACGTACTAGCGGGAATAACTATTGCCATAAAAATATCCCTAGGTATTTGACTAGCTATTGTGAATGATTCGTTTATTCAAAAAAAAAAATATGGCATCTCCAATTTTCTCTCCCGCTCATTATATTTAGAAATAAACTTCCATGTCAAAATCAAACCAAATTACATATGCAAATTACTTGGGAAATTTTAATAGAAATTTCCCTCGTATTTTTTCCACGGTGTAGAAATAAGTATTCCTCGATGCTAAAAAGGGGAAAAACTGGTATTAATTTATTCGAGTTTTTTCTCCAACAAATAAGAAGAGAGTTATAGAAAAATTTAAGAATGAAGTAAATTTATAAAAAAATTAAAAAAATATTTTTAAAAATTTATTTTAAGTCTAAAAGTTCAATTAGTTCAATCAGGAGAATTCCGAAATGTGGATTTTTTTTTTAACTTCCTGCTACGAAAATTTAAATTTTTCAAAAAAATGGGAAGTTACTGGTTTTTCCCGCCTTGAAAAAAATCGAATTTTCACCACATCTCGACGTTTTGAGTTCCTAGGAAGCTTTCCAGACTACCCCTGGGAAGCCGTCACTATGTCTGCATGTATGCATGTGTGTATAAGTATTGGAACGGCAGAATCGAATCCAACCAAACTGGTTGCGTTTCTAAGGATTGCTCTTAACTTAGATTTCTTGTGAATTCAAACCGTTTTGGAACGGTATACATATATTCGGAAACATTAAAAAATATTTTAAATATTTTTTTTAAAAAGTGTTTTTTAGAATAACTTATACACCCCAATTATAAATATTCCCGGGGAAAAGAGTTCCCGGGGAATTCATTTTCTCGGGAATAAAACTCCCTTATTCTAAACAGACGGGGAGAACAGTATTATGGGAAAGGGAATTTCGAATTTTCGCAGTCAACTGTTTTGCTTTCAGTTGTTTTGTTTTGACTTAAAAAGTGAAAAATATTTTTTTAAAAACAAGCATCAGTACTGAAAAAATATGTTTAAATAAAACAAATAATGTTTAGTGTAGCATTTCGGGTTTATTTATTTTTTTCGAAGTTTATTTAGAATAAGGGAAAAGGGAGAAGGGAAAAATCTCCCGGGGAGATTCTATTTAGAATAAGGGAAAAGGGAAAAGAGAGAAAATTCCCGGGGAGTTGTTATTCATAATTGGGCTGATAAATGGCTCCTTCGACCGATTCCAACAACTAATCAGCTCTTGACAATTAACAACAACTCCAAGCGCTACCAACCGGTTCAAAATCGGTTAATACATTCATTAAATTTCGTGAACGAAAATGAAATTTATTTGTTGGGTTTATTTGATCACCCAACAAATAAATTTCATTTTTATAATAGAATTGTGACAATATGTCAAATAAAAAATTTCATAACAGTTTCGTGAACGAAAATATAAAAAAACGAACTCTGAAATTATGTGTCTGATCAATTAGTGTTCGAGTTAAGCTAATCGCGGTTTCTTTCAATTTCCTCTGAATTGGAACCGGTTCGGACCGGTAGAATTCGAGAAATATCACAAAAACTGAAAAAAATATATTTTTTCAAAAGTATTTATTTTGAATAACTTTTAAACGACTCTTCCGATCGGTTCCAAATATGCCTAGCTCTAGAATATAAGAAAACACGTCGAATGATCTCAACTGGGTCAAAATTGGTTCACGCGCTCGTGAGATATCGTGAACGAAAAATTCGGTAAAAGTGAATTTTTCAAAATACTCCGAAATTATGTATGTGATCAATTAGTGTTCTCGATTCTTTTATAGGTATCGAAGATCTACATCAAATCGCCGCTTAACACGTGGGATTTGGCTGACCCATTCAAAAGTTATAGCAGTTTTAAAATTAAAATAATAAAACTTTTTAGCGATTAACATTGGCATGAAGTTGCAAGGATGGCCTTTAAGATCAACCGTTTTCCATATATAGTTTTTTAAGAGCTCGTCAAGAAATCGTCCAAAGTTTTAGGCAAGAAGCCTCTAGAACACGATGGGACGTCAAAATCCACTATCGTAGAACATAACCAGCAAACAAATTTCCCCCAGCAACAGTTCGAATGCTTTTAGCAAAATATATTTAACAAAAATATATAATTTAAAAAAAAAAATACGTTTATGAATTTATTGCAAAATTACATAAGTACAAATATTTTAAAAATTAAATCACAATAACAAATTAAATTGTCAAAAACCCATGAAATTATTTCAGATTTTCCTTTTCCCTAATTTACATTTCCTGATTCATTAGAATAGGAGTTTTTCTCGGGAAAAATAAAATGGGGAAGGGAAAATCGAATATTTTAAAATACGATTTAATTTAAATTCTTTAAAGATAAGCGAATAATAACGTGATGAAGGGTAGGACTGAACTTTTTTTATATAAAAAAAAAAGTTTAAATCATAATAAGCGAAGGAAATATATTTTTAATATCAATTAAACAACGGGCTTTATTGGAAAGAAAATTTTAAGAAATGAGTGTTTAAATATAATTTCTGCCATGTGACCGCCACGGCTGGCTGTGTAGAATTTTCAACAACCAAAATGGGCACGACGGATTGCGGCTACAGCTTCTTCAGTTCGCACGTTTCGGCATCTCCCGGGATGCCCATTAGCAGTAACATTAAATGTGGTCCGAAAACGATCTATTGTTGTTAGAATTGGTCGCTCTGAAGGACAATTATGTACACCATAAAATGGAACAAGTGCCCGATGAGTTTGACGAATAGAATAATTATTTTTATAAAATATTTCAACAATTTGTACGCGGTGCGCGAAGTTCCTTCGAAAGCTTTTACTAAAAAGAACGGTCACATGTTAGTAATATTTTTTCCAAAATTAACACCGAACTCATGCCACCCTATTCACCTGATTTACCCCTTGTGACTTTTTCCTCTTCCCCAGATTGAAGAGCTCAGCATGAAATGTTGGCGATTCGCCTTGATTGTAAATATAAAATCGGAATCGCTCAAGGACATACAAAAAAGTGCAAATCGGAAGTGCTTCGAGTATTGAAAATTAAAAACTGTGGCTCCCCAGTATATCATATCCGTGGGGTACTACTTTAAAGGGGCGCAAAATAAAACTGATGAATAAGTAATTATTTTTCAGAAAAATTAAAATTCATATTCTGTTTTGAACAGTTTTCGAAAAGGATAATATTGAATAAAAATTAATCGAATTTTTTAAATCCAAAAGGTTGGCTCATCATTAAGGGTCTAGGGCGGCAGCAGGCCTAAATTCGCCACTGTCAGCATGACTAAACGCTGTTCATTTCTTGAAAATCTGCATAAATTTCATTTCACACAAATCAAATTAACCCTAAAATATCATTAATATTTTTGTGAAATATAAAAAACGTAAACATTAGTCGTCGAAAGGACGAAGAATGATATTCCAGGGTTAATAAATTAGTAATAAAATAGTTTAGTACATTCTATTATTCCCAAAACAACAATTCACAATAGAATCGCTGACTTACAAAATATTCACCATAATGATGAGGTGGGAATTGCAACATGGATTTGATCCCAAGCATCTCATTCACAAAACAATCACGGTAGATGTTAATACGATATCTTACACGTGTGAATTTAGAATTCTTTTTAGGCCTAAAATAAAATTTGTTATGCCTGACTAGAATTTAAAAACTGCCAATACTTGCAACATTTTAAATTATTAACAGAGAACCCACTTCAATTGCTGCTTTTTTTAATTTTTGTTCATTCTCCCCCCAAACAGTTTTATTAATATAAAAATAAAATTATGAATCTAACAGAGGATGCACTTGGTTTTGTAAACATCTTGTTAACTAAAGGAATTTCACAACTTTTTACAGTTTACAGCCAAGTAATTTCTTTATCGGGATGTAAGTTGCAACTGTTACTTGTTATTTGTATTTGATATTTGTAACTTGTAAAATGCGAAAAACTTAGCGTAAGTACATATTTATTCCTATTTTGTATTATTGTCTTCAGCAAATAAAAGATTACAACGAAAAGAAGTATGAAAATAAACAACTTTTCTACAAAATATGAATTTTTGCAGATTGAAGAGACCACGATACGAAAACGTGTGCGGTGCAAAATGATATGGTGAGTGTATTTTTATTTTTGTTGCATATAAAATGAATAAAGTGAATAGGGTCTTGTGATAACCCTGATATAACCTGGAAATCGGTTGTGAATATTCATTCTGTAATATTTCGTATAAATTAAACGCATTCACAATAGCAGGTTAACCGACTACTATTTGTCACAAATTATTTTCACCTCAACATGGCAGGTTGTTGTCCGTGCTTGAAACTTGGTATAAATTAGGCTTGTGTCCAACTAGCTCATTCGCTCAGTTTTGACAAGAACCTCTGATCAAACCCATTTAAATTACATAGGTTTGATCAGAGGTTCTTGTCAAAACTGAGCGAATGAGCTAGTTGGACACAAGTCTAGTATAAATATATCTTAGTCTCGGTTCGCACTATGAAATTTTCTTTCATGAAATTTCTGAAATTTTCTTTTAAAATTTCACTCGTGTCTGCACACTGAAAGTTAATTTCATGAAACTTAATATTTTTGTTTGTTAACTTTCACATAAAGAATATAAAAATAAAGTAAAATCAACGAATTACAATACAAAAGAGAATTTCAGTGAACATGAAACTGTGTACCCGACACCATTCTTCTCTCTCCTCTCACCAACAAACTGCCACTTTCATGAAATAAAATTTCATAGTACGAACCGAGACTTAGAGGATAGCCCAGGTCAAGTTCGTAAATGGGCTGGATCGGGCCAGAGGGAAAAAATTTCCCCCAAGAAGAACTAAACCAACCTCTAAAAAAACAATATAATTTTTAAATTTTTTTGTAATACAAATAAATGTAAGTATAAAATTCAAACCAAAAAAGTTTGACTTAGGTATTTATGATGGAACAAAAAATTCAGAAAAATGGGACATGAAGAAAAATAATCAAACGGTAACACGGGTATTATAACAATAACATGTTAACATCAGGTTGATACAGTTCTCGTATTCTTTTTCACAATAAAATTTGTGTAAATAGGAACTGTTATCAAATTCAACTAAGCCACCTAATAAGTGGTGACAAACACAATACACATGAGCACTGATGATGAAAGGGTTGCGTCTTTCGAAAACAGCTGTTCTGCTCTGCTGTGTAAGTTGAATAAAACTGATGTTGACTTGCCTTTGTGCCTTGGAATATTTATCATGTCTTTCTGAGATTTAAAAACTAATTTCGAACAATTAGCCTATGAATCTTAATTCAATTTCATATAAAAATAAATTTATTTTTTGACATAAAAATAAATGATATATTTTTATATCGAAGAAGGTCCAACGCGTTACACATGGAGCCCCCTTTGACAGCTTGGAGCCAAACATATTTGGCAGCACTGCTGTATAAGAATATTACTCACACTTAGCACTCGCATAAGTGACCCTATCACTTTGCAGTGCATCGCAGCAGCTCAAAAATGTCACAAAAGAACGGGAAAACTTAAATAGAATAAAATTTACAGAACAACAATTGTAATCTTATTGTCACTGTCACTAACTGTTTGTGCTCGTAACAAGGAATAAAATTTTGTTGATTTCAAATTTGTTTTTCTTTTTTGCTGATTTTTTTTTGTGCAAAAACCAACTGAAAATGCAATTCAGTACGAGAGAGCGGCAAAGCTGAAGTACTTTTGATATATAAAGAAAAATTATTAAAAAAGTTATATATTGCAAAACATTAAATGTCATTCAAAAGTTCAAAGTTACATTTATTTGTTTGTTAAACGCACAGATTCTGTTATGCACTTGACAACGACAACAAAAAACCTTGTAAAAGAGAAAAACTAATTATTGCCCAATTTCATGGCAAGTAGAATTTTTTGACTGAAAAAGTGAACTGTAAAAGAGATTGGAAATAATTATCTAAAAATTAATTCATTGTCCTGCAAATTATCTAAAAAGAATGTTTGGAAATACTCCTAAATGGATTGCCAAAGAAAATCAGCCAAGTCCAGTATATGATTCCAGAGCTGGAGAATTGAAACTAATATTTGTTGTATAAAAATATTATGAAATTGCATAATATGTGTTTTTTTTTGTTAAGTAAAGCGACTTTATAGTTAAAAAAGAATTAAATTGGTATTAAAAATCAAACAAAGTCAAAAAGATAATTCCAGGGTTGGACAATCGATATTTTTTGGTACATAAAAATAATCAAATAAGTTTCTAGTTTGTTTTTTTTTTTTGTGAATTAAACCTATTTTATAGTACATGTAGAATGAAATTGGTATTAAAAATCAAGAAACCCATGTCAGGGCTGGACAATTGAAATTTTGTTTGGTACATAAAAGTAACCCAATGGGTTACTTATTTTGGTTTTTTTAGGAAATAAACCTATTTTATACTTCAGCACGGAATAATATAATAAAAATCAAAAAAAATTTTCCAGGGATGGGCAATCGAGTTTTTTATTTTGTTTTATTTTTACATAAAGGTAACCAAAATGGCTACTAATTCTTGTTACACTTTTGCTTTAAAACTATTTTATACTTCATGTACAGTTAAAATGGTATTAAAAATCAAAAAACCCATGTCAGGGTTGGACAATTGAAAACTTTTTTTTTTTTTGGTATATAAAAGTAAATAAATTAGTCACTTGTTTTGGTTTTTTAGGAACTTAACCCATTTTATACTTCAGCACGAATTAAATTAATAATAAAAATCAAAAAATTTTCCAGAGATGGACAATCGATTTTTTTAAATAAAAGTAATAAAAACGGTAACTAATTATTGTTACAGTCTTATTTTAGGACTATTTTATACTTCAGGTAGAATTGAATTGGTATTAAAAATTAATGAAACTAAAAAAAAAAAACTCGATTCCAGGGTTGGACAAATGAGAACTTTATTTTTTAAAAAATTGAAAAAAAATTCTTTTCTTTTATACATATATCAAACATATTAGATGTTCTTTGAAAGAAGTAGAAAAAAAATCAAAAAAGACAATTGCAGAGCTGGAAAGTTGCATTTTTTTAAATATTGGATTAACTAAGTAGAACTAATAAAACTAAAAAATTTTTGTATTTGGTAATCAAATATATTTTATATATTAAAATCAAATAAATTGCTATAGGATATCTGAGAAAAAAGTCGAAAAGATGGTCCCAGGGTTGGGATGAATCGCTCAAAAGCGCTTGAAATATTGACAGTGTTATACACTGATTGTAGTCCGAGTCAGAAAAACATGGTAAAAGCTTGTCAAAAAATGCAATAAGGCGCGCCCCAATAAACGATAAAAATGTTGAGAAACTGAAGGAAATTGTTATGGAGCATCGTCGAATCAATATGAGAGAAGCTGCTTAATATATCGGCTTATCGTTTGGATCAAACGCAATTTCTGTGAAAATTTTGGGAGATACGAATCTCCTTAAAAGGGTCATATTAAGTTCTTTCTTTGGTCAGGCTTTGGTACTAATCGGTTAATCGCTCGAATAATTAATTGATTCTTTGATTTAGGCGGTTAATAATCGGTTAATTTTGTTGTTGATCGTTTAAGCGATTTTTTTGTAAATTAGGTAATTCAAAAAAATTAATATATGGAAAGTGGTTAACCCTAAAGACCATCCCTGCAACTTTCCGCATGTTTTAACTAGACTTGGGTCCAACTAGCTCATTCGCTCAGTTTTGACAAGAACCTCTGATCAAACCCATTTAAATTACATAGGTTTGATCAGAGGTTCTTGTCAAAACTGAGCGAATGAGCTAGTTGGACCCAAGTCTAGTTTTAACCACATCGTAACGTGAGGTTACGGAGCGAATTTAAAAAAAATTTACTTTTTTTAGAATTTTTTCGTTGACGAAATCTCGCGAATACTTCAAGCGATTTTAACCTGTTTAGTGGCGCTCGACGTGGCTTTTCTATCTTAAGAGTTTCTAGAATCGTTCGGCAGAGCCGTTTAAAAATTTTTTTTATATAATTTTTTTATATATATCCCCAAAATCTACCGATCCTAACCATTTCCAATTCACAGGAAATCCAAGTTTGAAAGAAACTTTTGAAAGACGACTAGTGCGGTGTTCGATTGCGCCATTCGATATTGACCGAAATTTTCATTTAAATTGTATTGAAATTTCGATCTATATCAAGTGCAATAATTTGGCGTCAGGCATTCAAAAGTTAAAAGCGGGTCACCTACTTACGCACACATTAATATATACATGCATACATACATACATAAAGACATAGTGACGGCTCCTTAGTAGTAGTCAGAAAAGCTTTCTGGGAACTCAAAACGTCGATATCGCGGTGTAAAACAAGTAACTCCTCGATTTTTTTTTAATATTCAATTTCCTTAACGGGAAGTTTTATGTTTTAATACCAGGAAAAATAAATAAATTTGTTACATAGGTTAATCGATTAATCGTTTGAATTTAATCGCTTTAAATTTTAATCGAAAATAGTTTCCCAAGATTGAAGAGACCAACGAAGTGACCACATTTCTTGACGATTAAGGAGACAAAAGTGCATCGGGGAAGGGAACAAAATAGAAATTGATGAATAAAAAATTTTTTGGGAAAAATAAAAATTCACCTTACTTTTTGAACAGACCTCGTATGTATGCATATCCAAATTTTTTAACACCAGTATTGAGTAGCTTTGTTATTGTTTATAATTTTTTTTTATAATGGAATTATTTTTATATTTTGACTTTAGGGTCACCATGGCGAAAACAAACACCGAAAATTAAAAAAAATTTACAAAAAATTTACAATCGTCGAAAAATTTAAAATGTATATCATAGAATATGTAAAAATGCAGGTGATTAAAGCTGTCGACTTTTGAATTTGTACAGTGAACAACGTCATCTCATTTTCACCACTGATGATGATCAGTTAACAGCCACTGAGAGTGAATAAAAAACAAGAAAAATATTTTTGCACTCTCACTAATGCTCTCTCTCTCTTCTTGATTTATTGTAAATAAGAGGCAACTGATCCATGCACAAAACATAAGCTTTTCTTAAACTCTGCACAGACAAACTTTAAGCTTTCACTTACGAATTTACAACTTCTCAACGAACGTTTCATATTACGGGCCGCACACCAAACATGATCAGTTGTGCGCGGCGACTCTTCAGCGAAAGACGTATTTTCTGGGTAAAAGAAAATTATAAGAAGCAGTAAAAACTTAAAACGGGGAAATTTTGTACATATAGCGGTAAAGTGAAATTATATGTAGGCCTTTTTAGTTTAAATTTTTCTCTCTCTCTCTCTCTCTCTCTCAAATATTGCTGATACTCTGCGCACGCCACACGAATTTCAATAGCAGCAAACTTTGCTTCATTAAGCAATAGCTGCAAGAAGAAATAATCGTCTTATTGTTTTGGCTATTGAATAAAATTTAATGCAAAAAAGAAAAAGCAGTTGATTACAAAAATGAATTTATGTTTTTGTATTTAACAAATTTGTAAATACAATTGAATTTATAGAAGAAGAAAAAAAATATCTTCAACCACGACCTCATTGCAATAAAACAAAAGAAATATTTAAAAATAAAATATTAGAAGAAAAAATATTAAGAAAAAGTGAATCTTTTCAGATTAAACAACAACAATAAACAAAGAAATTATATAAATTATGTGTACGATCAGGGCTTGTGAGCATAAATGAAGCAGGTCTACGATCAGTGATCACGCTGGCAAGAAAAGAAAAATAAATTAAGAATAACAAAAATAAATAAATTAAATCAAATAAAAGTTGTTTGCGGATAAATAGAATTCAGAAAAGTTGTTTGCCTAGAAAAAGCGTGTGTAAAAAATAAATTTATTCAGTGCAATTGTTAAATAAAAGAACGTGAAATAATTAAAAGTGAACCTGAAAAATCAACTCAAGCAAATACTGGCCATTCAGCCAGTCCTTCTCGTTGCTGCCATCAAATTTACTAGTTGAAGGTAAAGATTAAAGGTTTTAATCATAAAAAATATTATCGGTTTATAAAACAGCTTTTCACACGTATTTTTATAATCCCTTTATAAAGCAGAAATATTTATTGTGAATGAAAACGGCTGGAAAATAAATGAAAAAATTTTATCTAGTATTTTTTTCTTAGGAGAAAAGCTTTAAATTTAAATTGAAATAAAATATGTTTTTCATATTTTCATTATTTTAAGTTTCATACTCGTGTGGACTAGACTTGAGAGACGTGCGATATTCACCCACTGTATCGTTTTCTTCATTAGCAAAAACAAGTAAAAACGTTATATTCGACCGAGTCGAATCTTAAATAACCTCCAAATATTTAGTAAGTAAATTTAAAATGTTTAACTTGATGGGACAGAGTTCCTTCACATAATATCGTACGTTAACGCCCACTAAAGGGCGCGGGGTCCCTAAATAGACTATATTATGTTTTCCACAGACGGACGTACGGGCATTGCTAGATCGTCTTAGATTTCATCACTGATCAAGAATATATATACTTTATGGGGTCCAATTCTCTTTAGAGGGTATCAAAACTGTATTTTGGCGGGGTCGCTCTGACAAGGGCTGTGGGGGAGACATTTCACCTTTGTCATAAAACTCTAAAAATAAATTCTTGGGATAATTATACATATACAAAATTAAAAAAAAAAAAAAATTATTTTGATAGGGTCATTTAGGGGGCAAAGGGGAAGGAAGGGGTAGGGCAAATTAGTACCAGGTTACGTCTCAGCTTCGTCATTAAATCTTATTTTCTTGAATGTTATTTTCACGGAATATAGGCTTAAGTATTTTTTCATATAATAACGCCCACTAAAGGGCTACTTAATTATTTTGAACGCGGCAGCTACAACGTAAACATTTAATTTCAGTGGTGCCACTTTCATATACAAACATAAAAGCGCTTATTCTAACTCCATTTATTGTTTTTGCACTTTTAATAAATACTTGTACACTGTGATGCCCCTTTTTTGTTATGGAACTATAAAAATGAGTTTATAAGTTTATTTATTTATTGTGTCTCATTTTCAAAGTGCCCTAACCCATGTCTTTTCTCGTTAACGGCTATCAAGTATATAACAAATTAAAGATTCACCCGCATATTCATAAAAAAATTAAACGTATTTGAAATCTGTTTTAAGAAAATTTTGTATGAAAAAATTTAATTAAAAGACATTTCAAAATCATTTTAAATTTTATGAATACCGGGGTAAGTATCATTGTAGCGGATAATTTTTAAAGTAATGGCATTTTTACTTGATAAGTCAGATACAAAATTTAAAAATTTAATAACATATGCCTCCTTAATTTTGAAAGACCTAATTCCTTATGCACTTTTTATTTTCAACAATTTTCATATTCTTGACTTCTTGTTTAAAAAAATGTTTAAGCGTATATTTATTTAGGAATTTCCATTGTATTGGCAGCACTAATCTAGTTATTGCCACCTATGAAAATAGAAATTAGTTTAATTTGGCTACAACCACAAACGTAGCACGGACAACAACCTATCGTGTAGTCGTGAAAATATTCACTCCCATATAAACACATGTATTCTATTTTTTGACAGGTTGTAGTCGGTAGCCTGCTGTCTTGAATGTGTTTTATGCTTAATAAATATATATATTTAATTTTTTTAAATTAAACAGGGTCGGCTTATTCTAATTCTACTGCACTTATTGCATATACGAGTATTATATGGATGGTCGCAAGTAGAAAGGTCCTTAACTTGTATTTTTACGAAATTTACTTTTTCAGTGATTCCAATCCATTTCACTCAAATACACTTTGTCACAAAAAATTAACGCATTAGTATGAAAAATTCCAATTTTACAGGCCTTCTCCTGTCAATTAAGGGCCTTTCTACGTTCGACCATCGATATGTATTTATGTGTGAAATAAAAACCGAAAACATGTACTCAAATATACAAAAGGAGTTGTAGTGAAATTTATTTTTTCGTATATTTTCGAACAATTTATTTCTTTGTTTCTGTTTCTACAAAAACAAAAAAAAAATCGTAAAATTGTTTGATTTTTTCTCTCTTTTACGTTATTGCTCACAATTGTCTTAAACGTTTTCATTTAGTTGTTCAAAAGAAGAAGAAAAAACGTTAATAACCTGTTGTCTTGGACACGGCAATACTTTAGTAAAGTTTTCACTCTCGTGGTTTGCCGTTCAAGTTGCCAATTTCATCATTTCCCCCTCCCACTCTTAACCACTCAAGCAATCAGTCATATTCATGGATACGAGTATTTAAACAGTAATTAAAATCCAAGAAAACTGTTGTTCCATGTTCTAATATATATCTGTTTTTTGTAAGTTTCGTGCTCAACTTTTACAAAAAAAAAAAAAACAAACAGAAAAAAGAAAACAAACTTTTGTTTTTTAATAAAAATAAAAGTTTATTAATTAGTTGCTGTGCAATTAAAGTAGGAGTCATGTTTTCGTTTCAGTTTTTATTATTTTTCACTTTTAAACACACTCTGCGGCCGTCTTGGACGGGGTGTTTTTTTTCCATTCACATTTTGTTTGCAATATTTCGATTCCGTTTTATTTGTTTTGAAAACTTTTTCTTCTTTTCTTTAATTTAACTGTGCAGACTAATAAATGATTTATTTTAAGTTCATTGTTTTTTTATGTCTTGCATTACTTTGATTTTTTGCATGCAGCAGCATGCAAAACAGCTGTTAAAGGTCCGTTTACATTATGAAACAGGCAATATGACATGACAAGTGTGTTATGCAGTTGTGAAGGCTTTTTTTCTCGCAATATTATTGTTTAATAAAAAAATTATATAAGAGAAGAATGTAATTCGAACTGACAAGGAATGAATAAACGAAACTAATACAAACACACACAACATTTTTACTAACACATTTCAACATATGACTGTCACTTCTCATAGAAATTTCATTATAGTCGTGTTAAGTTGCATTTTTTTTCAATCATTTTAATTTTTCATTGTTTCTGTGGTGCAAAATAAAAACAGAAATCCAATATCTTTAAGTTTATTTACATAAATAAATTATGCAAGTACAATACATTATTTGGTACTACAAATAATAATAATAACAATAAATGATTTTTATATTAGTGACGCCCAACATATTTTCGGGGTCGCTGAAATAATTCTGAGCTAAGCACAATCTCCAAGTTCTAAAGTTTGTGTAGTTTAATTCTTCTTGAAGCATAAAAAAATTTTAATTCGCAAAAAAAAAAATCAAAAGTAGCGCATTTTTCATTATTTTTATGCACAAAAAAAAATTCATTCCCCAACCCTGGATTCAACTTTTTTATACTTTTTTAAGTTTTTTATAGCAATTTACCAAAAACAAAATAAAAAATAGTCTTACTTAAAAAAAATCAAAGTTATTAACCTCTTTGGTCACTTTTAAACACCAAAACATAATTGAATTATCCAACCCTGAAATAAAAATTTTGATTTTTTTAAATATTTCACAACAATCTTGTTTTTGCTAAATTATAAAATAGTTTTAATTCGCAAAAAACAACGTCAGTTGCTTTTTTGGTTACTTTCATGTATGAAAAAAATTTCAATTTTCCAACCCTGGAAGCGAAATTTTAATTTTTAAAACTTGTTTTTACCAATGCAACTTTTAATGAGTTATAAAATAGTTTTATTTAAGAAAAACTTAAAATTCGCAACCATTTTGGTCACCTTCATGTAATACAAAATATAACAGTTGTCCAACCCTGGCACAGAAATTTTGACTTTTTTTTAATTTTGTATGCCAATTTTGTTTTTCCTGAACTAAAAAATAGTTTTAATTAGTAAAAAAAACGTCAGTTGCATTTTTAGTTACTTTTATGTATAAAAAAAGAATTGAAATTTTCCAACCCTGGATGCGAAATTTTAAATTTTTGGTTTGTTTACCAATGCAACTCTTAATGAGTTATAAAATAGTTGTATTTAAGAAAAACTTAAAATTTGCAACCATTTTGGCCACTTTCATGTAGTACAAAATATAACAGTTGCCCAACCCTGGAATAGAAATTTAAATTTTTTTAAATTTCAATACCATTTTTTTAAATACCTAAATTCTTAATTAGTTTGAATTAATTAATTGTTACATCAAGGACCAAAAAAAATTTTTTCAATTTCCCATCCCTGGAAAATTATTATTTTTTTTGTTTTTAATACATATTTGATTTTTTGAAAGTATTGCAGACATTTAATTAGCAAAAAATAACTGCTTTTTTTCTAGTTTATTTTGTGTGCACAAATAGGTGTAAGCTTCCCAGCTCTGGAACCGTATTTTGGATTTTTCTGAATTTCAATAGCACTCTATTTAAGTTGAACGCGTCAGTTCAAGAATGAAGTCTCTAGCTCTGCTGCGCGCTTGGCAAATCCTTTTTCACGTGCAGACAGACAGACAGATGGACTTCACTTATTCGTCTAACCTATTTATAAGGATCCAAAATATATATACTCTATGGGGTCCCATGTTAATATTGAGGAAATTACCCACGGAAAGACAAACCTTTTATTTTCTTGTGAAGGGTATAATAACAACAATGATTTGCGGCCAATAGGTATGACTAATTGTTGCTCACTCAAATTTCAGTAATCATTGACTAATATTTAGGTAATCCTTGACTAATAGTAAGCAATCCCCTATATACATATATGCTATACAGATATAGGTGTTTTTTGTTAGTCAGATTTTCTGAGCCCCAAATTTTAGAATTTCGTGTATTCACGAAGCCATTCACGTGAAAATGTGCTTCATGGAAGAAGACCTTTTTCGAGAGATTGGCATAGAATTCACTTTGCATTATTATCTATTATTATTATTTGCTTTCTTAAAGTGTTCCAATTTATTATAATCGGATTAAACACAAGCCACAGCTGACAAATTTTACAGTTGGCACTTGTATAAAAAAATAACAGTGATTTTTTTCTTTCTATAAAACAAAAACACTGTTAAAATAAAGGCGATTTTTTTCTTTCTATAAAAAAATCACTGTTAAAATAAAGGCGATTTTTTTCTTTCTATAAAAAAATCACTGTTAAAATAAAGGCGATTTTTTTCTTTCTATAAAAAAATCACTGTTAAAATAAAGGCGATTTTTTTCTTTCTATAAAAAAATCACTGTTAAAATAAAGGCGATTTTTTTCTTTCTATAAATGCCGCACATATTCTGTTGTGGTACACTTTTAAGCATTTTGTCGTCCATCAATATCAATAAACCGCATCTAATTTGAAAAGTATTTTCATGTGGACTTGCACAAAATAAATTTTCCTCATTTTTATTTTATATATATTTTTTTTTTGTTTATTTACTCTTTTTTGTTTGCTCTTTTAAAATGTATTGAAAGTCATTCGTTATTCTGTTAGTATTTTGATAATAAATGTCAAGGGTAATATTAGTACTATTAAATGTATGGAAATTAATAACAAAAAAAACAAGTAGAAACGTTATATTCGACCGGGTCGAATCTTAAATACCCTCCAAATATTTAGTAAGTAAATTTAAAATGTTTAAGTTGGTGGGACAGAGTTCCTTTAAGACATCTCTGTAGCCAATTTTAAAAAATCTATTTTGACTGAGTCATTCCGGGAAGGGCCGTAGGAGAGACGTTTCACCTCTGCAAGATCGGAGAACATCTCAGCTTCTTATAGGCTTAAGGAATACAAATTATTCAATATTTACACTGTTTTAGCATATAATATCGTACGTCAACGCCCACTAAAGGGGGCGGGGTTCAAAAATAAACTATATCACGTTTTCCACAGACAGACATATGGGTATTGCCAGATCGTCTAAGACTGCATCACTGATCAAGAATATATATACTTTATGGGTTCCAATTCTCTTTGGAGGGTATTAAAACTGTATTTTGTCGGGGTCCCTCTGGCAAGTGCCGTGGGGGAGACATTTCACCTTTGTCATAAAACTCTAAAAATAAATGCTTGGGATAATTATATACAAAATTAAAATTTCTTTTTTTTTTATAGGGTCATTTAGCGGTCAAAGGGGGAGGAGGGGGTAGGGCAGAAACAGGTAGACATAAAACTCTAAAAATAAATGCTTGGGATGATTATACACAAAATTAAGAAAAAATTTTATTTATTTTTAATAGGGTCATTTAGCGGTCAAAGGGGGAGGAGGGGGTAGGGCAGCAACAGGCAGTCATAAAGCTCTAAAGATAAATACTTGGGATGATTATATACAAAATTTAAAAAAAAAAATTTTTTTGGTAGGGTCATTTAGGGGGCAAAGAAAGAGGGGGGGGATAGGGCAGAAATCGGCAGTCATAAAACTCTAAAGATAAATGCTTGGGATGATTATATACAAAATTTAAAAAAAAAATTTTTTTTTGGTAGGGTCATTTAGGGGGCGAAGGGGAAGGAGGGGGTAGCGCAGAGTATTACCAGGTTTCATCTCAGCTTCGTCATTAAAGCTTAAAAGTGTTATTTTTAAGGGATGTAGGCTTAAGTAAAACAATTTGTTAAATTTTTATGCTATTTTTGCCTATAATAACGCCCACTGAAGTGGGCGGGGTCCAAAAATAATTTTCTCTTATTTAATGGCTCCAAGTTTAAGGCGTTGGACCGTATTTGACATAAAAATATATCATTTGCTTAACAAAATAACCAAAAAACTTTAAAAATTATGTTGTTTTTTCTGGGTTGGTTTAGTTCTTCTTAGGGGAACTTTTTTCCCTCTTGCCCGATTTAGCCCATCTTCGAACTTAACCTGCTCTAAGCTTTAAAATATATTTATGCCAAATTTCAAGAGTCTGGCTCTTTTCTTTTGGACACGCGGATGGACGGACATGGCTTGATCGTGTTAGATTTCATCATTGATCAAGAACTATAGCATATTTTATGGGATCTCAGAGGGATATTTCGCTAAGTTACACACGGAATGGCAAAGTGAATATACCCTCCAATTCTTTTTTGGGGGTTATAAAGAAAATGCTACTGAATCAATTTAAAATAATAATTTATGTCACACAAAAAAGAGAAAAATATAGAATACATATTAATTGAGCTTTAATGTACGCAGAGTTTGAACGACCCAGTTTATGATAAACATTTTTGGAGGAACATTTTTTCTTTTTAATTTGTCAAACATGACCTATTTGGTACCTGTAGCCCTTGTTTTGGGCCGACACATTCAAATGTTTTTTGAACTTTTAAATAGTTTTTTGGGGCAGAAAAGGCCTGTAAACTTGCATGGATTTTAATTAGTGGGAGCTAATTTCAGCTATAGAAAACAATTTACAGACTCAGGTTCAAATCTGCAAACTTACAAAATAATTTTTATGTTAAGAAGTTGTGTTGAATTCAAGTTTTTTATTGAGTGTAAAATATTTAGAAAATTTTTTGCTATCATTAAACTAATAAAACGGCAGTCAGTAATTTATGCAAAGTAAAATTTTATTACATACACACATACATGCATACATCATATTATGTGTCCATGTATGTATATAAGCATTTTAATCATACTTTATTTGCTTAAATTGCACAAGGGATTTTCTCCACATAATTATAAAAACATGTAACCAACACTTTTCAAACTACTCTCAATTCTTTTCAGTTATTCGCATTTTGAAGCTAAAAAATTTAAATTGCATTTCCAGCCAAAGGCCATAGTTGAACTAAAAATTTAATAACATTTTAATTTCATTCAACAAACATTGACAATCTATCAAAATTGATTTAATAGCCAACAACTACCAGTACCAGCCACCGGTAGTAGCAGCAACCGGCAGGCAGCATCATTGGCGACGACAATAAAATTATTATAACCAGCCGGGGAACAAAAACTAAAATCAAAAACTCCATCTCTGCCGGACAAACAGAAAAAAATCAGCAGCACACACATACACACGCACGCACAACAAAACTTGAAAGGAAAAAATAAAATAAAACAGAAAATGTAAACTAAAACAGTTTACACAGGCTAAAATGCAATTTGCGGCAATGACACGTATTCAATACACCATAATGCAACATGTTGAAGTATGGTAACACAAATATTACAACTATGTAAACCATCAACTGCAACAAGCAACATGAGTAGCAAACAGTGTTGCCAGCAGCTGCACGAGACTATTGTTAGACCCAACTACCAGGTCACTCTCACAAAATACAAAAGCAAAAAATTAAATAAAAGTGCTATATTCGGCTGTGCTGAATTCTATACACCCTTCACCGATGTACGGCCCTTTTTGATCTCTCTTGTGTTCAATACTGATTTATTTCTTTTTATACCCTTCACAAAAAAGTGAAAGGGTATATATAGGTTTGTCATTCCGTGTGTAATTTCTTCGATATGCACATGGGACCCCATAAAGTATATATATTCTGGATCCTTATGAATAGCGATGACGAATGAGCGATGTCCGTCTGTCCGTCTGTCCGTCCGTCTGTACGTGAAATCGGTTTTCCCAAGCTCCCAGAAGAGCTAGAGACTTCGTTCTTGGACCGTTGGATTGGAAATGAACTTAAACAGGCTGCTATTGAAATTCAGAAAGATCCGAAGTATGGTTCCAGAGCTGGGAAGCTTACACCTATTTCTCGACGCAAAATTTTTACCAAAAATCAATTATTTTTTTTTAATGTTTGTAAATTAAACCTATTTCGTGCTTTAGGGAGCCTCAATGGTCTATTAAAAACTAAAAAAATAAAAAAAATTTTCCAGGGATGGGAAATAAAAAAATTTTTTTTCGGCTTATTCCGTATTTTGTAGTACATGTAGTATCTAAAATTGTTAAACATTTTAAGTTTTTCTTTAACAAAACCACTTTATACGTCATGAAGATTTGCATTGGCAAAAAAAAATTTTTGTTTTTAAATTCAAATTTTACTTCCAGGGTTGGGAAATTGCATTGTTTTTATAAGTGAAAGTAATGAAACAGGTCTAGCCAAGCCCCCAGAAGAGATAGAGACTTCATTCTTGGACCGTTGGATTGGAAATGAACTTAAATAGAGTGGTGTTAAAATTCAGATAGATCCGAACTATGGTTTCAGAGCTGGGAAGCTTGCACCTATTTCTCGACGCTAAATTTATACCAAAAATAATTTATTTTTTTTAATGTTTGCAAACTAAACCTATTTCGTGCTTTGGGAAGTCTCAATGGTGTATTAAAAACTAAAAATATAAAAAAAAATGTTCAGGGATGGGAAATAAAAATTTTTTTTTCGGCCCATTCCGTATTTTGTAGTACATGTAGTAACTAAAATTGTTAAAAATGTTAAGTTTTTCTTTAACAAAACCTCTTTATACGTCATGAAGATTTGCATTGGCAAAAAGAAAAGAAAATTTTAGATTCAAATTTTGCTTCCAGGGGTGAGAAATTGATTTTTTTTTATACATGCAAGTAATCAAACAGGCAATCGATGTTGTTGTTTTTTGTTTTTTGCCAACTAAAACAGTCGTATAATTTAGGAAGAACAAAATTGGTATCAAAAATTCAAAAATAAAAAATAAAATTTCGAATCCAGGGATGGACAAGTGCAATATTTTATGGTACATGAAAGTTACCAAAATGGTAAAAAATTTGCAATTTTTTGTAAATAAAACTACTTTATACTTCAAGAAGCATTGCACTGATAAAAAAAACAAACAAAAAAAATTTAAATTTCGTTTCCAGGGTTAGAAAAATTAATTTTTTTTTGGTACATGCAATATTTTGTAGTACATGTAATAACCAAAATGGTTGCAAAATTCGACTTTTTCTTAAACAAAACTACTTTATACCTCATGAAGATTTGCATTGATAAAGAAAATTTTAAAAAATTTAAATTTCGCTTCCAGGGTTAGGAAATTGAAATTTTTTTAAACATAAATGTAACCAAAAAGGCAATTGACGTTGTTTTTTTTGCTAATTAGAGCTGTTTTATAATTCAGGAAGAACAAATTTGGTATTAAAATCTTAAAAATCAAAATTTCGACTCCAGGTTTGGACATATGATATATTTTATGGTACGTGAAAGTGACCAAAAAGTTTAAAAATAGTATTTTTTTTTGTCAACTAAAGCTATGTTACGCCTCACTAAGAATTGCATTGGTAAAAAAATAAAAATTCGCTTCCAGAGTTGGAAAATCGAAATACTTTTCGTACATAATAGTACATACATAAATTAAAAATTTTGTGTTTTTAGTGAATTAAAGCTATTTTATATATCAGAAAAAATTAGATTAGTATTAAAAAATTAAGAATTCGGTTCCAGGGTTAGGAAGTTGACATTTTCTGATTCATAAAATCAGCCATTTTATTTGTTATTTTTGATTTTTATGATGAATTATACATACTTTATTTATCAGAAAGAAGTAATCTGGTATTAAAAACCAACAACATTAAAAACCAAAGACGATTCTACGGTTGGACAATTAGAACTTTTTGGGGTACATGAAACGGATTTTTTGTTTTGTTTGTAAATTAAATATATATAATATTTTCGAAAGACGTTCATAGGTATTAGATATAAGAGAAGCCAAAAATTTAGCTTCCTAGCCGAAAAATTTAAACGTTTTCTTAAATATAAAAGTAACCGATAACATTATTTTGATATTTTAATTAAACCTACTTTCTGTTTTGGCAAGAAAGAAAGAAAGAAGAATTACATCTGTGAAGGGTATATAAGATTCGGCACAGCCGAATATAGCGCTTTTACTTGTTTTTAAATAGAAAATGTGTTTTATTACCAAAGAAACAAATTTGTTGTTACTTTAATATTTCAAAAAAGATTTCACAGCTCTGATGCTAGGAACACAACTGCGACGAACGACGAATTTTTGGTCGCGAATATTCGTCAACAAAAATAAAACACATTGGCGTATATGAAAATGCACACAATCGTGGCGTTGGACGAAATTCGTCATACTCAGCGAAAGTTGAAATAGACTTATTTCTAATTGCTTCGTCAGCGAGCGACGAACAAATCGATATGGGGTGCCCAGGTTTCGTATACTCAAACTGGTTTTTTGTCGAAAAACGTATTTCACTACTGTATTGCTGCATCTAGAAGTAAAATTTTCAGTATATACTAAAAATGTATTCACCAATTCACAAAAATTTATCATTCGGACGACTTTTTATTAATTTTGAACGTTTTTTATAATATATTCTTTCTTCCTTTTTCCTACTTTTTCATTTGGTCACCCCATCAGCTGTTAAATGAAAAGAATAATTTATTTACAGAAAAAATTTTCAGAAAATAATTACAAAAAGGAATTTGTTCTGGAAGAAATGGACACCACCAGGTTAATTATTGAATGTCTAAAGAATCTAGCATCAGAGGATTACAAAGATTTTTAACAAAACTTACAATTTTTTGTTCATTATTTTAATTTATTCGTCGTTATTGTGTTTTATACGACGAATTTATAGAGCGAATTTTTACGAACGAATTCGTCGTACTGAACGAAATTCGTCGTTCGTCCCAGTTGTGTTCCTACCATGAAACTGTATTTTTTCCTTTTGTGGATTTCTAATGCCATTGAACTTCTTTCAGAAATATCAAACAGGTTTAATTTAAACAAAACCGAAATATTTGTTTCAGTTGTTTACTTTTTGTACCGAAAAAGTTTAAATTATCCAACCCTGGAATCTCATCTTTATTATTTTGAATTTTTATTACCAATTTTATTTTTACAAAAATATAAAATGCACAAAAACCCAAAATACATAACCTATTTAATGACTTATGTACCAAAACAAAAAAAAATTCAATTAAATTGTCCAACCCTGGAGTCAACTTTTTAATATTTTTGAACTTTCCATACCACTTTTATTCTCCCTGAAGTAGAAAATAGATTTAATTCAAAGAAAAACTTAAAATTAGTAGCCTAATTGTTTATTTTTATATATCGAAAAAATGTTCAATGGTCCAACCCTGAAATTGAATTTTTATTTAATTTTTTTATATCTTTACTACCAATCTAATTCTTCCTGATATATTTTAAATGATATATAAAATAGGTTTAATTCACAACTAAAAAACCAAAATTAGGAATTTAGGTGGTTTCTTTCATGTACCAAAATATATTTTAATTGTCCAACCCTGGAATCGAAAATTTGATTTTTGTAAATTTTAATACCAATTTTATTCTTTTTGAATTATAAAGTAGTTTCAATTAGCAAAAACAAAATCTTCTTCTTGTTCCTTGGTTATTTTCAGGTATCAAAAAATATTTCAATTGTCCAGCCCTGGAATCGAAATTTTTAATTTTCGTAAATTTTCATACCAATTTCATTCAAACTGAATTGTAAAGTAATTTATGTTAGCAAAAATAAAAATTTCTTTGGTTACTTTCTTGTGTCAAAACAAATTCGATTGTCCAACCCTGGAACTTAAATTTTGATTTTTATAAATTTTAATACCAATTTTGTTCTTCCTTAGTAAAAAACACCTCTGTTGCTTCTTTGGTTATTTTCATTTATCAACAAAATTTCAATTATCCAACCCTGGAATCGAATTTTTGAATATATTTTTTTAATAATACTAATTTAATTCTTCCTGACGTATAAAATAGATTTAATGCACAAATAAAAACCCAAAATTAAGAAAAAATTTTCGATTTTCCAATCCTGGAATCGATTATTTAATTTTATTAGTTTTTAATGCCAATTTTATTCTTTTTAAAGTATGAAATAGTTTAATTCAACAAAAACCCCAAAATTAGTAACTTTTATCGTTACTTTAATGAACCAAAAAATAATTCTATTTCCCAACCCTGGCATCGAATTATTCATATGATTGATTTTTAATACCCATGCAATTCTTATTGAGGTACAAAATAGTTTTACTTAACAAAAAATTAAAATTTTTAACCTTTTTGGTCATTTTCATGTACCAAAAAAATTTCAATTGTCCAACCCTGGAACCGAAAATTTGATTTTTGTAAATTTTAATACCAATTTTGTTTTTTTTTTTGAATAATAAAGTAGTTTCAATTAGCAAAAAAAACTCTAATGCTTCTTTGGCCATTTTCATGTACCAAAAGTAATTCAATTGTCCAACCCTGGAACTTAAATTTTGATTTTTGTAAATTTTAATACCAATTTTATTTTTCGTGAATTACAAAGTAATATCAATTTAAAAAAAATCATTTTTGCTTTTTTCGTTATTTTCATGTACCAAAAAAAAAATTTCGATTATCCTACCCTGGAACCGCAATTTTGATTTATCTAAATTTTAATACCAATTTTGTTCTTCCTGAATAATAAAGTAGTTTTAATTAGCAAAAAAAAACACCTGTGTTGCTTCTTTGGCTATTTTCATTTACCAAAAAAAAGTTCGATTGCCCAACCCTGCAATCGAAATTTAGATTTTTTTAAATGTTAGTACCAATTTTATTGTTCCTAAATTATAAAGTAGTTTCTGTTAGCAAAAATAAAAACTTCTGTTGCTTCTTTGGTCACTTTAATGTACAAAAAAAATTTCGATTATCCAACCCTGGAAATGAATTTTTATTTATATACAATATATTTTTTATTTTTTTTGGTATTCAATTCATCCTGAAGTATAAAATATTTATAATCAAGTATAAAATAGTTTCAAAAAAACTAGTATATTACTTGATTACTTTTAAGTAACAAAACATATTTCGATTTTCCAACCCTGGAATTGAATTTTTATTTATTTTTTGTATTTAATAACAATTTAAGTCTTCCTGAAGTGTAAAATAGTTTTAATTCACCAAAAAAAACTAGTAAACTATTTGGGTGCTTTTATTTAACAAAACATATTTCGATTTTCGAACCCTGGAATTCAGTTCTTTTATTTTTTTTTAATTTGTAATACAAATTTAATGCTTCCCAAAGCATAAAATGGGTTTAAAGAAAAAACACAATAATATTTAATATTTTTTTAATTAATTTTTTGAACCAAAAATTACGCTTCCCAGCTCTGGAACTGTATTTTGGATTTTTCTGCAAAACAACAGATTTCAAAATACATAAATTTAATTTGAAAAAATAAAACGGAGAGGAAATATTTTATATAATAGACGTCAACAAGGTACTCATTGTGCTCAACTGCTGCGACGGTACGTCAAGGTCAGTTCAAATAGCCGTCGCATAACGTATGACAATTTCTATGTGCCTCGCCCCTTAACTGACCTTAACGTAACGACGGAGAAGGTGGGCATAATTAATCAAAAACTATTTAAAAACTTGCTGATGTCTGTTAAAGTGTAATTTGCGTTGACGCAGAAATACGGACTGTGACGCGCTCTAAGTAGAAAATTCACCTTATTTTTTAGCAGATCTCGTACTCCTCTTCCCTTATAAACTCCACAGTTTTTTCTAGACTTGCCTTGACCAGCCGCGGAGTATTCAACAACAAGAAATCGAACGGATAGCAAATAAAAAAATAGTCCGAACAATTGCTTGTTGAAATATCAAATCCAACAGTATCTCCTGGCAACACACACGACTCACAACTTTATGTTGGCTTCCTTGTAAGTGGATGTTAAAAATATTTTTCCCGCTGATGATGATGATGATGAGGTGGACGTGAATGACAAGGATGATGTTTGCTGATGAAGATGTAAAAGTTTCAATGTTTACTCTAACGAACATTTAACAGATTGCACTACATTTTGGTATGTGCCTCAAAAATGCGCACTTCTCATGTTACCCGGAATTATCAACGCACACACACACACCCAGGAATGAGAATGTGTGGCCTGCTTGCACTGGGACGTAATTATTGATTTTGACGACTACAATAACAAACTTTACAACGGATGAAATCCATAAGCAGAACTTAAAATTGACGCGCATATCACCAGTAACAACAAGGACGACGATGATGCTGATGGTGACGATGTCCATCCATGATGTTGACAAAGATGATGAGGACAATTGGGATAACGACAATGGTGATGTTGTTGATGACACTGTTTTTGTCACCATAAGCAAAAATAATTGAAATTGATGCGTGTGTGTAGGCAGGCAGGCAGGCATGCTACAAACGGACAGACAGAATTTTTTTGCAGAAGTATGCGTACTGCGTTGTTGCAAGCAATATGGCGAAATGTGTCAATTATGTTGCACGAACAGTTGTTGTTGCTTTGTCAATATTCATCATAAATGATATGCCAACATGTGCATATATTGACGCACACAAACACGTACTTCAGGCAACTGTTAGGCGAACATGTCAATAGCATCAGTTTTCAATACTCGTATACAAAATTGACGCGCATCTCGTGGTGGCCGAAAAGTGTTCAAAAGCAAATACTAAACTCGAGTTAGTTGAATTATTAAGGATGGCCAGCCGCTATGCTGGACTAGACTTGTGTCGAACTCGTTCCAGACTTGTGTCGAACTCTTTCTACACTTGTGTGGCACTCATTCGAACTCGTTGCAGACTTGTGTCGACCTCTTTCTGCACTTGTGTCGAACTCGTTCTGGACTTGAGATGAACTCGCTCTAGACTTGTGTCAAATTCGTTCTAGACTTGTGTCGAACTCGTTCTAGACTTGTGTCGACTCGTTCTGGACTTTTGTCGAACTCGTTCTAGACTTGCGTCGAACTCAATCTAAACTTGTGTCGAACTCGTTCTAGACTTGTGTCGAACTTATTCTAGACTTGTGTCAAGCTCGCACTAGACTTGTATCGAACTTGTTCTAAACCTGTAACGAACTAGTTCTAGACTTGTGTCGACTCGTTCTGAACTTTTGTTAAACTCGTTCTAGACATGCTTCGAACTCATCCTAAATTTGTGTCGAACTCGTTCTGGACTTGTGTCGAAATCATTCTAGGCTTGTGTCGAACTCATTCTAGACTTATGGCATACTCTTTCTAGTCAAACTCGCACTAGACTTGTGTCGAACTCCTTCTGTACTGGTGACGAACTCTTTCTAGCCTTCTGTACTGGCGTCAAACTCTTTCTAGATTTGTGTCGAACTCTTTGTAGACTTGAGTCGAACTCGTTCTAGGTTTGTGTCCAACTCGTTCTAGACTTGTGTCGAACTCTTCTTAGACTTGTGCCGATCTTGTTCCAGACTTGTGTCAAACTCGCTCTAGACTTGTGTCGTACTCGTTCTAAACTTATGACGAACTAGTTCTAGACATGTGTCGAACTCCTTCTGGACCGGTGTTGAACTCTTTCTAGACTTGTGTCGAACTCGTTCATTTGCTCGTTTTTGAAAAGAGCCTATGATCAGACTCATTTAAATTACATCAAGGTTCTTGTCAAAAACAAGCGAATGAACAAGTTCGATACAGGTCTAGTTCGGTTCATGTCAAAAGAAATTGCAAATTTGTATTTCGAAGACTACTTACGCGATTTACAAATTAAATAACTCTCGGGTGTTCTGCGCTCATTAAAGGATGCAGTGATTTCTGCGCAGTTCAACTGGCCACCTTATTTAAAATATTACTTCGCCGTTAAACAACACAACCTTGTGTTTCTTTACAACTGATTAATCTGTTTTTGGGTTCCATCACTTGTTTTCGGCAGTCTCATCATAAAGTAAATATTTGTACGCATTTTCATACTGCGTGCTGTGAATGCTGTGAATTCAAAATTACTTTGACTGACTGAGGGACTGATCGTATGTGAAGAGATATTTGGTGTCATGCAAAATGCATATGAAACGCGATAACAGCCAGTGGTTTGTATCTCCTGCAAACACACAAAAGCACACACAAGCGTTTCTGCATCAAAGATACGAAAGCACGTAACACTAATACGACAATGATAACAATTTACTGGCCGTTGTCAATGGTGTTGTTGTTATTTTTGCTTCTCTTTTTCCGAGATTTCAAAAAGATTCTGATGGCATGTTGTTACAGTTCGCAAAAAAATTAAAATTTTTCTACCCTCCAAAAAAGAATTGGCGGGTATATTCACTTTACCATTCCATGTGTAACACAGCGAAATATCCCTCTAAGACCCCATAAAGTATATATATTCTTGATCAGTGATGAAATCTCATAGTACATCTCCATCTACCTGATTTGCCCAAATTAAGTAATTTGCGACATCATTTTCTCATACATATATTTTTCATACCAGTAAATTATCTCAAATGACCTAATTTTATCTAAATTATTTCGAAAATTATCTGTGCAACCCTGCGCGACTGCTCTTCTTACAAATGCAACCTTGGGGCATCCATTATTGATGAATTCCAAATGAGGGTCGAATCTTAAATACCCTCCAAATATTCAGTGAATAACAACTCTATTTTTATTCTTATTAAAATTTGCATTTTTATGGTATTTGGTTTAAGTAGACAAGAAAAAACAAGTAAAAACGTTATATTCGACCGGGTCGAATCTTAAATACCCTCCAAATATTTAGTAAGTGAATTTGAAATGTTTAACTTGGTGGGACAGAGTTCCTTTATATAATATCGTACGTCAACGCCGACTAAAGGGGGCGGGGTTCAAAAATATACAATATCATGTTTTCCACAGACGAACGTATGGGCATTGCTAGACCGTCTTAGACTTCATCACAATTCTCTTTGGAGGGCATAAAAACTGTATTTTGGCGGGGTCGCTCTGGCAAGGGCTGTGGGGGAAACATTTCACCTTTGTCATAAAACTCTAAAAATAAATGCTTGGAATAATTATATACAAAATTAAAATTTATTTTTTTTGATAGGGTCATTTAGAGGGCAAAGGAGGAGAGAGGGTAGGGCAGAAACAGGTAGACATAAAACTCTAAAAATAAATGCTTGGGATAATTATACACAAAATTAAAAAAAATTTTATTTATTTTTAATAGGGTCATTTAGCGGGCAACGGGGGAGGAGGGGGTAGGGCAGCAACAGGCAGTCATAAAACTCTAAAGATAAATGCTTGTGATGATTATATACAAAATTTAAAAATAAAAAATTTTTTTTTGTAGGGTCATTTAGGGGCAAAGGAAGAGGGGGGGGGTAGGGCAGAAATCGGCAGTCATAAAACTCTAAAGATAAATGCTTGGAATGATTATATACAAAATTTAAAAAAAAAAATTTTTTGGTATGGTCATTTAGGGGGCGAAGGAGAAGGAGGGGTAGGGCAGAGTAGTAACAGGTTTCGTCTCAGCTTCGTCATTAAAGCTTACAAGTGTTATTTTCAAGGAATGTAGGCTTAAGTAAAACAATTTGTTAAATTTTTATGCAATTTTTGCCTATAATAACGCCCACTGAAGATGGGCTAAATCGGGCAAGAGGGAAAAAAGTTCCCCTAAGAAAAACTAAACCAACCCAGAAAAAACAACATAATTTTTAAAGTTTTTTGGTTATTTTGTTAAGCAAATGATATATTTTTATGTCAAATACGGTCCAACGCCTTAAACTTGGAGCCATAAAATAAAATAAAATTATTTTTGGACTCCGCCTACTTTAGTGGGCGTTATTATAGGCAAATATAGCATAAAAATTTAACAAATTGTTTTACTTAAGCCTGCATTCCTTAAAAATAACATTTTTAATTTTTAATGACGAAGCTGAGACGAAACCTGGTACTACTTTGCCCTACCCCCTCCTTCCCCTTCGTCCCCTAAATGACCCTACCAAAAAAAAAACATAAAAAAATTTTTAATTTGTATACAATTATCCCAAGCATTTACATATTTTTAGAGTTTTATGACTGCCGATTTCTGCCCTACACCCTCCTCCCCTTTTGCCCCCTAAATGACCCTATCAAAAAAATGAAATTTTAATTTTGTATATAATCATCCCAATAATTTATTTTTAGAATTTTATGACTTCATGTTTCTGCCCTACCCCCTCCTCCCCCTGTTCCCGCTAAATGACCCTATAAAAAATAAATAAATATTAAATTTGAATTAAGATTCTATAGGCTAATTGTTCGAAATTTTAATTTAAATCTCAGAAAGACATGAAAAATATTCCAAGGCACAAAGGCAAGTCAACATCAGTTTTATTCAACTTACACAGCAGAGCAGAACAGCTGTTTTCGAAAGACGCAACCCTTTCATCATCAGTGCTCATGTGTATTGTGTTTGTCACCACTTATTAGGTGGCTTAGTTGAATGTGATAACAGTTCCTATTTACACAAATTTTATTGTGAAAAAGAATACGGGAACTGTATCAACCTGATGTTAACATGTTATTGTTATAATACCCGTGTTACCGTTTGATTATTTTTCTTCATGTCCCATTTTTCTGAATTTTTTGTTCCATCATACCTAAGTCAAACTTTTTTGGTTTGAATTTAATACTTAAGTACATGTGAACGTTTTTCCAATTTTTATTATTGGGTAGCTCAAGCCATAGCTTAAATTTGTATGTAGTAATAATTTTAACGAACATTTTATATTGCTATATTAAATTTGAATTAAGATTCTATAGGCTAATTGTTCGAAATTTTAATTTAAATCTCAGAAAGACATGAAAAATATTCCAAGGCACAAAGGCAAGTCAACATCAGTTTTATTCAACTTACACAGCAGAGCAGAACAGCTGTTTTCGAAAGACGCAACCCTTTCATCATCAGTGCTCATGTGTATTGTGTTTGTCACCACTTATTAGGTGGCTTAGTTGAATGTGATAACAGTTCCTATTTACACAAATTTTATTGTGAAAAAGAATACGGGAACTGTATCAACCTGATGTTAACATGTTATTGTTATAATACCCGTGTTACCGTTTGATTATTTTTCTTCATGTCCCATTTTTCTGAATTTTTTGTTCCATCATACCTAAGTCAAACTTTTTTGGTTTGAATTTAATACTTAAGTACATGTGAACGTTTTTCCAATTTTTATTATTGGGTAGCTCAAGCCATAGCTTAAATTTGTATGTAGTAATAATTTTAACGAACATTTTATATTGCTATATTAAATTTGAATTAAGATTCTATAGGCTAATTGTTCGAAATTTTAATTTAAATCTCAGAAAGACATGAAAAATATTCCAAGGCACAAAGGCAAGTCAACATCAGTTTTATTCAACTTACACAGCAGAGCAGAACAGCTGTTTTCGAAAGACGCAACCCTTTCATCATCAGTGCTCATGTGTATTGTGTTTGTCACCACTTATTAGGTGGCTTAGTTGAATGTGATAACAGTTCCTATTTACACAAATTTTATTGTGAAAAAGAATACGGGAACTGTATCAAAATTCAGAAAAATGGGACATGAAGAAAAATAATCAAACGGTAACACGGGTATTATAACAATAACATGTTAACATCAGGTTGATACAGTTCCCGTATTCTTTTTCACAATAAAATTTGTGTAAATAGGAACTGTTATCACATTCAACTAAGCCACCTAATAAGTGGTGACAAACACAATACACATGAGCACTGATGATGAAAGGGTTGCGTCTTTCGAAAACAGCTGTTCTGCTCTGCTGTGTAAGTTGAATAAAACTGATGTTGACTTGCCTTTGTGCCTTGGAATATTTTTCATGTCTTTCTGAGATTTAAATTAAAATTTCGAACAATTAGCCTATAGAATCTTAATTCAAATTTAATATAGCAATATAAAATGTTCGTTAAAATTATTACTACATACAAATTTAAGCTATGGCTTGAGCTACCCAATAATAAAAATTGGAAAAACGTTCACATGTACTTAAGTATTAAATTCAAACCAAAAAAGTTTGACTTAGGTATGATGGAACAAAAAATTCAGAAAAATGGGACATGAAGAAAAATAATCAAACGGTAACACGGGTATTATAACAATAACATGTTAACATCAGGTTGATACAGTTCCCGTATTCTTTTTCACAATAAAATTTGTGTAAATAGGAACTGTTATCACATTCAACTAAGCCACCTAATAAGTGGTGACAAACACAATACACATGAGCACTGATGATGAAAGGGTTGCGTCTTTCGAAAACAGCTGTTCTGCTCTGCTGTGTAAGTTGAATAAAACTGATGTTGACTTGCCTTTGTGCCTTGGAATATTTTTCATGTCTTTCTGAGATTTAAATTAAAATTTCGAACAATTAGCCTATAGAATCTTAACTCAAATTTAATATAGCAATATAAAATGTTCGTTAAAATTATTACTACAAATAAATAAATATATTTTTTAATTTTGTATATAATCATCCCAAGCATTTATTTTTAGAGTTTTATGTCTACCTGTTTCTGTCCTACCGCCATCCCCTCTTTGCCCCGTAAATGACCTTATAAAAAAATTTAAAAAAATTTATCAAAAATATATCATTTGCTTAACAAAATTTCAAAAAAACTTTAAAAATTGTGTTGTTTTTAGAGATTGGTTTAGTTCTTCTTAGGGGAACTTTTTCCCCTCTGGCCCGATTCAGCCCTTCAGTGTGTATCTATACCAAATATCAAGGGTCTGGCTCTTTTCGCTTAGACTGAATCGTGGTTTCCACAGACGGACGGACGGACGTGGCTAGATCGTCTTAGATTTCATCACTGATCAAGAATACTCGTATATATACTTTATGGGGTCTTAGAGGGATATTCCGCTGCGTTGCACACGGAATGACTAAGTGAATATACTCTTCAATTCTTTTTTGGAGGGTATAGAAAAAGAACAATAAATTTTGTTCAGACACCTAATCGGTTAATCGCCCTATAGTAGCCTCCTTAATCGTTAATCGAAAACATTCAATTTTAAACTAATCGATTAACCGGTCAACGTAACTCTTAATTTATCACAAAAGCAATTTTTGTATATAACAAATCCATTCATTATCAGGCCTAAATGTTCCATAAATTTTTGATCGACTTTATATGCGATTTCGCCAAATTCTGCCTGGGGTTTTCCCCTCAAAATTTCTTGCGGTTTTGACTTTTTCTTAGACTTCGTATTATTCTCTTTTAAATTATTCACTTAATACAATAAATTTGATTTAATCCACATGGAAAAAAAATTGGTTTTAATTTCAACCTTTTTGTACGTGTTTTAAATAATTTATTTAAAATATTTATTTGTTTGTTTTTAAACCTTATAAAAGTTAATGGCAGTTTTTGTTTGTCACTGAGTTATTTTTTTTTTTTTTTTTGTTAATGGCCTCAATTTTCCTGTTGTTTCATTGTAAACGATGGCTACAAGCAGAACAGGCCCATCAAAGCCAACGCGTTGGTTACAATAGAATTTTATACAAAAAAAAAACATATTTTTTAATACTGAATACTTTCTTTTTTATCGTTTTCTTGATTAATAAAACTATTTCAGTTTCTGGCTAAATTTTATTTCACTGTTACGAGTGTTGCGTAGAAAGTAAAAGGGAAATTGATTGCCAAACCCACAAAAAAATAAAAATTTAAATATCTGTATTGAGAACATATATTCATTCCGCTTGCTGTAGCGAGATGAGGGAGGATCAAGTGTAAATTAACACAAATATGCGAAATTATTATGCAGAGATTTGTGATTTAATAAATAGAAATCTCTAGTTCAGAAAAAAATTACATTAAAATAAATAAATATAGCAGCATTCCAAGGCTTGATTCGTTTAAATAAGATTGAGATATATACGAGGTCTGTTCAACACATAAGGTGAACTTTCAAATTTGGACTTTTTTTCTCATCGCGAATAAATGTTCACGATGGGTCATAAAATTTAAGAGTGTTCTGCATGTTCGAGGATTTTCAGCAAATATTGTGTAAAAAATGGTATTAAGTGTTGCCATATTAGTTTTTTTAAATTATGAAAAAAAAATTTTCCAAAACATTTTTTTTTATAAAATATATGAACAACAGCATGATTTTATTTGTATCATAATTAAGGTGACCATTTGTTCTTTGTTGAGAGGTCAGTCCATTTTTACCATCCCTGCAACTTCCCGCTAATTTTCACTGCTCAAAATGGTACTACATATTTTAATTTCAGAAATGGAACAATCAGTGTGTGATGTAGATTCTTATAAAGAATCGAGAACACTAATTGAAGACATACAGAATTTCTACAAAAAAAAACTTTTGAAAAAAATGTCTGTTTTTTTGATACTTCCGCAAATATAAGTTTGAAGGAACCCTTTGAAACGCGACTCGGGTTCGGATCAGCCGTTCAAAAGTTATAAGCGGCTCACATACGGGAAAAACTAAGATTTAGTAAGAAAACTTAAAATGTTTAACTAAAATTAATGACAATATAAAAATTCCTTTTGGTTTTTATTTATTTTTAATTTTATTTCTATAGAATTATATTTGAAATAAAACTTTTTAAGTTTCTAAAAACGCATTTTTTTGTACTTTATGGAAAATAAAACAATTTTAATTTGTAATTACATACATATTTTGCTATAAACAATTTTCCGAGAAATCGAGACTATCGATAGTATCGATAGCAACGCAAAAAACTATCGAAACTATCGAATGGCGCGACTATCGATAGTTTTGCAACTCTATTTCATACTCTTCTGCTCGTTCAATATATTTATTTGGTCGTTTCTTTTTGAAAATGATTGTTCTTTCGAGAGAGAGAGAGAAACAGGGTCTCTATTCTCGAATCTTCCAAAATGGTCTCTTACGACTCGCGCTTTAAATTACTTATTTTTACAATTAATTGCGATAAAATAAAGGATATATCGATGGCTTAATATAAAAAGGCCTAACTTGATTTTTGTTACTTTACAGTAGAATGGAAAAACTTAGTAAAATACGTAAAATTTCTGACACAAAATATGTTTTGATGCAATTTTTAATAAAAAAGATGCAAAACCTTTTTTAAAAAAGCCATCAACACTTTTTTTGTATCATAAATTTTATGGATTTTATTAAGTTTTTTTTTTCTTCTGTAAAGTAACAAAAAATGGAGTTAGTCATTTTTTATATTAAGCCATCGATATGTAATTGATTTCCAAATACCAAAGAAGTTTTCAATCAATGTCTCGTTGCCTCAGTTTTAAACTAAGAAAAAATTTATTATCTTAAATTATATGACTTTTTGAATAAAACTTAATTAACTGATTTCTAGATTTTTAATATATTTTTGTTGTATTCTAGTGAATTTGTTTAGACAAGTTTTTGAATTTCTATTTTTAATAAATATGAAAAAAAATGGTACCGTAATGGTATGAAAAGTACATTTTTCTTAGTTAATTAGTACAAACTCAAAGTAGCCATTTTCCATCCCTGGTGTGGAATATGAATCAAAGAGAGAGAGAGAGAGAAGTTTCATTTTCTACCACATAAGTTTTGAATTTGAAATAACTTGGGAAAAACTGCAAATTATTCTCGATATTAAATGGTTTTAAATTGCCTTTAAAGTTGGGCGGGCCACTCCCATTTGACATTATATACAACAAATATCAATATCTCCTACTGAATGAGAATTATTCACTTTGGCCTGCTAAAAGTTCGCAAATCACACTGTGCCGTGTTGACATATCGAACAACGTATGGGTTTCTAAAATTATTTTGTTAAAAATAGATTCATGGCCAGCAAACAAAATGTAATTTTACACAAATAATATTTTACAAATATTTTTTATTTTTAATATACGATGACACTTTGTATTCATTTAATTGCTATTGAACTTTTTTGGTTTAGTTTTTTGTTCGTTTCATATTTCGCTCCACACGTATTTTCACCGTCATCGTGTAACTGTCGAATAGCTAAATAAAGTCAACGGTCACGTTTCAAATTTCAAGCAATTTTCAAATTGTGATGCATGATATCAAAATATATCATTCATGCACTGGCTTTTGCTACAAACAAACTCACTCTCTCTCCCTCTCCCTTTCTCTCTCTCTCTCTTTCTCTAAACTCGCATATAATATTATTGTGCTTCCTTTTGCATTCTGCTCTTTGCCCTGGCTGGCATCATGTCGAAGCTAATTGAACCATCAAATCAACGACAGACGAATGGATGGACAGATTTATGGAGAACAACAACAAGAACAACGAAAAGTCTTTGTTTGAATGTCATGATTCATGACATTCATTCAAACTATTTATGTATATGATGTTGAATGTTATCGGAAATATTTATAAACACACAAACCCATATGAACAGTACTAACGGGTGCTCCATTTTGTCGATTGTAAATGTACACTGAAATAAAACGCACATAAAGCTGAGATTTTGCTGAAACTTTTACTTAAATGCTTAAGACTGGCCATTATGTACGAAATACAGTGTCATTTCAGTGTCAGCCTCTGGATCAGTTGAAATAGTCGATCCTTTGGGGATGGTTATCGACCACTTTTTCACAAATTTCGGGCGGTAGCAAATGGTGGGGTCTAAATAACCCAACGCTAGGGAATTAAACGGTAAATATTCGTAAGATGCAAACCCTTGACAAAAGAAATTACACTTTAAATAACAGATGTTTAACAGCTGACAGCCTTGCCACACCGCAGGTATTGAAACCACTAAATAGATAAATCGTTTTATATTAATTAAGCGTTTTTAAAACCACTAAATGGTTAACCCGTTATAAAAGATTGTACTCATACGTGCATAAATTTTTTTACAACACATTTTTATCAGATTTTTTTTTTTGTAATTTTTGTATGAAATCATAATATGATATCAACGCGAATGGCAATAGCTGGCAACAATAGTGTAATTAGTCCAATGATATCCGATGGCGAAAGAAAATGGAAAACAACGGGTCGGTCATTGCCACAAACGGTAATCAAATGAATTTCGTTCGATTACAATGTGTGTAATACAAATATAATTTGCGACTGATAGAAACACATATTTTAAGCATCGGAGCATAATTATCGAATATAAAGTAAATTAGAAAAAATTATCGCACATACTTCTAATTGATTAGCTACTGCACAGTGGTGAGATGCTAAGTGAACAAATGATACAGCACAAAATACATATATGTATGTGACCTACTGCGAGTAAAAGGAGCAAGTGTGTGAAATTTTTATCAGAAATCTAACTCATTTCATTTTATTCTACACCCTTTTAGTTACCAGAATCCACTCTTTAAGTCCAAACCCGTTTTTTTTTGACATACAAGGTGCCTTTTCACGGAGAAGGTCACATATATAAAATAAGTTTTAATACCCTTCACATAAAAATGAAAGGGCAGATATAGGTTTATCATTCCATGTATATATAATTTCCTCAATATTAATATGGGAGCCCATTTACTGGATCCTTATGGCGAATGAGATGGAGTTCGTTTGTTCGTCAGCCTGTACGGTTCACCCAAGTCCCCAGAAGAGCTAGAGACTTTATTCTTGGACTGATGGATTGAAAATGAGCTTAAATAGAGTGGCATTGGAATTCGGAAAAATCCAAAATGCCGCCCCAGACCTGGAAAACATATTTGTGGAGACAAAATTAACTAGCAAATATTAATTATTGGTTTTGTTTTGTTGTTAATTAAACTTATTTGATACTTTGGGAAAAATTGAATTTATATTACAAACTAGAAAAAAAAATCTATTTTGATACCAGGGATGGGAAACTGAATTTTTTTTTTGTCACACAAAATCTCTTTTTTTTTTTTTTTTGCTTATTACAAATATTTTATAATTTATGAACAACAAAATTGGTATTAAAAATTAAAATAAATCAAAATGTCCGAGGGATATTTCGATGCGTTACAAACGGAATGACAAAGTGAATATACCCTGCAAATTCTTTTTTGGAGGGTATAAAAAAAGTGTATATTTTACATGCTGATATAAAGACATTCATAACACATACACACTCTTTTATATAGTCAGATGTTGGTAAATATTTTGTAAATTTAATTTTGTGACCTGATTTAATATCTACCTACTCGTACACATGTAAGTTAGCCAAGTTTATGAGCTCACATCTGTTTATTCTTTGCTCTTCCCTTTGCATGAAATTCGCATCCATCTCTGCTCTCAACTCTGTCAAAGTGAGATAAACTTGTTTTGTTTACTGTTTGTGTTGTTGCTTAACAAAAGTGCACAACAACAACAACAACGTGGCCAAATTGAGCAAATTACAAAGCAACACCACAAACGTTACTTTTATGCAATAGGAATGGCATTGAGAATTTAAAAATTTTACCAGAAACTTTCAAAAACTGCTCACTCTGGATCATAAAACTATTTTGTTTTAGTTCGAATTATTTATATTTGGTACGATCGCCGCCTGGTGGATAAAATTCGACTACAGTTGGAATAAAAGAAATAATTTGATCTTTAATTGTTTAACTAAACAAAAATACCCTCCAATTTCAAAAAGGAATTGTAGGGTATATTCACTTTGTCATTCCGTGTGTAAAGCAGCGAAATATCCCTCTAAGGCCCCATAAAAGAATATATATATATATATATATATATATATATATATATATATATATATATATGTATATATATATATATATATATATATATATATATAATAAAATTAAATTTCATTTAAAAAAAAAACAAGTAAAAACGTTATATTCGACCGGGTCGAATCTTAAATACCCTCCAAATATTTAGTAAGTGAATTTAAAATGTTTAACTTGGTGGGACAGAGTTCCTTTATATAATATCGTACGTCAACGCCCACTAAAGGGGGCGGGGTTCAAAAAATATACAATATCATGTTTTCCACAGACGAACATATGGGCATTGCTAGACCGTCTTAGACTTCATCACTGATCAAGAATATATTTACTTTATGGGGTCCAATTCTCTTTGGAGGGTATAAAAACTGTATTTTGGCGGGGTCGCTCTGGCAAGGGCTGTGGGGGAAACATTTCACCTTTGTCATAAAACTCTAAAAATAAATGCTTGGGATAATTATATACAAAATTAAAATTTCTTTTTTTTGATAGGGTCATTTAGAGGGCAAAGGGGGAGAGGGGGTAGGGCAGAAACAGGTAGACATAAAACTTTAAAAATAAATGCTTGGGATGATTATACACAAAATTAAAAAAAAGTTTTATTTATTTTTAATAGGGTCATTTAGCGGGCAAAGGGGGAGGAGGGGGTAGGGCAGAAATCGGCAGTCATAAAACTCTAAAGATAAATGCTTGGGATGATTATATACAAAATTTAAAAAGTTTTTTTTTTTTGGTAGGGTCATTTAGGGGGCGAAGGGGAAGGAGGGGGTAGGGCAGAGAAGTACCAGGTTTCGTCTCGGCTTCGTCATTAAAGCTTAAAAATGTTATTTTTAAGGAATGTAGGCTTAAGTAAAACAATTTGTTAAATTTTTATGCTATTTTTGCCTATAATAACGCCCACTAAAGTGGGCGGGGTCAAAAAATATTTTTATTTCATTTAATGGCTCCAAGTTTAAGGCGTTGGACCGTATTTGACATAAAAATATATCATTTGCTTAACAAAATAACCAAAAAACTTTAAAAATTATGTTGTTTTTTCTGGGTTGGTTTAGTTCTTCTTAGGGGAACTTTTTTCCCTCTTGCCCGATTTAGCCCATCTTCGAACTTAACCTGCTCTAAGTTTCAAAATATATTTATGCCAAATTTCAAGAGTCTAGCTCCTTTCGTTTGGACTGAATCGTGATTTCCACAGACGGACGGACGGACATGCTCAGTTCGTCTTAGATTTCATCACTGATCAAGAATATATATACTTCATGGGGTCTGAGATGGATATTTCGATGCGTTACAAACGGAATGACAAAGTGAATATACCCTCCAAATTTTTTTTTGGAGGGTATAAAAATATATACAACGAAAAAAGCTAGAGTCTTGAAATTTGATATAAATATACCTTGAAGAATAGCACAGGTCAAGATCGCAAACGGGCTGAATCGGGCCAGAGGGAAAAAAGTTGCCCTAAGAACAACTAAACCAACCTCTAAGAAACAACATAATTCTTAAATTTTTTTTTGTAATTTTTTTAAGCAAATGATACATTTTTATGTCAAAGAGGTCTCTCTCCACTGTGCAGTACCTAAGCAATTACGTGATATAATTTTTTTCGAATTTACTTCATATCCGATAATTATGCTCCGATGCTTAAAATATGTGTTTCTATCTATATTTGTATTACACACATTGTTATTGAACGAAATTCATTTGATTACCGTTTGTGGCAATGACCGACCGATGTTTTCCATTTTCTTTCGCCATCGGATATCATTGGAATAATTACACTATTGTTGCCAGCTATTGCCATTCGCGTTGATATCATATTATGATTTCATACAAAAATTACAAAAAAATAAATAAATAAAAAATCTGATAAAAATGTGTTTTAAAAAATTTATACTCGTATTAGTACAATTCTTAGTAGCAGGTTAACCATTTAGTGGTTTTAAAAACTATTAATTAATTAAAAAGGATTTATCCATAGCGGTTTCAAAACCAACAATGTGGCAAGTCCGTCAGCTGTTAAACATCTGTTATTTGAGGAATGATTTGTATTGTGGAAGATTTGCACCTTACGAATATTGACCGTTTAATTTTCTGAGCGTTGGAGTATTTAATTTTTTTTAATTCTTTCAACACATACACATAGAGAAAAAAGTGATTTCTTTTTGAAAAAAAAAATTGAATTTTTTAGGATTTTGTTTTTTTTTAAAATGGTACTTACAAATTTCAGGAGATATTGAATTTTCAGAATGCAGAATTACCTGAAAAGAAACCAAATTTATTATAAATTTTTATATATTTTAAATAAGAAAAATTAAAATCTATATTTCACTTGAAAGTTATTTTAATTTATTAGTCATAATTTTTAAAGAAGCACCTAGTTTTTCAAAGCACATTCATAAATTGTTCTCTTAAATGAAATGTTGCATTTTTCACAGGGTAAAAATGGCGTAAATATATTTTGGGCACGTGGCAACTCCGAAATTTGGCAACTGTCACACATGTTTATTTTTATAATTAAAAACGGTACTCTTTATGAAAGAATACTGCGTTATAATTGTGAACACTGATTGCAAAAATTTGGTAAGTTATGCTAAACCCATGTCGGTTATGGGCAGTAAGACTCGTCTGAGTTAATGTACCGGTCTCTCCTTGTCTCTTTCTACTGATACCGAAAACCGTAAACATGATAATAAAAACCTTAAAAAACTAAATTTTTTGTAATGAATACCTTCAATCTTCACGTTGTTGTCTTTAAAGCAAAAAAAAAAAAATTAACGTAAAATCGCCATGACTGACACCTTCAATTATATATAGTCTACCAACAAAGTAATGTATTCTTCAATGAAATATTACAAAAAAATTCTAATAAAATATGAATGTTTTACTGTTTTGAAGCGAAAAGTTTTTTTCTTAATTTCATCTGGTAACCCTGGATATAAGCAAACGGCAGCTGATTTGCAGGTCAGTGCCAATACTGTCTATTTATACTCTTATATAGTGTAAAGTGCAATGCCTTCAGTCAGTATCTAGGGTACATTTTTTAAATAAAATTTAGCATATATTTTTCAGAAACGAACATAGAATCGAATTTTTTAATATAAAATTTCGCATTTTTTAATAAATTTTCACTTCTTTTTAAATACAATTTTTAATTTTTTTTTTAAATTTCACAATGTTTTTAAATAACACTTTTTTTTAAATACAATTCGTCATATGTTATAATAAAAATTTTCATATTTTAAAATAAAACTTCGCATATTTTTATATACAATTCCGGAAATCTTGTTTAATAAAATTTCGCATTTTTTTATATAAAGTTTCGCATTTTTTTAAATAAAATTTCGCACTTATTAAGTAAAATTCCGCATTTTTCTTTATATAAAATTTTGCACTTTTTTAAACAATATTTCGCATTTTTTTAATAAAATATCGCATTTTCTTTAATAAAATTTCGCACTTTTTTAAATACAATTCTGCATATATTTTAAATGAAATTTCGTTTTTTAAATAGAACTCCGCGTATATTTTAAATAATATTGCGCATTTTTTATATAAAATTTCGAATTTTTTTCCAGTAAAACTTCGCATTTTTTTAATAATATTTTGCATATTTTTTAATTAAATTTCGCACTTTTTTTAAATACAATTCTGCATATATTTTAAATGAAATTTCGTTTTTTAAATAGAACTCCGCGTATATTTTAAATAATATTGCGCATTTTTTTAAATAAAATTTCGCATTTTTTTTAATAAAATTCTGCATATTTTAAAATTAAATTTCGCACTTCTTTAAATACAATTCTGCATATATTTTAAATGAAATCTCGTTTTTTAAATAGAACTCCGCGTATATTTTAAATAATATTGCGCATTTTTTTATATAAAATTTCGCATTTTTTTCCAGTAAAACTTCGCATTTTTTTAATAATATTTTGCATATTTTTTAATTAAATTTCGCACTTTTTTTTAAATACAATTCTGCATATATTTTAAATGGAATTTCGTTTCTTAAATAGAACTCCGCGTATATTTTAAATAATATTGCGCATTCTTGTCAAATAAAACCGCATTTTTTTAAATAAAATTTCACATATTTTTTAATTAAATTTCGCATTTTTGATGTAAAATTTCGCATTTTTTTAATATAAAATGTCGCATTTTTTAAAATAAAATTTCGCGTTATTTTAAATAAATTTCGCGTATATTTTTAAATAAAATTTCTCATGTTTTCAAATAAAATTTCATATTTTTTATATAAAATTCCGTACAATTTTTAAATAACATTTCGCATTTTATTTTAAATAAAATTTCACAATTTTTTTTAATACAATTTCGCATTTTTTTTTTTATTTTAGACAAGATATAAGGTAACCTCTTATTTCAGAAAATAATGCAATAAAAACTATTCCAAATCAAATGGAATACAGTGGAAATCCAAAATGATTGCGACCAAATTACCCTAAGATGAATACCTCTTATGCAAAAGCTGGAAAATTCGTAATGAATCTCCATATTGTTAAGCACTTAATTTATTTTGTTTTTCTTAAAATACCCCAGTATAAAACAGTTTCTAATTGGCGTCTTTGTTAGACAAATTTTGTAAACGCCAGCTGCAGTAATTTGTTAAAATAAACTCAACGAAGATTCTGTATGCAACTGACCTCTGGCCGCCTAAAACCCGTTTAAACTGATCGTGTCCACTGCACTTTCTGTTTCATTCCATTCATAATTTATTCAATAAAACTTTTCTTTTCTCAAAAACATTTCATGGCATTTTATGTTAATTGATCTCCCATTTTAAAGGTATTTTTTTTTATTGAAGTATTTTCTTTTATCAATAAAATACCGGTCCTACCTCAAAAGTAAAATGGTGAGAGAAACGAACGATTATGTGGATTTTATAATCTGTTATATTTTCTTCTTTTATTCATTCTCATCTTGCATTTGCTTCTGCTTTATTTCACGTCATTAGTAACTCTGAGATTATGGAAGAAATTATGCATGAATTTCATTACTCGCATGGAACATCTAGTAATTGAATGATTTTCAGTGTAATTTTTATAAAATCGGTCATACAAAATGTGGTGGTGAAAAAATTGCGAGGGTTGGCAATAATTCTATATGAATTTTGAAAATTATTTTATTTCGGAACAAATTTTTCTTTAATCGTTTTCTCAGGAATCACTTTACGAAATCAATTCCGTTTACGAACGGAAGTGAACTCTGTGTCCGGGCTCGATAATTAGTGTTTTGAAATAATTATTTCGCACTAAAATATAGCATTTTTATTACGCAAAGAGAATTTCAGAAATTGAACATTGTTCAATGTTAAAATAACTCTGTGAAATGTTAAATTTAAAATGATCAATTTTATTTCAATATCGTCTAACGATCGACAGAAATGATTAAGCGACAGGAAATAAATTTTACAGGAGAAGAATTTTTGCATGTTCCTTGGCTTAAATCGAAATAGAGTCCTAGTATTGGCTACGTAGTGGCCTTTAAACTGAAATGTTAGTAGTTTTAATTATTCAAATTATTTTATAAGGGGTAATTATTGGCCTTAGCAAGCTGTTCTTAACTACTTCATTAATATCCTTGCAGTTTTTATACCCTACAAAAAATTATATGGAGGGTATATTCACTTTGTCATTCCGTTTGTAACGCAGCGCAATATCCCTTTAAGACCCCATAAAGTATATATATTCTTGATCAGTGATGAAATCTAAGGCGATCTGAGCATGTCCATCCGTCCGTCTGTGTAAAACACGATTCAGTCCACACGAAAAGAGCCACCAGACCTTTGAAATTCGGTAAAAATATATCTTGAAAGAAAACACAGGTCAAGTTCGTAAATGGGCTGAATCCGGCCAGAGGGAAAAAAGTTCCCCTAAGAAGAACTAAACCAATTTCTAAAAAACAACATATTTTTAAAGTTTTTTTTCGTAATTTTGTTAGGCAAATGATATATTTTTATGTCAAAGGAGATCCAATGCGTTAAACTTGGAGCTATAAAATATAAAAAATGGACCCCGCCTCCTTCAGTGGGCGTTATTACATACAAAAATAGTGTCAAAATTTAACAAATTGTTTTATTTAAGCCTACATTCCTCAAAAATAACATTTTTAAGCTTAAATGGCGAAGCTGAGACGTAACCTGATACTACTCTGCCCTACCCCCTCCTCCCCTTTTGACCCTATCAAAAAAAAATTGCTTTTAAATTGTGTATTTTATTATCCCAAACATTTATTTTTAGAGTTTTATGACAAAGGTGAAATGTCTCCCCCACGGCCCTTGCCAGGGAGACCCCGGCAAAATACAGTATTAATGCCCTCCAAAAATAATTGGACCCCATAAAGTATATATAATCTTGATCAGTAGTGAAGTCTAAGACGATCTAGAAATTCCCATACGTCCGTCTGTGGAAAACACGATATAGTCTATTTTTGGACCCCGCCCCCTTTTGTGGGCGCAGACGTACGATATTATATGCAAAAACAGTGTAAATATTGAACAATTTGTATTCCTTAAGCTTATAAGATGCTGAGATGTTCTCTGATCTTGCAGAGGTGAAAAAAACGTCTCTCCCACGACCTTTCCGGGAATGACTCTGTCAAAATAGAGATTTAAAATTGGGTACAGAGATGTCTTAAGGGAACTCTGTCCCATTTTAAATTTACTTACTAAATATATGGAGGGTGTTTAAGATTCGACCCGGTCGAATATAACGCTTTTACTTGTTGATACTAGTTTTGCTCTACCTGAAAATGAGAACTTTAACTTAAACGACACTTTCCAGTTACTTGTCTTCTGGTCACGACTTTTATATTTTGACAGATGATCAAAATTATCGCAAATAAGCCATTTTTCGTCAAGGAACTATTTTCGAAGAGCATGTCATTTATTTAATTTTAAATAAATTTCTTCTTTTAGTAAATTAATTCCCCTTTGAATTGCTGTTTGAAATCATTAAAACATTAAAATACATTTTTCACATACAAATTGGCTGTTGCTTACGCAATCCATCCAGCGATTTTGCAGTATAAAAATATAACAATAAATAAATTTAATAACAATCAGTACGAGTCGTATCGCGCCTCAGTAAATGAATTTCGTAGAAAAAGAAATCCAATTACAACAACATGAAAACGTAAAGAAAGTGAAAGTGTTCAAAGCGAATTAAAGTCCACAAATAATAGGAATTGTTGTGACGTTTGTTTATTTATGTTTCTTATATTTTTTATTATTATTTTTATACCCTTCACAAAAAAGTGAAAGGGTATATATAGGTTTGTCATTCCGTGTGTAATTTCTTCGATATGCACATGCGACCCCATAAAGTATATATATTCTGGATCCTTATGAATAGCGATGACGATTGAGCGATGTCCGTCTGTCCGTCTGTCCGTCCGTCTGTACGTGAAATTGGGGGGTTTTCCCAAGCCCCCAGAAGAGATAGAGACTTCATTCTTGGACCGTTGGATTGGAAATGAACTTAAATAGAGTGGTGTTAAAATTCAGATAGATCCGAACTATGGTTCCAGAGCTGGGAAGCTTGCACCTATTTCTCGACGCTAAATTTATACCAAAAAAATAATTTATTTTTTTTAATGTTTGCAAACTAAACCTATTTCGTGCTTTGGGAAGTCTCAATGGTGTATTAAAAACTAAAAATATAAAAAAAAATGTTCAGGGATGGGAAATTAAAATTTTTTTTTCGGCCCATTCCGTATTTTGTAGTACATGTAGTAACTAAAATTGTTAAAAATGTTAAGTTTTTCTTTAACAAAACCTCTTTATACGTCATGAAGATTTGCATTGGCAAAAAGAAAAGAAAATTTTAGATTCAAATTTTGCTTCCAGGGGTGGGAAATTGAATTTTTTTTATACATGCAAGTAATCAAACAGGCAATCGATGTTGTTGTTTTTTGTTTTTTGGCAACTAAAACAGTCGTATAATTTAGGAAGAACAAAATTGGTATCAAAAATTCAAAAATAAAAAATAAAATTTCGAATCCAGGGATGGACAAGTGCAATATTTTATGGTACATGAAAGTTACCAAAATGGTAAAAAATTTGCAATTTTTTGTAAATAAAACTACTTTATACTTCAAGAAGCATTGCACTGATAAAAAAAACCAACAAAAAAAATTTAAATTTCGTTTCCAGGGTTAGAAAAATTAAATTTTTTTTGGTACATGCAATATTTTGTAGTACATGTAATAACCAAAATAGTTGCAAAATTCGACTTTTTCTTAAACAAAACTACTTTATACCTCATGAAGATTTGCATTGATAAAGAAAATTTTAAAAAATTTAAATTTCGCTTCCAGGGTTAGGAAATTGAAATTTTTTTAAACATAAATGTAACCAAAAAGGCAATTGACGTTGTTTTTTTGCTAATTAGAGCTGTTTTATAATTCAGGAAGAACAAATTTGGTATTAAAATCTTAAAAATCAAAATTTCGACTCCAGGTTTGGACATATGATATATTTTATGGTACGTGAAAGTGACCAAAAAGTTTAAAAATAGTATTTTTTTTGTCAACTAAAGCTATGTTACGCCTCACTAAGAATTGCATTGGTAAAAAAATAAAAATTCGCTTCCAGAGTTGGAAAATCGAAATACTTTTCGTACATAATAGTACATACATAAATTAAAAATTTTGTGTTTTTGGTGAATTAAAGCTATTTTATATATCAGAAAAAATTAGATTAGTATTAAAAAATTAAGAATTCGGTTAGGAAGTTGACATTTTCTGATTCATAAAATCAGCCATTTTATTTGTTATTTTTGATTTTTATGATGAATTATACATACTTTATTTATCAGAAAGAAGTAATCTGGTATTAAAAACCAACAACATTAAAAACCAAAGACGATTCTACGGTTGGACAATTAGAACTTTTTGGGGTACATGAAACGGATTTTTTGTTTTGTTTGTAAATTAAATATATATAATATTTTCGAAAGACGTTCATAGGTATTAGATATAAGAGAAGCCAAAAATTTAGCTTCCTAGCCGAAAAATTTAAACGTTTTCTTAAATATAAAAGTAACCGATAACATTATTTTGATATTTTAATTAAACCTACTTTCTGTTTTGGCAAGAAAGAAAGAAAGAAGAATTACATCTGTGAAGGGTATATAAGATTCGGCACAGCCGAATATAGCGCTTTTACTTGTTTTTTTTTATTTTGTATCTGCCCCTTTTCTTTTTCACAAAATAATTTTATTGTTGCAGTCAAATGCCGATTGCATTACAGAACCTGCCGGAATGGTTGAGTGCATGCATGAACAAAAAAAATAATCACTGCATGCCGTCTGCATGAAATGCTCATAACTGGTTTTGTATTTTCGAAAATAAACAACAACTACAACAGGGACAGTAATAACAAAAGGTGTTATAATTTAATATGTATTTTATTACAACAACAAATAAAAGTCCATATATTATGTGATTTATAGCGAATGATTTCAGTTCAATTTTTTTTTTTGTTCTTTTTTTCAAAGACAAGGTTTAAGTTGTCGATTTGTTGGAGATGATAAATAATAATTCGAATAAGAACATTTATAGTGTTTTTACACTGAAAGTTAAAACCTGGTTTTAGCGTTAAAGCCATAAACAGCTGATTTTGCGTTCACAATGCAAATTGTGGTCTTAAAATACAGGGTGTATAATAAATTTGTACAAAATAATTTAAATCGCTCATAGAAATGTGTGAATTTGTTTGCTGTACTTGTTCTCTATTTTTACAACACTTTCTTGACAACCTGTACAACAGAAGTTTTTGTTTGAAGAAAAAAAGAAAAAGTTTTACAATGATTTCCAAACTAGAAATTATTTTACATTTTGTGAATGAATATTTTAAAATTATGGAACTACTGATACAAAGTGAAGAACCTCTTGGAAATCAAGTTTTTTTTATATAAAACGATTCTGAAGGAAAAGATGCTGTTGTATAAACAATACCAGCTGTTTCCCATATATAACTTGGCAGCACTCAATTTAGCACAGCCAAAAACAAGGCTGCATTTTATAAAACCTACTTAAAAGCAATTCGAAAGTGCTTTTAAGTTGGTCTTAACTAAATCATTTTGTATGGTAAAACCAGGTTTTAACAGTTGATTTCAACGTTAAAACCAGAATTACTCTGCATGTGCAATCGTTTAAGCTGGCCACACACTTGAGGTTGTCTGCACGAAATCATGGCCAGTTTTACAGAATTGCATTCGTAGTCAAAAATCTCTAAACAAAATTTTGAAAGATTTAGTAAAAATTAGTTGCATTATTATTCATTAAACAAAATTAACACAGCAGGCTACCGGCTACACGGACTACAAATGTCGGTAGCAACAATTGTGCACAACAATAGGGTCGCCAAGAAACAACATAAAAAAATATGGAAAACGGTTGACCTTAAAGGCCATCCCTGCAACTTCCCGCTAATTATAACAGCTAAATTATAACAGCTATAACTCTCGAATGGATCAGCTGATTCCCATGTGGCAAGCGGTGATTGATGTAGTTCTTCGATGCCTATAAAAGAATCGAGAACACTAATTGATCACGTATACAATTTCGGAGTGTTTTAAAAATTTACTTTTTCCGTATTTTTCGTTTACTATATCATACGAACGCGTGAACCGATTTTAACCCGGTTAGTACAGCTCGACATGGGTTTTCATTATCAAAAGCTGAATAGTTTTGAAATTGGTCGCAACCGTTTAGAATTTGCTTAAAAAATTCTTTTGAATTTTTTCTTCAGTTTGTGTGATATTTCTCGAAATCTACCCGTTCGAACCGGTTCAAATCGAAATTTGAAAAAAAAAACTTTGAAATGCGATTAGCTTGGCTCCAACACTAATTCATCGGATATATAATTTTAAAGTTTTCTTTAAAAACTCATTTTTTTTATATTTTCCTTCACGAATACATCAACCGATTTCGAACGGGTTAACAGGTAACGCTCGACATGGTTTGTAATTTTCAAGAGCTGATTATTCTTTGGAATCAATGGATGGACCCATTTAAAAGTTATTAAAAAAGCACTTTTGAAAAAAAAACATTTCCAATTTTTTGATACTTCCAAAAATATACCGGTCCGAACCGGTTCCAAATCAAAGAAAATCGAAGTTTGAAAACGAACCTTTGAAACGCGGGTGCTTGGGTTCGAACACTTATTGGTCAGATATATAATTTCAGGGTTTTCTTTAAAATATCACTTTTTTCTACTTTTTCGTTCACGAATACATTAACCGTTTTCGAACCGGTTGGTAGCTCTTGATGTGGTTTTCGATTACCAAGAGCTGATTTCTGTTTCTGGAATCAATTGGAGGAACTGTTTAAAAATTATTCTAAAAAAAATATTTTTGGAAAAAACATTTTCCAGTTTTTTCATACTTCCGAAAATATACCGGTCCGAACCGGTTCCACTTCACAGGAAATCTAAGACCTTTAAACCGCGTTTGGTCGAATACAGTACAGCCGTTCGAAAGTTATACGCTGGCCAAATACTTGCACACACACATACATATATATATATATATATATATATATATATATATATATATATGTATGTATATATATATATATATATATATATATATATATATATATATATATATATATATATGTATATATATATATATATATATATATATATATATATATATATATATATATACATATATATACATACAGACATAATGAAAGGAAAGCTTTCTAGGAACTCAAAACTTCGAGATCTGATGAAGACCCGATTTGTTGCAAAACGGGATAAAACCACTTTTTTGAAAATTTTAAATTTTCTTAGCCACGAAGTTAAAAAAAATTAAAAACCAAAAAATTTTAAATACCACAAAAAATTTGACATTTTGTTACAATAGTTAGTCGATTAATCGACTAAAATTAACCGATTTAATCTTTAGTTAAAAATAGTAATTTTTAAATTAACTTTAAAGTTTATAGGGTAGCAATTAAGCTGTTAATCGATTAACATTTTACCGAATAAATACCCTACAGTGTGCACGGGTAAAAAAATACCGCCCACGTCCACTACTTGTTTATCAATTAACTTAAATAATGAAGGTGCGAATGTGCCCTTATGTTTTATTAAAAAATTAAGCAATAGATTCGTAATTAAAAAAGTTTAAAAACATTTACAGCTTTGCCTTCTGACTCACACAAACTCAATTATTTCTAAAGACAAAAGACTGCTTTGACAACTTGTCAAGAATTAATTAACAAGACTTGGCAAAAAAGAATTCTAAAAAGTATGAAAAAAAATCAAGGAAGTCTAACATAAATTATTAGAAAGCATAAGCAAACAAACTTGACTGGAAGATTGTCATCGCATCATGTAGACTGAATAATAAAATTGTAAAAAAAATGGCTGAAAACTCATAAATTATTGGATGATTAATTCTATTATTTTTACAGATTACTGACAAGCAATTTTTATTTGAAATTTTTTATTAGATCAATAAATTGTCTTAAAGCATAATAATTTTTAATGAAATTTACATTCAGATATTCCGACTGTAACACATTTAATATGTATTACATACGTTCTATTATGCATACCCTGTAGGAAATGCCAATGGTGAAAGTGTACTGACTTACTATCGACACAGTCACCAGTGCTAGTGAGTTGTGACACTCCAGACAATGCTACTCATTATAGACACACAGCAAGTACATGCGATTGGAAATCCACATCAAAACTGTTGACTAGTTCTTTTGTGACCATATGTAGACACTAGAACCAGTGACTCACTAGTACATTTTGGTAATTCTGGTCCAGTTTCTTGTTCATTCGACTCGAGATAAAGAATGAATACAATATTACAAAGAAGTCAATGTTCAACATTTAACTACCAGCCCTGCAGGAAATTCCAATTTTAAATCCGTGTTGACGTACTATTGACCCAGTCACCAGTAGTAGTGACTTATTATACTCCGGACAATGCTATTTATTATACACATTTAGCTTGTGAGTGTCATTGAAAATTCTGACGTTAAAACTGTGGGCTAGTTCTTTTGGGACTATATGTAGACATTGGAACCAGTGGTTCACTAGCACATTTTAGTAATTCAAGTCCAGTTTTTTGTTCATTCGGATCATGATAAAGAATGAATACAATATTATAAAGATGTTCAAAATTTAACTACCATCCCTGCAGGAAAGGTCAATAGTGAATCTATACTGACTTACTACTGACACAATCACCAGTACTACTGCCTTCTAATACGATTTACTATAAACATTTAACGTGTGTTTATCATCGAAAGTCGACTATTGAAATTGGTACTATTGACTAAGAAGTTGATTTGGGATCATATGTAGACATTGGAACCAGTGACTCACTAGTACATTTTAGTCATTCTAGTCCAGAGACAAAGTATGAATACAACATTACAAAGAAATCAATGATGTGGTTTTTTATTTGTGTTCAGCATTTAACTACCCGCCCTGCAGGAAATGTCAATAGTTAATCTGTATTGACTTTCTATTGACCCAGTCACCAGTACTAGTGACTTATAACACCCCAGGCAATGCTATTCATTATAGACATTTAACATGTACGTGTCATTGAAAATCACACTACTATCGTTAAAACTGTTGACTAGTTCTTTTGGGACTACATGTAGACATTGGAACCATTGGTTCACTAGTACATTTTAGGAATTCTAGTCCAGTTTCTTGTTCATTCAACTCAAGACAAAGAATGAATAATATATTACAAAAAAGTCAATGCTGTGGTTTTTGTGTTTTGTTCAGCTACCAGCCCTGCGAGAAATTTTCAATAGTGAATCTGAGTCGACTTACTATTGACCCAGTCACCAGTACAAGTGACTTATAACGATATTTACTATGGCCTTTTAATGTATGATTATCATAGAAAATCGACTACTGAAATTGGTACTATCGACTAGGAAATTGCTCTGGGATCATATGTAGACATTGGAACCAGTGACTCACTGGTACATGTTAGTAATTCTAGTCCAGTTTCTTGTTCATTCGACTCAAGATCTTTATCTTACATGAATATAATATTACAAAAAAGTCAATGTTGTGGTTTCTGTGTTTTGTCCAGCATTTCCTTACCAACCCTGCAGCATATAGCAATAGTGGAACTGTACTGACCTACTGTTGACTAAGTCACCAGTAGTATTGGTTTAAGGTACTCCAGACATTTATTACATATATTTAACATGTACGTGTCATTGAAAATCCACTGCTAAAATTAAAACTGTTAACTACTTCTTTTGGGACCATATGTAGACATTGTAACCAGTGACTCACTATTACATTTTATTAATTCTAGTCCAGTTTCTTGTTCATTCGACTTGAGATAAAGAATGAATACAATATTACAAAAAAGTCAATGTTCAACATTTAACTACCAGCCCTGCAGGAAATGTTAATAGAGAATCTGTGCCGACTTACTATTGCCCCAGTCAACAGTACTAGTGGCTTATAATACCGCAGACAATGCTTTGTACTCTGAACACTTAACATGTACGAGTCATTGAAAATCTATTGCCGGCAGTGGCACTATTCACTTGTTCTTTTGGGACTATGTGTAGACATTGGAACTAGTGACGCACTAGTACATTTCAGTAATTCTACTCTATACTTTTGGTGCTGCTCTGAAATAGTTGTCGATAATTAAAATGCAAAGTTTGTTATATATTAGAGTTCTATTAAAAAAAATTAAAAGACTAAAAGGCACTAATTGGTAAAAGTCGTTGTTTTAATTCCTGTTATTCTGTAACTAATTGATCAAAATCACTTTAAGACATTATCAAAAATATGACACTTACCTACTCTTTGTAGACAACAATTAACTTGTTCTGACATCCTGGGGTTACTCTCTAACGCCTTAAACATAACAAAGGACTCTGAAGAAGAGGACTGCACAGGTGGTCTATTTTTGATATTGTCTTAGTGCGACAATGACAAAAAGTTACAGAATAAGGGAGGGAATATTAATTAAAATAAAAATAAGTTAATAATCCATTTCCGCCATTTGATGCCTTCACAAAATTTTTTCTGATCAAAGGCAAATATCAAACTGTGGACGCTTTATTGGCAATGTCGTCACACAGTCACCATAATAATAGACAAAAGTAGTGACTTGGTGATACCCATCCCTGCAGGGTATTTACTAGTTCGTATACACAAAAACGTTTATTTCACTGCAGGCAATTTAATTAAGATGATTTCTAATCTAAAGCAATTGCTTATAACAAGTGATCAACGATCGCAAGGCACACAAAAACTTTTTCAATATCAGTGCGACCTCATTTGCGTATATTTAATGTCAATTAAAAAAGCTGAATCAGAGATAAGAGTCTATTATCTGCTTTAACCAAATGTGCGACAATCATAAACATTAAATTAATTAATGCAACGTGCGCGTACTGACTAGTACATTTACCAGCTGTAAATCAGAGAACTGCAAAAATTACTTCGTTCCCTGATATACTCGATACAAGAAATATTTTATTCCATTTTAACCATGTGAGTGGGATTCACACGAAATAAAGGGTCCGCCAAATAACTTGTTTTTTTTTAAATGCTATAAAAAAAACTACTGAATATTTTCTCAAATTTCTTTTTTTATTTGAAAGTACAATCCTTCCGGGTAATAATGGAAAATAATTTCATTCAAATGGCTGCCTCGGCTGGCCATGCAGTAGCCTGCCTACACGATCGGTCCAATTTTTAAGCACATTATCGATTGTGTGCAGCTGTATTTCACCAATGGCTTCACGAATGTTGTCCTTTAAAGCGTCAATTGTCTCTGTCTTGTCTCTGGCGTAACACTTATCTTTGACGGCACCCCACAAACAATAGTCCAACGGTGACAAATCGCAGCTCCGAGGTGGCCAAACGACATCAGCTCTGCGGCTGATAATGCGATCTTCAAAAACAGGGCGCAAAACATCGAGTGTAGCTTCGGCTGTGTGGCACGTAGCGCCGTCCTGTTGAAGCCAAATGTTGCCAATATCCTCCTCTTCAATTTTTCTGAACAAAAATTCGTTCAACATGGCCCGATAACGATCGCCATTGACTGTAACGGCCACTCCTTGCTAATTTTCGAAGACGAATGGCCCAATTATGGCTCTGGACCAAAATCCGCACCACACAGTGAGTCGTTTTGGGTGCGTCGGCTTTTCAATGTATACGTGCGGGTTTTCTGTGCCCCAAATGCGACAATTTTGCTTGTTTGCATACCCGCCAACATCAAAATGAGTTTCATCTGAAAAGATGATTTTTTTTGTTGGCAAAATCGGCATCTTCTGTTAGTCGATCGCTGGCCCACTTAGCGAAGCGAAAACGTAACGTATACACAACCATATTCGTTCAGCGGAAGGATAAAACTAATTATCTGTCAAATCAGACATGAGCTAAGTGTTACCATTCACGAAATAAGCACCAGTTGAAAAAAAGCGTTAGATGGCGGACCTTTTATATATAAAATCAACTTTCAATCCAAAAACTTTGCACCTTAAATGTCTGCAGATCAAAAGGAGTTCTTGAGAGTCAATATAACATTTAATTTCAGTGGTATGATGGAGGTCACTAGTATTTTGTAGAGATTTCCACGCATATGCTGCCTTAGCATAAGTGGCGCTATTTGAAAGTTCTATGCCAGGGCATTGCAAAACAGTCTTATAGAGGGTAGGCAAATTTGAGGTTAGGAAGAAAATTGGCTGTCAAATAATGACAGCCGTAGGTACCTTTAGCAAAAATTAGCCGGCGAAGTAAAAGGTTGAAATAGCTACAAAAAAGACAGTCTATCTTCTCATCGTTCCTAATCTGTCCCCTCAATACTATCCCCTCGTATTTAGTTCCGGCGCAATGCATTGCATATATAGGGGTCATTCCCTGAGCGCTGGTCCAAGATAAAAAAAAAAATTTTTATAAAAATATTGAGGACACGATGGAATAGTGACACGGTTTTATGGGGTTACCTAGAAGAAGAGAGATCACAGGAAATATTGAAACTAAGCAAGCCCAAACTGGGGAAGTCAATCAGCGTCCTCAAGGAGCACCCCTAAGAGGTCATTTACACCAGATTGCAGCCACAGATGGCAATGAAGGCAGAGCATGCACAGAGGCCCTAGATCACATTCGTTCTCATTGGCCAGCTTTCAGCCGGCAGATGCAAAATTTTTGAAGATGTCACTTTGCCAGACTTTAGCCGCGTTAGAGGTATTGACTGGCAAAGATTGAGGTACTACGTTAATGGTATTAAGTTGGGCTTCCCTCACGACTTCAGCGGCTTAAGTATATATTCTGGACATGAGCACAATGGCTCCGTTCATATAATCAAGTTCACCTAATGTCAATCCGAATAATTCCATCCTTTGGCTTCATACCTCAACACGTTAATTTTTCACAATTTTTGTTCAAAGGCAACTTTTCATGTGCTGCTTTTATATCTCTTTTTAAATCGATTTGTTCATATATTTAAAATCGACTACTGAAATTGGTACTATCGACTAGGAAATTGCTCTGGGATCATATGTAGACATTGGAACCAGTGACTCACTGGTACATGTTAGTAATTCTAGTCCAGTTTCTTGTTCATTCGACTCAAGATCTTTATCTTACATGAATATAATATTACAAAAAAGTCAATGTTGTGGTTTCTGTGTTTTGTCCAGCATTTCCTTACCAACCCTGCAGCATATAGCAATAGTGGAACTGTACTGACCTACTGTTGACTAAGTCACCAGTAGTATTGGTTTAAGGTACTCCAGACATTTATTACATATATTTAACATGTACGTGTCATTGAAAATCCACTGCTAAAATTAAAACTGTTAACTACTTCTTTTGGGACCATATGTAGACATTGTAACCAGTGACTCACTATTACATTTTATTAATTCTAGTCCAGTTTCTTGTTCATTCGACTTGAGATAAAGAATGAATACAATATTACAAAAAAGTCAATGTTCAACATTTAACTACCAGCCCTGCAGGAAATGTTAATAGAGAATCTGTGCCGACTTACTATTGCCCCAGTCAACAGTACTAGTGGCTTATAATACCGCAGACAATGCTTTGTACTCTGAACACTTAACATGTACGAGTCATTGAAAATCTATTGCCGGCAGTGGCACTATTCACTTGTTCTTTTGGGACTATGTGTAGACATTGGAACTAGTGACGCACTAGTACATTTCAGTAATTCTACTCTATACTTTTGGTGCTGCTCTGAAATAGTTGTCGATAATTAAAATGCAAAGTTTGTTATATATTAGAGTTCTATTAAAAAAAATTAAAAGACTAAAAGGCACTAATTGGTAAAAGTCGTTGTTTTAATTCCTGTTATTCTGTAACTAATTGATCAAAATCACTTTAAGACATTATCAAAAATATGACACTTACCTACTCTTTGTAGACAACAATTAACTTGTTCTGACATCCTGGGGTTACTCTCTAACGCCTTAAACATAACAAAGGACTCTGAAGAAGAGGACTGCACAGGTGGTCTATTTTTGATATTGTCTTAGTGCGACAATGACAAAAAGTTACAGAATAAGGGAGGGAATATTAATTAAAATAAAAATAAGTTAATAATCCATTTCCGCCATTTGATGCCTTCACAAAATTTTTTCTGATCAAAGGCAAATATCAAACTGTGGACGCTTTATTGGCAATGTCGTCACACAGTCACCATAATAATAGACAAAAGTAGTGACTTGGTGATACCCATCCCTGCAGGGTATTTACTAGTTCGTATACACAAAAACGTTTATTTCACTGCAGGCAATTTAATTAAGATGATTTCTAATCTAAAGCAATTGCTTATAACAAGTGATCAACGATCGCAAGGCACACAAAAACTTTTTCAATATCAGTGCGACCTCATTTGCGTATATTTAATGTCAATTAAAAAAGCTGAATCAGAGATAAGAGTCTATTATCTGCTTTAACCAAATGTGCGACAATCATAAACATTAAATTAATTAATGCAACGTGCGCGTACTGACTAGTACATTTACCAGCTGTAAATCAGAGAACTGCAAAAATTACTTCGTTCCCTGATATACTCGATACAAGAAATATTTTATTCCATTTTAACCATGTGAGTGGGATTCACACGAAATAAAGGGTCCGCCAAATAACTTGTTTTTTTTTAAATGCTATAAAAAAAACTACTGAATATTTTCTCAAATTTCTTTTTTTATTTGAAAGTACAATCCTTCCGGGTAATAATGGAAAATAATTTCATTCAAATGGCTGCCTCGGCTGGCCATGCAGTAGCCTGCCTACACGATCGGTCCAATTTTTAAGCACATTATCGATTGTGTGCAGCTGTATTTCACCAATGGCTTCACGAATGTTGTCCTTTAAAGCGTCAATTGTCTCTGTCTTGTCTCTGGCGTAACACTTATCTTTGACGGCACCCCACAAACAATAGTCCAACGGTGACAAATCGCAGCTCCGAGGTGGCCAAACGACATCAGCTCTGCGGCTGATAATGCGATCTTCAAAAACAGGGCGCAAAACATCGAGTGTAGCTTCGGCTGTGTGGCACGTAGCGCCGTCCTGTTGAAGCCAAATGTTGCCAATATCCTCCTCTTCAATTTTTCTGAACAAAAATTCGTTCAACATGGCCCGATAACGATCGCCATTGACTGTAACGGCCACTCCTTGCTAATTTTCGAAGACGAATGGCCCAATTATGGCTCTGGACCAAAATCCGCACCACACAGTGAGTCGTTTTGGGTGCGTCGGCTTTTCAATGTATACGTGCGGGTTTTCTGTGCCCCAAATGCGACAATTTTGCTTGTTTGCATACCCGCCAACATCAAAATGAGTTTCATCTGAAAAGATGATTTTTTTTGTTGGCAAAATCGGCATCTTCTGTTAGTCGATCGCTGGCCCACTTAGCGAAGCGAAAACGTAACGTATACACAACCATATTCGTTCAGCGGAAGGATAAAACTAATTATCTGTCAAATCAGACATGAGCTAAGTGTTACCATTCACGAAATAAGCACCAGTTGAAAAAAAGCGTTAGATGGCGGACCTTTTATATATAAAATCAACTTTCAATCCAAAAACTTTGCACCTTAAATGTCTGCAGATCAAAAGGAGTTCTTGAGAGTCAATATAACATTTAATTTCAGTGGTATGATGGAGGTCACTAGTATTTTGTAGAGATTTCCACGCATATGCTGCCTTAGCATAAGTGGCGCTATTTGAAAGTTCTATGCCAGGGCATTGCAAAACAGTCTTATAGAGGGTAGGCAAATTTGAGGTTAGGAAGAAAATTGGCTGTCAAATAATGACAGCCGTAGGTACCTTTAGCAAAAATTAGCCGGCGAAGTAAAAGGTTGAAATAGCTACAAAAAAGACAGTCTATCTTCTCATCGTTCCTAATCTGTCCCCTCAATACTATCCCCTCGTATTTAGTTCCGGCGCAATGCATTGCATATATAGGGGTCATTCCCTGAGCGCTGGTCCAAGATAAAAAAAAAAATTTTTATAAAAATATTGAGGACACGATGGAATAGTGACACGGTTTTATGGGGTTACCTAGAAGAAGAGAGATCACAGGAAATATTGAAACTAAGCAAGCCCAAACTGGGGAAGTCAATCAGCGTCCTCAAGGAGCACCCCTAAGAGGTCATTTACACCAGATTGCAGCCACAGATGGCAATGAAGGCAGAGCATGCACAGAGGCCCTAGATCACATTCGTTCTCATTGGCCAGCTTTCAGCCGGCAGATGCAAAATTTTTGAAGATGTCACTTTGCCAGACTTTAGCCGCGTTAGAGGTATTGACTGGCAAAGATTGAGGTACTACGTTAATGGTATTAAGTTGGGCTTCCCTCACGACTTCAGCGGCTTAAGTATATATTCTGGACATGAGCACAATGGCTCCGTTCATATAATCAAGTTCACCTAATGTCAATCCGAATAATTCCATCCTTTGGCTTCATACCTCAACACGTTAATTTTTCACAATTTTTGTTCAAAGGCAACTTTTCATGTGCTGCTTTTATATCTCTTTTTAAATCGATTTGTTCATATATTTATTTTTTGTTTTTTTTTTTTGTTACATTTAATTTGTTAACAATTAAAAAATTATTTGTATTGCCATACAATAACGGTTGCTGTGAACGAGTTGCGTGTCTTTTAGTCATAAAATTGTTTTGTTTGTTTGTTTATGTGCTGGACATTGAAACTTCAATTATAAATTTAACTAATAACATGAATTACGTCGCATTAATTTAGACTCCATTGATTTGATCAATGATTTTTGTATAAAACGAACAACTGGAAGGGCGCGAAGAAAATCAAATAGGCATATGGAAGCGGATATTTTATTAATCGGATGTCCAATCGATTAATCGCTCGTTTAATTAGGGAAGATTGTTACTTAGGCGGTTAGTATTCGAAGAAGTAAGAATGTTGTATTCGACAGGGTCGAATCTTAAACACCCTCCAAATATTTAGTAAATAAAAACTCTATTTTAAATAAAAAATTTAAAAACTCTTATTAAAATTCACATATTTATGGTATTTGGCTTGAGAAAAAATTTTATTTTAATTTTGGTTATTCCAATGTGTTGGGAGGAGCAGGACTGAGACACCTTTCCGTCAGCATAAAAGCAATTTACGTATTAATATTTTATATCAAAGTGTAAAAAAGGGACCGAGATAAGTTAAAAATGTTTGATCTGCTGGGTCAGAGTTCCTTTAAGACATTTCCGTGTCCACTTATAAAACTCTATACAGGTTCCCTCCGAGAAAGGAAGTGGGGGAGACATCTCTCCTAAATCGTAAAAACTTAAAAAGTAAATTTTCTGGGGTAATGAGTGTGGAAAAAGATTCTTTTTTTTGTGATAAGATCATTTAGGGGTAAAGGAGGGTGGAAGGGTAGGGCAGAGGAAGACCAGGCCCCATATTATCTTCGTCGTAGAAGCTTATAAATTAAATTGTTAAGGAATGTAGGCTTAAGTAGTGCAATTTGTTAAATATATACACTATTTTTTCATATAATATGTAACTTCAACGATCACTAAAGGGGGCGGGGTCCAAAAATAGTCGAATCCGCTTTAGCACAACACGCTTTACTGAAAAAATCGGATTACTGAAAGCGATACAAGTCGCCGCACTGATTTTAAACGCCACTAAACTTATTCACTTCGCTTTAGCGAAACATCGCTTTACTGAAAATATCGTATTACTGAAAACCAAAAGCAAGCCCACAACTACGTTTTGTATGAAACTTACTTCGCTTTAGTGAAAAAATAAACAATGACAAATTTATTTATTAGAAATCGATTGCATAACTTAAGGCTGAAAAAATTGTGCCCGTTTTGTCCGTTAAAAAATTAAATGGCAAAATGTATTCGTCCTTTTCGCTCTTACGTACTTTATAGTATTTTTCTATTATCTTATCAGTGCAAGTGGCTAGACATTTTCGAGGTATTCGTGAAATATTTCAACAACAACAAAATGAATAATTCTATGAATAATTTTTTTTAAATAAAATTTTTACGTTAAATTGACGTAAAAAAATATACAGATTTGATATAAAAAATATTGTTTTACTGATTTTAAGCAGTACGCTTAACTGCAACAGATTTCAGTAATCCGAACTACGTTTTAGAGAAAAAATCGGATAACTGAAAAAGTTGGGGTTTGGTTATTCCCAGTAAAGCGGAGTCGACTGTATATCGTGTTTTCTACAGACGGTTGTATGGACGTTGCTAGACCGTCCTAGACTTCATCACTGATCAAGAATATACATAAGTATATAATTTATGGAGTCCAATTCTATTTGGATGCTTATAAAATTGTATTTTGTCGGGGCCGCTCTGGCAAGGGCCGTGGGTAAGACATTTCACTTTTGCCATAAAACACTAAAAATAAATTTTTAGGATAATTGAGTGTAAAAAAAATCTTTTTTTTCATAGGGTCATTTGGTGGACAAAGGGGGAAGAGGGGAGTAGGGCAGAGGAGGATCAGGTTACCTTTCAGCTTTGTCATAAAAGCTTTAAAACTTTTATTTTTAAAGAATGTAGGCGTAAGTAAAACAATTTGTTAAATTTTTACACTATTTTTGCATATAATATCTTACATCAACGCCCACTAAAGAGGACGGGGTCCAAAAATTGATTTTTCTAATTGTATGGCTCAAAGTTATTAATCCTTTGGACCTTCTTTGTTATAAAAATATATCATTTGCTTAACAAAATTACAAAAAAAAAACTTAAAAAATCATATTGTTTTTTAGAGGTTAGTTTAGTTCTTCTCTCTGGCCCAATTCAGCCCATTTACGAACTTGGCCTGTGCTATCCTCTACAATTTATCTGTATAAAATTTCAAGGGTCTGATTCTTATCGTTTGAATTGAATCGTTATTGCCACAGACGGACGGACGGACGCACGTGGATAGATCGTCTTAGATTTCATCACTGATCAAGAATATATATATATTTGATGGGGTCTTAGAGGGATATTTCGCTGCGTTACACATGGAATGACAATGTGAATATACCCTCCAATACTCTCTTGGAGAATACAAACGCAATTGCTCCAAATATTATAAACAACTTTTGACATACAAAATGATATTTGACGGTTGTCAAAATACAACCCTGCAAAACTTCAGAAAACCTTAAATTGCCCTATTTATTCTGTCTGCAGATGTAAAATTTAAAAGACCACACCCATAATTTGTTTGACGGGTATCTTTAAGCGCTCATTTACTAGTGGCTACTCGCAACACTTTAACAAGTGAATATATAAAACCGATTTTAAACGCATATATATTGTGCACGTCTATAAATAATTAGCTTTCAACTGATATATTTGTTCTCAAAATCGGTTGCATAATAAGAGAGAAAAAGGGATAACAAAAAATAGGCTTGACCATTAATTATATAATAAAGGGTGGTCCAACCAAAGCAGTTAATGTTAATTTGTAGATAAAATAAAAACTTTTCAAAGAATGATGTTAATAATTTTTATTATGATAAAAGGATCGATGGCAATTATGTGTGAAACAAAATATCGGTTAAATACTCGTCCCAGGTTTCTGTGGCATATTTCTAACCGATGGTCCATATTTTCAATGACTCTGAGAAATAATTAATTTTCAATGTCGTTAAAGTACCGAATTATTTTATTCTTTAGCTCTTGAATTGTTGTTGGCTTATTGAGGTACACTTTTTCTTTTAAATATCGCCAAAGAAAGAAATTCAATGGCGTTAAATTACATAATCGTGACGGCCAATTAACAGCGCCACGAAATGAGGTAATACGGCCATTGAATTTCTCTCGCAAAAGAGCCAGTGTTTTGTTTGCTGTGTGGCAAATGCCACCATTCTGTTGGAATCACTTATCGTCCAGGTCCATATCCTCAATTTCTGGCCACAAGAACTCCCTTATCATCTCATGACGGCCAAAAAACCATTCACGGTAATTGCTTGAGCGACCTCACTTTCAAAGAAGTATGGCCCGCTGACACCGCCAGTCCATAAAGAGCACCAAACAGTCACTTTTTTTTATGTATCGGCTTCAATCACTCGTGGATGCTCTACTTGTTAACGAATCCATTGTGGACTCACTTAATCGATTATGCTGACCAAAAAAAAATCGCCAAGTGCGCGAATTGCTTTTTGAATTGAAAGCGGTTTCAACAACGCGCCGCTCAATTGTGTACCTCACCGCAGTGGAATTTATCAAACACTGAAGCAAAGAAATGTCAAATTATGTTGGGCAAAAATTTGAGGTTAAGGCGCGTTTAACAATTATTATCGTGCGTTTTGGTTGGACCACACTTTAAAGACAGTTATGAAAACATATTCTTCGAACAGTGTAGCCAACTGTGCTGAGACTTGGCAATCTATTAGTCATCTATCACACAATATCATACAAAATTTAAGAGTAAAATCAATATTTCCATTTAGTTAAAAATAATAATTTGAAATGGATAGACCATGACTCATATGTGATATTTAAATTTTGTGTAAAAGCTTAAAAATTCCCAAAACTGTTAAATAATTTAAGAGCAAAATGTCAAAAGCGCTTAAATATAAATGGAAGCTCCAAATATATAAATCACAATAATTAGAAATTGCAAATAGAATTAATGAATTGGGACTGAAGAGGTGTGACTGCATCGTTGGTAATCATCCAAGTGTTAAATATTTTAATTTCTTTTATTTGCTTTTATCCACAATTATTTATGGGAATTAAATTTACTAAGTGAAAATAGAAATTCAAACAACAACACATTTAATGACTCTCTTTGATCAGATTTACTAATTCAATCAAAGTTGTTTCGTGTTATTTTAACTTTTCAGTTTTATTCCTATTGATTGAACTTTGATTGTTTTGGTAGTTTGAATTTATTTACTTAAAACTATTTTTATTTAATTATACTGCATGCAAAAGCATGCATGTGCATGTGTGCAAACATATTTAATGTTCGCATGTAACACTTTGCGATGGCAATGACACCGGCTGTCACTTTAGGTTAGCCAGCATCAGGTTTAGAATGTATAACAACATTCTATGACTCCAACGGGGCCGAGGGAGAGATTCCCAACCAGCCGCAATAAAATGTTGGCAGAAAAAGCAAAAAATAATAAACTGGTAGTACACGCGAGTGTGTCATTCAATAAACATGCGTCCACTGGCGAATTTACAGCTTTCCAATGGACACAAACACATGCAACTCAAATCGTATTTATGCAGAATTTAAAAGCTGCTCAGATGCGTGTATGAATTCACAAGTCACTTAAATTTTGTAAAATTGGATTTTATCTATGGCATATATTGAAAATGCGTTTTAAAGCCTTTCAATTTGTCGCTTTTATGACAACAATCTCTTTTTAGGTACTTTTGTCATATACGAGGTTTGTTCAAAAAATAAGTTGGATGCTTAATATAAGTATTTTGTTAGGAACTATTTATTTTTACAAGATAAATATTTTAAGGAAAAATCAACAACAATTTTAATTTTTCAATTTACACAACAGAGCAGAACAGCTGTTTTCGAAAGCCGCTACACTGTCATTATCAGTACTCATGAGTATATAACTTTTATTTATTATTATACCCTCCAAAAAAAAAAATAATTGGAGAGTGTAATCACTTTGTCATTCGGTATGTAACGCAGCGAAATATCTCTCTAAGACCCCATAAAGTATATCAGTGATGAAATGTAGGATTACAATAACGATTCAAACGAAAAGAGCCAGACCCTTGAAATTTCGTACAGACAAATCTTGAAGAATAGGAAAAATGAAGTTCATAAACGGGCTGAATTGGGCTAGAGGGAAAAAAATTCCCCAAAAAAGAACTAAAACAACTTCTAAAAAACAACATAATTTTTAAAGCATTTTTTTTGTAATCTCGTTAAGCAAATGATATATTTTTATATCAAAGAAGGTCCAATGCGTTAGACTTCGAACCATAAAATCAAAAGAAAATTAATTTTTGAGTCCCGCCCCTCTAGTGGGCGTTATTGTATTAGGCTTAATTGTTTTTATACCCTCTAACAAAGAATTGGAGGGTATATTCACTTTGTCATTCCATGTTAAATATCCTGCGAAATAGTCTTAATCAGTGATCTAGTCATATCCGATCGTTTGTCTGTGAAAATCACGATTTAGTCTAAACGAAAGGAGACAGACCCTTGAAATTTGGTATAAATAAATTTTGAAGGATAACACAGGCCAAGTTCGTAAATGGGCTGAATCGGACCACAGGGAAAAAAGTTAATTTTTGGACCCCGCCTCCCTTAGAGGACGTTGGTTGGTTGGTTGGTATACGTGGCTGCCCGCTACTCGCAAGCATTCAAGTAGGATCTCTGAGATCCCGTTTTGAAAAACCACTCCACTCGTCAGTGACTACCTATGGAAGCCGTATCCTGATCTCGGATACGGATGGTTACTAGATCCAACCCGTCGCATTGAGGTATCTAATAAGGTCCCCCAGACCTGTACCTGATAACTCCGCGAGGTCGCCTCTAAAACTGTTGCCTAAGAATTTGTGTCTCGTGTTGTGCAAGGCCGGGCATTCGCAAAGGAAGTGATAAACTGTCTCTTCCTTGCTCTGATCTCGGCAGCTCCGACAGAATGCATTACGGTTGAGACCTAACCTGCCTGCATGTCTGCCTATTGCCCAGTGCCCTGTCACAACCGCTACGAGCCTTGAGATGTCCCTGCGATTCCTGTTGATCAATTGTGCTGTTCTATTGTCGTTATAACATGGCCACATGCTTCTAGCCACCCTGCACGTGTTCATCTTGCGCCACCTGTCCGCCGCTTTCTGCCGGAAATGGCTCTGAATGGTGCTCTTTAGGGTGCCAAACGGCATGTCCACCGATACGGCAGTGGAGACGTCCTTAGCAGATCCAGCCTTAGCTAGCTCATCTGCCTGTTCGTTTCCAAAGAAGTTACTGTGTGCGGGTACCCAGATGAGGGTAGCGTCTATCTGACCTCCCAGTCTGGATAGCAGCTCTTTGCATTGGGCTACCAGAGTAGACGAAGTAGTGAACGACCTGAGAGACAGGAGTGCCGCCTGGCTATCGACAAAGATACCGACTCTACCCTGAACACCCCTATCAATTAACAGCCTCGCCGCCTCCCTTATAGCCAGTATCTCAGCCTGAAATACGCTGGATTCATCTGGGAGACGGAGCGAGAGTCTTATTCCAAGGTCCCTCGAGAAGACCCCAGCGCCTACACCACAGATCATCCTTGATCCATCAGTATACACTCTGAAGTTGAATTCCCTTTCTAAGTTTCCCCTTTTCCACTCCCGCCTGGATGGTAAGAGGACTTTGAATGTAGTGTTAAAGTCTAAGTGAGGTACTATGTAGTCGGTGGGCTTCCTCAGTGTCGGTGGTAGCCGGCCAAGGATTCCTGCGTGGCCATAGTTCCTTGACCTCCACCTCCCTGATGCCGCTAGTCTTGCCGCACTGCTTGAGGATGCCCCGAGTACATAAAGGTCAATCGGAATTGGCTTTAGTATAGCATTCAGCGCCTCTGAAGGACTAGTACGTAGACAACCAGTAATCCCGATGGAAGCAGATCTCTGTATCCTGTATAGTTGATCTACCACATATTTTGTACTTGTGGCGGGCCACCATACTAACGACCCGTAAGTCAATATAGGGCGTACAATTGCTGTGTACATCCACTTAAGTATTATGGGTTTTAGGCCCCATCTGAAGCCAAACATTCTCCGGCAGGAGTAGTAGGCAACTGTTGCCTTTTTTGCTCTATAGAGGGCGTTATTATATCCAAAAATTCCTTAAAAACAACATTTTAAGACTTTTATGACGAAGCTGAGACGTAACCTGGTACTCCTCTGCCCTACCACCCTATTCCCCCTTTGCCCCTAAATGACCCTATAAAAAACATGTAAATAAATTTTACATTTAATTATTCCTAACATTTATTTTTGAAGTTTTGTGGCAAAGGTGAAATGTCTCCCCCACGGCCCTTGCCAGAGAGACCCCGACAAAATACAGTTTTGATACCCTCCAAAAAGAATTGGTCAGTGATGAAGTCTGAGGCGATCAGTGATGAAGTCTAAAACAATCTAGCAATGCCCATAGGTCCGTCTGTGGAAAACATGATATAGTCTATTTTTTGGACCCCGCCCCCTTTAGTGGGCGTTGACGTACGATATTATATGCAAAAATAGTGTAAATATTGAAAAATGTTTGTTCCTTAAGCCTATAAGAATGTAAGATGTTCTCTGATCTTGCAGAGGTGAAATGTCTTCGCCACGGCCCTACCCGGAATGACTCTCTCAAAACAGAGATTTAAAATTGGGCACAGTGATGTCTCAAAAGGAACTCTGCCCCACCAACTTAAACATTTTAAATTTACTTACTAAATATTTTTGGTAGGGTATTTAAGATTCGATCCGGTCGAATATAACGTTTTTACTTGTTTAATGAAATCCAAAAGCTCTAAAAAATCACCTATTAATTTTATACAAAATTAATAAGAAAACTGAAATTTTGTTAAGGCAAGGATTTTAGCACGATTCAATATTAATTTATTTATTTCTAAAGCTGGGCAACTCCACCCTTACACTCAGGACACGAGTACCAATCGGATTTTTTACACATATTCACATACGCAACCCGAACAGTAACGAAATTCACATCAATGAGAGAAGAGAAAATAAAAATTTTATTCATAGACAACAACAAATGCATGACTAAATTTTCAACCCGCGTTGCCATCGTTCGATTTTTTGTATTCCTGGATGGATGAATTTATATATATATTATGCTTCTTAGTAATTTTGTATGATATAAAAATGGTTTTATAATATTTTCTATCTTCATTGGAAGATAGTATTGTCTATAATAGAATTTTTTAATATAAGCCTTATGAAAATTTTCTACGGAGGAACATTTGTTTTAAATCGAAAGAAATGTTATTATTTACTCAGCTGTACGAGTATTTTAAAATCTTTGGTTCATTATTTTTACACCATTTACAGTTTTATTTCCGAATTTTCTTATCCTATTTTAGAAAATTCTATTTATTTATGTTTCGTTAGCTCATAGCTTATTTTATGCAGCAAAATTAATAATATTAAAATATTTCCCAATTTTAACATTAAATTCTATGTGTATAAAATGGAGGAAGGTACCTAATATTGCAGTAATTTTGTTTTTTTTTTTTATAAAAAACATGCGACTTGCCTTGTCGGACATTAACAGTCAATTAAATTAAATATTTGTGTGCGCTTAGGAGGCCAAAAAATTATACTACATACAAGGGGTTACAGCGATAAGGCCGGTACTCTGTTTGAATTTTCGAAAAATGTTTAGCAAAATTGTTTTCATAGTAAAAACAGAGTAGATATTAGTTTACCAAATTTTTCCACGCATATTCCGACTAAATATTTTTATATGGGCTTTGAAAGCACTTCGGTCGAAACTTTGAATAGAATATAGGCTAAAGAAACAAAAATTAATTTCACACATTGTATAAAAGTGAAAACTAAGTTTGCCTTCTTATATTATTATTAATTTGATTTTGTGATCAACGGCAACACCTTTAAATGTTCTTTCTTGTTCACATAGTTGCCAGACAAAATAGATGCAAAATCGTCAAATTTTGGAGAAAAAAATATCAAAATCTTCATATTACTTTTTCAAATCGTTAATGTGAAATTATTACGGTAGTTTTTTGAAAAATACCACAAAATTTCTACAGTTCAGTTTGAAGTATACGTAAAATAAGAAATATTTTTATTCCTATAAATATTTTTATTTTATTATTTTTATTTTCTTTTTTCCGAGACTCTATATCTCAGAAGTTACTTTGCCTATTATTAGTATTTACAATTTATGATTAGCTTCTTTAATGTAGCTATTACCTATTACTAATATTTTACGAATTATATTGCTATAAGTGCGAGTTTCAACGTCTAGTAGAGTCCTTATATAGAATTTTTTTCAAAATTACAAACATTTTTATAAATGAATTTACTTGAAAGAAAATTTTTTTATATGTAAGTCTTTTTTATAAAATATGTATGTCTTTTCTCTTAATTAAAAGTAAAAACCAAAATGTTTTTATTCCACTTACATATTTAGAATTTTTTACCCCTCTGTTATAATTTCCTGGACTTGGTGTTTTAAATATTTCGTTCAAATTTAATATTTAAATCACGTTATTTTTAAACAGAAATAACGGAACACAATATTTTTATGTCAGATAAAATGGCAATATATAAGTCAAAATATTCCAACATTATGTACATTAATAAATTCGGAAAAAAATGCAAAATATTTTGGACCTTATAAATATTGCGTGGAGTGTATAATTTATTCACTATAAGGAATTTCGTCTGTATTAATTAAATTTAAGAAATACATATTAATGAAAACTTTATTTAATTATTTCATGTCATTTTATTTTTGGCATAAAAAGTCGTCAAAATTACGTCATGTCTGGCAACATTATTTGTACGCAGTTGTTTAAAAAAACAGTCACTAACCCATGAAAAATGCACAAATACATTATACTTAAATATGTTCTCCCATTGAGGACCCCTGTTCTAAAGTATAAAATATGCTTCTAATTGAGAAAACCTGGAATTTGTGCCCCTGAAATTACCTGGATCTTGAAAATATAATAGAGCTTTTCACGACATGTGTGTTCTTTTATTTTTCGGCAGGCAATTTCATTTCTTTACCAGAATATAACTTTTACAAAAATCGAAAATTACATTCAAGTTATTATCTGCCATTTTATGTTACAACCATTTTGCTGCCTTAACAATGCGCCTACTTAAGCAAACATTTACACACACTGACAAATATGGCAAATATTTATTTAGATGATTTTTTGCTTTCTATTTTCGTTGTCCAACTTATTTGCATTTATAGATGAAGTTGTTTTTTAACTATTATTTGTTGCAAAACTGAATGAATTTTTGTCATTTCCATATACAATTTTAATAAACAAATTATAATTTTTTTAAATCAAACAAAATATGTGTGTCTGTACTTGCATAAACTTTTAATATCATATATTCCCACTGCCTACAATTGAGGTCAAAAGGTAAATAAAATATTTTGCAAATAAAATTAAATTAAATTAAAACAAAATACAAAATAATTAAAAATCATAATAACATTTAATAAGTTTTTATATAAATTTTATTAAAATTGTGTAATTGCATTTATTTTTAGTCTGCAGTAATCCGCAGTGTCACACAAGTGACACGAGTGATTATCAGTGTTTTTGAAATGCTTATTAGCAAATAAAATATATTTTTAAAGCCACAAAAACAAAAATATTTATGTTCAAAATTATATACGAGGTGGGCTCGAAAAAGACTTAACAGACGATGTATGAATTAACATGTGTATTAAATACACTATAACAGTAATTTATTTGTTTGCAGAATTTTGTGCAAACAAATTAGTTCACAGACGCCGATGGAGTGACCGGCATATGGTGCTTTTTTTAACCCATAGTTTTATCCATTCCTGTGAGTGTGGAAATCGCCATTCAGTCCAAACGAAAAGAGCCAGACTCTTTAAATTCGGTATAAATATATCTTGAAGGATAGCACGAGTCAAGTTCGTAATGGGACTGAATCGGGCGAGAGGGAAAAAAGTTCCCCTAAGAAGAACTAAACCAAGAGTGACCTTGTCAAAATATAGTTTTAATATTGGCCATAGAAACGTCTTATAGGAACTCCGATCAAGCAGATTAAACATTTTTAATTTTTATGGTTGCCGGGGCTGGAATCATAGCAACCCTTTCGATCGGTACAATTTTCAAGCACTTCTTTGAAAATGTGGACGGGCCTGCGCTCCACAAGCCGTACCAAACATTCACTCGTAACAGCATGCATTGGCCACGAGTGAATTTTCTGAGCCCCAAATACTGCGCCAAGATTAAAATGATATTCATCGGAAAAAAGGATTTTTTTTCGCAAAATCGAAAAATCTATTTCCGATCAATTGCGTATAAATTTATAATAAATCCCAACGTTTTTCAAGCGTAAATCGATTCATTTCATTCAGCTGAAATAGTATATGAAATTTTGTGACAGAATAGAATGGCATAAGAGTTGTAGAGTTGTACGGCTCCTGAATGAATTAATTCAATTGAATGATTCATTCAATTGAGCGCGGTGAATCTTCCACTTTACTGAGCGTTTTTAGCTCTTTTCTTTCAGTTGATTCAGTGATTCAGTTGTTTCATTGAATCTATTTCTTTCAGTAGCTCTTTTCTTTCAGTAGCTCTTTTCTTTCGCTTCTTTCAGTTGTTTCAGTAGCTCTTTTCTTTCACTTCTCTCAGTTGTTTCAATTGCCTCATTAAATCTGTCTCTTTCAGTAGCTCTTTTCAATGCTTGTATGTCAAAATCTATATGAAAAAAAGGAATTAATTCACTCAATGCAGATACCAGCGTTGCCATAACTTTTTCAAAAAAAACTGCAACTTTAGAAAAAAAACTGGTTTTCACGTAAAAAAACTGCACATAAAAAATTCACAAATATATACAGTTTTTTTCATATTTTTTTATTAAAACAAAAACATAACACAACAAATTAAATATGATATACATCTACATATAACAAAGCAATTCATTTTAATAAAAAATATATAGGTACATAGGGTTTAAATAAACAAAAAGAGTTCATTATTATTCAGATATAATACTGCCTGTTCCAGAATCTCGACAAGTCGATGTCGTTCTCATATTTATATTGAAACCAATAATTAAAAATTTTAATTTGTTTGTATGTACATAGAAAAACACAAGGCATATCTATCTAACAGGTACAACCATTTCTACAAAAATAGAACACTTATTGTAGAAACTAACTTAACAGTTGCAAAAATCGTTAAACGACACTACTAAGTTTGACGTTTTATCAGGTTAGGCAAGTGAGCTCGTGCTCCCACCTGCAATATATGTACACCTTGGTAAAATTCAACTTGCTTTGTGGTCAGGGGTGCAAAAAGATGTATGTGATAATTACATACTCGTATAAAAAAGTATAGTTAAACCTTGCCACTGTTATATTAAGCAAATGGGGTAAAATTATGATTTCAGAAATTGGAATTAAAATAACAAAATTAAGAGTAAAAAAGTAAAAAGTAAAAACTGCAAAATCTGCACAATTTACAGAAAAACTGGTTTTTAAAGAAAAAAACTGCAAAACTGCTCAATGCTTAGAAAAACTGTCAAATGCATATAAATCTGCACATTTGGCAACGCTGGCAGATACACGCATGGTGTGGCGCTTTATATTATTAGAGCTGCCAGATGAAAATTTTTAAACAGCACTGCCATGATACATATTTCAGTACTTATTAACTTGGTGCGTATATATAGATATATAAACATATACATAAATTAACTGAGAAAAATCTCCAAAATACATGGTTAAATAGAAAATATTACTTTATTAAAATATGTTCGAAAGCAAAATATTTAAAATCACTTAAATATTAATCTAGTTATTACTTATGTTCAATAAATGTGTTTTATATTACATATTAAGGAAAAAATAAGAAGGCATAAGTGGTTGTTGTATTAGCTAGTCTGATTCTTTCATGACATTTTCATTTCATGAATTATGGCTGAGCTAAGGAATCAACTGAGCTAGTGAAAGAAATGAATGAATTAATTCAGTAAAGTGAGCGGAGCGGAAAAGAGCGCTCACTCAAAAGAGCTGTTTTGTACAACTCTAAAGAGTTGCCAGTTTCTGGTGGTTCAAATATAAACCGATAGATGGCGTAGTTGTTGTGTTTCGTACTATGAATTTACACAATAAAATTCGACTAACGAATTCATCGTATTGGGCGAAATTAGTCTTTCGCTGCCGTTTGTTGTCCTAGCGGAAGGTATTCAATTAATAAGAGTGTCTTAAAAACCAAGATTCTCTTGTTTGAATACCCTACTTCATGTCAACAGTCACATTTAATACAATTTTGTTGCAAAAATTTTAGCCGTTAATTCAAATGAGTACCTGGTTTTTCAAATCCAAAGTTTGATATTAAATAATGTAAGAAAAAAAAACAAAAATATATTTTTAAAACTCTGAGAACTGCAACCTCATTAAAATTGCAAAATGCAATTGGCCACAACAAGATAACACTTCACACAAAGAAATGCACTCTTAGTCAACCACTTGAACAAATTATGAAATCATTTTTATTATCTCGATTTTATAAAGTTATTTAACTGCAAAGGAAACAATTGCATTTACCAAAGATTGCATTATTTGAAATACGTCTGACGGAGATATACAAGTGAATAAATCAAATCAGTGGTTCCAAGCAGTTTCTCTGTTTTTGCTTAACTGTGAAATATGCTATCGCCAAAAATTTCGATCACTTTTTTAGATAAATCATGGAAGACAAATACTATAGAGATTAACCCTGGAACGTCATCCTTATTTTACATACACTAACGTCATCCCTTGTCATTTTGACTACGGCATACTTCAAGAGACTATAAAACCTTCGTGAGCAAAAATGGATAGGTACCAAAATAGATTTCTTATGTAGGTATAAATAGACACTTTTTAATGAACATTTAAAGAAATTCATTTATTATTTTTTTTAATCTTTAATAAAAATTTAACATTTAAAGCCTTCCTTCAATTGATTTTAATTTGAAAATAAAATCTTCCGTCGTCATTTTGAGGAAGGATGACGTTCTAGGGTTAAATAAAATGCTATATGATTTTTTACGAGAAAGTCGATGGAAATGCATGTGCTTTTGGATTGAGCTGGTAATACTGAAGGATGGACAAATTTGAGGATAGAAAGTAAATTGGCTTAAAAAACACTTTTTCTGACAAATTCAATTTAATTGATACTGTGCTGTTACTCTGCTTTTAGTACATGATCGTGTCAGTAGCTGCCAATCATGTTCAGTGACCAGTGACTATGCCTTCATCATTGAAACAGGCTGGCAACAACTAATGCTGATCAGAAGAATTCAACACTATATTTCATGACTCAGCGCGGGTTTGAACTCAGGCCCCTCCGCTTCATAGTGCCGTGTTCTACTACTTCAGCCAACAGCAGTTTCCACAAGGGCCTAATTGAAAATGGCCCTCATCACTACAGATGATATTGTTGCAAGATACGTTGTTTTCGTTCAGTTGAACAGTCAATTCACAAACAGTGGTCGGCCACCGTTTCATGGTTAAAATTTCCCAACTTATTACTAAAAAAACTTTCAAATGATGACAGATCAATTCTTGACATTTCATCATATGACAGTCAATTCACTACCTAACCTCAAATTTGTGCACTTTATATAAAGGGTGTCTCGGTAAGAATTAGGGTATTCATTTAATCGGACTTTTTCTTTAATACGTTAATTGCTTTATTAATTGACAGAGGTTATGCCTTATGCTAGGAACACAACTGGGACGAACGACGAATTTCGCTTAGTACGACGAATTCGTTGATAAAAAATCGCTCTATAAATTCGTCGTATGAAACACAATAACGACGAATAAATTAAAATAATAAGCAAACAAAATTTTAATATTTGTTTTTTAAATCATTGTAATCCTCTGATGCCAGTCAGATTGTTTAGACACTCAATAATTATCCCGGTGTTGTCCATTTTTTTCAGAACAAATTTCTTTTTGTAAATATATTCTGAAAAATTTTTTGTCTGTAAACAAATTATTATTTTCATTTAACAGCTGATGGGGTGACCATATGAAAAAGTGAGAAATAGAAAGAAAAACTATATTATAAAAAGTGTTCAACATTAATAAAAAGTCGTCCGAATGATACATTTTTGTGAATTAGTGAATGCATTTTTAGTATGTACTGAAAATTTTAGTGCTACATGCAACAATACAGTAGTGAACTATGTTTTTCCACAAAAAACCAGTTTGAGTATATGAAACCTGGTCACTTCATATTGATTTGTTCGTCGTTCGTTGACGAAACAATTAGAAATAAATGTATTTCCACTTTCGCTGAGTATGACGAATTTCGCCCAACGCCACGATTGTGTGCATTTTCATATACACCAATGTGTTTCACTTTTGGCGACGAATATTCGCGACCAAAAATTCGTCGTTCGTCGCCAGTGTGTTCCTAGCATTAATTGGTAAATAATCGGTTAATTTTTTTATTAATCGGTTAATTCTTGAACGAGTTGAATTTTATAAGTGTGAAGATGAAGATCTTTAAGCAAAATGTTGCGCAAAGTGGTTCTGGTGATGCCCAATCGTTGCGAACGTCGGCGAGTTAATGTTTCAGGCTCATTCTCAACACATTTCTGAACAGCGGCTGGTTGGCATCACTACGGCCATTACTAGCATATTGTTTTGGTCTATGGTCAGCAATAGTACCGTGAACCTAGTATTTAGCGATAAAACTACGCTTAGCGGTCTCAGAAGGAGCCCGATTGCGCGGAAAAACTGCTCGAATTTTACGAAGTGATGCAGTAAAATGTAGAGTTGTACAAAACAGCTCTTTTGAGTGAGCGCTCTTTTCCGCTCCGCTCACTTTACTGAATTAATTCATTCATTTCTTTCACTAGCTCAGTTGATTCCTTAGCTCAGCCATAATTCATGAAATGAAAACGTCATGAAAGAAAATGAAAGAATCAGACTAGCTAATACAACAACCACTTATGCCTTTTTATTTTTTCCTTAATATGTAATATAAAACACATTTATTGAACATAAGTAATATAATAAATAATAACTAGATTTTAAATATTTGGTTTCGAACCTATTTTAATAAAGTAATATTTTCTATTTAACCATGTATTTTGTAGATTTTTCTCAGTTAATTTATGTATATGTTTATATATCTATATATACGCACCAAGTTAGTAAGTACTGAAATATGTATCATGGCAGTGCTGTTTAAAAATTTTCATCTGGCAGTTCTAATAATATAAAGCGCCACACCATTTGTGTATCTGCATTGAGTGAATTAATTCCTTTTTTTCATATAGGTTTTGACATACCAGCATTGAAAAGAGCTACTGAAAGAGACAGATTCAATGACGCAATTGAAACAACTGAATTACTGAAAGAACTGAAAGAAGTGAAAGAAAAGAGCTACTGAAACAAATGAAAGAAAAGAGCTACTGAAACAAATGAAAGAAAAGAGCTACTGAAACAATTGAAAGAAAAGAGCTACTGAAACAATTGAAAGAAAAGAGCTACTGAAACAAATGAAAGAAAAGAGCTACTGAAAGAAATAGATTCAATGAAACAACTGAATCACTGAATCAACTGAAAGAAGTGAAAGAAAAGAGCTAAAAACGCTCAGTAAAGTGAAAGATTCATCTCGCTCAGTTGAATGAATGATTCAATTGAATTAATTCATTCAGGAGCCGTACAACTCTAGTAAAATTTTCACCATTTTCATAGTAATTTTTCACAATGAAAATTATTTGTTCTGGAGTGTAGCGTTTTATGGTTAAAATTTTCCAACTTTTTATAAAATCAAAGTCAAAGGATAACAGCTCAATTCTTAATATTTCGTCATTTAACAGACAATTTTCTTCCTAACCTCAAATTTTAGCAATTATGTGCTTATATGTCTTAATCATATTTAGAATTTTAAAACAATCATTTAAACTATACTTTAAAAATTTAAAATTTTTATTTTCATAAAGCCTGGTTTTGGGGTTAAAACTATAAACAGCTGATTTTGCGCTCACACTGCAAATTGTGGTTTTAACATACAGGCTGTATAATAAATTTGTTCAAAATAAATTGAATCGCTCATAGAAATGTGTGAATTTGTTGCTGTACTTGTTCTCTATTTTTACAACACTTAATTGACAATCTGTACAACAGAAGTTCTTATTTGAAAAAAAAAAACGTTTTTTAATGCCTTCTAAAATAGAAATTATTTTACGATTTGTGAATGAATATTTTAAAATTATGGAACTACTTATATGAAATGAATCACTTCTTGGAAATCAAAAATACGGGAATTTTTGTTATTAATTTCCGTCCATAATTTCCTATTTCTCTGGCATTTTTTAGTTCCTCTTGTGGCTGCATCCATTTTGACAATTTTTTCATAATATTTCAGGCGTCAGTCTTATTAACATAAACAATACCAGCTGTTTCCCATGTTTAACTTGGCAGCACTCAATTTAGCACAGACAAAAACAAGGTTGCATTTTATAAAACCTGCTTAAAAGCAATTCGAAAGGGGTTTTAAGTTGGTTTTAACCAACTCATTTTGTATAGTAAAACCAGGTTCTAACAGTTGGTTTGAACGTTAAAACCAGAATTTATTAAAACCACATCAGTGTAAAAACGCTATTATACTTTGTATGGGCCAAAATAACATATTTACATAAAGAAAAACCAAACTTTTCGTCTAAAATTTAAAAGTATTATGGAATCTAAGAGAAGATAGAGCGAATGCTTTTCAATATGAAATTTTGCATTTAAAGAAAGGAGGCCTTCTAAAAGGCCTAAAATATTTGTTCTCACCACACTGCCGAATGTTTATACTCCCATATAGACTTACACAATGCAAGTATGTGTGTGTGTGTGTGCGTGTGTTTGTGTGTTTGTATGTGTACGTGTGTTGTAAAATGCTCATAATAACATCTTGTAAATCTCTTCTGATTTATTGCTGTTTTATTTAAACGCTACTGGTCTTTATGGCTCCGTATTAACTTAACGATTTAATGTAAATTTATTCGAGTATGAGTCAAAAAAAAAAAACAAAAAATAAGAAAAATATTGTCAACTTTGTTTAAGAGAGCATTAAGTAGTGGCAGACCATTTAATGCAATATGCAGTTTTTTGTGGATGTGTAAGTGGTTAAATATGCCACCAACACATACACACACTCATACATTTTTATAAAAATAAAAAACAAGTATTGTTTTAAATTCAGCACTAGCCACTATGAAAATATAATGAAATCAATTTTGAAATACTATATATGTGATTTTACGCCGCACACTGGGATAGATTGGAAAAAATTATGTTTACAATTATTTTATGAATATGTTGATTTTTTTGTTACGTCAATCGAAAGCAACGATTAATACAATCAAAATGTATTCAATACACTATTTTCGAAACATTAATATATAATGAAAAATGACTAACATATTGACACTGGGAAAGTATACAGCATTCAGCTATGAATGATAAAGTAGCGGCCTTCGAAAACCGCTGTTCTGCTTTGCTGTTTAAGTTACATAATTAAATTGAGGTTGAATTTTCCTTAAGCCTTAGAATATTTAAATAATGTTACGAACAGTTGCCATGCCACATGAAAGCTTTTTATTCCCTTCACAAAAAAGCAGGGACCGGAAATAAGAGTTATTTTTAAATTTTTGATGAAATAAATCATATATAAATGAACATCGTAGAAAACTTTTAATTACACCATCATGATTTTTAGGCGAAATGCATCAAGCATATTGCATGATTTTTAAATTTTTGATTTTTATTTTAACAATCAAAAGTAAGAGTTATTTTTGATATTTTTGATATTATGAAAAATAAGAGTTATTTTTGATTTTTATTTTTTTAAATGCAAAATAGGAGTTATTTTTGATTTTTATTTTTTTAAATGAAAAATAAGAGTTATTTTTGATTTTTATTTTTTTAAATGAAAAATAAAAGTTATTTTTGATTTTTATATTTTTATATCAATAATAAAAATCAATAAAAAACTGTTATTTATTTATTGATGCCGTATGTATTATAATATGCTGCTTCATTCAAATTTCTATATGGATATAATATATTATGTGACTTATCCATTATCAGCTATAAAAACATGAATGCATAGAATAAGTTTTGGCTGCCATTCAAGTCAGTGTTAAGAGGTCGTTTCCAGGTGTTCAATTTTACCATCATAATTAATTTTGAATGTTCCTCAGATAAATTATATCTCAAATCTCATATTATTAATCTGAGTGCTGAAAATGACCTTTCTACACTGACTTGAGTGGCAGGTACAGAATGAACAATTAAAGCTAATTTTCAAAGCCATGGAAACACAAACATATTACCTATGTCACGAATTTTGAATTAATTTTTATTATTGATATAAAAATCAAAAATAACTTTTACTTTCCATTTAAAAATATAAAAATCAAAAATAATTTTAATTTTTCATTTAAAAATATAAAAATCAAAAATAACTTTAATTTTTCATTTAAAAATATAAAAATCAAAAATAACTTTTATTTTCTATCTAAAAATATAAAAATCAAATATAACTCTTATATCTTGATTTTTTTGATAAAAGTCATAACAGTTACGGTCCCTGCAAAAAACTGAAAGGTTTATCATTCCGTGTGTAATTGCCTCAATATTAATATGGAACCCCATATAGTATATATATTCTGGATCCTTATAAATAGGAATGACGAAAGAGTGTTGTCTGTCTGTCTGGACGAATTCGATTTTTTCAAACCCAAAAAAAGAGCTAGAGTCTTCATTCGGAACAAATACACTTTAGCTACGCACTTCCGATTGACATGAAATTTCGCATATCAATACAAAATTGAAAAATAAGGTGAAAATTTTAAATGGTGAAAGTCTCGGAAATGCATAGTTTTCGAGTTATGGACTTCCGAAATTTTCGTATAAAAATGCAATGTTTTCCTACATTTTTTAATTTACTTAGACAATATTGGTATCATTAGAAAGGTTTTGAAGTAATCTTATGATATATGCAAAATTTATGAAAAAATTCTTAGGCTTCGCTAACTAAAGCTTCTCTGCATAGGCGGCCTTCGGCCGGACTGGAAGATTTTATCCTCTGTGGTATAAGAAACACCTAAATAAATTAAAAAGATGTAGGAAAACTTTGCGTTTTTATATGAAAATTTCGGAGGCCCATAACTCGAAAACTATGCATTTCCGAGACTTTCACCATTTAAAATTTTCGTCTTATTTTTCAATTTTCAATCGATATGCGAAATTTTATATCAACCGGAAGTGCGTAGTTGAAGTGTATTTAAGCCCTTCATTCTTGGACTGATGGATTGGAAATGAACTTAAATAGAGTGTTATAGAAATTTAAAAAAATCCAAAATACATTTCCAGAGCTGGAAAGCTTACACCTATTTTTGGAGGCAAAATTAACACAAAAACCAATCATTTTTTTGTTTGTTTGTTAATTAAACCTATTTCATACTTTGGGAAGAATAAAATTTGTATTAAAAACTAAAAAAAATAAAAAAACTATTCTTCCAGTGATGGGAAATTGCAAATTTTTTTCGTACTTGCAATATTTTGTAGTACATGAAAGTGACCAAAATGGTTACAAATTTTAAGTTTTTTTTAAATACAACTATTTTATACCTCATTAAGAGTTGCATTGATAAAAACAAATTTAAATTTCGCTTCCAGGGTTCGGAAATTGAAATTTTTAGTACGTAAAAGCAGCCAGATAAGTTCCTCATTTTGGTGTTTTCGGTGAATTAAACCAATTTTATGCTTCAGGAAGAATTTTATTCGTGTAATAAATAAATAAAATTAAAAATTCTATTCCAGGGTTTGAAAATCTAAATATTTTTGTAATATAAAAATAGCCATATAAGTTCCTAGTTCACTAAAAATTGAACTAAACTCATTTTACACTTCAGGAAGAATTAAATGGGTGCCAAAAATAAAAAAATAGAAATTCGATCCAGGGTTGGAAAGTCGAAATTTGTTTGGTAAGTAAAAGTAGCCATATAAGCTCCCAATTTTGGTTTTTTTTCAGTGAATTAAAGCTATTTTATATTTCGCGAAGAATTAAATTGGTATCAAAAACCAAAAATATTGAAAATTCATTTCCAGGGTTGGAAAATCTCAATTTTTTAACTAGCCAAACGAATTCCTAAATTTTATTTTAATTTTTGTTTTTGTTGAGTTATATGGTTTTTATAATTTAGGAAGAATTATATTCGTATGAAAAATTAAAAAAAATTAAAAAGTAGATTCCAGGGTTGGAAAACCGAAAATGTTTGGTACAAATTAAGTTCTAAATTTTCTTTTTTTACGGAATTAAACTTTTTTTAGACTTCAGGAAGGAATATAATTGTGTAAAAAATAAAAAATATTAAAAAGTCTATTCCAGGGCTGGAAAATCGATATAGTTTTGTTACATAAAAATAGCCATGTATGTTCCTAATTTTGTTTTTTTAGTGAACTAAAAATATTTTATACTTTAGAAAGAATTAAATTGGTATTAAAAACCAAAAAAAATAGATATATGATTCCAGGGTTGGAGAACGGTAATTTTTTGGCACATAAAATAATCAAAAGAGTTACTAATTTTAATTTTTTTGGTGTTTTCAGCCTTTTTACGCTAAAGCAAGAACTAAATTTATATTAAAAACCAAAAAAAAATTAATGTTGATTCCAGGGTTGGAAAATCTAAATGGTTTCGATACATTAAAGTAGCCATATAAGTTGCTAATTTTAGGTTTTTCAGTGAATTAAATCTATTTTATACTTCGCGAAGAATTAAATTGGTGTCAAAAACCAACAATATTGAAAATTCAATTCCAGGGTTGGAAAATCAAAATTTTTTTGGTACGTAAAACTAACCAAATAAGTTCGTAATTTTTATTTTATTTTTTTCGTTTGTTGAGTTAAACGGTTTTTATACCTAAGAAAGAATTACATTCGTGTAAAAAATTAAAAATTAGATTCCAGGATTGGAAAATCGAAATTTTTTGGTACGTAAAAGTAATTTTCTAACTTTTATTTTAGTCTTTTTTTTGTTGTTGTTGAATTAAACGTTTTTTATACTTCAGAAAGAATTACAAACGTGTGAAATATTCAGAAAATAAAAATTTAATTCCAGGGTTGGAAAATCGAAATTTTTTGGTACGTAAAAGTAGTCAAATAATTTTCTAAATTTTATTTTAGTTTATATTTTTTTTTTGTTGAATTAAACGTTTTTTATACTTCAGAAAGAATTACATACGTGTGAAAAATTCAGAAATTAAAAATTTAATTCCAGGGTTGGAAAATCGAAATTTTTTGGTACGTAAAAGTAGTCAAATAATTTTCTAAATTTTATTTTAGTTTATTTTTTTTTTTTTTGTTGAATTAAACGTTTTTTATACTTCAGAAAGAATTACATACGTGTGAAAAATTCAGATATCAAAAATTTAATTCCAGGGTTGGAAAATCGAAATTTTTTGCTACATATGTACAAGTAACCAAATCCTTATTTTGGTTGTTTTGGTGAATTAAATCTATTTTCTGTAATAGAAAGAAAGGAAAAATACATCTGGGAAGGATATTTAAGATTCGGCACAGCCGAATATAGCACTTTTACTTGTTTAAACTGTTATTCAAAGTAACTGTACACTAAAAGTTGCCTTTAGCTAAAGTGGGTGCTAAAGTAGCCTTTAATTATTTTTGCTAGCACAACTTTCTCTATAATCAAATTTCAGTATCATCGTAAATATTTCCTATGGATTTTTTAGAAAATATTATTCCAAGTCATTGTATTAAACTCAAACAGAATTGGGTCAATTGCTTTTATTTGTTGTTGTTGTAATTACAATTTTAATTACTTCCCCTTTATAAAAACAAAATCTGTTTGTGTTTGTGTGTGTGTGTGTGTCTGTGTGTGTTGTTTGTCCGTTATGCAATTCACTTTTAGAATTTCGATTAAAAAAATCTTGATTGCATGACTTTGCACTTTCTAAATATATTTTTCTTACTTCTCATTTTCATTAAAGCTTTCGGGTGCTCTTCATACTGATGCGTCTGGGCACAAATCTCAAGTGACTTTCTTAAGCAACTTGTGTTATATTTTAAGAATTGTATTGCCAGTGCAACCAAGGAAAAAAATCTAACCAAATTTTTAAAAGAAAACTACACTTGCCATTATCACGACGAGAACAAAAAAGAGTAAAACTTTTCAACGCGCTTGATTACTTGTGTATTTAAGTTGAGTTTTACTTTTCTTTTTTTTTTATTTTCATGCCTCAAGTTTTGATTTCTAATTAAACTTTTGTAATTATTGTCGGTTAGATTCGGTGGGCTATTGGAGTTGTTAGCACAACTAAAACTCAACAATGCCACAACTTTAGCAGCCGCATTAACGAAAAAAAGCCTTTTTAATTTTTAATGGTTCTTTAATAAGTTTTCTTTTTTCACTTTTCCAGTTTTCTTTTGTGATTTGAATGAGAAACACAAGATCATAACGGCTACTCGAATAGGCGAAGGAACAGCAGCATTATGACCCCACCAAAAACCATCATAATATGGATGGTCATAATTGCAAATATTGGCTGGGACCACCTCGGAGTCGTAGGTGAGTAAAAAATATTTAACATACACGTCCTGATACGAGGGCTGTATGCTAACTCCAGGGCTATTTAAATAAAGTGTTTTATTTTTCCACGCGTTTCTCCAATTTTTTTTTTAGTCGATCCAAAATAATAAGATTTGTCAGGGCTCCCAAAATAGGCGTTTGCTTCGCTTATTACCCGTTGCTTCGACTCAAATCGCTTGCCACCCAGCCATTTTTTAAGGTTGGGGAAAAATAATATAGTCGCGGTGTTTCAAATCTGGAGATTTTGTTGCATGGACAGCACATCCCAGCCCATTTTACCGTCTTGATTTAATTGCACTTATTCAATATAAAGTGTAATTTTTTAGCAACTTTCATTTTGGCAACACTGTTTTGGGGCAGATCAGCTGTTTTCGTGTAACATGTTACTATTAAACATGTTCAGTTTGGTCTGCAATTTAAACATGAATCGACCTGCAAACGCACAAAGCATGCAGATTAATAAATTTTATTATAAAAATTCATTTGCGGTTAAGTAAGCGGATCGTGCTCATTTCTAGTTGAACGGATACGTTAACAAACAAAATTGCTGCATTTGGTGTGAAGAGTAGCCAGAAGCATAGGAAGAGGGTGTTGTTGGCTGAAGTAGTAGCACACGGGACTATGAAGCGGAGGGGCCTGAGTTCAACCCCGCGCTGAGTCATGAAATATTGTGTTGAATTCTTCTGATCAGCACTAGTGCATGGTTGTGTTAGTTGTTGCCAGCCTCATTCAATGATGAAGGCATAGTCACTGGTCACTGAACATAATTGGCAGCGACTGACACGATCATGTACTAAAAGTACAGTAACAGCAAAAATTAGCCGGCGAAGTGAAAAGGTTGAAATAGCTACAAAAAATTCTCTATCTCCTCATCTTTCTTCATCTGTCCCCTCAATACTATCCCCGCCTTTCTAGTTCCGGCGCAATGCACTGCATATGTAGGTGGCATCCCCTGAGTGCTGGTCCGAAATAAAAAAAACAAGTAAAAACGTTATATTCGACCGGATCGAATCTTAAATACCCTACCAAAAATATTTAGTAAGTGAATTTAAAATATTTAACTTGGTGGGACAGAGTTCCCTTAACACATCTCTGCACCCAATTTTAAATCTCTACTTTGAGAGTCATTCCGGGAAGGGCCATGGGAGAGACGTGTCACCTCTGCAAGATCAGAGAACATCTCAGCTTCTTATAGGCTAAAGGAATAGAAATTGTTCAATATTTACACTATTTTTGCATATAATATCATACGTCAACGCCCACTAAAGGGGCGGGGTCCAAAAATAGACTATATCAAGTTTTCCACAGGCGAACGTATGGGCAATGCTAGACCGTCTTAGACTTCATCACTGATCAAGAATATATGTATATAATATATGGGGTCCAATTCTCTTTGGTGGGTATTAAAAATGTATTGTAGCAGGGTCGCTCTGGCAAGGGCTGTGGGGGGACATTTTACCTTCGCCATAAAACTCTAAAAATAAATATTTGGGACAATTGTATACAAAATTAAAAAAAAAAATTTTTTGTAGGGTCATTTAGGGGGCAAAGGGGGAGGAGGGGGTAGGGCAGAGTAGTACCAGGTTACGTCATTAAAGCTTGAAAATTGTATTTTTAAGGAATGTAGGCTTAAGTAAAACAATTTGTTAAAGTTTTACACTATTTCTGCTTATAATAACGCCCACTAAAGAGGGCGGGGGCTAAAAATTTTTATTTTTCATTTTATGGCTCCAAGTTTAACGCATTGGGCCTTTTTTGACATAAAAATATATCATTTGCTTAGCACAATTACAAAAACACTTTAAAAATTATGTTGTTTTTTAGAGGTTGGTTTAGTTTTTCTTAGGGGAACTTTTTCCCTCTTGCCCGATTTAGCCCATCTCCGAACTTAACCTGTGCTATCCTTCAAAATATATTTATTGCAAATTTTAAGACTCTAGCTCTTTTTTACTGAATCGTGATTACCACAGACAGACCGACATACTCAGATCGTCTTAGATTTCATCTCGGATCAAGAATATATATACTTTATGGGGTCTCAGATGGATATTTCGCTGCGTTACAAACGGAATGACAAAGTGAATATAACCTCCATATAATTTTTTGGAGGGTATAAAAAAAGGCACCATTTGGTGTGGTTTATGGGCCGGTGGCATCATTAGATCTCATATTTGCCAAGACGCCGAAATCCGTTGTGTTACTGTGACCTGCGACCGATACCATGCGATGATTTTTTGCCAACATGGAAGAGCTGGGCTGTGGTTTCAACAAGACGATGCCTCATCCCACTCTGCACGCGAAACAATCGCCCAAATAAGAAGCGTCTCCAAAATTTGAATTTACGATTTATGAAGCATCCCACTTAGTTTTGTCGATGTTGGCCTCCAAAAGTGAGGTTCCTCTCTTTGCTAGTTCATCCGCTTTAACGTTGCCCTGGCAACCAGCTTACGTTGATGCGTGAATGCCCTGCACGCTCGTCAACGGCTTTGCGGTTTTCTTGGACAAGATGGGATGAGCTGTACACCTCCGTAAGGGACCTAATTGCTGCTTGGCTGTTGCTGAGACTTACAGTGAGGAAATTTCGTAAGCATTTTTGGTCTAGTTTTGGAATATGCGCTTTCACTGAAACTTTTTGTACCATTCTCATTTTCACCAGTTCTAGGGCAGGTCCGTTCAGAACAATTGCTACAGCATTTTCCGTGGGATACTTCCTCCAAGCGTAGAAGCTTATCAAAAGATCAATATTCGTAGATGGCCAACGTTTCACTAAATAAATAATACTTAAAGCAAAAACAAAGCCCACACTACATTTTCATTATTTGATGTTCCATCCGTTGGAAATATTTCACACAGAAATGAGAACTTTTCCCCCTTTTTAAAGAGATTTAAACGATACACTCAACCTGACTCCTTCATTTCACCTCTCTTTTCCTTAGGTTTTCCAACTTTGCACAATTTCAGACGGCAGGTGGTGAATTGGACACAACCCGAAGATGATTGGGAAATTCTTTCGATACCACGCAGCATTACGCCGCATATAGAGCTGAAACACTACCCGAATCGTACTAACGCCGAACCATCTGCCAGCGGTGAGGAAGAATTGCTCGAACGACTGCGGGAACTTAAGAATAAAACATCCTCTTCCCGTATGCTGTGGTATGGAGACAATACGCCCGATGGACTGGCCTATCCACCGTTTGTGGATAAAGCCTTGAAATTGCTAAATCTTAAGCAAGTTTCGTATGAAATTGAAAATAGTCTGCTGTCCAAAGTGTCATGTACGGCCTGCAAGGCGGGAGCCGGACTACTTTTGCACTACATCCACTCGGGCAAGTCCGAGCAGGAAATTATCAAAATGATTTATCAGTTTTGTGCAAATCTAAACATACAAAGTCCCAGGGTGTGCGAAGGAGTTTCCAGTTTATTTGGTACGGAAGTTGTGTATGTTTTGCAGCGCACTACCCTGAGTCCAGATGAAATATGCAGTTTTGTTGTAGGAGATGGCTGTGAAGACATCTATAATCCTTATCATGAATGGGAAGTGATCTTTCCACCGGTGCCTAAGCCGCCAGTGCTGGAGCTACCGGTACCAAAGGAGGGTGCCCCCTTCTTCAAGGTCTTGCACATATCCGACACTCATTACGATCCTCATTATGTTGAGGGCTCGAATGCAGATTGTAATGAGCCTCTGTGTTGCCGTCTAAGCAGCGGCAGACCTCTAACTCCTAATGCCGCCGCTGGTAAATGGGGTGATTATCGCAAGTGCGACACTCCGAAAAAGACGGTGGACAACATGCTGTCACATATTGCTGACACCCATAATGATATTGACTACATTTTGTGGACGGGAGATTTGCCACCTCATGATGTTTGGAATCAAACGAAACTGGAGAACCTGGAAATCATAAAAGAAACTGTTAAGCAAATGACAGAGAAATTTCCGGGGGTGCCCATCTTCCCGGCCTTGGGCAATCACGAAAGTGCTCCTGTCAATAGTTTTCCGCCACCCTACGTGAATCAAGTCGAAAATTCCATATCATGGCTGTATGACGAATTAGATGTCCAGTGGCGCAGATGGTTGCCCCAAAGTGTTTCCCATACCATACGCAGAGGAGCCTTCTACTCGGTGTTGGTTAGACCCGGCTTTCGCATTATATCTTTGAATATGAATTATTGCAACAATAAGAACTGGTAAGATTATGGTTTCAGGTAACGCAGTACTAAACACTTTGATCTATAATATGCCTATTTGTTTCCAGGTGGTTGCTCTTGAACTCCACTGATCCGGCCACTGAACTGCAGTGGTTTATTTATGAACTGCAGAGCGCCGAGTTCTCCAATGAAAAAGTCCATGTTATTGGCCATATACCACCCGGCCATTCGGATTGCCTCAAAGTTTGGTCGCGCAACTTTTACAAAATCATATCACGCTACGAAAATACCATAATGGCACAGTTCTATGGCCACACCCACTACGATGAGTTTGAAATGTTCTATGATCCCCATGACTTGAGTAAGTGAAAGAAAGAGAAATTGCTTGGGAAATTCTTTTTGATTTATAGACTTATTTTGGTTTCCTGTTTAGGTCATCCGAACAATGTGGCCTATATTGGTCCTTCCGTTTCGCCGTATTACGATTTGAATCCCGGCTATCGTATTTACTACGTTGATGGTGATCATGATACCACTACGCGTCTAGTGGTTGATCACGAATCTTGGATAATGAATTTGAAAGAAGCCAATTTGTTTCATTATCCAATTTGGTATAAATTATATACGGCCAGAGCTGCCTACAATATGAAAGCCTTAAGGCCTGTGGACTGGGACAATCTAATAAACGAGTTGACACATAATCAAGAACTATTTGATTTGTATTACAAGTAAGTTTTAAAAGAGATTTATTGGGATTAATAAGACAGTGTATATAAAAAGGATCTAGCGACTTGTTCTTGTAGGGAGAACGTTTTGGGGTAAAATAAACTTTCGCCTCAATTGTTGACTAATTGTTAATTGAAGTTAGATTTTCACAACCATACCCAACCACTAGACTTGTGTCGAACTCATTCATTCGCTCGTTTTTGACAAGAACCTATGATCAAACCAATGTAATTTAAATGGGTTTAATCATAGTTTCTTGTCAAAAACGAGCGAATGAGCGAGCTCCACACAAGTCTAGAACGAGTTCCACACAAGTCTAGAACGAGTTCGACACAAGTCTGGAACGAGTTGGACACAAGTCTAGTACGAGTTCGACACAAGTATAGAACGAGTTAAACACAAGTCTAGAACGAGTTCAACACAAGTCTAGAACGAGTTTGACACAAGTCTAGAACGAGTTCGAGAGTTCGACACAAGTCTAGAACGAGTTCGAGAGTTCGACACAAGTCTAGAACGAGTTCGAGAGTTCGACACAAGTCTAGAACGAGTTGGACACAAGTCTAGTACGAGTTCAACACAAGTCTAGAACGAGTTCGACACAAGTCCAGAACGAGTTCCACACAAGCTTTATATTATTAGAGCTGCCAGATGAAAATTTTTAAACAGCACTGCCATGATACATATTTCAGTACTTATTAACTTGGTGCGTATATATAGATATATAAACATATACATAAATTAACTGAGAAAAATCTCCAAAATACATGGTTAAATAGAAAATATTACTTTATTAAAATAGGTTCGAAACCAAATATTTAAAATCACTTAAATATTAATCTAGTTATTACTTATGTTCAATAAATGTGTTTTATATTACATATTAAGGAAAAAATAAGAAGGCATAAGTGGTTGTTGTATTAGGTAGTCTGATTCTTTCATGACATTTTCATTTCATGAATTATGGCTGAGCTAAGGAATCAACTGAGCTAGTGAAAGAAATGAATGAATTAATTCAGTAAAGTGAGCGGAGCGGAAAAGAGCGCTCACTCAAAAGAGCTGTTTTGTACAACTCTATAACCTACTGGAACTAGAATGCACGTGTTTAGATGCTAATTATTATTTTCACGCCAACACACCGGGTTGTTGTCCATACTGTTTTTGTGGTAGGACTTGTGTCGAACTCGTTCATTCACTCGTTTTTGACAAGAACCTATAATCAAAACCATTTATATTACACTGGATTAGTCAAAGGTTCTTGCACAGGATAGCACAAGTCAAGTTCATAAATGGGCTGAATCGGGCCAGAGGGGAAAAAGTTCCCGTAAGAAGAACTAAACCAACATCCTAAAAACTGCATAATTTTTAATGTTTTTTTTCTGTAATTTTGTTAATGAAATTATAAATCTTTGTGTTAAAGCAGGTCCAAGGCGCGTTGAGTCATAAAATTGGAAAAATCTATTTTTGGACCCCACCCTTTTAGTGGGCGTTGACGTAAGATATTATACGCAAAAATTGTGTAAAAATTTTACAAATTGTTTTACTTAAGCTTACATTCCTTAAAAATGTCATGTTCAAGCTGAGACGTTATCTGATCGTTCTCTGCCCTACCCCCACACCCCCTTTGGCGCCCTACATGACCTTATCAAAAAAAAATATTTTACATAAAATAACCCCAAACATTTATTTCTTTGTATTTTATGGCAAAGGTGAGATGTCTCACCCACGTGACTCTGCCAGAACGATCCCGACAAAATAGAGTTTTTATAGCCTCCAAAAAAGAATTGGAACCCATAAAGTATATATATATATATATATATATATATATATATATATATATATATATATATATATATATATATATATATATATATACTTTATAGGTATATATTATTTATCAGTGATGAAATCTAAGACGATCTAGCAATCCCCATCCGTCCGCCTGTGGAAAACGAGATACAGTCCATCATTGAAGTTACATATTAAAATAGTGTAAATATTTAACATATTGTATACTTCAAGCCTACAGTCCTTAAAAATTAAATTTTTTAACTTTTATGACCAAACTGAGATGTTCTCTGATCCTCCCCTGACCTACCCTTCCACCTACGTTTGCCCCAAAAATTACCCTATCAAAAAAAAATTGTTTGTACTTAATTTTCCCGAAAATTTCCTTTTTACGTTTTTATGATAAAGAGCCCCACGGTTCTTCCCGGAATGACCCTGTCAAAATAAAGTTTTCAAATTGGGCACAGAAATGTCTTAAAGGAACTCTGACCCAACATTTTTAATTTATTAACTAAATATTTGGAGGCTATTTGAGATACGACCTGGTCGAATTTAACGTTCTTAGTTGTTCTTTTTGTAAATTTCTAAAGTCCTGTGATTATTCATTTGTCTTTTATGATTCCAGAAACTATTGGAAAAATTCGCCAGTGAGGCCTACATGCGACTCGGAATGTAGGAAACGTATATTGTGTGATGCCAAAAGTGGTCGCTCACATGATCGCCGGCACTTTTGTTCAGCCTTAGAGGCCAAAGTGGACGATGTTTCCGGCAAATCGTGGAAATCCTGGTTCTATCGTGGCCTAAGCAATTCGTACGTACTTTTGTCATGACATAATTTTCATACCATATGTTTGTGATAATGTCTTATGTTAAGCTAAAAAAAAAAATATATGTATTAATTGGCTATTTAAATGGTGTTTAACCTCAAGCATAACAATCAAATCCTCTGCTAACTAATTTTGTTTTAAGAATATATATTAAAAAAAGGATTTTAAATATTTTTATTATAGGGTTACCACCACTTTAGCTATAGCACGCAATATTGTTTAATTTTTTTACATGCACTCATTTGATATTCACTCATGTTGGCAAGTTCCATTTAAAACAAACAAACAGATAATTAATTTATTGGTTATGGTTTTCTACAATTAACAAATTTCACTGCTAACTTGACAGTGGGCTAATAACGCTTGACCCTGACATTGACAAGAATGTTTATAAAGTAAACGAGAACACCCAACCAGAGGAGACGGAAGGATACTCTTATACAACGGAATGGAAGGTGCCGGATGTTATTATTTCTCACGGCTAAATTTATTGAAGGGAATTGCAAATATTTGGCTGTTAAAATTTAAAATATGGTGACGGTTTGTTAAAAAGCAAAATGCAAATTTTTGGTGTAAATAAATTTATGAGCAAAACAAAACCTGCAAAAACTTGTTTAATTCCAAACGAAATAAAACTTTTAATACAGAATTCCTATTTTTATTTTTTTTACACAAAAGTTACAGTCTATTGACCTCTATTGCCTATTTACCAAAATATTTAATGGGCTATGGCTGAGAGGACCGCTGAAGGGGCGCTGAAATTGCTGCTGTCACAAAACTGTCTTTGGTTGCTACACACAAGTAATAAGAAAAAAAATATGTTTAAATACACGAGCAGTTCAAAACGAGCTGAAATTGTAATAAATTAATTTAAAACAGACATCAGGTTTAATAATATTAATTATGTGATAACTTCTTATAAATTAATTGATTATTTTTTTTATTATGTTCATTTCTAATATTAAGCATTTTGTTATTAAGTTATTTACAATCTAGTTGTTACTATTTAAATTAATAATTGTGCAATCAAGCTATTTTTTTATTCTCTTGTTTTTATTTATTTTAAACTTATTAAAAAGAAGTTTATTTTTCACCAAGAAAAAAAGTCATATTTTAAGTCAACATACACGGAACAAAATTAAAATTAAATAGAAATAGTTTGGCTTGTTTAATGGGCATCCATGGAACCGCTTCTAGCATTCTAAATTGTTTTTGAAAATATTCATTTAGAATAAACTGTGCATTACTTATAAAGTAATAAAAAAACACTGCAGTTAAAATAAAAGTAAAAAAGAAGAGAACTATAATTGTTTTATTCACAGAAAAAAATTATAATGTGGACTTGAAAAGTGATTTAAAAATACTTCTTTATGAATATTATCCTTTAAAGTCCACTTTAAGTAGGCATTAAGTTTTATCAATACATTAACAAATGTTACATTTTAGTCTTATAGTGTTTTCACTCTGACATGGTTTTAAAAAATTCTGATTTCAACGTTAAAATCAACTGTTAAAACAGTTTTACCAACTTAAAACCACTTTCGGTAGGTTTTATGAAATGCAACCCTGTTTTTGCCTGTTTTTGGCTGTGCTAAGTTGAGTGCTGCCAAGTTTTATATTAGAAACAGCTGGTATTGTTTATGTTGTTAGGAATATATACTGGCGCCTGAAATATTAGGTCTGTTCCAAGTAATTTCGGGCAAGTTTGGGCTAATGAGAGTAAAAAGAAAATTACTCTCTCAAAGTGTAAAATCTACCCAAATTTGCTGAAACGCAAAAAACCATAATTATATCTTTGAAAACCTAGTGCTGGTTACTTTTTAAAATAATTTTTATTTTATTTTAGTGGTTTTATACACTGAATAAGGCTCAACATCATGAAATGAAAGATTAGCATCATTGTAAATGTAACATGTCGTCTTCATCAGACTCACTTGATGTGTCCATAAGTTGTTCACTAACCTGAAGAAGCATTTTTGTATACTAAACAAAGGGGCAAATATGCGCAAATGTACTAACAACTTCAAGTTTTGTTGAAAAATATTCCATTTTGCTTTTAGTCAATTTTCAATTAACAACTTCATTCCTTTATTTGTAAATTTCCTTTTAAATTTTTAATTTTCAAATGTAAACAAAAAACAGCTGATAAAATAATTCTTGCCCAAACTTACCCAAAGAAATAGATCGGGCAACTTTGTACAGGAAATGAAAAAAATTACTCTCTCATTTTCTCTCAAAGTTGCACAAACATTGTTATCTGGAACGCATTTGGGTAACTTTGGGCGAGTTCGGGCTGCATCTGGAACACAGCTATTATGAAAACATTGTCAAAATGGATGCAGCCACAAATATTACTAAAAAAAATACCACAGAAAAAGGAAATTATAGACGAAGATTAAGGAAAATATTTTCATTGAAGTATGGGTGGAGAAAATAGACGAATTGAGAGGAAACATTCCCATATTATTAATTTCCAAGAAGTTATTCATATCGTATAACGATGGCTTAATATAAAACAAGTAAAAACGTTCTATTCGACCGGGTCGAATCTTAAATGCCCTTGAAATATTTAATAAGTAAATTTAAAATGTTTAACTTGGTGGTACAGAGTTGCTTTATATAATATCCTACGTCAACGCCCACTAAAGGGGCGGGGTTCAAAAATAGACAATATCGTGTTTTCCACAGACGAACGTATGTATGGGCATTGCTAGATCGTCTTACGACTTCATCAATGATCATGAATATATATACTTTATGGGGTCCAATTCTCTTTGGAAGGTATTAAAACTGTATTTTGGCGGGGTCGCTCTGGCAAGGGCTGTGGGGGAGACATTTCACCTTTGTCATATAACTCTAAAAATAAATGTTTGGGATAATTATATACAAAATTTAAAAAAAAAAATTTATATGGTCATTTAGGGGGAGGAGGGTGTACACCAGAGTAGTACCGGGTTACGTCTCAGAACCATCATTAAATCTTAAAAATGTTATATTTAAAGAATGTAGGCTTAAGTAAAACCATTTGTTAAATTTATACGTTATATTTGCATATAATAACGCTTACTAAAGGGACGGGGTCCAAAAAAAATTTTTTTGTGGCTCCAAGTTTAACGCCTTGAACCTTCTTTGACATAAAAATATATCATTTGCTTAAAAAAATTACAAAAAAACTACAAATTATGTTGTTTTTTAGAGGCTGGTTTAGTTCTTCTTAGGGGAACTTTTTTCCCTTTTGCCCGCCTTAGCCCATTAACGTGTGCTATCCTTCAAGATATATTTTTACGAAATATCAAGAGTCTGGCTCTTTTCGTTTGGACTGAACCGCGATTTCCACAGACGGTCGGATGGACGGACATGCTCAGATCGTCTTCGATTTCATCACTGATCAAGAATATATATACGATATGGGGTCTCAGATGGATATATCGGTGCGGAATGACAAAGTGAATTTACCCTCCATATTCTCTTTTGGAGGGTATAAAAATACTTTATGGTCGCACTGCATTGATTGCTGTGCTGCCACTATTAAATTTCACACGTTACAAGGTTGCAATACGTGCTAAACAATAATAATAGACAACAATTCTCCTGGGCACAAACTGTGACTTGGATAAAATCTGTTATGAGCTGCCATATTAAAAGGTAATGTGAATGTAGTGCTGCCACTTTATGGATAAAATACCCAAATTTGTTGCAATTTTTATTTTCATAATTAGAGCCGTTGATAATTACTTTTAGGTAATTTGAAATTTATTCCTGTTAAAATAGAAAATACATTACTTTTTGCAATACATCATCTGCATGAAAACACTGCGGTTTTTTTTTTTCAAATATATATTCTCCTTCTCGCTTATATGTCGTTGGTAAAGGCTGGTTGTCGCATGCAGCTGAAACTGAAACTCAAACTGAATTCCATACGTTTGCGACTGAAACTTAATAGCAACTGAATTTAGCAGCTGAATCCGATTTTTCAGTTGCTGTTGACAGGAACTGAATTCAGTACATTAGCAACCGAACTGAAAAAAAGTACTTTTGACTTATTTTCAGTCGCTGTCCGACTGAAATGTTATTTTTGACATGTCAAATTTGAAAACTATCACTTTATTTTGTTTTTCTTTTTTAATTGTGAAAAATTAATTTTATCGCAACGACCAAAATGGGAAAAAATTTAAAATTTACCCTCGAAGAAGAGGAAAATTACATTTGCTTTGATTCAGTTTCAGCTGTATGTTGCAACCCACGCAACATTCAGTTGCTGTTTTAGAACTGAAAAAGTAAGAACTGAAACTTAAAAAAATTCAGTTTCAGTTTTAGTTTCAGTTTCAGCTGTATGCGACAACCAGCCTTAAGCAATAAGGCTATAAAATAATTTTTATAAAATATTCTAAAACATTCATTGTCAACACATTTCTTGGCACACACTTTCAATACTTCTTGCACGTGTGATAATTTACTTCAACTCTAAAAATATTTTAGTTAAAAATTAAAACGGGAAATTTAAAATTTTAATATTAATACCTTCACCCTTACGAATCCCGTTAAAATCAATTTTAAAACCTCATTCCACTATACAAAATGACTTTGTTGAAGCAAATTTAAATCGATTTTTAAAATCTGCAAAGAAGAATTGGGGTGGTATAACGCAGCGAAATGTCACTCGAAGAACCCGTCCGTTCGTCTGTGGAAATCACGATTCAGTCCAAGCGAAAACAGGCAGATCCTTGAAATTTGATATAGATAAATTTTGAAGGACAGCACAGCTCAAGTTTGTAAAAGGGCTACATCGGGCCACAGGGAAAAAAGTTCCCCTAAGAAGAACTAAACCATCCTCTATAAAATAATACCATTTTTAAAGTTTTTTTTTTGTAAATTTGTTAACCAAATGATATATTTTTATGGCGAAGAAGGTCCAAAGCGTTGAACATGAAGCCATAAAATCAGACAATTTAATTTTTGCACCCCGCTTTCTTAAGTGGGCCTTTACGTTAGATATTATATGAGAAAATTGTATAAATATTTAACAAATTGTATTACTTAAAGCTACATTTTTTATATATTAAACTTTTCTTTAAAAATTGCTATTGCTAAAAAATAAACAAGCAATACAAATGCCAAATTGATTTCGAAAATTTGAACGAAAAATTACTTACAAGATAACGGAAACATTTCGATATAATTTCCCCAAATCAACTTAATTTGATAATTGTGTCAACGCAGGGCATACTGATACAGGTAGGAGCGATAGCCCATACGGTTATTTTGTTTTTGGGAGAAATTCTAATCCAAACGTCAAAATTTCTTTACATATTTACATACATACAAAATTTAGAAGCAAATGTAGAAACAAACATGTATATTTTGTTTTTGTACTTTTTCGTTTTGCTTTGCTCTACACAATTAATTGTGACGTTTGAATTAGAATTCACAAAAACAAAATACATGTAGGTTTTTATTTTTGTAAAACCGCTCCTACCTGTATCAGTGTGCCCTGGTGTCAACGTATTATAAAGAAAACTAATAATTTTCGTTAATACAAGTTCCCGGTAAAATATATTCAGTATTTCACATACTGCATTACAGAACCCTTCTTTATTTGCAATCTTTGAACATTTTCTCTGGACCCTTGCAATTGATATTATCAAGATTCGACTCGACTGTAGTTATTTTCTTTAAAAAAATCTGATTTGTTTTTTGTTTAATAAAAGGAGATTTTTTCACGAAAGGTATTGTTTTCAAAGCATTTTTGACTATGAAGATTTTAAAATTTTTATTTAATTTTTTTTATTAATTTTGACGATTTTTGAAAAAATTTACCTCTGGATGTTAGAGGAATGAAACAGTGTATGTTCGAAATACATATATTCTAATCACAATAATTCTCCATCTTACTATTTCCCAAAAAAAAAAAAAACTATTTACTTGATCGCTTGAATAACTTCTGGCAACCCTGAACCACCTGTTGTTATGGAAACGTGAACAAAACAGAAGACATGAAAAAAGAAACAAAACAAAAATGTGCAAAAATCCAATTAAAAAATATTTTCTTTTGTACTGTGATGCATTCTCTTAAACATTTTCCGACTAACAATGAAGATCAATGCATAAACTTGTATGGGAAAAATTGCATTTTCTTTATGGACAATTTAGTGCAATAGAAATTCGTAGAATTAAGTGTAAAACGCAGCGAAAAATATTTAGTTAAAAGCAAAAGACTTGCAAAGAATGTCTTTTGAGAAAGTGCTTTACAAATACGAGGAGCCCCATGGTCCTGGTGATGTTTATTTCATATGGCAGAAGGGCCAACTGGGAGCCTTCTTGGCAACAACTGGCTCCGATGGCACAGTGGCGATATTTAACAGACAGGGTCAACTGGTGGAGAGAATAATGTTGGCCGGGTAAGAATGTTAAGAAAAGAATGTGCAATGCATTAAGTAATATGTATATTATGTGTGTATGTGTAGGCTGTGTTCCGGCTTCGCCTGGGACAATGAGGGAGAAGTTTTGGGCATAATTACCGCCACTTCACCGGTCATCACTTTATGGAATGCCAAAACGCAACAGAAACTGTCTGTGGAATCTGGCTTAAGAGATCCCCTGTCTTGTATTATATGGTCCAAGCAGGACCAGGTAATGGCTGTGGGCACCGCCAGAGGCAATTTGGCTATTTATAATCATAAAACCGGCAAAAGGATTCCCATTTTGGGTAAACACACCAAACGCATTAGTTGTGGGGCATGGTCGGCTCAAAATCTTTTGGCTTTGGGCTCTGATGAGAAAACATTTTCGTTGAGCAATGAAGACGGCGACTCCATGCGGGTAGTGCAGCTTAGGGATGTGCCCAGCGATATGTATTTTGCAGAAATGGCCCGTGAAGATCGTATAAATGGCGATAATGCCATAAGCATGATCATAGGCAAACGTACCTTGTATTTGTATTATTTACCTGAGCCGGACAGCCCCACCGAGTTGGGATTCCAGAGTCGTTATGGTTCCTTGTTACAGCACAAATGGTTTGGAGAAGGCTATATACTGCTGGGCTTTTCCAACGGCCATGTTGTTGCCATCTCGACACATCCCAAAGATATTGGACAGGAATTGTGGCAAGTGAAAAACCATAAAGAGCTGCTGACTGGACTGGCGTATTCGCCAGCTTTGGAAATTGTAGCCTCTTGCGGAGATGACAAGTAATAGAGTATTTTTTCTGTTTTATTTGTATATGATTTACTCTTCTTGCTGTTGTTGTTTTTTTAGCATTAAAATCCATTCGATCACCAATTTACATGAGACGGAGAAAATTATTACCGTGCCTGATCATTCGGGCGTACAGATGATAGACTGGTCTTCGGATGGCCAATTGCTATCGGTTACCACTATGACGGGCTCCGTATTTATTTACGTTACAAAACTGAAGACTTTGTACGCAGTATCAGCGCCAAGGGTAGCTATTCTAAGCAGTCTATCCGAAGTATCCATTTATGTGTATTCCCCGGATAAGGTGAGTTAACAGCTCATGTATTTATTTCTTCAGTTAAAATTATCTAAATCATTTTTATTAAGTATTTCCGTTAAGAGGAGACCATAATTAATTTGGTTATTGGTTTCTCACGTACAAGGAAATTTCTGTATTCATTCAATTAATCTCAAAATTATATTGTGGAAAATAATTATTTGATTGGTGATTCTTCGACGTTTTTTATCAACCTTAGGGTCACTTTTTTATAAAAGATATTTACATATTTTATTATCCAATATCTCGATATCTTCTAGATATTTTCTTGAGGGCAATAATTTAAACAATAACTTTTCGGTTAAAAATGTTTAAAAATGTTATATTAATTTTAATTATATTTTTCAAAACTTAAATTTTTATAAAATTCTTAATTTTTTTATTTATACTACTTTTTGTTTTGTTTTGTTTTTTATATGAAAATTGAATTTTATAAATATAAATTTTTACATAAAAAAATAACAAAAAAAAGCTAAACAATAACTTTTCGGTTAAAAATTTTTAAAAATGTTATATTAATTTTAATTATATTTTTCAAAACTTAAATTTTTATAAAATTCTTAATTTTTTTATTTTTACTACTTTTTTTTTGTTTTGTTTTTTTTTATATGAATTGAATTTTATAAATATCAATTTTTACATAAAAAAAAATAACAAAAAAAAGCTAAACAATAACTTTTCGGTTAATAATTTTTAAAAATGAGCAAGGAGTGACCATTACAGTCAATGGCGATCGTTAAAACGGGCCATGCAGCCATTTGAATGAAATTATTTTCCATTATTAACCGGAAGGATTGTACTTTCAAATAAAAAAAGAAACTTGAGAGAATGTTCAGTAGTTTTTTTATAGCATTTTCAAAAAAAAAGTTATTTGGCGGACCCATTATTAATTTTAATTATATATTTCAAAACTTTTGAATTTTTATTAAATTTTTAATTATCAATTTTTTATTATGTTTTATATACATATGTATATATATATATATATATATATATATATATATATATGTATATATATATATATATATATATATATATATATATATATATATATATATATATATATATATACATATATATATATATATATATATATATATATATATATTTATATATATATATATATATATATATATATATATATATATATATACATATATATATATATATATACATATATATATATATATATACATATATATATATATATATATATATATATATACATATTTTTGTTTTATTTTTTTTTTTTGTTTTTTTATATAAAAATTTAATTTTATAAATATAAATTTTTACTGTAATATTAATCAAGCTTGTGCTCGTTCTTATAAAATTACATTTCGTCTAATTTTTATTCAATATTTCGTTAACAGCTTGTTAACATCTTCAGGAAATAAGAACATCTTGTCAGGGTTGGCGAAATCTGTACTAACCAAAAGTGATTTAACTTAAAAATGAATATAAGAAGTTCTCATATTCTATTTCGTTGAAAACATTAAAATACATACATTAAATGTCTCTCGATATCGTACTGGCAAACAATTGCATTTCAAAGAAAATCAAAATTCTAGTAATTATTCTTTAAGCTTAAGGCCTTTTTATATAAAAACTTTTAAATATTTATATTTTTGTCAATATTTCGCCACTCCTTTGGGTGGCTTCTTCAAGAAAATGTTTATTATTATTTCTTTTTTTTAAACAATAATAATCAAAATATAAAAAAATATTTTTGCCATAAAATTCAAAATTCTATAAAAAAACTTTTTAAAATAAAAACAAAATTATATAGTATAAAAAACAACAATAACATATTTTCACATGTACTTTTAAAAGCATCAAAGAAGAAATTTGGGTTAGTTGCTTACTTTTATGCATCTAAATGGATTTCAATTGTCCAACCCTGGAATCATGTTTTCGATTTTGTTAAACTTTTAATAACAATTTAATTCTTCCTGCAGCCTAAAAGAGATTTAACTATCAAAAAGACAAAAATTACTTTTAGCCAGTTACTTTTGTATGCCAAAATTTAGTCAAAATTTTCCAGCTCTGGCACCATATTTTGGATTTTACTGATTTTTAATATCTCAACAATTTCGGATTATTGCCAATATATCAATACAAGACCGAAGTCTTTGGGTTTTGCTGGTTTTTTGGGACACCGATTTCACGTGCAGACAGACGAAAACACGGATACCGTTTATTCGACTGCCCTAGTCCCAGACCCTGATTATGTACACTTTTTGGGGTGACATTTGCGCAAATTACATACTGAACGACAAACCGTTCAGCATTTTTGGTGTAGGGTATAACAAAGCGCTAAATTTATTGCCAAAGACGCTAAATTGGCTACTCTGGAGGGTTATTGCGTAGTTCGATTCGAATATGAAACTGTACGAAACTGTATGCTATTAATTATTAGCAATTCGAAACTGTTTTCTTTCGAAGTGAATTACGCAGTAAACCTCTCTAAAACTTTAAAAAACTTTTAAATTTCCTATATTAATTTTTACATAATTTTTGTTGCTGTTGCTATAAAACACTTTCGAATTTGCTATATTTATTTTGAAAATTTTTTTTTGTTTCGAATTTCCTATATTTATTTTTACAAATTTTTGTTGTTGTTTTTAAAACACTTTTGAATTTGCTATATTTATTTTTACATAATTTTTGTTGCTGTTCCTTTAAAACACTTTCGAATTTCCTATATTTATTTTTACAAATTTGTGTTGTTGTTGCTTTAAAACACTTTCGAATTTGCTATATTTATTTTTAATTTTTTGTTGTTGTTGTTGTTGCTTTAAAACACTTTCGAATTTCCTATATTTATTTTTACAAATTGTTGTTGTTGTTGCTTTAAAACACTTTCGAATTTGCTATATTTATTTTTACAAATTTTTGTTGTTGTTTTTAAAACTCTTGAATTTCTCATATTTATTTTCGCAATTTTTCGTTGTTATTGCTTTAAAACATTTTCGAATTTGCTATATTTATTTTTACAAATTTTTGTTGTTGTTGCTTTAAAACACTTTCGAATTTGCTATATAAATTTTTAAAAACTTTTGTTGTTGCTTTAAAACACTTTCGAATTTTCTATATTTATTTAAAATAAATTTTTTTGTCGTTGCTGTAGTGAATTGCTATTATCGGCCCTGTCAAATTGATATCGTAGGATTTCCAAAATAAATACTGATGCCTGACGGCGATCTGAAAATTATATATGAAGTTTTCTTTCTTTTGAAGCCATAAATAGAAAAAAAAAATTTGAAAAATCCGGGAACAAATCACAGTATTCGATATCGAACGAAATTTGTATTTAAATTGTATGGAAATTTTATTCGATATCGAATGCGGTAATTCGGCCCCTGAAATAATAATTCTTTTAGTGGAGATCCCTACTTTTATAAAATATCCCATTTTTCAATTCCAGTCTAAACCACTGCCATACCGTCAAAGTCTAGCAACCGAACCGAATCTGCTGGCAATAGGACCGTATCATTTGGCAGCCTGTGTTGACCGCCATGTGTGGTTTTATGATTTGGGCAAAAGTCTGGGAGATCTGCCGCAACCCTTGAGTGAAAGAGATTTTGCACAAACAATAGAAGACATCAAACTAAATGCCGACTATTGTGCGGCATTGTGTCCGCCACAACTGCTGCTGCAAGCCATCGTAACCGATAATCCAAATGTAAAGGATAAACTAATTCAAACATTTCCAAATGCAGTGCCAACATTAAATGATGCTGTTATTACATGTTTTGGATTAACCCAAGAGTATTTAATATTTGCCACAGACGTAAGTGTAGAATATTTACTTATACGGGTGGATGTGTGTGTGTGTGTTATAATTTGTTTACTATTTCAGATAGGGCATTTGGTTTATTTCTCTTTGGAGAAGTGGGAGATCTGTACGGTCTATCGCCATAATATGGGAGTGGCGAAAATGTTTACCGATGCCGAAGGCACAAAACTAATATTCATAGATGATCACGGCCAAGGTTTTGTATTCCTGCCGGCCCTCGAAGAAGCAATAATAATTGCCGATTTTCCCAAGAATTGCTTGATTTGCTTGTGGGACCTCATCCAGCCCCATCACTTTATCAGCTACAATGGCAAATTGGTTTACACTCATGTCCTGGTGCGCTACTCAGTCTATGGCAAACACACTCTCAAGGCAGGAGAAACAAAATTGATTGCCTCACAAATCCCCTTGTTGTTGTGTGATGGTGAAATGGTTTTATATCTGGATGGTGGCCAATATGCAACACAGTCCTTGGCCACGCATTTAGTAATACCCGGTACTAGTCAAAATATAAATTTAAACAACTTTTTAAAATTAAGAAAATACACGGAGGCCTTTAAAGTTTGTGAACGCATCAATTTGAAAGGGAGTTGGTTGGAGTTTGCCGAACAAGCACTAGAGGACCTGGAACCCACTCTAGGTATTTGGGAGAGGCCTAGCAGATTTTTTATTTAATTATTTCTTTTATTTTTTGTTTAATTCAGCTTTAAGAGCCTATCGCAAAATCGGTGATGCGGCCATGGTGAATGTTTTGGAGGACATACGCTATTTGGAGGATGTGTTTCTGATAAGCGGCTTTTGTTGTGTCCTGCTGGAGAAATATGAAGAAGCCAAAGATTTTTTCCTGAAAGGCTCCTATACCAAAGATGCCTTAGACATCTGCCGGGACTTATTGCAATGGGAACAGGCACTGATGTTGGCCCATAAATACGATCCCGATGAGGTGCCGTTTATAGCGCGCGAATACGCCCAGCAATTGGAATTTAAGTAAATTTTGTTTTTCTAAATTCAAGTAGTATGAAACTAATTATTTTTCTTTTTTAGTGGCAATTATGCGGATGCTTTGTATCACTATGAAAAAGGCTACAAAGAGGATTTGATAGATAGCACCGAAATACAGGAATTGGTAAATACGTCGCCGGAGTACGAAGAGCATGTGCGTTTATGTAAAATGGGTATTGCCAGAACGTCCATTAGAGCTGGCGACTTTAGAAGAGGGGTAAACGAAAATTTTTCTTAAACAAATAATTTGCAGATTTGAACTTGAGTCTGAACTAAAATGTTTATCTTAATACTAAAATTATTTGTGTAATAAAATTAATTAAAATTAATTTAATTTCTTTGCCAGATCCAATACGCTGTTGAATTGAACGACAAACAATTGTTGGCCGATTGTGCTGAGCTGTTGGCCACTGTCGGCCATTTAACCGAAGCGGCTGGTCTTTATGAACGCGGTGACTTCTATGACGAGGCCTGTTCCCATTACATTTCGCTGAAAATGTGGAACAAGGCCAATCACATCTTACCAAATGTAAAATCTACCAAATTGCATGCTCTATATGCCAAAGCCAAAGAATCCGATGGCCAATTCGAAGAGGCTATAAATAGCTATCGCATAGCGGGCGATTTGGATGCTTGTGTAAGAATCTACCTCGATCATTTATGTGATCCACATGCTGCCTCGGAAATTGTTTTGGAATCACGTTCGATGGAAAGTGCCAAACTGCTGGCCAAGTTCTATCAGAAAATTGGTGATATCGATCAGGCCTTACAATTTCTAGTTTTATGCAATTGTGTGGAGGAGGCCTTCGCTCTGGCCCAGAGACACAATAAACTGAAAAGGCACGGTGAGCTGTTGGAGAGATATGAAAATGCTAAATCGAGTGATTACTTGGCTTTGGCACGCTATTTCGAGGGCGAAAAGTATACGTTGTTGGCGGGCAAATATTATTTTTTGGCCCGTGAGTTTACCAAGGCCCTGAGGTTCCTCTTGAAGGCCTCCAGTTTTAGTAATGAAGAATCTCAGGCTTTGTCTATGGCCATTGATTGTGTGGCCACTTCTAACAACGAACAGCTGGCCACACAACTGATTGAGTTTTTGTTGGGCGAAGTAGACGGTTCACCCAAAGATCCCCGCTATTTATTTAGACTGTATATGGCTCGGAGGCACTATAAAGATGCGGCCAAAACAGCGGTCATAATTGCCAATCAAGAGCAATTATCGGGGAACTACAAAGCAGCCAGAGATTTGCTGTATTCCATGTACCAGGAGTTAAGAAGGAATAATCTGTCGGTAACCGCCGATATGAGGCATAACTTGATATTATTGCATCGCTATACGCTGGTAAGGATTCATGTTAAGCTGGGCAATCATTTGTTGGCTGCCAAGCTTTTAGTGCAGGTAGCTGCCAATATATCACAGTTTCCATTGCGTAAGTTTCACCTAAATTAATGGATATATAAGTATGATATATATTATATTTTTTCAGACATCGTGCCCATATTAACTTCCACTGTTATCGAATGTCATCGCTCGGGCCTCAAGAAGTCCGCCTTTATGTACGCTTCTATGTTAATGCGCCCAGAGTACCGCAACAGTCTGGACTCACGTTATGCCAAAAAGATTGAGTCTATTGTGCGCAAGGCGCCCAAAGGTATTAAAAACTTTAGTGATGAAATCGATAATGAGACCATGGAGTGTCCCATATGTGATACGAATTTGCCGAATATGGAGGTGACTTGTTACAGCTGTAAGACTACTCTACCAATTTGTATAGCCACCGGCCAGCATATTATTAAACAGCATATGACTTCGTGTCCCTCGTGTGATTTTCCTTGCTTTAGAGCCGAAATGGAAAAGTAAATCTCGCCAGTGTTCTTTGTATTTGTAAATTATTTAATTAATTTTTTATATTTTTGCGTAGCATTTTATCTGAGCTGAATGAGTGCCCGATGTGTGAGGAGAAGGTGAATCCCCAAAATCTTCTAGATGTTGAGGATATACGACCGTACATTTTGGCTTCTTCTTAGGTTCATAAATATTAAATAGTCCTTTGCTCTGCATAAATTATTTTTAAACATTTAAGTATTTATTTTATTTTGCTGTAATTTATTATATAAGCTAATTCGATTGATACCAAATATAATTTAAGTAGCAATTTAACAAAAACAACTTGTGGCAAAAGAGATTTTTTTTTATGTTATTGGGCTCATTAGAAATAATTATGAAAGTTGAAATTCAAATTTTCGCAGTGCAATAAATTTTAGGATCTTAGGATTTGCAAATCACTTTGCGTTAATAAATAAAATGTTATAGGAAAACAGAAACGAATTTCTAAAAAATAAAAATTATTATTCTCTAATATTTTTAAGCTTAATGCTAGAGTTAATGTCGACGCCGTTGACGGCGTTTCAACGCCGAAAAAGTTGAAATATATTGAACTTTTACGGCGTTGCAACGCCTTGAGATTAACTGCTCTCATACAATTTCATACGATTCAACTTTTTTTTTGATATTTGACGACGTCGACATTAACTCTAGCATAAGGTCTCTTTATTTTTTTTTTTTTTATTAACAAATCCAGCAAAATTGGGTCCTAGTAGATCTCTTTGTGTTACCTGAAAACATAACAAACACCCAAGGTCCTTGGCGGTAATCGAACCCACGATCTCTCTACTAATAATAAAGCGACCTTAAGGTTAAAAATATTCGAGAATAATTAAAAAAATAAAAAAATAAATTTTTGTTTTGTACACGATTTGCTCACCGAATAAACGTACAGAAATTCATGCGCTATTCTTCATACAAATATTTAAAATGTGTATGAAAAATTAAAGACATTAAAAATATTTAAATGCAAAGTGATTTACCATATCAGGGGCTTATATTTTAATATTAATCGTGCGTGTCCTTTTTCCCCCAAATTAAAAAAAAATACATAATTGCTTATTGAAAGGTTCCATAATCAATTTAAATCTTTTTCTCCAAATTTTGAATAAAATAATGCTAGAATTAAAATTTAAAATTAACTGTTAAAGAACAAAACAAGTAAAAACGTTATATTTGACCGGGTCGAATCTTAAATACCTCCAAATTTTTAGCAAGTAAATTTAAGATGTTTAACATTTATTTTTAGAGTTTTTAGGTGAAATGTTTCCCCCACAGCCCTTGCCACAGCGACCCCGCCAAAATATAGTTTTAATACCCTCCATAAAGTATATATATATTCTTGATCAGTGATGAAGTCTAAGACGATCTTGCAATGCCCATACTTTCATCTGTGGGAAACATGATCTAGTCTATTTTTTAACCCCGCCCCCTTTAGTAGGCGTTGACATACGATATTATATGCAAAAATAGTGTAAATATTGAACAATTTTTATTCCTTAAACTTATAAGAAGCTGAGATGTTCTTGCAGAGGTAAAACGTCTCCCGCACAGCCCTTCCCGGAATGACTCTGTCAAAACAGAGATTTAGAATAATAGCCCATCAAGCATTCATTATGATTTTGTGCTGTTCGTTTGGTTAAAACATTGTAAAAGAATCACCCTTATTGTGTTTGTCGTTTTTCGCCTTCAGATTCGACATTTTGTAGTAGATTAAAGAAAATTTTAGGTTTTTGTCTTTAAGCTATTACAATTTGTAGAATTTTCAGGCGTAAAACGCCAAACACAATAGGGACGAATGTGTCTAAATAAAGAAATGCTAATAACAGATTTGTTCGTGCTTGACGGGTTAACACATACACATTTATAACAAGTGACAACAAGCATTCCAAAAATCAAAATTTTTTTGATTTTTCCATCAAGCATCGTTGGTGTCACACATACTAACAAATTTTCACTTCATGCTGCACAAACATTTTGACTGTGTAAATTAAGCAATTAAAGCACGTTCGACAAATTCGCAACAGTTTTTTTTAAACAATTATTTTTTATTTCCACGATCTGTTAAACAACAGTTTGTTTTTTGTATTTTCTTTCCTACTGTATTTTACGAATCACTCCACTATTCATTTTCGCAAACATCTGCTATATGGCAATAAGGGCGTTATGAATTATTATAGTTATGAATTATCTACTAAGTCATTCTTTAATTAAAGTTGTAAAATGTCATAGAAGTACATTTTTATAAAGGGAACCTCTAACCTCTTCGCAAAAAGTGCAAAGTAAAGAGTGAAAGGACTTGCTTCATTTGATCTCTCAACACTATCGCCTCCTTCCAAACTTTTAAAGCGTAATGTCAAATTCCAAGGCATCAAACAGTTCATAACTTACCTTTTAATATTTCGTTATCTGCTTAAGGAATGCGCATTTTTCTTATAGATTTACAATATTACACATCACATACACACATCTTTTTTCCTTCTTTACTTTCTTATTTAACACTAGCAGCAGCCGGCCAACGTTGAGAATGGCCCAGCCCTTCAACCACAAATTAAATCTACTTTCTTTATACACACATATAAAAAAAACCAAACGCGGCACACTAACAAACATGTAGTGCGAATTTGGAATCAATTGATTCAATGGTTCGCCCAGGACAACCTATTCTACCGGCACGAAATCCATTTCATATGCACGGAATTCACTAAAATGTTCATATATTACGCACACTTTATAGCAACAGTTGCAAATATTTCTTTTTCACTTCCGATTAAGAACTCTTTATTACATTATTTTTATTATTATTAACGCTTTTTAGCTTTAATTAATAATTTTTCATCACCACTTTGTAAAAATATAAAATTTTCTCCAGCAATTCTATTAAACGTCCGAACGGTAGGAAATCGCGCTAAAACTAAGTTTTTGTACTAAAAAAAGCGTGTGTGCAAGTGCATGTACGTGTGTGTGTACGTGACAAAGAGAGTAGATAAAAGGGTATGCGTAAGTCACTTTAATAAATTCACTTACTTATCATTTCTGTAAATAAACACATGTTTACGGAAATGGTAACAGTGTGTCTCAGCATTGTAACCGTTAGGAATTTTGAAAGTGTCAACAAGACGATTTTTGTAAAATGTTAACACAGTGCAAGCGCGCTAATATGAATACACCCAATGTAGCGTATTTTCTTAAGGTACGATCACACCATTATCGCAAAGCACCAATTTTACACAATTTTTATTGTGCTGATTTTTTTACCAATAAGTAAATTGTCCCAATCAACTTCTCTGCGGTCACATGATTGTCTCATGTTATACATATAAAAGGGCCAGCTCCAGGCAGGGCACTGGTCAAGTTCGTAAATGGGCTGAATAGGGCCAGAGGGAAAAAGTAAAGTTCCCCTAAGAAGAACTAAACCAAACTCTAAAAACTAACAACATTTTTCAAGTTTTTTAATGATACATTTTATGTCAAAGAAGGTCCAAAGCGTTAAACTTGCAGTCAGAAAATCAGAAAAATAAATTTTTGAACCCGCCCTCTGTAATGGGCGTTGAGGTGGCATATTACATGGAAAAATAGTGTAAATATTCAACAAATTGTATAATTTAAGCCAACATTCATTAAAAATTAAATTTTCAAGCTTTTATGATGAAGATGAGATGTTCTCTGATCTTTTCCTGTCCTACCCCTCCACCTACCTTTGACACCTAAATGGCGCTTTACCACATTCGGCTGCACTTGAATTTAGATGGTGCCTGCCAGAGAATCAATTAAATTTTCCATATAATTTTAAGCGGGAATTGCCGTTTTTTATCATTCAACCATATTTTTCGCAGTGTCGAACTAATGACGGGAACTCCCGCTGAATTGCGCATTTAATTTTTTTTATAGATTAGTTTGCTGTGCCGAAAAAATTGCGGAAATTCCCTCGTTTTGTTTTCAAGTGTTTATTTACATTTGAGAATATAATTGAGGGACATACCGTCGTCATTAATATTGGAGAGAAACAAAATATTTTAACAAGTTTCATTAAATTTTTTATTAATAAATTAATGTTATACATTTTTATATGGTAATTTTCGAAGCACCCATCGGGACATAGTGCCGGCTTATCTACACAAGTTTTGCATTGGAATTAAGCCGAATGATTTTTTACACTTAATAACTCCAAAATTTTACTTTTTAGTGTTTTATGGCAAGGGTGAGATGTCTAAACACTTTCGAAAATAGCTGGTCTGCTGTTTAAGTTGGATAATTAAAACGCATGTTTACTTTCCTCTGTGCCTTGGAATATTTTTGATGTCTTTCTGAATTTAAAACAAATTTCCGAACAATTTTCCTCTTAGTTGAACATGTATATACTTCAATTTAAAATGTACCTTTTAATTTTCTTAATGCTTGGTTTTCACTATGTCATTTTTGTTGTCAAATTGTTCAAATTGTTGGCAATTGTATGAAAACGGGTTGTCATATGGCGTCATCTATGTTTGCAGTCAGTTATGCAATCATAGATGACGCCATATGACAACCCGTTTTCATACAATTGCCAACAATTTGGACAATTTGACAACAATTTGACACCAAAAATGACATAGTGAAAACCAAGCCTTAGAAACTGAAGTGCGGGTGTTACAATGAAGTTGAATAGATGTTGATAACCCACCCATTGTGAGTAATTAATAAATGTTTTTATATAGATATAAAATGTATATGTATAAAAATAAATAGAATTTAAACAAATTCATTTATTAAATAAAATTAAAAAATAATTTGCAGTTTCGCAGATTTGAACCTGTAGCCTGGTTAAATAGTTGATATTCCTACTAACTAGCCCCACTTGAAACAGTGGAAAAATTGAACAAAGAACGCTGATGAGATGGCGTAGCGGGCTCGAAATCAGTACTGATCCGTTCTGCTGGTTTAATGAACTTATAGCCTGTTCAGAAAATTAACATCCTGTAATACAATTTACATAAATAAAGTTCACTATTAAAATAGAAATTCATACATAATTTAAAATTTTTTTATTTACCACTTTTAGCGGAAGATATATTTTGTAGCTGTATATAATTCTTTAAAATGTAAGTCATGCTTTGAGATAAAACTTTTAATAAAGTCCTTAAGAGATAAGCAATCCATGTTTGTGTGGCTGACCTTCTTGTGCTGTAAAAATATTTCAGTTATTTTAATAATTTAAAATGATTGGTTGTAAGCACCTTAAGCTTGTTGGTCTTAAAGTTATTACCCCTAGTTTTGCAATAGCTTAAAAACGGAATAATACTTTAAACAAACATTTTTTACCGGAGAGTAGTTTAAAAATTTACATAAGACATATTTATTTAAGATAATACATATTGTATTTGTTGTATTTCCGTAACGTAACTTGATTCTCATCAATTTACTTTAAAGCCCACGGCATATGAATCAGAAAATTTAAGTCATCCTTATTACACTTTTCTGATCGCAGTTAACTGAAAAATTTTGTTATTATTGATGTACGTTTTATTAAATAAATAAAACAATCTGATTGTAGGAAATTTATGTAGCTTAAAATTTCCTTAGTTATTTCTTTGAAGACTCATTTCTTTGAAAAAGTCGTTTTTACAATCTCATTAAAGCATATTTCGGAACATAATAAAACAATTAATATATATCCATATGACAATTTGGCAACTTTAAGATTAAGTTGCGCTTAACTTTTTCCAAATCTTTTACATAATTCATTTCAAATATTTTCAGCAGTTCCAAATTCGAGAGTTCACCAATAACCATTAGGCCTTCATCACTGATATTATCACAGGCCGATACCTGTAACACTTTTAGTGTTTTCTTAAGATGTAAAAGGCCATCTAAGCCATCTGATTCCAGATGCTTACACTTATGAAGTATAACAGTGTCAATATAATTGCAGCCTTTAAAATGTTCTAGACCAATTTTCATTATGGATGCGCCGGTAGCATCTATAACTTTTAATCTGAAACGAGTATTTTCTGGCGGCAGGGCATTATAGTTGCGATTCACTCGATTGGGAGCCTCTACTGTCCGTACAGCGCCACCATTTTTTATCACCCACTCGGCGCACATACGATCAGGACCGACTTTTTGCTGACGATCTATGTCCACACGATTAAAGGCAACAGCTACATAGCCCCACAATGACTTGCGCGATATTTCTTTGGCAGCAGGTATCCTTTGATGATTTGCAGCAACATTTTGCAGAAATGAACCACTCAAACAGTTGAATTTTCTTAAAATTGACATGGTATTACAGTATATTAATTTCAGTATTTGTTTGTAGTAAAATGGCCAATGTTTAAATACGCACTGCGTATTATGCAGCAATATTGTTTTTAAAGTAAATAAAAGTCAGCTGTCAGATATATAAACTATTTACGAACTAAACTAACACTGCATTATTAAGGGGGATAACAGTGTTCTTCAGTACCGGCAATACCATTTATTTTCGATAGATAAAGTAGTTCATGGAACTGTTACTCACAAGCGAAGTAAGAGGCTGTATTCGTCATACAACTGTTAATAGCTATTATGTACTTATAATTTCTGGCCTATTGCAAGGCGAATTGAATAAAGTGAACTTATTTATGCAACTCTGTATAAAGAACATGTATTTTGTTAGTGTACAGGCTTCTGAAGTGTCAAGTTTAGTTGAGCAGAAAACAGAAAAAAATTGTGATACAGATGTTTGCCTCATGCTTCCAACATCTTTTGAAACATGGAATAAAGTTCCCTCTCCCTTGCTGAACGTCTTCTTGCACACAAAGCACATCCGCATATTGTTTTTTGTTCACTTTTTTAATAATATTAGTGAAATTTCAGAAAAACTTTGTTTTTGGCGGCGCACAAAAAATTTTAGTTTTATTTGATAATCGACATTTTCTGATATAAGGTCACCTGCTTGAACTCGCCTTAGCCTATTGTTTTTCAAATATCTTTATTTTAACAAGCCTGAGGTCTTTTATTATTAACTAAACAGCGTTGTAACAATTTATTCTGTTATCTTTCCAAAAAAATAAATCAAATAATAGAATAAACTCCAACAACGTTATTATATAATAGAAAAAAAATACCTCAAGCTTACTTAAAAATGTTGAAGTGAAACTTCTTTGCGCGCATGAGGGTAAAATTTTTACGGACGAAGCGCAATAATAGTATGAGCGACACGAAAATGTGGAACGTTTTTGTACAAGAGAGAGAAATCAATTGAGAACCAGCGTTGTCAACTTTTTATAACTAAAACGCGCTTTTGATCTTCTCAAAACGCGCTAAAACGCGCTAGATCACAGCGTTAACAAATATTTATAACCAAAACGCGCTATTCAAAAACGCGTTAAATTTTATTTGAATAAAAATCAATACATATATTAGAAAAAATGCAATATTTATTGAAACAAAATAAATAAATATCTACATATTTGTTTTTAAATTAATTCAGGTACAAAAATTAGATACTTACAACTATAAGCAAAATGTAAGAACCTTAAAACGATAACAAAAAATTAAAATATTCTTTTGGTATATCAATAAAAATTAGGATGTTTTAAACATTATATAAAAACGTTAGCAAAAATCCGTCAAATATTAAATCAATTGCTCAGTCTTTTTTATTTAAATTAACTTTTTAATATTCTAACTGATTAAAAACGTAAGTAACGAACTTTTCAATTCATAAAAATAACTTAAAAAAGTGGAGTTAAGATTGATAATTGTCGATAAAAAAAATACTTTCATTTAAACCATCTGGCTCATCGACCTAAATATTGGGCCATGAATGAAACTACATAAAATGGATTAAACAGTTGTAAAAAATAGTACTAGAAAAATTGATGCAAAATAAGTAGAAAATGTTGAATTGAAGTCTTTGTAATCACTGTACGAAAAACGAGCTAATTTAGCGCTTTTTTATTAAACGCGCTAAGGCCAAAAACAGCGCGTTTTGCATGGTTGAATCGCGCTAAAACTAGCGCGAAACGCACTAAATTGGCATCGCTGTTGAGAACGATTGGAGCGAGAGTAGACAGCATGTGAGTGAGCAAGATTCATAGAGAAAGGGAGATCGAGAAAAAATAAACGCTATTGGTGATGTATTCGATTAGTAGTTAAATATTGAAACTTCAGATGGCAATTCTGTCGCATAACGTCTTCTACTACAGTAAACGCAGATCCTTTTTATTTATTTACATTATCATTTGAATGCATACAGTGGGTCAACAGCGAGTTAAATTTATAAATAAACATTTTGTAATAAATTTGTTAATCGTCCAATAATAAAAATATAAGCAGTTGTTCAGAGTAAGTAATATATTTGTTATCTATTTGTTTATTTAAAATTTTTTATGATTATTGGTTTGAAGGTTAGGAAATTCCATATTTACAAATGACATGTGGCATTTTAGTTTGCCACTCATTTTATAAGAATTTAATATACTATTTTTCATAAAATATAAAATAAAAATATTTCATAAATTCTCTTTTCTAAATTTAAATACAAAAAAATTATGTAAATATCGAAGAAATAAATTTAAAAAATTAAATCTGTAATTTGTATAAATATTCGATACTTAACTAATTAATAGTTAATTAATTATATATAATTATATATAATAAAAAAAGTATGTAAATATCGAAGAAATAAATTTAAAAAATTAAATCTATAATTTGTATAAATATTCGATACTTAACTAATTAATAATTAATTAATTATATATAATTAATTTAATTAAAATTAAATTCCTAATATATCTTCCTTTTTTCCCTTCCTAAAAGTCCCGGAATCTAAAGCTTTAGATTAGCATATGTATATATAAACAAGTTATAAATCTTGGTTTGCCAAAGAACTTTCACTTCTGACATGTGTACTTTAGATGCACGCAATTTTTCTTTTTTTAACCTTGGCGATAAATCGACAGCCTTGAGCTTTGACTGACTCTGGCTTCATTGCTATTGGAAGCTAAGGGTCTCCAAGTGCTGGTTTCATCTAATAATTTTCCCAATATTTCCTATAAAACATGATAGGCTGGGAATTCAAAAGTACTATCACCACTGGGCGGAGTTTCAACATAAATATGGGCATTTCCAAGATTGCGAATGGGACATTCGTACGCATTCAAGTTAAAAAAAAAATATGAAAACATAACAATTTTTTAAGCTCTTTATAACGGTTTAATTGCATTTCAGTAGCACTATTTTTGAGTGCAAAATGCAAATTGTACAACTCTTACATTCTCAAAATAATTTAAAAAAACATAGCATTGCAAACGGGACAAGAAATGGAAGTCATTTTTGGCAGCATGTGGAATAATTGAAAAATTAGCGAATTTAGTCGTATTTTTTAGGAGCAAATTTTTTTTAAATATAATAGAATAATAAAGCTTGCTTCATAAAGTTATTTCTTTCCAATAGCTTTTATTATTAAAAAAAAAAAAAAATTTATAACTATTGCAAACGGGACATTGCAAACGGGACATAATTTCCAAAAATTATTTTTTAGTGTTTTCTTTTTATTACATATTTGAAATAAATAAAAATATATACATATTTCAAGTAAAAGAAACTAAATATAATAAAATATCAAGATAATTCCGGAATTTTCATTTTTAAAGAAATTTAATATAAAAAGAGTGCAATCGTTATGATACTTAAGAGTCAGTAATAACAAAAGGAAAAAATTACAAAAAGAGACGCAAAGTGTAAGAAAACATACATCTTGCAAACAAATTTACTCAAAATAAATATGGAAATATATTTTTAAGTTAATAAATTATAAAAATTTAGACAGTTCTCTAATTAAATTTGAAAAAAAAATTTTTTTCGCGGTTTTTAATATTTCTGTCGTGGTTGACCTTTTTCTGGAAATGCCCATATATTAAATTTGCTTGGTTTTTTAGTTAAGTTCATAATTTGTATAAAAGGGAGCCATTTTTTATGTACTTCATATCCTTTATGCACGAAATGAGTTATCTCCATCATGATATATGTACTTTCTTATATTTCGATTAGTGATCGATACCAAACCGTTTTTATTTTGAAAGACCAGTTTAAATAAATTTGATGCTTGCAGCCCAAAACATCATTATCCCACTATGAAAACAATACCTAAAATATCAGCTCTGTTCATTAAAGGGAACAATTTTATTGTTTTTTCTAATTCTCCTGTTCTCTTTTATTCGTGTTAAATTTGTGTTCATAGCAAGTTAATGTGTATAACACGGCGGGTTGTGAGATATTTTATATTTGTTTAAATTAATTGAAATCTGTGAAGAAAAATTAAATTAAACTATTGAAATTTTAAAGAAATATTAATGAAAAACCGAAATATGTTAGTGAAGTTGTGTAAAAAACAAAAGATCAAACAAGATATCAAATAAAAATTTTGCGAAAACAAGGAAAGAAAAACAACATGCTTAAAAAGATTTAGAAAATATCTAATTTTGTCAATGTCAGTTAAAAAAAAATTAGTAAATACTCTGTGTTTCATATCTAAGAAAATGTTTAATTAATTGTTTAATAATTGTGCATAGTGTCGCATGAACAACAGTGTCTGGCTATTCAATTTATAATAAATCTTTTTTTTTTATTCTTCACTTACTTTACTTCGTGTGTTGTTATTTTTTTTTTATGTATGTAAGTACTTTTAATGGTCTTTCTTTATTTGTTATATTCATCTTTGGCTTTCTTCTATTACTATTATTATATTGTGCGTACGTATAAAAATTATAAAAGGAAGATAGTAAGCAAAGCAAGCAGTCATAAAGCATATCGTGATTTTAAATTGTAAACACCCTTCAATTTAAATCTGTTATTTCATTTATCCGTGCAGCAAACACATACACAATAGATGTTAAAATATAAAGTCAAGTGCTGTACGACATACGTGTGTGCGTGTGGGGATTGTACACGAAATTTGTATTTGTTATTCAAAATATGTACATGCATACATATTTTATGTGAACATGCCTGAGAGCAGAGACCTGCGCTGAGCATTTATTACGACGGCGGTAACTTGCAAGAAAAAAGTTTAACGGCATCCCTTTAACCGGATTTAAGCGGCATGGCCACACATCAAACTGATGTTTCAAACATGTGTATGGGTTGGTAAAATTCAGTTTGGCAGTGAAAATCTAAATTGTTTTGATATTCTTCAAACTCACATCAAACCATACGTGTGAGTTTTTTTCACTAACACCATCAAAGAAAAGCAGAGTTTGAAGCGTCAGTTTGATGTGTGGCCATGCCGCTTTAGTTCGTTGGGAATTTGGCTAGGCGGTATCTACACTGTAAATACTGATTTCAGTTTTAGGTCTGGGAATAAATAATTTCTTTCGAATATATGTATATATATATATATATATATATATATATATATATATATATATATATATATATATATATATATATATATATATATAATTAAAATTAAATTATGTATGAAATTTTATTAGTCGAACTTTCTTATGTAAATTGTTAATTTTTTTTCAACGGGCTTAAGTTCGAATCTGCATGACTGCAAATGATTTTTTATTATATTATTAATAAATGAATTTGTTCAAATTCTATTTATTATTTTTTATATCAAAGACATCTGACTGCAGCATCATGTAAAACGTGCTTCTGGCTTTTCCATAGCTTTTTACACCAAAAACAAAAAAATGCAATAATACTGACCTCAGTAAAACGAAAACAAAATGTAATGACGAATTAAAAATTTAAACAAATTTTGACACTAAGGAAAATTTTTAATGGTCAAAACATAACTTTGCAAAAATTCATCAGAAGACTGCGGATGATCTCTTTATCCGGCTACGGTATTTAATTATAACACAACGTCTCCACCGGCCATAAGCCAGAACAAGACATGAGTATGATGCAAGCGGAGAAACATGATGTTCTTGTATGTTGCGACTACGTGTTCAGTAATTTTGAGTTTGTGCAAAAGAGAAAAACTTTAAACTTTTGCGTTCTGTCTCTTTTACTCTACTTTGAAATTATATATGAAACATAACATTGATGTCCATCCACATGTTAGGAAATCGATGTCAAAGCATGAATGAAATATGGATATGAGCGGTCTACATATGCCATATGCGATGGCCGGCATGATGCTCATGCCAAGTTCATGGCTAGTGGAGACGGAGAGTAAATGACTTGGCTATAACGATAAATTTTTGTATGACAGATAAAGCGAATTTATTTATTTTTTTGTTACGTCTTTATTTTGTTTGCGCAAATTTTGTCTATTGTCTTAATAATTGTTTTAACAACTATGTTAAGCAATAATAGAATGATAACTACAGCGGGCGGGGTATGACAAATTGCTGTGCTAACAATTATTTGTTAGTTATTATAATATTTTTGCTCGTCAAGAGAGGAATGTAAAGTTTTTGTTAGAATACATTCACTAGCCCACTTCGACAAAAATTCATTCATATTTACATATGTAAATGAATGAATGCAACAAAAATTTTAATCCGTGACGTTAATCTTTCACTTTATATATTCATATATGTACTTATATATGTATGTAATATACATATTTGTACTTAAATAGTATCTACACATGAATGTAAATACTTGCATGAATTTGTATTGTAGGTACATACATATTTTTACTTAACAGTTTTCTTCCTTGATTTTTTGCCATTTTCCAAAGAAAACATAAATGTGACAATTAGTCAATATTTACGCTGAGATGAAACAACATTGAAAGAAAGGGAATAGAGAAAACACTGAAAAACTTCTGTTCAGAAGAAAAGCATTAACAAAAGAAAATCAAGAAAAATCACAATCTAAACTAAATATGTACGTGCATGTGTGGGCTTATGACACGAAAATAAAAGATTTTAACGGCGGCGCAGCAAGTGGAGCGGTTCATAAAGATAAACAAATAAATAAATATATGTATTATGTATGAATGTGTGTGTGTGTTTAACGCAGCCATACAGACTGTGATGTTGGCGTAGTTGGATTTCTGCGAATACGAACTACGACAACAACAAAAAATATAAACATAATTGTTTTTATTTGCTTTTGTTTTTCCGTTTTTGTTCTGCTTTTCTAAGGTTGGTTGACTATTTGTCACAAATTAAAACAAAGCCAACAACAACATTAACAAAAAAAAAAAGAAACAGCAAACAAACTAAAATCGAGCAATTTAATTGCTGCCGTCAATAATTGTGTGTGCATCGAGGTAAGTTCTAATTTATTTTTATTATGTAGGTATGAAATATTTTGTATCTAAATAATTTCGCAATTACCAGATACAGTGTATTAAACATACCTACACATACACAAACATATGTATGCATGTGTGCGTGAATGTCAGTGTCTGATCGCAAACTTGAATTTTCCGATTGTGGCGTTACTGCGATTTGCTGAAATAATTCTGGAATTATAAGATATTTTTTTGCAATATAAAGTGCTTTCTGGGCCACCATTTGTGTGCAGTGGCATATGTGTACCCATCCCCATTTTTCCATAATGATTACAAATCCTCTCAAGCCAATATTTCGAATTTTTTTTTTTTAAATTATACCTACCTACCTGATCGAATTCCAAAATTATTTCAGATACCTATGAGACTTTTTCTGCAACATAAAGGAGTTCCTCTGGGCCACCATTTGTATATAGTGGCATATGTGTACCCATCAATGACCGAAAAACTCACCAGGAAAATTTTGTTTTTCAAATGAATGTTTTAATATTCATATTTATTAGGTATTTCTTGGGCCATAATTTCTATTCACTAGTTTGGACAGAAATTTCCCCAGTTCTTAGATTTTTGCTTCCAAATCAACTTAATCAAATTTTACTCCAAATGTTAAGCTGTTAACAGAGCTCTGTTATCTGCAGAAAAGATTTGGTACAATTTTCAGTTTGCGTCTTCGCTAATATTAATTTAAATTTATCTTTGCACACATGATTTTATACTGACGCCAGAAATATATTCCTGTTCTTTTTTATATAACAACTTTATTTCCAAGAAGTGAATAACCACTTTGTATAAGTAGTTCCATACTTTTAAAATATTCAGTCACTAAATGTAAAATAATTTCTAAAACTTCTCTTGTACAGGTTGTCAATTAAGTGTTGAAAAATAAAGAAGAAGTACGGCAACAAATTCAGATATTTTTATGAGCGATTTAATTTATTTTGAAAAAATTTATTATACAGCCTGTATGTTAAAACCACAATTTGCAATGTGAACGTAAAATCAGCTGTTTATGGCTTTAATGCTAAAACCAGGTTTTAACTTTCAGTGGGAAGACACTATATCATATACGTTTGAGACCGAATGTTATAAACCTTCTGTAAAACAACGATTTTGGCAGACATGCGCAATTATATATGCGTTCAAAAGTTCACTGGTAAGATGTAAGAAACATATCGTGTATGACAGCCTTAACATATGTTACTGTTAAACATGTTCAGTTTGGTCTATAATTTAACCATGTTTTCTTTAAGCGGGCCATCCATTATTTTATTTATTTTATTTAATAAAGTTTATTAGTATTCAAAATACTTTTCAATATCCATTTTTAATTTTACAATTTCCATTATATGAGGTTGTTTTTTACAAATTGTACACATTCTCTCTTAAATGTATAATAATTTCGTTCTATTTTTATATATTCTGGCATTCTATTATATAATTTTAGTCCTTTGTAAAATAGTGATCTTTGCATCGCTGTTGATGTTGTTCTCTGCAGCCTGAAGTTTTCGGAGTTTCGTAGACCATATGGTTGTACTTCCCCCACATATTTAATATTTTCGCATAGGTATTCCGGCGCGTTTCATGTTTTCATTTTTTGTACAAAGTATAAAGTATTTGTCTGCAATCGTTGTTTGATATTTAACCATCTAAGTGAGTCCAGCATAAAATTAAAATTAATAGGTGTATACCGACTACAATATGATTGTATATATTAATCGTGATATTATTTCCATGTTGCCCTATATTATGCAATAAGTGGAACAATATATTAAAATAAAATATGGCGCCATTTTCTTACAATAAAAAGTGAACATAACCTATAAGCAAAACAAAAGCTCTTGGACTAGTGAATTGCGATGTACCTAGCATTTATTAAAAGTTTTGGTTCAATTTAAAATAGAAATATTTACTACTAATTAATTATAAATAAACATGTTTAGCGACATGAGTGATAAAAACCTTTGGTTTTTCTTTGGATATATTCCGTAATTAACTACGTTGCTACTTCATATGTGAAACCGTGTACAGTCAATCACAAAAACGGATAAAAATACGGTTAAATAACATCCCCGTCATATGGTCTGAGTTAAACCGTCGGCATCTGTGCAAAAAATATAAACAAATTAAAAATTAACACTGAAAATGCGCTTAAGAAAAAATAAGTTTAGTTTTGCTGTACTTCCATAACAGTGCTTCATTAGACTTTCCTACTTTGACAGATGCCCTAACTTGTTGTAAATAATAAATATTCGTCAAAAACCAGTTTCCGTCGACCATATCGCTTTAGTTTTTTTTAGCGGTTATGTTTTAGTATATGTATATTATAAACTATTAATAATTTTTGTACCGTTTATGGTGAATTTGTCGGATTCGTAATAAATTAAATATTCTGGTTTATAGAAAATATATTTAAAATTTTTTTACGATTGTTTGTTGCCAAGGCGTCATATGTATGTGTAGTTATTTACCCGCTTTGGTGATTTTCCACTCTTGTTTTGGCAAAAGTTGTAAAAAATGATGTGGCAGCACTGTTACTTAGAGGCAATAGCAGGGGAAAGTATCATGAGTTTGCAATTATCGATAATTGATCGTTTTATTAATTCTTGTGAAATAATGATGATTTCATAACTATTATTTTTTTGCAATATTTTATTATGTGTTTTACAATCCTTTCCTTTTCATAATTCTTATTATATTCTGTATAATGTATAAGCTGATATATTTAATAGAGCTGAACAATATCAGAAACTCGATAATTATTCTTAAAAGGGGAATCCATAAAGCAAGTGTATACAATATAATGTAAAATATAATAAGCTTTCGGCTGACACCAATTTAACCGTGCAATTGTGTACATAAACTCGCGATCGTTGATTAGAACCACTTAAATAAAGCATATCTCTTTTTTTAAATTTATTTGTCACCAGCAATAATTTTGGTATCACAGGCAAGAAAATATTCCTCAGATGACTTAAAAAACAATAACCATTAAAGCTTAACGAATTAGCTTTTTAAAGTGTTTTCCAATAAAAATATATAATTTTTTTTCCTTCATATAATTAGGACCAATTAACAAATTTTATTTTATATACATATACATATTTTTTTATATACATAAACATATTAATAATGGCTGCTACCTCCTTCGTATGAAATAACTTTAAATATGTAGGCAGTTTTTAATAAATCGTAAAGGGCCTTCAGATAATCTAAAAAAATGTCATTCTGGGTGTTCTTTAATAACGGTTTACTTGTCACATTTTTATCGATATCGAATGCCGCAAAATTGCATACAAGAACTGTATCAAACCGATGGTAACACACTTCTTTTTTATACTTGTGTTGCCACACTTCTGTTTACTGCCGTGACCCAACTTAGCCACCTATTAAGTGGTGATAAACAAAAATGCACATGAGTAATGATGATGAAAGTGTAGCGGCTTTCGAAAACAACTGTTCTGCTCGCTGTATAAACTGATGTTGACTTTCCTTTGTGACTTGGTTTATTTATCATGTCTTTCTGAATCTAAAACTAATTTTCGAACAATTAGCGATAGATTTTTTTTTTAACTCGGACCAGCACTCCTACATATGCAGTGCATTGCGCCGCAAGAAGGGATAGTATTGAGGGGACAGATGAGACGATAGGACTTTTTTGTAGCTAGTTGAACCTCTTCACGTCGTCCGCTAATATTTTGCTACAAGGCCGACGAAGGAGAGTGCTGTTCCTCTGCTCTTTGGTACATAATTGTGCCAGTCGTTGCCAGTTATGTCCAGTGACCAGTGACTATGCTTTCATTACTGAAACATCCTGACAACAATTAACACAACCATGCAATAGTGCTGATCAGAAGAATTCGACACAATATTCATGACTGAGCTCGGGGTTGAACTCAGGACCCTTTGCTTCATAGTCTCGTGTTAATTACTTCAGCCAACAGCAGCCTCAATACAATAGTTTTCATTTTTGAAATGGACTCAGACTACCGAAGAACAATTATATTCCCCATTATTCTGTACCTATTTGTCAACGTCACGTTAATAGTGTTTCCACACTGAAAGGTAAAACCTGTTTTAGTATTAACACCATAAACAGCTGATTTTGCGTTCACACTGCAAATTGTGGTTTTAACTTACAGGCTGAATAATAAATTTGTTCAAAATAAATTAAATCGCTCATAGAAATGTGCGAATTTGTTGCTGTAGTAGTTCTCTATTTATAAAACATTTAATTGACAACCTGTACAACAGAAGTTTTTGTTTGAAGGAAAAAAGAAAAAGTTTCCCAATGCGTTCTCAAATAGAAATTATTTTACATTTTGGGAATGAATATTTTAAAATTATGGAACTACTTATACGACGTGAAGAACTTCTTGGAAATAAATTTGTTATATAAAAAACAACAAAAATGTATTACAGGCATCAGTATATGTGACAGCGCATAGAAAATAGGACCTAAGGGTAAAACAAATCAATTTTTACTTTTTTTTTGTTTGATGTTGACAATGAGACCGACCCCATGCCCCAAAAGTGTTCCCTCCCAGAGATATGCGCGCTTTATGAAGTGATGGTACACCAAAGATACACGTATTTAAATCGTTAAAATGGCTCTTCTGAACAAAACCGGTTTTTACCCTTAGGTCCCTTTCTATTTTGCGCGTCACATATATTCTTATTAACATAAACAACACCAGCTGTTCAGTCGCAAAGCAGCTCTGAATCAGTCAACATCAACCCTCGTTGGCAATTATTTTTTAAGTGCAGCCAGACCACTGATTGTTTACTCTCTTTCGAGAGTTTTGCGTCTCACTCGCACTAGCTAATTGCAACACCTCAGATAACTGTATAGTTTTACAGTTCTTCTGAGGAATATTCCGTGGTTAACTACGTTGCTACTTCCTATGTGAAGGCATAGGTCGTGTACAGTCAGTCACAGTAACGGAAGAAAATACGGGTTAATAACATCGCCGGCATATGGTCTTAGTCACCCCGTCGGCATCTGTGCACCAAATACTTTGCAAATTTACTTTGTAAAGTATTTCGTTCAAACAAACAAACAAACACCAGCTGTTTCCAATATATAACTTGGCAGCACTCAATTTAGCACAGCCAAAAAGCAGGCAAAACAAGGTTGCATTTCATAAAACCTACTTAAAACCATTACGAAAGTGTTTTTAAATTGTTTTTAACAAAATCATTTAGTATGGTAAAACCAGGTCTTAACTTGGTTTTAACGTTAAAACCAGAATTTATTAAAACCATGTCGGTGTGAAAATACTATAAGACACCATGAAAAATAGAGCAGCTATATTCTGGGTTGTGGGCAACAACTGATTACTGCCAACACCCTATGACTATTCTCCTGGGCATAAAAAAATATTAAGAGACGCCAAGACGTCTTATTTTTTTTGATATTGTTTCGATGTAACGTTGACAAACAGTTACAGAATAAGGGAGATTAATTCATTAATATTTTTTCCCATAATTTTTTAAAATATCGATTTGTTATTTAAAATAAAATATATAAACAGAAAAGAAGAAATATTTTTCCTTTTGAAATGTCAAATTTCATGTAAAAAATGTCCATAAAATTCACCACACACCTTGAAAAGTTTGATTATTTTTTTGTATATTTTGACTGAAAACCAGAGCTGTAACTGAATCAGAAGATTCCGTTCACTATAACATATTTTATATACAATTTAGTAGACTTTAATTAAACTTTAATTTTGAATTTTAATTCTTTTTATTTTCCGTTACATCTTGTAAACTTTTAACTTGAACATGACATCCTACAATGATTTTTCATTTTGTGTTAAAGTGCAGTTCTCTCACATTCATCATGAATTATTCATTTTCCATTGTAGTTCAGTTTAGTCAAGACGTTAAACAAAAAAATCGCATCAACTTGTCTTTAACTGCAAACTGAAATTAAAGTTTGGTGCACTCATGTTTCCCAACATTTTCCGATCTTCAGCTGTCACAATTTTATATTCATCTCCGCACACATTTAAGATTGAAAACCGTAAGCTAAGAAGCACACAGCGACGTTGTAATTGCTGTTTCCTGGCTACTTTTTTTGTATTTTTTATTTCACATTTTTCACCTTGAATTCATTTCAACTGCACTTTTCAACTACTCAGGCCTGCTGATGCGAGTATTCTGTAGAAAAGTTTAGGACTGCAGTCTGTCTTGTTCGTATCTAATCTTAAAAGGTTTTAATAACAGTTTAAAAGTGTTAAAATTTTGACAGCATAATGTAACCTCTTTAAGAGACAAGTTAACGCCTAAATCAAGATTTTATGTTTTTATTTTCTTCTTTATGTTTTGAAGAGTCCTTTATACAAGTGTAGGAAATAGTACTCCTATCTGTGTACAGTAGAACAGACACACACACACACTTAAATATAATTCCACAAGCATTTATTTCATTAAACATAATGCTTACTCGTATATAAGTAGATATGAATGCAAGTAAGTGGGCACTCGTGTAGCATATACATTACATTAGGGTGGCACAAAAATCGAATCAACTTTGAATTTTTATAAAAGAAAAATTATGGTTTGATATGTTAATAGTGAAACTGTACTGACCTACTGTAGACACAGTTACTAGTCTAGTGGTTTATAGTACCCCACTCAATGCTATTTACTATAGAGATTTACCATGTAGTGTCATTGAAAATCCACTACTGACATTAAAACTGTTCTTTTGGAACTATATGTAGACATTGGAACCAGTGACCCACTAGCACATTTTAGTAATTCAAGTTCAACTTCTTGTTCGTTCGCCTCATGAATACAATATTCCAAAAAAAAGTCAATGCTGTGATTTTTGTGTTTTGTTCAGCATTTAGTTACTGCAGGAAATGCTAATAGTCAAACTGCACTGACATTCTATTGACACAGTCACCAGTACTAGTGACTAACAGTAACCCAAACTATGTTATTTATTATAGGCATTTAACATGTGCTTGTCATTGCAAATCCACTAGTGACATAAAAACTATTGACAAGTTCTTTTGGAACTATATGTAGAAATTGGAACCAGTGACGCACTAGTACATTTTAGTAATTCTAGTCTACACATTTGCTACTTTACTGAAATAGATGTCGGATAATAGAAATTCATACTTTTTTTAATTTGTAGTTTTGTTAAAAAGTATTAAAACTCGTTTTTAAAGTACTAAAAAAATAGGGTACTAATTCATTTCAGCCATCTCCCGCCGCCACAAAATTTTGTTCTCATCTAAGGGAAACATAAAAATGAAGACGTTTTATTTACAATGTCGTCAAAAAGTTAGCAAAATAGTAGACAAAAGTGGTGACTTGGACAAGCCTCGCGATCTCGGTAGTCAGTTCACATCATCTCCACGTGAGATGATCTTGCCTTCAAATTGATCGTGCAATATATCCATTGTGGTATGATTATGCAATTCAGGTAAGAAAAAGTTTTTAATTATCGATCTAAAGCGCTCGCTGTTGACAGTGTTGGCCTAACCAACGTCTTTCTCAAAGAAATATGACGGTGCCAAAATTCTCACCAAGCAGCAACATATTCGGGATGCATTGGACGCTTCTACAATTTTGTGTGTTATATCGTACCCATTAATCCAGAAATCGCTGGAGATTATTTGTCGATGAAAAATCGCACGTGCTTTTGAATACTACATATATCCATCCCTGGTGATTTGGCAAAACAGACTAAGTAACTGACTGTTAATTTGGCAGATGTAGCTTCAACAAGATGGCCGTAAGTTCCAGTCCTATAAATATACAATACAAATAATTGAGACAGAAAAGTTTACGTAGGTTCTCTATCCTTCCCTTTAGACTGTTACCGTCGTCGATTCGATGAAGTATGACATTTATGCCACAAAAAAAGTATGATGTTTAGGATTAAAAGGAGTTACTTTTAAGCCTTCACCAAAAAATAATGCAAATTTATAAAAAAGGGGATTTAAAAAAAGGACCACAGCAAGTGGTAAAACAATTAAAATGCCACTTTAATCCCATAACGGTAACACTGACTATAGCGCTCTTCAGCTGTTTTCGTGTGAGATGAAGAATTTGAAGGTAGCAAGGCGAATTCAATCAGGTGACCTTATTTCAGAAAATGTCGATCAGGTGATTTTGCACCGGTCAGTCAAAATTTTCTTCTGCTTACTTTGTTTTTTTTTTTTTATCAATTAAAACTAAACTTTTTCGTGCGCCAAAAACAAAGTTTTTCTGAGATTTTACTAATTTTATTAAAAAAGTGAACAAAACACAATATGCGGATGTGCTTTGTGTGCAAGAAGAAGTTCAGCGTGGGAGAGGGAACTTTATTCCATGTTTCAAAAGATGTTGGAAGCATGAGGCAAATATCTGTATCCCAATTTTTTTCTTTTTTCTGCTCAACAAAAGTTGACACTTCAGAGGCCTGTAAACTAACAGAATACATGTTCTTTATACAGAGTTGCATAAATGAGTTCACATTATTCAATTCGCCTTGGAAGGCATTTTTATACGAATTTTTTAATTGAGTTTTTTTAACAAAATTTATTCATTTTTTAAAATAATAGTGTTTTTGTATCATAAAACTGGCACTCGATCAAATAATTTATTTTTTATTTTTATTTCTGTATCTAAAAGAAAAATTTCTTTTGTCTTTCCAAAATTACCACTTTTTCTTATAATTTTCATGTGCATTGCCGTTTAATTAATATTGTGGTGGAGCTCATTATTAAGCCCTTTATTGACCACAGCTTTAATAAATAGCTTTCCAAAACGTTGTTAAGAAACCAACGAAGCCCTAAATAAAATCAATTCGCTGCACATTCTAAACGACCAGAAAACAGAACAGAAAAAAAAATAAATGAAATCCAGTTCTCAGATTCGTCTTGGTTAGTCGCATTATGTGTTTCTGTTAAAAAAGATTTACTTGCTTTTTTATATGAACGTTCATTCTTCATACCGCCACCACCTTTTTTTATTCCTTGAGGTACAAATCAAGAAAAAATATCTAGAAAATAAGCACAAAAGCCTCTTATAAAAACTAAAAAAAAAAAATGAAACACCAACTCAAACAGCAAAAAGAAGGTAAAAAACTGTACGTTTTCTTGACACCTTCAAAAGCGAGAAAAACAATTCTTTTGAAATTGAATTCAATTGTTTCGTTCCTGGACTTCTTGTACGTTCGTTTGTTAGGTTGCTTGTGTCGGTTGTGTGGCTGGTTTTTGTTTCAGAGCATTTTGAGAATTTTTTGGTAAGATTTAAGGTTTGAGTTGTTCTTCAATTGTGCGCTGCTGTTGCTGGTTGTGGTGGAATTTTCGGTTTCTTATGACTGAATGGTTTTGGTTTTTGTTTATTTTCTTCTTTGTTTTTGTGTTGTTTCTACTTCTTTGGCTTCAATTGAAGCCTGTTGCATTGCCTTGATTTTTGAATACGTCTTAGTTATTGTGTTTATAGTTATTTCTTTAAGAATTGGTGTTAGTGTTGGCGTGAAAATTTCTCACTTCTGCTTGATCATTGCATTAGGTTGATCCCAGAAAACAAAAGTTTCCAAAAAAAAAATAAAAAAAAAATCAACAACAAAGTAAAGCGTCCGAGGATTGTTGTCAAAGTTTTCTTTCGCATATAAATAGTCTTCCAACAGGGGCTTCCGAACTTTGACAGTTGATAGCGGCCATCTTGTTGCAGCTAGATCTGTCAAAATAGCTGTCACTTATTCATGTACGGATATAGCATTCGATATACGATTTTTTTTTTAAAATGAATGTTCAGCAGGGCGGGTGGAAAGAATAGTTGTGCCAGTCACCATCTAGAATGAAAGATTAGTTAATAAACTTTCTAAAACACAGCTTTTTTTTACAAAACGTAGTTTTTCTTATATCTCTCTTTTTCCAAACTCTTGTCGACCTCGGCGGAAATTGTAATAATTCAAAAAATTATCTTGGTTGCACTCTTACAAATCATCTGTTTGTTATATATGCACTTGGTTGCACTTACACAAACATATGTAATTCATCAGTGTTGTCACACCGCAGATCACTACACGCCCCCAAATACAGAACTTTTTTTTAACTCGGACCAGCACTCAGAGGATGACCCCGGCATGAAGGAAGAATTTTTTTTTGTAGCTGTTTGAACCTTTTATATACCGCCGCGGTTTAAAGTCCGATATCACCATAACACCCACAGTGAACCGCAAGATAGCATAAATTGCTGAAAATTCCGTGGAATGAACAAAATCGGATTCTCCGCCGCACTGTCACTAACAGGAAGGGAAATTTTCGGCAGTGCACACATTGCACAGCTCTGGCCACATTTGTAACGCTTCCAGTCTCTTCAAATTTCTTTTAATTCCTGCTATAATCACTCTGTAATAATGCATTCACACTGTGGGTTAAAACCACAAACAGCTGATTTTGCGATCACACTTCAAATTGTGGTTTTAACATACAGGCTGTATAATAAATTTGTTCAAAATATGTATATTAATCGCGTAGTCGAAAAGCAGGTCTGTTAGACAACATCAAGCCTCGTTGGCAATTATTTCTTAAGTGCAGCCAGACCACTGATCGTTTACTCCAGTTTTAATTTCAACACCTCAGATAACTTTATAATTTTACAGTTCTTCTGAGGAATAATCCGTGGTTAACTACGTTGCTACTTCCTATGTGAAGGCACAGGTCGTGTACAGTCAGTCACAGTAACGGAAGAAAATACGGGTTAATGACATCGCCGACATATGGCCTGAGCCACCACGTCAGCATCTGTCCACCAAATCTGTGCAAATTTACTTTGTACAGTATTTCACCAAAAAATAAATATATTAAATCGCTCAGAGAAATGTGTGAATTTGTTGCTGTACTTGTTCTATATTTTTGCAACACTTTATTGACAGTCTGTACAATAGTAGAAGTTTTTGTTTGAAATAAAAAGGAAAATGTTTTCCAATGCGTTCTAAAATAGAAATTATTTTACATATTGCGAATAAATATTTTGAAATTATGGAACTACTTATACAAAGTGAAGAACTTCTTGGAAATCAAGAATATGCGAATTGTTCCTTTTTCATCTCAATTCGTCTATTTTCTTCTCCCACACATTAAAGAAAATATTTTCATTAATCTGCATCCATAATTTCCTATATCTCTGGCATTTTTTAGTTCTTCTTGTGGCAATGTTTTCATAATATTTCAGGCGTCAGTATAGGTATATTCTTATTAACATAAACAATACCAGCTGTTTCCAGTATATACATAATTTGGCAGCACTCAACTTAGTACAGTCAAAAGCAGGTAAAAATCAAGATTGCATTTCATAAAACCTTCCTAAAGCGAATTCAGAAGTGGTTTTAAGTTGGTTTTAACAAAATCATTTTGTATGGGCTCTTGGCTGAAGTAGTAGAACATGGGACTATAAAGCGGAGGGTCCTGAGTTTAACCCGCGCTGAGTCATGAAATATTATGTTGAATTCTTCTGATCAGCATTAGTGCATGGTTGTAATAGTTGTTGACAGCCTGTCTCAATGATGAAGGCATAGCACAGGTCACTGAACATAAAGAAAGAGGAGAGGAACAGCACCCCCTTTCGTCGGTCCTGTAGAAAAAAATTAGCTGGCAAAATCGCAAAGGTTGAAATAGCTACAAAAAATGTTCTATCTTCTCATTTTTCTTCATCTGTCCCCTCAATACTATTCCCTCCTTTGACCCCTACATATGCATTGCATATGTAGGGGTCAACCCCTGAGTGCTGGTCCAAGATAAAAAAAAAATATGCAAAGTGAAGAACTTTTTGGAAATCAAGAATATGGTAATTTTTCCTTTTCCTCTCACCTCGTCTATTTTCTCCTCCCACACATCAATGAAAATATTTTCACTAATTTCCGTCCATAATTTCCTTTTTCTCTCGCATTTTTTAGTTCTTCTTGTGCCTGCATCCATTTCGACAATGTTTTCATAATATATCAGGCGTCGGTGTATATTCTTATTAACATAAACAATACCAGCTGTTTTCAATATATAACTTGGCAGCACTTAACTTAGCACAGCCAAAAACAAGGTTGCAGTTCATAAAACCGGCTTAAAACCAATTCGAAAGTGATTTTAAGTTGGTTTTAACAAAATCATTTTCATGGTAAAACTAGGTTTTAACAGTTGGTTTTAACGTTACAACCAGAATTTATGAAAACCATGTCAGTGTGAAAACACTATAATTCCCCAAAACTATAAATTTTTAACTATTTTTATGCATTCTTTAGTTATCAAACATCCATATTATTGAAAGACAAACCATTTACCGAATAAATGACACTTCAAATGACAGATGCGAATTTGAAGACAAGACAAGAAAAGCTTCTTTCATCCAAGAAGTCTTTCTATAATTTTCCAAAGAACTTTTGAAACCTTCCACTGTATTCACAGCTGAATATTAAATCTGACCAATTGTTAAGTAACCAACAAGCAAAATTTGTTGTTCTTATTATTGCTGTCTTTTCCTTATTCTGGTGCTTTTTTTCCATTCCACATTTGCGCTGCTGCTCCTTCATAGTTATTGCAAAAGTCTTACCTTTTATATACAATTTCTGGTTCTTCAGTTGGTATTAAAATGGTTGGGTTTTTGTTGGCTGCTTGTTTGTCTGCTTAACTGATACATCGCTCTCTGTGCATAATACCATCGACCTACACAAGACGACTAAACGCTTAAATGTTGGAAAACAAAGTGTAATAAATATTTCATTTTAGTTTTTTTTTTGCTGCTTAGATTTTAAATAAATGTTTAAAAAAGTCCAGTAGGAAATAGATTGATTTCGCTAAAGATAAAGATTTGGTTATTTTATAATCTATAGCGAAATTTTTATTAGGTACTCGTGATAAAAAGATGTTGCTCTTCTTGTTCGAATATGGTCTTTCATCGGCGAAGATGACCAACACAGATTACAGTGAGTGTTATTAAAATGTCCAAGAGAAAGTTGAGAATTAACATGATGCTCTATAAAAATATATGCGCATGGCCGTTTCTGTTCTCCTACATCGCTATTTAATAGAGATGGAAAACTATCGATAGCGTTACTATTGAAATATTTCGATAGTTTGGAAAAAAACATCGATATAACGATTCTATACTATCAAAACTTGGAGAAACAATTGTGATAGTATCAAAGTTTGTTTCTTCTCATTTTAGATTGCAGTTCTTTGCACTTAAATATCAAAATCAACTATAAAACAAAACAGAGAGCAAATCGATAACGGCATTGGGTATCGATTGAAATTTGTAACTCCATTGCATTGAAACTTTCATCCATATCGAACGCCGGAATTATTTCTGTAGCTCTGCTAAATATTTTTAAGTAAATTTAATGATTTTATAGGCCAATGTTGAAAAAATGCTTTGTAGCACTGTTTACCCCTTACACTATCCTCTCTTGCCGTGGCATAATGTGGTAGTCGTCCACTGAGTGCTGAAACTATTTAAAAAAAAATATGGAAAACTATTGACCCTAAAGGCCATCCCTGCAACTTCACGCTAATTTTCGTCACTAAAAATGCGATTATTTTAATTCTTCTGGTTTCTTGACCTCTTTTTAATTATTATTTTATTCTGATATTTTTAAGCTTCAGGAAATTAATTATTTATAAGAAGTCACACAAAGGAGTGACGAGATATTGAATTTAAAAATTAAATTAAAATAAAGAGACCTTAAGCTTAAAAATATCAGAATAAAATGATTATTTTAATTTTAAAACTGCTATAACGAATCAGCTGATTCCTACGTGATTGATGTTGTTCTTCAATACCTACAAAAAAATCCAGAACACTAACTGATCACATAAATAATTTCGCAGAGTTTTTAAAAATTCATTTTTTTCGATAGTTTCATTCACGATATCTTCACGTATCAGAATAAAATGATTATTTTAATTTTAAAACTGCCATAACGAATCAGCTGATTCCCACGTGATTGATGTTGTTCTTCAATACCTACAAAAAAATCCAGAACACTAACTGATCACATAAATAATTTCGCAGAGTTTTTAAAAATTCATTTTTTTCGATATTTTCATTCACGATATCTCACGTTCACGCGTGAACGGATTTTAATCCGGATAGTAGAGCTGGACGTTGTTTTTGATTGTCTCGGAAAAGCCATTTAAAAATTCTTCTAAAAAAAACCGCTTTCGCAAAAAAAATTTAAGTTCATTTTGGATATATTTCGAACTCTACTGGTCCGAATCGGCTCCAATTCCCAGGAAATCGCGGTTTGAAACACCGACTAGCTTGGATCGAACACTAATTGATCACATATGTATATAATTTCATTTTTCTTTAAAAAATCACTTTTATTGAATTTTTTCCTTCACGAAATCTCACGAACGCATCAACCAATTTCGACCCGGTTGCTAGCGATCAACGTGATTTTTAGTTTTTGGAATCGATCGGAAAATGCGTTTAAAAATTATTCCAAAGAATGCATTTTTTTTTTAATTTTGCAAAATGTACCGGTCCGAACCGGTTCCAATTCACAGGAAATCTAAATTTGAAGGAACCCTGGGAACGCGTTTAGTTTGGTTCGATTCGGTTCAGCTATTCAAAAGTTATAAGCGGGTCACATACTTACACACACACCTACACAGACACACATACACACACACACACATATACACATACCACAGACATAGTGACGTCTTCTTAGGGGTAGGAAAGCTTCCTGGGAACTCAAAACGTCGCGATCTGGGGAAAACTCTATTTTTGTCAAAACGGGGTAAAGCCAGTAACTTAAGTTGGAATAGTGGTAATTAAGTTGGATAAGTGGGAATTCCCACTTTTTTTTAATATTTTCTTAGCAGAAAGTTGAAAATATTCTGTCCCAGACCTTTAAGGTCTATAGTTAAATGAATATGAATGGGATAATCTGCTATCTTCTGGGATGGGAAGTTTTCTTAATTCGAGTTATCAATCCCAACCAGCGGAACAACACACCCAATTGCAGACTGTAAGCCCATGATCCCTAAGTTCGTAAGTACTCAGTTGAGTTCGATCATTCAATCCTCCATTTCCTAATGGGTCCCCCCGGGGGGTGCCGTTGGGGAGCTTGGCTATGATGTCGGGCCTCGCTCCAGCACCGATCCGGGGAAAATAAGAAAGAAGGTCTAGGGTTTAGGTAAAAATGAAACCGAAGTCGATAGAAAGTTTATAGAACCTACACTGGTTCGGCTTTCGAAACTTTACCAGTAGTTACAACTGGTGCCACGGGATCCAGTACAAGCCCCGCAGTTTGCTGCGGCTGGATATTGGTGAGGTCTCCCTCGGGAGTACACGTGGTGGCTGTGGTAACCAACTTGGTGGAAGGTTTGTCAGATAAGGATTGATGTTTCAACCCCAGGGTTGGACTTCGGTCTGGCTGATAGTAGCAAAACCTATGTATTGTTGTGAATCAACAAATCATATTCTATTGGGCGACTTTTTGTAGTTCATAGAATAAAGATCATCTAGATAGGATCGGCACTTTAGCAAGGTGTTAGATCATGGGACTTACCAAATCATGTCTAGAAATTGCCACCTAGGTGACCCGAGGTCGCCTTCGTGTGGATCTTGGGTTCAAAGAGGGGTGCTGGTAACACTTATTGTATCACCCGGTGTTAAGAGCACCGTCAGTTTAAGCCATATTGGCAGGTACTGACGTAAAACCATTGGCGTATATTTCCTAATGGGTGCAAGAAAGCCATCGCTTATTATATTCCAAAGTATTTAAGCAACAACTTCATCATTGTGATCGCCAATGCAATGATCGTAATAATAATGACGCTCAGTCACATACCCGTACATACGTGAACAGATGAATGTTGAATTGTTAACTTATTCATTCGTCCGTTAAGAGTTAAGGACGTTAAATTATAACAATTGCGTTTTTGACACCTCACGGCATCACTTCTTGATTTTAGTGCATTTTTTGCCCCTCTACTCGTTTTTATACCACATAAATTTTTTTTTTAATTTTTTTTATAAAATGTTTTATATTTTGTTTCTGTTTTTTTTTGTTATTTGTTGCCATATTTAGCTTTTCTTTCCTCCAACCATTGCAACCAGCCATTTAAGGGTTATTTTAATTGGATACCAGCCTTGCGATCTTGATAAAGCGCAAACTCTACTCGTTTGTTGTTGTATTAAATGGCCACATACCCGTGGTAGCAACTAGTTCTAAGTGTGAATTTTTCATTTTCTTATATTATTTATTATTATTGCTGTCCAGTTTAACCGAGATCTTATAAAAAGTGATTAATGTTTAAAATTAAATTAACTGGAGAAAATGAAACCAAAACATTTTAGAGTTTAAGAAATTATAAAATAAAAAAATATGGAATACGAGTGCACACTTTCTGCGGGCTGGAATTGCTAACAGAAAATATTATATTAATCTTACAAGTTGTTGGCATCATTATTTAAGACGCAGCTCCGTTACAATGCGGGTACATGTGTACGAGTCTGTAGTTGTAAATCAAGATTGTGTTTTCTATTTTGGACTTGGCAAAAAAACAGAATAGTTGCTTTTTTAAGTTTCTGCTAAGAAAATTTTTAAAAAAGTGGGATGTTACCTTTTTTTACCGCTTTGAACAAAAAAAAAACCGAGTTTTCACCAGGTCTCGACGGTTTGAGTTCCTAGGAAGCTTTGCTGACTACTCTTGAGAAGTCGTTACTACAGGGTGTTTTTTATTGAGGTATAGAACTTCGAATTGAAATAAAACACAAGAAAATCGTTTTAATGTCCATCAATTTGGCTTTATTGGAAGGATAATTTTATGCCATTAATGTTTAAATATGATTTCGGGCATGTGGCCGCCGCGGCTGGCTCGAATAAAGCCAATTCTACAGGTCCAATTTTCAACCACTTTTTCGAGCATATGGGACCGTATGTTGGCAATAGCGCCATGAATGTTGGCTTCCAAGTCCCCTAACGTTTCTGGTTTGTTGGCGTAGACGAGCGAGTTCACATATCCCCAAAGAAAATAATCCAATGGTGTCAAATCACACGATCTTGGTGGCCAATTGACAGACAGGTCCATTCCGCGAAATTATGCGCTCATCGAATGTTTCCTTCAATAAATCGATTGTGACGTGCGCTGTGTGGCATGTAGCGCCGTCTTGTTGGAACCACAACTCATCCACATTCATGCCATCCAATTCGGGAACAAAATAGTCGGTTATCATGGCTCTATACCGGTCTCCATTAACGGTAACTGACTCTCCAGCATTATTTCGGAAGAAGTATGGCCCAATGACTCCACCAGCCCATAGAGCACACCAAACAGTCAGTTTTTGTGGATGTAATGGCGTCTCAAGGGTCTCATGTGGATTCTCTTCACTCCAAATGCGGCAATTTTGCTTGTTGACGTAGCCATTCAACCAAAAATGAGCCTCATCACTGAAGAGAATTTTGCGGTAAAAAAGCGGATAAACATTTTTAATTGAACACTGTTTTTGAAAATAAATTTCCACGATTTGCAAGCGTTGTTCTTTTGTCAACCTGTTCATGATGAAATGGCAAACCAAACTAAATATTAATCACTTGACAGCTGACAAAATGGCCGCCAGTTAAAAAAGTGATGCCAACTTAAAGTTCTATACCTCAATAAAAAACACCCAATATGTATGGGAGTGTGTGTGTGTGTATGTGACCCGCTTATAACTTTTGAACGACTGAAGCGAATTCATTACAAGGGTTTGTGATTATATGACTCCCGTTATTAGCTTCGACAAACCCTCCTCAGTTGGATTTCCTGAGAGGATGGACTGGATGGAGAACTCTGCGACTCGAAGTAATGCAATCTTGGTTTTTAAGGACGGCTCGAAAATGGACACTGGCACTGCTTTGGGTGTATTTTCCGAGGATCTCGGCCTTTCGGTATCACTCAGGCTACCCTATACGTGAACAGTTTTCCAGGCAGAGATTTATGCCATTACCGAGGCAGCATTAAGAATTAATTGGCTCAGATTAGAGGCCAGAACTATTGACATTTGTGTAGATAGTCTGGCAGCAATTAGGGCCCTGGACTCGGGGATGATAAAGTCGAAATGTGTGCTGGCATGCATTCAAGCGACTTAAAAGACATGACGTCAAGATAGTTTGGGTTCCAGGGTATGAAGGTATTCAGGGAAATTAAACGGCGGACGAATCCGCAAGGGCAGGTTCGGCCTTGGATGAAGTAGTCTCACGTAGGGATATTGACATTCCCTCAGTTGGGGTGCTGAACAAAATTCAGGAGTGGGCAGAGAGGAAGGTGACAAGCAGGTGGTCAACAATTGCCACCTCTAGGGTCTCCAAAACTCTATGCCCCTCAATTAGCAGAGTTAAGACTAGACAGCTTCTAACTTTTGGGAAGAAGTCGTTGGAACTCCTGGTGGGGGTCTTGACGGGGCACTGTGCAATTGGGCACATGTCACAGTATCTGGGCTTTCTCCATGATGGTCGCTGCAGGAGCTGTTTCGATGAAGAAGAAGAGTAAGTACAGCATCTCCTTTGTGACTGCCCGGCCCTGCAAGAGCGTAGGCTTAGACATCTAGGCTCTCGTTTCCTGCCAGATCTGGACTGTCTCAGGGATGCACCGCTGGCTGCCCTGGCGGTTTTTGTTAGAAGGTCTAGGTGGTCCTCAGGAACCAGTACTTTGTTTTGAAAGGATTGTGTAGGATGTAGTCCTCTGGGCATCACAATGGGCCTTTATGGCCTCCGAGTGTTTTCTCGCTTATTGCGGGCCGCGCTTCTCCTAACCTTCTAGCGGGTGCTGTTGGCTGAAGTAGTAGAACACGAGACTATGAAGCGGAGGGTCGTGAGTTCGAGCCCGCGCTGAGTTATGAAATATTGTGTTGAATTCTTCTGATCAGCATTAGTTCATGGTTGTGTTAGTTGTTGCCAGCCTGTTTCAATGATAAAGGCATAGTCACTGATCACTGAACATAATTGGCAACGACTGACACCAACATATACTAAAAAGCAGAGTAACAGCACCTGCCTTCGTCGGTTCTGTAGCAAAAATTAGCCGGCGAAGTAAAAGGTTGAAATAGCTACAAAAAAAACTGTATCTTCTCATCTTTCCTCATCTGTCCCCTTAATACTATCCCTCGTTTTCAATTGCGGCACAATGTATTGCATATGTAGAGGTCATCCCCTGAGTGCTGGTCCTACTCCTAAAAAAAAAAAAAAAAAAAAAAAAAAAAAACCTAACCTAAAGGGTTCCTTTAAACTTAGATTCGCTGTAAATTGCAAATGGTTCGGACTCGATACATTTTCGGAAACTGAATTTCTATACCCTCCAAAAAAGTACTGCACGGACATATCCCTCTAAGACCCCTTAAAGTATATATATTCTTGATCAGCGGTAAATTCTAAGGCGATCTAGCCACTTCCATTCGACCGTCTGTGGAAATCACGATTCAGTCGAAACGAAAAGAGCCACATCCAGAAATATATCTTGAGGGATAGCACATTTTCGTAAATGTGCTGAATCGGGCCAGAGGGAAAAAGTTCCTTTAAGAAGAACTGAACGATCCTCTAAAAAACAACACAATTTTTATAGTTTTTTTTTTTGTTTTTTGCAATTGTTGCTTTGTCAGCATGTGAGCCATTTTTGAATTGTTTAAACAGCTTTTGATCGTCTAGAGTTGTCTTAGAACTTTAATTTTAGCTATTATTGCCAAAAACTATTCTCCTTTCTGCTGAGTGAAACCATTCTTGTCTCTGCATTTTTTAATTGTGAAGGTGTGTGTTTGCAATAAATACCCTGCAGGAGATCGAACTAGTATCAAATTAGTATTGCACTAGTACAAAAATCACCAGTACTAGTTCCCAACTGTGAACTTTCCTATACCATGTTTTTAAAATATGAACATAAATATTAACGTTTAAAAACTTTTTGAATTAGCTTTTAGTTTTATTTAATTTTTAAAATTCTATTCTTTGTTTCAAATTTGAATTTGCTTAAAAATTGTAACAATTCAACATAAAATAAATGAGTCAGCAATTCCTTTTAAAACATGATCAAAAAGTAATATGAAATTCTGCAAATCAAATCAATCTACAAATGAACTACTTACAGTACTAGTACTTTTCTGTATATGTTCAATCACCTTTTGAACTAGTGCTTGCTATACTAGTAATCGTACCAGTAGCTTAAAGACAATTAACGCTTATCCTCCTGCAGGGTATTTTAAATTAATTTTAAAATAACAGAAATTGTATTTTTTTAAATAAAATTTATGGATCTAATATATTTTATTAAATACGTCTGCTTTTTCTTTTTTAATTTCTGTTTTTTATATAGAGGGTGTTCTTTATAGAGTGACACAAGTTTAAATCATAATAAAACAAGGAAATATATTTTTAATATCAATGAAACGGGTTTTATTGGCAAGAAAATATTATGAAATTAATGTTTAAATATGATTTCTATCATGTGCCCGCCACGGCTGGGCGGGTAGAAGGCGCAATCTGGGACACCAATTTTCAATAACTTAAGTAATCTTCCGTAAAGTGGAAGGACACAACCCCAGTGGCTGAAAACGGAGACAAATTGATTGATTAGCAGCATCTTCAATGCTCGGCATCTCACGGGATGCACATTATCGTGTAAAACGATCTATTGTTCATCGAATTGGCCGCTCTGAAGGACAATTATGTACGCCATAAAATGGAAGAAATGCACGATGAGTACCACGAATAGAACAATTATTTTGATTAAAAATTTCAACAATTTGCACGCGTTCCTCTGCTGTTGTCACACTCTAAAAAAACACGCTTTATATTAAACAAGTAAAAACGTTATATTCGACCGGGTCGAATCTTAAATACCATCCAAATATTTAGTAAGTGAATTTGAAATGTTTAACTTGGTGGGACAGAGTGCCTTTATATAATATCGTACGTCAACGCCCACTAAAGGGGGCGGGGTTCAAATATATACAATATCATGTTTTCCACAGACGAACGTATGGGCATTGCTAGACCGTCTTAGACTTCATCACAATTCTCCTTGGAGGGTATAAAAACTGTATTTTGGCGGGGTCGCTCTGGCAAAGGCTGTGGGGGAAACATTTCACCTTTGTCATAAAACTCTAAAAATAAATGCTTGGGATAATTATATACAAAATTAAAATTTTTTTTTTATAGGGTCATTTAGAGGGCAAAGGGGGTAGGGCAGAAACAGGTAGACATAAAACTCTAAAAATAAATGCTTGGGATGATTATACACAAAATTAAAAAAAAATTTTTATTTATTTTTAATAGGGCCATTTAGCGGGCAAAGGGGGAGGAGGGGGTAGGGCAGCAACAGGCAGCAACATAAATGCTTGGGATGATTATATACAAAATTTAAAAAAATTTTTTTTTTTGGTACGGTCAGCTAGGGGTCAAAGGAAGAGGGGGGGGGGGGTAGGGCAGAAATCAGCAGTCATAAAACTCTAAAGATAAATGCTTGGGATGATTATATACAAAATTTAAAAAAAAATTTTTTTTGGTAGGGTCATTTAGGGGGCAAAGGAAGAGGTGGGGGGGGGGGGGGTAGGGCAGAGTATTACCAGGTTTCGTCTCAGCTTCGTCATTAAAGCTTAAAAGTGTTATTTTTAAGGAATGTAGGCTTAAGTAAAACAATTTGTTAAATTTGTATGCTATTTTTGCCTATAATAACGCCCACTGAAGTGGGCGGGGTCAAAAATATTTTTATTTTATTTAATGGCTCCAATTTTAAGGCGTTGGACCGTATTTGACATAAAAATATATCATTTGCATAACAAAATAACCAAAAAACTTTAAAAATGATGTTGTTTTTTTTGGGTTGGTTTAGTTCTTCTTAGGGGAACTTTTTTCCCTCTTGCCCGATTTAGCCCATCTTCGAACTTAAGCTGCTCTAAGTTTTAAAATATATTTATGCCAAATTTCAAGAGTCTAGCTCTTTTCGTTTGGACTGAATCGTGATTTCCACAGACGGACGGACGGACATGCTCAGTTCGTCTTAGATTTCATCACTGATCAAGAATATATATACTTTATGGGGTCCAAATTCTTTTTTGGAGGGTATAAAAATGCTACGGTCATGAAGAGAAAAGTACATTTTGCTTATTTAGTTAGTACAAAATCAAAATAGGCAGTTTCCATCCCTGTTGTGTAAATTTCCATGTTCCAGTTGGGCTGATTTTTTAAATAAGCATATTTTTTGTCGTAGTACCTATTTCTCCTACAGGGATTTGTGTTGAAACACAAGCAAACATTTTTCACTCTCTTTGAAATTTTTTTCTCACTTCCGTGCTATGACATATACAATTATGCACTTGATCTAAAGTTTTGCTGGCACATTTGCTAAATAATATGGCACATCACTGCACACATCTAATCAGTCCTCAAGATACGATTATTTGTATCCCCAAAATGTTAAAAAAAGAAAAGAGTAAGAAGAAAATTTATAAAATGCAGAATTTCAGTGTGAAGTAGTTGATGTGATGCGGCAGTTACAAAAGATTTCTTTTCCACATTCAATACCAAGTGAAACGAAAGTATCATTATATTTCTTTATATACACTTTTGTTTTGGATAGCAACGAATGGAATAGCAAGAAAAAAAAGACGTTTTATAGTATTAAACAAAGTTAGTCGTCGTACTGTGATCATCTTATAAGATGACTCTGACAGACAGACATTGACGCAGCCAAATGTGCCCTGCGAATGATGGTGGAAAAACGTTTACATCACAACCAGCACAATCATCGCCATCATTCAACTCTTCTCCAAAGTTGGCCAAAGGAATTTCTCCATGCTGCTATATGCGGTATAAATAATGGTTGGGTTATGCAGTCATGCTCCCAAATGGTGTAAGTGACATTGCTGCTGCTGTTGTTGTTGTTATTGTTGTTGTTGTGTATATGAATAGCATTATTTCAAGCGGGCAATGAAGAGTAACGAATCGAAGAATTATTTTACATTCGTTACAATGGAAAAAAATAAAAAAGCAAATTGTAAATGTATTGGATTTTGGGAGTTCAGGATTAAACAGAACGATGCAAGCATTTTTTATCAGATGTAAAAGAAGATTACAGACAGCAGACTACGAGACATTTTCTTGCAGCCCGTATTATTCTGTGCGAGTGCATACGAATAAAACACAGTTTTAATATTATAAATAACACTTAAGTAATTTTTATAATCAGATTTCTTCTTTTTTTTTGTGAAGGATTAAGTTTTAAAATTAAATATGTAAAGGCCGTAAAGAATTAAAAATGTTGTGGTGTAGGGTCGGAATTAAATGAACGTTTTTGTTTATAAGATTCTCTTAGCATCTTTGCCGATTCCAGTAAGAAGATTCTGGTTTCTGGCTAATAAAGAATTTAAAAGAAATGATGTAAAAATAAAATAAAATGGTTAAGAATATTGGGCTAAGGACGGTGTTTACACATGTTACGAAAATGTGTATGCATTCACGTATATGTATCTCGGCTGTAATGGTCTATTTTCTAAGAGCTTTCAGATGTGATTTAAAAAAAGCCCCAAACAGTTTAGAGAAATGTATGAATCTTCTTCGATAGAACGTTCTATATAATTTGAAATAAGTTGAAAGGTGAGGTCCAATTTTTGCATACCCTTTCCTACATATCGCCCGGTATCTTACGAATAAATTCTTCAATATTGGCTTCCACGGCGTCAAACGTTGCAGCTTTGTCCCTAAAGACATAAGTCTTAGCATAGCCCCAGAAAAAATTGTTTAAAGGCGTTGAATCGCAAGAAATAAACTGTTCAACGAATTCACCTCTCCATTAGGCCATTGTTTAGCGTGCTCCGTGCCATGTGGCATCATCTTGTTGAAATCTCATATCAGTGAAGAAAAGCTCTTCAATTTTGGGCAACCAAAAAATATTTGTAATCCTGTTGTCGTTATATTTGTATAATGATGAAACCGGCCCATAACCCACACCGAACAGTACATTTTTCGAGATGCATTGGAAGTTGTTTCAATACTTCTGGCTGCTCTTCACACCAAATACGACAATTTTGCTTGTTCACGTATTTATTCAACCAGAAATGAACTTCGTCGCCAGGCAAAAGTTGTGCATGATGCACTTTCTTAACCGAGCATGAATTTTAGTATTAAAATTCAATAATCTGGCAGCATTGTTCGTTTGTAAAATAATTTATGGTTAAATTATAGACCAAACTGAACATGTTTAACAGCAACATGTTACACGAAAACAGCTGAGCTGCCAAAAACTGCTGAGCTGCCAAAAACTGCAGAGCTGCCAAAAACAGCTGAGCTGCCAAAAACAGCTGAGCTGCCAAAAACAGCTGAGCTGCCAAAAACATCTGAGCTGCCAAAAACAGTGTTGCCAAAAAGAAAGTTGCTAAAAAAAATCGCCCGTTATATGAATTTATTTTTTATACAGATATTTTTGCACGGTACCAACTACCACCCCTAAAATATAAAGTACGGAATTCCCTATGAGGACTCATTCATTTGAACTAATGGACTGTGCATTCTCTAATTCCAAAAGTAAACTTTTACAGAACACTCAAAATGAAATTTTTATTTCATTATTGTGCTTGACCCTTGGCACGAAATACATTTTTATTTGAATGATAATTGCACGGGTGCAATAGCCAATCCTTTTGAAGTACTTGCATTCATACAGGTTATGTTTACTTTTTATTGTGAGAAACTTGGGCCATATTATATTCGAATATATTGTGGTCATTATTGCATAATATAGGGCAAAATGCAACAAAACGACCCATAATATACAAGGTGGGGCAAAAGAAGTCATCCGATGACTTCTCCAGCGTGAACAGCGCTCCATGCAGTCGCTTTGAGCGGTTGTAATGGCTCTGCGTGCATCACTCGTGGATTTTCAATGCCCCAGAAGCGATAGTTTTGCTTGTTCACGTACCCGCTGAGGTGAAAATGAGTCTCATCACTCATTATGATTTTGGTCGAAAAATCGTCCACTTCAGATTTGACATTGGCCGCCATTTGCAAAAATAAGAGTATCTTCCAAAAGGGTGATTTCTTTCGGAACACCTTGTATACAATAATATCGTGTAATGGATAGATCCCTTCAAGTGTAGTTGTCTCTCCTTAGCAAAATATATACCTACCAAATGGTTTAGTTTCCACTTAGTACGTACTTATTTTAAGTTTTGTTAGAATTAATGCAGCCATTAAAAAGTTCAAAATATAATAATTTATATCACGTTCAAATAATAAAATTGTTTTCGTATAAGCGATAAAATTTCATAACGATTCATATATAAAATAAGATTATGTTATAATCTTATCGAATGCATATTCTCATGCCCCACATATGGGACATGACTGTTTTATTACCTTTTTTTATATATTGTTTTTATTATTATTTTTCCTTTCTTTCTTTTTTTATATATTCTTCTCAAGAAAAGGAACGAACGTTCATATGTTAACGTGCGGCTGCCAGTATTTATGTATGAACGTTCTTACCTTAACGATTATTGATGCTTGGGATGATGTTTTGTTAGTTATTGTTAGTTTAGTTGTTGGAAAACAGTACCTTCCAACTATATGATTACCGAAAAAAACGATTGACGTTAGAACATACATTTGCTTAAACAACTGTCAAGTAGCCATTTTAAAATTTATTTTGTACTGTTATTATCGGCGATAACGAGACAATAGAATATAACAAGTGTTTAGTATATCGTTCTAAATTTTTTTGAGCGAAACAATTTCAGGTGAAAAAAAATTTAAATAAGTTTATTTATATCCATCTGACATCTTTAGTTTAAAATCTCATTTAAAGTGAGGATACCAAAAATCGAAATTTTTAGATTTTTCTTCAAGGATCATCGGTGTCCCACATACAAACATATTTTCACTAATACTAATAATGATTGATGTGATTTGGATAAGTATATTGTTGCCTTTAAAAGAAGCTTAAAGTGCTAAATAACAAAGAGTACACAATAATCGCATTTCTAGGTATAATTTTTCATACAACATTAATATAATAAAGTTTTGCCATTGACATGGTTTTAATAAATGTTGGCTTAAAACTTCTTTCGAATTGGTTTTAAGTAGGTATTATGAAATGCAACCTTGCTTTTTGGGTATTGCCAAGTTGGAGATGCTGATAAGAACTTACCGGCAATTCCACTATTTCCGCATATTTTTCTTTGTGAATCTGTTTTATTTTCATATGAAATAGTTTGTTTTCCCAGCTCTACTTCACTTTGCACAAGTAGTTTCATAATTTTAAAATATTTATGTACAAAATGGAAAATATATTCACTATAAATTTTTAGTTTTACGTACAATCAGAAACAGTTGTTGTACAGTTCCTCAATTGAGTGTTATAAAAAGTAGATACGAGTGTAGCAATAATGGCACGCATTTCTATGCGGGAATTAATTAATTTTGAGCAAATGTATTAGACAAACTTGTAGTCTGAGTCAATGTTGCCAGAAATAGGGGAAAAGGCTTACTTGTAGATATTTTTGATACTAAAATAGAAGCGTAGAGAAAATCGGAAAAAATTTTTTATATTCCCCAAAATGTAGGGGGTTTTTTTTGTCATGTCGCATTATTTATGAAACAAATGCAAACAACGTTTTTTTAGTAATAGTTTATTTTTCAAAACGGTTAAAAGTTTTCTTTTTGTTAAAATCGCTTGAAAATATATTTCCAGAGTTGATTGGGGTTTAATAAGTTGGCGACACTAATATATATCTATGTATGGATATGCCAAGGCGAATTCATTTACCAGCTGGTGCCAAGCCTGCAATAACAAAATCTGCTTAGTACTTTATTGCAATGAAAATTGACAAATCAAACTTCCTACAAATTTCATTGCAATGAAATTTGACAAGCTAAACTTCCTAAAAAAAGTAGCTGTTAACTTGGCACCACCTGGTACATGAATTCGCCTTGTTATATGCTTTTTCTAATTCTATATTGAAATATTTTCAATTAAGAAGAAGCATCAGTAATAATAGTTTACAAATTTTACAGCATTTAGTGAAAGAAAAGCTTTTTCCATTCAGTAAGTAAAACTAATGGTTGTCTTCTATTTGAATGACAAAAATGGGTAGGGATTTTTGTAGACGACATTTTTGAAACGTGTAGGAAAACATCGAATTTTTTTTTAACATGTGTAGGTATTTCTTCGAGAAATCTACTGGCAACACTGGTCTGAATGCAAAATCAGCTGTTTAATGTTGACACCAGGTATTTACTTTAGGAAGAAAACGCTTTAAGAAGAGTTTTAACCAATTTTGTGCGTTATTAAAATAGTAATTCAAGACCTCAATCTATTGTAAAAATATTAGGAACTGTATATTCTGTAATTCCTAATATCAAAGGCCGTTTACTGTAGTTGGATTAATGTTTGTTGCACAGCATTTCAGATATTTATTCTTTAAAGGGTTCTTGTACCTTTTTCTGTTGTTGTTCCTTGTATCTTGTGTATATTGTTGATGTTGTTGTTTCATTTAAACCATCACTTGAGGTGTGAAGAAAAGAATTCTTTTTCATTATATTTTTCTTTTTAATTTTCAAGTTTTTTTTTTGTGTTCTTGTTGTTTATTGTCTTCTGTTGATGTTTGTTTGTGTTCTTGATACCCAGTTGGATTTTGTTTTTATTACTATTGTTGCCGTTGTTGGAGTATTGGAGTTCAACACTGAGTTTCCTTTAGTTCGTTTTTTTTTACTTTTTATTTTCATTCTGTCCATGGTTTTTATGCTGGAAGTCTGTATGACTCGCTAGAACGAATGCCTGTTTTTCGAATTTGTTCCATGGCTGAAGTTGAAATATTAATCTTGATTGTTTTAAAGATACATCTGTATGTATGTATATATGTATGTTTGTTATTTTATTTCTTTTATTTTCCTCTACCTATTTTTATTTTTCCTTAACTGCTGCATGCGAACGTGTATGATATTCCCTTATTGTCATTGGCGGAGTCACTACGTATTATGTTCATACTCGCACATAAACGTGTATGCACCCATGCACATGTGGATGTGTGTATGTAAACATGAACATGCAGCATGTGTGCATTAGTATTTACAATTTTTGTTGTTAGAATCGTTTGATTTAATATTTCTTAAACTAAATGGATTAAAAAAAAGTAATATCATATGCATATAGACATAAGTAAGTGCTCTCGACTTATTAAGTACCCTACATTAAAGTTATATAGGTATAAACATTGTTTTCTGAATACCATCCATCATTGTTGTCATTTAAGGTGAGTATACAACCCTGTCTTAGAAATAAATTTCGATCGAAAATGTCTTCTTTTAACTTTGAAAAAGATTCTACAGAAAACGGAATATTCTGTGAATGGAATCACTCTTAATTTCTTGATCGAAAGTAATAGTTTCCTGAAGAGAAATTACAAAAAATACTGTTAATAATGTTTTCACACTGAAAATTAAAACCTGGTTTTAACATAAACAGCTGATTTTGCGTTCCCACTGTAAATTGTGGTTTTAAAATACAGGCTTTATAATAAATTTGTTCAAAATAAATTAATTAAAAATTGTTCTCAGAAGTTTTTGTTTGAAGGAAAAAAAGAAAAAGTTTTGTAATGCATTCTAAAATGGAAATTATTTTACATTTTGTAAACGAGTATTTTGAAATTATGGAACTACTTATACAAAGTGAAGAACTTCTTGGAAATCAAGTTGTTGCATATGAAAAAAGTAAGCGGATTCTGAAAGTTCTGTTTATTATCCTAAACAATACCAGCTGTTTCTAATATGTGACTTGGCAGCACTCAACTTAGCACTGGCAAAAACAAGGTTGCATGTCATAAACCCTTCTTAAAAGCAATTGGAAAGTGGTTCTATCTTGGTTTTAACTAAATCATTTTGTATGATAAAACCAGGTTTTAAGAGTTGGTTTTAACGTTACAACTAGAATTTATTAAAACCATGTCAGTGTGAAAACACAATAAAAATGTTTTATTTCACTAAATCGTACGATATCAAATCGTACGATAAAAATTGTTTCCAATTAAGATTTTATAGGCTAATTGTTCGAAATTTTTAATTTAAATCCCAGAAAGACATGATAAATACATATTCCAAGGCACAAAGGCAAGTCAACATCAGTTTTTGTTATTCAACTTACACTTTCTGAGACTTAAATTAAAAATTTGGAACAATTAGCCTATTAAATCTTAATTCAATTTAATATAGCAATATAAAATGTTCGTTAAAATTCTCACTACATAAAAATTGTTTCGATTCATTATTTTCCGATAATGGCATTCGTTAATGAAAGACACCACTTTCATCGCCAGAAATATTTATGTTATGCAAATCATGTTAATTACCTCTTAAAAATCTCAGTTTACGTTGAAATATCGGGGTTCTCTCCTCATTATTGCCCAATTTGACTGCTATTTTGAATCGTTCTTTATGTACGTATTCAGTGAGAATGGGAACCTTACACGTTTTGATTGTGATGTTTTTCGCACCACATGATATATGATGCTGTCAAACATGTGTTTAATTTAAAGTCTACCAAACAAACAACGTTTTTCTGGTAAAAGGCATACATTTTTCTGACCGTGTTAAATCAAATCAAGTTGTATGAAAACGGAATATTTATTTACAAACGCGTTAAGTCAAATTCGCGTAAAGAAACGTCACGTAAAAACAGCATTAGGAGTATTTAAAATAATGAAGTCGTTCTTTAGACATGATCTTGTAGACAATAATATACCTGTTCCATTTATATGCCCAAACGCATCTAAAAAACATTGTGTAGGTACCGGAATTTTCTATAATTGCTTCCCATAATTTCTCCATACATTTCAGGAACCGACAGTTGCCTTTACAATTTATAGTATGGTCAGTTATTTCTTTTATGTGCCGCCAACTTTAAATCAGTTCGGAAAACTGTTATGCTATCGATGTAATAATTTGAAAAATGTTATAAGTATGTATGCAAAAACACCACACATATTTGTGGTACACTTTGAGGTAACATATCGTCCAATTATATTGGTGAAATTTATGTATCTTAAAAGGTATTTTTGTGTAGATATGCGCAATATAAATATATATTTTTTAGTATTAGCCAAGAAGTGGAAAAAAAGCTGGAAAAGTAATAAAAAACTGTTTCACTTGTAATTGGCATTTCTTATTGATATAACATGAGATCTAATTTGAATAGATAATTGCATATACGATGGCCTAAATATCGGTACACAATTAAATTATGGGGCGATAGTGGTGATTATTGATGAAAATATTTCGAGTATTCACACAGTGTGTGATTTATAGTCATATTGTCACTTTATTTTCAAACAGTTTTAAAAAATTGTGGTTGCAAAAAATCCATAAAATAATAAAAGTTTTTGTGGTATGTTTATTGTTTTGTCATCAAATAGCTCTAGAAATCTGAGTTGAACGTCTGAAACTCTTTAGTCGAGATAGTTTGCATTAGCCGCCTTTACTTATACATGACCCAAGAATAAAAAACTGTTTAAAAATTATTTACACTTATGTATATCTGTTAGAGCTGCAAAACTATCGATAGTCGCGCCATTCGATAGTTTCGATAGTTTTTTGCGATGCTATCGATACTATCGATAGTCTCGAATTCTCGGAAAATTGTCTATAGCAAAAAATTTATGTAATTAAACTAAAATTATGTTATCTTCCATAAAGTAAAAAAAAGTGAAGTTTTTTTAGAAACTTAAAAAGTTTTTTTAAATAACAATAAACCAACAAAACATACACATATATGTATGTACCCGGCAATACGGGTATTAAAAAATAAAAATGTATTAACATCAGGTTGCTACAGTTCTCGTATGCAATTTTCTAATAATATGTATTTAAAAAAGAACTGTTATCACATTCAACTAAGCCACCTAATAAGTGGTGACAAATACAATACACATGAGCACTGATGAAAATGAGTTGCGGATTTCGAAAACAGCTGTTCTGCTCTGCTGTGTAAGTTGCATAACTAAAAAACTGATATTGACTTTCCTTTGTGCCTTGGATAATTTGTCATGTCGTTCTGGATTTAAAACAACAAAAAATTCGAGCAATAGCCTATAAATCTTAATTCAATTTAATAAATTTATTATTTTATTTTTACATATATGTTTATCATTATTTTTATTATTACAAAAGCTTACAGGCGGCGAAATTTGAATGTTGCATTTTTTATTTCAAAGCCGCCGTCAGAGCCTTTTTATTAACTTCACTTTTACTTTTTGCATAACCTGATTTTTCCCGATAGTATCGCTATCGGATAGAAAACATCGGATAGTCCACTTAAACCCAAACTATCGATACTATCGATAGTACAGCTCTAATATCTGTGCATTAACTAAAAATTGTATAACATAAAAATAATTGAAAGGGAATTAAACCGAAAAGTATAAAAATATACAAATGGAAAAATTTTGTTTCTGAAACTTATCTAACTGGCAGCCGCTGAAGGTTTTTTACTTTTTTCCGGCAAAAAATTTATTCAGCTGACAACACCAGGAGCACCTGTTTATTTCAGGATTTTCTTTTGCGGCAAAAGACAAATTTTATTATATAAATAAAAGTGTAACTTTACAAAGTTTTAATATTTTTTTCTTTAAAAACAGATATGTAATTAGTAATAAGTTATTTTCTTATCAGCTGATCGAATTTTTAAATTAAAATTATGACGGGTTGCTCACACAAGTCTTACAATTTCGTGCTATTATTTTATACGAATACAGTTTGAATACTCCAAATACTCTTTTAATTGTTGTAAAGTATGCCAGATAATAATTTTAATTTATATTGATTCACATTAAATAGTACCATAACAGTTGTACCGATAATGCGATCAAATCTATAATGTCTGAACACCTTTGTGTAGAGTGTCCTATAAATAAAACAGAAACACAAACAAACATACATAGATAATAATAAAATTTAAAAGATAAGTCTTTCTTCATTCATTCTCATTGCTGTTTGCCTGGTGTTTTTTTCAGATGTTGCTGTTGTTGTTGCAGAGTGTTGCTGTTGTTTGTTGATCCAAGAAGTACGAACGTAAGTATCTATCTCTCAGTGTTTGATGATGTTGTTGCACTCGTGTTGTGGTTCTTGTTGAAACAGTCTTGGTTGTTGGTGTCGATGCCAGACAGTCAGTCAGTCAATGCTGATGTGATGTTTGATTGTACACTCCGATTCCATTGATTAAAACAACCAACTGAAAACAAATATAAATACCTTTAACTGCAGTGCAACTACATTTAGAATAAAATACATATTTTTTAAATTATTTATTTCTATAAGTAAGTGTTCATTAGTTTATCTGATAATAAATCCAATACTTCCATAAAGTTTCTGTAATTCTATGTATGCTGTTAAGCACGTCCACTGACGCCAAAAAGATTATTCCCAGTATTGAAATTTCAAAAATCCATACAAAATATTGTGTGTCTTTAATCAAACAAGCAAGAGTGTATGATACACAATAAAAATAGAAAAACAACTAAAAAGGGAATTTTTCTTCTGAGATATTTTGCTGTTGCTTTTGCTTTGCATTGTTTGCTCTTGTGTTTTTGTTTAGTTTGTTGCATTTCAAACTCACTAACACATGATGAGTTCAGTGTTGCCATAAAATATTTTTTTTTAACCAATAAAATTTTCTTTTGAACATGCGAATTGTGTATTAGGAGTATTATAGTAAAAATGATGTTTATTAAATCTAAACTTCCTATTGTATGTCCTACATTAGGACGTGGAGATCTTTAGTAACAAGACCGTGTTGCTATGCAACTTCTAATTTTTAGGGTTTTGGAAAAATTGCATGTAACCAAGAAAAACTATGCGTATTATTGGCAATTCATTCAATTTTCCATCATGTTGAGAAGGGAGAAGGGGTAAATATGCAGGCATGTTCTGAAAATTACATATGATTTAATAACAAGGGGTATACTCTTAATCGTTTTTCCGCTCAAAATATGATGTGTACTAAATTTCAAAATTCTACTAAACGATTTCAAATAGTTACTTGAATTTTGCTTTGAAATGGCCAGAATTGGCTAGACAGTACCACAGGGCCAATTAACAATTAGAAGAGCCTCAAATGAAAGGCAGGTGAGCTGTAACATGTTACTGTTAAACATCTTCAGTTTGGTTATAATTTCGATTTAAAAAAGAATAACGCTTGCGGATTACTGCATTGTATTATCAAAATTCGTGCACTACGTGTGTTGTGCTACGAACTTCATTTCTGGTCAAATGGATACGCGAAGAAGAAAATTGCCTTATTTGAAGTAAGGAATGCCAGTAAGCCAGAAGCATTGCAAGAACTGCGAATGCATCCGGAAAATGAATTTTTCCAAAAACGACGAGGCGCAGGAACGTTGCTGTGAATGGAAAGGTAATGGCCCAATTGAGAGACGAGCTGGGTGAACAGTTTATTTCACGTGTGGCTCCAGTCAATTTTCCGCCTTCATCGTGGAATCTGACGGCTTTAGACTATTTTGTGTGTAGAGACAAAAGAACGCAATATTGAAGAATTTATTCGTAAGATACCAACCGATATGTTGGAAAGTGTATGCCAAAATTGAACCCAGACGTATGAAGCATTTGAGGAGCAGTCGCGGTCAACATTTATGTTCATAAAATAATCTTTAAACTTTGAATTATATAAACCCTATTCACAATCTTGTGCAAATGGTCGTGCATCATTGCATTTGCAATATAATTGCACTCTACACCAACAAAATACATTGAAAATGCTCTCAAATACTCTCTCAATTTGCAAATGCTATAATGCAAGACCATTTGCACAGGATTGTGAATTGGGCTATTGAAAATGCTCTCAAATACTCTCTCAATTTGCAAATGCTATAATGCAAGACCATTTGCACAGGATTGTGAATTGGGCTATAGATTTTTCTTTCGACTCAAATACAAATTTCATACATTTCTCTAAATTTAATGTGCTTTCTTTAAATGAAATTCGAAATCTTTTACAGCTTAAGATTAATTTATGTACAGACAGACGGTATTTCGATTTTACAATATTTTTAGATCTGACAACGTGAATAATTGTCAATAAAATGTAAATTGCGAGTTACATTTACAACTTCATTGCTAAGCAATTGTCTCATAATAAATGTATGTCCTAATAAATTATAGTAGCGTTACTCTAAGAAAAAATGAGAGAAAGTCCAAATTGAAGCTGTTTCACATAATTATAGCACAGTAGTTTTCTGGTTTAACGAACCGGTACTTTGTCAGGCATGTTCATTAAACTGAAAAGTTCGTTATATGACATACTTGTGTCTAGTACCCATGTTGTGAATAAATAAATAAATACAACTGTATTATTTGTCGTATTTTGAAATCTGTATAATATATAAAAAAAAATTGGAAATTCACCTTGTTTTCTGTCTTGTATTTTTAAATCTAAAGTTTTGATTTTAAAATCGTAGATAGTGTCGAATTTCTTAAGCCATTCTTTTAGCGCAAATCTACAACTCACAATCTATTTTGGTAATCATTCATAATTTTTAGTTTTTCTTTAAAAAAAAAGTCTCTTGTACTAATTTTTATGCTTACACCACGAAAGAATATGAGTAAAGGCCGTGTCTGACTATCCTACACAATGCCAGGATTCATTCACAGAAAAATATTCCTAAGGTCTGACCGACATTAAAGAATCGCTTCAAAATGACGTCGTAGATGACATACTTTTATACAACAATGATGCAAAAACATCTGGCTGACAATAAATACTACTCTGATCGCATCGAAACTATCATTTTATGAAAATTTTCACTTCATTTCCAAATCGGACAGACTTTTCAAACAATCTGTTACACATATCCATTTTTAGAGCACACTACCATACTTTTTTTTAGCACACATGTCATATTTGGCAGATCGCGCGATTGTGTAGGATAGTCAGTTACGGGTCTTAATTATTCGTCAGTATCTTGGCTTGACTTTTCTTCTAAAGGGTGTTTTTTATAGAGTGATACAACTTTGAGTTGGCATCACTGCCATCCATTTAACAGCTGATAGTTGCTTTTTGTTTAGTTTGCTTTGACATTTCATTACGAATCGACTTACAACAGAGCAACTTATGCAAATTGTTGAATTTTTTAATCAAAATAATTGTTCTATTCGTCAAACTCAACAAACAATTCAGTTACTCAAAGAAACTTTTGAGAAAGAAATAATTTCACGTAATGGCCCAATTAATTGGCCACAAAGATCGTGTGATTTAACCCCATTAGATTATTTTCTTTGGGTTTATGTTAAGTCACTTGTCTACGCTGATATACCACAAACAATTGAACACCTGGAAATCAACATTCGAACAATTATCGACGAGATATGGCCGCAAATGCTGTGAAAAGTTTGTGAAAATTTGTGTTCCAGATGGTGAGTGGCGGCCACATAGCCGAAATCATATTTAAACATTAATGCCATAAAATTTTCTATCCAATAAAGACCGTTTCATTGATATCAAAAATATATTACTATGTTTTCTTATGATTTAAACTTGTATCACTCTATAAAAAACACCCGATATATAGTATTGAACGTTCTTGAATGATTGCCCATTTTCCTTTGCAAACATCAAATTAATCGCCATATAATCTGAAACTTTTTATATTAATAGATGTTTTGTTTAATCATTTTGCTTTTTATTTTAATTAATAAAATTGGTGTATTAATTTCCAAAAAATAAGCTTTGTTGTTTTGTTTTTTTAAATTACACCAATAGAAATATTTTTTTGTCACGTGCTTTCATTTAAAATCTGCAATCATCTGGCCATGGTAATGAAGAGAGCGGTCACGATTTTCACGTGTCCGACAGTATTATTGTCTTATATCACATGTACCATAAAACCTGGGGCCAAATTACCGCATTCGATATCGAGCGAAACTTCCATAAAATTTAAATACAAATTTCGTTCGATATCGAATGCCGTAATTTGCCCCCTGCTTCCATTATTTTGGAGCGGCAACTCTGATACTCTATTTATTTCTTTTTATTGCCTTATTCTTGTGATTTTTGTCTTTGCATTTATTTTATTTAAAGGTTTTTTATACTTGGCCGTAAATTTAACACTTTGATTAAAAACAGTTGGCGCGTTTATATTCATTAAGCAACAACGTTCTGGTTCTTGCGCTCTTTCGGTATCACTTTAATTTTTTTTACACCTTCGAAATACGTTTTCGAATGAAGAAGATGTTTTGGTGTGAATTTAATTTGTAAAAGTTCATAAAAAAAAAATTAAAGAAGGGATAAAAATAAAGTCACTTGCTTGATTTAAATGATGTTAAAACAGTGAAAATAAAGAAATGAGTTTTTACAATACAATGATGATGATTGATTACAAAATTCTTAAGTTATAAAAATACACAAAATGTGCATATAAAAAAGTCCACAAGATATGTGATACTTTGTAAAGGCAAAAAAAAAATTTTTTTTGTGTCTCTGTTTATAGTGTTTGTTATTGGACTTTGTTGTATATAAATACAACAACGAAATGTATACAATAGAAAATTCCGTAAGTTGCAGATTAAATTTTAAGAAAAATCTAAGTTTGTCAATTCTCGATTATGCAATTCTGGATAAATTCATTCCATCGCCATACGAGAGTAACTCAGACTATAGAATTTAAAACCAGCGGGATAAATATAAATTGCCAGCAAACAAAATTTATTAAAGAAATTATGGGGGAGTATTTATTTATGTTGTTTTCTCTTCTACAAAAAAGTGTAATATTCTTTATTGCACTTTTCATAATAATAATTTGAAAACAGTGAATTTATTGGAAGATTATCTGCTGCCATCCCTTAAGAAAATAAATTTTTATTTTAAAACTGAGTTTCATTGGGAATTTTTAGAAAAAAAGAAGCAAAAATATGAAAAACGCCATTACTGCCACACAATAAACAAATTGAATAACAATTTTCATAATAATGTAATAAAAAAACATTCCAAATGTTTTAAAAATATAATGGCTAGTGCTTGCAATATTGCTAGAAAAAAATTAAAAGAAAACACTAAAGGGTGACACAAGTTTAAATCATCATCGAAAATTTTCGTTTTGCATCAAACGATCCCGTTAATGGTTTTTGAATATCTGGAACTGAATCGGAATCGATCGATAAAATGCTTTTAAAAGTTATTTAATAAAAACGATTTTGAAAAACAGTTTTTTTGAGATCGGTTCACAGGAAATCTTTTGAATATTCTTACACACAGACATAGTGACATTCTCTCCAGAGCAGCCAGGAAAGCTTTCTAGGAAATCAAAACGGTGAGATCTGGTGAAAACTAGATATTTTCAAAACGGCGTAAATCCAATAACTTCCCTTTTTTGGAAAATTCAGCGGGAGGCTGAAAAGGAAGTAGAGCAAAAATATTCTAAAACAATTTACAAAATTTTGTTTGTTTCAAATAAATTTGTACGAAAGAAAGAATTCATTCGACATTGTGAAATAGGCAGTTAGTCTCATGTGTTTTGTTTTTTTGTAAACCATGTAAAGTGGCATCACTGCAAAGTATTTTGAGGTTTTGTAATTCATTCTTAATCATCTACTATGGTGCTGCCATTTTGTTTAATACCATTTTTTTACATCTGCTCAACTGTTGATGATCACAGTGGTGTATAAAAAAATTAAAAAAAAAAAAACAAGTAAAAACTTTATATTCGACCGGGTCGAATCTTATACCTTCCAAATATTTAGTAAGTAAATTTAAAATGTTTAACTTGTTGGGGGACAGAGTTCCTTTAAGACATCTCTGTACACATTTTAAATCTCTCTTTTGACAGAGTCATTCCGGCAAGGGCCTTGGGGGAGACGTTTCACCTCTGCAAGATCAGAGAATATCTTAGCTTCTTAAAGGCTTAAGGAATACAAATTGTTCAATATTTACACTATTCTTGCATATAATATCGTACGTCAACGCCCCACTAAGTGGGACGGGGTCCAAAAATATCTAGACTTTATCATATTTTCCACAGACGAACGTATGAGTATTGCCAGATCGTCTTAGACTTGAGCACTGATCAAGAATATATATATTTTATGGGGTCCAATTCTTTTTGGAAGGTATTAAAATTGTATTTTTTGGGGGTCTCTTTGGCAAGGGCCGCGGGGGAGACATTTCACCTTTGCCATAAAACTCGAAAAATAAAAGTTTGTGATAATTAATGTAAAATTAATTTTTTATTATTTTTTTTAATAAGGTCATTTAGGGGAAAAAGGGGGAGGAGGGTGTAGGGCAAAGGAGTACCAGGTTACATCTCAGCTTCGTCATTAAAGCTTAAAAATTTTATTTTCAAGGCTTAAGTAAAACAATTTGTTAAATTTTTACACTAATTTTGCATATAATAACGCCCACTAAAGGGGGCGAGGTCCAAAAATTAAGTTTTTTGATTTTGTGGCTACGCGTTGCACCTTCTTTGACACAAAAATATATATAATTTGCTTAACAAAATTACAAAAAGAAACCTTAAAAATGATATTGTTTTTTAGAGGTTGGGTTAGTTCTTCTCAGGAGAAATTTTTCCCCTCTGACCCGAATCAGCCCATTTACGAACTTGACCTGTGCTATCCTTCAAGGTATATTTATACCAAGTTTCAGGTATCTGGCTCTTCTACTTTGGACTGAATCGTGATTTCCACAGATTGACGGACGGAACGACGGACATGCTGAGATCGTCTTAGATTTCACCACTGATCAAGAATATATATACTTTATGGGATCTCAGATGGATATTTCACTGCGTTACACAGGGAATGACAAATTGAATATACCCCCAATTCTTTTTGGGGGTTATAAAAATGGAAAACGGTAGACTTCAAACACCATCTCTCAAACAACTTCCCCGTAATTTTAACCGCGAAAAATGGTATTACATTTTTAAATCAGATATTGACAAAAAAAAATTCTCTATCTTCTCATATATCCTCATCTGTCCCCTCAATGCTATACCCTCGTTTTCAGTTCCGGCGATCTGCATTGCATATATAGGGGTCGTCCCCTCAGTGCTGATCCAAGATAAAAATAAAAAAAATCTGGTCGAGCGCTACCAACCGAATCATGCATGGGTGCTGTTGGCTGAAGTAGTAGAACACGGGACTATGAAGCGGAGGGGACTGAGTTCAACCCCTCGCTGAGTCATGAAATATTGTGTTGACTTCTTCTGATCAGCATTAGTGCGTGGTTGTGTTAGTTGTTGTCAGCCTGTTTCAATGATGAAGGCATAGTCACTGATCACTGAACATGATTGGCAGCTACTGACACGATCATGTACTAAGATGCTATTCAGCGCTTGACCATCAAAAACCACGTCGAGTGCTAACAACCGCGTCAAAATCGGCTCAGGCGTTCTTGAGATATCGCGAACGAAAAGTTTCGAAAGAAATTAATTTTTCAAAACACTCCGAAATTATATATGCGGTCAATTAGTGTACTTGATTCTTTACAGGGATTCCGAAAGTTGTAGCAGTTTTAAAATAATAGCATTTTTAGCGGTCAAAATTAGAGGGACGTTTTAGGGATTTTTTTAGGGTCAACATTTTTCCATATTTTTTTAAATCAAGTCCGAAAGCTCTTAAGAAATCAGCCATTATGCACTTTATTTTGGACTGCTAATTGGGTTCATGAGCAATTGATGAGTTGCAGTACCATTTCGTGAAAAATATTTATTAGTTATGAGCTCGCAGTTGCCTTGTTCCCAATACGAATTAACAGTATTATTATAATCGTATTAAAGTAATTTTTTAATTGTTTTAAAAGAAATGCGCTTCTTATTGTTGCAAACCTTGTAACATTAATGTAACATAATTTTTGCATTTTCTTTTGTTGCATTCATATTCAGGTAAAATAGTGCTCACAAACGAAATAATTTTAATTCCTTTTGATGGCCATAGTTATTACATTCTTTAAGTTGCAAACAATAAATACTGGCCAAATTCAAAGCATGTATGTATTCACATTTCTGCATACATATTTATTTTATTTTATTTTTTTAATATGCAACAACAAATGAGTGCTTCTCGTATTTCAGCGACTTGTCAAGCAGTCGTAACTTAATTGCATTATTACTAATTACAACTAATTATGAAAAAGCAAGCAAAATGATTAAAAACTTATTTAAGTAGTTGTGGAAATAAAAAAATAGAAATAAATAAAAAATGAGTTCAAGAATTTTTGTTTCTTACTTCTTGTTCTTCTTAGGGGAACTTTGAGTTTCGGTGTAAAAATATCAGCAGAGTTGATGCTCAAAGTGCGATACTCGCCTGTTACTCGTATCCAATTACAAGAAAATAAAATATATTACTGTTAATCACCCTGTTTTATTGCCAGATAAATCGTATTAGATAATATTTAAAATTAAAAAGCCTCTCTGAAGGTATTAATAGAAATGGGGCAAAATATATGAATAATATTAGGGAGGGGCTGTGGGGGAGACATCTCACCTTTGCCATAAAACACTAAAAAGTCAATTTTTGGCGTTATTAAGATTAAAAAAAAAGATATTTTTTTGATAGGAACATTTAGGGGGAAAAGGTGGGGAACGGTAGGGCAGAGCAAGATCAGAGAATATCTCAGCTGCGTCATAAAAACTTGAAAATTTAATTTTAAAAGGAATGTAGGCTTAAATCATACAAATTGCTAAATATTTACACTGTTTTTTTTTGTAATATGTTACCTCAACGCCCACTAAAGGGGGCGGGATCCAAAGATGGAATTTTCTGATTTTCTGGCTGCAAGTTTAACGCTTAGGACCTTATTTGACAAAATTTAAAAAAAAAGAAAAAAAATGCTGTCTTTTAGAGGTTGGTTTAGTACTTCTTAGGGGAACTTTTTCCCCTCTGGCCCGACTCAGCCCATTTACGAACTTAACCTGTGCTATCCTTCAAGATATATTTATAACAAATTTCAAGAGTCTAGCTCCCTTCGTTTGGATTGAATCGTGATTTCCATAGACGGGAGGACGGACATGCTCAGATCGTCTTAGATTTCATCACTGATCAAGAATATATATACTTTACGGGATCTCAGATGGATATTTCACTGCGTTACACAGGGAATGACAAAGTGAATATACCCTTCATATTCTGTTTTGGAGGGTATAAAAAAAAAATTAGTAAATTTTTCATATGTCGGTACCAGTGTGACCATATTAGCTGTTTTGGAGCTAAATGTAATCGTAGCTCTAATCGCTTGAAATCTGGCTTGCAAAACTTCGAAGCCGATCCCTGTTTTGCGTCAATGTTATTATTGTTTGAAAAATACTTTGCAAAGTAAATTTTTGCGTGACAGATTATATATCGACAAGTATTTTTATCCGTTCCTGTGACTGACTGTCCACGACCTATGCCTTCACATAGGAAGTAGCTGCGCAGTTAATCACGGAAAAATTTTCAGATGAACCTTAAGTCTATGCAGTTTGCTGAAGTGTTGAAATTATCTGAGACGTAAGAAACTCGAAAGAGTGTAAACGATCTCCTCAAAAATAGTTGCCAACGAGGCTTGATGTTGACTGATTCAGAATATTTTCTAGCACTAGTCTAGAGTGCACGTACTCTTTCTGCATGATTCCAATCACCGCCTGATTATCCATTGCGTTCAGAATTTTCTTCTCCTCCACCTGATCCTCAATCAGGTGATCCGATGCATTCATCTATCTATTTGCTTTTTTTTAATAGTATAAAGAGGCCATAGTGAAAATTAAATGCTTTTCCAACTGCCTATTCGCAAAGGACCATCAATAGCTGTCAATATGAGCATTGACAAGTTTCCAAAGTACCCACGTATGTTAACTTTTCTTAACAACTATACTCGTACTTTCATATCAGTTGAATGGACAGACTACAATTTTATAAGTTTCTTTTTTTATTGCTTTTTTATTACCAAATGATTTTCGAATGACTTTTTAAACAACAAATAACAATAAATTTTAATCAGATATCGATGAGAAACATTGAAATTGGATTTCCTATTTATATGTGGAGATAAGCGCAACCAACAATGGTAGATGAGAAGTGCTGATGACTTTTTAGCCTGGAAAGATAATTTTCTTTCCAAAAAAGGAAAGCAAAACAAGAAAAAAAGTACTCAAATTTTAATTAAAACATTTAAACAAATGCATAGATTTCTTTTGAACTATTCGTCAAGCGGTTATTCTGCATGAATATCCGTACATAATTTATATATTTTGTAGCCATTATAATTTTTATAGACTTCTGCCGTGCACATGGCTGTCTATCTGTCCGTCTGTCTGTTTATATTTATATACTCGTGTATGTCGTCTGCGTGTCTTGGTATTAATTCTATATATAATTTGTTATGATTTTTTAATTCTTTTTATGTTTTATTCTTCAATAAAAAGCTGTTCGTTTAAAATGTGGACATAAATACAAACACACACGCACACACACACACACATATGTGCAAACATATTAAGCTTTTTATAACTTTTGATAGATGGAAGAGAGAGGAACCTGCAACCATACGAGAAATGGTCGCCTGAAATGTACTAAATCCGAAAAGACTTTGTCAAACGAGGTCACAAGTTAATTCAATTTTTATGTATTATTTGAAATATGATGGTGTTCTGTGCTACGGATGTGACGTTTGACGGGATATATTATACTTGGATAATATATTTTTAACTTCCTGCAAGAAAAATTGAACATTTTTAAGAAATCAGGAAATTACTGGTTTTATCCCGTTTTATAAAACTAGCGTTTTCAACAGATCTCAACGTTCCTAGTTTCCCTGTCAGTTATTGTGTAAAAGTATGTGAATCGTTTCGAAGAGTTCTATCAACTTAAATATCCTGTGAAATGAAACCACAGGGTAAATTCCGAGAAATCTCAAAAGAAACCAAGAAGTTTTTTTGATGTGTTAACATCTACATATATGCGCGCCTCTAGGGCAGTAAACTATCAGTTTCAATACATACGCAAGTGTAAGTGTAAGAGTTTGTTTGTTCGTTGTTGTTGCTTGGCAGTCGGTATTGAAAGTGATTATTGGGCGATTTTCATATAATTTTCCCACGCGATTTTCTCCGGAAATTCATAGCCGATTTTATTAATTTTGGTTTAAAACGCTAGTGCGGGTTTCGACGAAGAGTTTAGGCCAAAAATTAAGGCGATCCGATATCGGCGAGCGGAGATTTAAGTGTTTTAATTCGGAGTATTAATTTGGAGTAACATTAAAAAAGTGTTTTATGTTGATCTTCGGTTTTGTCTTATGCATAGCAAAGAGAATAGTGACGTGGTTATACGTACATATATAAAAATGAGATAGCAAGACAGCAACGTATGTAGCTTATGTACAAACATAACAATGTATGTATTTACATTTGTCTGTAGTTTTGCATTCTCTTTGTTTTTTGTGAGTTTAATATAAAATAAATAAAAAGTATTAAGTATTTTTTTCATTTTGAGTGCATCTACTTAGTGCGTCGGTATTAAAAGAAAAAAGAAAATATATGGCAGAATATCGGAGGAAAAAGAGAGAGCAGGCACAGCTTCTTGCTCAACCAGTCTGTCCAGAATATAATAAAATTTATTAATTTTTCACTTCTGCCCTACACCGAAAATGGTTCACGCGAACTAGAAAAGGACTCTTTTTCAATGCCAATAATAATGGGTGGTGACTTTAATACGAATTTTTCAACCGTAGAAGCACTACCTCTTATCGAATTCCTCTACGATAAATTCAAGCTTACCATGAATACTTCGTTAGAGTCCTCCCCAACTACTATCCAAGGAACTACAATTGACGCTGTTTTCGCACGTTATATCGATAGGATAAAATCAAAAGTTTATGTTTCATATTTTAGCTATCACAGACCAATTTTAACTGTGTTGAAAACATAACATTAATAAATTATACAACGTAAAATTAAATTCAATAAACTATTCTTTTTCAATAAATACTTTATATTAACTCTACCTCCGGGTTTGTGGGTCTGTGTTCATAGAAATCGAACAGGTACTGTGTAACAAAAAGGTGTTAACACATCGCCCGTGAGTTCGAACACTCATTGATTTTTTTTTCAAATGTATTACTTTTTAATAACTTAAACGGCTGTACCGATCGATTCTGTAAACTAATCAGTGCTTGAGATTCAAGAACCACGTCGAACCGGCTGAAAATCGGTTGATGCGGTCGTGAGATATCGTGAATGAAGAGATTCGAAAAAAAGGGATTTCTATTTAAACTCCGAAATTATATATCTGAGCAATTAGATAGTGTACCCGATTTTTTTATGGGACTCGAAAAGAACTACATTAATCACCGCTTATCACGTGAAATCGACTGATCCATAAAAAAGTTATATATATTTGGAAATTAAAATACTAGTGTTTTAGCAAACACTTTTTATACTTTTGGGCTCGAAGAGCATAGAACTGCACAACCAACCACGCTATGGTACTCAGTGTACTTTAAGATCGCTGTATTTGCTGTACCGTTTGTCTAATTTTTCCGTCTCTAGGTAATAAGTTTTCTCAAGGCTATTAATTCAATGATCATTTATCACTCCGTTTGATCCAGCAGACTTTTCTCACAAGAAGCGATCTTTAAGACAATTACTTATTGGCAACACTGTTTTTGGCAACTAAGCTGTTAAACTGATTCAATTTGGTCTATAATTTAACCATGAATTGACTTAAAAACTAAAACTTTTTTTGCAGACTAATGAATTTTATGATCAAAGTTCATTATCGGTTAGATCGTGCACTTCTTGTGTTCAGCGGCGAATCTCATATCTGGTAAAATGGATACGTGAACAAGCAAAATTATCGTAGCGAGAGTGAGGAGCAGTCCGAATTATTGCAAGAACTGTAAATGCATTCCGTAAATGCAGTATTTGGTGTGGATTATGGGTGAATTTCAAAACATCAAAATACTTAGCAGTGATGCCACGTTACATTTTTAACAAAAACAAAACACATCAGACTTGGCATCACTGCAATGCATATTGATGTTTTGGAACTCAGCCTATTTTTCAAAGACTACGAAGTTAGGAACGTTCCTGTGAATGGTGGGCGCTACCGTGCTGATGGGGACTACATTTTTTTTACAAAATGTAAAGAGTTAGACTTGGCTAACATGTAGTTTCAACAAGACGGTGCCACACAGCACGCGAAACTAGAGATGTGCGCGAATTTTTTCAGCCACGCTCATGCACGGCAATAGTTAAGGCGCTCACAATCATGAACGCTCAGGAAAGCATTATTTTTATTCACTTACTTTCACGCACGATGGTAAAAATATTTCAAAATCGCCCGCGCTCACAGTAAGATTGTTCGCGTGTGTGAAAGTTAGGCGGTGTCAAAAGTATGATAATTACGGGCCAACTTAAAACCATTTTAAACCACTTTTGAATGGTTTCAAGTAGATTTTATGAAATGCAACCCTGTTTTTGGCTGTGATAACTTGAGTGCTGCCAAGTTATATATTGGAAACAGCTGGTATTGTTTATGTTAACAAGAATATATACTGACGCCTGAAATATTATGAAAATATTGTCAAAATGGATGCAGCCACAAGAAGAACTGAAAAAATACCACAGAAAAAGGAATTTATGGACCGAGATTATTGAAAATATTTTCATTGATGTATGGGAACAGAAAATAGACGAATTGAAGCTTTTTCTTTTTTCCTTCAAACAAAATCTTCTGTTGTACAGGTTGTCAATTAAGTGTTGTAAAAATAGAGAACAGGTACAGCAACAAAACACACATTTCTATGAGCGATTCAATTTATTTTAAACAAATTTATTATGCAGCATGTACAGGAAGTTATACTACTTTGTTGTTTATAATGATTAAATGAAAGAGAATGGATCTGATATTGATAAATGTTTAATTTAATGTCGACAATTATGTATGGAATACAATATCAGATAAATGTCCGCCTCTGTTAGCCTCACAAATGCGATCCCTTTTGAGCATATTTTTCATTACATTCTCACACATTTCACTAGGTATTTCATTAATTTCATCACGAATATTTTGTTTGATTTGCTCAAGCGTGTCTGGTTTGTTTGCATAAACTCTGCTTTTCAGATATCCCCACATAAAGAAGTCCGGAGTAGTCAAATCAGGCGACCGTGGAGGCCAATCAACATCACCATTTATGGAAATAACTTGTTGTGGAAAGAGATCTCACAGTAATTCTATTATAATCCGATTAAAACACGTTGGTTTATCGAATATTTATCGATAATAAATTTGCTACGTGTCTACTTCACGACTGTCAAATATGAGCTGTCAAGACTAATGTTTACCAAAATGGCGGCAAATTAAGTTGGTATACCTTCCCGGAGGAAACGCTGTATGTTAAAACCACAATTTGCAGTATGAACGCAAAATCAGCTGTTTATGATTTTAACACTAAAACCATGTTTTAACTTTCAGTGTGAAAACAACTATGTATTAAATTTTATGTGTTTTTTCCAAATCAAATCCGGAAGCTCTTAAAAAAATCAGCCAAGCAAGTAAATATGTATTATTAGAAAAGGAAGTACATACATATCTATTTATATATACATACATACATAAATAATATGTTGTACATAACATATTGGTACATGCATTTGCATGTATGTATGTTTGTACTAAAATTTGCAAATGATAACAACAACAATAATTGTTATAATGTATTACCAGTCAGTCTGTCATTTATTCGCTTGTGACTTAATTATAAAAAAATAAAATAAAAATAAAAAAATACAACAACTAATTAGTTATTGCGTGCATTTATTTCATTTTCTTTAATTTCATTCTCATGTGATTCTGTTTTTAGTCAACATTTTTGCCACCAGACATTTTAGCACCACTAAGAGGGCAAGAGAAGTGTCTGCTGACTGTGTTTTTGCTGTTGTTATTATTGTGCAGGCATAATGTCTAGATTAAAAAAAAAAATTTACATTTAACAAAACTCACGAAACCGCCAAGCAAACAGTATAAATTTATTCATTCCAACACATGCATACACATGTATGCATGTTTGTTTGTGTTTGTGAACTTCAGTTTGCATTTACATTCGTACGTACACCAGCGATTGACAGACAGGCAGACTGGTGCAATTATGGAAATTAGAAAAAGAAGAAGAAGAAAAAAATTCTTATTGAACAAAAGTAACAGCCACAACAATTAAAAATAAAACAAATCAAGTTTTTTATTTTGTTTATAATGCGAACTTGCTTTTTACCCCTTTTTTAACTAAATTTGGTATGAAATAAAAATGACGAAGCAACAGCGATATTCATACTTGAACACATACACACACACAGATATATATAATGTGTGTGTGTGATATTAAATATTAATTTATAGCGGCAATATTGACCGTATTCTACTTCTACGCATTGACATGTGACACCTTTATATGGATCTAAAATATTTGAATTTGTCCAGGCACTAAAACAGCTGCAGCAGCAGCTATGAAACCGTTTTTGGTTTCCATCAATGAATTCAATTCTCGCCCACTTCAATTTTGTTTTCGCTTGGGTGGTGTGTTCGTGGTGTATCAGTGTTGCCATGTTGCCAATATTCGGCTATCATTTCTCAGTGCTATTTTGGTCTGTTTACCTTTTTTAAAAAAAGGTACTTTGATAATTTGCAAATGCTTTTTGTTGCAAACACGTTTTTTTTTGTCACAATACATATATTTTTAATCATTCCCGAATTTTTTTTGGCTTCAACTCTATAATTATAAAAACCGTTTTCATGAAACAATAAAATTCGCTAACTTTCATTTCATTCTCTACTACCGAATCTCAATGAAATTTTTTAAACAAAAGATTATCTTTTAAATTCGGATAATGCACTAAACTAAGGGGTGATTTTTTAAGAGCGTTTGGATTTGTTGAAAAAAAAAAAATACATAACATTTTGAGAAATGAAATCTTTATGTAGAGTCGATTGAGCGTTCCATGTTGACAGCGGCTACGTCTCAACTGTTTGGAACTGATTACGGTTGCTAGATTTTGACTTCCAATTGCATTTAATCAAATGTTAATGCAGCTGTTAAGTGGTTAATAGACCTCTGTTAACTGCATAATGGGTTTGTTACAACTTTTGGTTTGTGTCTTCGCTAATAATAAAGGGTGGGCAAATTTGAGGTTAGGAAGTAAATTGGCCTAAAAATACACTTTTTTTCGACAAATTCAGTGTTATTGATATCAATTTAAAGTATAAATATGGGAATTAATAATGGAATATGATTGCGGTCTAATTTCCACCTATAACACTTTAACAGAAGACCGCTCGTTTTACAAAATTTTTAACTACATTTTGCATCAAAGCTTCGCTTATCTCGTCGATGCAGCGCCGAATTTTATCCTTCATAGCAGTTGTTTGTGGGTTGTACAGGTAAACCCGATCTTTCAAATGACTCCAGAGAAAATAAATCATCCAGTGGCGTTAAATCTCAAGAACGAGGCGGCCCAATTGACATCGCCAAATGGACAAATTACGCTACCGGGAAATTTCCCATGCAATAACTGAATTGACCGAAACCAAAGGTCACGGATGTCAACATAAGCCAATTATGGCCACAACAAATCGGTTATCATAGTTTTGTAGCGCAGAGAGTTCACGGTGACGACCAATTGGTATCGCTAAATCGAGAAATTACGGGACCGGGAAATTTCTCATGCCATAACTGAATTGTTTGGAGCGTTGTGTGGCTTGTTGCGCCGCCTTGGTGAAACCAAAGGTCACTGATGTCAACATTAGCCAATTATGTCCGCAACAAACCGGTTTGGTAGCCCAGACAATGCATGGTGACGGCGTTTCCTCGCTTATTTTCGAAAAAATACGGGCCGATGATGCCACATCACCACAAACCGCAGCATACGGTTACTTTCTTTGGATGTAAGGGGTTTTCGAGGTCTGTTTGTGGATTTTGTGAGCCCCATATGCAATAATTTTGTTTGTTTACTTAAACGGCTATTTGAAAATGAGCCTCATCCTAAAGATGATTTTGCTGGAAAATGCTTTGATATCATTCAGTTTTTCAAACAGCCAATTCACAAACGTTCGACCTAAATAATGGTTGGCCGACTTTCCATGGTTAAAATTTCCCAACTTTTTACTAAATAAATGTCAAGATGTGACAGCTCAATTTTTGACATTTCGTCATTTGACAGTTAATTTCCTAACCTCAAATTTGCCCACCTTTTATAAATTTAAATTTATTTTCACACATATTTTATATTCTCACTATTATGATTGGAAAGGCTTTTCTTCCTTATTCTGTAACTATTTGTCAACGTCACGTCAAGACAATATCAAAACTAAGACATCTGCATACTATTTTTCCTTGCCTCTTAATTCCTTTTAACAGCCTCTTCTTATTTTCTAGGCCTTAGAGAATAGCCAGAGGCTATCAGCAGTAATCAGCTATTGTCCTTAACCAGAATCTAGCTGCCCTGTTTTTGATATTGTCTTTACGTGATGTTGAACAATAGTTACAGAATAAGGCGAAATATCTTATGCTTATTTTTCAACAATTTTCACATTCTTGACCAGCTCAAACAATTTGTAAACGTTTATTTATTTAAACGTTTATTTATTTTCATGGTGTTGACAGCACCTACATATTTATTGTCGCCTATGAAAGTAGAAATTGGTTTAATTTAACTGCAGCCACAAAAGTAGCACGGCCAACAACCCTTTTCATATAAACACATGTATTTTAATTTTTAACCAGTTGCACTGTGGGGTGAAAGCCCTCACAAGTGGCGATTAATTCAAAAGATTAACTTTCACAACCGTATTTGGTACCATATGAAAGTAGATAAAATTCTACATCACTAACTGCAAAAATAGAAGTTCTTGGTAGTTTACTTTATTTGCAGTGTGTGTTCAAAGTTCAATCATTTTTTGTTATTTTTGCGCGCATTGATGAAAAGAGATAATTTTTATATATCAAGTGATTATAGTTTTTGTTAAAACTTATATAAGTAAAAGTTTTATAATGGAACCGTCATGAGCATTTAAAAATTATTTTTTGTTTAGATAAAAGTTTTAGAAATATTAAAAAAAAAAATTAAATGTCTCCAAAAATGTGGTATTTTTCATATGCACATATACAAATTTGCGGATGAGTGCAGGAAAAAATGCTTTTATGCTCTAACCCCCTTATTCATAAAAATTATGAGAGGCTTATAAGAGTGTAATAGAGCAAATTTCATATGAAATTTTGTTTTATTACGCTGTTATTAGACTCTCATAATTTTTATGAATAAGGGGGTTAAAATATAAGATTTTAGCTAATAAATCCCAGAATGCCAACTTGCGCATTTGTGCGATTTTTGAGTTATGAAGGTTTTTGTGAGAGAATTCCGGTTGCTAAAAATCAATGTGAAAAAAACCAAAAAAAAAAAAAACAAGTTGTTTTTATTATTTTTTTTAAAGGCACATAAAATATGCTCTAATTTACAATTTAATTTACTAATTTATCGTGTTTCATTCCAAAGATACAGCAAAAATAGTCAAATAAGACCATTTTCTCCAAAATACAAAAAAGCCCATAAAAAGTTAACAATTTTTGAATTGTGAATCTTAATTAAGGCTAATTGTTCGAAATTTGTTTTTTAAATCTCAGAAAGACATGATAAATATTCCAAGGCACAAAGGAAAGTCAACATCAGTTTTATTCAACTTACACAGCAGAGCAGAACAGCTGTTTTCGAAAGACGCAGCCCTTTCATAATCAGTGCTCATGTGTATTGTGTTTGTCACCACTTATTAGGTGGCTTAGTTGAATTTGATAACAATTCTTATTTAAGAAAATTTTATTGTGAAAAAGAATACGAGAACTGTAGCAACCTGATGTTAACATGTTATTGTTATAATACCCGTGTTACCGTTTGATTATTTTTCTTCATGTCCCATTTTTCTGAATTTTTTGTTCCATCATACCTAAGGCAAACTTTTTTGGTTTGAATTTTATACTTAAGTACATGTGAACGTTTTTCCAATATTTTATTATTGGTAGCTCAACAATTATTGTAATTGTAGTTAACAATTTTTTTTCCACATTTTTTTTTATGTATTTATTAATACTCATCAATAAAAAATAACAACATTTTAAAATTACGAGTTCTATGAATTAATCGCCACTTTCTCTACCATTCACCCCACTGTGCGTTGTAGTTGGTAGCCTGCTGCCTTGAATGTGTTTACTGCTTTACCAAGAAATATTTGAGTTGTTTTCGTTATAATTTAGATTTATTACAAACTTCTATTGTACTCGTATGTATTAACATGCACCTAAGTACTTGTGTATTCACCCTTATTCTAGTTGTCGTCGTCGTCGTCATATCTGAGCCATCATCAATCACTTCGTTACTAAATTTGGCATTGTGTGAAAGTGTTGCAACGACTGTTTTCATAGTGATAGATTCGCGGGAAAATGTTTTTTATTAGTGATACCAGCTCCGATTCGAGCGAGGAAGAAGTTAAACCAAGCAAATTAGTAGAAAGAAAACTGATCCGGCAAAAGTCGAATATCTTCAATCTGTCGGATGAAAAGTGAGTAAAAAAAATTAAAATCTGTTACAGCACAATATTTAATTTGCTATTTTATTTTATTTCTTGTTGTAAAGGTTCGAAAGCTATTTTCGTTTAAGCAAAACAGCCTTTAATTATGTGCTGGAAACAATAGGACCCAAATTGAAAAACGGCATCAGGTCCACGTTCATTCCAAAAACAATCAAGTTGGCGGCTACCTTGAGATTTCTGGCACAGGGCTCATTCCAGCTGAGCGTGGGAAACGATTTTAATTTGGGATTGTCACAGCCAATCGTTTCTAGGATTCTCTCTGATACTCTGGAAGCCTTGGAAATGACCATTTGCTCGCAATGGATTAAATTCGAAATGACAGATGCCGAAATAAATGAAGCGAAACTGAAATTTCTTGAGCAAACTGGTTTTCCCGGTGTTATTGGTTGCATGGATGCCACCCACATCAAAATTGTTGCCCCCAAGAAACAAGAACAACATTTATATGTCAACCAAAAGGGATATTTTAGCATAAATGCCTTGATAGTGCGTGCATTTGCTAAATACTTTTATGAATTTTTTAATTATTAAATACATATTTCACTTTTGCCTAGATTTGTGATCATAAAATGCGAATACGCTTCGTAGAAGCTGGATATCCGGGTTCCTCTGACGATGCCTTCATATGGAACGACAGTGAAATAAGGAAACGGCTGCAAGAACGCTATGCCGCTGGAGAACGTAATCTATGGCTTTTAGGTAAACCAAATTAATGCCAACTCCATGAATCGTTTAATAACCCGCATCCTATTGACAGGTGATGCCGACCATCCCCTTGAGCCCTACCTGATGACACCATATCGCGACCCCACTGAAGGCAGCGCAGAAGCTATTTTCAATGCAAAACATGCTAAAGCGATGGATATAATGGAAAAAACAATTGAAGTGTTAAAAAATCGTTTTCTTTGTCTTCTTGGTACGCGCCCACTTCATTATAAGCCTGGAAAAGCCACAAAAATTGTTAACGTTTGTGCTGCCCTTCACAATATATGCCTCGAGTATGGCTTAGATATTGCCTATGAGGATACAAATACTGCGGAAAATATCCCAGATGACGTTCAAGTGAATGCCGAGGAAGTGGTCCCAAGTGCTGAGGCCTGCGAGATAAGAGATAAAATTAAACTAAGTTTTCTTTAACACCAATCCAGTTTTTTTTTCATTAATACATATTTTCATAACTGCTTAAGTAAATAAACATAAACTACAATTTACATCTTTTTTATTTAAGGTTTTTTATTAAGAGGATTTTCAATTTCGAGACGATCGTCAATGAATTTAATGAATTCTGGTTTTAACATTAAAACCAGAATTCATTTACCATACAAAATGAGTTTTATTAAAACCAACTTTTGAATTGGTTTTAAATAGGTTTTTTGAAATGCAACCTTGTTTATGCCTGTTTTTGGCTGCACTAAGTTAAGTGCTGCCAAGTTATATATTGGAAACAGCTGGTGTTGTTTATGTTAATAAGAATATATTCTCACGCCTGAAATATTACGAAAACATTGTCAAAATGGATGCAAGAAGAACTAAAAAAATGTCAGAGAAAAAGGAATTTATGAATGGAAATTAATGAAAATATTTTCTTTGATGTGTGGAAGGAGAAAATAGACGAATTGAGAGGAAAAAAGGAAAAATTCTCATATTCTTGGATTTCCAAGGAGTTCTTCACTTTGTATAAGTAGTTCCATAATTGTAAAATATTCATTCCATAATGTAAAATAATTTCTATTTTGGATCTTATTGTAAAACTTTTTCTATTTTCCTTCAAACGAAAACTTCTGTTGTACAGGTTGTCAATTAAGTGTTGTCACAATAGAGAACAAGTACAGCAGCAAATCCATACATTTCTGTGAGCGATTTAATTTATTTTAAACAAATATATTATACAGCCTGTATGTTGAAACCACAATTTGCAGTGTGAATGCAAAATCAGCTGTTTATGGTTTTAACTTTCAGTGTTAAACACATAAAACCAAGATGAAAGGCCCTAGCATCCGTTCATACTTTCTATTGGGGTATTCACACTTCGTACTATTTAGGCATATTGTCATAAAGTCATAATATTTTAGACCAGTTTAAAAAAAAGTTGTTGTTGTGCTCCATACAAAAAAGTCATAAAATAACAGCACTCTTTCAGGTATGGTTTTGTTTTGTCATAAAATAGCTCTAGAGATCTGAGTCGAACGGTTGAAAATCTTTAGGCGAGACGGCGATAGTATATATTTGCCGCCGTTACTTATAAATGATTCACGAATAAAAAATTATTCTGTACATTAAATCACATTTTTATAACATAAAATATATTAAAAGAGAACTAAATCGCAAAAACTAAATATATACATGTGAAAATTTGTTATCGTTTAACTTACGTAGCTGGCAGCCACTAAACGTTTTTCCATATGCCGCCGCCAAAAAAAATTTATTCAGCTCATATCAAAGCAGTAGCTGTTTTAGTTTATACATACAGATTCATTTGGATATTCTTGTGCACCAGAAGACAAATTTAATAATTTTAAATAGAAATGGTGTTTTTAGACTTTTTGGCATTTTCAAACAACTTTATTACAATTATCTTAATTATCTTTTTCTTTGATAACATCTAATTACAAATGTGTTGTTTTCTTATCAGCTGATCGATGTTTGAAATAGCATATTAAGTTATGACGGGTTGTTCACACTAGTCATATTTTTCGTGCTATTATTTTTTGACATGACTTTATGACTACAGTGTGAATCCCCCATATGCATTAAATGAATTTCTAAATTTATGTTATATGCAGCGTGTTTTAGACGCACAGCATTTTTCCACTTCTTCAATACAGAAAACAATGTTGATATAAATATATAATTTTCACGAACGCAAAAAACAACGAAAAACGTAATCCAAGACACCAACCTTTAGGCAAAATGCATGCGACGCACAGTGGGGGTTGAATGGTAGAGAAAGTGGCGATTAATTCATAGAACTTGTAATTTTAAAATATTGTTATATTTTATTGATGAGTATTTATAAATACATAAAGAACCAGCATTTAAAAAAGGAAATGTGGAAAAAACATTGTTAACCTTTTATGGGCTTTTTTGTATATTGGAAAAAATGGTCTTATATGACCATTTTTGCTGTAACTTTGAAATGAAAAACGATAAATAAGTAAATTAAATTGTAAATTAGAGCATATTTTATGTGCCTTTAGAAAAAAAATAATAAAAAAGATAATAAAAACAACTTGTTTAATTTTTTTGGTTTTTTTTCACATTGACATTTAACAACCGGAAATCTCTCACAAAAACCTTTATAACTCAAAAATCGCACAACTGCGCAAAAAGGCATTCTGCGATTTATTAGCTAAAATCTTATATTTTAAGAGCATAAACGCATTTTTTCCTGCACTCATCCGCAAAGTTGTTGAAACTAAATGTATATAAGAAAAATACTACATTTTTGGAGACATTTAATTTTTTTTTAAATATTTCTAAATCATCTAAACAAAAAATAATTTTTTAAATGCTCATATACCTGAAGTTGACGGTTCCATTATAAAACTTTTACTTATACAAGTTTTAACAAAAACTATAACCACTTGAAATATAAAAATTTTCTCTTTTAATCAATGCGCGCAAAAATAACAAAAAATGATTGAACTTTGAACACACACTGCAAATAAAGTAAACTACCAAGAAGTTTTATTTTTGCAGTTAGTGATGTAAAATTTTATCTTCTTTCATATGGTACCAAATACGGTTGTGAAAGTTAAAGTTAATCTTTTGAATTAATCGCTACTTTTGAGGCCTTTCAACCCACAGTGCGACGCATACAAAAGTATTAGACTTGTGTCGACCTCCTTTATTCGCTCGCTATGATCAAACCCATTTAAATTATATTGATCTGATCGTAGGTTTTAGTCAAAAACGAGCGGATGAATGAGTTCGACTCATGTCTAAAGCTGGAAGTCCATACCATCCGTTCTATGCATATGCGTTTCATACTTTCTGTGCATTCTATGCGTTTCTAAATTCAAGTTACATGCAAAGCGTTTTATACGCCCACCTTTTTTTCTTTCTTCAATATGAAAAACCATGCTGAAATTACCATATTTATTTCACCATGACAAGAGAGAAAGAAAAAGAAGTAATCCACGACATAAACCTTTTCTCTCAACTCGCGTGCGACGCATGGAAAAGTATCCGTTCTATGCGTCTATGCGCTTTGCTCTGTAACTTGTCACATACAATTGATCTGAATGTACTTTTTGAGAGCCGCAAAAAACGCAACAACGTGTAGAATTGATGGCATGGACTTTCGGCTTAAAAGGTAGAAAGGAAAGCTAAAAGTTCATACGTTCAACTTTTAGCTGGCAAAACAATGTTTGCCAGTTTCATATATTTGGATGCGTGCAATTGCCTTCAAAATTCTAGATTTCTAAATGACAGTTGAAATGCGTTGGCTGAAATTGTCCTAATGTGTTCTCAGCATTAATTCGGTGCCAGTTTATTTTAAGCTTTGATTGTTTGCTGAGTTTTGGCTTTTCGAAATTAATTCTATGGAATTTTGGGATTTTCAGAAATGTTTTATTATTTTCCTGGTACCATAAATTTTCGTTGCACTATTTTATAAAGGGTGGTTAAATTTTAAGGACCGATGTTGATTTTGAATAAAACACAAATTATTTAGGAAATTATTGTCATTTCTTTTTATTATGATAATCAGCCTGATTGTGTAAGGCGTTGGGGTTTTTTGTACAAGATTAAAGAAACACACATAAGAGAGCTCTTTAATCTAATACGAAAAACGCCTGAGGTGTAAACGCCAACGCCTTACACAATCAGGGGGATTATTGGTATGGTTCAATTATGTAAGGAGCAAAATATCGGCCAAAGGGGCGCCGCAACCTCGGCGCCACACCTCCATCCGATGATGCAAATTTTCGATGAGGCTGAGGCATCATTGAGGTTCTATGCCGTTAATGTGCCGAATTATCTTATCCTTTAGCTCTTGAACTGTTGCTGGCTTATCGACGTACACCTTTTCTTTCGAATAGGCCCAAAGAAATAAGTCCAACGGTGTCAAATCACATGATCTTGGCGACCAATTGACATCGCCACCGCGTGAGATAACATGGCCATTGAATTTATCGCGCAAAAGAGCCATTGTTTCGTTAACTGTGTGGCAAGTGGCACCGTTCTGTTGAAACCACATATCGTCCACATCCATATCTTCCTATTCGGGCCACAAAAAGTTCGTTATCATCTCACAATAGCGAACACCATTCACCAGTAAGTGCCTGGCCGGCCTCATTTTGGAAAAAATACGGTCCGATGATGCCGCCAGTCATTCTTTGTAGGTGCATTAGTTTTTCGACAATAACTCTTGGATTATCATTCGCCCTAATGCGGCAATTCTGCTTATTGACGAATCCGCTGAGGTGAAAATGTGCCTCATTAAATTGACCGAAAAAAATCACGAAGTGCACGATATGCATTTTGATTTGAACGCTCATTTTCAAGCCTGAATAACTTTAACGCGTTGCTCGATAGAGTATCTTTCCATGGTTCAAATTGAGTTGTCTGAAATTGTGAAATGTCAAATGAAATACAGAAAAAACTTGACGTTTACCCGGCAGCCACACTTTCAATTTTTGCCTTTCAATATTCTTTCAATTTGCAATACACTCACATTTTTTTAATTGGCCTGGCAATATTTCGTTCAATTTAAACAGCTGATCACAGAAAAATTTTAGCGAGTCACTTTAAATCAGCGTTGCCAAATGTGCAGATTTATCTGCATTTTACAGTTTTTTTAAGCATTGAGCAGTTTTGCAGTTTTTTTTCTTTGAAAACCAGTTTTTCTGTAAATTGTGCAGATTTTGCAGTTTTAACATTTTACTTTTTTACTCTTAATTTTGTTATTTGAATTCCAATTTCTGAAACCATAATTTTACCCCATTTGCTTAATATAACAGTGGCAAGGTTTAACTATACTTTTTTATACGAGTATGTAATTATCACATACATCTTTTTGCACCCCTGACCACAAAGCAAGTTGAATTTTACCAAGGTGTACATATATTGCAGGTGGGAGCACGAGCTCACTTGCCTAACCTGATAAAACGTCAAACTTAGTAGTGTCGTTTAACGATTTTTGCAACTGTTAAGGTAGTTTCTACAATAAGTGTTCTATTTTTGTTGAAATGGTTGTACCTGTTAGATAGATATGCCTTGTGTTTTTCTATGTACATACAAACAAATTTAAATTTTTAATTATTGGTTTCAATATAAATATGAGAACGACATCGACTTGTCGAGATTCTGGAACAGGCAGTATTATATCTGAATAATAATGAACTCTTTTTGTTTATTTAAACCCTATGTACCTATATATTTTTTATTAAAATGAATTGCTTTGTTATATGTAGATGTATATCATATTTAATTTGTTGTGTTATGTTTTTGTTTTAATAAAAAAATACGAAAAAAACTATATATTTTTGTGAATTTTTTATGTGCAGTTTTTTTACGTGAAAACCAGTTTTTTTCTTCTAATGTTGCAGTTTTTTTTTCAAAAAGTTATGGCAACGCTGCTTTAAATAATAAATTATGGAGGTAAAAAGCTTATCAGAATTAAAACAAATTGTGCCTTATTAAGGAAATTGTGTTTATAAAAATTCTGGTAACTATTTGTTATAAAAAGTTGCATAAAATTAATAAATATAAATGTTTTGCGATTCTAGAATTAGATCTCGCTTCATCAAAGGCTTTTGTGATATGGAGTTGACTATCAATTTGAATGCAGCCTGTATCACATGTGTCAATTCAAGAGAGTTTTGACAAGCAGTTGGTGTTATCAACTTGAAACCAATAAACTGAAAGTGTGGCTGCAGTGTTAGGTGTGGTTCACATTCAACATCGGCCCTTACAATTTATCCAGCCTTTAGAATTTTGATTGTTTTTTAATTTGGGAGATCTTTTTAAAGCTTAGAAGCTCCTGCACATGATAGTTAAATATCAACACTTTCTTGTGCAGCCCGAAGTGTGGATATCAGCTGTTTATCACACTATGCCATGACATGAAAGCATTTTGAATGAAAATAAGAAGCAGTCAGTCATATGTGTACTCGAATTAATGTATTATTAAATAATAGTTCAGAAATTTCTGGAACGTTCAAAATCAGAGATGCACAGACAAAAAATTATTTTATTAAGAGAAAAAATAATAAAAAACAAAATTGTTAATGGCTGAATACATCAACTGACAACTAAACAGTCACTAGCAATCGATTAACATTTAAAATGATCGCCGACCGCCCACACTCGTGTGAATGAACCAGCAAAAGGAAACAATAAAATTAAGATTTAAATTCTGTTTTGTTTTCATCTTCGTTAAATTTATCATGTGCATTCAATATTATCGTCATGATCATGTTTGTCAAAATGCAAATTGAAAACAAGTTGTTGCTGTTTATTTTCTTCTTCCATTTATTCTTATTGTTAAGCAAACTGGTATGAATGAGCTATAAATACCGTGTATGCACATACAATGTACACAGTTTTTTTTCCAATAGATTTTATGAATTGAAATATTAAAACGGATATTAATAATAATAACAACAAGCCAACGCGAATAGAAAGAAAAATAACAAACGAGATTTGATTATTGAGAGCACGTAGCTCCTTACAGTGTGTCAAGATAATGTTGTGACATACTAACACAAAAAGAAAATGGTTGACGCTAATGCTATAACTTATCGATGAATCAAGCGATTCTTACGTGATCAGTGGTGATTGATGTAGGTTTTCGAGTCCTATAAAAAAATCGAGAAGACTCATAAGTAAGTTATAAATTTCGGAGTTTAACAAAAAAAAAATCGACGTGGATCTTAAATATCAACAGCTGATTAGTTTGTGGAATCTATCGGTAAAGCCGTTTAAAATTTATTTAAAAACAAGTAAAAGTGCTATATTCGGCTGTGCCGAATCTTAACTACCCTTCACAGATGTAATTCTTTTCTTTTAAATTTTTCGGCTAGGAAGCTAAATGTTTGGCTTTTCTTATTTCTAATACCTCTGAATGTCTTTCAAAAATATTAAATTGTTTAACTTAAAAACAAAAAGTAAAAATCCGTTTCATGTACCCCAAAAAGTTCTAATTGTCCAACCGTAGAATCCCTTTTTAGATTTTTTTTGGTTTGTAATACCAATTTAACTCTTCCCGAAGTATAAAAAATATTTCATCCACAAAAAAACCAAAACAAGGAACTTATGTGGTTAATTTTATGTACCAAAAAAAATTTTTCTATTTTCCAACCCTGGAACCGAATTTTTAATTTAAAAACTTTTAATACCGATTTAGTTCTTAGCGAAGTATAAAATATGTTTAATTCACTGGAAAAAAAATCAAAATTGGGAACTTTTATGGTTACTTTTATGTAACGAAAAATTTCGATTTTCCAACGCTGAAACCGAATTTTTAATACCTATTTAATATTCCCTGAAGTATAAAATAGGTTTAATTCACTAAAAAAAACAAACGTCCATGTGATGGAAATCGCTTATCGCATGAAATAAAGCGTTTTCGATATAAAGTCACAAAATTGGTGTACTGGAGTCCGCAATCGCTCAAAATCGTTCTAAAAAAATTGGCGTTTTTCAAGTCGCATGTGATTTGATAATCGTGCGATTCACAGCACATACATGAAAATTTGGAATTTATGTGGGTACTTTTAGGTACCAAAAATATTTCGATTTTCCAATTCTGGAATTTTTATTCTTTTACCAATGCGATTCTTAGTGAGGTCTTTTGGTCACTTTCATGTACCATAAAATATTTCACTTGTACAACCCTGGAGTAAAAATTTTGATTTATTAAGATTTTAATACCCATTTTGTTCTTCCTGAATTATAAAACAGTTTTAATTAGCAAAAACAACAACGTCAATTGCCTTTTTGGTCACTTTTATGTAGAAAAAAGACTTTAATTTTCCCAACCCTGAAAGCGAAATTTTAATTTTTTGTTTTGTTTTTTTTTTTACCAATGCAACTCTTTATGAGGTATAAAGTAGTTTTATTTAAGACAAATTTACAACTTTTAAACATTTTGGTCACTTTCATGTACTACAAAATGTTACACTTGTCCAACCCTGGACTCGAAATTTTGATTTCTTTTTTGAATTTTTGATACCAATTCTGTTCTTCCTAAATTATAAGACAGTTTTAGTTAGCAAAAAAAAAAAAACAACATCAGTTGCCTATTTGATTACTTTCACGTATAAAAAAAAATTAAATTTCCCACCACTGGAAGCAAATTTTGAATTAAAAAAAAATTTTTTTTTTGCCAATACAAATCTTCATGACGTATAAAGAGGTTGTGTTAAAGAAAAACTTAAAAATTTTAACAATTTTAGTTACTACATGTATTACAAAATACGGAATGGGCCGAAAGAACATTTTTAATTTCCCATCCCTGGATGTTTTTTTTAAGTTTTTAATAGACCATTGAGGCTTCCCAAAGCACGAAATAGGTTAATTTACAAACATTAAAAAAATAATTGATTTTTGGTATAAATTTTGCGTCGAGAAATAGGTGTAAGTTTCCCAGCTCTGTAACCATACTTCGGCTCTTTCTGAATTTCAATAGCACTCTATTTAAGGACCAATCCAATGGTCTAAGAACGAAGTCTCTAGCTCTTCTGGGGGCTTGGGAAAACCGATTTCACGTACAGAAGGACGGACACGCGGACATCGCTCAATCGTCATCGCTATTCATAAGGATCCAGAATATATATATTTTATGGGTTCCCATGTGCATATCGAAGAAATTACACACGAAATGACAAACCTATATATACCCTTTCACTTTTTTGTGAAGGGTATAATAATAATTGTGGGTGCTGTTGGCTGAAGTAGTAGAACACGAGACTATGAAGCGAAGGGTCGTGAGTTCGAGCCCGCGCTGTGTCATGAAATGTTGAATTCTTCTGATCAGCATTAGTGCGTGGTTGTATTAGTTGTTGCCAGCCTGTTTCAATGATGAAGGCATAGTCACTGAACATAAAGCACAGTAACAGCACCCACCTTCGTCGGCCCTGTAGCAAAAATTAGCCGGCGAAGTAAAAAAAAAAGGTTGAAATAGCTGCAAAAAAAACTGTCCCTCGTTTTCAGTTCCGGCGCAATGCATTGCATATATAGGGGTCATCCCCTGAGTGCTGGTCCAAGATAAAAAAAATAAATATTAAAATGCTGTAATAGAAGCTAATACGCCGTTCAGACAACCATAATTGAGCTTAGAGCGATTGAGTTCAATTATCCATACAAAATTTGGATAAAGTGATTGCTCAATTAACACTTAATTGCTATAATATGGAGTAAAATTACAAATGCAGCACTGCTAAAAAATGTGTTCAGTGAACAAAACACAATGCACTGAACAAAGTTAGTTGAGACCCAAAATTGTAGAAAATATTAAAAAATCCGGAAACAAAATATGTCGAGCCCCGTTGAAGTTAAGTTATTGTTATAAAATTGATTATTAATTGAAATTAAAAAAAAAAAGATATCCCAGATTTGAACTTAAGGTCCTCATGAATATAAAAAAAATAACTTTTAAATAAAAATTATCAGTTGAAAATGCATGTGTGAACAACGTATAAGACAATGCGTAATTTTGTTTATATGATGAGGGTCCAAAACATATTTTGATATAAATATTATACTATACAATTAAATAACTATACCTAAATTTTAAATTTGTTTTTATTTTGTTTAATAACTAATAAAAAGTTGTTTGTATGTCTGTTTTTTTAGGTTATAATTCATAAATGAATCCATAATTTTGCCAGATGAATTTAGAAAAGTAAGTAAAGATTTTAATTAATTTTTATAAAAACAAATAATTATGTAAAACGTTATTATCTCTAGAAATTATTTCTGAAATTATTTCGCGTAATATTTTATCGAAATTAATGACTAATAAATTTATATTTTCTAACTGACATTCAAGAGCCATAAAAATATATAAAGTGAATTTTAAATTAAATAAATTGTTACTTTAACTAGTCGGAGGCTCTGCTAACAATGCGACATTTAGTAAACATATTTACATATCGTTGGCTGAAATGTAAAAGGGCGTAACTAACAAAAACAAATTTTTACAGGAGAAGCAAAAAAACTTTCTAAAATTAAAACAATTAACATTTTAAGCCCTTTTGTTTTCTGTTAATTCCCCTTATTCTGTAACTATTTGTCAACGTCACGTCAAGACAATATCAATACTAAGGCAAATGTATGCTCGTTTTCCTCGGCATATAATTACTTTTGATACACCGTTATTATTTTTTAGGCCTTAACGGATAGTCGGAGGCCGTCAACAGTAATCAATTGTTCCCCACAACCGGAATGTGACTGCCCCATTTTTGATATTGTCTTGACGCAACGTTAACAAATCGTTACAAAATAAGGGGAAATAAAAGTGCCATTTTTGATCGCAAAAGTGTAGAATTTTGTAAAGGCAAGTAGTTTCATGACACTCATAATAATCAATTAAAAATTCGATTTTGAAATTTTTGTTAGTTACGCCCTTTTGCATTTCAGCTAACCATATATATTATGCACTTCTCCATGAAAACACCTTTTAAATCATACATGTCTCGTCAATATTTGAGGACGATAAAATACTTAAAAATGTACCACAAAATATAGGTAACATATTTATATATAATCAATATTATTAGAAATATTATTTATAAACAAGTAAAAGTGCATATTCGACTGTGCCGAATCTTAAATACCCGTCAGAGTTGTATACCTTTTTTTTCTAAAATCGAAAATAGGTTTACAGTCGAATTCGCTTTAGCGCAACAAGCTTTATTAAAAAAAATCGGATTACTGAAAGCGATACAAATCCTTGACGTAAAAAAAATACAGATTTGATATAAAAAATATTGTTTTAGTGATTTTAAGCAGTACGTTTAACTGTAACAAATTTCAGTAATCCGAACTACGTTTATAGAAAAAATTGGATAACTGAAAAAAATTGGGTTTTGTCTATTTCCAGTAAAACGGAGTCGACTGTAATTACCAAAGAACCAGTATTGTATTATTTAGTTACTGCAATTTTCAAGAATAGGTTTAAAATTTTCAGCTCTGATGCTGTATTTTTGGTTTTCCTAATTTCAAATATCAATGAACTTCTTTCAAAAATATAAAATATGTTTAATTTATAACCAAAACGAAACAATTCGTTACATTTACGTACCAAAAAAAATCGTCTTTCCAACCCTGGAATCGAATTTTTAATATTTTGGTGTTCAATGCCAATTTAATTCTTCCTAAAGTATAAATTAGGTACAATTAAAAAAAAAGAAAAAAAAAATTAGGAAATTATATGGTTACTTTATTGTACAAAAAAAATCGGTTTTCTAACCCTGGAACCGAATTTTTAATTTCTTTGATATCTAATATAATTAATTCTTCATGAAGTAGGAAATAGGTTTAATTCACTAAAAAAATCATAATAAGGAACTTTAATGGTTACTACTGTTATGTACCAGAAAAAAATTCGATTTTCCAACCCTGAAATCGAATTTTAAATTTTTTTGAATTTCAATGCCAATTTAATTCTTCCTAAAGTATAAAGTAGGTTTAGTTCACAAAAAAAAATTAAATTAGCAACTTATATGGTTACTTTATTGTACCATCGGTTTGCCAACCCTGGAACCCAATTTTTCATATTTTTGTTGTTTAATATCTACTTAATTCTTCCTGAAGTATAAAATAGGTTTAATTCACTAAAAAAACATAATTAAGAATAGGTTACTTTTATATGTACCAAAAAAATATTTCGATTTTCCAACCCTGGAATCGAATGTTTAATTTTCTGATTTTCAGTGCCAATTTAATTCTTCCTAAATTATAAAGTAGGTATAATTCACAAAAAAGAAAACAAAACTAGGCACTTATATGGTTACTTTATTGTACCAAAATATTCGGTTTTCCAACCCTGGAACACAGTTTTTAATTTTTTGGTATTTAATATCGATTTAATTTTTCCTGAAGTATAAAATAAGTTTAACTCATTAAATAAACCAAAATGAGTGATTTATGTAACTACTTTTAGGTACTAAAAAAAAAATCGATGTTCCAACCCTGGAATCGAATTATTCATTATTTTTTGATTTTTTACAATTTAATTTCTTTAGGTAAAAAAAAAAGATTTTAATTCACCAAAAACCAAATTTTTTTTTTATTTTTATGTACAAAAAAATATTTCCCAACCCTGGATCAACATTTTTTATTATATTTTTATATATAATAGCAGTTTAATTTTTAGTGAAGTATGAAATAGTCTTACTTAAAAAAAATCAAAACTGGTTAACTTTTTGATGGCTTTTAAGCACCTTAAAATATTTGAATTGTCCAACCCTGGGATCAGCATTTTGATTTCTTTTTGAATTTTCAATATCAATTTTGTTGTTCATAAATTATAAAATAGTTTTAATAAAAAAAAAAACAAAAAAACTTCTATGTACGAAAAAAAAAAACAAATAAAAAATTTCAGTTGCCCATCCCTGGTATTAAAATTTTAATTTTTTTTAGTTTTTAATACAATACAAATTTAATACTTCTTAAAGTATAAAATAAGTTTAATTACCAAAAAAATAAAAAATAGTTTTTGCTAGGTAATTTTGCGGCCACAAATAGTCGTAAGTCTCCCAGCTCTGGGGCCATATTTAGGATCTTTCTGAATTTCAATACCACTCTATTTAAGTTCATTTCCAAGCCATCAGTCCAACAACGAAGTCTCTAGGTCTTCGAAGGCTTAGGAAAGCAGATTACGCGTACAGACACACCCCCACTGGTTTATGTCAGTGGTGTTCAGCCCATAGAACAATTGTTTAAAAAATTTACACACATTTGTTATGCTCTTATAAAAATTTTCATTCACTCGTCGTTGAGCAAGCGATGAGAACACATGCGGATGGTCATTGTCATTTTATTTCAGAAATTTATTAAGCATTGTTGTTGCTTCTTGTTGGACGAAGCATAGCAAACACAAACGATTCAATTACAATTGAACACGAAAGTTAAAGTCGAAATTGAATTAGATCTGAAGTAAAAGATTTCGATAAAATTAGTAGTCTGGAGTTTTGGAAAAATTTAGATGTTGCAATATGTCCCCAGCTCAAAAAAATGTATTTAAAATATTTATAATTTTTTTCCACTAATTACTTATGTGAACAAATTTTTTCAAACTTGAAAAATGTTTGTTCTAAGCAGCGAAATAAAATAACTTCTTTGTACTTCAAAAATATTTTACTAATTCGCAATTGTCATGCAATTATTAACATTTAATGTTTAATTTAAAATTTTCAAAGCGATTTTAAAAATTGTAATGAGGAATGACACAAGTTTTAATCTTACATAAAAAACTGGTTTAAAAAGATTAATTTTTGTTATTTCTCAATATAACTGTTCTATTTTTTAATATTGATAATTTCTATTTACGGTCCCTGATATTTTATTTCTTAAAATTAAAATTACATTCACTTAATAAGTTCTTTATATATGGCAAAAACTCTGTATTTTTTTCTTATTTAAGCGTCTGCCATTATGTTTGCTGGGCATAGTCTCTCACCAATGCATCTTCACTTTAATTTTTGAACACCACTGGTTTATGTATATATAAGGATCCAGAATATGTATAGTATACTTTATGGAGTCCCATATTAATATTGAGGAAATGACACACGGAATAACAAACCCTTTCACTTTATTGTGAAGGTTATAAAAATTTAACCGTCCACCATTTTAAATTAGTGCAAACACTTCTGATCACTATTTGCCATATTCATGACTCTCCCTCCTATCGCCTGGCTTCTAATAAATAGTCAAGAGCCTCGTGATAAGTTGCATTTATTCGCTTAACACATTCGTGTTTAATGGCGGGGAGCACCAATTTGGGTTAAAAAACAAAAAAAACAAAAAAAAAAAAAAACCAACAGACACACAGACAGACAGTTGACGTTCCAAATGGTTATTAATTGTTTGTTAATTAAATTATCTGCTTTTAATTGTTGAAAACAATACGAATTGTAAGAAACACTTGTTGTTATCTTTGTTTAAAGAAATTGTAGAAGTCGGACGTGTAAACAAATAGTTTTTCATTCGTAGCAAGAAAAGAAAAAAAAAAAGATAATGAGCACAGATATTGATAATGAAATGAAGCAACGATTACCTTGACATTGAAAATTGAATGTGGAAATATGCATACACGAGCGCCTGCCGCGTGCATAATTTATAAGACAAAATAAACAAATTTTATTTAAATAAAGACGAGTACTTTGTGCACACTTGCACTGGCCTTTGTCGAGTCACAAATTTGCAAACTTCATACCAAAAAAGCAAAAATTAATAGAATTTCTTGCATTGACTTTGACTTCTGGCAAAACAAAGACGCAACTGCGTTTTACTTCAAATTATGGCACGAGTAAGTGTACATTTGTTCCCATCCCCTGAGTGCTGGCACAAGAAAAAAAAATTATGCCACTTGCTAGGAATACAACTGGGACGAGCGACGAATTTCGCTTAGTACGACGAATTCGTTGATAAAAAATCGCTATATAAATTCGTCGTATGAAACACAATAACGACGAATAAATTAAAATAATAAGCAAACAAAATTTTAATATTTGTTTTTTAAATCATTGTAATCCTCTGATGCCAGTCAGATTGTTTAGACACTCAATAATTATCCCGGTGTTGTCCATTTTTTTCAGAACAAATTCCTTTTTGTAAATATTTTCTGAATAAATAAATTATTATTTTCATTTAACAGCTGATGGGGTGACCATATGAAAAAGTGAGAAATAGAAGTGAGAAATAAAAAGTGTTCAAAATTAATAAAAAGTCGTCCGAATGATACATTTTTGTGAATTAGTGAATGCATTTTTAGTATGTACTGAAAATTTTAGTGCTACATGCAACAATACAGTAGTGAACAATGTTTTTCCACAAAAAACCAGTTTGAGTATATGAAACCTGGTCACTTTATATTGATTTGTTCGTCGTTCGTTGACGAAACAATTAGAAATAAATGTATTTCAACTTTCGCTGAGTATGACGAATTTCGCCCAACGCCACGATTGTGTGCATTTTCATATACACCAACGTGTTTTATTTTTGGCGACGAATATTCGCAACCAAAAATTCGTCGTACGTCGCAATTGTGTTCCTAACAACTAGTGGGTGATTTTTTTTGTAAGTTGATTTAGAAAAAAAAACATAACATTTTGAGAAAGAAAATCTTTATTTTGAGTCCATAGAGCGTTCCATGTAATTCAAGGTTTAAAGATGATTTCCCGAAAATGTTGGCCTCGGCTTCGTCTCAAATGAATGTCTAATTTTGGAATTCGATGCAGTTCCTAGGTTTTTAGCTTCCAAATGCATTTAATCAAATTCTACTGTAGCTGTTAAGTGGTTAACAGACCTCTGTTAACTGCAGAATAGGTTTGTTACAACTTTCTCGGTTTGTGTCTTCGCTAATAGAGGACGGGAAAATTTGAGGTTAGGAAATAAATTGGCTTAAGAACCCACTTTTTTTTCAACAAATTCCGTTTTATTGATACCTATGCAAAATAGAAATATGGAAATTAATAATGGAAACTGATTTCGGCCACATGCCCATCTCTAGCACGTCGGCAGATGTACGCTCTTTAAAAAAACAAACTTTAACCACATTTTGGAACAAAACTTCGCTTATCTCGTCAATGCAGCGTCGCTTTTCAGCTGTCAGAGCGTCGGTTGTTTGTGGTTCGTTCAGAGAAAATAATCCGGCTGCGTTAAATTACAAGAATGAGGCGGCCAATTTACAAAGGTCACTGATGGTTTTTAGTTAGAACCAGCACTCAGGAGATAACCCCTCCCCTCTATATATGCAGTACATTAGACTTGGGTCCAACTAGCTCATTCGCTCAGTTTTGACAAGAACCTCTGATCAAACCCATTTAAATTACATAGGTTTGATCAGAGGTTCTTGTCAAAACTGAGCGAATGAGCTAGTTGGACCCAAGTCTACAGTACATTGCGCAGGGAACTAGAAAGCAGGAGGTAGTATTGAGCAGATGGATGAAGAAAGATGGAAGATAGAGAGTTTTTTTATAGCTATTTCAACATTTTTTTATGCGACGAAGGAGACTGCTGTTACTCTCAGTATATGACAGTATCAATCGCTGGCATTCATGTTCAGCGGCCAGTGCTACGCCTTCGTCACTGAAATGGGCCGACAACAACAAAAACCACAACCATGCACTAATGCTGATCAGAAAAATTATACTGGAAACGCATGAGCGCGAGCGCGTAGTCGAACTCGGAACTGTCGGCTGCTTAGTCTCGTGTTAACTACTTCAGCCAACATTTTCAGCAGAGAAATTTATATCCCAAATTTATTATTGCAGTTTTTTTTGGACATGCAGCCAGAGTTTTCTTTGTTAGGGAGTAATCAAATAATTATTATTTTTTATGCCCTTCAAGAAAGAATTGTTTCAATACATCAATCCAAGACCGAAACCTTTAGCTTTTCTGCAGGCTTCCATAATCCGATTTCAAGTATAGACAGAAGGACTTGGCTAATTCGGCTTTCATAACGCATAATAATAATTAAAAAAAAAAAAAAAACTACTCATTTATTATAAAGGATGTTATTTTTTAGAGTGTCACAACTTTGAGTTGGCATCACTGATTTATTTGGGCATCCATTTAACAGCTGATAGTTGCTTTTTGTTTACTTTGCTTTAAAATTTCATTGAGAATCCATTCACAACTGAGCAGCGCTTGGAAATTGTTGAAATCTTTATTTTTTTTTTCAAAATAATTCTTCTATTCGTCAAACTCATGGTGCACTTCTTCCATTTTATGGCGTAAATAATCGTCCTTCACAGCGACTAATATTGGGTGTTTTTTTATTGAGGTATAGAACTTTAAGTTGGCATCACTTTTTTAACTGGCGGCCATTTTGTCAGCTGTTAAGTGATTAATATTTAGTTTGGTTTGCCATTTCATCATGAACAGGTTGACAAAAGAACAACGCTTGCAAATCGTGCAAATTTATTTCGAAAGTAATGGTTCAGTTCGCGAAGTTTACCGCAAGCTCCGTCCATTTTATGGTCGACATAATCGTCCATCAGAGCAATTAATTCGGCTAACCATGGATCGTTTTCGCACTACGTTTACTCTATGTGATAATACGCATCCGCAGAGACGTCGAACAGTGCGCACCGAAGAAACAATTGCCGCTGTAGAGCAAAGTGTTGAAGAGGACCCGAATGAATCGATTCGCCACCGTGCACAGCAATTGGAGCCATGATAACCGACTATTTTGTTCCCGAATTGGATGGCATGAATGTGGATGAGTTGTGGTTCCAACAAGACGGCGCTACATGCCACACAGCGCACGTCACAATCGATTTATTGAAGGAAACATTCGATGAGCGCATAATTTCGCGGAATGGACCTGTCAATTGGCCACCAAGATCGTGTGATTTGACACCATTGGATTATTTTCTTTGGGGATATGTGAAGTCGCTCGTCTACGCCAACAAACCAGAAACGTTAGGGGACTTGGAAGCCAACATTCGTGGCGCTATTGCCAACATACGGCCCCATATGCTCGAAAAAGTTGTTGAAAATTGGACCTGTAGAATTGGCTTTATTCGAGCCAGCCGCGGCGGCCACATGCCCGAAATCATATTTAAACATTAATGGCATAAAATTATCCTTCCAATAAAGCCAAATTGATGGACATTAAAACGAGTTTCTTGTGTTTTATTTCAATTCGAAGTTCTATACCTTTAAAAAAAACACCCTGTATGAAGAACAATAGACCGTTTTCGGACTACATTTCTGTTACTGATCATGTGCATCCCGTGAAAAGCTGAACCCTACGCACTGAAGAACCTGTAGCACCGCTGTACAGGAACGCATTGAAGATGATCCTAGTCAATGAATTCGTCGCTGTTCTCAGCAACTGGGGTTGTGTCCTTCCACTTTATGGAAGATTTTTTCAGTTGCTGAAAATTGGTGTTCCAGATTGCGCCTTCTACGCGCCAGCCGTGGCGGCCACGTGGGAGAAATCATATTTAAATATTAATTAATTTAAAAAAATTTTCTTTCTAGTTAAACCCGTTTCATTGATATTAAAAATATATTTCCTTTCTGTATTATGATTTAAACTTGTGACACTCTCTTAATAAAGGGTGTTTTTATAAGAGCTTGCTGATTTGAAATTTATATAAAACACATGGCAAATTATGAAATGGCCAAAAAAAATTTTTTATTTGGTAGATAATTTCTTGTCATTTAACATTTAAATATAATTTCGGGCATATGGCCACCACGACTATTTTGCACAAACGTCATTCTGTAGGCCCAATTTTCGACCACCTTTTCAAGCATTTCAGCAATGACACGTATTTCAGCAATGACACGTTGAATACTGGTTTCCAAAGCGTCAATCGTTGCTGGTTTATCCACGTAAACCAATGATTTCAGGTATCCCCACAAAAAATAATCGAGTGGCCTCAAATCACACGAACGCGGAGGCCAATTTACCGGTCCATTTCTCGAAATAATGTTGTCGTTGAAATTTTCTTTCAATAAGTCCATTGTTTCGGCAGCAGTGGGCAGTGGCAAGTGGCACCATCCTGTTGAAACCACATTTCGTTTACATCCATATCTTGAAGTTTTGCCACCAAAAATTCATTGATCATGATTCTGTATCGATTTCCATTCACGGTAACGCGACGTCCTTCCTCATTTTTAAAGAAATAAGGACCGATGATTCCACCAGCCCATAGACCGCATCAAACAGTACATTTATCGGGATGCATTGGTAATTCTTAAACGGCGTGTGGATTATCTTTGCTCCAAATACGGCAATTTTGCTTGTTGACACATCCATTCGACCAAAAATGCGCCTCATCACTGAAGAGAATTTTGCGGTAAAAAAGCGGATAAACATTTTTAATTGAACACTGTTTTGGAAAATAAATTTCCACGATTTGGAAGCGTTGTTCTAGAGTTAACCTGTTCATGATGATTTGCCAAACAATACTGAGTAGAGACGTCACTTTAAACTGTCAAAACAGCTGTCAGACAACAGAGTGATTCGTATAAAAAAATAAACTTCATAAAAAAACACCCTTTATATATTCTTGATCAGTGATGGAATCTAAGACGATCTAGCCATGTCCGTGCATCCGTCCGCCCGTCTGTGGAAATCACTGTACAGTTCAAACGAAAAGAGTCAGACCGTTGAAATTTGCTATAAATAGATCTTGAGGGATAGCCCAGATCAAATGTCTTAAAGGAATTCGGACCCAGCAGGTTAAACATTTTTAATTTATTTACTAATATTTGGAGGTCGAAGATAACATTCTTACTTGTCATTCAAAATGCCCATCAGAAAAAATGCTTTTCAGAAAAGATCCTACATAATTTTTAGGTTGTATATCACATATATACAATTTTTTATGCAACCAGGTGCTGCTATAAAAAGTTTTTATATAAATTTGATTTACTATAATTTTTATTTTCTATTAAAAAATTTTATTTACTCGTTAGAAAATAGTTATTCATTATTGGCAACACTAACAATAACTATTTAAAAATATCTTAACTGCTTTATAAGTTAACAACAAGTTATTATGGCTTTAAAACTATTTCTATTCGCTATTATGATGTCTGCTATTATCTGCTAAATGATAAATATGGCCTGAATCATTTTGAACAAGTTAATATTTGTTTAAGGAAATTTAAGTGAAAATATACTTTTTTGGTATTCTTAAGAAATAAACGATTGCAAGATTTATATTTGAAAAATGGCAATTTAAGGAAAACTTATAAAATTTACTAAAAAAAAAAATCAAATCAAATAAAGCAGAATAATAAAAAAAAGTCACACAATCTCAACATGTTGTCAGATATACTGTGCACAAGTTTCTTAAATGTCTCGTCCAAATTTGGTTGCAAGAAACACGTACATTCACACATGAACATTCGTACCAGGTATGACGTTCCTTAAGTGAGTACGTCGGCATTCTGCGGTAATGCACGTAATAGGTGTGACCGTTGTGCAACTAAGACTATCAATTGAGATGTTGGGGTATTTTTTGTGAACTGTTTTGTTGCTACTTCTAGTGCCACTTTTCGATACTGATTGAAATCTGCCCCATGTTCAAATATGTGCTATAAGGACTCTTTTTGTGCCCTTTTCTTTCTAAGTGTTTCTTTAACCCATTTCGTCCCAGTGTTTGATTTTTCGAACAGTAAATTTCAGGCATTCTAAATTTTTTTTCTCTATTTGGGAGAAACTAAGAACATATCTTTTTTAGAGAAAATTAAAAAAAAAATTTTGGAAAAATTTTTTTAAAATATTCGGACTTCTGATTCGTATTCTCTGAACCCAAATTACCATTTAACTACGAAGTTTTATAAACTTATTAAAAAAATATCTCTGGGACGATATTCGAATATTAAAAAAAATACAAAAGAAATTATTATGCGTGTGAATATAAATTTATATTAGTGAAGGCGTAAACCAGAAAAATCCACCAAACTGATTCTGCAGTTAACTGTTATACAAAGGGCTCCCTACCTAAAGGTAGTTTTTATAAAAGGTAATTTTTATAAAAAATACTTTTAGCAAAAGGCACCTTTTATAAAAAGTACGTTTTATAAAAGGCACTTTTTATAAAAGGTACTTTTTATAAAGGGTAATTTTTATAAAAGGTACTTTTCATAAAAGGTACTTTTTATAAAAGGTAATTTTCATAAAAGGCACTTTTTATAAAAGGTACTTTTCATAAAAGGTACTTTTTATAAAAGGTACTTTTCATAAAAGGCACTTTTCATAAAAGGTACTTTTTATAAAATGCACTTTTTATAAAGAGTAATTTTTATAAAAGGTACTTTTTTTTAAAAATGTACTTTTCATAAATGGTATTTTTTATAAAAGGTACATTTTATAAAATATACATTTTATAAAACCTACCTTTTATAAAAGGCACTTTTTATAAAGGGTAGTTTTTATAAAAGGTAATTTTTATAAAAGGTACTTTTTATGAAAGGTACTTTTCATAAAAGCATTTTTTATTAAAGGTACTTTTTATAAAAGATACGTTTTATAAAAGGCACTTTTTATAAAATGCACTTTTTATAAAGGGTAATTTTTATAAAGGTACTTTTTATAAAATGTACTTTTCATAAAACGTACTTTTTATAAAATATACATTTTATAAGACCTACTTTTTATAAAAGACACTTTTTATATTAGGTACTTTTAATGAAAGATACTTTTTATAAAAGGTACTTTTAATAAAATACTTTTTATAAAAAGTATTTCTTACACATGATGTTTTTTTTATAAAAAGTACTTTTTACATTAGGTACTTTTTAAAATAGTACTTAACATAAATTTACTTTTCAAAAACGGCATTTTTATAAAAGGTACTTTTTATAAAAGATACTATTTATAAAAAGTACTTTTTATAAAAAGTACTTTTTACATACAGATACTTTTTATAAAACTTGTATGTAATGGCATACGTGTACCCACGGATATTGGCAACACTAAAAAAAATATATATATATATTTCAAATGAACGTTTGTAAAGGGTAAAGGGCAAATTTGAGGTTAAAAAGTAAATTGCCTGTCAAATGATGAAATGCCAAGAATTGAGCTGTCATCCCTTGATATTAATTTTGTAAAAATTTTAACCATGGAATGTCACACTCTTGAACAAAGAATTTTGATTGTGAAAATTTACTATCAAAATGGTGAAAATTTTAATGTATCACTTGGTAAAATTCGAGCACCTTTTCCTCGTAGTCAGGCTCTTTCTGAGATCGCTGTGCGTAATTTAATCGCTAAATTGGAGGCTCACGGTACTATTGCTGACAAGAGACCAAAACAATACGCTCATAGTGGCAACATGGCCGCTGTTAAGAAAAGTGTTGAGAATGAGCCTGGAACATCAACTCGTCGACGTACGCAACAATTGGGTATCACCAGAGGCAGTTTGCGCAACATTTTGGCTAAAGATCTTCATCTCCGAGTATAGAAAGTTCAACTCGTTCAAGAATTATAGCTGGACGACCATTATTTGTATCAAAGGTTTGTGAATTGGCTGTTTGAAAAACTGAATGAAATCAACGAATTTTTTCAACAAAATCTTCTTTTGTGATTTTCAGTTAAGAGATAAAATAAACAAACAAAATTGTCGCATCTGGGGCTCACAGAACTCATAAACAGTCCTCGAAAATGCATAACATTCAAAGAGAGTGACCGTATAGAGCGGTTTGTGGTCAGGTGGCATCATCGGCCTTTATATTTTCCGAACAAGGAAATTCCCTCAGGTACCAAACCATAATAAGCGATTTTTTTGTGGCCACAATTGGCTAATGTTGACATCAGAGACTTTTGGTTTCAGCAAAACGGCGGCACAAGCCACACAGTCGGCCAAACAATTCAGTCATAGCACGAGAAATTTCCCGGTCGCGTCATTTCCCGTTTGTAATGCAAATTGGCCGCCTCGCTCTTGTAATTTAGATACCCCCGCCGGTGAATAAACCAGAAACAACTAACACTCTAAAAGAGGAATTCAGCGCTGCATTGACGAGATAAGCGAAGTTTTGTTGCAAAATGTGGGCGGGTCAAAATTTTGTGAAAAGAGCAGAGGTATGCCCACGTGGTAGAAGCGTACATTTGCCCGACAGCATATTCCAGTTTAAATCCCTTATTCCTATATAACCTTGGTATCAATTTAGTTGAGTTTGTCATGAAAAAAAGTATTTCTAAGCCAATTTTCTTCTTAACCTGAAATTTGCCCACCCTTTACAAATAGGTTACATTTTCAGCACATCCCGTAAAACATTCTTTATTAATTATCTCTTGGGCCGTAATTTCTATATTCTGATTCGGGTGGAAGTGGGTCCAGTTCCTAGAATTTTGTTTCCAAAGGAATTGAATCAAATTCTACTTTTAAGTGATTAACAGAAGTCTATTAACTGCAGAATAGGTTTGACACCATGTTCGGTTTGTGTCTTAGCGAAGACACAATTAAAGGATATAAGGGGATTTGTTAGCAAAAGTTTATTAATGGTAAGTTTTTTTTAATATGGACTTATCATATGCGAGAACCGGTTTTAATAAAGGCTATTGCATCAAACACTTTCTATTATTAAATTCAATTAAACGAAGTGTTTTTGAGATATCACCGAAATTGTTTTTTCGTGTGAAAGACCTATTAATGCCATTATGTGAGGAATATAGCATCGTTCAACTGTCCGCCACGGCTTCTTTGGATGAAACGCATCCAAAATGTTTTATTTACCATAATTCTGGCCCCATAAATCAGGCTAAATTTCATAGATAGCATGGATTTTTTTTCAGCTTTTTTCTTATGGAAATATTCAACGGTTACACTGCACGCAATAACATCTCTTTTATTTCTGCGGTCTGTCTGTGCCAACCGTTACCAGATCATGTGTATGCGTGTGTATGTACTGTTTCATGTACACCGAGTTGAAAAGTCCATTTTTAGTTTGAATCTATTTCCTTTTCTGTTGAGGCAGTATGTCTGGCGTAATAGAAAAATAAAATACATATGAAAGCCGCTAATTCCAAATGCCAACGTTTATAGAAAATGTCTATGATTAAATTGTATTTGTGGCCAATTTAATGAAAATATATTTATTTTCATTTCCACTACCCTCCCAGCTGTTTGTCTTTATCATCGATTCAATATGTCGTAGTGAAACACATTTTGTAGCAATAGTTCGCGTAACATCGCTTAGATTTACAGTGGGAATAGTTTTCTGCTCAGAGTGTAATTCAAAAGCAAACGCATCTTAATACAATTACAGTTGCAGGACTTTAGATATTTTTAATCTAAGTTTTACATTTGAATTAAAATGTTACTAGGAAATAGAAATCGAAATCGCCAAACTAATATTTATATACAGACATGTTCAGAAAATCTCATAGTGATTTCAAAATTTTCAAACTTCGAGCGGGTTTTATATCATTCACAAAAAAGTGAAAGGGTTTTCCACTCCGTGTGTAAATTCCTCGACAAAAATATGCGACACCATAGAATATATTCTGGATTCTTATAAATAGGGAAGACGAATAAGCGATGCTGGTCTGTCTGTACGTGAAATCAGTCTTTCTTCCGAACACCCTAGAAGAGCTAGAGTTTTCATTCTAGGACTGATGGATTGGAAATGGCCTGAAATCGAGTGCTATTGAAATTCAGAAAAATCCAAGAAACGATTCCAGAGTTGGAAAACTTAAACCTATTTTGTTACATAAAAGTCAACAAATAATGGGTTCGGCAAATTTGAGGTTAGGAAGTAAATTGTCTTAAAACCACTATTTTTTATGACAAATTCAATTTAATTGATACTAGTGTAGAGTAAAACTATGGGAATTAATAATAGAATATGATGTCGGCCAAATATCTGCCTCTAGCACATCGACAGACGTCCGCCCTGTTTACAAAATTTTAAACCACATTTTGCAACAAAACTGCGCTTATGTTGTTTGTAGTTTCTATACAAAAACGCGATCTTTCAAATGGCTCCAGAGAAAATAATCCAGCGGCGTTAAATCAGCAGAACGAGGCGGTCAATTGACATCGTCAAATCGAGAAATTACGTCACCGGGAAATTTCTCATGCAACAACTGAATTGTTGGGCTGACTGTTCGGCTTGTGGCGCCGTTTTGCTGAAACCAAACTGTTCACTGTTGTCAACATTAGCCAATTGTGGCCACAAAAAAACCGCTTATTATGTTTTGGTACCTGAGGGAATTTTCTTGTTCGGAAAATATAAAGGCCGATGATGCCACCTGACCACAAACCGCTCTATACGAACACTCTCTTCGAATGTTATGGATTTTCGAGGACTGTTTATGGTTTTTGTGAGCCCCCATATGCGACAATTTTGTTTGTTTATTTTATCTCTTAACTGAAAATCACAAAAGAAGATTTTGTTGAAAAATTCGCTGTTTTCATTCACTTTTTCAAACAGCCAATTCACAAACCTTCTACGCAAGAAATGGTCGGCCGCTTGTAATTCTTGAACGAGTTGAACTTTATAAATGTGAAGATGAAGATCTTTATGCAAAATGTTGCGCAAAGTGCCTCTGGTGATGCCCAATTGTTGCGAACGTCGACGAGTTGATGTTTCAGGTTCATTCTCAATGTTTTTCTGAACAGTGGCCATGTTGGCATTACTACGGCCACTACGAGCGTATTGTTTTGGTCTATTGTCAGCAATAGCACCGTTATCCTCGAATTTAGCGATCAAATTACGCTTCGCGGTCTTAGAAGAAGCTTGATTACGAGGAAAAAATTACCAAGTGATACATTAAAATTTTCACTATTTTGATAGTAAATTTTCACAATTAAAATTCTTTTTTCAAGAGTGTAGCGCCCCATGGTTAAAATTTCCCAACTTTTTGCTAAATTAATGTCAAAGGATGACAGCTTTGATATTTCATCATTTGACAGCCCATTTACTTTCTAACCTCAAATTTGCCCCACCTGTATTGTTAATCAAAACGGTTTTAGTCTTTGAAAAGAAACTGACCCTGTTGTGTGTCTGGAGTTGCCGGACATCATTTCTATATATTTTTTTCCCGTTAAAGAGAGACTTTGGCGTTTTCGGATCAAAATTTAGCGGAAATGTAAAAAAAAAGTTGCCAAGAATGTGTCGCCATGGCAAGACATAAAAGTCCTTCAACTGAGCAATAAATGTCTCCTTATGTCGACACATGATCAATTTATGATATTTTCCATGGGAAAGTATATATTTTTTGCCATCCACTGTTTTGAAATGTATATTTTTTTCTTGCTGCTGCCTTGCGAGCCACGTTTATGTTGCGTTCTCACACACATTTTGCCGTTAAAATAACTTGTTGCTGATGGTGATGTTGTTGCTGTTTGCTGCTGATTCCTTGTGTTTGTGGCACTTTTAATTACTCTTCTTTTGGTGCTGCTGCTACAATATTGATGTTGTTTGTCAGTCGTATTTCTTTTTAAAGGCTAGAATATAAAAGTCAGTCCATTGATCTTAATTAGATCTTATTGCTATTTTGTTGATATATATATTTTTAATTGTTTTTATATATTTTTAAGTACATTTTTGTTGTTCCTTTTTTTTTTAATTTCAACTAAATTGAAATTGTATTGTATTCTGTTCCATACGATTGGCTGTTTATTTAATTGAATTTAATTTGCCTGAGCTCATTATAGAATTTATGCATTCAGTGTTCCACAGTCAGTATTCGCATTTGAATACAAAAATTCACAGACGAATTTCAATTCATACAGATTCACTTTTTTTTTTCCTTTTTGAAAAGGCAAACTGTAACAGCAAATAACAAATGCAATGATCTGTGATAATAATAACGATGATGTTAATGATGATCATTATTATGCACTTTTATTGTCGCAATGATTGTTGGTTGGTTGGGTGTATTTGAGTACAGATTTTGAAAGAATTTGCTGTGTTTTCTTTTTCATTTATTTATTTTTATTGGATTTCTTTGACATTCATTCATTTCTATTAATATAATTGATCAATTTACTGAAGAATTTATTTGCAAGATTGCAAAGGAGCAGCAAATCTTGGCAATTTAATATAATCCACATTCACTTTTATCTTTATATACTTGCATACGAGCATCGTTGCCATATTTTATATACTTGCATACGAGCATCTTTATATACTTGCATACGAGCATCGTTGCCATATTTTATATACTTGCATACGAGCATCTTTATATACTTGCATACGAGCATCGTTGCCATATTTTTTTCAAAAAACTTGCCATTCCAGAAAAAAAAACTTTTTTTAATAAAAAAAACTTTTTCTTTAAATATGCCAAAATAATAAACGAAAATACAAAATTAGATTTCATTTTTATTAAAAATATTTTATTAACAAAAAAAAAACGTGTTTTTCTAACTAATACAAAACGTAACATAACATAAAAAACATTACATACATAATATGTACCTATACATACGTATGTATATTAAACGTTATATACATAAATAATAATAAAAAATAAAATTATATTCAATGATGATGAAAGCGTTGGGGCTTTCGAAAACAGGTGTTCTGCTCTGCTGTGTTAGTTGAATAACTAAAAACTGATGTTGACAGCGTCATTGTTTTTGGTGGGAGTAAAAAAATAATCAACATTGTTGTATAAAAAGGGAGTGAAAAATATAAGGTCGTTTCATTGTATAAAGTGCATTATATCGTCAATCCATATATTCATAAAATTAATTCCAAACTTTAAGTTATTAAAAAAAACTTGAAAAAACTGCATATAATTAAAAAAAAACTTGTTTTTCAGCCAGTTATTTAAAAACATTTTTGCATCTCAAAAAACTTGCAAAAAAAGGAAAAACTTGGCAAATGGCAACGCTGCATACAAGTATATTTAAAGCCGCTTTCACACTATAAGACTGAGTCGTATGATTTTCATTCGACTGAGATGCAGAAAAATCTAACGTATCATTACAAAACGCTTTCACACTATCACACTTAAAACAATTCATGAAATCTCTGTAGTAAGAAAACAGCTAAAAACAACCCTGATAATATGAAATGTCTCAGCTTTTAGAAAAATTTCAAAAAATGGAGAGAGCCATCGGTATGTCGAATTTTACTTCTCAATTTATGAGATTTTACTTAAGATCGCTTTCACACTGTAAGACTTTTCATATTATTTCGAATTTTTGACAAATGTTAATACTCAGTCTTATAGTGTGAAAGCCGCTTAAATGACATCTAAGAAACAGTATTGGTTTGGCTTTAAAAATATTTCAAAGGAAATATTTTACATCGATTAATTCTTTTTTTTTTTTTTTGTATTAAATGTTACATACACAATTACAAAAGATACTATATCTTAATTAACGGAGAATAGTAACAAGGACATGTTGTATTTGGGAATCGAACCTCTGGTCTACATATTGATGGACCTATCGCGGCACTCAAAATGGATAACATGAGTTGCGAAGCTGAAAGTGGTGGTTTTGATCCCGTATTCAATCAAGTCACGAACATGGGATCAAATTTTCCTAATGTGCGTTAGTGCGTGGTGGGCCAAGAAAACAACCCAAAATTTTTGGGTACTTCTTCATAAATTTTGGGATAATTGTGAAAGATGTTTCTGCATAACCGGGCCTGCTCAACATGTGTGAAAAGTACACACCACGATTAGCATTGCACTCTACTAAAAATCCCATCACACCACACACTGGGTTTTTGTCCCCGAATAGGGAATTTTTTTTTGTTGTGACTGTGGCTGGGATGGAAAATGGCTATTTTGATTTTGCACCAACTAAATAAGCAAAAATGTACTTTTTACATCATGCCGGTAGCATTTTTTTTAATATAAAGCGCGTTTTTTTTTTGATGTGACAACACCAGAGCAACGCATGCAAATTGTTGAAATTTTTAATCAAAATAATTGATCTATTTGTCAAACTCATCGTGCACTTCTTCCCTTTTATGGCGTACAATAATTGGCCTTCAGAGCGGCCAATTCGATCCTTTTCAGACCACATTTACTGTTACTCATAATGTGCATCCCGTGAGATGCCGAGCATTGAAGATGCTGCTTATCAATCAATTTGTCTCCGTTTTCAGCCACTGGGTTTGTGTCCTTCCACTTTATGGAATATTATTGAAGTTATTGAAATTGGTGTCCCAGATTGCGCCTTCTACCCGTCAGACGTGGCGGGCACATGATAGAAATCATATTTAAAAATTAATTTCATAAAATTTTCTTTTCAATAAATCCCGTTTTATTGATATTAGAAATATAATTCTTCGTTTTATTGTGATTTAAACTTGTGTCACTCTATAAAGAATATAAAGGGTGTTTTTTTTATGAAGTTTATTTTTTTATACGAAGCACTCTGTTGTCTGACAGCTGTTTTGACAGTTTAAAGTGACGTCTCTACTCAGTATTGTTTGGCAAATCATCATGAACAGGTTAACTCCAGAACAACGCTTCCAAATCGTGGAAATTTATTTTCAAAAACAGTGTGTTCAATTAAAAATGTTTATCCGCTTTTTTACCGCAAAATTCTCTTCAGTGATGAGGCGCATTTTTGGTTGAATGGATGTGTCAACAAGCAAAATTGCCGTATTTGGAGCCGTTCAATGCATCCCGATAAATGTACTGTTTGGTGCGGTCTATGGGCTGGTGGAATCATCGGTCCTTATTTCTTTAAAAATGAGGAAGGACGACGCGTTACCGTGAATGGAAATCGATACAGAATCATTATCAATGAATTTTTGGTGCCAAAACTTCAAGATATGGATGTAAACGAAATGTGGTTTCAACAGGATGGTGCCACTTGCCACTGCCCACTGCTGCCGAAACAATGGACTTATTTAAAGAACATTTCAACGACAACATTATTTCGAGAAATGGACCGGTGAATTGGCCTCCGCGTTCGTGTGATTTGACGCCACTCGATTATTTTTTGTGGGGATACCTGAAATCATTGGTTTACGTGGATAAACCAGCAACGATTGACGCTTTGGAAACCAGTATTCAACGTGTCATTGCTGAAATACGCCCTCAAATGCTTGAAAAGGTGGTCGAAAATTGGACCTCCAGAATGACCTTTGTGCAAAATAGTCGTGGTGGCCATATGCCCGAAATTGTATTTAAATGTTAAATGACAAGAAATTATCTACCAAATAAAAAATTTTTTTTTGGTCATTTCATAATTTGCCATGTGTTTTATATAAATTTCAAATCAGCAAGCTCTTATAAGAACACCCTTTACTTTATATTAAAAACAGTAATTAAAAAAAAAAAGTCACAAGTATTTAATAAAATATATAAGATCCATAAATTAAAAAAAAAATTTATTTTAATATACAATTTCTGTTATTTCAAAATAAAATAAAAATTTTTATTGCAAACACACTTTCACTCAGCAGAAAGGAGATTTTGTTTTTAGCAATAATCGCTAAAATGAGTGTTCTAAGACAACTCTCGAAGATCCAAAGCTAATTAATCACTTTTGCAATTAACACAAAACACGAAAGTGATTCCCACCCATGCTTAGAATGTAACTGGTTTAAAAAAACAAAAACAAACTGTACAAAATATTTGAATTCAGGTATGATGACAATGAAAAACGTGTCAGTTATGAAAAAGCATCATACTGATAGCAAGTTTGTCTCGAAAATGAGTCATACTTTATCAGAACTGCTAGTCATAACAACACTTTCAGAAGAGTCGCAGCTGAGGAACCTTTTTGAGGAAACGCCTAAATAGTTACTCTGATCTAGCAGAGGAGCGAAAAGGCACTCTATAGTTTCATTAAATGCCGGCTTAAATATTGCCATACAGCAAAAAGTTAAGATAAAAAATATAATAAATCAAAAGAAATATTTCACTTTTATTAACTGATTTTTTTTTCAATTTCTATATAAATTTTTCAAATTAGCTTATAATAAACGTAAAATATTTTTTATGAATTAGTCTGATTATAGATTGGTTCAGATATGTATTTAAAAATTCTAACAAGATCGGAAATGTACCATAAAAAGTACAATTGTACCATGTTTTCCAGCCATGCACTGGGGAGACAAATTTCGAAAAAAAATTCCCCAACGTTTTTTTTTTACATATTCAACTCTATCATGAATAATTTTTCCCTAGAAATTTTTCCCTTTTCCCTAAAATTGCAATCATGAAAAACATTCCCCGTAAATGATTTCACGCTAAAATTAAATTCCCCTGATCGTGAATGATTTTTTTCCCGTGATTTTTTTTCACTTTTCCTTTTAATTTATTCACTTAGTTTTTGGTGGGGAATAGAGTAGAAAATATAAGTATTTTCTATTATAATTCGAATATTAGAGTTTTCAAATTTTATTTTAGTGGCAAGAATCGTTAATAAGACACAAACTTATATTTTTTGCAACAAATCAATTGCCGGCGTCTTTGTAAAACTTGTTGCTCCAATTCTAAAGATTACGAATATTTTTAATTTGTTTTGTCTGGTTTTCAAAATGTATCCAAATTATCTGACTACTAAATATTTAATCATACTTTTTTTTAAATTATTGCATAAATTTAAAATTTTCAACAAAAATTCCTTGATTTTTCCTGTTGTTTTCGGCTTCTCTTTTTTTGCATTCACTGAGAACTGATAGCGGGAATAATTTCTCACGGGAGATTCACGATCAGCGTTGTCAACTCAGTGCTTTTAGCACTGTTTTTAGTGCTTTTTAAAATTTAATACGCGAAAAATTTTGGCTTCGGTGTTTTTTGGTTTTTAGTGTTTTTTTTTTGGTGCAGATGAGGTCAATATTCATATTAAAACAAAAATAGTTTATAAAACGTTGGAATATGAAATAAAAACGGTATTATGGGCAGATGACCGTGATGAGGAATTCACGGACTTTGATATTGACCTTTTACAAATACAAATTGAAATTCATTCGTTATTATATGAATATATATTGTTATTTTAAACGTTATTTTACGTTTGTTACCGTAAAAGAAATAAAATATGGCAGAGAAAGTGCATCACTTTAAAAGTTTACAGGAGAATAAAAAGCAATGTAAAATTTATTGCATTTTCTACGGCGATACTTACAATATTGTGTTGAGTTATTTTTTAGTGTAATATATGAATTATTAAAAATAGTAATAAATGATGTAAAATTCTTCTGGTTCGTTTGATCTCTTTATAATTATTATTGTACTCTATTATTTTTATGCTTAAGGTCTCTTTATTTTTATTGGAAATTAATTATTTAAAAATAATTAATTTCCTGAAGAAGTCACACAAAGGAGTGACGAAATATTGAAAAATAAAATATTTTAATATTAAATTGAATTAAGATTCATAGGCTAATTGTTCGAAATTTGTTTTTAAATCTCAGAAAGACATGATAAATATTCCAAGGCACAAAGGAAAGTCAACATCAGTTTTATTCAACTTACACAGCAGAGCCGAACAGCTGTTTTCGAAAGACGCTACCAATAATAAAAAATATTGGAAAAACGTTCACATGTACTTAAGTATAAAATTCAAACCAAATAAGTTTGACTTAGGTATGATGGAACAAAAAATTCAGAAAAATGGGACATGAAGAAAAATAATCAAACGGTAACACGGGTATTATAACAATAACATGTTAACATCAGGTTGATACAGTTCTCGTATTCTTTTTCACAATAAAATTTGTGTAAATAGGAACTGTTATCAAATTCAACTAAGCCACCTAATAAGTGGTGACAAACAGAATACACATGAGCACTGATGATGAAAGGGTTGCGTCTTTCGAAAACAGCTGTTCTGCTCTGCTGTGTAAGTTGAATAAAACTGATGTCGACTTTCCTTTGTGCCTTGGAATATTTATCACGTCTTTCTGAGATTTAAAAACAAATTTCGAACAATTAGCCTATGAATCTTAATTCAATTTAATATAGCAATACAAATGTTCGTTAAAATTCTTACTACATAAAAATATTTTAAATAAAAATAAAGAGACCGTAAGCTTAAAAATAATAGAATACTATATGTAGTAATAAATGATCCCTTATTTTATAAATTTTTTGGTTATAAATGTGTAAAATAGAAAAAAAAATTAAATAAAATCATATTTTAAATAAAAGGCAATTAAAATTAAAAAATATTTATATTTAGTGCTTTTTTTCAAAAATTAGGCGTTTTTTGTCCGACTTTAGTGCTTTTCAAAATTTCAAAGTTGACAACGCTGTTCACGATACCATTTTTCCCTTCGAGTGGAATAAAATTTCATGTGAACAAAAATTCCCCTTGTTATTCACGATAGGGGTGATTATAAATTATGTTTTATATAGTTTTTTTTAATTGTCTCAAATGCATGTCCAAACACATCATATTGTTGGTTAAACAGCAGTTCAATTGCACATCTCATTTAATTTCTTTAATATTAAAAGCGCCACAGTCTGCGTTAAAGTGGTAAATAAAGAAATTTCTATGAAGAAAGGTGGTGAAAAATGGCATTTGCAATGGAAATAAAAGAAATGTTTGGTCAAGGTTGTGAAGAAATTAAAGGGAAAAGTGAAAAATATCATTCACGATAAGGAGAATTTAATATTAGCATGAAACCATTCACGGGGAATTTTTGGTTTAGTTTGTTTGCATTTCCATTATTTTTGAAAATCATACCAAACAATTAATAAAAATAACTATTTTAAAAACTAACAAGAAAACTAAACACTACTTACATTGTGCTTTCTTTCTTATTCCCCATCAAAATGTTTGTAAAAAAAGTCACATAATTCTTGGGATACAACTCACGGAGATAAAAATTGGTGATGCCATATATATTTTTTTAATATGAGATTTTCTTTCACATGAATACAATTCACAATAGGCATTTTAGGTGAATGAGAGATTTTTCGAGGGAAAACCTATTCACGATCACTCCTACGATTGTTTCAGTATACCTTTTGTATGAAAAAAATATATATATAATGTAATTAGCACACGGTTTGAATACCGCAAATATGGAGAGTATTGAGATTAGAGGACAGATGAAGAATGACGAGTACATTTACAGTTTGTAAACAATACCAGCTGTTTCCCATATATAACTTGGCAGCACTCAACTTAGCACATCCAAAACAAGGTTGCATTTCATAAAACCTACAACAATTCGAAAGTGGTTTTAAAAGTTGGTTTTAACAAAATCATTTTGTATGGTAAAACCAGGGGCCAAATTACCGCATTCGATATCGGACGAAATTTACATACAATTTATATACAAATTTCGATCGATATCGAATGCCGTAATTTGGCCCCAGGTTTTAACATTTGGTTTTAACGTCTTTACATCGCCGGCTAATATTTATACCCTCCAAAAAAAGAATTGGAGGGTATATTCACTTTGTCATGCCGTTTATAACGCAGCGAAAAAAATCTTTCTAAGACCAGATAAAGTATATATATTCTTGATCAGTAATGAAATCTTATGACAATCTAGCCATGTCCATCCGTCCATCCGTCCGTCTGTGAAAATCACCATTCAGTCCAAACGAAAAGAGCCACATCCTTGGAACTCGGTACAGATAAATTTGGAAGGATAGCACAGGTCAAGTTCGTAAATGGGCTGAAGCGGGCCATAGGGAAGATAGTTACCCTAAGAAGAAAAAAAACAACATAATTTTTATGTAATTTTGTTAAGCAAGTGATATATTTTTATATCAAAGAATGTCCAAATAGTTGAATTCGGAGCCAGAAAAATACATTTTTGGACCCCGCCCTTGACGTTAGATAATATATGCAAAAATAGTGTAAATATTTAACAAATTGTTTTACAAATTAAATTTTCAAGACGATCTTCTCCGATCTTCCTCTTCAATATCATATTAATAACTGAGTGCAGAGTCGAACACGGGATCTTCGGGTGCTCCTCCTTAAGTAGCACCTTTATTGGCTTCATTCGTTATATTTCGATTGCTGTTTTTTTTTTAGTTTTCTTGCAACAATTTTTGTTCAATTGCTAATAAATGATATTTTAATCTGAAATGTGCTGTTGAACTTTTTAAACAAAAAAAAATTGTTCTCCAGCGGCTTTGAGCTTCCAGTGCCTGTACGTTGCACGAAAATAATGTCAAAAAAATAGAATAAATATTGACTGTTTATTTAAATGTGCATAAAGAATCCAATCGAAATAATTTTAATTTTTCCTACAATATGCATTTAAATACGTGTATGTGTGTTTGTTTTTAAATTGTGTATTTTTTTATTGCTTTTTTTGTACGTTACGGATTGCATTTGCGTTCATTTATTTTTAGTCGTATTCCTTATTTTTTTTAGCTTTTAAGTATTTGAGGCATTATCTTTATACCAAAAACATCCGGTCAACTTTTTTTGCAATTTCATTTTTTATTTCTACTTTTTTTTTTCTTTTTTTTGAAATGTAAAACGCATTCTCACATATGTTTTGCAAATGACTTCAAAAACAAAATCAACAATTTTATTTTCTAAATGAATAAAACATAAGTTTTTTTTTTTTTTAAATTAAATTTGGCTCTACGTGGAAGCGGGAGGCAAGAGGGTATTGCAAAACATCTTTCATTAAGTAAAAATGTTACGTTCAATTGGATTTATGAGATGTTGACGGCAAATATTTCGAATATAGATGCCAAAATTTGTTGTAGTTGCTTACGAAAAATTATAATAATAATAATTTGCTAAATATTGCTTATTGAAAACTTACTAATTAGTTCATAAGTAAATATTAGGTTGTAGGTATTGCCAGATCTGATAAATATAATGGGTGATTTTTTAAGAGTTTTCGTATTTGAATTAAAAAGAAAAAACACATACAATTTAGAGAAATTTTGGGGGCTTGTCCCTATAGACATGAGCCTTCTCATAGCCCCACAAAAAATAGTCGAATCGTGTTTTCACACTGACATGGTTTTAATAAATTTTGGTTTTAACTGTTAAAACCTGTTTTTACCATAGAAAATTATTTTGTTAAAACCAACTTAAAACTACTTTCGAATTGTTTCTTAGTAGGTTTTTTGAAATGCAACCTTGTTTTGTCTGTGCTAGTTTGAGTGCTGCCAAGTTATATATGTTAAACAGCTGGTATTGTTTACATTAGCACATTTTTTCTTTTAGAATCATCTTACGTTTTTTTTTTTAATATAAAACAACTTGATTTCTAAGAACTTCTTCACTTTGTATAAGTAGTTCCATAATTTTAAAATATTCATTCACAAAATGTAAGATAATTTATATTTTGAAACTCACTGTAAAACTATTTTCATTTTTCCTTCAAACATAAACTTCTGTTGTACAGGTTGTCAAGAGAGTGTTGTCAAAATAGAGAACAAGTACAGCAACAACTTCACACATTTCTAACAGCGATTTAATTTATTTTGAACAAATTTATTATACAGCCTGTATGTTAAAACCACAATTTGCAGAGTGAACGCAAAATCAGCTGTTTATGGTTTTAATGCTTAAACCAGGTTTTAAGTTTCAGTGTGAAAACACTATAAAAGTGTTAAATCGCACGATTCGCGTGTCATGTAAGTCCAGTTCTCCTAAAAACAAAAAAAAAAAGTTTTAGCGCTCGCCATTCACAATAACGTTCTTGCCTTCGTGGTCATAATCCACAACAAACGGTGCCTTTTTCGGGACGCACAGGCAGTTTTTGCAATACTCCTGGCTGCTCTTCATCGGAAATACGGCAATTTTGCTTGTTCACTTGCCCATTCAACCAGAAATGAGCACGATGCACTTCCTTAACCGAAAATGTATATTTATAATAAAATTCCATAAGCTTCGAGTGTTGTTTGTTTACAAAGCGACTAAAGGTTAATAGTGTGTTTACACTGAAAGTCACAACCTGGATTTCGCATTAAAATCATAAACAGCTGATTTTTGCGTTCACACTGCAAATTGTGGTTTCAACATACAGGCTGTAAAATAAATTTGTTCAAAATAAATTAAATCGCTGTTAGAAATGTGTGAAGTTGTTGCTGTACTTGTTCTCTATTTTTTACAACACTTACTTGACAAACTGTACAACAGAAGTTTTTATTTGAAGGGAAAAAGAAAAAGTTTCCCAATGCGTTCTAAAATAGAAATTATTTTAAATATTGTGAATTAACACCTTAAAATTATGGAGCTACTTATACAAAGTGAAGAACTTCTTCTATTCCCTCTCAATTCGTCTATTTTCTCCTCCCATACATCGATAAAAATATTTTCATTAATTTCTGTCCATAATTTTCGTTTTCATGGGCATTTTTAAGTTTTTCTTGTGGCTGCATCCATTTTGACAATGTTTTCAAAATATTTCAGGCGTCAGCATATATTCTTATTAACATAAACAATACCAGCTGTTGCCAATACATAACTTGGCAGCACTTAACTTTGAAAATCCAATAACAGGCAAAAAGAAGATTGCAGTTCATAAAAGCTACTTAAAACCAATTCGAAAGTTGTTTTAAGTTGGTTTTTTTAACAAAATAATTTTGTATGGTAAAATCAGGCTCTAACTTTAAAACCAGAATTTATTAAAACCATGTCAGTGTGAAAACACTATAAATTAGAGACCAAACTGAACATGTTTAACAGTAACATGTTACACGTAAACAGCTGAGCTGCCAAAAACAGTGTTGCCAACAAGAAAGTTGTTAAAAAAAAGTCACCCGTTAAATGCCAATACGACAATGGACTATTTCATTGACACCCTACAATGTGACATAGTATCCACAATTCAAAATCAATTTGAAATCCATTACTTAACAATTTTTCAATGACACTTCAGATTCGATGCATTTATTTTTTTTAATTTACTTTTTCATTTTCGCTATAATTTCAGATACAAACTCGCAGAAATATATTAATCGAAATGTATTCAAATGAAATTAATGAAATCTAAACACATCTGTCAACAATTAAACTTTATGGAAGAAAAAATAAACAAACAAACAGAGGAAAATACCTAAAAGTAATCAACACCCAGAGTGACGGGCAGATATTCAATGTTAACAGCAGCAAAGGCATCACAAGGCGTCGTGCTTTCTGTGTCACACAACCACGCCTTTTCAATTATGGAACGATAAAATCAAATAGTCATGATATCAGAAAATGATTAAATAAATTGTTAATTTTTTAATGGCAAATAATAAATTGTTGCAAAAAAAAATTTAATTAATGATTTAAAATAAAAATTCGTAAAAAAAGAAACGAAACATATTAAAAATAATTGCAAAAACATGAAGGCAAATATTAAATTGTCAGCACCTTCAACACAGAGACAAGAACATTGTAACGACAATGAAGATGATGTTGCACTACAAGTGCAACCAAAATACTACAAGCAACGGCAACAGCAACTGCTGCAATCGTACAAACATTGTAAGCGGCGGCGAAAATCTGCAACGCAGTCCCCCCACCACATTTCATTTCAATCACCACCAGCCACTACAACAATAACCCGCAATTTCAAAATGTGTACAACAACACAGAATGCACCCACTAAAAGGAAATGGTGGAGCACATTAAATACCAGGAGTAGAAATTCTTGTTGCATGCATTTAAGTACAAATATTTGGAGAGAAATTAATCTAGTGTCCGCAATGCTTTTGTTAATAATGAGTTGTACGACAAGCAGCATTGAGGCTGCCGCAGTAGCAACGCCTACTTTACCAGCTACAGCGGCAGCATCAATGCAAGCCAGCCTACAAATACTACCCTTGAATGTTTTACTTAAAGCAGCGCCAGCACAAGATTCACAGATAACTAACAACAACAACAACAATAATAATAATAGTCCGTCCTCAACAATACTGCCAGCGTCAGGATCATCAGTGTCCACCTCAATATCGCCTTTGGCCTCAGCCACATCCACACAACAACAGCAACGCCAATTGCAGCAACAGCAATTATTTGCTTTACTAAAACTGAACGGCATGTCACATACAACGCAGGAAACTAAGAAATCCCCTTCAGTCTTGCGTACGAGAAATCTTAGGGACAAACAGCGCTCCAATCGTCATCGGCGGCCGCCTCATCGTCATCTTATGGACAACAATGATGACTTTGACGACGACGAAGACAGCGACGACAATGACGATGACAGCGACGGTTTCATAAATTTCCCCATGCCTCGCAATAACCTATTGGAAACTACTGGTTTCGTTGCCGACGATGGACAGCAATATGAAAAGGCGGAAAAAGCTTTGGTGGCCGCTGGTATTATTGGTGGTAGCGGCAGCAGCTCCGCGTTAGGTGCCAAACAGCAGTCATCTGCTTTAACGCCAAATAACAACAACAACAACTTGAATTGTCCCAAAGAGTGCAAGTGTTTGAATGATTATTTCGATTGCAGCAAAAAACATTTGGACCGAGTGCCCGCACTTCCCAATTATGTCCAAATAATGTAAGTATTTATCTGGAAATATACATATATTCTTAACAGACCTCGTATATGTATATATGTGGGGGCATTGAAATGCTCTCTTTTTGGAAGCAATTCATCTTGTGTTGAACTAAAAATATGTCTGCCAGCATCACACACAAATAAACATTAGAGTTGTGTAGCTCATGCATTAAACACATTAACGACAGCAGGCTACCGACTACACGACTACAGAAATAGAATACATGTGTTTCTATGGGAATGATTATTTTCAGGGCTACATGCCAGGTGGTTGTCCGTGCTACTTTTCCCATATAAACACATATGTATACATATGTTATTGCTGTAGTCGTTTAGTAGGTAGCCTGCTGTTGTGAATGTGTTTAGTGCATCACGAACGAACTAGTTCAATTGAACGATTCACTCAAGAGAGCAAAGTGCTCACTTTACTGCAATTCGCGCTTCATAGCATTTTCACACTGACATAGTTTTAAGACATTCTGGTTTTAACGTTAAAACCAACTGTTAAAACCTGTTTTTATCATACAATTTGATTTCGTAAAGTCAACTTAATAGCCTAACTTTCACTTTTCATAATGACTTTCACTTTTCATAATGACTTGCACTTTTTATAATGACTTGCACTTTTCATTATGATGACTTGCACTTTTCATAATGACTTGCACTTTTCATAATACTTGTACTTTTTATAATGACTCGCACTTTTTATGATGACTTGCACATTTATAATGACTTGCACTTTTTGTGATGACTTGCACATTTATAGTGACTTGCACTTTTTATAATGACTTGCACATTTATAATCTTTTGCACTTTTTATAATGACTTGCACTTTTTGTGATGACTTGCAATTTTTATTATGACTTGCCCTGTTTTAATGACTTGCACTTTTCATAATGATTTGCGGTTTTTATGACGACTTGCACTTTTCATAATGGCTTGCGCTTTTTATGATGACTTGCACTTTTCATAATGACTTGCACTTTTTATAATGACTTGCACTTTTTATAGTGACTTGCACTTTTCATAATGACTTGCACATTTATAATCTTTTGCACTTTTTATAATGACTTGCACTTTTTGTGATGACTTGCAATTTTTATTATGACTTGCACTGTTTTAATGACTTGCACTTTTCATAATGATTTGCGGTTTTTATGACGACTTGCACTTTTCATAACGGCTTGCGCTTTTTATGATGACTTGCACTTTTCATAATGACTTGCACTTTTTATAATGACTGGCACTTTTTATAGTGACTTGCACTTTTCATAATAACTTGCACTTTTTATAATGATTTGCACTTTTTATAATGAATTGCGCTTTTCGAAATGACTTGCACTTTTTATAGTGACTTGCACTTTTTATAATGACTTGCAATTTTTATTATGACTTGCACTTTTTATAGTGACTTGCACTTTTCATAATGACTTGCACTTTTTATAATGACTTGCACTTTTTATAATGACTTGCACTTTTTGTGATGACTTGCAATTTTTATTATGACTTGCAATTTTTATAATGACTTGCACTTTTCATAATAACTTACACTTTTTATGGTGACTTGAAATTTTTATAATGACTTGCACTTTTTATAATGACTTGCACTTTTCATAATGACTTGCACTTTTTCTATTGACATGCACTTTTTATAATGACTTGCACTTTTCATAATGACTTGCAATTTTTATGATCATTTGCACTTTTCATGGTGGTTTTTGTTTTAGAAATGATGACACATTTTTAGTTTAGACAAATTTATTATACAGCCTGTCTGTTAAAACCACAATTTGCAGTGTGAACGCAATATAAATTTTATTTTTTGTCGCTCAAGCGTTTTGGCGGTTATGAGACGATCCGTATGCATTAAAGGCGAAGGTACCTTTTGTATAGTAATTTTAGAATATTTTTTAATTGATTTTAGTAATGCAGTTTGAAAGAGATGATATTAAATCCATTTTGAAGTTAAAGATTCAAATAAGCACAGAAACTTTATCAATGAAAATAAAAAGAATAAAGAAAAACAATAGCATGAATCAGCACAAAAATGCCTGGATCTGCAACTTGAAATTTTCGTCACCAAAACATAAAAATAAAACCCCGATTTGAGGACAATTACCTTAAACTGATAAAGCTGCTTAGGTTCAAAAAGTACATTTCTATTTAAATTAAAGCGAGATTTGTAAAAAATACTAACATTTTATAATAAAGCATAAAATTGACAGTTTGTTTCTTTAATTCTTTGCAGAGATTTTACTGGCAACAAATTAAACGATTCAACGGTTTTGCAAATAAAAAATTTGCCAGAACTCAACAAGTTGTAAGTACCTGCGCTTAGAAAAATAAAACATAAAACATTTACATGTATTTGCTAATGATTTCTTTTCCCCAAAAGACTTTTGAAACGCAATCAGTTGGAGACGATGCCTAAATTTGTGGGTCTTACCTCCTTGAAGCAACTAAGTTTGGCTCATAACCGCATACAGAAAATCTCTGCCGAAGCTTTGGTCGTCTTGCCAAATCTCAAGACTTTAGATTTATCTAAAAACTATTTGCACACAATCGAATCGAACTACTTTCCCACAACAAACCGTTTGGCTCATTTGTAAGTTGTTGCCTTAACTTTTATTGTTTTGTTTTGGATTCAAATATAAAAGTTTTATAATTATTTCCAGGATATTGAATGGCAACGAAATAGCCAGCATTGCAGAAACTGCTTTCGAAAATATGTCAGATTTATTTGATTTGGAACTAAATAACAATCGTTTGACCATTTTGCCGGCAGGAGTATTTGAAAATCTGGCCAAGTTAAGGAAATTGTAAGTATAAAAGAATTTCTGGCTGGAAAATCTTTCTAAATCTCAAAATAATTTTACCTTGTTTCAAGATCCCTAAACCACAACCATTTGGAAATCAATTGGTCTACCTTTCGTGGCCTGACTTCCGTGCAGAAACTTTTTTTAAAATCTAATAACATAAGAGCCCTGCAGGATGGTGTATTTCATGTAATGACTGCTATAGAAACCATAGACCTGGATCAGAATTATATCAGCTCTCTCAGCCGCCAGGGCTTATTCAACTTGACTAAATTGCATCATTTATCCTTATCGAACAACTCCATTTCCCGCATTGAATTGGACACTTGGGAGTTTACGCAGTCTTTGATAACTTTAGATCTCTCGCACAATAACATTTCGGAATTTAAGCCACAACACTTGGACTGCCTGCAACGGCTGAAGCATTTGAATTTGGGCCACAATGAAATCCAATATTTGATGGAAAACACCTTTGATTGTGTTAAAAATCTCGAGGATTTAAATTTGCGCCGCAATAAACTCTCTTGGATCATAGAAGATCCGGGAGCTGCACCGCCCTTTAAAGCTTTAAGAAAATTAAAGAAATTGGATTTATATGGGAATAATTTAAAACAAATCAATACAAAATCCCTAAGTGGCCTAACCAATTTGGAATCTTTGAATTTAGGTGGCAATGCCTTGGCCTCCATACAATCTGGTGCCTTCGATCACATGACCAATTTGCAAAAATTAATGTTCAAATCATTAAACTTTATATGCGATTGTGATATTTTATGGTTCCGGCATTGGCTAAGTAGACACTATCAGGCTACTGGCAATCAGAAGCAATTGCAGCCAGCAGCGCCACACTCCAGTTCAGTGAAAGCTGATTGCGGTTATCCGGATCATTTGCTGGATCGCAAAGTTTTATCGCTACAACAAAATGAAATCACTTGTGGTGAGTTTAAAAGCGATATTAATTGAGGTGCTAAATTTGTAAATCACTTTGCGTTAATGAAATTTTTAGAAAAACAAAAACAAATTTCTAAACAATTTGTTCACCAAACAATTGCTCAGAAGTTCAATTAAAAATTTGTATGAAAAATAAAAGAAAACAGAGTAACGCGTTGCTCAGACATGCATTTTTAATTGAGTCAATATTCACTTTATTGCCATAATTATCTTCTTGTTCACATATGCAAAATTATGGCAGTTAAAAGTAAACACTTTTCATATTCATGAGGACCTCAAGTTTAAATCTGGAATCCTTTTTTTTTTTTAATTTTCTAATTAATAATAAATTTAAGGGCAATAATTTAACTTCGACATATTTTGTTTATGTTTATTTTTCGCTTTTCCTACAATTCAGTTGCCAATGCTTGGTTTTCAATTGTATGAAAACGGGTTGTCATATGGCGTCATCTATGTGTGCATAACTGACCGCAAACATAGATGACGCCATATGACAACCCGTTTTCATATAATCGCCAACAATTTGGACAATTTGACAACAAAAATGACATAGTGAAAACCAAGCATAAGTCTCTACTAACTTTGTTGAGTGAGTTGGGTTTTGCTCACTAAACACACTTTTTAGCAGTGCTGCATTTGGAATTTTACTCAATATTATAATAATTTCATATTTATTGCACACTAATTAATAGAAATGAGCTCAATGATGTTATTTATTGCGATAACCTCAATTAAGGTGTATGTCTGAACTCGTTGTAAAAGAAAGCGAGGAGAGTAAAAATATTCTGTTCTAATTTGTTGGCTTCTAATTTTTTATTTAACTAGTAACAAGTAAAGGTTCTATATTCGGCTGTGCCGAATCTTAAATACCCTTCACAGATGTATTTCTCCTTTCTTTCTAAAATAGAAAATAGATTTTATTTAAAAATTTTTACCCAAAAATTTCGATTTTCCAACCCTGGAATCTACTTTTTTAATTCTTTTAGTATTTGAAACAAATGTAATTCTTCCTGAAGTATAAAAAACGTTTAACTCGACAAAAACAAAATAAAATTAAAAATTAGGAACTTATTTGGTTACTTTTACTTACCAAAAAAATTTTGATTTTCCAACCCTGGAATTGAATTTTCAATATATTCGGTTTTTAATACCAATTTTATGCTCCGCGAAGTATGAAATAGGTTTAATTCACGGAAAACCCCATAACTAGGAATTTATGTGGGCTTATGCACCAAAAATATTTCTATTTTCCAACCCTGGAATCAAATTTAAATATTTTTTTGGTTTGTAAATACAAATTTAATTCTCGCTTTAGTGTAAAAAAGGCTTAATGCACCAATAAATAAATAAAATAAAAAATAGTGACTTTTGATTATTTTATGTGTTAAAAAAAATTTCCCTTCTCCAACTCTGGAATCAAATATCTAATATTTTTGGTTTTTAGTACCAATTTAATTCTTTTTAAAGTATAAAATAGGTTTAGTTCACAAAAAAATAAAATAAATAATAATAATAAGGAACATACATGGCTACTTTTATGTCACAAAACTATTTCTATTTTCCAGCCCTGGAATAGAATTTTGAAAAAAAAAAACTTTTATTCTTCCCAAAGTATGAAATAGGTTTAATTAACAAACAAATCATTGGTTTTGCTAGTTAATTTTGCGTTTTGAAATAGGTGTAAGTTTCCCAGCTCTGGAACCGTATTACGGATTCAATACCACTCTTTTTAATCTCATTTCCAATGCAACAGTCCAAGAATGAAATCTCTACCTTTTCTGGGGGCTTGGGAAACCCAATTTCATGTACAGATAGACGCACAGACGGACATCGCTCATTCGTCATCGCTATTTCTAGGGATCCAGAATATATATACTTTATGTGGTCCCATATTAATATTGAGGAAATTACACATGGAATGACAAATCCTTTCACTTTTTTGTGAATGGCATAAAAAGACCTCAAGCTCAATATTATTACTTAAAGTAAATATATTTCAAACTTTGTTTTTTGTGTACATATAGATTTCACTGACGCTAAATGATTTACAAAATTAGGGACTTAATCTTTTAATAAACGACTTTATTTTGTGGTAAAAATCCAATCCACTGACGCTTGGTAATTTATAAAATTTAATCAGTGACTTTATTTTGTGGTAAAATTCCAATTCACTGACGCTAAGTGATTTATAAATTTAATCAGTGACTTTATGTTGTGGTAAAATTTCAATTCACTGACGCTAGGTGATTTATTAAATTTAATCAAGGACTTTATTTTGTGGTAAAATTCCAATTCACTGACGCTAGGTGATTTATTAAATTTAATCAGTGACTTTATTTTGTGGTAAAATTCCAATTCATTGACGCTAGGTGATTTATAAAATTTAATCAGTGGCTTTATTTTGTGGTAAAATTCCAATTCACTGACGCTAGGTGATTTATAAAATTTAATCAGTGACTTTATTTTGTGGTAAAATTTCAATTCACTGACGCTAAGTGATTTATAAAACTTAATCAGTGACTTTATTTTGGGGTAAAATTCCAATTCACTGACACTAGGTGATTTATAAAATTTAATCAGTGACTTTATTTTGTTTTAAAACTCTATTTCACTGACGCTAAGTGATTTACAAAATTGGGGACTTAATCTTTTAATCAATGACTTTATTTTGTGGTAAAATTTCAATTCACTGACGCTAGGTGATTTATAAAATTTAATCAATGACTTTATTTTGTGGTAAAATGCCAATTCACTGACGCTTGGTGATTTATAAAATTTAATCAGTGACTTTATTTTGTGGTAAAATTCACTGACGCTAGGTGATTTATAAAATTTAATCAATGACTTTATTTTGTGGTAAAATTTCAATTCACTGACGCTGAGTGATTTATAAAATTAGGTGCCTAATGTTTTAATCAATGACTTTATTTTGTGATAAAATTCCAGCTGAAACTCCCAAACCCGTATTAATACAAGAACCCACAAATCAATTGGCTGTCAAAGGTGCCAACATTACCATGGAGTGTAGGGCAACATCACCCACGGCTGCTTCCCTGGCAGCAGCAGACGAATTAAAAATCATATGGCGCCACGACAATCACAATATCAAAGAAAGGGATCGTAATTCACTGCTAATGTCCTCAGCAAATAGCCTTCTAATGCCCTACACGGCCACCGAAACGCAAATACATCATGAACCCTCCAGCAATCAAACCACAATTATTGGCTACTTGCGGCTGTACAATATGAGTTATGAATCGGCGGGCAAATATCAGTGTGTAGTATCGAATGCTTTCGGCACCACCTACTCTCAGAAATTTAAAATGTCTATAGGCAGTAAGTTTTTTTTTCTTAAATTCTGCATTTTACAAATTTGTGCATTTCATTATTTCTTTCTTTTTTTTCTTTCTGTAGTTCATCCTTCTTTTTTGCAAATTCCTTCCAACTTGACTATTGATTCAGGAGATACGGCACGTTTGGTGTGCTCCGCCACAGGAGATCCCATGCCTCAAATGGCGTTACAGAAATTTGGCGCCAGTGATTTTCCTGCTGCTATTGATCGGCGATTGCAGGTGCTGAGGGAGGAAAATGCGTTTGTCATAATTAATGCAAAACCCATAGACAGTGGCATTTATACATGCACGGCGGAGAGTGCAGCGGGTGAAATAAAAGTTAATGCATCCCTTATTGTGAATGGTAAGTGTATGTGGATGAGTTTGTACTTTTTTGTTGTTTTTGTAATTGGGTCACCGAGAGAATTTAATGCAACACATCTAATAAGCAATTATTTTGTGAGGAAAGTGATTTTCATACAAGTGCTTCCTTGATGAAGGCATGAAAAACTGCTAAATAACAGTGTTTTTAATAAAAAAAAAACAACAACAAATTTAATAGAGTTGGCACGTATTTAATCTTGTTGATGTTTGCTGTCTTAATATTAATTCCCATCAGCTCACACTGTGACTTTTTGCACCTTTAGCTGGTCAAAAGTATAAAAAAAGTTTACAGGTGTGATTTTTTTTGATATGTGATTACTTTTTTATTTCTCGCACTTTTTTGTAGAAAAAAACTGCTTGAACATTAAAGCAACTATTCACATATATACCAAAAATTGGAATTTTTCAAAGTTATTCGACTATTAAATCATTATTAACTTTTCATTTTAATAGTACGTTTCCACTATGAGGAAATTAACTTGATTTGAAGAAATTATGTCGAAGAGTTTCCATTACGTTATAAGTAATTTTGTGTTATTTTTAGTTTTTTTGTAAATTATATTCAACAAATAAAATCAGCGCCATTTTATTCGTATTTAAATGTCACTTCTTCGGATTTGTAACTCACTAATAATGGATGCCACAAGTTTGCATTTGTAAGAAGAGGAGCCGTGAAGTTTTTAGATAATTTAGTCATATGAAAAATGTATGGGAAATCATGTCGCAAATTACTTAATTTGAGCAAATGAAATGATTTGTTCCAAATCACGTATATGGAAACGTACTATACAACAAGTTCTAAATAAATATGATATTAAATATGAAATTTAACAATTCACGAATATAATAATATTTAAAGTAAATTTAAAGAAAACAGAATTCTTAAAATTGAAGTCAGTTTTTATGCTTATAATATAGTTATTTTATAACAAGTTTCATTAAAAATACATTCAATGAATAAAAACGGAAATATTTAATTATTAAAATAAGAGTTCCTTTAAATTTAAAATTTGCAATTTTAAAATTACTTTTTTAAGAATTTTTATTAAATTCCAGTTATTTTTATTAATATTGGCATATTTTAAATCATCAAACTGGCAGAATGAATCACTTTATAATGACATGCACTTTTTTAATGACCTGCACTTTTTATTATGAGTTGCACTTTTTATAATGACTTAAATTTTTTATAATGACTTGCACTTTTTATAATGACTTGCACTTTTTACAATGACTTGAACTTATTTTTATGACTTGCACCTTTTATAATGACTTGCACTTTTCATGATGACTTGCATTTTTCATAATGGCTGCCACTTTTTATAATGACTTGCACTTTTTATGATGACTTGCACTTTTTATGATGACTTGCACTTTTTCTGATGTCTTGCACTTTTAACATATCTTGCACTTTTTATTATGACTTCCACTTTTTATAATGACTTTCACTTTTTATAATGACTTGCACTTTTAAAATGACTTGCACTTTTTATAATGACTTGCCGTTTTCATAATGACTTGCACTTTTCATAATGACTTGCACTTTTTATAACGACCTGCACTTTTCATAATGACTTGCCCTTTTTATGACGACTTGCACTTTTTATAATGACTTGCACTTTTCATAACGACCTGCACTTTTCATAACGAGTTGCACTTTTTATGATGACTTGCACTTTTCATAATGACTTGCACTTTTTATAATGACTTGCACTTTTTATAACGACCTGCACTTTTCATAATGACTTGCCCTTTTTATGACGACTTGCACTTTTTATAATGACTTGCACTTTTCATAACGACCTGCACTTTTCATAATGAGTTGCACTTTTTATGATGACTTGCACTTTTCATAATGACTTGCACTTTTTATAATGACTTGCACTTTTCATAATGACTTGCACTTTTTATGATGACTTGCAATTTTCATAATGACTTGCAATTTTTGTAATGACTTGCACTTTTTATAACGACTTCCACTTTTCATAATGACTTGCACTTTTTATAATGACTTGCACTTTTCTTAATGACTTGCACTTTTTGCCTTGCTAATACAATAAATATAAATGTAACACCGTCTGTCTATCTGTTACCTTTTCACACTCAATCTGCTGAACCGACTTAGTGATATTTTGAGGTCTGAGGAATAACATACGAGTAGTTTCTGTTTTTGGAAATGATCCTATTTAACTGGTCAAGGGTGGTCGATTTTAAACTTTTTTGGTTTTCTGATGTCAGTTTTTTAAACACACTGTTGGCAGAAAGTAGTTAATTATACACTTAAGGACTAAAAACAGAGATTAAATCTATAATCTCTATCCTAAAAGGCGGTCTAATGGCTTAGGAAATCTTTAGCTTTAAAATTGCTCATTTATTTTCCCCTGTTAAAATATGTTATTAAATAAAAATTGTTTTTATTTCAGATAAACCTCAGCCAACAATACCGGTGGTGCGTAAAGAAATTGTTGTTGGCAAATCAAGTGTCTTAGAATGTTTAAGCGATATAGCAGCCGATTTAAACCAGCCACATCGCGAGTGGTACAAGGACAACAAGCCCTTTCACATTACACCCACTTTGGATACGGATCGTTATTATTTCACGTCGGAAAAGGAACTTTTAATTATTGTCAATAGCCAGTCGATCGATTCGGGACATTATCGCTGTGAAATTACCGACAACTCCAAGACCTACACCATGCAAATGGAGCTGTTAGTGGTTAAAGAAGATTTCAGCCAAAATGTTATTATAATTGGTGTGATTGTAGTGACAGTGGCCTGTATTATTATCGGCTCGTTAATTGTGTGGATAATATTATTTTATCAAAAGAAAAAACTGTATATGAATGCGGGAAATGGCACTGCTCTGGCTGGCTCTAGAGTGGCGGTGGCAAATAGTCACAATATATTAACTTCCAGTAGAGGCAGCACTCTAGATCAAACACAAATGACCACGCTGAGTAGAACGTATTTAAGATCGCCCAGAGAGAATTACAATCATGCAGCCAACCAGAGGCCGCGCAGTCTGGCAGCTTTGGAAATGAATGGTAGTCGGTATCAGGGTGTGGAAGATGAAAATCAGCCTTTAACCGAACAAAGAAACTTTTTAATTGTCACCACCACGCCCAATTACCAACAACTATTAATGCAGCGCCAAGCACAGGAAGAAGATAGAAACGATGATGAGCATTTAACTTTAGAATATCTCAGATTAAATAGATCACATGATGGTGATCATCATCAAGATCATTTGTCTAGTAAAGATTCGGGTACAGGGTCAGATGCTGCAGTGAAACGTAGTTTAGAAGATTTTTCCATAACACTAATGCCGAATGCTTCCACGCCCACTTCCAGTGGTGGAGGGCTGGGGAGTTTGTTGAAACCCGGCGCCAGAGCCTCCTTAGCCAAACAAGATACAGACGAAGATGAGGAATACAACAGCGTTCCGGTAAATGCACAGACATTGCAGCAAAATGGCAATGATGCCAGTACAGAGGACACGGAAGATTTTACCACATCGCCAACTTTGGGAGTATCTGCGTATGAAATTGAAGATGATTTGCAGCATCTATCACGAAATAACAATCATTCTCCTGCACCTACGAATTACAAAACTACTGCAGGTGCTGGTGATAATGATGGCAGTGACAACGGCGCTGTCAGTTTAGTGGGTGGCAATCTGAGTAGGTCAGTTTATAGCAACATGCCCGGTAGCCATGTTTCATCGCCTACACATCAGCCACAACACTGTAAAGCAAGTACAAATTTTTCTAAAACTCCTAAATCTTCCCCAGCTCCTCCCCCAATTCCTCGTCGAACACAAACGGTTGATATTTAGGTTTCCTTATAATAAATAATATTCAATTGAAAACAGAAATTTAAGAGAAAAAAACCAAATCGACAGTTTGTTGTCTTCAAACCAAATATAAAGACTGTTTCATTATGATGTCAAACAAATACATACATACATGCATACATACACACATACATAGCAAAAGTTAAACAAAACTACTAAATTATTTGTTTTAGTTTTAACATCCAAAGTAAAATAGAACAAATGCAGCTTCATTTCTGCAATGCAGCTCAAAATAAGTTTTTAAATTATAATATAATTAAATCACCGGTGGGTGGTTAATGTAAAAAGTTTATTTTTCATTTATTAATTTCCCTTGCGTTTATGTAAATATGCACACCTTCGCCTTTAGTAAAAATTAAGTTTTGAAACAACTTCAATATGCAACTTGCACTTTTTCTCTATCAATCCCACTTGATTTGTGTGTGATATTATTATTACTGATTCTTATTGCAATAATTTATTATTATTTTTTTGTATCTGTATTATATAATATGTACATGTTGTATTATTATTATTATTATTATTACAATTTTTTTTTGTGTAAATACTATAGTAATTAATATTTTGTCGTAGGAGATAACTGGACCAAAGTTGTTTAATTTTTTGTTTTTATATAATTAAATAATATAATTTAAAATAGACTTTTTTAAACTGCCTTAACATGCGAATGCCATTTTGTTTTTCTTGATTTCTATGTTTTTTTTTAGTTATTTGTTTTAGAACTTAAGGAGGGAAGTGTATCCTTTGGCAAGGTGTTTTAATATAAATGCATTTCCAACAGAGGCTATGATAGTGTAGAGCAAAATGGAAAATATTAGGGATGTAACGATACTTCTTTAATTTTTTTAGAGCTGTTTTGAGCAAACAATTCAATTTTCAACGCATTTTACTAACCGTTGTATTGCAAATTTGGAGGGTTTTAGAAAATAAACAGTATGACATTCAGTTTGCATGGGCACATTAATAATCACTTACACTGTCATTTTGTTTAAAAAAAATAATTTGGTTTTTGTTAATTTCAGAATGAATTCAAATATCAATTTTAAATATTAATAATTTCTTACACTGTAATTTTGTATAATAAAAGAACTACTCTACTTGAGTTTTGTTAATTTTAACTTGAGTTCAATTTCAATATGCGTATCGGTATCTGCGATATTCCTATTTGAGTATCGGTATCGGATCGCCAAAACGGCGTATCGTTACATCCCTAGAAAAAATAATTTTCATAAAATATAGAATAACATGACTATCGATAGTTTGCCAGCTCTATTATAAAAAATAAATTTTTGGAAAAAAAATCAGCACGATTAAAACTAAAAAAAAATTTGTTTAAATTTGCATAATTAGACCTAATTTGTGTCTTCGACTCTCTTAATACACTGATTCCATTTATATTACAGCATTCATAGAGACTGTTTAAATATTTACCACAATTATTCCATTTTTTTTATTAATAATTCACAATAGTCGTTTGGAATTTCTTTCAGAAATTGTAGATTAAATTTCATACCATTCCAATCTTATAAATTCAGTGAACTCTGAACTCGATTTGTCAGTACGAAGGTATATTAAATTCGAGAATCATGAAGTACTTTAAAGCAAATTTAAATTTTCTTTTTCTCAACAAGCAAATGGCAACCAAATTTCTCTCCAAAAACAAATCTGTATAGGTACATCATTTTTTTTACTTCTAGCGGCAATCAGTGCCTCGTTTCTGTAACTATTGTAAAAACTTCTGGCATGAAAATAATCCGCCTTATTCTGTAATTGTTTGTCAATGTCACGTTAACACAATATCAAAATTAGGGCAGTTACATTCAGGCGTTTTTCTTAGCCCTAGAAAATAATAGGCGGCTGTTAAAAGTAATCAAATGCTGACGAAAACGGTTATGCAGGTGTCGCAGTTTTGATATTGTCTTGATGTGACGTTGGCAAATAGTTACAGAATAAACGACAGCACACAATAACGACAGCAGGCTACACGAACACCGACTACAAAAGCCGTTGGCTACAATCGTCGCCTCGTAGTCAGCTACTTAATTATTTTTGAGACAGCAGCTACATTGTCAACATCTCATTTCAGTGGTGCCACTTTCATATATAAAAAAACGCTTATTCTAAATCTATTATTAAAAGAAACAAAGTTAATTGTAAAAATACTTTATTTGTTTATAGCTCTTTATTGTTTTTGCATTTGTAATAAATACATTTTGATATCCTTTTTCGTTATGGCACTATGAAAATGAGTTTACGAGTTGATTCATTTGCGACCTAACTAACGTCTTTTATCGATAACAGCTATCAAATATATACAAAATTAGAGTATTCAAAATAATGGAATTTTTACTTCAAAAGTCAGATACAAAATTTCAAAATTTAATAATGCTCGCAATAGGTGAATAAATTTGATAAATATGTCTAACAATAGAAGTACATTTTGCAGTACTTTGAAATGATACCCATATCGTTTATGTGGGGCCTGTATTCTAGGAGTTATTACGAAAAAAAAAAATGAATAAAATAAATAAATGCGAGTAAACGCCGGGAGAGAACGAAAAAATAAATAAATAAAAATTACAAAATAATGTTTATTCTTGAAAGGGCTATTAAATTTTTTTTTTATTTTTAACAATTTTCATATTCTGAACCAGTTTGAAAATATTTTTAAACGCTTAAGGTACGTTCACACTTATCAAATATTTACCCTGAAAAGCGTAACCAATAAATACTAATGAAAAATATTTTTCTTCAGATACGTGTTTATTTAGTAAAACAATTTCATACAAAACTAATAGACAGTGTCATGAATTCAATATTATTGAAGACTATTTAAGTCAATAACTAAATTTTTGAATTAAAAAGTTTTTTATTAGTGTTTAGTGGTTACGCTTTTTTGGGCAAATATTTGATAAGTGTGAACGTATCTACCTTTATTAATTAAAATAATCATTCCCATATAAACACGTGTATTCTATTTCTGACAGGTTGTAGCCTGCTGTCGTGAATATGTTTAATGCTTAAGGCGAAATACTTTTCATTCTGTGGAACACGGCATAAGTCAGAATATCTTTTTTTATTTTTTGTACTTTTATTGGATTTTTATAATAATCAATATATTATGCTATGGATCGCTCTGCAATAAATTATGAATAATTATTATTATTTTTACGATGTGAAAAGTTCCCACAAGTAGCAGAAACCAGACACAAGTTACGAACCCCACTCAGGCAATGCGTTGAAAGAGGGGGCTGCTAGTGTTGAAAGGAAGAAAAGGAAATTAAACTTTTATAATTTACAGGCATTTATTGTTTTCTAAATAACAATCTTATTAGCCTTGAAATTAGTTAAAATAAAAACTTAATATTTTTCTTGTTATATATTTCCTAACACATCCATTATTTCAATTTCAATAAACTGAGGCCAAATTACCTCATTCTATATCGATCGAAATTTCAATGCAATTTAAATGGAAATTTCGATCGATATCGAATGCAGTAACTTGCCCCCTGGCCTCTTGTAAGGAACCCTATCATTAGATATTTTTTTCAGTACACGGTATTATTAATTATTTCCTTCTAATAAATAGCTGATGACTATTAATTCAAACGTTGTTAATTCTTTTTATAAAATATATGTACATTAAATATACATAAGCATGGCAGTTTAAATACTTAAGGCCTAATTCATAAAAATTATTTTATGCCTATAAAATTCTTACTTGACAAATTTTGTATAGAAATTTGCCAAATAAGAGACTTAAAAGCGTAAAACATTTTATGTGAATAAGATCTATACAATTTCGATAATATTGAGACAGAAGAAATATTCGCCTCTATTAGAAGAGACGACGCTGACGTCACATCAACTCGACAGCAAAAAATTATCACTTGTCTACTAGCTGTCGATAATAATTAATTACTCTTGACAATTTCCCAATATTTTCTAGGACGTATAATATTGATAGACATGTCAATAGTCGTCAGTTGCTGTGGAAAAAGGGTGGACAAGCGACAATTATTTGCTGTCATCTTGATACGGCGTCGATGTCGTCATTCATAATAGGGAAGATTTACTTAGAAAATTTCATTTTCTTTCATATTTGAATTCGATTTCAATCTCTTTCTTCTGTTCCATATCCAACACTTTTATTCTACATACAATCCATAATATAAAAAAAAATATTTCAAACGAATATCAAACAGTATTCAAATTTCAAAATAATTTTAAAAAGCTCAGTACAAATATTTTTACACAACAATAGTTCAAATATTATTCATATGCTACAATAGTTTTAAACAAACAAAATTAAACAATTTGGTTCGGTGTTATTTTTATTTAAGTAGAAATACATATGTAAATTTAAAAAAATATTTTTTAAGAAATATTTTTTGTATAAATGACATCTACAAAACTTTTATTTGTAAATTGTTTTTATTTTATTTCAAGTTTATTTTTTAGCCCTCCGTTATCTATATTAAATAATTAATAAAAGCTGCTTATTTATGTTTTAAATTAAAATTAAAAAAAAAAAAATAACCAAAGATTTAATTTTAAAACATAAAAAATCAGATAGTGAACATTACTTTTTTAAAAATATTATTTTTTGAAATGCTTGCATAATAAAAATTTAAAACTCAGTCTTCACTTCATATAAATAAAAAAATTGCCTCCAACAAAAAAGGGACCGAAGCCAGAACAGAAACCGAAATTTTTGTTGATTGTACTTCTTTTTTTTTATAGTTATTTAAAATAAAATAAAATTTAACTAATTCGTAAAAACACTTATGAGTTTGTGAGAAAATTTAGCTTTTTTTTACAAATAAATAATATCCCTTATTCTGTACCTATTTGTCAACGTCACGTCAAGACAATATCAAAAATAGCACACTTCTGTGCTCAATTTCCTCGGCAATTGATAACTTTTAACAGCCTCTTGCTATACTCAAGGTCATAGAGAGAAGTCGCATGATATCAGAAGTATTTAATTGTTGTCCATAAAGAATAGGTAAGTGTCCTATTTTTGATATTGTCTTGACATGACGTTGACAAACAGTTACAGAATATGGGGGAATAGAAATTTTGCCAAAATAAAATTTAACCGGACTACTTTTGTTGTATTTTTTAACGACTTTTGGAATTACAACAAAATTTGTACACATTTAATCATTTTAGTTTGACATCTTTTTGTTTTTTCTTACTAATACGTAATTTACAAAATATATAATCTAAAAAAATTCGATCTAGGGTCAAAATTCCGAATGACTGAACGTAAACATTTTTGCCGAACATGAACGTTCGGTAGGGCACTAGAAATATTACAAATCGGAAAGCTTCATTATAGGGTAAAGGCTTTTATAAGCAACCAACAACAATAACCCGAACGTTCGGTCGGTCAATAGAAATAGTAATGCTTTTGCTATAGGGTAAATTTCCATAAAATGATTGTTTTAGAAAGTACGATATATCCTAAAAGTGTCAATAAATGCCCACCATTGTTTGATAACTCCGTGACTTTTTGAATTTCCTCGCAATAACTTTAAATTAGGGATGGAAGCCATAACGATACCGGTTTCGATATATAAGCGATACTTGTGATTTGCCGATATATCGTTATCGGCGATATTTTACTGTCGATACGATGATACTTCTTACATTTTTTTAGAGTTGTTTTGAACAAACAATTCAATTTTCAACGCTTTTTACTAATCGTTGTATTGCAAATTTGGAGGATTTTAGAAAATAAACAGTATGACATTCAGTTTGCATGGGCTCATTAATAATCGCTTACACTGTAATTTAAAAAAAAATATAATTTTTTTTTTTTTTTTTTTGTTAATTTCAGAATGATTTCAAATATCAATTTTAAATATTAATAATTTCTTACACTGTAATTTTGTAAAATAAAAGAATTACTCTACTTGAGTTTGTTAATTTTAACTTCAGTTCAATTTCAATATGCGTATCGGAATCGGTATCGGCGATATATCTTTTTGAGTATCGGTATCGGATCGGCAAAATGGCGTATCGTTACATCCCTACTTTATATGGTATTCAGACATGCATGTTTAATTGAGTCAATAATAAGTTAATTGAAAAGTGTTCACACATACTCAATATAGCTAACTCAATTAGCGTTTGACAGCAGCTGACAAAAGGTGTTGTTTACATTTTGCTTGTAAAAATTTGTGGTTAAAATTTTGCGAAAATGTAACAAAGTTTGGCTTTTAAAAAGAGTTTGCTTTTGTTGTACGTAATAAATTTTTTATTTTTCATTTGTTTTAATTGTTTATTAAAAAATTTTATTTTAAAAACTCACCTTCAACTTGACTCGCTATTTTTTTTCTGTGAATTTGTTTACATATGAGTTGTAAAATTTCATACAGTTTGTTCAGTAGGCATTATGGAGCTCACTAAACAAACTTTTACAGTGCTGCATTTTAGGCTTTGCTCAATTATATAGACAATTAAGCGTTAATTGATCAATTAGGTAAGTAAAATTTTGTATGGGTAATTGAGCTCAATAATGCTGTTAATTGCAATAAACTCAATTAAGGCGTATGTCTGAACACCATATTAAATGCAATAATGCTATCCATCTATTAATAGACTTATGTCAAATTTCAAGCAAGCGGGGATATTTTTTTTTGTGTTTGACCGTCATAGCAAACAATCTCTTTTTAAGTTTTAACAAAAAATGGAAAATGGGAATCTGTGGCATCACTGAAACCAAGGAGAGACTTTATAAATACTATGGGTACCATTAATTTCAATTGTTAACACCCAATTCACACTATGAATTTTATTAGTCCAAATTTCGACTTAATTTGTGGTTTCATTGCGAACGCTGTAATCAAGTAAAATTTGTGAACCTGAAAATGCGAAAATCGAACCAATTCATTGTAATGGAAAACTCTTTCAGGGCTGCAAACTATAGTTTATTATTGTTTTCAATATGAAAGCCCAAAAGATATTTTCTTTGATGGGATCAGGCGCATTATATCTAATTTCAAATGAAAACTAAAGGCAAACTCGTCTATTCATCATCACTTTGTGTATACCTACGCAATGAAATCGGAAAATCCCCAAGAACTGAAGCTGGCATAGGGAAAATTGGTCACCTTATTTGTTTGATTGGCAATTAAATTCCAAGAAATATTGAAAAATGCGTACAAGCATTAGTTCCAGAATTAAGTAGGAATAATTTATTTTGGAAAATAATAAAAAATTACACATTATTAAAATTATATATATACATATTTTTTTTTAATAAAAGATTTACTCCCTGTACGTTCTTTTCTAAAAGTGCATACTTTTTACCCCCTTTTATAAAATAACTTTCACTAACTAAAAAAGAATTAAATACTTAATATTGATTAAAGACTTTATTCTCTTATGTCATTATTAATATTGTTATTGTACGCGTATGTATATTGTAGCAAAAAAAAAAAATTAATTTACACAAAATTTTTGTTAATTCAATAAATAACATTGAAAAAAAAATACAAAACTACAACACAAAAAATAATAAAAATAGAACAATTTTTGCAAATGTGCCTCTATAAAAAGTTAATTCTTCCGTTGCAATATTTTTATTTTCCATAACAATTTTTACAAAAAAACACAGTTAAATAAAAGACTTTAAATGCAACATTAAACTTGCCTTTATAAAAACACAATGAAATAAAGTTTAAAAATAAAATAAACATAAAACGATATTATAGAAAAAAATACATAAAATTAATTTTAAAGTAAAACATGTATAAAAAAATAATATCTATTCATTATTATTTAGAATTGTAATTTATGTAATACTAGTTTTAAATACTTTAATATATTCTTTTGTAATTATTTTAAATATTATTTATATTCACTATAATTAATTAAATTAATATATTCAATATTTAGTTGTATACTGTAATTTATACCAAAATAAATTATTTTATGAAAAAAGTAAATAAATTATGAAATATAAATATAAAGAAAAAAATGTTTTATTTCTCTTCTAAATGGGATTGTTGTAATTATTCTCCCTTATTCTGTAACTGGTTGTTAACCTCACGTCGAGACAATATCAAAATTAGAACACTGCTGTACTCATTCTCTTCAACAATTATTCATTTCTAGCAACCTTTGCGCTATATTCACCGCCAAAGAGAGCACTTCTGACTACTCTCAGAAGAATAGGGTGTTTTTTATAGAGTGATAGAACTTTGAGTTGGCATCACTGCTTTATTTGACCCCCCATTTAACAGCTGATAGTTGCTTTTTGTTTAGTTTGCTTTGACATATCATTATGGCCAATTTCAGATTAGGCAACTTTACTTGCGCAAGTCTTGTGTTTGTGGGTGTGAGAGGAAAGGTCGGTTTGAAGGGGAAAGAATTGCCGAGATTTGAGTACAGACTTGCTTGTACTTGGCAATTCTGTTCTCATTCTTGTCTTGGGATATTTATTTGTTTTTGACATTGTCTTTCATTTCTTCTTCGGAGTGTTGTCTAATTTTGTGTTACGAAAATTTTATATTTGTTAATAAGTGAATAAAAAGTTAAAAAAATTATGAGAAATTGGAAGCGAAATGAAACGGAACAAATAATGCATTTTTAATGTTAGTTTATTCTCATATTTAGACCGCAATAAAAAGGCGGAATCATTTAATGAAATTTTCAATGATATGAAAAAGACAGACAGCACTATAACCATGGAAAAAATGAAACAAAACGTCAAAAAATTGAGAAAATTCGAACATAAGAAAATTAAACTTGCTCAACAAAGTTGCTGAATGTGAACATAAAAGCAAGTTAAATTCCCGAATGATTTTTCCCAGCGTTTTTTTTTCACTTTTCCCTTTAAATTATACACTTAGTTTTTAGTGGGGAATAAATAGCGTAGAAAATTTAAGAATTTTTTACTAAAATTCGAATATTAGAGTTTACAAATTTTATTTTAAGGGCAAACTCTGTTAATAAGATATAAACTAATATTTTTGCAACAAATCAATTGCCAGTGTCAATTGTTGCTCCAATTCTAAAGATTAAGAATATTTGTAATTTGTTTTGTTCGGTTTCCAAAATGTATCCAAATTATTTTACTACTAAATGTTAAAGTTCTAAACACATAGATGACAGCAGACTTCACAACTTCACGGCTTCAAATGCTGCTATGAAGTCAGCTTCATAATTATTTTGAAGACAGCACCAACATAACAACAGGGATGCCGCATATATATTTTATAATGAATAAAATTAAAGTTATTGATAAAAAATTTAATAATATCACGAAAAACTATAAAAACACATAAATTTATTTCTATATTGTATATTTGTAATGTTCTTTTATGTTTAATATAAAAAAAAACGTGGTTGTTCTCATTTTTCCAATTTATATATATATATATATATATATATATATATATATATATATATAGTGGCAACACCATATTTGTTTATTGCTACCCGTCAAAATAGAAAATAGCCTAAAAGCCGAGACACATAGAATCCGTCATACGTCGCCTTTTTCAACTGACAGCTGAGTTGAAATACATGCTTTGTATTTACATACATGTGAGTTGTCACATTCAGTACTTCTGCGTCAAAGCAAAGTACGAAAGTTGGCCAACTTTTAACTTTTGACGTACGTTGAATACTTTGACAGAAATCGATGAGCTTTTCAAATTGTTTTAATCAATTTTTTGTATTGTGTGTTCAGGAAAAATTAAATAATATACAAAAAAAGTTTATAAAATATATAAATTTAACATAAATAAAATGGGGAACATACAATTGATTTTACATCCGTCAACAAAGTACTCATTGTGTCAGCCTTTTCCGTCAGTACGTTCATGTCAGTTGAAAAAGGCGACGTATAACGTATGACGGATTCTATGTGTCTCGGCCTTAACTTGGCAGCAGCAGCAAATGCTGTTGTGCAGTCCTGCTGCTGTGCTGCTGCCCTCAAAATAATCGTTTTCATTTGAACACGTGGATTTTATTTTTGACATATTGCTGCTTGCTGTCTGCTGTCGTCTATGTGTTTAGAGCTTAAGCCATACTTTTTAAAATTTTTTTAAATTATTACCTGACTGTAACTTTTTCAACGAAAATTACTTTGATTTTTCATGTCGTTTTCAGCATCTCTTTTTTACATTCAAGGAGAAGTGATAGCGGGAATAACTTTTCACGGGAGATTCATTTTGTAAATGCAATTTTTACCTTTTAAATAGTTCAAAAATAAACAGCAATTGGAATTATATTTTTTGAAGATGTTTCTTTATTTTTGTAATTTTTTCATTTTTATTTGATAATCTTTAAGTTTAATTAATTAATTATTAGATGCAATTACTTTTCATAATTAACGTATGCATGTATGTTTGGATAATTTAATACATTTTTATTTGTTTATGTATCTAAAAACTAAAAAAAAAACACAATTACATATTTATTTTAATACAATCAATTCTAATTTGAAACATATTTTCAAAGGAAAAGTATAGGGAAGATTTAATGAAAAATTTGAAAATTAAAATCATTTATATGGAAAGTAAAAAAATATATTAAGAAATTTTTTTAAATAAATTTTGATTTTTTTTTTGCAATTGCAATGCCTAAGCGCTCGGTAAAGCAGAAAACAATTTAACGAAAAAAATTTCATTAATTTTAAGATATTCTTAAGTTTTTATTTTTATTTTTACATTTAAAACATTTAAGGCTTCTTTTCTTTTTTTGTTTTGTGTTGGAGTATAATGCAAAAGGTTTTGTGAGGATTATGTTTTACCACTTTCTTTTTTGGGCTTTAATTAATAAAAAATATATGTATATATTTTTATTCATTTAAGATCAGTTTGTTTTTGTTGTTATTTTTGTTTTAATACATTAAAAACGTTTTGATTTTATATAATAAATACAAATTACACACCATTTCTTAGTTATAAATCTAATATGTTATTTTTATGTCGGTAAGTATTTTCATAGCAATTTTAAACATTTTTTGGTTTCGAAAATTATTCAATAACTGCCAAGTTGAACATTTTCAAAAAATAAAATAGAATAAAATTAAACCTTTTTTCAGTCATTTATTTTACATATGTTTTTACGTTTTAACTAAATATTATTGCCAAGTTGGTAGTATGATCAAGTTTTATAAAGCTGGCAAAATATCAACAAACCTTACAATAATGGGTCTCATGTATTTTTCAAAATTTCCTGCTTCCAATATATTCCACACAAATACACTTGGGCACTAAAGTTTATTGCAGTAGATGGTGGCACTTAATTAGGAGATAATCACCCCTATCGTGAATAACAAGAAATTTTTATTGCACTCGAAGGAAAAAATGATATCGTGAATCTCCCGTGAGAAATTATTGCCGCTATCAGTTCTTAGTGAATGCAAAAAAAGAGAAGAAACCGAAAACAAACATGCAAAATCAAAGAATTTGTGTTGAAAAATTAAAGTTTAAGCAATAGTTTGAAAAAAAAAATATTAAAAAAAGTATGACTAAATATTTAGTAGTGAAATAATTTGAATACATTTTGAAAACCAGACAAAACAAATTAAAAATGTTCTTAATCTTTAGAATTGGAGCAACAAGTTTTACAAAGACGCAGGCAATTGATTTGTTGCAAAAAATATCAGTTTGTGTCTTGCCACTAAAATAAAATTTGCAAACTCTAATATTCGAATTATAATAGAAAATACTTACATTTTCTACTCTATTCCCCACCAAAAACTAAGTGAATAAATTAAGAGGAAAAGTAAAAAAATCATTCACGATCAGGGGAATTTAATTTTAGCGTGAAATCATTCACGGGGAATTTTTTCATGATTGCAATTTCAGGGAAAAGGGAAAAATTATTCATGATAGGAGTGAATAGGAATTTTATTTATTTATTTGTTAAATTTTTTTAAAAAATAAATTTGCAAAGTATTTGGTGCACAGATGCCGACGGGATGACTCACACCACTTGTCGGCGATGTTATTAAACCGTATTTTCTTCCGTTACTGTGACTGACTGTACACGAACTATGCCTTCCCATAGAAGGTAGCAACGTAGTTAAGCAAGGAAAATGCCTCAGAAGAACTGTAAGTCTATCTGAGAAATTCACTTGTGCGAATGAGACGCAAAACTCTCGAAAGAGAGTAAACGATCAGGCTGCACTTAAAAAAATAATTGCCAACGAGACTTGATGTTGACTGACTCAGAGCTGCTTTGCGACTGAATAGGAATTTTTAATTATTGTTCTGTGCTGCAAGCACGTTTTTAAATCTTATTGATATCACTTTTATATATTTACCTTAATTCTGTAATTATTTGTCAATTTCACGTCAAGACAATTTCCCTTATTCTGTAACTAGAAGTCAACGTCAAGGCAAGACAATCACATTTATTATGTTTGGCGTTTTTCGCCTTCAGATTCAACATTTTGTACTAGATTAAAGAAAATTTTAGCTTTTTGTCTTTAAGCTATTACAATGTGTCGAATTTGAAGCCGTAAAACGCCAAACACAATAAGGCTGAATATCAAAACTAGGACAATTACATTATTTTTTATTTTTATTTTTTATCTTGGTCCAGCACTCAGGGGATGACCCCTATATATGCAATGCATTGCGCCGGAACTGAAAACGAGGGGATAGTATTGATGGTACAGATTAGGAAAGATGAGAAGATAGACAGTTGATTTTGTAGCTATTTCAACCTTTTACTTCGCCGGCTAATTTTTGCTACAGGGCCGACGAAGGTGGGTGCTGTTACTCTGCTTTTAGTACATAATAGTGTCGGTCGCTGCCAATTATGTTCAGTGATCAGTGACTTGCCTTCATCATTGAAACAAGCTGGCAACAACTGACACAACCACGCACTAATGCTGATCAGAAGAATTCAACACAATATTTCATGACTCAGCGCGGACTCGAACTCACGACCCTCCGCTTCATAGTCTCGTGTTCTATTACTTCAGCCAACAGCACCCACATTATGGTTGTGGGCAACAACTGATTAATGCTAACAGCCTCTGACTATTCTCTAAGGCATAGAAAATAAAAGGAGGCTGTTAAAAGTAAGTAAATGCCGAGGGAAAATACTATGCAGATGTCTTAATTTTTTATATTGTCCTGCCTTGACGTTGACAAATAGTTACAGAATTAGGAAAAATATCAAAAATGAGCCAGTTACCTACTCGTTGCGGACAACCATTAACTACTTCCGACAGTACGTGATTACTCTCTGAGATCTTGAATAAAGCAAGAGTTTGTTAGAAATTGTTAATTGATAAAGAAAATAAGTATAGAAGTGTGCTATTTCTGATATTGTCTTCACGTGACATTGTCAAATAATTACAGAATGAGGTTAATTAATGAATAAAGCAATGAATTTTAACTTGAACTCAAATTCAATATGATTACCGGTATCGCCTATATTTCTCCTTGAGTATCGGTATTGTGTCGTCAAAAAGGCGTATTGTTACATCTTTAGTTCCGATATGTAGTTGCAGCCTTTCTGAATGATGACTAACGATTCAGGTTATTAACATGACCTTTATTCTGTAACTATTTTTGTCAACGTTACATCCAGACAATATCAAAAATTTGATACTTCTATACTACTCTTCTTTAGTAATTGACTATTTCAAACAGCGTATTGACATATTCAAGGCTTTGGGGTGTAGTCGCAGGTTGTCAGAATACTTATGCAACTGTTCTATTTTTGATATTGTCTTGATGTGACGTTGGCAAATAGTTACAGAATAAAGTCAACTCGTCGAAATTTTTTGCCCACTTTTTGTATACTTTACAAAAAAAATTAATGTAAGACTTTTGCTATGGATATGATTACTACATGTGACAGCGCATAGAGAAAGGGACTTAAGGATAAAAAAAATCAATTTTCACTTTTTTTTGATGTGGCCAACATCTGAGCATCGAATGAGACCGATCCCATGCCCGAAAAGTGTTCCCTCTCAGAGATATGCGCGTTTTATGAAATTGAAGTACACCAAAGATACACGTATTTAAATCTTTAAATATGTGTATCTGAACAAAACCGGTTTTTACCCTTAGGTCCCTTTCTATTTTGCGCGTCACATTTAAAGTTTTTGTGGCAAAGCGGGAAAATGCCAAATTTTCAGGTCAAGTCTACGATTTAACTACTTTAGCTAAAAAGCACAACCAGCTGACAAAATATCGGTATTGCTAATAAATAAAATATTTTTTTTTAGTTGGACCAACATTCAGGTTATGAACCCTACGTATGCTGTGCATTGCGCCGGAACTACAAGTGCTCAAATCGAATTTATTTTATTTATAGGTAATTTATTCGCCCCTATTATGAATGTCGACATCGACGTCGCATCAAGATGACAGCAAAAAATTATCCTTGATTACTCTTGGTCGGCTGCAACAGACATGTTCTATCAATATTATCTGCCTTAGAGGATACTCAGAGATTGTCAAGAGTAATTAATTGTTATCGACAACTTGTACACAAGTGGTAATTTTTTGCTGTCGAGTTGATGTGACTTCGATGTCGTCATTCATAATAAGGGGGATTGAGAAATGATGTCACAAAAAAATTATGGTGTTTTGCATGCAATTTGGGTTTGATTTCGGGCAAAATAATGTGAAACTGAAACACGCGATTAACACTACGATTGAAGACTACATATGAGGAGAGTCAATGTCAAAATGTTTTTTCATGTTTCTCTTTCCTTTTTGTTTGTATTACTCCTTACATACATTTCCGAATTCTCCTGCATGGCTAACTGAACTTTTGGATCTAAAATAATTATTTTGCTCAATACTTACACATTTCTTACATATAAATTTACTTTATTCCTGTATTTTTCTTTATCTCGCTTCAAATTTGCTGCGGAAAAAAACTCCATTGAAATAATAAATTTTTTTTCCCTATTTATCCCTTATTATTATGGAATGCAAAATTTTTCCAGTTTTGCAGATTTGGAAGAATTTTTTTCTTTCACTTTCTAAACATATTTCCCTGCTATAATATATTTAATTATTCTATTAAATTTCAATTTTAATTGTATTTATAGTTTAGTCTTAAATTTCATAATCTCTACTTTTAAAACATCTTATTTTGAACATTTGTTTCATTATGATAAATGAACTATACGGACTTTTAAAAGAAAACTTCAAGAACAAATAAATAATTATTTAAAAAAGTGAAAAGAATGCAGTATTTGATGAAATACTCGTATGTATCCTTTTGAAAAAAAAAATCATTAAAATTACGGAAAGTTATCCTGTAAAAAGGAAGCAAATGTTCGACATTTGAGGCTTGAATAGCCTTGGCGCACGTGCTGATTACGTAGACCGATAAGTGAATTTTCATCAAGTTGTTATACATGATTTTTTCATTTTCGGTTTTAAAAATTTTTTCGAATTCCAAAAATTTAAAGAAATTTTGATTCAGAAAAAAATTCTTAGAAATAAAAAATCTAATATTTACACTCATTCAAAAGATCATACATGATCTAAAATCAGGCACGTAACGGTTATAAGGTTTTTTCTTTTCAAAAATTACATTTCATTCATTTTCCAAGTTTTATTTTTCGCTTAGAAAATAAAATTTATTTCTTGAGTTTTATTTAATCCTCAGCCAATAAAAGTTATTTTTTTCTTTCTATTTATTCTATAGAAAATAAGAGTTATTTTGCCTCCGCATATAAGAGATATTCCTGGATTATTATTTCTTGATTAGTCAAGTCGTTCGTTCATCATGAAGTTCTTCAACTTCAGGAATAAAAAGAGCCTCATTTTCTGAGGAGTAAATAAAAATCAAGAAATAACTGTAATTTGTTGAGGAAAATATAAGTCATATTTTACGAGGAACAAATATAAATAAAGAAATAACTCCTATTTTTGTAGGAATAAATAAAAATTTGACAATAATTACTATTTTTGAGAAATAAATAAAAATCCAGAAATAACTTAAATTTTCTGAGGAATAAATAAAAACCAAAAAATAGTTTACAATTTTCTGTGGAATAAATAAAACTTAATAAATAACTAATATTTTTTAAGAAATAAATAAAAACCAAGAAATAACTCTTGTTTTCTGAGGAATAAATAAAACGCAGAAAATAACTCTTTATTTTTTTGAGAAATAAATAAAAAAATCCAATAATAACATCATGAACCAACTTTTATTTTCCGAACAATAAATAAAAATCAAGAAATAACTTTTATTTCTTGAGAAATAAATAAAAATCAAGAAATAACTTTTATTTTCAGAATAATAAATAAAACGCAGAAAATAAGGGTAATTGTGAGTTTTTTAATAAATAAAAATTAATGCATTATGTAACAAGGATCAATATTTTTTTGATAAAATGTTTACCACGTGTTTTTTACAAACACATGTGAACACAGCAAAACAACTAGTGTATCAAACCAGAATAGAGCAGCAAGTAATCATCTACCGTGGTGATGCCACCTTGTTACATAAGCCTTGCTTTTCTACACTCATACTCTCAACGATGCTACCATACTTAAAATTCATTTCAGAAATTTGGTAAACAAAAGAAACAGAAAACAACAGTAGACAGCTTTTGAAGTTTATGAAGGCCATGAACGCTTTTGCCTGAAGTTGCATTTATGAATAGTTGATGTTAAACATTCTAATTTTGTATGAAATTGAACCAAATTTTCGGGAAACTTTAATGGTTTGGAAATTCAAAAAGAACCCAGTTTTTATACAGGGTGGCTCAGAAAGACCGAAGTGGTGTGAATTCCTTACAACTTTTTTATTATAATTTTTTTTTTCTTTTCTTTTCAGTATTTGGTAAAGAAGACTTGGACAATTTATAATGGAGCAATACACAACTGAACAACGTGCCCAAATCGTTGAAATTTACTTTTCAAATCAACGGTCCATTGTGTTGACTCAGCGTGCATACCGTCGTTTCGAGTAGAAGCAATTTTAATTGCCCGCCGCGTTCCCCGGATTTAACCGCTCCAGACTGTTTCCTTTGGGGTTATTTAAAAGGGAAAGTTTATGTTAATAAGCCTAGGACTATTGAGGAATTAAAAACCAATATTCGAGACGAAATTAACAACATAACACCGGCAGTTTTGCGAAAGGTCATGGAAAATGAGTTGGAAAGAGCACATTTGTGCGAAGCAGAAAATGGCCGCCACTTGCGGGATATCATTTTTAATAACTAATCTAAAAATATTCCCTATAAATTTACTGTATTTAAAAACCAAAAAATTAAAACAAAATATGTCTTGAATAAAAAGTTATAAGGAATTCACACCACTTTGGTCTTTCTGAGCCACCCTGTATATGTGAATAGTTGAGCTGAAGAAATTATGGAGGTTGCCATATAAATCGTTTCGAAACTAGAGACGTTTTGCTTGATTTTGTTTTGATTACATATTGCAATTCATATATATTTTCTTTCCATGCTAAATATAGATTAATTTAAATTACGCATTTCAGTTATGCAGCCTTTTCAAAAAAATGTTTTACGGTATTGAAGTGGAAACATTTTCAGACCAATAAGAGTTCATAAAAACGAAACAAAATTGCTTTGACCCAAAAATGCTTATGCTCGTAATGGCCTCAAATCATAAAAGCCAAAATAATAATATTGAAAAACAAAAAATTGAAATTGAATTAATGTGTAAGCAGCGTTGCCACACGCACAAATTCTTGTTAAGGTGACTGTAGAGCGAAAACAAAAATTTTCAGCTATAAAAACTTATATTCTAATGTTCTTGAAGCCTCGAATTCATGCACATTTGAAGACGATTTACAACAAATAATTTACCAAATTCAAGCACAAATGGATTTCATTTCATTTTGTATAGAAACTTATCCACATTGAATTCTATAAACAAAAAAAAAAAAAAAAAAAACATATGAGATATTAAGTGTATAAATAAAAGAAACAATTTTAAGACAAAAGAAAAAGTTAATAAGTCTGCCAATAAATTTTTAAAATTGCTATATTTGTATACCGACTATAAGTTTGTGGACTAAATACATTATTGAAATAGGAAATTTATACAAAATGTTATTTTACTATTTAAACTTCTGCTGGTTTTTCAATTTGTGTATCTGTTTTTTTTATTATTAAATATATAAACGTACGTATATTTATAATATTCATTATTTATTTTTGCTATTGAATAAATATTTATCAAAAAGTACATTTTAAAAATAAAACATGACAAAAATTTCATTTCGAAATCGTTTGAAATTAAACAAACCCGAAACCATTTTATTATTGTTTTGTGAATTTTTGATTCAACTAAAATTCATTACTAGCAAGCTTTTCAATAATTTTTCTCAAATTTCTCCCATAATATCTATATTTAATATATTTTAATTTTTTATAAATTTTATAAGTAGGTGTATATATAGATGATGTATAGTATGTTTTGGGGTTGTATTGTTGGCATGTAATTATAATCTGTAATATTTTTTAAAATAAATTTTACACTTAATATTACAAAGAAAAAGGGGGGGAAAAAATCAAAGTATAGAGAATGAGAAATAACGTTTATAAACATTTTTAAAGAAAATGTAAAAGAAAAAATAATATGTATATGTAAATAATGAAAGAGATAAAAACAGAAAAATATAAATTTTAAAAAATTACAAATTAAATAATTATTAACAGTTTCCTGATCCTAAATATTGTTTAACCATTACAAACCTTTTATTATTATTATTATTTTATACAACTTTAAGCCAATTCAATTGGCAGTTGATTCTTTAGTTTTTTACTTTTTTATAAAAAAATATTGGAAAAAGGTTTGTTTGTTGTTGTTGCTGTTGGTTGTTGTATGCTTCTTATATTTAAACACTTAACATTTCTTCAGTAGATTTAAATTTATTTATATTTAATTTTGTGCCTCGACTTTTGTAGTTGTAGCTGTTGTTGTTGATGTGCTGGTGTTGTTAGTTTCCGTTTGGTCCGCACCCAAGGCTGCTGTAGAGTTAACAGCTGTTGGTGTGGGCGTCGGTGTTGGTGTTGTAGAAGTTGCTGGTGAGAAGCCATCTGTTTCGTCATTCGCCACATCGTTACTTGTTGTGATGTCACTTGGAGTTTCCTAGGGACAATATAAAGCCAGTCATTATTATAATTTAAAAAAAGTTGTTCGCAGAATTTAATTTTTAATTAAAAGAATATAAGAAATTTAATTATTTATGGCCTTAAAAAATTTCATAAAACGAAATATGGAACACTATTTCGTTCGAACTTAAAAAAGCGCAAAATTTATAATTCGTACAAAATGAACTCGCATAGAACGATGTTTGGATATAACAGGTGGGCCAAAAGAAGTCATCCGATGTTGTTTGGCTCTTTTTTTTCGTTGTGGCTCCGTCCTATTGGCACCACATGTCCTCCAGTCCTAATTAATTCAATTGCGGCAGAAAAAAACTCGAGGCCCTATATCGCGCACCGTCCACTGTTGTCGTTTGACCAGCGGCGTCCTCGAAAAAAAAATTGCCCGATAACTCCTCCAGCGTGACCAGCGCACCATCCAGTCATTTTAAGCGGGTGTAATGGCTACTCGTGAGTTTTCGGTGCCCCAGAAGCAATAGTTTTGCTTGTTCACGTATCCGTCCCCCGGGGGTGCAGTTGGAGAGCTTGGTTATGATGTCAGACCTTGCTCCAGCACAGATCCGGCGAAAGGGTTATGCAGTTTTTACAGACATGGCTTTTGCTGCTAAACCATAAAAACTAATATGTTACCTGCCCAATCCCTGAAGTTGCAGTGCGACGGGAGGGCATATAAGAAATTATAAAGTAGTAGGTCTACCTCCCCAAAAAGTATATCACCCTAGTACAATCCCTGCAAGTAGGAGTACCTATCCTCCGAAGCATAGGCGATTGAGGGTTGCATAGAAATTTGGCAGAGGCTTATTCCTACGTAGTCTGTTGTAAGGAAGAAGGTTTAAGGACGCCTAGGTACCATAAGAGGGCCGAAGTCAATAGAGAGCTGAAAACCTATACAGGTTTTGCTCTCGGGGGTTACACAGTTTTCTCAAACACAAATTTTGCTGGTAACCCATAAAACTTATAAGTACCTGCTTAGTTACCGAATAGGATCCGGGACAGGTCCCAGGAGGAAACTTAGCTGGACTACTGTAAGAGACCTAAAGTAGTAGGGGGCATGCACGACGGCCACCTACGCAAGTTTGAAATAAGAAAGGAGGAACAAGGACGGCTTGATTTTAGTTAAAATATCAAAGTCAATGGAAAATCAAAACCTATAATGGTTGGATTTCTAGGGGTTACTCTTAAAACTTATATGTTACTGCCCAATCTCTAGAAACAGTGGAACGGATGTGCATATAAGAATCTAAAAGAAGTAGGTTCGCCTACGAGTCTGAGTTAGAATCAATAGGAGTAAGGGCGCCTGAGTTTGGGTTAAACAGAAACTGAAGTCAATAGAAAGTTTATAGAACCTATACTGTTTTGGGTTTCGAGGCTTCACCAGTAGTCTAAACTGGTACCACGGGATCCAGTACTGGCCCAGCAGTTTACTGCGACTGTATATTGGTGAGGTCTCCTCCAGGTCACGTGGTGCTTTGTGGTTGACACCAATTGATGGGAGGTTTGTCAGATAAGGACTGATGACGGATCTTTATGGTTGATAGTAGCCGGCTGATAGTAGCGAAATCTACGTGTTGTTGTGAATCAACAAATAAGGTTCTATTGGCAGACTTTTGTAGCTCATAGGACTAAGTTCATCTAGATAGGATCGACACTTTAGCAAGGCGTTAGATCATGAACATAACCCTGTCATGTTCTAGAAATTGCCACCTGGGTGACTCGAGGTCGCCTTGGTGTGGCCCCTGAGGTGCACGGGGGTGGTGGGGAACACTCAATTTCACACAATGTGGAGATAAGGTCCGTGTGAGAGGTGCTGACGCTTAACTTTATCATAGTTGTTCACGCACCCGCTGAGGTGAAAATGAGCCTCATCGCTCATTATGGTTTTGGTCGAAAAATTGTCCACTTCGTCCTAGACACGATTATTCCACGCTCTTGGACAGTGTATCGCTCCATGGCTTGTTTACTTGTATTCTACATCTGTCTAGTTAACAAATGTCAAAACAGATTTGGCATTGGCCGCCATTTGGAAAAATAAGAGCATATTCCAATAGGGTGCTTTCTTTTGGCCCACCTTGTATTTAGAATAGCTGGCTAGGATCTCAAAATGACGAGATCGCCTAAAAACGGGTTGAATTTAGCAAACACCTTTTGGCTTTTTATGACAAAAACTTAATAACTAAACTTTACATTAAATTTAACAGGAGAATGTGAGTGAAAACACCGCCACTTACCAATTTTGCTTCAACTCTCTGACGCTCATGCATCGCATTCAATAATTCTCTTAAGTGTTGATTTTCCTTCCTTAAACGTTCACGTTCCATATCGCGCTCATTTATTTTGGGCTAAATTACAATTAAAAATTTGATAAAAGAAAATAAAATAACTCATAGTCCTTTTGGAGCAGTCACTTACCAAAAGCAATGAAATTTGATTATTTAATACGCTGACAATATTGCTCAAAGCGTGACAAGGCACACTTGGCTCCAAGGAATTGGCGTGTTGTATTCGATTTGGTCCACATAATGTCGGCACGTGGCCACTAGGAGTTGTGATGTTACTGCTGTTACTGGTGTTGGTTGCTATGATGCTGGTACTCGTACTCACTGGCAGAGCTGTCGTCAAAGGTAACGTCTGCGTTGAATTGTCAACCATGGCTGCTAAAGCCGCATTCAAAGTGCTTATGTTAGACTGAAATATTTTTACAAAAGATGAGAATTAAATAAAATAATTAAGCCAGAGAAAAAGTTATATGACTAAATAAGGCCTCTGGGGCCATCACTAATATACTTATAATACTAATAAATACAACTCTGTGAGAGAATAAAGAAACAGTCGGTATTTCGCACAAGAGTCAGTCTGCAATTGACATTCGACATTGACATTGTATTTTATTTCTATGATGAGGGTAGGTCAGGTCATTACAGTAAATCAAGCCGATTTTAACTTGATATATATTTTTTTCACTAGAATAATTTTCAATTTGGCATTTGTACCATAAATCAAATATTGTGTAAAAAATCAGTTTCAATCTCGTTTTTAATTAATTTTCTCTCTCAATGTTGAAAGCAAATTGAATGCACCAGAAAGCATTCAATTTGCTTCCAATTCAACACTGTAGTCAAGCTGTGTAATATGTAATCTACCTGGACAATTTCAGTTATTGACTTTGAGCTTTCTGGATATCTTTATCATTCCACTAACAACAACTTGATTTAATGCATTCACATTTTAAGTTTTAAGCATCTACGCTTTAAACGCTATACTGCTGCTGTCAAGCACGATCTATTAATAAACTAATTGTCAAATTTTAAGCAAACAGCATCATATAGTTTGTGTTTGACGGCTACTAAAAGCACACAACATGAATTTAAACAAGTATGAACATTATATTCGACCGGGTCGAATATTAAATACCCTCCAAATATTTAGTAAATAAAAATTCTAGTTCGTCGGGGGTCACTCCGGGAAGGGATCGTAAGGGAGACATCTCACCTTTGTCATAAATCTCTAAAAAGTAAATTTTTGGAATTCTTAAGTGTAATTTATTTTTATGGGTTTATTTAGCGGGCAAAGGTGGGGGGGAGGTTAGAGCACAGGAAGATCAGAGAACATCTCAGCTTCGTTATAAAAGGTTTAAAATTTAATTTTTAAGGAATGTAGGCTTAAGTTATACAATTTGTTAAATATTTACATTATATTTCCTTGTAATATGTTACTTCAACGCCCACTAAAGGGGACGGGGTTCAAAAATGAATTTTTCTGACTTTCGGGCTCCAAGTTTGCACCTTCTTTGATATAAAAATATATCATTTGCTTACAAAAAAAAAAAACTTAAAAATTATGTAGTATTTTAGAGGTTGGTTTAGTACTTCTTGGGGGAACTCTTTTCCCCTCTGGTCTGATTCAGCTCATTTAAGAACTTCCTGAACTGTGCTATCCTTCAAAATGTATTTATACCAAACTTCGAGGGACTGGCTCTTTTCGTTTAGACTAAATCGTGATTTCCGCTGACGGACGGACGGACATGGATAGATCGTTTTAGATTTCATTACAAATCAAGAATATATAGTATACTTTATGGGATCTTAGAGGAACATTTCGCTGTGTTACACACGGAATGCCAAAATGAATATACCCTCCAATTCTTTTTTGGAGGGTATAAAAAATGAGTTTTGTGGCCTGTTTAAGCATGATTTTTTTGTGCAAAAACCATCACTGAAACCTAGAAAAGACTTGATAAATACTGTGAGAAGTCGAGCACGTTCTCTAGCCTTGGCTGCCGGCGAGTTTTTCGCATCGTACAAAATGAATGGGTGGTAAGAGATTTGGGTCGAATGTAGAGGTCATAAACTAAGCAAACGTCTATTTCCGTGACCTCGGGAAAAATATCGTATTTAGAACGAATAAAAAAATGAGAAAAAAATACTGGATCAAGAGTATTGATCTATATTAGAGATGTGCAAATGCCGTGATCTTTTCGTGTCACGCGTGAATAGTGATTATAAATTATTAACATCACGCGTGCGTTTGTGAGCGTGATTCAAAAATTTTGGACGTGCGCGTGAGTAAAATTAAGTTCACTATCACGAAACTTGAATTTTTTTCACTAACGTCACGCACATTCAAGTTTCGTGATAGTGAACTTAATTTTACTCACGCGCACATCTCTAAGCTGTACCGAAACAAAAAAATTTTTATTAAAATATTCAGGGAGTTATCAAACAGTCCTCGTATAATCAATTACAGAGGAAGTTTGAAGAATGTTACTTGGAGGCGATGCCATAGATGCGAAGAGCACTGGAAGTATTTATTTCAGGGGGATTATAAGGCCATCGAAATATTAAGCTTAAGAGAAGGCGAGAGTTATGGGCCAGCATAAATATTGTGTAACACTTTCTACGCTTTTAGATCTCTCTTCCAAATAATTGCCTTTAAGACATACAGATGGTGGTAGGGAAATTTAAAGAGAGGATAGCTTGTATTATGCCGTATTGACGAGGCTATAACAATAAATTGGATAGATTTCAGTGGCCTGTAATTTGTTTGTTTTTGATACAAAATTTAAGCTGCTTGTTCGAAAATCCGAAATTTAGCACTTCCTTGAGCTTCTTTAACTAGACCAGAGTATTTGAATTGTGAGTTTTATTCATATTCAGATTTGTTAAATCAAATTTATACCTAATATTGAGTTCAAGTCTTTAGGGAACACCGGGGTTACTTTGATTGTAATACGATACAAAGAACAAGACCTGTTTCGAAATTGTACATCGCAATGCGAAGGCAATTCCTTACAATTCGAGTTATATGATGTGCAGACATACAGCTTAATTGAGTTTATCGCAATTAGTGTCATTATTGTTCAATTAACCATACGAAATTTTAATTATATTTAATTAATTGTTCAATTAACACTTAATTGCTATAACATCGAGTAAAATTATAAATGCAGCACTGCTAAAAAGTGTGTTTAGTTCACTGAACAAAGTTAGTCGAGACTTAGCACCTAAATTGTGAAAAAAGTGGTGCCATGTTGAAGTTAAATTATTGACATTAAATTTATTATTAATTAGAAAATTGAAAAAAAGAAGTTCCCAGATTTGAACTTGAGGTCCTCATGAATATGAAAAAGTTTTCCTTTTAGTTGTCATACGTTAACTGAATTGGATAATTTAGTCTATGTGAACAGGGAAGGTAATTAGTGAATATTGACTTGCATTAAAAAAGCATGTCTGAACACGATATTACGGAATAAGGTTCACTATATGAGAGGTTAAAGCAATATTTAATGAAAGAAAATTGTGTTTACCAAACATTCATAGGCCTCATTTATCTCGATATGTTCACTGTTCAGGGAAACTTCCTCATCTGCCTGGGTGGCGTTACTGTTTTGTCTTTGTGGCTCTGCCGTCATTGACGTTGTCAATATGACATTTTCCTTCTCCTTTACATCTCGCTCCTCATTGTCATTGACTTTAGCGTTCGTTATTTCATCTAGCGGTGCACTTTCACACTCGGCCGTGTGCATTGCCGAGTCCTCATCTTTATCCTCTTCGTCCTCAATAGTAGCAATTGGAGCACTGGGCTCTGTTTTCAAAATTTCATGACTTTCCTGGTGGGTTGCCATGTCTCCGTCTTCTTTTTTAGGCTGTTGCACAGCCTCTTGTGTTTCTTCTTTGGTGGCGGAGCTGTTAGCAGGTTCTTCGTCGGCTTCCTTGATGCCCATAGATTTTGAGACAAGTTTATCTTTTAGGTGATCATTAAGGGCATGCGTTACCTCATCGGCCGATTCTTCAGGAATGCTATCTGCACTTATCGTACTTTGACGTTTTACTAATTCAGGGGTGGCATTTGTGGTAGAGCTGCTGCTGCTGCTGCCTGTTGCTGTGGTTGTGGTGTTGGTGCTGTTGGAAGTGGTTGGTATGGAGTTTTGATTTGCAACGGCTTTCGCTGGAGGCGGTGGTGGTGGAGGCGGAGTTTTAAATGTTCCAGCTGGTGGTGGCAAAGGTGGAGGTGGTGATCCTTGTTTGGCGCCACTTGCTTTCGGTGCTGGCGGCAATGGTGGCACAGCCGCGGCTACTGCCGCGGTTACTGCTGCCTTCGTCAAGGGCGGTAAGGCTGGTAAGCGCAACTCGTCTATTTCACAATACCCGTCATCATCTTCATGTATGTTGGACTCCTCCAAAGCACACGTCTGTATTTTGTTAACTGCAGGCGCAGGTGTCTGCTGTTGGGCCTGTGCCATTTGTTTATTTGGTGGTGGCAAGGGTGGTGGAGTGTCAGAGCAAGCGGCCGCAGGTTTGGTGTCTGTCTTTCCGATGGTCGTGTTCGAACGTGAACGAGAATCTTGTGAGTTTTCCCGCTTCTCGTGGCATTTATCACAAATAGCCGTCGAAACGGCCGAAACCTCCTGTTCAGGTGTCACCTTCATATAGTCGTTTATCACCTCAGTTAACGACTGAACCTGGGCATAGGCGGCCAATGCTATATCAGTGCTATCTTTGGGAGCCTCTGGCATGGCCGCTATGTCTACGATCTCATGGAAATGTTCTACTGGTAAACGGAACATGTCGCAAATAATCTTCTGCTTCTCCATTAAGCCATCTCTTATACTCGCATCCAAACGCCGCAGCTTCTCGGCTGAGGTCAGCACTGGCTCGGCGGTGTGAGCCGGACTTATACTGATCTGTATCGCGGTAGGTTCAACTAACGGTGGTGATGACTGCATTAATGTACGGGTGTTATTGGAATTATTGGAGTAAACAATGCTGGCGCTATCTCTCTTATTCGTCACACCAGCAGACGCAGCTGCGTTGGTGTCTTCAGCCGAGCCATTGGCCTGCCTGGCGGATTGAGTATGTCGTAGTGTAACACCATTTGAGCCAGCAAACTCTGGCGATGTGTTGTTATAATTGTGATTGGCATCACCACAGCTGCGCGTGGACATGGTACGATTGACAGCATTCGTGTTGGGTGACAGTTCATTGTGACTTAATCTTTGTTTAATATTATAATAGGGTGGGTAGGCATCACCGGCAGCACCAGCTGATGATGTGGGTGTACTCTCACGGCGTCCATTACGCAATTGTACATCGTTATTGTTGGAGTGTGCAAAACCACTGCGTTCTTGCGTAACGGAAGGTACTGGCATCATGGGTGCCAAAGGTGTGGTTATCAGGGTGGCTGTGGCCGATTGTGGTGGTGGTCTTTCGGGCGTCAACTCCAGCGACTCACGTGTATTGGAATGTGGTAAAGTAGCAATAGCTGGATCGTCCACGGGTTCTTGATTAGCATTTTTAGAGCGGGGCTTGTATTGTTCAGCAGCATCGGAGATATGTTTGAACCATCTGAAAGTTTAAAAAACAAAAACGGGGTTATTCCAATATAAAATACAATGTTAATTAGCAAATTTCATTTCTCTCTGTCTCTCTCACTCTCTCTCTCTCTCTCTCTTGCTGTAGCGCCTTTCATTTTACCTTGATACCAATGAAGATCTCCTGCCGCCATTTTCTTTGGCACTCGTATTTGTGGTTGGCTCATTAAAACTACCACGCCTTCGCTCTTTTTTACTTTTACTCGGTGTCGTATTGCCGCAGTCATTGTGGTGTTTGTTGGTGAGCGTTAGAAGACAGCCATTACACAGACTTTTACGTCTTACACCACTAAATATGTCGTCAGGCGATAGGAAATTCATGATGCCGTGTATGTTTTATGTTGCAAATTCAATTTATTTTACACATTGTATTGAATGTAGTTTTCTTGAACTGCGTTTAAGAGCTTGGCACATGTTTTCTAAATTTATGTATAATTTTTTATTTAAAATATATACATACATATAACGATTTTCGAAGGGCATATACAAAACATTCATATTTACATACAAGGCAAACCTAACCAATTAAGCCTCTTGCTAATATCCCCTTTATCAAACTCCATATGAGAAAAAAATAGGCTTTTGTGTTAATCGGTCTGTATAAGACAATTTGTGAACTTAGTTTAGGTCACGCTATAGTCAGTATTTCCCGTTTAGCCATTAGTTTAGGTATAAAACCACTAAAATAAAAACGAATTTAAAAAGTAAACAGCACTAGTTTTTCAAAAGATATAATTATGGTTTTTTGCGTTCCAGCAAATTTGGGTAGATTTTGAACTTTGAGAGAGTAATTTCCTTTTTACTCTCATTAGCCCAAACTTGCCCGAAATTACTTGGAACAAACCTTTAGTTTTATAGCAGAAACACATATGTACATGCGCACATATTTTGCATCCTTCAATAAAAATAATGACAATATTATGGCATTTTGGAAATAGTGAATATAATATCACTAGCAAAAATTTATTTTTATTTAAAAAAAATATGCTCAATTGTAATTTTTTTAGAAAAAAAAAGTGATGAAATGTCAAATTTCTTGCAGAAAACAAATCACCATAATGCTAGAGTTAATGTCGACGTCGTCGACGGCGTCAAATGTAAAAAAAAAGTTGAATCGTATGAAATTGTATGAGAGCAGTTAATCTCAACGCGTTGCAACGCCGTAAAAGTTCAATCTATTTCAACTTTTTCGGCGTTGAAACGCCGTCAACGGCGTCGACATTAACTCTAGCATTAGACAAACAACAAAAAGCAACAACTAAATTACTTTTGAAACAAATTTTCGGAATTGAAGCCAAAAATTAATTGACATCATCAAGTTTATGGAAATTATCAATAAAATCTCTGTGTTTATTTAAAATAATAAGAAAATTGTATGTGTCTGTAATTGCAACCGATTCTAATTTGCTTATTAATAAGACAATCAAAGAGTGAATATTTCAAGTGAAATAATTAGAATGAAGACTAACTTGACCTTGATTGAATAAATACAGAAGAAAATTTTAAGAATATTTTAACACCCAAACGCTATGAAATTGTTTTGGCATAAACAGACACAATGGCGGAGGTAGTCAGACAGACAAACAGACACAATGATTTTATTTATACGAATAAGTTAACAAATATATAAAAACAAATGTATGTGTGTGTGTGTGTACATGAATGTGTACATTTGTGTCAAAGTATTAATGAGTGGCATGAATGGCTGACTGAACAAATTAATAGACCACAATATAATTGTAGGTTTTGCTGTTTTAAGGCAAATTGCTGAAATTGTTGAAATCTGTAATAGCACTCATATTCATATATGTACATAGATGTGTGCGAGTGTGCATGTGTGTAATATAAATAAATATTAGTGCACGTAAAGAGCGAGAAAATAGGTGAAAGAATTAATGAATCCGAATTGTACTTATTAATTAAAACAAAAGATAACTCAATGAATATTTATATATAATTAAACAAAATATTCGGAGAATAAAAGGAAGTTGTAAAAATTAAAAACATATGATCGAATTCGTAAAAAGAATTACGTTACCGATACCGAAATTGAAAAAAAATAATAATAATTACATATACCGATCAGAGATCTCAGAAATGTACAACTAAATTTAATGTACACCTTTAATACAATGCACACCTTTAATACAATGTACACCTTAAATACACTATAGAAATTGTATTTCTTTCATCGTGTACACCTTCTACTTGTGTATAACTATGAGTGCACTCGTGTACATCTCGTGTATATGCTTTTTTAATTTGAAATTGGTGGGTGTGTATAATATTTGCAGTGTTTGCTTTTACTGCGCACACACACATTAATTTTATGAAGTTACAAAACAAATACAATGTTATCATCTCCGCAAATGTGCATACGTACATAAAGTGAATTCAATGTCTTCAATGTATACACTTGAGGTATGATGCACAGTCCTGTACACTAAAGATTTATTTGTGTATAAAGTGAGGCATGCATACATTTTTCAATGTCATGTTTTTCAATGTCGTTGATGTAAACTTGTGCGTACAGGGGATAAAATATGTACATTATTTCGAACTCTGATACCGATATTCGATTCGGTTTCCAGCATTGATGTCTGTACAACAACATAAATGTCAAAAATGAGGTTAAGTTGCTATCCAAAAATTTCGGTCATTAAAAGTATTGACATCAAAAACAGGACCAAGTTTTTGATAGTTAAAATAATATTTTATTTCTAAGCAAACTTCTATTTTTTTCTCCATAGGTGTTTCTGATATTAGAGAGGTAAATCTATTAAAAATCATCAGCCTTATCGTGTTTGGCGTTTTTCGCCTTCAAATTCGACAATTTGTAATAGCTTAAAGACAAAAAGCTAAATTTCCATTATTCTATTGCAAATTGTTGAATTTGATGGCGAAAAACGCCAACCACGATAAGGGTGCATAATTCTTTTTTGAATTAGACAACTAAAAACCTATTGCCAAGTTGGAAATGAAATTTTATTTTAATTATCACGGTCCTCTTTTTGATACCTCATTTCAATTCTCCAGCTATAGTGGAATTGGGCCATGTTTTGGAGGGTCTTATATATAAATAAGGGGGGAAATTTGTGCACTATGGCCTACCTGTACACCAAATATCAGCTCTCTAACTATAGTGCAAGTTCCCCATATATGCAATACTGCCACCTTCATATCCGGGAGACTTTTGATGAGAGAACTTTGAAATTTTACACACAAGGGACCCAATATACATAAGTTTGAGCTGTGTTCAAGATTTTACAACAACGGGAAGCAAAGTTATGAGAGGGCTAAAAACAGGATAAATAGTTTCGTATAATATACAGGGTTGCAAAAATTGGTACAATTGTACTTTTTTTTGGGGCAACTGCAAGCTTAAAAGTACAATGGTACCAGTGATGTTAACTTTTTTTATTTCGATTTCCATACAGCCCTGAAAAAGTTACCGTTTTTTAGGTAAAATCTTGACAAAATATTACGAAGCAGCAAACAGCGTTTTAAAGTTTCATTTGGAATAATCCCAATATATACTTTCAGGATTTTATTGTTTCATAATCTAATCTGACCTTGATTGTCAGCAAATTGGATAAATAAATGTGTTCCTAATTGAGCATTTCGTTAAGGTAACAAAGAGGATAAATAAAAAACCTTTTAACCTTGCGATTATACTAGTATGTGTACTCGTACTTAAAATATACTCATAAAGAACCGTATTAAATTTTCCTGCATGAGCTCTCATATATTCATAATGTCTTATTTATGCACATACATACATACATTTTCACTTGACAACATATTAGAATAGACGTTTGGTTATGGATTTTGTTGGGACGAAAACTTTGTGACACTTAATGGGTTTTTGTAATAATAAAGATAAAATAAAAATCAAATTATAATTTTGCTAACAAAATGGTTGTATTTTTTTTTGTTATGTTGTTGATAAAGATACAATAATAAAGAAAAAGGCTTGGAGTAGATCTTAAAAGAGATATAAAAAATAAGTGCATGTAGCAGTGATGCCAATGTCTTTGAAGTACAAAGCACAAGAACATGTAAGAATAGGCAACAGAAAGTGGAAATTCGAGGTACAGCAGTAGTAAGTAATTGAAAGCTTTTCTTGTTGCGTTAAAGGTGTTTTTACACTGAAAGTTAAAACCTGGTTTTAGCGTTAAAACCATAAACAGCTGATTTTGCGTTCACATTGCAAATTGTGGTTTTAACATACAGGGTGTATAATAAATTTGTTCAAAATAAATTAAATCGCTCATAGAAATGTGAGAATTTGTTGCTGTACTTGTTCTCTATTTTTACACTTAACTGACAACTTGTACAACACAAGTTTTTGTTTGAAGGAAAATAGAAAAAGTTTTACAATGAGTTCTAAAATAGAAATTATTTTACATTTTGTGAATGAATATTTTAAAATTATGGAACAACATATACAAAGTAAAGAACTTCTTCGAAATCAAATTGTTATATATAAAACACATAAGCGGATTCTGAAAATTCTGTTTAATAACATAAACAATACCAGCTGTTTTTAATACATAACTTGGCAGCACTCAACTTGGCTTTGCCAACAGCGTGCAAAAACAAGGTTGCATTTCATATAACCTACTTAAAAGCAATTCGAAAGTGGTTTTAAATTGGTTTTAAAAAAATCATTTTGTATGCTAAAAACAGGCGACCACATAAAGTGTATATATAATTAGGATTCTTATGAATAGAGAAGTCGAAAAAGCGATGTTCGTCTGTCTGTACGTGAAATCGGTTTTAAGAAACCTAAAGAAATGCTAAAGTATTCGGTCTTGGATGGATGTATTGGAATAAGTCCTTAGGGCAGTGTTACGCACCACTACATGGACACATTTACAATGTATTTGAAGCAGCGAAACAACTGAACAGGGTTGGAAAAGTCTGTACAGTCTTACTTTTCATATGCAATCAAATTTTACAATAATATAACACATAAACATACGTTTGTAAAGGAGAAAAAATTCTGGCTACGCTAGTTAGAACTGGAAATATATTCATAAAGTAATTTTTTTTTCAAACTACCGAACTGACAGACTAACTAGCTAACGCATTAACAGACAATATACATACGTTATCCATTCCTGCTACTCATAATTTGTTTGAAGAAACTTGAAGAGCGCGAGAGAAACAATTTGTTGTTTACAGTGTACGTGTTTCAACAAGAGAATGGACTGCGCAAGCAGAATTCCTTTTCCTATCGCGCGCGATAGGCAAACAAATGCTTGCGTAACACTGCCTTAGGGGGTTGCTTTTAAAAATTCAGCAAAATCCAAAATACGATTCCAGAGCTGGAAAACGTTAACTTTTGCTGTATAAGAATAACCAGCTGAAACAAAATTTTTGTTAAGTAAACCAATTTTATACTTTAGGAAGAATTCAATTGGTATTAAACATGAAATAAAATCGAAAAGACCAATTCCAGGGTTGGACAATTGGAACTTTTTTGGCGCATAAAAGGAAACAATTAAAACAAATTCGTTGTTTCAAATTATGTATGAATTTTTATTAGCCAAAAAGACAGTTCCAGAGCTGGAAAATGAATTTTTTTAGAATATTAAAGTAACCAAATAAAACTAATTTTTTTATTTTTATTTTTTTTTTGTCAATTAATCTATTTCATACTTCAGGAAGAATTAAATCAGGATTAGAAATTAATAAAAGGGGATTCCAGGGATGGGCATTTAAAAGTTTTTTGGTGTATAAAAGTAAAAAACTAAAAAAATTTCGTTTTCTTTATATTAGAAACATATTTCATGTTTTTGAAATAAATTCATTGATATTAGAAATCAGAAAAGTCAAAAAGACTACTGCAGAGCTGGAAAATTTTATATTTTTTAATATTTAAACTAAATAAACTACCTGTTCGCCGATGTCGCAAGCTATAGTTCGATCGAATAGATAATATTTAAAACAACAACAAGATTTTAATATATAATTTTGTTCTAAATGCTGTTTATTTTTTCTCATATTTTATATATCAGAAAGAATTAAAATTTGTATCTTGAAAATCAGAAAGATAAAAAATATGGCTTCAGGGTTCGTATAAATGTATGAATTTATTTACGCCACACGTATGTCGGTGAACGGTATACATATAAGATTGGGCAACATTGAACCTAAAATTTTTACTTTTTTTGTATTATTTTCCAACCTTTTATATTTTGCCAAAGTTTATGTATTTTTATTTATGGGCAAAAATAAAAGCCTTAAGCTTAAAAATTATATAAATTTTTATTTTTCAATTATTTATCGTATTATATCGTTTGTATAACATGAGTTACACTTTTTCTTTGCTATTCATAATTCATTTTATCTGTTTTATAAAATTGCTTTTAAATTTGGCGAAAATTGTTCAAATTGCGTTGCCTCACTCTCGTGGTATTATTGAATCTCATACTGCGTTTTATTTTCTGTTTGCCAGTGTTTCAATATGAATATTGCAAAAACTGATTGTGTGAGTCTCCAAAGTCAAAGAGAATTATATTAATATTTGATTCATAATCTAATATTTTTCAAAGGAAAAAAAAAAATTATTCTATTTTAAAATAGCACGTTGCCACATCTGGCCAAAGTGTTCGTTTAAGCTGCCGCAAGAAGCGGTAATTGGAGGGGGAATGTTCAGCGCCTGAAATCGTGTGTAAAATGATGCATTATAAATTGTGACTCTTTTCGTTTCTAATATTTTACGGTTTGTTAATATTGAATTGAACGTCATTACAGATTAATGGCTTCTTTGTATTACATGTTTTATATTTTTAAATTTATTAAAGAACACAACACATGTAATGGCATCAATATTTCATATTATGCACGTTCCTAAATAATTTTATATATAAAACAACAAAAACATTTTTAATGAACCGTAAATACTAAATTCGTTATTAATAAGCTACAGCACAAAATTGATTTTAAAAATGGTAAACAAATAATGTTTCACATGATTTGGATCTTGGACTCACTGTTAGCATTTTAAAATTATTTGTTACACATACGTTTTTTATATAAATATAAACATCGCTTCGCTGTTTTTGCAGGTTTAATGTTTTTTGTGTGTTTGACACGGAAATTTTTGCAATCTTGTATTAAACACATTCACGGCAGCAAGCTACCGACTACAACCTGTCAGAAATAGAATACATACATTTATATGGGAATGATTATTTTCACGGCTACACGGCAGGTTGTAGTCTGTACTACTTTTCTGGTTATAGTCAAATTAAACTAATTTCTATTTTCATAGGCGACAATAAATAAATTAGTGCTGCCAACACACTGAAACATCTTAAATAAATAAGCGTTTAAAAATATTTTCAAACTGGTTAAGAATATGAAAATTGTTAAAAAATTTAATAGCCCTTTCAAGAATAAAAATTATTTTGCAATTTTTATTTATTATTTTTTTGCGTTCTCTCTCGGCTTTTATTTTTTATTTTTTTTTTTTTTTTTGGTTATAACTCCTAGAATATAGGACGCATATAAACGATATGGGTATCAGTGAACAGTTTGAATGGCCATTTTATTGCCTTGAATGTTTTCACACAAAAATGAAAACATGCTGTCAATCCACATTATATTAATGAAACGAAGCTACACATCTTTCACATACAAAGAGTACGATGAAATGACATGCATGCATTGCTTGCCTTTGCTGTGTGTATTGAAGATTCACAAAAGTAGCGAATGTTGCGAATGGTCGACTAAAGTATGAAAATATTGGTACTAATACTAATGCGTAATAAACGAAAAATGAGCAAGTGCTTGAATTTTTTTTCTGATTTCGTTGATCAACGTGTGGTGGAGTAATAAAAGCATGTGAAAAAAAACAACTAACGAAAATTGTGAGCATTCAGTAAGCATGTGTAATGAAGGTTGGTGTCGATAAATTGCATGGCAAAAGCAACGAATGCATGAATTATGTACAAACGTGAATACATTCAAACTGTTCTCTGATGGGTATCATTTCAATGGACTCCAAAATGTCTTTCTGTTGTTAGACATATTTTTCAAATTTATTCACCTATTGCGAGTATTATTAAATTTGGAAATTTTGTATCTGACTTTTCAAGTAAAAATTCCATTTGTATATATTTGATAGCCGTTATCGATAAAAGACGTTAGTTAGGTCACAAATGAATTAACTCATAAACTCATTTTCATAGTGCCATAACGAAAAAGGACATCAAAATGTATTTATTACAAATGCAAAAACAATAAAGAGCTATAAACAAATAAAGTGTTTTAGTATTAACTTTATTTCTTTTAATAATAGATTTAGAATAAGCGTTTTTTATATATGAAAGTGGGACCACTGAAATGAGATGTTGACAAAGTAGCTGCCGTCTCAAAAATAATTAAGTAGCTGACTACGAGGCGACGATTATAGCCAACGACTTTTGTAGTTCGTGTAGCCTGCTGTCGTCATTGTGTTTAAAGCTTCTGTATTCATACTCAGAAGGAAAAATTTTACAGGTTTATCTTGAGGAATAAGAATGACAGATATTTGTGAACGGAATAGCCAAACCTGGAACTGGGAATAAACATTGCGGGTTATGGGCCATTTGTTTGAATCTGGTGGGATCAGTATGGTCCCGCTATTATATAGAAAACCTGCAATTTTTTAGGGTGATGATAATTAAAGATGTTTTGTGAGCATAAGAATTATTAAATCTGGGGGCAAATTACGGCATTCGATATCGATCGAAATTTGTATTTAAATTGTATGGAAATTTCGATCGATATCGAATGCGGTAATTTGGCCTCTGGTGTAAAATGGTTTGAAAGCCATATTATCGAATTTTTGTATCCTTCTGAAGGAACTAGTGATGCCGTTATGAAGAGAATATAACACCGTGATATAAATCATGATAAATTTGACCGACTTCGCCCTTCTCTACTCCTAAAATTTTGCTAAAATATGCGATTTGGTTTCAGAGCCATCCACGTAAAATTTTGCGTTCCTCGCTGTTGTTGCTGTTGAGATATTAATAAATCCGTGAAAAATTGCCATTTGACCCCACTGTGCATCGTGTCCTAGTGCAATCACATTGTCGTTGCTGTCCAGATCATCTAATTCAGGCCTAAAAAAGGAGATTAACCTACAACGCGACCCGTTGACAGTGATGACCCGGCTTATGTCGTTCTCAAAAAATTATGGACCGTTGACACCGACCAAACTGTGACTTTTTCCGGATGCAAGAGCATCAATCTTGCATTTCAAGAGAATTTTCTTTTCAACGTTCCATTCACACTGAAACTTAAAACCTGGTTTTGCCATTAAAACCATAAACAGCTGATTTTGCGTTCACACTGCAAATTGTGGTTTCAACATACAGGCTGTGTAATAAATTTGTTCAAAATAAATTACAGCGCTTATAGAACTGTAGGAATTTCTTGCTGTACTTGTTCTCTGTTTTTAATTGACAGCGTGTACAAAAAAATATTTTATTTGAAGGAAAAGAGAAAAAGTTTTCCAATGCATTCTAAAACAGAAATTATTTTACATTTTGTGAATGAATATTTTAAAATTATGGAACTATTTATACAAAGTGAAGAACTTCTTGGAAATCAAGAATATGGGAATTCTTCCTTTTTCCTCTCAATTCGTTTATTTTCTCCATAATTCTTTTTTTTTTCTCTGGCATTTTTTTAGTTTTTCTTGTGGCTGCATCCATTTTGGCAATGTTTTCATAATATTTCAGGCGTCAGTAAAATATTCTTATTAACATAAACAATACCAGCTGTTTCCAATATATAACTTGGCAGCACTCAACTTAGCACAGCCAAAAACAAGGTTGCATTTCATAAAACCTACTGGAAAACAATTTGAAAATGCTTTTAAGTTGGTTTTAACTAAATCATTTTGTATGGTAAGACCAGGGGCCAAATTACGGCACTCGATATCGAACGAAATTTGTATTTAAATTGTATGGAAATTTCGATCGATATGGAATGCGGTAATCTGGCCCCAGGTTTTTACAGTTTATTTTAACGTTAAACCCAGAATTTATTAAAACCATGTGAAACCGTGTGACAACAATATGATGCATAAATAGGACTCGTCGCTGAAATAGATTTTTCGAAGAAAGTTAGGGTCAGTTGCCAACGGACATTTGACGCTTTCTGAATTAAAATTAACTAATCGGAAGTACAATTGACGTTTTCAGTGGGTGCTATTGGCTGAAGTAATTAACGCGAGATTATAAAGTCCCGAGTTCGAAAAAGGTCTAAAGCATTGAACTTGCAGTCAGAAAATCAGAAGAATGCATTTTTGGGCCCCGCCCAGTTTAGTGGGTGTTAAAGTAAGATATTAAATGGAAAAATATTATTATATTCTGTATCTTTATTTTAATTTAATTCTTAATTTCAATATTTCGTCACTTCTTCGGGAAATAATTTTTTTTTCTAATTTCCTGAGGAAGTCACACAAAGGAGTGACGAAATATCGAAAATAAGAATTAAATTAAAATAAAGAGACCTTAAGCTTAAAAATATCAGAATATAGGGTCCGCCCATCTAACTTTTCTTCAACTAGTGCTTATTTCGTGAATGGTAACACTTAGCTCATGTCTGATTTGACAGATAATTAGTTTCATACTTCCGCTGAACGAATATGGTTGACCATCCAATGCGTTTCCCCTTCGCTAAGTGGGCCTGCGATCGACTTACAGAAGATGCCGATTTCGCCAAAAAAAAAAATCATCTTTTCAGGTGAAGCTCATTTTGATCTTGGCGGGTAAGTAAACAAGCAAAATTGTCGCATTTGGGGCACAGAAAACCCGCACGCATACATTGAAAAGCCGACGCACCCAAAACGAGTCACTGTTTGGTGCGGCTTTTGGTCCAGAGGCATAATTGGGCCATTTTTCTTCGAAAATGAGCATTGAGTGGCCGTTACAGTCAATGGCGATCGTTATCGGGCCATGCAGCCATTTGAATGAAATTATTTTTCATTATTAACCGGAAGGATTGTACTTTCAAATAAAAAAAGAAATTTGAGAAAATATTCAGTAGTTTTTTTTTATACCATTTTCAAAAAAAAAAAAGTTATTTGGCGGACCCTATATAATAGTAATTAAAAAGAGGTCAAGAAACCAGAAAAATTTAAATGGAAAAATATTGTAAATATTTAACAAATTGCATAATTTAAGCCTACCATTCCTTAAAAATTAAATTTGAAAGCTTTTATGATGAAGATGAGATGTGCTCTGATCTTCCCCTGTCCTACCCTCAACCCACCTTTGCACCCCATATGGCCCTATAAAAAAAATTATATTTTTTTTCACTTAACACCAAATATTTACTTTTAAGTGCTTTATGGCAAAGGGAAGATGTCCCTTCCCACGGCCCCTCCCGGGGGAGTGACCCCTACAAAATAGTTTTTATTTACTAAACATTTGGAGGGCATTTAAGATTCGAGCAGGTCGAATATAACGTTCTTATTTGAACGTCGACAGAACGCACAGTATTATCAAGTTCTTTTTCATACAAAATCTGTCTTATATCATTTTGCAATTTCACACATAATAATCCCAGTCGAATTTGCGAATAACCAAAAATTAACTTTCGGCACATCTCTGGTAAGTTTGTACATATTATAAATAAATGAAAACAAGATATTCAGAGAAGGAATCAGTTGTCTTAGAGCGTGGGTGCTGTTGGCTGAAGTAGTGGAACACGAGACTATGAAGCGGAGGGTAGTGAGTTCGAGCCCGCGCTGAGTCATGAAATATTGTGTTGAATTCTTCTGATCAGCATTAGTTCGTGGTTGTGTTAGTTGTTGCCAGCCTGTTTCAATGATGAAGGCATAGTCACTGATCACTGAACATAATTGGCAGCGACTGACACCATCATGTACTAAAAAAGCAGAGTAACAGCACCCACCTTCGTCGGCCCTGTAGCAAAAATTAGCCGACGAAGTAAAAGGTTGAAATAGCTACAAAAAAAAAAAAAAAAAAAAAACTGTCTATCTTCTCATCTTTCCTAATCTGTACCATCAATACTATCCCCTCGTTTTCAGTTCTGGCGCAATGCATTGCATATATAGGGGTCATCCCTATAAAAAAAAATCTTACAAAATATAGAAATTTATTCATACGTACACACCCACCCACACACATCCACACACCTTAACGAAAGCCACTAAGCACAAGTCAGCAAAGGAAACGCAATGAATCAGAGAACTGGCAGACACTTATTTTACTTTTTTTTTTTTTTGGGTGAATAAACAAAATTATAAAGAAATTTGTTGTTGTTTTCATCACTAGTATTAATAAATTAAAAAAAAAATAAAACGTTGCAATTTTGAAAAACTTGTACAATTCGCTTTGGCCAACTCTTGCCTCTCTCCCTTAACTTTTCCTCGCAATCAGCGCATGCAAATATTTGCAGTCATTTCTTCACTTCAATTGGTTGTAATTCAGAATTATTAATGTTTTATTTCCATTTATTTATTTATTTAATATTTTTTTCTTTTCCCGCTTATTGGCGGTTGGCTTTCATGACTCTCTGTTACGAGTATTTTGCCACAAGTTCAAGAGACGCATTTTTCATGTTTGATTTTATAATTCGATACAATTTCTATGTTTCAATTTACGAGTGTCTTAAAAGCAAAAGTAATAAAAAATAGCACAATAAAAATGATCATAAGAATTTTTTCTTTTTGTTTTGGTTACTTTCATATGTTGGCTCTCTTAAAAATGCATGTTTGTACAAGTTCAATGGCCCAGATTAAATAAAAAGAAGACAAATATGCAGGGGGGGATGGGTGTTATTGATGGTCAAAATTATTTGAAAATGTTTTTGTGACATTGATGAATTGTATTAGGAAGTATTTTATATTATTTTTTTTTTAAGAATTTATTATTTTCGCATCGATGGTTAGAAGACCGCTATATGAAATGAGGACATATATAAGTTTGTCATGCCGTGTGTAACTTCCACAATATTAATATGCATCTCCTTAAAATATAGTTATTATTCTGGGTCCTTATGAATGGGGAAGTCAAATAAGTGATGTTCGTCTATCTGTACGTGAAAGCGGTTTTCCGAAGACTCCAAAAATAAGGGACAAATTACCGCATTCGATATCGATCGAAATTTCTATACAATTTAAATACAAATTTCGATCGATATCGAATGCCGTAATTTGCCGCAGGATCATTCAAAATACAGTTTCAGAGATGGAAAAGTTCAATTTATTTTTGATGCATATAATTTTGTTTGTTAATTAAAACTATTTAATACTTCAGGAACAATTAAATTTGTATTAAAAATAAAATAAAATCCAGGGTTGGATAATTGAAACTTTATTTTTTTTTTTGGATATGAAAGTAACCAACACAAACAATTTTTAGATTAAATTATGTATGAATTTCTACTTTAATAGCACAGCTTTACAAATTTTTAATTTGGAAAAATACCAAGAACGCCGCATGTCTAGATAAGTTAATTGGGACCTCCTGAACACGAAAATCGCTGTAATTTTTTTTCCTAAGTACCGTTTTTTATATAACGGTACTTTTGTGTTTTTCGCTGCATGGTCCCACTCAAACCCTTGTGGAGCCCAACCAAAAAGTCCGATCAAAATAAATGGCATATCGTTGGAAAGGTACTTGCATGTCTTTTCCGTTGATATGCTGGAAATTTCTATCTGACATGAAATGGCACCTCAAAGTTCAAAATTTGCCTATTTTTTACGTTTGTTTCAAAATTTTTCATTTTTATTTCGTTTTTTTTTTTACGTTATAGTAAAGATCTGGAATGTTTTATTTTTTTACCAAATAGTTTATTTAATTACCAACATTTTAAGCGTAATTTAAAAAAAAATTTATGAAAAATAAAGTTATTATTAAGGATTTTGTGGAACGACAATATTTTCATTTTCATTGCTCACACACTATATTCGGCGTCCAACAGTAAAAATTTAAATTAAAATGTCGAGCTACTTGAACTTTTGCGTTTTCCAGCATATCGACGGAAAAGACATGCAAGTACCTTTCCAACGATATGCCATTTATTTTGATCGGACTTTTTGATTGGGCTCCACGAGGGTTTGAGTGGGACCATGCACTGAAAAACACAAAAGTACCGTTATCTAAAAAACGGTACTTAGGAAAAAAAAATTACAGCGATTTTCGTGTTCAGGAGGTCCCAATTAACTTATCTACACATGTGGCGTTCTTGGTATTTTTTGGCTGTAAACCAGTGTAGTGAACCTTTATTTATGTAAATTGTATTACAGGATGTTAATTTTCTCAACAGGCGAAACTGCAAATTAATTCTTATCTCAAAAAATAAATAGAATGTAATCACGCAAATTTAAAAAAAAATAAAAAATAATTTGCAGTTTCGCAGATTTGAATTTTTAGATTCTTTTATTTATTTGGAAAGAATAAATTTTTAATTTTATTCTTCTTTTCCCAAATCTAAAAATGAACAAGTAAAAATGTTATATTCGACAGGGTCGAATCTCAAATACCCTACAAATATTTAGTAAATAAATTAAAAATGTTTAACTGAAGAAATAATATTGAGCTTGAGGCTTATTTTTATAAAATAATAACTTTAAAAATTATTATTTATTTTTTTGTTAAAAAAGGCTTAATTATTTTTATAAAATAATAACCTTAAGAATTATTATTTATTTTTTGATAAAAATATAAGTAATAGTTTTTTTTTAAGATATTATTGTATAAAAATAAGCCTCAAGCTCAATATTATGACTTAAATCAAAAAAATTAAAGGCTAAAAAAATTAGAATAAAAATGTTCAACTTTTAAGACATTTCTGTGGCCAATTTTAAAACTAAATTTTGACAGAGTCTCTCCGGGAAAGGGCCGTGAGGGAGATATCGCCCCATTGTCGTAAAAACTTGAAAAGTTAACTTTTTTTTTTCATAGCCTCATTTAGAGGGCAAAGGTGGGTAGAGGGGTTAGGGCAGGGGAAGATCAGAGAATATCTCAGCTTCATCATAAAAACTTAAAAATTTAATTTTTAAGGAATCTTGCCTTAAGGAATACAATTTGTCACCAGTTATAAGGTGACTTCTTTGAATATGAAACAGTTCTTATTTAGACAAATTTGATTAGGAAATTGCATACGAGAACTGTATCAACCTGATGTTAACACATTTTTGTTTAAATACCCGTGTTGCCGTTTAATTATTTTCTTCATGTCGCATTTTTCTGAATTTTTCGCTCCATTATGCCCAAGCCAAACCTTTTCGGTGTGAATTCTTTTATACTTGAGTACATGTGAACGTTTTTCATTTTTATTGTTAGCTCAACTAATTTGTTTTTCTTTGGCAATAAAACATATTTAATATTTTAGAAAAAAATAAATTGGTATTGAAAACATAAAGAAAATATCAAAAACATGGTTCCAGGGTTGCAACAAGCACTTATATACATATATATTCCAGATGTATGTATATCGGTGAAGGGTATATATGATTCGGCACAACCGCATAAAACAATTTTACTTATTTAAATTTGCCATGAAAATGGATGGCTTTGGATTTAAGTTATTAATATTTCTGCACACACAAATGCGTATGCACACACACACACACAAAAGGTTTTTATTATCCTTCAATAGCGTAACAAAAATAAATTGTATATTAAGTTTCCTTACAGTCAAAATTAATCCTTGAAAATATACGAGTTCAATAAACTTGTAAAATAAAAAAAAAATAAAAATATATATAGAAAGAATTGTGAGAAATGTTGTAAACAGATTTCCTGTTAACTCTTTTTCGAGAATCCTTACTGGCAAACATTCTACTAATAATAACACTTGTAATTAAATTAGCACATCAACTTGATTTTTTAAGTAAAATATTTTATTCAAAAGTTACATTTTGCTCCTTAAAATACATCGATTCAAATGAAATATCTGCGAAAGACAGGAAAATCATTAAACCGTTAATAAGTCAATGATAACAAACGTGACTAACAACAGCAAAAGCAGTTGGCAATGGCGTACTTTTCAATAAAAAACAAATAAAAATTTTATATTCGACAGAATCGAATCTTAAATACCCTGCAAATATTTAATAAGTAAATTTAAAATGTTTAACTTGGTGGGACAGAGCTCCTTTAAGACATCTCTGTACCCAATTTGAAATCTTTATTTTGAGAGAGTCATTCCGGGAAGGGCCGTGGGGCAGGCGTTTCACCTGTGCTAGATCAGAGAGCAGTTCAGCTTCTTATAGACTTAAGGAATACAAATTTACACTGTTTTTTGCAATTAATATCATACGTCAACGCCCACCAAACGGGGCGGGGTTCAAAACTAGACAATATCATGTTTTCCACACACGATCGTATGGGCATTGCTAAATCGTCTCAGACTTCATCGCTGATCAAGAATATATATACTTTATGGGGTCCAATTCTTTTTGGAGGGTATTAAAACTGTATTTTGTCGGAATCTCTCTGGCAAGGGCCATGGGGGAGACATTTCACCTTTGCCATAAAACTCTAAAAATATATGTTTGGGACAATTATATACAAATTTTTGGTGTGTAAACATCTATACGCCTGGGAGGTAAAAATATTTTTCACAATACAATCACATATTTAGAGTAAGATCAAATCGGTGTGAGCTATATATGAGTGTATTAGTGTAATCATACGGCCAACAAGAAGTACAGAGAAACTTGACAGCTGCATAGAAATACACTCAACAACGTCTAGTGTGCAATAGACTTGTGTCCAACTAGCTCATTCGCTCAGTTTTGGCAAGAACCTCTAAACAAACCCATTTAAATTGCATAGGTTTGATTAAAGGTTCTTGTCAAAACTAAGCGAATGAGCTAGTGTGCAATAATAGTAGTCGTACTAGTGTCCAATAGTAGTCAGTCGTACATTATGTTATCGTAGGCAAATAAAAACAAATAAATAAAATGAGTAAAAAAAAACATTTAATTTTAATAACTTTTAAAAAGATTTTTTGCACTTTTAATAAGAAATTTATTAAAACAAAGCTAAATAAGGAAAACAAAAAAAACTAAACTGGCCAAACTAAAAGTCTTCTTCGTCTTTGAAATTGTCATTCATACGGACAACAAGAAGTACAGAGAAGCTTAACAGCTGCATATAAACACCATCTAGTGTGCAATAGTAGCTACTAATTTTCATTAACATATAATTGTGCGAGAGCTGTACAGTTCGAAAGCCATTGCTGTAAAATAACTACATGCATTACATTTCAGTAAACAGCTGATTAATAGTTTTTTTCATTACTAGATGTTTACACATCTCCCCTGTAATCCGACTCACCCTGCTTTTTTTTATAAGTTCATTTAGGGGGCAAAGGAGAAGGAGGGGTAGGGCAGAGGAGTACCAAGTTACGTGTCAGCTTCGTCATTAAAGCTTAAAAATGTTATTTTTAAGGGATAAAGGCTTAAATAATACAGTTTGTTAAATTTTTACATTACTTTTGCATATAATAACGCCCACTAAAGTGGGCGGGGTTCTATTTATGGCTCCAAGTTTAATGCGTTGGACCTTCTTTGACATAAAAATATATGATTTGCTTAAAAAAATTACAGAAAATACTTAAAAAATTATGTTGTTTTTTAGAGGTTGGTTTAGTTCTTCTTAGAGGAACTTTTTCCCCCCTAGCCGATTCCGATCATTTACGAGCTTGATCTGTGTTATTCTTCAAGATATATTTATACCAAATTTCAAAAGTCTGGCTCTTTTCGTTTGGACTGAATCGTGATTTCCCCAGACGGACGGAAATGCTCAGATCGTCTTAGATTTCCTCACTGATCAATAATATGTACAGTCGACTCCGCTTTACTGGAAATAACAAAAACCAAATTTTTCAGTTATCCGATTTTTTCTCTAAAACGTAGTTCGGATTACTAAAATTTGTTACAGTTAAGCGTATTGCTTAAAATCAGTAAAACAATATATTTTATATCAAATCTGTATATGTTTTTTACGTCAATTTAACGTAAAAATTTTATTTAAAAAAAATTATTCATAGAATTATTCATTTTGTTGTTGACATTTTTCACGAATTCCCCGAAAATGTCTAGCCACTTGCATTGATAAGATAATAGTAAAATACATTAAAGTACGTAAGAGCGAAAAGGAGAAATACATTTTGCCATTTAATGTTTTAACGGACAAAACATACAAAATTTTTTCAGCCTTTAGTTATGCAATCGATTTCTAATGAATAAAATTATCATTGTTTATTTTTTCACTAAAGCGAAGTAAGTTTCATACAAAACGTAATTGTGGACTTGGTTATGGTTTTCAGTAATAGGATATTTTCAGTAAAGCGATGTTTCGCTAAAGCGAAGTGAATAAGACTAGCTGCGTTTAAAATCAGTGCTGGGATTTGTATCGCTTTCAGTAATACGATTTTTTCCAGTAAAGCGTATTGCGCTAGTATACTTTATAGTGTCTTAGAGGAATATTTCGCTGCGTTACAAACGGAATGACAAAGTGAATATACCCTCCAATTCTTTTTTGGAGGGTATAAAAATAAATAAATATTAAGAAAATCCCAGACAGATTAAATACGTTTTAATAAATATTTACATTCAACTACGAGTATTTATTTATTACTTCCACATAAACAAATTAGACTTTTTACGTTTTTTAATTGTTAATTTTCCACATATTTGCATTTATTTAAAATTGTTTAATGTTCAAGAAAATAAATTTCGCCGTAATAACCGATCAGGCAAAATCATGTCAAGGTGCCGCCTATTACTTTGTATTCACTAGAAATTTTGCTTTCAATTCAATTAAGAAAAATCATAAATTCATTTTTTTATGTTGTGGTTATTTTTTACAATTTGGGGTCTAGTTTATTAAACAAATTAAGAAAACATATGTTTTTAGATCTATATTTTTTATATTTTATTTTCATTTATTTAATACCAACAGACGCCAGTCAAATGAATTATTTGAACAAAAACATTGACACAAATGAGGATGATAATAATAATAAATTGAATAGTACGTTTGAAGAAGATTGCAATATTTTGAAGGAATTTTGTATTGTAAATAAAATATTTTCTTATAAAATATTAACAATAAATAAAATGTGTGGTACTAGAATATAAAGAATTCATCCTAATAGATGTGACATTTTAACTTTTGAAAGGATTTCAAAATATTATAATACAGCCTGTCTGTTTATTTGGCATAAACTTTTAGAGCTAAAATTTCTGTATCGAAACACTTCGTAGAGCCCTATTTTTAATGCCATTTAACCATAAATTGTCGCGTTGCCGCTTTGTAAATTTATATGTTTTTATTTTTTAAACTGTTTAAATGTCTACTATTTAATCCATTTTCCTAAACTAAAAGTATTAAGAGAGATTTAATCAAAACTATTTTTGGTAATCCCTTCGAATTAATTACTTATAAAACAGCAAAATCTCAACCCAAATACGCAATTAGTTTAGCATATACAATAGGCTTACACGTGCTAAGAATTTACGGGCATGCTTTTAGGCATAAACAAAAAACCAAAGTATTTTCTTTCTGACCCATTTAATAGGTAATGGCTCAATTTGTTTACTAATTTCTAGTCATTTAAATAAATTACTATTATTTTTGGTAATAAACAGAATTAATTGTAATCAATTGCAGACATTTTGTTGTTGTTATAAGATGAAAACAAGAGATATTAACAAAAGCAAGCGAATGAAAAATAAAAGTTCACATAAAAAATATATGCCCATGGTAACAAACATACAAAAAAAATATATATAAAGTAATTTAGTATTTAAAAGATACAAAACACAATCTTTGTAAATGCTGAAAAAGAAAACCAAAATGTATGTACTTATAGGATATACGTTTCTATTATGCTTAAAGTTATTTATTAAAAAAAACTTCCTTTTGTGGAAAAATGTGCTACAGTTTTGGCAAATACGGAATGGGCAAATTTGAGGTTAGGAAGTAAATTGGCTAAGAGATAATGAAATGTTAAGAATTGAGCTGCCATCTTTTGACATTTATTTCATAAAAAGTTGGGAAATTTTAACTATGGAAAGATGCACTTTTGAACAAAGAATTTTAATAGTGAAAATTTACTATCAAAATGGTCAAAATTTTGCTGTATCACTTCGTAAAATTAAAGTAGGTTTTACTCGTAATCAGACTCTTTTTAAGGCCGCTGTGATTAATTTAATCGCTAAATTCGAGACTCACGGTACTATTGCCGGCAATAGACCAAAACAATACGCTCCTAGTGGCTGTAGTGATGCAAACACAGCCGCTATTCAGAAAAGTGTGGAGAATGAGCCTAGAATATCAACTTGTCGACGTTCACAACAAATGGGCATCACCAGAGGCACTTTGAGCAACATGTGGCATAAAGATCTTCATCTTCACATTTATAAAATTCAAATAGTTCAAGAATTACAGCCGGCCGACCATTTCTCGCATGAAAGGTTTGCGAATTGGCTGTTTGAAAAACTGAACGAAAACAACGCATTTTTCAACAAAATCATCTTTATCGTGAGGAGCACCTTTTTAATTTTCAATTAGACGATTAAGTAAACAAACAAAATTGTCGCATATGGGGCTTATAAAATCCACAAACAGTCCTCGAAAAACCATTACATACAAAGAGAGTGACAGTATGGTGCGGTTTGTGTTCAGGTGGCATCATCGGCCAGTATTTTTTCGAAATGAATTCTCTGCCCTACCAAACCGTGATAACCGATTTTTTGTGGCCACAATAGGCTAATGTTGGATATCAGTGACCCTTGGTTTTGGTCAGCCAAACAATTCAGTTGTTACATGAGGAATTTCTCCATTTGGCTATGTCAATTGGCCGCTTCGGTCTTGTGATTTAACGCCGCTGGATTATTTTCTCTGGTTCTGTTTTAAAGATCGGGTTTAAGTGAATAAACCACAAGCAACTGACGCTCTGAGAGACGAAATTCAGCACTGCATTGAAGAGATAAGCGAAGCGAGTTGCAAAATGTGATGGAAAATTTTGTAAAAAGAGCGGACGATTGCCGACGTGCTAGAGGTGAGCATTTGCCCGACATCATATTACATTATTAATTCTAATATTTCTACTTTACATGGGTGTCAATAAAACTGAATTTGTCAAAAAAAAAGTAATATAATATAATAAAAAAAATTTGTGTTCTTCGTTGGAACAAATAACTCCGTTCGTTCCTTGCATTTATTTTTCAAGCCAGGAATCATAAATTTAATATTATTTAAATCAAAAATGATGAGTTCATGGCATAAAAATACCACTTCCACGTACCACAAACATTTTAAATTGAGGGCATAAAGACGGCAACAATTTAGTTGAAAAACTTAATCTCTTCCCCGAAAAAAATTTAGGTATTCACTTACAAAAAAAACACTTAAAATGGTGATTTTATTTTAAGGTCAAAAACAACAAGCAAGAAGCATTTAGATGGATACAGTCGAATCCGCTTTAGCGCAACACGCTTTACCGAAAAAAAAATCGGATTACTTAAAGCGATACAAATCCCCGCACTGATTTTAAACGCAGCTAGTCTTATTCACTTCGCTTTAGCGAAACATCGCTTATTGAAAATATCCTATTACTGAAAAACAAAAGCAAGCCCACGACTACGTTTTGTATGAAATTTACTTCGCTTTAGTGAAAAAAATAAACAATGACAAATTTATTTATTAGAAATCGATTGCATAACTTAAGGCTGAAAAAATTGTGCCTGTTTTGTCCGTTAAAAAATTAAATGGCAAAATTTATTTCTTCTTTTCGCTCTTACGTACTTTATTGTATTTTACTATTATAGTGTCAATGCAAGTGGCTAGACATTTTCGAGGAATTCGTGAAAAATTTTAACAACAAAATGAATAATTCTATGAATATTATTTTTTTTAATAAAATTTTCACGTTAAATTGACGTAAAAAACATATACAGATTTGATATAAAATATATTGTTTTACTGATTTTAAGCAGTACGCTTAACTATAACAAATTTCAGTAATCCGAACTACGTTTTAGAGAAAAATCGGATAACTGAAAAAGAATTGGGTTTTGGTGATTTCCAATAAAGCGGAGGAGTCTACTCTTTTTGCTCATGGTATTTTCAAAGAAAACAAAGAGGAAATTAATCGTGGTGTATGGCGGAACTTAGAGGTGAAATTAAATTCAGCAGGTTCACCATCATATAGAATTAGCGGCGGCAAAGAAGTATGACAGCAGTGACTTTGAATTTCTCTCGCAGTAAGTCTAAATGCTACACTTTTGGATAAAACTCCTACTTAAACTTCTCTTTGAAGGAACCTGATGAAAGTGTTTTATCCACGTCCAGGAGCTCCAATTGACACAAAATATAGTTGAAACCTCTTGTGATTTTCAATCATTTTTAAATGTTTTAACAACAAGTGCAACTTTTAGAAAAATTATTTCAAACGACATTTGAAATTAAAGCAAAATAGTCGACTTCGAATACTTTAAATTCTCCCTTCCTGATTATTCCCTTCGCCAAAATTTAAAAAATAGGACGATTTTATTCACAGGGAAAATTAATTCCCGCAGAATTCATTTCTGTGGGAATATTTACATTTCGTTGATATGAATATTTGTTTATTTCCATTTACCGACAAGTCAAATTGTAGGTTATATGCCAAATACCAATTTTAAAGGTACGGTCACACTTGGCAAACATTTGCCCATAAATCCACGATATAAAATAATGAAAAATATTATGACTCAGATACGGGTTTATTAAGTCACAGAATTCAATAGTATTGGAAACTTTTTAACTCAATAAAAACTTGTCTGAATTAAAAGATTTTTTAGTATTTAGTGATTACACTTAGTTGGGCAAATATTTGGCAACTGTGACCGTACCTTTATAATAATTGCGTTCAGTTAAGAATCTTAAATCCACTTTGCCAAAGCGCTGCATGTGTTAAATGTTTACTTAAAAGCTCTGAATAAAAAAATAATGGAAAATAGAATATGTACACACTGATTAAAAATGGAACAGAAAATCCTCATCAATATGTAGCACACATTTTTTGCGGCTCTAATTCACAATAGGAAAATTAAAACAATTTACTTAGTCAATTAAGAAAATTGAATCTATTAAAAAATTTACTAAATTACGGTTAAAAAAAAGGAAATGGCCATTTAATTTTAGCGCACACTGTAAAGTTCGTTAATGTATGAATTAGTATAATAAGATATAGAAATCTGTTTACTACATTTTTTTTTGTCAAGGATAATCTGGCAAACAAATCGACGACACACACACACAAAAAGTAGCTAAATTTTATTCATTTCATTTGTTTTGATTTTTTTTACTGTAACAAATACAAATATGAACAAGTAAAAACGTTATATTCGACCGGGTCGAATCTTAAATACCCTCCAAATATTTAGTAAGTGAATTTGAAATGTTTAACTTGGTGGGACAGAGTTCCTTTATATAATATCGTACGTCAACGCCCACTAAAGGGGGCGGGGTTCAAAACTATACAATATCATGTTTTCCACAGACGAACGTATAAGCATTGCTAGACCGTCTTAGACTTCAACACAATTCTCTTTGGAGGCTATAAAAACTGTATTTTGGCGGGGTCGCTCTAGCAAGGGCTGTGGGGGAAACATTTCACCTTTGTCATAAAACTCTAAAAATAAATGCTTGGGATAATTATATACAAAATTAAAATTTGTTTTATTTGATAGGGTCATTTAGAGGGCAAAGGGGGAGAGGGGGTAGGGCAGAAACAGGTAGACATAAAACTCTAAAAATAAATGCTTGGGATGATTATATACAAAATTAAAATAAATTTTTATTTATTTTTAATAGGGTCATTTAGCGGGCAAAGGGGGAGGAGGGGGTAGGGCAGCAACAGGCAGTCATAAAACTCTAAAGATAAATGCTTGGAATGATTATATACAAAATTTAATAAAACATTTTTTTTTTGGTAGGGTCATGTTGGGGGCAAAGGAAGAGGGGGGGGGGGGGGGTAGGGCAGAAATCGGCAGTCATAAAACTCTAAAGATAAATGTTTGGAATGATTATATACAAAATTTAAAAAAAAATTTTTTTTTTTGGTAGGGTCATTTAGGGGACGAAGGGGAAGGAGGGGGTAGGGCAGAGTAGTACCAGGATTCGTCTCAGCTTCGTCATTGAAGCTTAAAAGTGTTATTTTAAAGGAATTTAGGCTTAAGTAAAACAATTTGTTAAATTTTTATGCTATTTTTGCCTATAATAACGCCCACTGAAGTGGGCGGGGTCAAAAAATATTTTTATTTTATTTAATGGCTCCAAGTTTAAGGCGTTGGACCGTATTTGACATAAAAATATATCATTTGCTTAACAAAATATTCAAAAAACTTTAAAAATTATGTTGTTTTTTCTGGGTTGGTTTAGTTCTTCTTAGGGGAACTTTTTTCCCTCTTGCCCGATTTAGCCCATCTTCGAACTTAACCTGCTCTAAGCTTTAAAACATATTTATGCCAAATTTCAAGAGTCTAGCTCTTTTCGTTTGGACTGAATCGTGATTTCCACAGACGGACGGACGGACGGACATGCTCAGTTCGTCTTAAATTTCATCACTGATCAAGAATATATATACTTTATGGGGTCTGAGATGGATATTTCGATGCGTTACAAACGGAATGACAAAGTGAATGTACCCTCCAAATTCTTTTTTGGAGGGTATAATAACAAGATAAGAAAATTTAAGTCTAAATAAAACAAATAGTTAATGGCGTGCGGGAAAGAAATCAATATGGATTATATAGGGATCTCCTTGCCATAATATGGGTCGTAAGTGTGTGTGTGTGTGTGTAAATCTAGGAACTTATTTCTCTATTCAAATGCTTAAGGAGTACTTAACCTTTTTTTCAGCTCTTTAGCATGACAACAGGAAAAAAAAAGTTGAAATTCAAGCAATTGCTTTCGTACACTCTCTGGGGTTTGAGCACAATTGACGTCGCTGCTTTATGATAAACATTAAGAGAAAGAGGAAATTTTATTGTTGTAAATAAGATAAGAATTAAGAAATCCTTTGCAAAATTTTATGAATTTAATGTTTTTTGTTTTCATATAATGATTTTGCTTATATTATCAGTTTTATTTATTAGAGAGGCTCGTGGGGGTAAGAACTTATTTAAAGTTCTTCTGTAAGTGTGGTAAATTGAGATTTTCAAGGATTTGCTAGTAAAACTTTTGTTTATTCAACAGCTGCAAGAGAAAGAAGACATAGTGGGATAAATTTTGTAAAGAAAATATTGCACAAGTTATTTCTGCGAATTTTTAATACAACTGAAGTGAAGTTATCGAAACAAATTATGTAAATGTACCAGCAAAAACCTAAATTGTTTAAATCAACTGTAGAGTCTACAATAGCAAACCACAACAGCCGGCATGTGTAGAAATGAACAATTATGATACACAAAATGCTACTTCATAGAAATAAAATAATATTTTTTATTTTAATGTAATTTATTTAAGATTCGTCTTGGAATCTTATATTATTGACAACTTTATTTTAGTAAAAGTTATAAAAAAAAAAAACAAATAAAAACGTTATATTTGACCGGGTCGAATCTTAAATACCCTCCAAATATTTAGTAAGTAAATTTAAAATGTTTAACTTGGTGGGACAGAGCTCCTTTAAGACATCTCTGTATCCAATTTTAAATCTCTATTTTGAGAGAGTCATTCCGGGAAGGGCAGTGGGGGAGACGTTTCATCACTGCATGAACAGACAACATCTCAGCTTCTTATAGGCTTAAGGAATACAAATTTTTCAATATTTACACTATTTTTGCATATAATAGAACGCCCACTAAAGAGGGCGGGGTCCAAAAATAGACTATATCATGTTTTCCACAGACGAACGTATGGACATTGCTAAATCGTCTCAGACTTCATCGCTGATCAAGAATATATATGTATATACTTTATGAGGTCCAATTCTTTTTGGAGGGCATTAAAACTGTATTTTGTGGGGGTCTCTCTGGCAAGGGCCGTGGGGGAGACATTTCACCTTTGGCACAAAACTCTAAAAATAAATGTTTGGGATAAGTAAATGTAAAATTTATTTTTATTAATTTTCATTATTTTTTATTGGGTCATTTAGGGGGCAAAGGGGGTGGACAGGGGTAGGGCAAAGGAGGGTCCGGTTTCATCCCAGCTTCGTCATTAAAGCTTAAACATGTGATTTTCAAGGAATCTAAGCTTAAGTAAAACAACTTGTTAAATTTTTTAACTATTTTTGCATATAATAACGCCCACTAAAGGGGGCTGGGTCCAAAAATTAATTTGTTTGATATTATGGCTCCAAGTTTAACGCGTTGGACCTTCTTTTACATAAAAATATATCATTTGCTTAACAAAATTACAGAAAAAATTTAAAAATTATGTTGTTTTTTAGAGGCTGGTTTAGTTTTTCTTTGCCGCACAAAACTTTTTGTCTACACGCAAAATTCATAAATGGGTTCTTCTTAATATGTACCGCACCCAAAAGTATGCAATTTTTTCTTTTTAGTTCCTATTTAAAGCTTACAATACATTACAGTAGACTCCGCTTTACTGGTGAGAACCAAAAGCTAATTTTTTCAATTATCCGATGTTTTCTCTAAAACGTAGTTCGGATTACTGAAATTTGTTACAGTTAAGCGTTCTGCTTAAAATCAGTAAAACATTGTTTTTTTATATCAAATCTGTATATTTTTTTTACGTCAATTTAACGTAAAAATTTTATTAAAAAAAATTATTCATAGAATTATTCATTTTGTTGTTGAAATTTTTCACGAATTCCTCGAAAATATCTAGCCACTTGCATTGACACTATAATAGTAAAATACTATAAAGTACGTAAGAGCGAAAAGGACAAATACATTTTGCCATTTAATATTTTAACAGAAAAAACATGCAACATTTTTTTAGCCTTAAGTTATGCAATCGATTTCTAATGAATAAATTTGTCATTGTTTATTTTTTCACTAAAGCGAAGTAAATTTCATACAAAACGCAGTTGTTGGCTTGCTTTTGGTTTTCAGTTAAACGATATTTTCAGTAAAGCGATGTTTCGCTAAAGCGAAGTGAATAAAACTAGCTGCGTTTAAAATCAGTGCGAGAATTTGTATCGCTTTCAGTAATCCAATTTTTTTCAGTAAAGCGTGTTGCGCTAAAGCGGTTTCGACTGTAAATAGGGCAGATTCTTTGTTTTTATTTTTTTTCTTTTCCGGAGTATTAATTTGTGAGATAAAAATGACTTCTGTAAAATTGCTGCAATTAATATTTGTTTCTAATATTTTCTTCAATTAATTTATTGGCATAAAATAAAAAAAGAGCGATATTGCAATAACTGAATTACATGATCCGCTTTCATAATATTGACAAATCCTATTGTTAATAATCTGCTTAATATACAGCTTCATTATGACTAATAAAGTTCATAAGCCAGCGTGTGGCAGTACATAAATTGATCAGCTTATATAATTTATTGAAAGCAAGTACTTTGTCTAGTTCTTTTACTTTACATTTACCAGCACAATTGCACAATAAGAAACGTAATATTAATCCTGCTCAAACAAAAATCCAACAAGAGAATACAAAACCATTGAGGATATTATACTGCGCAATAAATTCTACAGCATGACAATAGTTTTTAGTTTATCTAATCAAATCCATCTGCATGTTAAATAACATAAAATATATGCAACAGCACAAAAGAGAAATAAAATAAAAAATAGAAATACAATAAAACATTGTGTACTTTAAGGCTAGCAAACAATAAAAAAATAAATAAACAAAAGAAGATAAAATGTTAAAGTGAAATTCAAATGCAAGAAATATATTTATGTGATGTGTGAATCTGGCAGCGTAAAAGACAACCTTAAGACAGACTTTCATATTCATCTGAAAGTGACACTGATTTAAAATAAATAAATAATTTTCAGCAGCAACAAAATATTATTTAAAAGTTTATGTTTAAGTAGCCAAATTTGTAAAAAAAGATGTTTTAAATTATGTATGAATTTTTATTAGTCGAACTTTCTTATGTAAATTGTTAATTTTTTCAACGGGCTTAAGTTCGTATCTGCGTGACTGCAAATGATTTTTTATTATTTTATTAATAAATGAATTCGTTCAAATTCTATTTATTATTTTATATTAAGATTGGAATATTAAGAATATTTTCAATAATCATCAAACCAGCAGAACGGATCAGTACTGATTTCGAGGCCGCTACGCCATCTCATCAGCGTTCTTTGTCAAAAAAAAAAACAAAAAAATATTAACAAAAAAAGATGTTGATTAAGAAAAGATTTATAAAACAAATTTTTGTGTGAAAATTTATCTTATTAGTCAGAAATCAGATTTTTTTATAAATTAGACCGAAAGAATTTATACCGATTACAATTAAATATTAATTAATTTAATTTTTGTTTGAATTATTTATATGCGCCTGTATTAATACTATAGTTTTTGGTGTGTAAACATCTATACGCTGCGGGGTAAAAATATTTTTCACAATACAATCACATATTTAGAGTAAGATCAAATCCGTGTGAGCTATATATGAGTGTATTAGTGTCATCATAAGGCCAACAAGAATTACAGAGAAACTTGACAGCTGCATAGAAATACACTCAACAGCGTCTAGTGTGCAATAGACTTGTGTCCAACTAGCTCATTCGCTCAGTTTTGGCAAGAACCTCTAAGCAAACCCATTTAAATTACATAGGTTTGATTAAAGGTTCTTGTCAAAACTAAGCGAATGAGCTGGTTGGACACAAGTCTAGTGTGCAATAGTCAGTCGTACATTATGTTATCGTAGGCAAATAACAACAAATAAATAAAATGAGTAAAAAAACATTTAATTTTAATAACTTTTAAAAAGATTTTTTGCACTTTTAATAAGAAATTTATTAAAATTTTTTTAAAGCAAAATAAGGAAAACAAAAAAAATAAACTGGCCAAACTAAAAGTCTTCTTCGTCTTTGAAATTGTCATTCATACGGGCAACAAGAAGTACAGAGAAACTTAACCGCTGCTTATAGGCACCATCTAGTGTGCAATAGTAGCTACTAATTTTCATTAACACATAATTGTGCTAGGGCTGTACAGTTCGAAAGCCATTGCTGTAAAATAACTACATGCATTACATTTCAGTAAACAGCTGATTAATAGCTATTTCATTACTAGATGTTTACACATCTCCCCTGTGATCGGACCCACACTGCTTTTTTTTATATTGACGTTTTAATCTAATTCATATACTAAATTTAGTTTAATTCTTACAGGTACTAAATGTATTAGAAAAAAAGTAGCAATCGCTTTGAAATTAAGAGCTTTCTAAAACTCAAAGCATTTTTCCTAATAAATGCCAAAATAACTTCTTTCTACGATAAAAAAAAATATATTAAATTACTTTTTGCTATTGACACGTGCTTTTTACTTCAACTGCGTCCTATATTTAGGGGCTTTTATGAGTTTACAAATTAAAATCAAATGATGGTGATATGGAATTGACAAAAAGAAGACAAGCAAGTTTTTCTGTGCTAAAACCATTTCTTAAAAAGGACAAAAACTGAAAATTGGCTGAATGGGATTAAATTAAACTTTTGCAATTTAATTGTTGCTAAACTTTTTCTTTCTCATTTTCTAAGCCACACTATAGTTATTAAATTCAACTTAAGAAATGATTGGGCTTCAGAAAGGGCAGATAATATTTAATTTTTTTAATTAAGTCATAAATCTTTAATTCAATTGTATTTTCCAGTCTTTTAAATAACAATAAAAGCTGCATTACATTTTTTTTGTATATCTAATATGATGTTCATATTGACTCAATTGGGTTAGTAATCAGTTTAGTGTCATAATTATCTTCTTGTTTACATATACAAAATTTAATCCACTTAATTATCGTATTACAATTAAATTATTTTAAAATATATGACTCTTTGACCTTTTTAGATTTTTCATTTTCTATTTATTTTTATCAAACTTTAGGAAACTTTTATACACTCCAAAAACGAATTGGAGGGTATATTCACTTTGTCATTCCGTTTGTAACGCAGCGAGACCCCATAAGGTATATATATTCTTGATCAGGGGCCAAATTACGGCAATCGATATCGATCGAAATTTGTATATAAAATGTATTGAAATTTCGATCGATATCGAATGAAATCTAAGACGCTCTGAGCATGTCCGTCAGTCCGTCCGTCCGTCTGTGAAAATCACAATTCAGTCCAAACGAAAAGAGCCAGACTCTTGAAATTTGGTATAAATATATCTTGAAGGATAGCACAGGTTAAGTTCGGAGATGGGCTAAATCGGGCAAGAGGGAAAAAAGTTCCCCTAAGAAGAACTAAACCAACCTCTAAAAAACAACATAATTTTTTTTTCGTAATTTTTGTTAAGCAGGTCCAACGCGTTAAACTTGAAGTCATAAAAAAAATATATTTTTTGGACCCCGCCCCTTTTAGTGGGCGTTATTATATGCAAATATAGCGTAAAAATTTAACAAATTGTTTTACTTGAGCCTACATTTTTAAGCTTTAATGACGAAGCTGAGACGTAACCTGGTACTCCTCTGGCCTACCTCCACCTTTGCCCCCTAAATTACCTTATAAAAAAAAAAAAATTATTAAATAAATTTTACATTTAATTATTCCGAACATTTATTTTTGAGTTTTATGGCAAAGGTGAAATGTCTCCCCCACAGCCCTTGCCAGATCGACCCCGACAAAATACAGTTTTAATTAGACTTGTGTCCAACTAGCTCATTCGCTCAATTTTGACAAGAACCTCTGATCAAACCCATCTAAATTACATAGGTTTGATTAAAGGTTCTTGTCAAAACTAAGCGAATGAGCTAAAATCTAGTTTTAATACCCTCAGTGATGAAGTCTGAGACGGTCTAGCAATGCCCATACGTTCGTCTGCGGAAAACCTGATATAGTCTATTTTTGGACCCCGCCCCCTTTAGTGGGCGTTGACGTACGATATTATATAAAGGAGCTCTGTCCCACCAAGTTAAACATTATAAATTCACTTACTAAATATTTGGAGGATATTTAAAATTCGACCCGGTCGAATGTAACGTTTTTACTTGTTTTTTTTTAATTTTATAACAGAAAAATTGTTTTTTATTTTATTTTTTTTATTTTTTTTGATACAGGGTGTCTGGTGGCAAATTTTGGAATTATCGACTGTGCGGATTTGTGTCACGATGTCGCAGTAGATACATTTTTTAAGAGTACATTTTGGGATAAATTTTTTAAGAGTAATGATTCTTTCGTAATTGCTCGTCGACAATTTCGTTAAAAGTTTGGTATTCGGTGAATACATGATGGACCGAGTGTAAATTTAATTCGTTCGTGGGTGCAGAGATTCCCTGCAGTCAACGTGAAAATGCGCTACTTTCAATACAGAAAAGAGCAGCCTCACTGGAACTTCCAAGAGCGAGTATTCATAAAATTTTAAAAAAGGATCTGAACTTCCATCCTTTTAAAATTCAAGTCGTTTAAGAACCGAACGAAAGTGACTTTGATTTACGCAAAAATTTTTGTGAAACGATGTTGAAGCGTTTTCGCACTATAAATCCCATTTTTTTTTTTGGAGCAACGAGGCTCATTTTCACTTAAACGTCCACGTCACGTCACTGGTCTCCAAGAAGCCGCAACCCTCGATTGAAACATCAAAAACCATTGCGTTGCCCCAGGGTAACTGTTTGCTGTGCCTTATCCACGCATGAGATAATTGGACCATTTTTTTTTCGAAAATTCTCAAGGCCAAGCGACGAATGTCAACAGTGAAAATTATCGATGCATGATTACGGAAGTCTTTTTGCCAAACCTACGAGCTCATCCATCGTACTCTTCACACAAGTGGTTTCAACAGAGGATGGGGCGACTGTACACCCAGCCAGAGCTTCGATGAATTCGCTTCGGGAAAATTTCCCCCAAAAACTGATCACTCGCTGTGGGGACATTCCATGGCCACCGAGGTCGCCCGATCTAACTGCCATGGGTTTTTTTAAGGGGCTACCTCAAACAGAGGGTTTATAATGACAATCCCCGATCTCTTAAGGGAAAATATTCTTTTTAAAGGAAAATATACGTCGAGAAATCAGCTCAATTGAACTGCAGCATGGGGCACAGAACACAAGGCTCCGTTTTGAACAGTGCGTTCAACTCGACGGAAGACATCTGGATGACATGCTCTTTAAAAAAATAAAATCCGCATTTCCATTCTATCGTTCAATGCCCTTTAATAAAACTTTGTGTCAATTATTACGTTTTTTTATTTAAGTTTGAAAATATAAATCTTTTACCAGACACCCTGTATAAAAATAGATGACACAAAAATTTTTCATATTCATGAGGACCTCAAGTTCAAATCTGGGATTTTGTTTGTTTGTTTTAATTGTCTAATTAATAATAAATTGAATGGCAATAACTTAACTTCAACATGCCTCGAGTGATTTTATTTACGATTTTCTTCAACTTTTTCCACAATTTAGGTGGAAGTCTTTGCTAACTTTTTTAGTGGGTTGTGTTTTACTCACTAAACACACTTTTTAGGCAGTGCTGCATTTGTAATTTTACTCAATTTTATAGCAATTAAGTGTTAATTAAGCAATCTCTTAATTAAAATTTTATATGAATAATTGAATTAATTGCGTTCAGCTCGATTAAGGTGTATCTATAAAGCAGATTTAATAATTTATTTCTCATATTATAGTACGTTTCAAAAGCTTATTGAAGAAAAGAGTAATAAAATTAAGTTTTAATTTTCTTGACACAACCCTCATACTGATTAAACTATTTTATAATTTATTTTCTTTTCTTACTCGTATCTACCCCAAAGTTTGTTTTCTTTAATAAGGAAATATTTTAAAATTTTTTTTTGTTTATGTGAAAATAATGTTGGCATTTCTTTTGGACATTTTTTTCATTTATTTTTCAAACTTTGATAAATTGTGAAATAAATGAAAATGGTTTTTCATTTAAATTTGAGTCTATCTGCAGGCTGCTGTACAAACACGTACTCTCTACTCTTTACATACACATAGAAATAAAATTGCAATATGACTTCAGTACAAAATGCAAACATATTTTCTCTGTGCCATTTGTTGTTTGAAATATTTCTTGCTATTTTTCCCTGAAACTCTTAAAACTGCAGCTTAATTTTTTATTTTTTATTTATTTTTTTTTTTGGGTAAAACAACACAATAAACCGAACCGAACAGGTTGCAAAGATGAAAATATTAAAATAATTTGTTTGCTTTGAAACAATTTCTTAAACATAGAAATTTAGAAACAAAAATTTCTTCTACAAGAAAATTTTTTTAAGTATTTGACAACAAAATTTTGCACATTTTTCTTGCCAGGCAAAACTTCAGTATTATTAAATTAATAGAATTTATTTTCACAAAATAAAACTGCAAATTGTTTAAGAATATTTAGAAACTTTTTAGCAAACTCCAATGGTTGGGGTTAAACTTGGCAAACAGCTTAAAAGTATGCAATAATATTTGTTGAAAAAGTTACAAGGAAAATATGCAATAGTTTTCTTTAACTGTTACAAGTATAAACAAAGTTACGTGTTATACTTATATTTTTAAGTTGTGGTGAAAAAGTTATACACATTTGTGGACACACACACAAACACACACACACACACACACATTAATATTTAATATATTATTTCATATTTTTCCTATGATATTTTTCTCAAGTTCTTTCCACAAATGTTTGTTTTATGTTTCAAAGATTTTAAATTTATGAAAATGTTTACGTTAACTTTTATTTGCTGTCTCAGAAGAAAGCATCTTGATTATATTTACTATACATACATAAACACACACACACACACACACATATATATATATATATATATATATATATATATATCAATTTTATTTTCTATTAAAGTAAAGAATAATGCCAGCTTTATTTAATGTATTTAAAATTTAAAGATTTTAAAAGACATTCGGCATGTGACAAATAATAACTCCTATAAATCAGTTAATACTATAAAAATACTTTTACTATAACGCACATATAATATTATTATTTTAACAAACGTATCGGGTTTAATTCAAAATTTCAATCATGTCATTCAATCATTTTCATTACATCATCTGCTTAGAGTGCAAACCCGCCAACTGACTTGATCAAAATTTTACAATATACAATCCAATTGTGAATACTAATTAAGCGAGAAACGTTTCCCTATTCCCATGCCTCCTACACTGAATTATAATTTCCCTTGTGTGCTTTTCCCCACAGGAGAACAGTTAAGCATTCTACCACAATAAAAACCAGGGAACTAATTTTATTATTTCATTCGAGTATTTTGTTCCATTAAATTTGAAGGGCTGTCAAAATGATGTAAATTTGTAAAAAAGAAATATGTAAATATTGTGTAAAATATTTTTGTAAAAATTTATTTTAAATTCAAAAGTTCAATTAAACAAAAGATAAAAGAGGATGGATGGATGGTGAAATAAAGCGCGTTTTTTAGAGTGTCACAATACCAAAGAGAGCAACGCGCGCAAATTGTTGAAATTTTTAATCAAAATAATTGTTCTATTCGTCAAACTCATGATGCACTTTTTTTATTTTATGGCGTCCATAATCGTCCTTCAGAGCGGACTGTGAACCGAGCGCACTGAAGAAGCTGTCGTCGCTGTTCTCATCAACTGGGGTTGTGTCCTACTTTATGGAAGATCTTTTTAAATGTTAAAAATTGTTGTTCTATATTGCGCCTTCTACGCGCCAGACGTGGCGACCACATGGCAGAAATGATATTTAAACATTAATTTCACACAATTTTCTTTCCAACAAAGTCGGTTTCATTGATATTATAAATATATATTTTTCTTGGTTTCTTGTGATTTAAATTTGTGTCACTCTATGAAAAATACCCCTTAGCACGAGAATTTTTTTTAATGAGAAGTTCAATACATCCAAATTATTCATTTCTATAGGTTCCACAAGTCTAGCACATAAGTAAAGACATTTATAAAACTAATTTTAGATAATAGATTATTATTATTATTATTATTATTACTTAGACTTGTGTCCAACTAGCTCATTCGCTCAGTTTTGACAAGAACCTCTGATCAAACCCATTTAAATTACATAGGTTTGATCAGAGGTTCTTGTCAAAACTGAGCGAATGAGCTAGTTGGACACAAGTCTATTATTACTATTTATTTTTTGTATCTAGGATCAGCACTCAGGGGATGACTCCTACATATGCAGAGCATTGCGGCGGAACTAGAAAGGAGGGGATAGTATTGAAGGGACCGATGAAGAAAGTTGAGGAGATAGAGAATCCTTTGTAGCTATTTGAACCTTTTGACTTCGGCGGCTAATTTTTGCTACAGGGCCGACGAAGGTGGATGCTGTTACTCTGCTTTTTTAGTGCATGATAGTGTCAGTCGCTGCCAATTATGTCCAGTGACCAGTGACTATGCCTTCATCATTGAAACAGGCTGGCAACAACTAACGCAACCACGCACTAGTGCTGATCAGAAGAATTCAACACAATATTTCATGACTCAGCGCGGGGTCGAACTCAGGATTCTCTGCTTCATAGTCATGTGTTCTACTATTTCAGCCAACAGCAAAGTGATTCAAAATTAATATATCCAAATTTATAAATTATTTTACTTATTTCCTTATTTTCAAAATATTCAAAATAGAAACGAAATTATTTAAAAAAGCAAAAAAAAAAACAATTGCCCCTATTGTGAATGTCGACATCGACATGATAGCAAGGAAATTGTCACTTGTGTACTCTTTGTCGGCAGCAGTTGACTACTATTGACTTGTTCTATAAATATTACACGTCTTAGAGAACACCAAAAGATTGTCAAGAATAATTAAATGTTATCGACAACTAATAGACAAGTGATAATTTTTTGCTGTCGAGTTGATGTGACGTCGACGTTGCCATTCATAATAAGGTGGAATATTTTTTTTAAATTTTATAATTTCATGGCATATAAATTTTTGTTAAATTACTTGTATTTATAATTGATGTCCTGAAATATACATTCAGAAGATATTATAAAAAAAGATATTACTACCCGAATGTAACCGTCCTATTTTTGATAGTTTCTTAGCGTGACGTTGACAAATACAGTTCTGCGGCCAAATTACGGCACTCGATATCTATCGAAATTTGTATATAAAATGTATTGAAATTTCGATCGATATCGAATGCGGTAATTTGGCCCCAGATCTGTTCTGTAAACCAAATTGTTTTAAAAAACGAGAAGGTTTTAAAAACGGGTAAACGACTATTTGGTGTTCTACAAATTACTCGATTTGGTTGCATTCGAAATTAATTTCGAATACAAAATTTGGACGTCATAATCAGCTGTTAATTGAAGAAATAAAGAAAGAGTATTTTTTAATTAAAAATATTTACACAAATATTTATATTTAATTATGTTTTTTTTTTCAATTAAATTTAAAATATACTCTAATAAATTTATAGAAAAAATTAAAGTATATTGATTAAAAGTGATTTTTGTTTCACGGCTCTAAAAACTTGAGCGGTTTAAGTTTTTTTTATTCTGCCAAACGTTTTTCTTCTTACTTAAAGCAAAAATATGAAAAAATTCGAGAGTTTTTATAAAATGAATTTTTTATGCTTAAATGTATTAAACTGAATGTGATTTCTATAGAATTAATAAAAGAAGACTTCCAATTTTTAAATGCTGTTTGTTTTTTTCATGTTTATTCACTTATTTATTAGAATAAAAGTGCATTCTATTTACTTTCGAGCAGGTTTGTTTATGCGTTTTTAAAACGAATAAAATTGTGTGAATTCTAATTAGGGAATAAGAAAAAATGTGGATTCGTTTTAAAACGAGAACTCTACTCGGATTCATTTTACAGAACTGACCCGATAGTTGCAGAAAAAGGTGGAATACCACGCTGTGGAAGAAATTTACTTAATAAGATGTGAGGCAGATTTTTTTTCACAAGGAATTTTTCATATCCGGGGGAAAATCACTTGATAAATTTGTTTAGTATTGCATTAAATCGCGATTAATTTAAAGATAAAAAATAGCAAGTAAAAACTTTATATTCGACCGAGACGAATCTGAAATACCCTCTATATATTTAGTAAATAAAAACTTTATTTTTTGTAGGAGTCACTCCGGGAAGGGGCCGTGGGTGAGACATCTCACCTTTGCCATGATAATGGAGTTATTAAAAGTAAAAAAAAATTTTTTTTTTTCTTTGATAGTGTCATTTAGGGTGCAAAGTTGGGGGGGGGGGGAAGGTTAAGGCAGAGGAAGATCAGAGAACATCTCAACTTCGTGGTAAAATCTTTAAAATTTTATTTGTAAGGAATGTGGGATTAAATTATACACTTTGTTAAATATTTGCACTAGTTTTCCTTGTAATATGTTACTTCAACACCCACTATAAGGGGGCGGGGTCCAAATATGAATTTTTCTGATTTTCTGGCTCTAAGTTCAACGCTTTTCCCCTTCTTATTTACAATAACTTACGAAAAAAAAACAATTAAAAAAATCAAGTTGTTTTTTAGAGGTTGATTTAGTTCTTCTTAGGGGAACTTTTTCCCCTCTGGCCCGATTCAGCCCATTCACGAATTTGACCTGTGTTTTCTTTCAAGATATATTTATATCAAATTTCAAGGGTCCGGTGGCTCTTTTCGTTTTGGACTGAATCGTGATTTCCACAGACGGACGGACGGATGGTCATGGCTAGATCGTCTTAGATTTCCTCACTGATCAAATATATATAGTATACTTTATGGGGTCTGAATGGAATGTTTCGCTGCGTTACAAACGCAATGACAAAGTGAATATACCCTACATTTCTTTTTTGGAGGGTGTTTTTATACCCTCCTTTATGGTCTCATAAATGTTATAGATTTTGATGCATATTTCAAAGACTCGCTCTATGCTGTGGCAAGTATATCTTAAGTAGTCCTTTTTTATTCAGATCTCAGCACTTTATAGCCTTTGAAATAATATTGATTCTTATAACTAATTCATATATGTTATAAATTTTAGTTTATTTTGAATAAAACAAAATTAGTACAAACTGTCGCAAGTATTTGTACTATTTTTATTAAAATTCCATTTTGCTCCCTGCATGGAATAACTTAAATATGAAACTCTTTGATGTTTCCATACAAACAGTTAAAATCCATTTGGAGTTAATGGAAATTCTTTAAATATTAAATAACCCATGTGCTCGTTAAAAGTTAAAAGCAAAAAAGAACAAAACAAAAACAAACTCGACTTTCCGTTGGCCAGTTTTATTTTGCATTTTTTTTTCATCGGCCTTTTTATCTCATTTAGCCGTGATAAATCACTGCCCTGCGTTTAAAATGAAATTACGGGAAAACTTCAAGCCAAATAACAAAACAAGTCGAATGTAGCGGCAAATTGTATGAAATTAAATTAAAACGATGTTGCATACCTTTAGGGGCCTTTATTTAAATATTCAATTAAGCTTGTTTGTGATGTACTCGTTGTCTCTGCTTTATGTGCACTCTATTAGCGGAATAACGGTTTTGAATTTTGTCTCTCACTACCATTTCATAAAAAAAAAAAAAATTTGTTCGCACTGTGGTGTTGTAGTCCTACATGAACACATGCATTTGCACATGCAAACACACACACAATTGATATGTGAATTGTATTGCCCGGTAGCATGTACTCATACAAATTTGTGTTTCATGTGTGATTTTATCGCAAGTGAGTTGTGAAAACGTCCAACGGAATGAACACCAGAAAAAATATCGTTAAAATGAAATATTGTACTTGTATTGCTGTAGGAATTGCACAAACAACTATTATACTATATATAGTGATGGCTAAAAATAGGCGTACCTAGACATACTACCTATTGCACAGATGTATGTAGCCACTATGTACTGCTGTTCCTAGGGCAACTAACAATTTTGAAAACATTCGATTTAGAAAACATTTATGAAGGTCTTTAAATGTTTTATTAATTTATTTTAATATTGGCCCTTAACACTTTCAAGCGACAATGGGTTTTGTTTTTTACCCTTGTGTGTTGTCACCATTCCAACAAGATTTTAGTGCCAATACAAGTGTACGTGTACATGTTTGTGAAAAAGTTCCCGCAACTATCTTAAATTTATGGAGGCCTTTGTTAGCATTTTAATAAAATTCAGTTGAGAATTCAAATAAGAAGAACGCTATTTTAGACATTTATGAAAAAATTTACATACACTCTGTCGCTACAGATAAAATCTTGCATATTGTATTTTTTTACAGTTCTTCTTCGTGGTCTTAAACTATAGGTAAACCAATAAAATTTTAATTTCTGTAATAAAATTAATTTCGCGTAATAAAATTAATTCTATTCATTTGAATTTCTTTACAAACATTTTTTTATTCTTAAATATTTGAAACAAAATTTCAGAGCTTTTTATTTAATGTCCGTTATATTATTTTTTAGTTACAACAAAAGATCACGATTTTCTTAAAATTCCAAAGTGTGGCCCAAAATTATTCTATCTTTCGTATTATAAATTTCTTACATAAATGCGTAACCACTACGCGACAATACTGGCGTTTACCCGAGACCTTAGGAATTTATAGAAGTCGACTGGTAATGAACGATGAACAAACTCATCATGGTGATTCTTAGTAATTGGCGGTATCTGAAGTAAACCGATGTGCCTAATAGCGTCCAAGGCTAACATGTGGTAACCGGTGGCTCCCAGTCTAATACTAGAACGATATCGAATGACTTCGCTGCCCGGGCAGATAATTATTTTTCTTACGTTGTATTTATAATGAAAATCAATGGCTTAATATAAAAAAAACCGTAACTGGATTTCGTGTTAATTTACAATAGAAAAAAAAAATTTGTGAAATCCGTAATATTTCCAACACAAGAAAAGTGTTCATGAAATTTTTAATCGGCTTTAGCGCAACACGTTTTACTGAAAAAAAAATCGGATTACTGAAAGCGATACAAATCCCCGCGCTGATTTTAAACGCAGCTAATCTTATTCACTTCGCTTTAGCGAAGCATCGCTTTACTGAAAATATCGTATTACTGAAAAACAAAAGCAAGACCACAACAACGTTTTGTATGAAACTTACTTCGCTTTAGTGAAAAAATAAACAATGACAAATTTGTTTATTAGAAATCGATTGCATAACTTAAGGCTGAAAAAATTGTGCCTGTTTTGTCCGTTAAAATATTAAATGGCAAAATTTATTTGTCCTTTTCGCTCTTACGTACTTTATTATATTTTACTATTATCTTATCAATGCAAGTGGCTAGACATTTTCGAGGAATTCGTGAAAAATTTCAACAACAAAATGAATAATTCTGTTAATAATTTTTTTTAAATAAAATTTTTATGCTAAATTGACGTAAACAAAATATAGAGATTTGATATACAAAATATTGTTTTACTGCTTTTAAACAGTACGCTTAACTGTAACAAATTTCAGTAATACGAACTACGTTTTAGAGAAAAAATCGGATAACTGAAAAAAAATTGGATTTTGCTTATTTCCAGTAAAGCGGAGTCGACTGTAACACCTTTTATTAAAACTTCATCAAAACTTATTTTGCGTCATAAATTTTACAGATTTTATTAAGATTTTTCCTTCTCCTGTAAAGTACCAAAAATCGAGTTAGGCCTTTTTTATGCTGAACCATTGAAATACTAGTAATAACAAAACATAAAAAAGTAGCATAAGTTTTACACTTTTTTCTATTTGGTGTTCCATTCTAATAAAAATGCCACAGTGGGCATGAAAGCTGCATTTTCTTCCGCCAAAATGCTGCACAAAAACGTGTAGTAGATTTACAATTTTTTATTCAAGCATTTATTTAGACAACGATTTTAAAAATTATTATAAACATGTAAATATAATTTCTTTTTTCTCTAGGATCAAAACCATTTAAATTACACTGATTTGATCGTGAATTCACATGGCCTGCTCCTTTCTTTTAACAGACACAGCCCGCGAAGCGATTTCCTTGTCTACAGAAAACAGCCAGAGTCTTCGGCGGGAATTGAACCCACGATCATTAGACTGATTGATAGGATAGCATTGCTACTCATCAGCTGTGACCATCGATATGCTCAATTATATCTATCAATGCAAAACTTTTAAGTTTCTATCTCCAAGTGAATCGTGTCTAGCAGAAAAATTGCTTAACTTTTCAAGATAAAAAAAAAACTATTTCTACAAATAAAAATTTTTCAGTTTTTAACAACAAATTTGCTTTACAAACAGCCCGTTTTCCCCTATGTGTCAACGTTATTGTTCTGTTTTAAATAAATCGATTTTTAAACGAAAATAATTTTTTTTTATTGTTAATTTTATCAACGGGCTTAAGTTCGAATCTGCATGACTGCAAATGATTTTTTATTATTTTATTAATAAATGAATTTGTTCAAATTCTATTTTTATTAATTTATATTAAGATTCCAATCTTATTAATTATATTAAGATTGGAATTATTAATTTATATTAAGATTGGAATCTTAATATAAATTAATAAAAATAGAATTTAAACAAATTCATTTATTAATAAAATAATAAAAAATCATTTGCAGTCATGCAGATTCGAACTTAAGCCCGTTGATAAAATTAACAATTTACATAAGAAAGTTCGACTAATAAAAAAAATTCATACATAATTTTTTTTTATTTCAGTAATTTCTGTTTCGTTGAGTTTTATTTTTAAATGTTTCCAATTAGTGGACTTTACAACGCAAATGATTTTACAAAAAACAGTTTAATAGTTTTAATTGATATATTCTCCCTTATTCTGTAACTATTTGTCAACGTCTTGTCAAGACAATATCCAAAATAGGTCACTTGTCGACTCCTTGTGGAGAACATTTAACTAATTCTGACTCTTTGTGACTATTCTCTAAGGTATTGAGTATAGCATGGGGCTGTTAAAAGTTGTCAATTGCTGAAGAAAAGGGGTACAGACGTGACGCTGACAAATAGTCTTGACGTGACGCTGACAAATAGTTACAGAATAAGGGGAATTGTTTTGAGAAGAACAATTTATTTGTTATACAAGTTTTTATACCCTCCAAAAACGAATTTGGAGGGTATATTCACTTTGTCATTCCGTTTGTAACGCATCGAAATATCCATCTCAGACCCCATAAAGTCTATATATTCATGATCAGTGATGAAATCTAAGACGATCTGAGTATGTCCGTCCGTCCGTCCGTCTGTGGAAATCACGATTCAGTCCAAACGAAACGAGCTGGACTCTTGAAATTTGGTATAAATATATTTTGAAGCTTATAGCAGGTTAAGTTCGGTGATGGGGGAAAAAAGTTCCCCTAAGAAGAACTAAACCAACCCAGAAAAAAGAACATAATTTTTAAAGTTTTTTGATTATTTTGTTAAGCAAATGATATACTTTTATGTCAAATACGGTCCAACGCCTTAAGCAAGAGCCATAAAATAAAATAAAAATTATTTGTGGACCCCGCCCACTTTAGTAGGCGTTATTATATGCAAAAATAGCATAAAAATTTAACAAACTGTTTTACTTAAGCCTACATTCCTTAAAAATAAAATTTTTAAGCTTTAATGTCGTAGCTGAGACGATACCTGGTACTCCTCTGCCCTACCCCTCCTCCCCCTTCACCACCTAAATGACCCTACCAAAAAAAAAAAATTTTTTTTTTAAATTTTGTATATAATCAATCCAACCATTTATTTTTAGAGTTTTATGACTGCCTGTTACTGCCCTACCCCCTCCTGCAAATTTGCCCCCTAAATGACCCTATAAAAAAAATAATTTTTTAAATTTTGTAAATAATCATCCCAGGCATTTATTTTTAGAGTTTTATGACTGCCTGTTTCTGTACCCTCTACTCCCCCTTTGCCCCCTAAATGACCCTATCAAAAAAATAATTTTTTAAATTTTGTAAATAATCATCCCAAGCATTTATTTTTAGAGCTTTATGACAAAGGTGAAATGTTTCCCCCACAGCCCTTGCCAGAGCGACCCCGCCAAAATACAGTTTTTATACCCTCCAAAGAGAATTGGACCCTATAAAGCAAATATGCATATGTATTCTTTATTAGTGATGAAGTTTAAGACGGTCTAGCAATGCCCATACGTTCGTCTGTGGAAAACATGATATTATCTATTTTTTAACCCCGCTCCCTTTACTCGTAGTAGGCGTTGACGTACGATATTATATAAAGGAACTCTGTCCCACCAAGTTAAACATTTTAAATTCACTTACTAAATATTTGGAGGGTAATCTTAAATACCCGGTCGAATATAACGTTTTCACTTGTTATATTTCGTTTGGCTTTTTAACAAAAAAAGTGATATATGCTATTCATTAATAATAATATTTTTCCGCAGGTGGCAACGCTGATCGCAATTGTAGGAAACAACTGTAAACGAAAAACCAATACAAAAATAAAGGGGGGTAACTGATTGATATTGCTTTTGCTGTTAGTAAAACTTGTTAATGATGTTACACTAGATTTTTTTGTAATTTAATTCCCAAGCATGCGCTTACAAAACGTGTCCATTTCGAGACTGTAGCTTTATTACTAGTCATATTTGTTGTTGGTTTGGCTATTTTGGTTAGAGACTGAAAGGTTTGAACCTTTTGGTAATGCTGTTGTTAACAAGATTTTATATTTGCAATTGTTTTTGTTTTTGCTGTTGTTGCTAACAAGTATTGGGTGTTTTTTATTCAGGTATAGAACTTTAAGTTGGCATCACTTTTTTAACTGGCGGCCATTTTGTCAGCTGTCAAGTGATTAATATTTAGTTTGGTTTGCCATTTCATCATGAACAGGTTGACAAAAGAACAACGCTTGCAAATCGTGCAAATTTATTTCGAAAGTAATGGTTCAGTTCGCGAAGTTTACCGCAAGCTCCGTCCATTTTATGGTCGACATAATCGTCCATCAGAGCAATTAATTCGGTTAACCATGGATCGTTTTCGCACTACGTTTACTCTATGTGATAATACGCATCCGCAGAAACGTCGAACAGTGCGCACCGAAGAAACAATTGCCGCTGTAGAGCAAAGTGTTGAAGAGGACCCGAATGAATCGATTCGCCACCGTGCACAGCAATTGGAGCCATGATAACCGACTATTTTGTTCCCGAATTGGATGGCATGAATGTGGATGAGTTGTGGTTCCAATAAGACGGCGCTACATGCCACACAGCGCACGTCACAATCGATTTATTGAAGGAAACATTCGATGAGCGCATAATTTCACGGAATGGACCCGTCAATTGGCCACCAAGATCGTGTGATTTGACACCATTGGATTATTTTCTTTGGGGATATGTGAAGTCGCTCGTCTACGCCAACAAACCAGAAACGTTAGGGGACTTGGAAGCCAACATTCGTGGCGCTATAGCCAACATACGGCCCCATATGCTCGAAAAAGTGGTTGAAAATTGGACCTGTAGAATTGGCTTTATTCGAGCCAGCCGCGGCGGCCACATGCCCGAAATCATATTTAAACATTAATGGCATAAAATTATCCTTCCAATAAAGCCAAATTGATGGACATTAAAACGATTTTCTTGTGTTTTATTTCAATTCGAAGTTCTATACCTCAATAAAAAACACCCTGTATATATTTTCACTTTCAGTTTGAATTTTTTTGTTGTTGTTGTCGTTTGCTAAAAGTATGCATTTTTAATTACAGGTTCGTATATTATTTCTTTAACAAGGAATACCCATTGTAATATTTGCTTTAAGTTGCACATATCAAATTGCTTTCCAATATTTTCCTTTAGTTTTCACAATAATTTGTTATGCTTGAGATAGTTTTAATTATTTACTACACGACTCATGTGTAGTCGTATGAGTTTCATTTTGTACCTTTCTCTTTTTTTTTTGTAGTCCAAAATTTAATATTTATTAAACCATTTTTTAAAGGTGTAACAAAGTGGATTAACTATTGCAAGCAGCACTACAACAACAGTTTTAGTGGTGACAAAAACCAATAGGGGGAACAAATGCTAGACACTCATGAAAAACTGGCATAAAAGGGTGTTTGTAAAAGAATTATAGTTACAAAAAAAAAAAGAACATTATCACTTTAAGCTGGCATAAAATCAATTTGTGCAGCATTTTACATAATTTTAAAGTGGCACTCGTTGACACAAAAAATCACTAGTTCTGCGCTGTTCTGTGTTTCAATAATACATTTCCATTCCCCTTCCTCTTTTTTTTATTATAGTTATTTCCCGCATAACTTTATTATGTTCGCTGTTTATTGAATTATTTGCAGTTGAGTAAATTTATGAATATTTTCTTGAGTTTCTGTGACAACAATTCGTTTTGAATTTAAGAAATAAACAGGATAAAACAGCTAAAAATATACAACGATATTAACCCAATCTCTCGCTACTAATGACTTGTCCTTCATTAATAATTAAGCACATTTTCCATAGCATAATTTTAAGCTGATTATTAACTTTCAAAGTTATATAAAATGTTGTAAACTTTTTTTTTTTTTTTTTTGAAAAACGATTGATTTTTAATTAAGGTTCATAAATAAATGTATTTTTTTTCTTGTGTCTTTCTTCAAGGTTACATGTCTTGTAGCCTGTCAGTTTGGGGCTGTTGTAAACAAATACGTTGCTTACGGTCTCTCTTTAACAACCAATTTAATTTCATTTTAATGTTGCCTTTTGTCACTGTCTTTTTCAATATTTATATAAACTTATTTTCACTTTTACAATTCATTGAACATTTGCAAATCAGAGTTTATGGAATTTATAGCAGACATTTAACTTAAGTATTTTGCTGGAAAATGTGTTTATAATTTTTATAGATAAAAATAAAAAAAAAGTGTTAGAGTAGGTACTGATAACTTAAGAAGCAACTCACGGCAGTTGTTTTAGGTATAAAAAAAATTTTAGTATTTCATTTGATTTGAATTTAAAGGGACTTGATTGATGTTAAAATTGATTTTCTTCAATTTCATTGAAAATATGAAATGAGTTGTTTGGGCAAAACGGTGTACCCATTATCAACTAATGGGTATTTTTTTTGCACTTTTTTACATATTTTGCACTTTTTTATATATTTTCAGTGCGAAGGCACAGAAAACATGGTTTTCTACAATTCTGTGGCATATATTTTCGGACTGTTATAAAAATACGGAAAAATAAATTTTTATTTAAATATTTCGCCCACTTGACCACAGTTTAACTGTTTATTTCATATACAGAAAGAGATCTTCAAAAAATTTGTTTTATAAAATTTAATGTGCGAATTTTCCATCGACATATTTATTAATATATTATATACAATTAAGATTTAAGAAAATAGGACATAAAGAAAACAACGAAACAGCAGCTAAAGGGTTTAGGGCCTGCTTTTGTAAATCAAATAAATATATTCCTTTGGGATTTTACAATGAAACAAACAAAATTGATTTTTTTTTTAGCCCAAATGTACATTTTTATTTAATTTTCAAAAACAGACAGTTAATAAAGTGTATTACTATTGCTTTCAAACAGCTGTCGTATGCAAATTAAAAAAAAAATATTTGGGGTATTCAAACTGTGTGCTATTGAATCATATTGTCATAAAGTCATAATATTTTAGACCAGTTTAAAAAAGTTGTTGTTGTGCTGCACCAGGTATGTTTTTGTTTTGTCATAAAATAGCTCTAGATATCTGAATCGAACGGCTGAAAATGTTTAGGCGAGACGGCGATAGTATATGTTTGCCGCCGTTACGACTAAAAAACGGCTAAAAAATTATTCATATCTATATGTCTGTACATTAAATCACATTTTTTTAACATAAAAAAATTAAAAGAGAACTAAATCGCAAAAACTAAATATATACAAGTGAACATTTTTTCTCGTTTAACTTAAGTAGCTGACAGCCGCTGAACGTTTTTCCGTATGCCGCCGCAAAAAAAACTGTATTCAACTCATATTAAGGCACCAGCTGATCGATGTTTGAAATAGCATACTAAGTTATGACGGGTTGCTGACACTAGTCATTCTTTACGTGCTATTATTTTATGACTTATGACTACAGTGTGAATCCCCCAATTATTTTTTATGAAAGAAGAAAATAATTTTTCCTTAGGAAGTCACAGTAAGGAGTGGCGAAGTATTGAATATAAAAATAAATATTTTAAAATTTTTTCTATAAAGACCTCAAGCTTAAAAGATTATACCAAAATAATATGGGGAAGTTCTAACCCTTTAGGAAATAAAATAATCGGTTTATAAAAACAATAATTATAAATTAACTATTTTGCAACTGACTACAAATTGGTTTAAATCGAATGCAGATATCAACCAAACAAAAAAAACTTAAATATTTTGAATTTAACTTTCATTTTAAGTCATGAAATGTGCTCGAATTTTTATTTAAAATCAGTATCAACGTTGCAAAAAGATATCTTTTTTATTAGTTTTTAATAAAAAATTTATTGAAACTTAACTATTTATAAATGAATTAATAAAAAAGTGTTTTAAATAATTGAAATTAAACTGACTACAAATTGGTTGAAAAATAAGTAATTAGTAATCAATTAAAAAGTCATGCAGAGATGGCCAATTGACTATCGCCTATGACATGCATATATTAATATAATGAGTCGACGACAAGGAAAAAAGTCACTTTATACACTAGTTGTGCTTATTTAAAAACCAGTTTTAAGTTACTTAAAAATGTGTTTGACTTCCTACAGGGAAGTGATAACTACACACACACAAAAAAAATAAATAACATAAATACTCATTATGGAAGTGTAGCGGCTTTCGAAAACAGTCGTTTTGCTCTGTTACATAAGTTTAGTAATTAAATAAATGTTGACTTTCCCGTGTGCCTTAGAATGTTTATCATGTCTTTCTGGATTAAAAACGCATTACGACCACTAGCCTATAATTATTAATTGACTTTTATAAAATTTGTTTTTTTTTAAATCTAATTGTTTTAAATAATTTATTTAAAAAAATGTATGCAATCTATAATAAAAAAAAGGTTTTAATACTTTTTTTATAAAAGAACTGCAGACATTTACCCGCATCGCAAATATGATGTTTTTTGGTAGCAAAGTTTTACTCCCGTTCCCATGAAATCAGTGTGGTGAATATTTTGGGAACAAAAGTTCTATTGTGAATTGTTTGTGAATAATAGATAGTTTCTACTACTAAGCATTTGTTAGAGCTTGCTAAATATAATTTGTGTTAAAAAAATTCATAAAAATTATGAGAGTCTAATAACAGCGTAATAAAACAAAATTTCATACGAAATTCGCTCTATTACACTCTTATAAGCCTGTCATAATTTTTATGAATAAGGGGGTTATTGTGTAAAAATAAATTAATAAAGCTTTAGAGTAAAAATAAAAAATAACTGACTGTCCCATGATGTCAGCAGATATCTTTCTCTCGAACAGTTACATATAAAACAAAAACAAAATTCTAGAATTTATTTTTGTTTTAAATAATATTATGCGACAGATCGATATCTAGTGACTTCTTGGTGGGACCGGTAGTACATATTTTGAAGAAATGATTAAAGGATTTAGAGAAGTTCTAGCAAAAGTTCAGACGATCGATTTGTATATTTTTTTAATATTTGCGTTCCTTCAATAGAAAAGAAAAAATAGTTCTATAGAGTCCTACTATGAAAAAAAAATACAATTTGCATATTTCCCTTTTAGCTCCCATGTACGCTTCTGGGGAATTTATTTTGTAAAATAATTCGTGGGAGTAAACATTAGTGATGCCATATTTTATGTGTTTGTGAATTCGCTCCCACTAGTTTTGTTATGCGAACTATTCACAATAGAAAAAGAGAAACTTAAGGAATTTTTTCATGGAAATGGTTGTTCGTGAGAGGCGTGATTAAGCAATTGTATCAGTAAAATTATTGTTTTCTTTTGTAAACGGGCTAATTTTCTAAAAGTATGCTAGCCGATAGTAAGTGGACTGATTACTTTTAGCCATATTTACTTATAAAAATGTTTTGAAAATTTTCGCTCTAACTGGACGGAGTTGGATATATTAATTTTTTTAAATAAAGTTAAATTTATTAATATTTGCAATATTGTATGTAAATTTTATTTTCTCGAATTTATTAATTTTATTAATTGTCATTTTTCAATTTAATTCGACTTAAAAGACATGAAGTCAAGATAGTTTGTGTGTCAGGGCATGAAGGCATTCATGGAAATGACAAGGCGGACGAATGCCCTTTTTGCTCCCTGTACACTTCTTGGGAATTTATTTTGCAAAATAATTCGTGGGAGTAAACATTAGTGATGCCATATTTTATGTGTTTGTGAATTCGCTCCCACTAGTTTTGTTATGCGAACTATTCACAATAGAAAAAGAGAAACTTAAGGAATTTTTTCATGGAAATGGTTGTTCGTGAGAGGCGTGATTAATTGTATCAGTAAAATTATTGTTTTCTTTTGTAAACATGAATTTAAATTTTTATTCTTCGAACTTATTAGTTTTGTTATAAAGTTAAGAATTTTTTATTCAGACCCAAGTTCAGATCTACAATTTGTTCTTTTCTGTTATAGAAATCATATATTGTATCGCGATAAAAAGTAGCCCATAAGTTAAACGCGAATATAAATGATTTTTACACATATTTTTACCAAACCTTATTTCCTTCGGGAAGCAAACAGAGATTTTCAACATGAAAACTTTCAACAAATGTTTAAACGAAAAACGAACATCAACATCTTACAAAATTCCAAGACAACAACAATGTAATGTTGCATGAAGCCATTTTGCGGCATTTATAAAATATACTAAGAAACTTTATATTGAAAATATGTAAATTTATGCAGGTTTTTTTTTGCACAGGCTGGGAAGAGATATTGTAGCAATTCCCTATATGTTTATATTTATAAGAATACAACTTACTTCTTATAAAATATCTAAAAGCAAAACAACGAAATATTTGTTTTAAATTTTATTTAGGCAAAAGCAAAATTTTGCTGTATTCAGGGTCATTAAATTCAAAAACTATGGCCATAAAACATGCATATTTATGTGTAGAAGTAGTTTTTTTTAACAAACAAACAAAAAAATAAAAAATTCTAGAATATATGAAAAAAGTAGTGTAACCAAAAGGGATTAGCATTTGTAGTTTTTGTGCTTTGCTGCGCGCCAAGAATATGACGACTATAAAATAAACTATTTAGTCGTTTTGTATGTTTGCCACCATGGAAACACAATTTCAAAATTAAATAATTTATTTACTTTGAAAAATTTTGAAATAAACACTTGACGGACAATTACTTTCACGAAATTGACCATCCTTTTTGTGCTATCTCACGGCATACAAAAATTTCATGTCTACGCCGACGAACTAAAAATAATTTAGCATTAGACAGCCGTAAAAAATTTTACTTTAGAAATAGTCTGCTAACCATGAAACGTTTCAGATATTTTAGAAAAATTTTACACGGACAAAAGAAAAAGTCGTCTCGATTTGACGAAATTAATTAATTATTTTGAGTTAATTTATTTGATAGTGTAACAGTTGGGGGATTTCATAAAGAGCACTGAAAAAAATCCTGTTGTTGCAAAGGTGAAAAATTAATAGTGTCGCACATTGCAAATTATATACTCGTATTTTAATATCAAATCAGCATTATGTACTAAAATTCGTTTAAAGTATTCATAAATAATTTTTTATTAGATTTTAAAAAATATATATTTGATTTCATATGTAAATAAATTCCCAACTCAGCTGTTTATTTTTAAGGTTAAAAGCATGCCAATATAAAAAAAGAATTGCTAGTTTCCGGAAATAATTGTCTTAGAATTTCCCTTCTTGTGGCATCACTGCTTATAAAGTATATTTGACGAAGAGCATCGATATTGTGAATTATTCACAATTGTACGTTATTAACTTAAATAATAACAACTGCGAATAATTGTTTGTTCTTTTAAATCAGATCAAAATTTTTGTTTGGGAAATTGTATGGGATCAAAACCAGCATATCTTTTATCGCTTTAATATAAAATCGGACAAAAATTGTTTTTATTGAAAATAAATTGTTATTTTAATTCCTTTCTTTTTTTTTAAACCATGCGGTAAAAGTAAGCACAATTTGTTTGCAAACTGAATATAAAATCTAATAAATATAATAATAAAAATCTATTTAAATGAGTCTGTATTATATCCTCCAAAAAAGAATTGGTATATTCACTTTGTCATTCCGTGTGTAACGCAGCTATATATGCCTCTAAGAACCCATAGAGTTTAAATATTCTTGATCAGTGATGAAATCTAAAATGATTTAGACATTTTCGTCCATGCGTCTGTAGAAATAACCATTGAGTCTAAATGAAAAGAGTCAGACCGTTGAAATTTGGTATAGATAAATTTTTAAGCATAGCATAGGTCGAGTCCGTAAACGGGCTGAATCGGACTAGAGTGAAACAAGTTCCTCTAAGAAGAACTGAACCAACCTCTAAAAAATAAACAACATAATTTTTACTGTCTGCCCCACGATATCTTTCGATATTGTTCTTTCGCGTAAATACGATTGAAAGAAAAACAATTAAAAGTACTACATTCCGCTGTGCCGAATCTTAAATACCCTTCACAGATGTCATTCTTTTCGCTTAAATTTTTCTGAACGTCTTTCAAAAATATTATATATTTAATTTACAAACAAAACAAAAAATCCGTTTTATGTACCCCAAAAAGTTATAATTGTAAAACCGTAGAATAGTCTTTTAGATTTTTTTGGTTTTTAATAACAATTTATTTCTTCCTGATATATAAAGTAGGTATAATTCATCATAAAAATCAAAAATAACAAATTATATGGTTACTTTTATGAATCAGAAAATGTCGACTTTCAACCCTGGAACCGAATTTTTAGTTTTTAAAATTTTTAATACCAATTTAATTCTTAGCGAAGTATAAAATATGCTTAAGTCACTGAAAAAATCAAAATTGGGAATTTATGTGGGTACCAAATGTATGTAGCAAAAATATTTCGATTTTCCAACTTTGGAAGCGAATTTTTATTTTTTTACCAATGCAATTGTTAGTGAGCTGTAACATAGTTTTACTTGACAAAAAAATTAAAATTTTTAAACTTTTTGGCCACTTTTATGTACTACAAAATATTGCAGTTATCCAAATCTGGAATCTAAATTTTGATATTGTTTTAATTTTTGATACAAATTTTGTTCTTCCTAAATTATAAGACAGTTTTAGTTAGCAAAAAAAAAACATCAGTTGCCTGTTTGATTACTTTCACGTATAAAAAAATGCAATTTCCCATCCCTGAAAGCAAAATTTAAATTTAATTATTTTTTTTTTTTTTGATCAATGCTAATCTTCATGACGTATAAAGAGGTTTTGTTAAAGAAAAACTTGAACTTTTTAACAATTTTAGTTACTACATGCACTACAAAATACGGAATGGGCCGAAAAAAAATTTTTAATTTCCCATCCCTGGAAATTTTTTTTTTATTTTTCTTAGTTTTTAATAGACCATTGAGGGTTCCCAAAGCACGAAATAGGTTTCATTTACAAACATAAAAAAAAATAATTGACTTTTGGTATAATAGAAAGAGAAATAGGTGTAAGCTTCCCAGCTCTGGAACCGTACTTCGGATCTTTCTGAATTTCAATACCACTCTATTTATTTTCCAATCCATCAGTCCGAGAACGAAGTCTCTAGCTCTTCTGGGAGCTTGGGAAACCCGATTTCACCTAAAGACAGACGGACATCGCTCAATCGTCATCGCTATTTATAAGGATCCAGATTATATATATTTTATGGGGTCCCATGTGAATATTGAAAAAATTACACACGGAATGACATACCTATATATACCCTTTCACTTTTTTGTGAAGTGTATAACAAATTCTGAAATTTTGTTTTAAATATATTTATCTGACAGAACGATATAGAGTGAATAAAGAAAGTTCCCCTAAGAAGAACTAAGAAAACCTCTAAAAAACAACATAATTTTTAAAGTTTGCTGGTAATTTTGTTAAGAAATTTATACATTTTTAAGTCAAGGGAGTTCCAAAGCGTTGAACTTAGAGCCCGAAAATTAGAAAAAAAAATCGATTTTTTTTACCCCGCCCCATTTAGTGGCCGTTAACGTAACATATTACATGGAAAAATAGTGTTAATATTCAACAAATTGTATTCCTTAAGCCTACATTCCTCTAATCTTTCTTTTTTAACATTTTTAATTATCCCAAAACTTTACTTTTGAAGTTTTTACGATAATAGTGAGATGTCTCCCCCTCGCTTCTCCTTTCCACTATGGCCCTGTCAAAACAGAGTTTTCATACTGGGCACAGAAATGTCTTAAACGAACTCAGAGCCAGCTTAAACATTTTTAATTTATCTCCATCCGCTTTGATATAAAATTGCAAAAATAACGTAAATAGATTTTATGATGATGGAAAGGTATCGCAGCCATGCTGCTCCTATTTGGAGGGTATTTGTAGTTATTTCAACCTTTTTACTTCGCCGGCTAATATTTTGCTACAGGACCGACGAAGGAGGGTGCTGTTACTCTGCTTTTTAGTACATGATAGTGTCAGTCGCCGCCAATTATGTTCAGTGACCAGTGACTATGCCTTCATCATTGAAACAGGCTGGCAACAACTAACACAACCACTCACTAATAATGATCAGAAGAATTCAACACAATATTTCATGAATCAGCGCGGGGTTGAACTCACGACCCTCCGCTTCATAGTCTCGTGTTCTACTACTTCAGCCAACAGCACCCACAGGTTTCTACATATTACTCGTTTCGCGGAAAAAAACCTTTATAAATTTCGTTCTAAGTGAGTATTAAATATTTGCTCATTAATTGTTTCTATTTGAAAAGGATATTTTCTTTCCCAGCGCCTTAGCTGGGAACAGGGATGGAAAAGGGCTATTTTGATTTTGTACCAATTAACTAAATAAAATGTACTTTTCATACCATGACGGTACCACTTTTTTATATTTTATATATTTCTATAAATAGAAATTCAAAAACTTCTCTACACAAGTACACAACAAAAAAATATTATATACATAAAAATCTAGGAATCAGTTGATTAAATTTTATTCAAAAAGTCATACAATTTAAGATAAGAAATTTTCTGGTAGTTTAAAATTTAGGCAACGAGACATGGATTGAAAACTTTTTCGGTATTTGGAAATCAATTATTATACCTTTTTTCAACGTGATTGTTTTTGAATCAAATATTAGGCAGCCTAACGATGAAAAATGTTTCTTTTGCGAAAAATTATAGCAAATAATTTTGTAAGTCCGTTACTTAAATGAGCCATAATTTAGCAGAAATATGAGACATAATTTTGAAGACACTATTTTGAAAGATTCGGGTTTAAAGAACCGTTTTCTCTCGAAAGAACAATCATTTTCAAAAAGAAACGACAAAATAAATACATATATAGACCCAGCAGAGGAGTAAGAAACGATCCGAAAATGTCATGAAGTGCTGACTGGAATACTGTATGTAATAAAAGACACAAACTCTTTGATTGTGTAACCGTATAATTCATAGAAATATTTTATGTTTATTAACTGATTCACTGAGAAATTAACAAAAACTTTCAAGCATAAAACGTATTTATGAACTAGGTGTAAGCTTTTGATTGAGATATTTCAATAATACAAATTAGTCGTGGTAGTACCACGGTACCAACAAAGTCTAATTGTACCAGAAAAAAGTACAATTGTATCATGTTTTCCATCCGTGGCTGGGAAATCTCTTTGATTTTCTAGCCACCTCAGCACAACATTGTCTTAATTTAAGCGGAAATGGAACACTGTGAATTATACACGGCAACACTTTAAATTCCCATAGACTTTCTTCCTCCCACATGAGAAAAATTCCTGCATTCAGTGTAACACACAAGTTCATATTTTATTTTCCTTATATTTTACTTCGCCAATATTTCTTACATACGATGTGAAGGGAGTATAAATGCTGGTAGAATTTTATAATTTACGATAATCTTTATTACAGTATAAATAACACAGAATCGATGGCATACAATTGAAAGCATTTCTCAATGGAGATGGGAATTAATGATAAGAGAAGCTGTACCACAACAGCAGCCCATATAATTTTAGTCTATGGCCATAATACAATATAATTAAATTGACCATTTCTATGGGCTATTAAGTAATCAGATATATATCGCACATAAAATTATATTTTATTTTATTTCATTTTCAGAACCATGAATAATAAAATGTAAATATGCACGATTTGCACAATTATGTATTATAAAAGATTAAGTAAATCATGTTTTCTGGTAACAAAATATTATGCAGTAGAAATAATTTGTGACTAATAAAATAAGAAAAATAAAATTATGAAAAGTGAAATTCGTAATAAAAATGAGTCGGTTTTTACATGAAACTTGATTTAACCCTCATTCGTGTGCAAGTGACATTTTATGGTGCTCCAAGGAATAACTGATTTTATGGTGGAACAAAATCAAAGAGATAAAATTATACCATAATTCACACTGTCTGTTTAAAAAATTAACGAATTTAAAAGCAATTTTCGGAAGTTGCCTAGACATGGCTGGCGGCTGTTTTTATAAAAATTAGTTTATGCTTAAAAACTGCTTATTTGACAAAAACTTGAAAGCTGAATAGCAAATTTCCAGAAAAATTTTCCCTCAAATATATTTAATGCAATGGAGCCTATGGAGAACTGTAAATCTCTGTCACCACATTCTACAGAAGCCATGATAAAGGGTTTTTCAATAAGTACTTTGTTCTCTAAAGCAAAATAAAACAAAATATTTGGATGAAGACGATTCAAATTTTCATGCTATTGCGAAGAGAAAAGTTCGGCTATTGTGAATGAAAAATGTCCGCCATGTCTGTGATATCCACGTCATCAATAATAGTGCCAAATTGAGTTGCTAACTTCTCGCGATAGCGTGATCCATTGCACGTTACCGCATTTCCAGCCTCATCCTCGGAAAAACAAACGCACCAAACACGCCTCGTGACACGTTGAGCATGCAAAGGCTTCTCAAAAATCGCTTCAGGATTTTCAAAAACCCAAATGCGGTAATTTTGCTTGTTGGCAGAAGGTCTCAGAAGAACGATTATGTTGTTCGAAAATATCACAAATTTTACGAAATGTAACTTTAACAGAGCCACCATTTTCAGAGTGGACTTTAAATATTTTAATACGATTTTTAGAGCGAAATTGAATTCATTGCAACAATTGCCAATGTATCCACTACGAAGACTTCAAAAAAACTATATGTCAAAACTATCATGTTGTTGGTGTTGCCACAATTGCAAAATAAAGTTGTTGTTGAAAAACCTTTTATATAAATGGCGGCGTACAATATTTCCTTAACTTTTGACGTTAAGGAAATATTTTAACGAACAAAATACAACCCTGCAAAAAGTCATCTGGAAAGTTGCTTTGACTATTTTCCTGCAAGAAGGTGCATGAAAAAAAAGTCAGTCAAATTCAGAGCGTCATGTTGTGGTTGTTGCCACAATTGCAAAACAAAGTTCTTGTTGAAAAACCCTTTACAATTAATTATAAATGATTGAGAAATAAATTGGACATGGATATTAAGCAAGATATCTATCCTACTGACTGACTGACTGCCAACGTAAAGCGGGTTAATTTTCCAAAAGTATAACAGCAGATAGCAAGTGGAATGAGTACTTTTAGCCAAATTTACTTATAACAATGACTTGAAAATTTTGATTCTAACTGGACGGAGTTGGACCTTTAATATTATTGTTATATATCAATTTATTTAAATAAAGCTAAATTTATTAATATTTGCAATATTGTATGCAAATTATATTTCTCGAATTTATTATTGTATTCTGATATTTTTAAGCTTAAGGTCTCTTTATTTTAGTTTAATTTTTAATTTCAATATTTCGTCACTCCTTTGTGCGACTTCTTCAGGAAATTAATTATTTTAATAAAATTTAATATTTTAATAAAATAATTAATTTCCTGAAAAAGTCACACAAAGGAGTGACGAAATATTGAAATTAAAAATTAAACTAAAATAAAGAGACCTTAAGCTTAAAAATATCAGAATACAATAATAATTAAAAAGAGGTCAAGAGACCAGAAGAATTTCTCGAATTTATTAATTTTATTAATTGGCATTTATCAGTCTCTAACTCGACTTAAAAGAAATGACGTCAAGAAACCGTCTCACGTGGGGATATTGATATTCCCTCAGTTGAGCTGTTAAACATTATTAAAGAGTGGGCAAGGAGGAACCCGACAATTAGGTGGTCAACAATTACCACCTGTAGGGTAAAACTCTATGGACCTCACTTAGCAGCGTTAGAACTAGACAGCTTCTTACTTTTGGGAAATCGCTGGCACTCCTAGTATGAGTCATGACGGGGCACTGTGTGATCGGGCACATGGCAGAACGTTTGGGATTTTCTCACGATGTTCGCTGCAGGATCTGCTTCGAAGAAGAAAAAGAGTACTCAGTACAGCATCTTCTTTGCGACTGCCCGGCCCAGCAGGAGCGTAGACTTATGCCCAGTTTTTAACTTCAAAATTAAGTACTATTTAAACTTAAAGTGTATTTAAATACAAAATTTTGTTTTTCACTTCGAATTTAAATAAGATTTAAATGGCCCACATTGTACATTTAAATTCAATTTAAGTTTTTCATACAACCATGTGTTTTTCATTGTTTGTTTATATTCAACAACCTGAAAATTGGTACAGCAGCTGTTCATTGGAAAAAAACTTCGGTAAAAAGGTTCTTGTATTGGATCATTTTCAGTATTTTTCTTACTATTTATTTGTGCTACCATACTTTTATCACAATTAAATACCAAAATTAATTTTAGACTGAAAAACTGAAAGTGTATTTAAACACAACTTAAGTTTATGGAAAAATTAACTAATTTTGTACTTAAATACGAAGTCAAAAACTGGGGGTTAGACATCTAGGCTCTCGTTTCCTGCGGGATCTAGACCGTCTCAGGGATGCACCACTGGCTGCCCTGGCGGATTTTTTGAGAAGTTCTAGGTGGTTCTTAGGAACCAGTACTGCGTTTTGAAACGATTGTGTAGGGTGTAGTCCTCTAGGCATCACAATGGGCCTTTATGGCCTCCGAGTGTTTTCTCGCTAACTAAGGGCAGCGCTTTTTAACCTAATCTCCAACCTACAGGTTAATTATGTATTTTAGAATGATTGAGCTCGAGGTCGTTTTTGTAAAAATCGTTATAATTTTTCTATTTTATTCGATATTTCGTCAACAATTTGTTGACATCATCAGGAATAATAATTGAAAATTAAAATTTTTTGTATAAATTGGTTTTGAAATATGTTTTCAAAAATATTAACATAAAAACAAAAGCATATATAAAAGTTATTGAAGATTTGGCCTGAACAATTTTATTTCTAATAGCCTTAAGTTGATTGATGCATCTCCTTGTTTGGCTATTTGTGTCCAACTAGCTCATTCGCTTAGTTTTGACAAGAACCTTTAATCAAACCTATGTAATTTAAATGGTTTTGATCAGAGGTTCTTGTCAAAACTGAGCGAATGAGCTAGTTGGACACAAGTCTAGTGGAAAGTAGACTTGCGTAGAACTCGTTCATTCGCTCATTCTTGACAACAAGCTTTGACCAAAGCAATGTAATTTTAATGGGTTCTAGTGTCAAACTCGTTCATCCGCTCGTTTTAGACAAGAACCTATGATCAAACCCATTTAAAACAAATTGGTTTGAACAAGTTCGACAGAAATCTAGTGCAAAGTGGAAGTTATAAATAAAAACTTATAAAAAGTAGACTTGTGTCCAACTAGCTGATTCGCTTAGTTTTGACAAGAACCTTTAATCAAACCTATGTAATTTAAATGGTTTTGATCAGAGGTTCTTGTCAAAACTGAGCGAATGAGCTAGTTGGACACAAGTCTAATAAAAAGCAATGGCTAGGAAATGTTTTCCAATATTTTCCCTGGCAATAACTTATAAATCAATATTTAATTTTGTTGCCCGCTGTTCATGAAACATTGAATACAAGTGAATGGAGAACAAAATATTAATACCAACAATATGTAAAAATATTGTATGGAAAAATTGTGGTTTCGTTTAAATCGTTTTTCATATTATAAAAGTGAGTGTGTGTGCGTATGGGTGTGTGTGTGTGCATTCATGCACCCTGCAACACTTTTAAAACTTCACTTGAAGTTCATGCCACACAGCGCATAATAGATGCATACCAATAAACAATGGCATGTAAATTATTATGGAAGACAACAACAAAAAGAAATTTAATAGTAAATGTAAAAATGAATAAATAGTCTCATCAGTATCATCACTTGTTCCACGGCATTCTTTTATTGCTGCTGCTGTTGTTGTTGTTGCTGGCTGTTGTTCTTGTTAAAAAGTTGCAAGTGTGTTGGCTGGTTGGCAGGCTGTTGAAAGCAAAGAATTCAATGCCTTCAATTTTGGTCTGGGTTTTAATTTTCGTTTTGCATAACTTTTGCGGCCACCATCCATCCATCCATAGAATACGAATAGTAGTCTACTTTGTCTGCTCTATTTAACTTTAACAATATGTGACAAATGGCACAAGCAACCAAACATTTTTGTAACATTAAGCAGAAGGCAAGAAAAAAGAAGTAAATAAATACAACAGATTCACTTTAAGAACGCTAAACACAATAAGAAATCTATCTATTGTGGCATAAAGATATGGAGAAAGTTCATGGCTGCCTGTAGTGTGGACGTGAATATTTACTTTGGCTGGCTGGTCGGGCTGCTTGGCTGGATGTGATTACTTGAGCATGCATTACTTAAAGATGTGCAAAAATCTTAATGTCAATAAACGTCTGAGATGTTCTTGTTTAATATTTTTTACGCCTTGACGTTTTATTATTGTGTGTTTTATAGTTATTTGTTTTGCTTATTTATTTTATTGTTTTGTTTTGCTTTAGTGCAATTTACAAAACGGTTTTTATGGAATGTTTGGAATTTCCTAAGCTTTGCTTGAAATATGTAGCATATTTTAGGGAGTTATTTCGTCTTCATTTCATGTGGCGTGTATTTTAAGGCATTTTTATTTCTTTTAATGTTGTCATAAAACAATGTAGCATACTTTCTGCAGCGCATTTAAGCACGTTAAATGTTGCATATTAAAAAGGTGCGAATTCCTTAATGGCCATAAATGCCTGAAGTGTTATGTAAAAGACAATTAATTAACTGCCTTTGCCTTTTTTTCTATAACAATTTTCACTTGCGAATTTTCCTTTTGTTTGCCATATCAAACCCTAAATAAACATTTTTATTGTACTTATAAAGACAAGCGGTAAAGCTGCCCTAAAATTATATTAATTTTAAGTTTTATAATTACTACTTAATTTCGACCTTTTTATACTTATTTTGTAAAATATTAAGCCTTGAAGTCAAGTTTTTTATAAAAAAAAACATTTTTTATTTCCTTACATTTTGTATAACTTCTTCAGGGAAGTGATTTGGAGGAATTAATTGATATTAAAATATCTCAACAAAAATCTTTAAAAAAAATTAAATGAAAAAAAAAAAATAAATAAATAAATATAAATATATATGGGCATTTCCAGAAAAAGGTCAACCACGAGAGAAATATTAAAAACCGCGAAAAAAATTTTTCTTTTTCAAATTTAATTAGAGAACTGTCTAAATTTTTATAATTTATTAACTTAAAAATATATTTCCATTTTTATTTTGAGTAAATTTGTTTGCAAGATGTATGTTTTCTTACACTTTGCGTCTCTTTTTGTAATTTTTTCCTTTTGTTATTACTGACTCTTAAGTATCATAACGATTGCACTCTTTTTATACACTTATTGTATCAACAACAAATAGTTTAAAAAAAAGTTGCAGAGATCTAGTAAAGCACGAATAACGGTTAAATTTCTTTAAAAATGAAAATTCCGGAATTATCTTGATATTTTATTATGTTTAGTTTCTTTTACTTGAAATATGTATATTTTTTATTTATTTCAAATATGTAATAAAAAGAAAACACTAAAAAATAATTTTTGGAAATTATGTCCCGTTAGCAATGTCCCGTTTGCAATAGTTATAAATTTTTTTTTTTTTAATAATAAAAGCTATTGGAAAGGAATAACTTTATGAAGCAAGCTTTATTATTCTATTATATTTAAAAAAAATTTGCTCCTAAAAAATACGACTAAATTCGCTAATTTTTCAATTATTCCACATGCTGCCAAAAATGACTTCCATTTCTTGTCCCGTTTGCAATGCTATGTTTTTTTAAAGTATTTTGAGAATGTAAGAGTTGTACAATTTGCATTTTGCACTCAAAAATAATGCTACTGAAATGCAATTAAACCGTTATAAAGAGCTTAAAAAATTTTTATGTTTTCATATTTTTTTTTTAACTTGAATGCGTACGAATGTCCCATTCGCAATCTTGGAAATGCCCATATTTCGAACAATTAGCCTATGGAATCTTAATTCAATTTAATATAGCAATATAAAAAAATTTTCGTTAAAAAAATTCTTACTACAAATAAAATATATATATTTAGCCGCCCACATATTCCCATTTTCCATAAATTCATCCTGTAGAGAAATCCCATATATGAGATTTCACGCTTTTTTTGGTCAAATATTTGATAAGTGTGAACGTACCCTTACATTAACGTAATTTATGAACGCGGTTCGCTCCTAATTAGTTTATACGAGATATGCTCAAATTTCATAGCAAACTGCATTTTACTAGTCCAAAATTCTGAGTTGTTTATTAATCGTAATGGCACAAATAATATCCTGAACAAAATATCTTCACATAAAAATTGTTTCCATTGCTTTTGTTCGGAGAGATCCATCTATGTGAAGAAAAATTCACAGTGTGGTGTAAAGGAGAGGAATATTTTACTTATGTATTAATAAAATTTCGCATGCCTTTATGTAAACTGTTCTGGAAATAATGCACCCTTTTACAAGAATTTTCCACTATTTATTGGAAAAATATTTAACATTTTAATGCATGACTATTATATTTGTTAATTTGTGCACAAGCACGTAAGGAACTTTAAATGAAAATTTTAAATTTAAATAGCTTATAAAAAAACGTATTAGTTTTATTTACACCACACGACTTTTATAGGAATGTGTTGTATGGGAGCAATACTACATATTCCCATTCTCTTTTGGGAGTAAAAATTTCTATTGTGAATTGTTTTTCGGATGATAGTTTCTACTGTGAACTACTCTTAATTGTCTGTAAATTATAAATAACTTGTGTAAAAGGAAAATATAAAAATTTTGAAGAAATTAAAACAAGGAAAAAAATAATTTAGAGAGCGGGTGTAATTACTGTCCTTAAAGGACACATTAAATATTATAATACAGATTTAGGTGAGTTTGTCTTCAAATCAATTCTTCTTTATAGATTACAGCAGTATTAAGATATTAGAAAATTATAAATGTGCTAAAAATTTAAAATAAATTGTAAATTAAAGCCATTCTGATGCTGGGGCTTGTACAGTTTCAATTATTGACTAATTTTATTTACTATTTATTTTCCTATTTTAGATCATTGAGATGAAAGTTTGCTTAAAATATGTTTTCTTACTCCTTTAATACTATACTTGTGTCCAACTAGCTCATTCGCTCAGTTTTGACAAGAACCTCTGATCAAACCCATTTAAATTACATAGGTTTGACCAGAGGTTCTTGTCAAAACTGAACGAATTTGCTAGTTGGACACAAGTCTATTTAATACTACCGGTTGGGCCATCTATCGGTTTAAATTTTAACCATCCGTTAATTCAAATCTGGCAACACTTGTGTCATTCTATTCTGCCACAATGTATGGACTTATGGGAATTTTATTTCTAAAATAAAGACAGTGAGTCGAAATTGTGACAAAAATGTCATAAAAAATTTGGTCGCAAAGGAGAACCCTTTGCCGTGCCCGTTATACGTAAGTTTATTGCTTAAGATCGTAAATCTGGTTTTATTGTTGATGCGCGTGCTGCGAGTGTGTGTGAGAATCCGCACCAGTTTACGTCGAGTTTTGCGAAAACATCTCAGTAGGATTCCCTACAAATTTCAATTGGTTCAACAATTGAAGCTGCATCACCAACCATCTCTAACCGGAACAATTGTACTTCACAACAACAAAATAAATAAATAAATAAATTTGGCAAAATTTCAAAACGTTTTTGTTTTGTTGCATTTTTAAATTTATAGTTTTAAATTGCCTTTCCTATATAAAAAAAATCAATTCAATAGAGTCCTATCTTAAATACAAATAACAACTTTCATGTTCCCTTCTTGTTCCCATTGACACTTATTGTGAATTAAAAATAATTCCCGAAAGTAAACATTGGCAATGCCATATTTGTTAACTGTGTGAACACAATCCCAGACATACTTTGGGAAATATTCACGACAGCAAACCAGTAACTTTGGGAATTTTTGGAAAGGGGTAGTTAGTTATTCACAATAGGGATGAATAATTTAATGTGTCTGTGCTACATTAGCTGAGCCAATTTTATTATAACTATTGCTTGTTGGCAGGTGACTTGACCGAGAGAGTTCCCTCAAGAATATCGGGTTCAGTGGTTTTTATAACACAATATGAATTTTTTTTTTTTATATTAAATATTTTACCTTGTTGTATGGCAATATTTTGTAGTTTAGAAGATCTTCTTAAAAATAGAGACAACTGATCATATAAAACTTTAGAAAAGGAATACATGTAGATAATTTTATATTCACACTTTTACTAACCAACGTTTTCATCAATAAACACTTCATTATTCATACAAAACAATCTCAAACCGTGTAACTACTCCAAAAAACTTTATAATAATCAGGAGGCAAATTGCGGCATTCGATATTGATCGAAATTTGTATATAAATTGTATTGAAATTTCGATCGATATCGAATGCCGTAATTTGGCCCCAGGTCTGTTTTGTAAACCGAATCATTTTAAAAAACGAGAAGTTTTCAAAAACGAGAAGTTTTCAAAAACGAGAAGTTTTCAAAAACGAGTACATGACTATTTGGTGTTCTACAAATTACTCGATTTGGTTGCATTCGAAATTAATTTCGAATACAAAATTTTAACGTCATAATCAGCTGTTAATTGAAGAAATAAAGAAAGAGTATTTTTTTAATTAAAAATATTAAAAAATACGTCGTCATTTTCCATAAGTTTTGTGATTTACACAAATATTTATATTTAATAAAGTTTTTTTTCTTCAATCAAACTTAAAACATACTCCAATGAATTTATAGAAAAAATTAGTGCATATTGATTAAAAGTGATTTTTGTTTCACGGCTCTAAAAACTTGAGCGGTTTAAGTTTTTTTTATTCTGCCAAACATTTTTCTTCACACTTGGAGCAAAAATATGAAAAAATTCGAGAGTTTTTATAAAATGAATTTTTTATGCTTAAATGTATTAAACTGAATGTGATTTCTATAGAATTAATAAAAGAAGACTTCCAATTTTTAAATGCTGTTTGTTTTTTCATGTTTATTCAGTTATTTATGAGAATAAAAGTGCATTTTATTTACTTTCGGGCAGGTTTGTTTATGCGTTTTTAAAACGAATAAAATTGTGAGAATTTTAATTAGGGAACAAGAAAAAATGTGGAGTCGTTTTAAAACGAGAAATTTACTTGGATTCATTTTACCGAACACACCCGAATATTTTTAGACTCCCACTGGATTATATTTTCATACAGGCGTATATATCTATTTAAAGTTTGGTATAGTGCCGCCGTAGTGAAAGGGGTAGATCATCACAAAGTTTTAAACATTTTTATTACTTAAAAAATAATATAAAGATTTGGTGGTAAATAATAAAGTGCTAATATTTACAGGTACCTGTAGGCTAGTGTATTTTTTTTATTTATAAATTTTTTGTATAAAAAAATTACACTATTTCTCTGTTCCTTTTGTATTGTAAATATGTATTTGTGTGTTATGCATATGCCTCTAGAAAATTATTATTTTTTTATCATTAAATCTTTCCAATTAAAACCATGCAGTTTGTATTAGTTTTTTCTACAGAATTGCATTATTTTGTAAACAAACAACATTAAATTATATATTTTAACAGCATTTCATTGATTTTACTTGAGATTGTTTCAATAACATTTTAATTAAAATTTTCCACATTTGAAATTATTGAACAGTTTTCAGGGTTCGCCTTCATACCAGCAGTTTGATTTACGAAATTAAAAAACGCACTTGTATTAAACAATATTTTATTGTTAGTTAAAAATGACCATTTTATTGCACTTGTTTTTCTCAACGACAAGCAGCCGCTTGATGACAACAATTTAATAATATATTACCGAAAATGGTTTTATTTAATAAATAAAATTCATATCATTTATTATGATTTTTTTTTTTTTAAGATTTCAAAAACGCGCGTAAAATTTGTTTTGTTTTAAGGCAGCAACCAAAAACAAACACACGACTTTGCAAAGCAAGCTTATTTACGAAAACGGTCTAATGAACAAATTTATATTTTTAGAAAATTCTGCGTCAGGTGTGTGTTTAAAAGTCAACGTCAATTCGGATACTGACTACTACAATTGGTTGGTGTGTAAACTTTAACAGCACCAGCCCCAACAACAACACACATGGCAAATATTCAAATACACATCTACACATACACAAGCAAAGACATGATAAAACACTCTTATTTCTCTAGGCGTAGTTGCTATTGTAGTTGTTGTCATGGCTCGTACAATACGATTCATGAACACAAACAAAATCTTAATAACTCAACAACACATACAAAAACAATAACAGCTTAAAAAAGAAAGGGGAGCTAAAATATAAGAGAAACAAATAACGGCAGGATATTTCTCATTCTCCGTGGCATAAAATAAAATTAAGAGCAAAAATATAGTGAAACACCCTTAAAAGAAATGCTTAGCAAACATTGATTTTACGTGTCATAAGAGAAACTGGCAATAAATTAAATTCCTTAACTTGTAAATATTTCTAATTGTTTTTCTCTTTTTTTTAAGGGGGGAAAAAAAAGTTTTGTGTTTGAGTACTTTAATGCCGGCATAATCAATTATTTAATTTTTTCACAATGTTTTTCCTTTTAAATGCCATTTCCTAAGCATGTCTCTGTTTACACAAGCGGCATAATTTTCATTTGTTTGGATTTCTTTTTCTGCCAATTCAGTTGTATGATTTTCTGTTGCGGATAAATTAAATTTTTATTTGCCGAAAGAAGCTTTCAGGAAAGGAGCGTGCATTTAATAGATAAGAGCAAAGCAACATTAATTATCCTTTGAAGTTAGATGCTTAAGAATAAGAAATTTAAAGGCATTTTTAACGATGTGAGTATGGAATCTAAAGAAAATATTGCCAACTTTTATATATACACGAGTTTGGATTATTGTTTTGTTTTGTTTTGTTTTGGTTACTGGACAATAAAAGGTTATTGTTGCCTATTTGCCGAAGTAGTGACAATTACGTATACGACTAAAATCAAATGTAAGTGAGAATTTGAACACGATTCTCTTTTCGATTGCTTTGAAAATTTGTATTTATTGTTAGCCACTTTCAATTGCTCAAGATTTGAGTAATTGAAGACAAATAATTAGATAAAGTTTTATTAACAATCATTAATTTTCTAATATATTTTCTAATTATTATATTCTTAGGCACTAATCTTTCGATTATTTTCCAAAATAAGCAAAACAAAATTATTTTTTCTTACTTTTGTTACATATAGACAGACGTCTGTTTTGTTCCGTTTAAATTTCTATGCAAAATAAAATATATAAACAGATCGTATTGGGTGCATGTAATTTCGATACACTCCTATAAATATATTTACTATACAATTATTATTAACCAGAGAATTATTATACAGCATCAAGTTCAAATCCGCGAATTAATAAATTTTTTATATTAAATTCGAATTATTTATTAAGATATAGAATATTTCTTAGAATCATCGTACCAGCAGAATAGATCAGTATTGGGACCAAATTACCGCATTCGATATCGATCGATATCTCAATACAATTTGTATACAAAATTTCAATCGATATCGAATGCCGTAATTTAATCCCATCTTATCCAGCATTTTTTAATGTGCAAAATGTTGAATATTTGCTTTATCTTTTTTTTTTAAATTAAATTTTTAAACTGAAAAAATTACGAATTTTGGACGAAAAAAAAATTTTTTTTCTCCCTTAATTTGTAAATAACTCCAAAACGATAAGAGATAGAAAAAAATTATAGTCGACTAAAATAAATACATTTTTGTTACACATCTTCTGGTGTTTAAAAATCGCATGATTCGTTCTCGAGTTAGAGTGAAATATGTCTCTGTAGCTGACTAATTTAAGGGAAAAAATTTGCCACGGCTATAAAAAAAATACCGATCTGATGGAAAAACCCGAAAACGGATTTGGGTTTAGCGCATAAAACACGGTTTTATTTAAAGGAGGATTTTGCTGCTGAGCAGTGTAATCAGCAGAGTCGGCAGTCCTTTCATAACGCAGATTGATGACCACAGCAAATGGCTTTCAATGCAGACCGTTTACAATTCAGATCGATTCAATTAATCTATAGGCACTCATTTAAATTCCATTGTATTTCGTACTTCAGGCCAGGATTCAAGCATTATAATGATATAAAAGTTTTATCGAAATTATAGTTCTACGTGTGTTTCATTAAATTTTACTTTAACAGAAAAATTTGTCGGGTCTGTTCTGTAAAATTAGTCCAGAGTAAATTTTTCATTTTAAAACGACTCCACATTTTTTCTTGTTCCCTAATTAGAATTCACACAAATTTTATTCGTTTTAAAAATGTATAAACAAACCTGCTCGAAAGTAAATAGAAAGCACTTTTATTCTAATAAATAACTGAATAAACATGAAAAAAACAAACAGCATTTAAAAATTGGAAGTCTTCTTTTATTAATTTTGTAGAAATCACATTCAGTTTAATACATTTAAGCATAAAAAATTCATTTTATAAAAACTCTCGAATTTTTTCATATTTTTGCTTTAAGTATGAAGAAAAATGTTTGGCAGAATAAAAAAACTTAAACCCGTCAAGTTTTTAGAGCCGTGAAACAAAAATCACTTTTAATCGATATGCACTAATTTTTTCTATAAATTCATTGGAGTATATTTTAAATTTAATTGAAAAAAAAAAACTTAATTAAATAAAAACATTTGTGTAAATCACGAAACTTATGGAAAATGACGACGTATTTTTTAATATTTTTAATTATAAAAATACTCTTGCTTTATTTCTTCAATTAACAGGCTGATTATGACGTTCAAATTTTGTATTCGAAATTAATTTCGAATGCAACCAAATCGAGTAATTTGTAGGACACCAAATAGTCATGTACTCGTTTTTGAAAACTTGTCGTTTTTTAAAAAGATTCGGGTTACAGACCAGACCTGTATAACTTTTTATTCATATTTATATGCAATTGTGGCAATAAAATCCTACAATTCGTTAAGGAATGATCTTTTATCTTCTTTTATTAATTGTTTTTATTTTTTATATTTAATTTTTATTTTTATTTAATTCTCATAATGACTAATTTTCGCCACTCATTCACTACTACTTTTCATACAGATATGATTTCGCGCAGACGTATACGTAATAATTTTATTTCAAATAATACGTATACGTCACCACTCTGCATGGACTTTTCATGTTACAATCACGGTTGCCACTGAGTAAAAAAGTTTTCTACCAAAATTTTCCGAAAATGTTACCAAAAAGTTACCAAAAGTTTTTTTTACATAAACAAAAATCTCTATTTTTATTATAATAAAAACAACAACTTTTATTAATAAAAAACATCATATAAAACGTTTTAATTCATTTTAGAACATAAATAAATATTTCAATTCATTATACCTACGAATTCCGTATTTAATTTAAATAAATTATTTAATATTGCAGTCGTTGAACAATTTGGCGCACATTCACACGGTTGTTTTTAATGATTTTTTTTCTCAGTGTGTGGAAAAATGATAAAAGAAAAGCAATAATTTGATAGTTTGTCAAGTCTTGAAAACAAAGTTACCAAGTTACCAACCCTAAAAAAAATTACCAATTTTGGTAGAATGTTACCAACTATGGCAACTGTGGTTACAATGATACACAAGGTAGCCGCAAGAACTTTTTCCTACAAGTCGAATATTTAAAAGTTCGTATCATAATAAAAACAAGTAAAAGTTTTGTATTCGGCTGTGCCGAATTTCAAATACCCTTCACGGATGCATTTCTTCTTTCTAAAGTAGAAAATAGGTTTGATTACCAGAGAAGCAAAATTGTAGGATAAGTTTAAATTTGTCAGCTCTGAAGCTATATTTTTGGTTTTTCTGATTTCTAATATCAACGAACTTCTTTCAAATATATTAAATATGATAAATTAAAAAAAAAAAAATTCATTGCAGTTGGTTACTTTAATGTGAAAAAAAAAATCAATTGTAGAACTCTAGAATCGTCTTTTTAATTAATTAAATTTTTTCAATTTTTAATGCCAATTTCTGTAGCATAAAATCGAATTTTTATTTTTGTTGGTTATCAATAATATATAATATTAGGAACTAATTTTTTTAACCTTTATTTTGGAAATTTATTTTATTATTTATTATTTTTATATAAAATTATTTCAGTTTTCTTTTATTATTCAATATTTCGTCAACAATTTGTTAATGTCATCAGGAACGGGTAATAAGAAATTGAATTTAAAAATATTTTAAAAATAAATTAAGATTAAAAACTTATATGGCATAAAAGAAAAATTCCGATTTTCCAACTCTGCAATCGAGTTTTTAATTTTTTTTATTTTATACACAAATGTAATTCTCCCTGAAGCCTAAAAAAAGGTTTAGTTCAAAAAAAAAAAAAAAAAAAGAAATAAAAGTAGTGCATTTTTATGTAACAAAAAAAGGTTTCCAACCCTGGATTAAATTTTTTTTTATATTTTCAATAGCAACCCAATTTTTAGTGAAGTATATAAAACTGTCTTACTTAAAAAAAATCAAAGTTAGTAACCTTTTTGTGTCACTTTTATGCACCAAAAAATATAATTATCCAACTCTGGGATCGAAATTTTTTTTTTTTTAATTTTTAATATACATTTTATGCTAATAACTTATAAAATAGTTTTAATTAGCAAACGAACAAAAATTTTTTATGTAGCAAAAATTTTTTTTTTCAATTGCCCATCCCTGGAATTAAAATTCTCATTTTGTTTAGTTTTTAATACAAATTCCCAAAGTATCAAATAATTTTAAATTATCAAAAACCAAAAGAATAATTAGTTTTTGCTAGTTAATTTTGTGGCCACAAATAGTTATAAGCTTCCCAGCTCTGGGATAGTATTTTGGATTTTTCTGTATTTCAATACTACTCCATTTAAGTTCATTTCCAATCAAGTCACTAGCTCTTCTGAAGTATAAATACATATATACTTTATGGGATTCCTTATTAATATTGAGGAATTTACACACGCAACAACAAATCTATTTACATATACCCCTTCACTTCTTTGTGAAGGGTAAAAGAATAACAGATCGCTCTTTGAGACTACCTGGTATATTTTTGTACCATAGGAAAAATGGGAAATTATAGAAATTTTTATCCGCTTATGCGACATTTTCAACGAAGACGAAGTAGTTCGGTAAATTGACAATAAAATCCACATTTTTTAAGCGATTTATATGGTTTATAACTTATTTTATTTTTAAGATAAATGTGCCAAATTTTGAATATTTGCTTTATCTTTTCTTTAATTAAATTTTTAAACTGAAAAAGATTAGGAATTTTGCAAAAAAAAGGTTCTCCATTCATTTCTGAAGAATTCCAAAACGCTAAGAGATAGAGGAAAATTATATTCGTAATAAATACAATATAAAAATTTCATGTAAAAAAGTCACAGGAATTTTTGTGGTACACTTTTAGGTATCTTAGTGACCACCAATATTGATAAATTTTACATGGCTTAAACGGAACTTTTATGTAGATAAACACAATATAATAATCTCACATATAAAGAAGTCATAAATATTTTTGTGGTACACTTTTAAGTATCTCAGCGATCACCAATATTGATAAAGTGTATATGGTTTGAACGGAATTTTTATGTAGAAAAACACAATATAAAGATCTCATATGTAGATAAGTCGTTTATATTATTATATAAAAATCTCATATGTAAATACGTCATAAATATTATTGTGGTACACTTTCAAGTATCTTAGCGATCAGCATTATTGATAAAGTGTATATGATTTTAACGGAAATTTTATGTAGATAAACACAAAATAAAAATCGTATATATAAATATGTCATAAATATATTTGTGGTACACTTTGAAGTATTTTAGGGATCAGCAATGTTGATAAGTCGTTTATATTATTATATAAAAAACTCATATGTAAATACGTTTTAAATATTATTGTGGTACACTTTCAAGTATCTTAGCGATCAGCATTATTGATAAAGTGTATATGATTTTAACGGAAATTTTATGTAGATAAACACAAAATAAAAATCACATATGTAAATACGTCAAAAATATTATTGTGGTACACTTTTAGGTATCTTACCGATTACCCATATTGATAAAGTGTATATGATTTTAACGGAATTTTTATGTAGAAAAACACAATATAAAGATATCATATGTAAATAAGTCGTTTATATTATTATATAAAAAACTCATATGTAAATAAGTCGTTTTAAATATTATTGTGGTACACTTTTAGGTATCTTAGCGATTACCTATATTGATAAAGTGTATATGATTTTAACGGAAATTTTATGTAGATAAACATAAATTGAAAATCTTATATATAAATATGTCATAAATATATTTGTGGTACACTTTGAAGTTTTTTAGGGATCACCAATATTAATAAATCGTGTTTGGTTTAAACGGAATTTTTATGTAGATAAACACAATATAAATATTTCTTTTTAACTTCTTAACACAATGGGTTATTCTTTATTTGAGCCGGCAGTAGGATCTATACAATGCAATATTTAAAGATGGTTTCATGTAAATGGCTGTTAACGGCTACGGCTCTAATGGGTTCTAAAATAAATACAATTTTGTTACAAATCTTCTGGTGTTTTACTTTTAAACATCGCATGACTCGTTACCGAGTTAGGGTGAAATATGTCTCCGTATCTGACTGATTTAGAAAAAATATGCCGCGGCTATAAAAAAAAAATTCCGAAAAAAAAATATAAAAAAAAAATAAAAAAAAACATTAACAATTTGATAAAAAAAACCGAAAACGGATCTGAGTTTAGCGCATCAAAATCCATATAGTCCACAGAGTTTTATTTAAAGAAGGAGGCAGTGCTATTTTCAAAACAATTTGCCACATTTCTTTATTGTTGCCCTTATTCTCATTAGACATTCTGTAAATTGATGTTGCAGATTGTTTTTTTTTAAATTTACTGTATGAAAATACTAATATTTAGCTCTATAATACAAGCAACATAATTTCGACTTTCATATTTATTGGCAACAACATTAACCGCATAATTATTTTTTGTTAATTCACCATTTAAGGCATCATTAAACTGCGTGAAGCTCTTGAATGAGCCACAAGCTTAACCTTGAATAATAAATATTTAAATAAAACTGTTTCCCAAGAATATTATTTTTACCAATATTATTTTCTATTCTTTGAAATAGAAACATTAAAAAGTAATAAAATAATAGGAATAAGCCATACAAATGGAAACGGGTGTATGTGTGTGAGAGAGAAAGAGAGAGAGAGCCAAGGAAATTCTTTTACTAGTGAATGAAAAGGTTTCCTTTTTAGACCCTGCAAAGAACGAGTTAAGTAATTCACTTTTGGGTGTTCTTCCATTCATTTTATGGAATTACAGTTTAATGTCAGCGTTTTATGTTGTATTAAATTATTAAGTCATTAACATATTAAAAGGGGTTTTTTTTATTTGTATAGCAGTTCAGCATAATTTTACCGGCATTGGCAGTACCAAAGAGAAGCAAAAGTTTAAAGGACATTTTATAAATATTTTTCTTTTTTTTTTAAATAAGGAAAGTAGTGTTTTTTATTTAAAAAAAAATTATGTTATCTTTTTATGAAAAGGAAGAAGGAGATTATATAAAAAAACGTTAACAATAGATTAAAATAGGAAAAAAGGAAAAATTGCTGTCATTTAATCTTTCTGTGTTCCTTAACGTTATAAACTTTCTATGAACATTTATAAAAAATATTGGAAGAAAATAATGTTTTCTTGTTCATACTTTTCACACAAAAAAAAATCTTGTAAAATAATAAAAAAAAAATTATTTTCTAAAATAAAATATATATAAAAGCATGTATGAAAATAACGTATTATTAAAGAATATTTTTTTTAAATTTATGCAAAGAATTTTTTTTTTTTAATTTTCCTACAACTTTCAATTCGTCCATTTCCCCTACAACCCAACAATTGTTTCTTGTACTGTGACAATTAAAAATTAAATTAAAATTTCGCAGCGATAAGAGGATTTCCCCTCAATAAGTTTCTTACATGAAATTTTATGCAATTCAACTCCATCATGAATTATGTTTCGCCCCCCAAATTACTCTAGTATCACGTATCACGTGCAATGGTGAAAAACGCAAATGAATATTATTATTTTTTAATTCAATGAAGAATAATAACATAAAAAAAATATTCGCTAAATAATATTTCGAGACTGTATTGTTGGCTCTTTCCCCCGAATTAGCAGGAGTACTGCTGCCTCTGCGAAAAAAAAACATATACATTGACAACATTTTCAAGGCTGTCTTTAAGAATTGCTGTTTTCCTGAACTCATGTTGCTTTGTCGCAACACAGCATTGCAACAGGTTCTTAAAGGCAATCAGCCTTATCGTGTTTGGCGCTTTTCGCCTTCAAATTCGACAATTTGTAATAGCTTAAAGACAAAAAGCTAAATTTTCCTTTATTCTATTGCAAATTGTCGAATTTGATGGCGAAAAACGCCAACCACGATAAGGGTGAATATATTTTGTTACCAAAGGCGAAATAGTGTTGCTATCAATACACAGACAAAAACCAACAACGATGTCAAATATATTTAGGATGTGGAAACGCTGTCAAAAATATTTAGAAATTGAAAATGTCAGTACACAATGTATCAACAATACAGTTTTCATACGTTGTAAACGTACGTTTAGGAAAGAGAATATTTTCATAAAAATTTTAATTATTTACATATCGCTCATTTGCTGCAAGAACGGCATAACTCAAAATTTTCGATATTGAGATAAATGCGTTTTAAGTGTTCAATTGACTATAGCTATGAAGAAAAATGAATAAATGTAAATATTTTGATATCATCTTGTAAATCAACTTATATTTCATATATCCGTATAGAAAAAAGGAGAGTAAACAATTTTTAATAATTGTTTTTAGATGGGAAATTGTTTATACTTTGAGTTATGACGTTATTGCTGCTAAAGTTCATTGATAGTAGTCTAGTAAACTAAAATGTGTCGTTCTTAATGCGAAAACAATTTTTTATAATCAGATGATTTTTTTCAACAAAACAGTCGCAACACAAAATATGGCAGTATATAAGAATTTTTACTACATAAAACACATTTTAGAACAACGCCAATTATGTCGCTCTTTCCGAAAACAAAACGATGTTCACAACTTAACGACTGTGGCGTAACTAACGATGTGTCGTTGTTGTGAGTAAAAAAAGAGCGAAACATAGGAATAGAAATAACGGCATATACTCGTTTCACACGTTCTGTTTACAAGATATCAAAATTAGTATTTTACACAAGATAGAACATGGTATTGCCAATCGTTCTGTACTACTAACTCAAAAATTGCGAATTTTGAGTTATGCCATTCTTGCACCTAATGAGCGATATATGACTTTCAAAAAGTACAAAGTACTATTATGCTTAATAGAATGGGAAATATACCTATAATTTGTGACTCTAGTCGGCTTATCAAACAAGTAGTAACGCTAATTGCGGCAACTCTTCAGGCCCTCCAATTAATTTTTAATCACTTCCAGTACATAAGAAAACGCATTTTTATTAACTCGGTGAAGTTGTTGTATAGATCTAATACAAAAATTAGTTTAAAATAATGTTTCTTGTTATTAAATTAATTATTTACAACTACCATGTAAAATACGTGGCTAAAAAGACGTTTCTGTCTAATTTTTTCTCCTGTTATAAAATTATTGTTACAATTCTAAATATCTTTCCTCTCAGTCATTTGTTTTGTTTTCAATTGCAAAATCCTTTAAGCATTTTTTTCCATTCACTGTGCAGTGGTAGTTTTATTAACTTTAATCAGATGTTTCATGGTAACAGCAGTTCAACTTGTTGTTCACCATAAGGGTGGTTGTTGGCGAAGATGAGGCAAGAGTCTGTTATAAAGTATGAGAGTTGTTTTGAATTTTGTTTAATTGAATTTTTTTACTGATTGTTGTTATAATGGGCTTGTGAAAATATTATGGCGTTATGTGTTATTAGAGATGGGCGCGTGAGTCCAATTAAGCTCACTATCACGCACGATCACGAAACTCAAAGTTGTCTCACGCACGAGGCGCTCACGCTCACGAAAGTGTAATTTTAATCACGTACTTTCGCGCACGCTGGTAAAATCTTTTTCAAAATCACCCGCGCTCACAGTAAAATTGTTCTCGTGTGTATGTCCAAAAATATTTTCCTTAGTATTAAAAACTAAAAACAAATTATATTCTGATACAGTTCTCGTATGCAATTTGCTAATGAAATTTGTTTAAATAAGAACTGTTATCATATTCAACTAAGCCACCTAATTAGTGATGGCAAACACAATACACATGAGCACTGACGATGAAAGCGTTGCGGCTTTCGAAAACAGCTGCTCTGCTCTGCTGTGTAAGTTGAATAACTAAAAAACTGATGTTGACTTTCCTATGGACCTTCAAATATTTATTATGCCTCTCTGAGATTTAAATTAAAATTTCGAACAATTAGCCTATAAATCTTAATTCAAATTATCTTCTGTTTTGGGTGCGTGAATATTATACGTATTAAAAATCACGCACGGTTCTAAATTTATTGAATCACGCTCCCACCCGCAAGCGTGATTTTAATAGCTTACAATCATGTTTCCCATGATTCACACGTGACACGAATATATCAAGACATTCGCACACCTCTATGTGTTATTTTAAAGTTGTATCGCCCATTATTCTGTAATTAATTGCCAATGTCACGTCAACACAATATCTATCAAAAATATCCTGTACATCGAATCCGATTTACTATTTCCTACAGTCTCCGACTGCTCTCTAAGACCTACAAAATAGTAAATTTTTGAAATCAAAGACTACGTAAATGTTTTCAATTGCCTTGGCGTGAAGTCGCAAAGGGCTATAGGAATACACAAAATGTTTCAAGTTCCAATGCCTTCCCACTTACGTTCCACAACATGCAACTCAATCCAGAAGTTTATTTCTTATAAATTTTGTAACTACATCCTGCATAAGAAAAATATGCTTGAATTAGTTTAGTTATCGAATATTCAGCTGCGTGTAAGAGGTTAGCTTCAATTGAATTTTAGCTTGTAGTATGAACTCATCTATGCAACTGCATGACGTTGTCCACCCCTGCTTTTTGTTATTTATATGAGTTTCGACAATAATAAATTTACTTTATTAATATCGCTTTTTGTATTTAACTTTTAACTATTAAATTGTATTGGATTTGTGGTTTATTTATGTGACAATTTGAAATAAATTGTTTAAAAAATGACAACAACAACAACAGAACAAAGGGATTATTTAGTTTATGTAATAAAAGAGCACATTAACAAATTTAAAACCATTAAAAGTTTGACGTGGCGTATGATCATTAAAATTTATATAATATTTCAGAAATACTCATACGTCAATATAAACAGCACAAGTGTGTAGTGCATGCATATGAAAACAACACATACACACACACACTCATAAGTGCATTTTCATTTACATACATATATGTGAGGTGTTAAAAGCAATGACGAAGATAGACCTTTCTGGGGGTGATATTGCATTCCTGGCTATGCCCACGTACTGTATGAAATGATTAAAAAATATTTAATTTAATATCAATAAATAAACAAAGAAGTGATAAAATGTAAACGTAAATTAACCCCTAACAAAATTTATTAAAATCTAGGGTGATAACGATGTAGTATCGGCGCTCAAAATAATTAAGCAAGTGGCTATAAGGCGACATTTGCAATTTCTTCCAAGTTCTAACACGATATATAATGAAAAAATATATACCGATATCTGAAGTGGACAATTTAATTTATTTATTTTTATACCCTCCAAAAAAGAATATGGAGGGTATAATCATTTTGTCATTCCGTTTGTAACGCAGCAAAAGAGAGAGACCCCATAAAGTATACTATATCGCTCATTTGCTGCAAGAACGGCATAACTCAAAATGCGCGATTTTTGAGTTAATACTACAGAACGATTGGCAATACCATGTTCTATCTTGTGTAAAATACTCATTTTGATATCTTGTATACAGAACGTGTGAGACGAGTATATGCCGTTATTTCAATTCCTATGTTTCGCTCTTCTTTTACTCACAACAACGACACATCGTTAGTTACGCCGCAGTCGTTAAGGTGTGAACAACGTTCTGTTTTCGAAAAGAGCGACATAATTGGCGTTGTGCCTTTATAAGTGTAAAGGTAAAATGTGTTTTATCTATTAAAAATTCTTATATACTGCCATATTTTGTGTTGTGACTGTTTTGTTGAAAATTATCATCTGATTATAAAAATTTTGTTTCGCATTAAGAACGACACATTTTAGTTTACGACACTACTATCAATGAACTTTAGCAGCAATATCCTCATAACTCAAAGTATAAACAGTTTTCCATCTGAAAACAATTATTAAAAATTGTTTACTCTAGTTTTTTCTATTCGGATGTATTAAATATAAGTTGATTTACAAGATTGTATCAAAATATTTACATTTATTAATTTTTCTTCAGAGCTATAGTCAATTGAACACTTAAAACGCATTTATCTCAAAATCGAAAATTTTGAGTTATGCCGTTCTTGCAGCAAATCAGCGATATATTCTTGATTAGTGATAAAATCTAAAACGATCTGAGCATGTCCGTCCGTCCGTCTGTGGAAATCACAATTCAGTCCAAACGAAAAGAGCCAGACTCTTGAAATTTGGTATAAATATATTTTGAAGCTTAGAGCAGGTTAAGTTCGGAGATGGTCTAAGTCGGACAAGAGGGAAAAAATTCCCCCAAGAAGAACTAAACCAACCGCTAAAAAACAACTAATTTCTAAAGTGTTTTTGTAATTTTGTTAAGCAAATGATATATTTTTATATTAAAGAAAGTCCAATGCGTCAAGCTTGGAGCCATAAAATAAAAAAAATTAAATAATGTTTAGACCCCGCCCCCTTTAGTGGGCGTTATTATATGCAAAAATTTAACAAATTGTTTTACTTAAGCCTACATTCCTTAAAAATAACATTTTTAATGACGAAGCTGAGACGTAACCTGGTACTACTCTGCCCTACACCCTCCTCCCCCTTTGCCCCTAAATGACCCTATCAAAAAAAAAAAAATTTTTATTTTATATAATTAATATAATTATCCCAAACATTTATTTTTAGAGTTTTATGACAAAGGTGAAATGTCTCCCCCACAGCCCTTGCCAGAGCAACCCCGCCAAAATACAGTTTTAATACCCTCCAAAGAGAATTGGACGCCATAAAGTAATATATTCTTGATCAGTGATGAAGTGTAAGACCGTCTAGCAATGCCCATACGTTCGTCTGTGGAAAACATGATATAGTCTATTTTTGAACCCCGCCCCCTTTAGTGGGCGTTGAGGTTTTGATATTATATGCAAAAATAGTGTAAAATTGAAAAATTTGTATTCCTTAAGCCTGTGAGAAGCTGAAATGTTCTCTGATCTTGCAAAGGTGAAACGTCTCCCCCACGGCCCTTCCCGGAATGATTCTGTCAAAATAGAGATTTAAAATTGGGTACAGAGATGTCTTAAAGGAACTCTGTTAAACATTTTAAATTTACTTACTAAATATTTGAAGGATATTTAAGATTCGACCCGGTCGAATATAAAGTTTTTACTTGTTTTTTCTAATTTTTGCCACATGGGCGGCAATATTGACTGCAAGCTTGTGCTATTTCTGCTAAATAAATATTTCGTTTTAACCTAAATTTTACTGGTTTCATCAGATTTGAACGATTTTCGCCAAATATGTTTGATTTTTAATAAATATTTTCATATTGCGGAAATTTCGGGAATTTCATTTGCTCTCAGTGGTAAATCCTCTCAGTGCTGATCCTACTAAAAAATTAATCTGGCACTTGTGATGGTACAGCAGGTATTATACACTTACCCCCTTATACATAAAAATTATGAGAGGCTTATAAGAGTGTAATAGAGCAAATTTCATATGAAATTTTGTTTTATTACGCTGTTATTAGACTCTCATAATTTTTATGAATAAGAGCGTTAATATAAAAGTAATTACCAAAATAATAAGTAAACATATAATGAATATATAACCTTTAACGCATTATTAAATCTAAAACATTAGAAAATTAGTCGCTAAGAAAACTTTTATGCATTCTATTCACTAAGCAGCTTCCATTCATTACCAAGCAGTTCATAAGAATCATAAATATGATTGAAAATATTAAAATGTTTCCGCTTTTCAACAATTTCCCTTTAATTTACCTCCTATTGCTCTTGATATTAACACACCACCACCCCCACCACCCAGCATGCCTTTATGCCATTCTACGCTGCTGCTGGTAATTGCAGTTGTCTTCAAGTTTTACAGCATTTTTTTTCTCTGCATTTATATTCAAATAATAATTATGATTTGCATACCTGTGCACTCGCACAATTTAAATGAAAATAAAAGATAATTTTCTTTTGAATTTAACGCCAACACAAATAATTCATTCATAGAAATGTATTGAAAATATTTAGACAAAAATATAAAGATAATGAAACATTTATTTGTTTACCTTTTTACAACATAATTTTTTTTTTAATTTTCAATCTTTGAGTACGTAGACAAGTTATTCACCAGAAAAAAAAACTGCTGTACTTATGAGTGAGTACTCGCTGCTTTGTAAATCATGCCGGAAATCAATTAGTTATACTCTTTAATTTCTTAAGAATAAATGAATTAGTTGCCATTAAATACAATCAAGAGCAAATTTACTTATAATTTTGTTAAGCGCTCTTAAATTTGTTAGCAATTATTTTTAAATTAAAAAAAAAACAAGAAAAAAAGTGGATGTGCTTCCGCCAACACAATTATTTCCGCTTTGAATTTAAAGATCTTCTCTATTTAGCGCTGTGATTTGTTTATTTTTCCATCAAATTGGTTAAGAGAACAAACAAATTAATTTTGATTTGCTTATATTTTTAAGAGCAAGCTACTAAAATGCACATGGAAAATAAACATCTTCAACGTTTTTGTATACCCCACACTTTGGATTTAATATTACCAATACGCAGAAATTAGTCTACTAACAAAACAAACAACAAAAACAAAATATAAAAAGAAACAGGCGCGGGAGTAAAAGCAAAAAGTTTTTACAATAAAATAACTTTATGTTTCATGTGTTTTATTGCATATTTTATTTATGAAAATCATAGAAAATTGTTGCCTGTAGACTTTACTACCATTCCCAAGTGATTTACACAATTCACCCCAAAGTGAATAAAAGAAATATACGAAAAATGATTTGAAAAGAATTGGCAAAACCCAAGAGATATAAAATTTATTCGCATAGTGAATGATTTATGTGTTTATTTCAATTTTACGCATATGCTTAAGCCGTTTGTTGAACAACAATTGCTGGTTAGGAATTAACAGAAAGAAGTTTAGGAAAAATATATATTTTCTTTTTGTGTGAATTTTTTTTTTTAAATACCAGCTTTTACCCGCGAAGAGTATGGTATGTGAAACTTTAGCTAATGTGTTGGTTACGTCAATGATGTGTTGTATTTTTACAATATCAAAGTTTAAACGTTCTTCGTTATCAGTTTCATAATTTCATATATCCTTAGAAACTTTAAACCAACCTTGACCCCTCATAAAGCCACTGCCACAAGCAAATACACTGTTAAGTCAACTGTATTGAAGTTTAAAATGTTCACAGTTATCAGTTTAATAATTTCATTATTCCTCGGATCTCAAAATATCTCTATGCCAAATTTCATCTAAATCGGTTCAATGCTTTGTGCGTGTAAACGTAACAGACAGACAGAGTTACTTTCGTATTTATTATATTAGTAAATAAAAAAGTGCAAGTCGTTAAGAAAAGTGCAAATCATCATAAAAAATGAATGTAAGTCATTATAAAATATGGAAGTCATTATAAAAAGTGCAAGTCATCATAAAAAGTGCAAGTCATTGTAAAACGTGCAAGTCATTATAGAAAGCGCAAGTCATTATGAAAATAGAAAGTCAGTAAAATACGAAAAGAAGTGCAAGTCGTTATAAAAAGTGCAAATCATCATAAAAAATGTAAGTGGTTATAAAAAAAATTGAAGTCATTATAAGTGCAAGTCATCATAAAAAGTGCACGTCATTATAAAAGGTGCAAGTCATCATAAAAAGTGCAAGTCATTATAAAAAGTACAAGTCATCATAAAAAGTGCAAGTCACTATAAAAAGTGCAAATGATCATAAAAAGTGCAAATCACTATAAAAAGTGCAAGTCATCATAAAAAGTGCACGTCATTATAAAAGGTGCAAGTCATCATAAAAAGTGTAAGTCATTATAAAAAGTACAAGTCTTCATAAAAAGTGCAAGTCACTATAAAAAGTGCAAATGATCATAAAAAGTGCAAGTCATCATAAAAAGTGCACGTCGTTATAAAAGGTGCAAGTCATTATAAAAAAAATTCAAGTCATCATAATAAGTGCAAGTCGTTATAAAAAGTGCAAGTCATTATAAAAAAATTCTAGTCATTATAAAAAGTGCAAGTCACTATAAAAAGTGCAAGTTATTATAAAAAGTGCAAGTCATTGTAAAAAGTGCAAGTTATTATAAAAAGTGCTAGTCCTTATAAAAAGTGCAAGTCATTGTAAAAAGTGCAGGTCAGTACAGGAAGCGCAAGTTATTATAAAAAGTGCAAGTCATTATAAAAAGTGCACGTGATTATAAAAGGTGCAAGTCATTATAAAAAAATTCTAGTCATTATAAAAATTGCAAGTCATCATAAAAAGTGCAAGTCACTATAAAAAGTGCAAGTCATAAAAAGTGCACGTCATTATAAAAGGTGCAAGTCATTATAAAAAAATTCAAGTCATCATAAGAAGTGCATGTTATCATAAAAAGTGCAAGTCATTATAAAAAGTGAGAGTAATCATAAAAAGTGCAAGTCACTATAAAAAGTGCAAGTCATTATAAAAAATGCAAGTCATTATAAAAAAATGCAAGCCATCATAAAAAGTGCATCATAATCAGTGCAAGTCATTATAAAAACTGCAAGTCATTATGAAAACAGCAATAGAATAGAACCCTTAATTGTTTGAAAAATATTTTATTATAATTTGAACACAACTTTAGTCACAACAAAAAACGGTATACAAAAAAAGTTTCCAGTGAATAGTGCAATTTTTCGCTATTTTTAATATTTTTCACAATTTTTTTGGAAAGTTAACCGGGTACCAAACTTGGATTCAGGGCCTCAAAAAACATTAAAAATTATCTCTCATCTCGAATGAAAATCTTAATTTACTGACTACTCTATTATAGACTGAAATCTATTTATAAAATTATTCACATTTTAAGGACGTAATCACTGAAATTATAGCATTTACGAGTAGTATTTGTGAAAACATGATGTAAAGGCCCTCATCACATTATATTTGATGGCGTTAACAACTTGTTATAATCGTGTTGTTGTTTAACAACAGTTCCTTCAATTCAGTACGCCTTTTTTTGCAAATTAATCGTTTCTGTTGAATAATATTACTGTAACATTAATCTCAAATTTGGCTATAATATTTTTTAAATGTGCACGTTCAAATTGGATGTTTATTGTTTAACAACAAATGTTTTCAAAACGCAATATCCAACATATTGGTGTTAATGACGATTAAAAGCGATTCCTTGTTGGAAAGTTTGGCACAATAGGGGCTATAAAGGAAAATTGAGAACATTTCTAAGATGGTAAAAAGTAAAGGTAATCGTTGAAAGAAAATTGTCATTGTTTCAAACTCACAAGAGGATGTGGAATGTGAGTATTTTCATGCCTGATGCTATAGAATGCAAGTTTCGAAAAGAAACGCCAAATAGACTCCTTAAGCGTAGTGGCCAAAGGCTTAATTCTTCCTATAATAGAGTGGTCAGTAAATTAAGATTTTCATTCGAGATCGGATATAATTTTTTTTTATGTTTTTTATGTCCTGAATCCAAGTTTGGTACCCGGCTAACTTTCTAGAAAATTGTGAAAAATATTAAAAATAGCGAAAAATTGCACTATTGCACTGGAAACTTTTTTTGTATGCCGTTTTTTGTCGTGACTAAAGTTGTGTTCAAATTATAATAATATATCCTTCAAACAATTAAGGCCTCTTTTATTCTATTGCTGTTTTCATAATGACTTGCACTTTTTATAATGATTTGCACTTTTTATAATAACTTGCATTTTTTACAATTACTTGCACTTTTTATAATGACTTGCACTTCCTATACTGACCTGCACCTTTGACGAAGACTTGCACTTTTTATAATGACTTGCACTTTTTATAATGACTTGCACTTTTTATAATGACTTGCACTTTTTATAATGACTTGCGCTTCCTATAGTGACATGCACTTTTTACAATGACTTGCACTTTTTATAATGACTTGCACCTTTTATAATAACTTGCGCTTCCTATACTGACTTGCTCTTTTTACAATGACTTGCACTTTTTATGAGGACTCCCACTTTTTATAGTGACTTGCGCTTTTTATAATGACTTGCAGTTTTTATGATGACTTGCACTTTTTATAATGGCTTGCATTTTTTATGATGACTTGCAGTTTTTATAATGCTTTCTTTTTAATATTTATAATAACTTTTATAGTGACTTGCACTTTTTACAATGACTTGCACATTTTATAATGACTTGCACTTTTTATAGTGACTTGCGCTTTCTATAATGACTTGCACTTTTTACAATGAATTGCAGTTTTTATGATGATTTGCACTTTTTATAATAACTTGCACTATTTATGATGACTTGCACTTTTTATAATGACTTGCACTTTATAATAACTAGCGCTTCCTATACTGACTTGCACTTTTTACAATGACTTGTATTTTTTATAAGGACTTCCACTTTTTATAATAACTTGCACTTTTTACAATGACTTGCACTTTTTATAATGACTTGCACTTTTTATAGTGACTTGCGCTTTCTATAATGACTTGCACTTTTTACAATGACTTGCACTTTTCATAATGACTTGCACTTTTTATAGTGACTTTCGCTTTCTATAATGACTTGCACTTTTTAAAATGAATTTCACTTTATATGATGACTGAAATCAATGTCCTAAAATCAATGTAAAACCATTATATATAGCAATAGGACACACCTTTTTTTGTGGTACACTTGGAAGCATTTTAGCGTTAACGAATATTAAGGAAATATATATTGTTCAAAAGTTATTTGTAGGCAGATAGACACAATGTAAATATTTTTCTGAAATTTATTGTTGTTGTTTTATTTTCTACTTAAAACACCTGCCTTTTTTTTAATCAACGTTCAAAATCTTGTGTTTCTTTTTCTTATTGGCTGTGAGAAAGAGAAGAGAAGCTATTTGCTGTTTCGAAGAGTTGGGTTGTTGTGTAACGTATAACCATTTTATTTTTGGAAAATTTCGGTTGGCTTTATTTGAAGATAAAATTGCATAAAGATGAAATTTATTTTAACGGTAAGTGACAATCAGTCACATCTTTACCACAGAGCAATCTTTTTTTTAACAAATATTCACATATTTTCATTATTTTAAGAGAGCAATAATTATTTTGCAACACCAGGCAAGTGAACGCAAACCTCGTAATCAGACAAGTGTAATTATTAACACGAAATTTCCTATCAGTACACTTGATTTTTATTTACAAATCAATATTTATTAAAAGCACCGAGATATTTTTTTAATTTTATTTCAAAAGTTTTTATTGTTACTTAATATTTGATTTCAATTTTTAAATAGCTCTTTCGTTGTACAACTACAACTATTTATGAGAGAATTAAATGTTGTTGCATGTGTGTAATAAATTCCAAGTTTGTTTTGTTTTTTTCTTAATAGAGAAGGGGAAAAGGAAAACAGAACAAACTGGTTTAACCTTTTTTGGAAGCAGACATCTGTATGCTTCATTACAATCTGTCACAGCTGTCCGTCTGTTTTACGGAAAAAGCTTGACAGTTTTTTTTTAAATAATTTTCATTGTCAAGTGTAACAGAAGCTGACATTTTAATCATCTATACGAAATGTATATTATTGTGAAAAGTTTGTAGATTTTTCAGTTTCTATTTTTATTTCCTAAAAATGAGTGCGTACAATGCGTTACAGTACAGAGCAAATTTATTGATATTTTTTAAAATAAAAAAAATTAGTAAATAATTGTGATTGACATGGAACAAAGTAATCCAGTTTCGAAAACACTAAAAATAAAATTTTTACAGCCTTTTATTTTTAAAAAGGCCCCTTCAATGAAAATATTTTAGAAACAATAAATAATTCAGCTCGGCTTGACATATACTTATATGTGCTTTTCCTGTTTATAAAGGACGAAAAAAAAATATTTAAGTATTATTTAACAAATAAGGATTCCATAAAAAATATTTTATGCTTACAATCTTCTCATATGACAAAATTGTCTATAAAAAATTGTCAAAGTAGCACTTTATCAAGTCTGAAAAATTTTTTATGCATCATAATTTAACGGGGAGTTTTTGGGATTAAGACTAGGGATTTATACGCAATGCCAATCGTATTTATGTAAGTTAATCACTAGGAAATAAAGAAGAAAGAAGAAATAAAGTCATCCTTATTCAGAGGTTAGCTTTAACTTCAAGCTTTTTTCTATTTTTAGAGGACTCACTATTTATATGTACAGGGTGGCTCAGAAAGACCGAAGTGGTGTGAATTCCTTATAACTTTTTTATTATAATTTTTTTTTCTTTTCTTTTCAGTATTTTGTAAAGAAGACTTGGACAATTTATAATGGAGCAATACACAACTGAACAACGTGCCCAAATCGTTGAAATTTACTTTTCAAATCAACGGTCTATTGTGTTGACTCAGCGTGCATACCGTTGTTTCGAGTAGAGTCAATTTTAATTAGCCTCCGCGTTCCCCGGATTTAACCGCTCCAGACTGTTACCTTTGGGGTTATTTAAAAGGGAAATTTTATGTTAATAAGCCTAGGACTATTGAGGAATTTAAAAGCAATATTCGAGACGAAATTAACAGCATAACACCGGAAGTTTGGCGAAAGGTCATGGAAAATGAGTTGGAAAGAGCACATTTGTGCGAAGCAGAAAATGGCCACCACTTACGGGATATCATTTTTAATAACCAATCTAAAAATATTCCCTATAAATTTACTGTATTTAAAAAACAAAAAATTAAGAAAATATGTCTTAAATAAAAACTTATAAGGAATTCACACCACTTCGGTCTTTCTGAGCCACCCTGTATTAATATTAACACGCTGCGATCTCCCTAGGGATTTCTGTTCCTCTTTAAACAACCCCAAACAGGATATAAACGCTTTTAATTTCTTTCAAAGTATCTATATATTTCCCTTTTACACTAATTATTTATAAAACACTGTAAATTAATTCACAATAGATGCTTTACTCCCAAATAATTCACAACAGAAACTTTTACTCCTGAACTACTCACGATAAATATTTGTTCAGATTTATTTTTAAGTCAACCAAAAATATTTAGAGAATGTAGATTTGCTCACAAATAATAAAAATAATTTTTCTAAAATTTTATTCCAGACAAGAAAAATCATCTGATTGGTTATAAGATTATTAATTGATAGATAATAAAATATTTTATTAATTTAATTGTATTCCAAACATGCAAAAGGCAAAACAAAAGAATGATATTTTTAAGATTTTATTCAACACAATTGAATTGTTTATTGTAAAAAGGGCGCAAACAACAGTCTTATAGTTAATTTTATATATTTGGGTATTTGTTGTTTTTCACAAAACTTTTTAATATTATTCGAGCTGATTCTTTTCCCAAATTTACAAAAAAAAAAAAAGTTCAAAATTTATTATCTTATAGTTTTGAGTAATTCAAAGAAAACTTCCTAGCGACCCTAAAATTAGTTTTAAAAATCTGATATTTTTTCCTGTGAAAGTTATTACTTTTTGCAATTTTTTGATACACATAAAATATTTTTTTATTTATACTAACACATATTTAAAAAATAATATTGATTTTGCAGATACTTTTCCTTTTACACTAAACATCAATAAAAAATCCTTTTACTCAGATATCGGACAAATTATGTATATCAAATTAAAGGTAATTTAATTTAAAAATTATATAAAAATTTTTAAAATTCTTATATTCTTTCTCAATCATTGCCGTTTGAATTTTAAGCAAATAAAAGTTAAACACAGTCAGTAATCGCCCAAAAACTCAATTTTAATTGTTGCTTGCGCTGTTTTTACACTAAACAAGAAATTCTCGGCTTTGGTTCACCATCACCTGCATAAACATTTTTTTTACTAAATGATGTATGTATTTACACAATAATCACCCAAAAACTCGATTTCTGTTTCCGTGTTGGTTACGCCCTTTTTACAATAAACGATTCAGTTAATATATCCAAGATCAGTGATGCCAGTAGACATCTCGAGAAAAAACCTACACATGCTAAAAAAAATACCGTTTTTTCCTACACTTTCAAAAAATTTCCCCTACAAAAATCCCTAAGCATTTTTGTCATTAAAACAGAACTTGAAAATATATATGTTTATTAAAGCTGTGATAAAAAAAATAAGTGAAAAATTAAAATAAAAAAAAATAATCACCCCTATTGTGAATAACAAGTGGAATTTTTGTTCTCGTGAAATTTTTATATGTCACTCGAAGGGAAAACTGGTATCGTTAATCTCCCGTTAGAAATTTTTCCCGCTATCAGTTCTTGGTGAATATATAAAAGAAAAGCTGAAAACAACATGAAAAATCAAAGAAATTTTTGTTGAGAAATTTATATTTATGTATTAATATAAAAAAGTATAGCTAAATATTTAGTTCAAAGCAAGTTAAAAATATTCTTAATGTTTAGAATAGCAGCAATACGTTTTACAAAGCCACCGGCAATTGATTTGGTGCAAAAAAATATAAGTTTGTGTCTTATTAACGGATCTTGCCCCTAAAATAATATTTGTAAGCTCGAATATTCGAATTATAATAGAAAATACTTACATTTTCTATTCTATTCCCCACGAAAACTAAGTAAATAAATTAAAAGGAAAAGAGAAAAAACTCACGGGAAGAAAATCATTCACGATAAGGGGAATTTAATTTTAGTATGAAATCATTCACAGGGAATTTTTTCATGATTGGAAAAGTGAAAAATTTTTAGGGAAAAATAATTCGTGATAGGGGGTGAATAATAATAATGCATATACATGTATTTTTAATTAAATTCAATTAAAACAACAAAGTTTTTTAATAATTAATATGAATAGTTCTTTTCGCATTAACTGCAATTCAGTTACAAAAAAGTTTAGTTTCAAATTAATCAGCCTGATTACGGTTGGCTATTTTCGTCTTCAAATTCGACAGTTTGTAATAGATTAAAGAACAATTCAACTTTTTGTCTTTAATCAATTACAATTTGTCGAACTTAAAGGCGAAAAAAGCCAGCGGTAATCAGGCTGAATATACATATCCAATTTCATTTAACTAATTTAAATATGAGAACGTTCATTTAATTAAAGTATAAAAAAATGCCATTTTTTAATTCTTTTGAACTAAATCTTTAAATAATAAACTTAATGCTAGGGACACAACTGCGACGAACGACGAATTTTCGGTCGCGAATATTCGTCGCCAAAAATAAAACACATTGGTGTATATAAAAATGCGCACAATCGTGGCGTTGGGCGAAATTCGTCATACTCAGCGAAAGTTGAAATAGATTTATTTCTAATTGTTTCGTCAGCGAACGACCAAGGCAGATTTACCAGGTACTCTTACTAGTACAACAATGAAACAACACCAAAAACCACACGTATTTTGTTGGTAGAAAATGAAGAGCTAATGTCGAAATCAAGGAAGAAGAAGCATCATTAACAAGGAAGATTTAAGAAAAAAAAACATTTTATGTGGCTTGTATATAAACTTTTGACAGTAGCTCAACAAATTTCAATATACAGCTGCGGTACTGAGAGTACCTGGTAAATCTGCCTTGCGAACGACGAACAAAACAGTATCAGGTGCCCAGGTTTCAAATACTCAAACTGGTTTTTTTATAGAAAAACATAGTTTATTACTGAAATGTTGCATGTAGCACGAAAATTTTTAGTGCATACTAAAAATGCATTCACCAATTCACAAAAATTTAACATTCGGACGACTTTTTATTAATTTTGAACACTTTTTATAATATATTTTTTCTTTCTATATCCTACTTTTTCATATGTTCACCCCATCAGCTGTTAAATGAAGAGAATAATTTATTTACAGACAAAAAATTTTTCAGAAAATATTTACAAAAAGGAATTTGTTCTGGAAAAAAATGGACACCACCGGGGTAATTTTTGAATGTTTAAAGAATCTGGCATCAGAGGATTACAAAGATTTTTAACAAAATTTACAATTTTTTAAAATTTTTTTGTTCATTATTGTAATTTATTCGTCGTTATTGTGTTTCATACGACGAATTTATAGAGCGAATTTTTACGAACGAATTCGTCGTACTGAACGAAATTCGTCGTTCGTCCCAGTTGTGTTCCTACCATAATATAAGTATATTTATTTCATAAATAATGCGACATGATGAAAAAATCTCTACATTTTGGAGAATATAAAAAATCTGTCCGATCTTCCTTACACTTCTATTTTAGTAACAAAAATTACCCACAAGTATCATTTTTCCCCTACTTGTGGCAACACTGTCCAACATCCTCATGCATTAAACACATTCAAGACAGCAGGCTGCCGACTACACGACTACAGAAAGAGAATACATGTGTTAATATGGGAACGATTATTTTCACTGCTATACGGCAGGTTTTTGTCCGTGCTACTTTTCCCATATAAATAGATGTATTCTATTTCTATAGTCGTGTAGTCGGTAGCCTGCTGTTGTGAATGTATTTAATGCCTGAGTCTCAGTTTTTAAGTGCATAATTAACTGTTTTTCTTTGAGAGCCTGTCATCATATTAACCAAATAAACTAAAATATCACATTTTTTTAGCTTATAAATAACAGTACAGTCGCACACCTCTACGTTTACTGGATAACAACCTTGGACATTTACCAAAATTGTTGCCATATTGTGGTTGTTCAATATGGATACTTCTACGAGGGTTAAGCTTCAATTTAAAAACTAATTTGAAACTCAATCCTAAAGACTCTCGCTTTAAGTGTAAATAGACTAACTATAAACCATTTTGCTCATCACTGTGTCCCTTGTTAATGTGCAAATTATCGATAGCGATGCGTCGTAAAACATTAAATATTTTAATGTCATTTTGAATATTGAACAAAACAGCGCACAAAATTTCACAAAGTATTTAATATGTGTACAAATGAATATTTAATAATAAATGTACATATTTTAGCATTGAACTTTAAAAAAAAGTGTCATTTCCAAGGCACAAAAAATATATTGTCACAATTTTATTTTCAAAAGGAGAATTTTGTAAAAAAGAAAAGATTAATGTTGTCTGTAATGTATGAATCTGTATACAATAGAAATTATGAGCTTTTTAAATAAGATAATGCTTTATTTTTCTTTTAACAATAGATGACATGAAGATTTCCAAAGATAATTGAAATTAAATAAAATAGCATCGCTGGCTAATTTGTCAAACTGACAACTGAGTTAAATAATAATTGAAAAGCAAATGAATAAGATAAGAAATAAGTTTCGGGTCATGATGTAAAACTTTTTAAATTGGAAATACCTTTTCAATTCTTCTTGTCACAAATTATTGTTACTTATTGCTAATTGTCTTTTTAATGAAATTTTAAAATTAAAATTGTGGAACATACGATGTGTGTCGTTAGTTTTAAAAATATTTGTAGTTAGATTTAAAAATAGTTTACATCATAATTTTTATTATGTACTCCGTCTACTTTTATAATCACCCCTACCCCTATCGTGAGTAACAAGTGAAATTTTTGTTCATGTGAAATTTTTATTCCACTCGAAGGGAAAATTGGTATTATTCCCGCTATCAGTTCTCAGTGAATGTATCAAAGAGAAGCATGAGAACATAAAAAATCAAAGTAATTCGTGTTGAAAAGGGAAACAATTATTCATGATTGGGGTGAATATTACACTACAGTCGACTGCGCTTTACTGGAAATAACCAAACCCCAACTTTTTTCAGTTATCAGATTTTTTTCTCTAAAACGTAGTTCGGATTATTGAAATTTGTTACAATTAAGCGTACTGCTTAAAATCAGTAAAACAATATATTTTATATCAAATCTGTATATTTTTTTTACGTCAATTTAACGTAAAAATTTAATTAAAAAACAAATTATTCATAGAATTATTCATTTTGTTGTTGAAATTTTTCACGAATTCCTCGAAAATATCTAGCCACTTGCCAATACAATAGTAAAATACAATAAAGCACGTAAGAGGGAAAAGGACAAATACATTTTGCCCTACATTTTTTAACGGACAAAACATGTACAATTTTTTCAGCCTTAAGTTATGCAATCGATTCGATGTCATTGTTTATTTTTTCACTAAAGTGAAGTACGTTTCATACAAAACGTAGTTGTGGGTTTGCACTTGGTTTTCACTAATACGATATTTTCAGTAAAGCGATGTTTCGTTAAAGCAAAGTGAATAAGACTAGCTGCGTTTAAAATCAGTGCGCGGATTTGTATCGCTTTCAGTAATCCAATTTTTTTCAGCAAAGCGTGTTGCGCTAAAGCGGATTCGACTGTACATATTTTATGTAGTTTTCGGCGGAACGATATCTAATAGTTCTTAGCATGCACCTCCATGAAAAACCCCAAACTTTCTGATTCGCTACTGTGAGTGTTTCAAATAACAAAGTTTTTATTAAAACTTAAAAAATATGGCATCGCTAATGTTTACTCTCTGTAATTTTACAGCACAAATTCATCGCTAATCTACCCGTATCTTCACTGCTTCTCATATAAACGCTATTATTAACATCATCAAAATTTCCCTTTTTATACTAATATTTTATATCCAAAACAATTCACAACAGAAACTGTTACTTTCAATGTACTCACTTACGATACCGATTTGCTGGGATTGGGAGTTTAGTGTTGCTCCCAAACTTAACAAATTGAAAAACCTAACAGATATGACGACATCGACCGCAAATTGATTTGCGACACAAATTCACATTAACTGTCACTGGGAATGAAGAGGGAATATGTACTCGTTGTACTTTGCAATAACTCTTTCATATTATTAAAGGAATAAGAAAACCTTTTTGAAACCTTCTTTTATTTTATTTTAAATGCTCTAAAATAAAAATACCCTTAAATTAAATCCATCAGTTTATGACATCAATCAACCTTCTCGAGAGATTTTCTTGATACTAGACTTATGAAGTATAAAAATGTTGTACAAAACTGACGGTCCTAATTAAGATCGATAGTCGACAGTAAATATCGTATGAACTTCCTAATGTAATAAAATGGAAGGGTTAGATTTAACTTACAGCTTTTTCTATTTTTAGAGCACTCGCTGCTTTTCTTTCAACACCACAAAACAGAAGCTCAACGAATTTAATTTCATTCAAAGTATTTATATTTCCATATACACAAATTATTTATAAGACACTGACAATTAATTCACAATAAATGGTTTGCTCCTAAATAATTCACAATAGAAAGTTTTAATCCTGAATCACTCACGCACTCTGCTTTTCGTTCAACGCCACAAAACAGAAGCTAAACGACTTTAATTTCTTTCAAAGTATTTATATTTCCCTTTTACACAAATTATTTATAAAATCCTGACAATTAATTCGCAATAAATGGTTTGCTCCTAAATAATTCACAATAGAAACTTTTACTCCTGAATCACTCACGCACTCTGCTTTTCGTTCAATGCCACAAAACAGAAGTTAAAAGACTTTAATTTCTTTCAAAGTATTTATATTTCCCTTTTACACAAATTATTTATAAAACCCTGACAATTAATTTACAATAAATGGTTTGCTCCTAAATAATTCACAATAGAAACTTTTACTCCTGAATCACTCACGCACACTGCTTTTCGTTGAACGCCTCAAAACAGAAGCTAAACATCTTTGATTTATTTCAAAGTATTTATATTTCCCTTTTACACAAATTATTTATAAAATCCTGACAATTAATTCACAATAAATGGTTTGCTCCTACATAATTCACAATAGAAACTTTTACTCCTGAATCACTCACGCATTGTGCTTTTCGTTCAACGCCACAAAACAGAAGCTAAACGACTTTAATTTCTTTCAAAGTATTTATATTTCCCTTTTACACAAATTATTTATAAAACCCTGACAATCTATTCACAATAGATGCTTTGCTCCCAAATAATTCACAATAGACTCTTTTACACCTGAATCACTCACGCACTCTGCTTTTCGTTCAACGCCACAAAACAGAAGCTCAACGACTTTAATTTCCTTCACAGTATTTATATTTCCCTTTTACACAAATTATTTATAAGATCCTGACAATTAATTCACAATAAATGGTTTGCTCCTAAATAATTCACAATAGAAAGTTTTAATCCTGAATCACTCACGCACTCTGCTTTTCGTTTAACGCCACAAAACAGAAGCTAAACGACTTTAATTTCTTTCAAAGTATTTATATTTCCCTTTTACACAAATTATTTATAAGATCCTGACAATTAATTCACAATAAATGGTTTGCTCCTAAATAATTCACAATAGACTCTTTTACTCCTGAATCACTCACGCACTCTGCTTTTCGTTCAACGCCACAAAACAGAAGCTAAACGACTTTAATTTCTTTCAAAGTATTTATATTTCCCTTTTACACAAATTATTTATAAAATCCTGACAATTAATTCACAATAAATGGTTTGCTCCTAAATAATTCACAATAGACTCTTTTACTCCTGAATCACTCACGCACTCTGCTTTTCGTTCAACGCCACAAAACAGAAGCTAAACGACTTTAATTTATTTCAAAGTATTTATATTTCCCTTTTACACAAATTATTTATAAAACCCTGACAATCTATTCACAATAGATGCTTTGCTCCCAAATAATTCACAATAGAAACTTTTACGCCTGAACTACTCACGATAAAAATTTTTTGGGTTTTTTTTTTAACACAACGAAAAACATTCAGGGTCTCCCGAGGGAATTGACAGTCTAGAATTGTTACCTGTCAACCACAGCGGCACCTTAGATAATGTAGTTTTGCGCACAAACAGCTCATTATCGCAAAATTCGCGATGGGGTGAATAAAAATAATTTTCCAGCCAAGAAAAATCATCTGATCGGTTGTAAGATTATTAATTGATAAATAATAAAATATTTAATACATTTAATTTTATTCAGGTAAAACTAAAGAATGATATTTCCAAGATTTTATTCAACACAATTAATTTTTCCCAGATCCTCAATTTTAAGAAAATAAATAACTATTGTAAAATTTTATTGCAGCCAAACAAATGTGTTGAGCTGCTTATATAAACAAAGAAAATTTTATTATTCAAAACACCAAATTATTCTAGAGAATTTGATTTTGTTGAAAAACAATTACCATTGAAATTATTGAAATGTACACCACGAGAAGGAAAGCTTCCATCCATTTAATGTCTGACATAAAGCATTTCTAACAACAACTAAATCAAAAACGATTAACAGAGCACATCTGTTCAGATAACCAATTGTCGATACCTTATTCCCACCTCCTCTTCAACTTTGCCCAAAAAGCTGTTTCCACTCAACTGCGTTTCATGTGGCCATAAATGAATACAAAATCACAGCCAGATTAAACAAAAGACAGCACAAGCATTAAATAGCCAATTAATAAATTAACAAGTAATTCAATGTGTCATAATTAACACACAAACAATAAGTAACAATAATTTTCAATATGTTTTAAATGAAATACGAAAATATAAATTGAAAAAAAAAGATATATGATTTACAAAAGTGTCAACGATTCATTGTACAGCAGATGGGCTGAAAAGTTCCGCATTTTTAGTCGAACTAAAAAAAAAACTCGAGGCAAATGAATTGAAGTGTAGCAAAAATAATTGTTTTTTTGTTGCTTTTAATGAATTTTAAAATTCAAATAATAAAATATTTACTTGTTAATTAAGTATTTATAAAATTGTAATGAATTAAACAAACATATTGAATACAAGTGGGCGCGAAAAAAATCATTTATTAAAAATAAACAAGACTGAGAAACATTTTTGATTCATTTGTTTTTGTGGGGTGTGAGGTCGCCCGCATCCATCCATAACAGCCTGCAACAACAGCAAATAAATAGTAAATTCGGGAAAAGAATTGTAAACAAGTGAAACTTGTTGACTGAAGTTTGCAACAACTTGTCGCACGGTGTTATCGGAATATTTTCATATATATATATATATATATATATATATATATATATATATATATAAATATATATATATATATATATATATATATATATATATATATATATATATGTATATATTTCGATCAAAAAATCCTTATCTATATAATAGTAAGATAATCAAAATGATCAAAATTATATTTGTATTTGTATAAAAAATACTTTTTAAAGTAAATTTGCTGACATTTGAGGCAATATCTCGGCGATGCTGTTAACCCGTATTTTATCTGTTATTGTGATTGACTATACATGACCGTTATTGTGATCAGAAGAACTGTAAATCTATACAATTATCTGAGCTGTTGAAATTCACTAGTGCGAGTGAGACGCAAAACTCTCGAAATTTTTTTTTTTTGCTTGACTATCCGGTGGAAATGCCCATATCTAGTTTGACGTTTCTCTTCTTGAGAGAGAAAACATATTTTTTACGAACAACTCTCAACTTGAATTGGTTTAATTTTACATTTTGTCCAGACAAAATTGAACTGAGTTGCCAATAGGATTCACACAAAGTTGAAGTGTCATTTTGTGTTTAATATATTAAATTGTAAGTGAGATTAAAAATATAAATTATGAGAAATAATATTATCTATTTGTTTTTTTTTTATATAAGTATTTTGCTAATAACAATGTTTTATGCAATTCAATGACCATAAGAAAAAGCAATTTTCTTTTTTCGTCCATTATTATTATCACAAATTCTTCAAAAATAATTTAAAATATGTAATATGCAAATATCGAAAATATCAAGAACACATAAAATCGCTGCAGTACTACCATTTTGTAAAACTAATTTTTTTATTTGTATGGCAGCTTTGTTTTTCAGAAAAAATTTTTTTCAATGAGTGAATCGTGAGGCACAGTAAAATACTGTAAGAAATTTTTACATTTCAGCATTCAAGAGAGAGAGAGAGAGAGGGATGGTAGATATCCCAACAATTATTATGCATACAAATCTATAAAATAAAAGAATCGACTTACGTTTTACATTCTGAACTACTTGGTGCCCGCAACTCCAACATTTGTGATGTCTTTGTTTTAATTAAGAAAAACGAATTCTTATCGGCGGCTTCTTGCCGCACTAACGTTTCCGAATCGATGCTCATAATGGGACTAACGGGCTTATTATTAACTTCGGTATTACGGGCTGCATGCAAATATTTCAATGAATATTTATCGTCCTTTAAAAGATAATTTATTTGTTAGAAATGTTGAATTTTTATTATCATATATTTACACATTTTACCTGTTTTGTCAGCAATACAATCATTGTTTCAAATAATAAACCATGCAATTGAATACTTGGATTTTTTTTCATTGTCAAACTGCCATCGTGAATCAAACGATATTGTGTTAAATCCAAATTCTGTAAATAAAAAGTATAAAAAAATTATTTATTTGAAATATGCTTTCAATTATTTTGTGAAAGTTTAAGCCAAGAGTTATTTGTCAAATACAAAGTGTGGATGTATTATATCTAAATGGAGCCTAGACACGATCAAATTTGCTAGTCAAATCAATTTAGATATTGGCTATACTTGAGGCTAAGCACGCGTACAAGAGATATGTATAGCGCTTTCACTTTTGGACATTTATCCCCTGATAAGGGATTGGACTTGCTGATTGAGGTTACAAAATTTCAAGAAAAACCCCAAAAAACTGGGAACCCTGTTACTGCCGACAACCTGTTATTAACTACAATACATTTTGAGTTTTATTTTTGCGGTACACAGCTGATGTACGACCAGTCAGATTTTAATACGCCGGCAGAGAGAGAGAGAGAGAGAGCTTAAATGTTGAACGTTTTGGTGGAACAGGATCAATAGGTGCCAAACGCAACATCTTGTATATATGAAAAACTGAACCGGTACCAAGTTTTTGTTTTGTTTAACAATTTTTTTTCCATGAATTAATTGTGGTCTTAAAATTCCTAATTACAAGGATGTTCGACTTTAATATGCACTTTGTTGTGAACTGTCCTATTTTACTTTCATGTAATAACAAATACAAACATGTGCCGTTTTTTTTTTAAATATATATTTCCCAACATTAAAAATAGTTACAAATCCCAGTTTTTCTATTACGGTTGCCCAATCAACTAGAGAAATATTTTGTGCTTTCTCGTTATCTCTTACAAACTTATAGGTCTATTCGAAAACAGTAATAAGTCCCAATTTTATATTTTCTTTATATGTAAAACTGGATAAATCGTAGATTTTATATCTAGTGTTTTTGCCAGAAGTCTTTCAGAAATTTAAACGGAGTGATAATAAAACATAAAATCCTTTGTTCTAAATGGCATTGACGATTCCTACTCTAGTCGTCTAAACTTTGTCGACAACAATAGATCACTACTGACAGGCTTTATGAATTCTTAAGAAAAGTAAGTGATTACGATTACACAAGGGAACAGGGTTTTTGTTGATTTAGAACTGTATGTTGTTTCTAAGGTTATTTAGGACACTGAATTCAAATTTGCACTTAGTTTTTTTTTCTGTCAGCTCGACTTTTCCAGATATACAGTTATGTGCAAAATTAAGGCACTTCCACTACATATATTGGAATAAGAAGAAAACGGTTCACCATATTCAGTTTAAAAAAGTCCATAACTCCTCAACATTATTATCTTTCAGCCATGCTTATATTAGTTTGAAACTTCCCAAGTAGTTTCAGAGATATCGCTAAAGTTTTGAAAAAAAATTTATTAAAAAAAATTTTTTTTTTCTTTAAATAAAAATTCGACAACAATTACAGTTTTACCGCCAGTTTGGGACTTCTTATTTAAGTACAAAATTAGTTAATTTTTCCATAAACTTAAGTTGTGTTTAAATACACTTTCGGTTTTTTATGCCCAGTTTTTAACTTCAAAATTAAGTACTATTTAAACTTAAAGTGTATTTAAATACAAAATTTTGTTTTTCACTTCGAATTTAAATAAGATTTAAATGGCCCAATTAATTAAAAAAATGGTCTAAAATTAATTTTGGTATTTAATTGTGATAAAAGTATGGCAGCACAAATAAATGGTAAGAAAAATACCGCAAATGATACAATAAAACTACTTTCTTACCGACGTTTTGTTTCAATGAAGAGCTGAAGAGCTGCTTTACCAATTTTCAATTTGTTGAATGTAAACAAACCATGAAAAACACATGGTAGTATGAAAAACTTAAATTGAATTTAAATGTACAATGTGGGGTATTTAAGTCTTAATTAATTTTGCAGTGAAAAACAAAATTTTGTATTTAAATAGACTTTAAGTTTAAATAGTATTTAATTTTAAACTGGGCATTAGTCTTAAAACATATAATTAAACATATTTTGAATAAAACGAGTTATATTCGTTGTAGTTGATAAAATCGCGATTCCTATACATAAATTAAGTTTTTAATATGAGTGTGTGTGTTTGCTGCTGTTCTATTTATGTAATAAGTGTGTTACAGTAATTGTTTTCAGATATTAAGTCAGGGGACAAATTACGTTATTCGATATCGATCGAAATTACATTTAAATTGTATTGAAATTTCGTTCGATATCGAATGCGGTAATTTGACCCCAGATTTTTTTCTATCAGGTATTATACTTATCAATTTAGCAATAAGAGAATTTTATAGAAAAATAATATAAGCACACGAATATTATAACGTAATTACAACTCATAAAAAAATTTCCTTTTATAAGATTTTCTTAAATGATCTTGTTTAGAGGGTTTATTTTTAATGCTCCAGCACTTTCCTTTTCCCCTATAATTGACTGTCAACTGATTAGATATCATAAAGAAACACGATTACCAATTCAGCGTCCGTACTTATTTAATAGCGTTCATTAGTTCGCTACCGCAATCATAAAAATGAAATAAACATTTTGTTTATTACATACTTCTTTTTTAATTCTGAGAACAATAAATCATGAACGATTTTTTGCTCACTTCAAAATGGCGTACCTTCACATAATTGTGATTAGAAAACTATGTACTTGCTTTATTAAAAGAAAGAAAGAAAGATTTCTCGCAGAACCTTTGTATCATCAAACGTAACGCCATATGTTTTTTTAATCATTAACTTTTGATATGTTCCATAAATAGCGCAATATTTAATTTGTATTAATTTAATTGATTTATATACTATTCTGCTTAAAAAGTCTGTAAGGAAATTGTCCATAGACTAATTTAAATAAATAAATAAATAAAAAGCTAAACGCATTCATCAATTTTTATGATTCATGTCTCATTTTGTTTATAGGTTATGTGACTTTAAATGACATTAATAAGACTTTTTTACTGTTTTTTATGATTTTTTTAAATACAAAATTTAAATTTTTTTAGATAGAAACAAAAAAAAAAAAAAAAAAAAAAAAAAAAAATAAATAAAAAAAAAAAAAAAAAAAAAAAAAAAAAATTGGATTCCGATTTGAGCTTTCATAGAGAACACATTACAATTGAAATAGTTTTCATAAATTGAATTTTCAATCAAAATTTTTTTTTTCCATAAAATATAAATAAATATAAAATTATATAAGATATTAAAACGAAAAAAAAAGAAATTTTTCACATTCCTTACGTCTCGAAATCTGGAGGAATATCTCCAGATAAATGTGAACGGTGGGTGAAAGATCAGAACAAAATCGACTTTATTATGAAAAAAACAAAGGGAACTGATGCAAATATAAGTGACAAAGAGCTTCAGTTTGAAAAAGGAACCGTTGTAAAATGTCCCAATCCTGATTTATCAAAAGGAGCTATTCTGAAATCCTCAAATTTCAAGAAAAATTATAACACGATAACGACTAATTCTGCAAATAACATCAATAGAATAAATAAAAATATGCCAATCAACGTAATTGAAAACAATACAGAGGAATTGAAATCCTGTAATGTAAGTGTGGAAAATTTACAAGACTCTATTTATGAAAACGATTGCAAAATTCTGGATAATACTGATTTACCAAATTATCAACACCAAAATGAGATCGATGTTGAATTAAGTTCACTTTCTGATGATGGATCAAGCGTAACTATTAAAAGGCAGAAACGTACTTTAGAAGGTAAAGTAAAAAAAATTGATTTAACTAATCTGAAGACAAGAGGAGTTAATAAAGAAAATGTTATTAACCGTAATAATAGATTTGCTTTATTAGGCGATTTAGATGTAGAACAAGAAATTTTAGATTATAATCTCAATAATAATAATTTTACTAACACAGAAAATAATGTTGTATCTAAAAAAGCATTTTGTCCACCAATATTTCTTCAATATGTTAACATAAAATCTTTAATTGACCAACTTATTTCAAAAAATATTGATTTTAAAATTCAAAATCAATCCAGATTTAAAAGTAAGCTTTATCTTAAAGATGCATCAGTTCACACTGAAATGATGCAATTATTAAAAGAAAAAGAAATTGCTTCATATTCGTTCACTCCTAAAGAATTTAAAAGGCAAAGTATTGTTTGTAGAGGACTATACCATAAATCAGATGAAAATGCAATAAAATTAGAAATTGAATTAGAATTGACACTATTGATATTGTTACAAAATTTTCAACGGATTATTCAAGGAAAAAAGGGATCGATACAGGTTTATTTTTAGTAACCCTTAAAGCGAACAGAAATGTAAAAGAAATTTTAGGAATAAAATATATACTAAATCAAGTAGTGTTTTGGGAACGACCAAAAAAGAATTCAAAAGTACCACAATGTTGGAGATGCCAACAATGGGGTCACTTTTCGAAAAACTGTAATCGCCCATTTGCATGCTTGAAATGTGATCAACAACACGCACCTGGTGAATGTGCTTTAGTTATTAATAATGAAACACTTCCTTTTTGTGTAAATTGTAATGAAAAAGGACATACATCAAATTATAGGGGTTGTCCAGCATATAAAAAATTCATTTTATTAAGAGAAAAATCTATTAATGAAAGAAAAAATCGTAAAGAAGAAGCTAGTATGAAAGTAGGAAAAGAAATATACATGAACAATATTTTCAACACAGGCAAAACATTCGCAGATATATTAAAAGGGTTTGAGAATCCGTCGCAGAGAACTAATAAAAAAAAAGCCAGCAATTATTGAAGAATTTTTAAAAATTGCCAAATTATTATGTATTCCGGAGTCTATTTCTTTGGAGGATAGAATTAAAAATTTTTTGGTAGGTTTTAAGAGTATGTCAAAGGATCAAGCAAAAAAAGAGTGTTTGAATTTAATGATGGATGTTCAAAATGTATATGGGCCGTAAATATATGAATTTATTGACTTTTAATGTTGGATCTCTTGTTAATATAAGCAGGAAAATTGAACTTAGTAAATTATTGAATCAATTTCAAATTGATGTTGCCTTTTTGCAAGAACTGCACTTATCAAATAATGCTCTGATCTTTTTAGACAATTTTTTTGTTTTAAAAGACGATAGCGCATTAGGTGTTGGTTTAGCTATTAAAAAATCTCTAGCATTTCATAAAGTGGATATTCAAAATTTAAAGTTTCCAAATCTCTTCATTGAAATAGATATATCTATTAATGGTATCAATAAAAAAATTTTATGTGGATCTGTATATTTTCCAAGTAATTGCGGTCGTCAAATCATTTGTTCAGGTCTTTCTACAATATTAAATCATTCTCAAAGTTTCGATGGATTAATTTTGGGAGGTGATTTAAACGCTAAACATATTTCTTGGAATGATTCAGTAAATAATTTTAATGGTGAAGTGTTACATAATTGGCTTCAAAATGAATCGTTTTCGATAACTAGAATTTGTGATTTTATTCCTACATATCCAGGAGGTTCCTCTCACTTAGATCATTTTCTGTTGAGTAATAATATTTTTGATGAAGTTGAATCTAATTATAGAACTTATACACTTCCTACTTTTTCAGATCATGTTCCCCTTAAATTAGAGATCAAATTTAATGATGTTAATTTTTTATTAAGAGTGCCTGATAATTTTGTTTCATTTAAAAATACGGATTGGAATTCATTTAAATTTGACGTTAGTTCATCACTTTTAAATCATTTTCCACCAATCAATAGAAATTTATCGAATAATGAAATTGATAATTACATTGATGAATTTGTTACCACTATAAATTTTTTATCACAAATTCACTCAGAAACTTGTGGAAGATCTGAAAAAAAATTTGTTGTATCCGAAACTGTAAAAAAACTTTTAAATATAAAATATACTTGGCAGAAAGATTTAACTAGAATATATAGAAGAACTCTAAGTAGGAACAATTCAGAGTATTTATTAGTTTCGAAACAAATAGATTTAATCAAAATTATTATCAAGGAACGAATAGAATTAGAACAAGTCAAAATTTTTAATGATAAACTCAAAAATATAATTCCTGGCCCAACGGCTTTTAAAGCGATTTTTAAAATTTCAGGAAATAAAAATAAATCATTTATTAAAAATATTTCTGTAAATAATGTTATAATAAAGGATAAAAATCAAAAATTGGATATTTTAAAATCACATTTCTCCTCAATTTACCAAATTGATAATCTTAATAGAGATACATCAGATGTTGAGGATACAATAAACAATACTCTGTTACAAGCCCAAAATTGTATTGTTATTTTTGATAATAATTTAACATCATTAAATGATCAAAATAATTTAAATTTCACGTCGCTAAATTCTATTCTAGAAATTTCTAGTTTAATCAACAATAAAAAATCTAGTGGTTTAGATAATATCTCAAATTATTTGATTAAAAAATTTCCTAAAAAAGCTTTCGAATATTTGACAGTAATTTTCAACAATTGCATTAATAATTGTTATTTCCCCAAGGATTGGAAAATAGCTAAAATTATTCCTATACCAAAACAAAAGAATAATAATGACATTAATAATTTAAGACCAATATCACTTTTGTCTAATTTAGGGAAACTTTTTGAAAAAATTATACGAGTAAAAATGGATTTAGGTTTGACAGAATCTTATATTCCTGAATATCAATTTGGTTTTAAAAGGGGAAATTCGACTACTCATGCACTTTTAAAATTTCACAATGATGTAATTCAACATCTTAGAAAACGTGAATGCACAGTGGCAATTTCGCTTGATATTGAAAAAGCGTTTGACAAAGCATATCATAATGGTATTTTATATAAAATGATTTCCATAGGTTTTAATCCATATATTGTAAAAATTTTTAGTAGTTTTTTTGAAAATAGAAAATTTTGTGTTGAAATTGAAAATACACTTTCGATACAAGGAAATGTTAAATGTGGGGTTCCACAAGGTTCAATTTTGGCACCACATTTATATAATATATTTATTTCAGACTTTCCACACCTATTTAATAATTCAACAGGAATTCTTTATGCAGACGACTCTTTGTTATATGCTCATGCTGAATCACCATTAACAGCTCTTAATCTTGTAACTTCACATCTCGAACATGTCAACGATTTTTATTCGTTTTGGGGAATTAAAATAAATATATCGAAAAGTCATGCATTATGCTTACGAAATGCATCAGGAAAATGCAAATATACTGTAGTCCCAGAAAGTAAAAAATTAAAATTGTTTTTAAACAGAGATGAAATTTTTTTTAAAGACAGTTTTAAATATCTCGGTATAAATTTCAATAATCTAGTTAAGTTTAACAATCATGTCAAATACAATTTAGAAAAAGCAAATAAAGTAAAAGGAGCGTTTTCAAAATTTTTTAATAATAAATCTTTACCCATAAAAACTAAGTTACTTTTATATAAAGTTTGTATTCGACCTATACTTATTTATGCATTTCCAATTTGGTTTAGTATTTCGTCAACATATATGAAAAAAATGGTAATTTTTGAAAGACATATTTTACGAAAATGTGTAGGGAAAAATTATAAAACGCGTTTAAAAAGATTTTCAAATAATTATATATATGATAAATCTTCAATAATACCTATATGCGATTACGCGTTGAGTTTAATGAAAAAATTTGTTGAAAAATTAAATTTCTTTGAAGGCAATATTATGAACGATATATTATCTAGTGAAACTGATTTAAGTTGGTCAAATACAAATTATCTTTCAGCAATAGGTATTTTGCGTCAACAATTTGAAAATATTAATGGACAAAACTTTTATCATAGAAATACTCCCGGCATTCACAGAGGGTAAAATTTAGTTTTAGTATTAGTTTTAAGTTTATTTTTAAGGTTTAGTTTTAAGTTTATTTTAAATAGATTTTACTCTATTGTTAACCATAAGTGTCGGGAGCAAACACTGTTTTATTTACATTTAAAACAACTTTTAATTAATTTATTAGTTATTCTAATTAATTTATAAGCATGTAGCAATTATCTCTTATTAAAATTAAAATAATACTTTATAATTTTAAGTTTCCAACCAATGTATAATTTAGATAATTGTTATGAAATTTTTTAAGTCTCAATAAATAAATAAATAAATAAATAAATAAAAATTTGTATTTTTTCGAAGAGTAACGCTAGTAAAAAAAGTTTAATTTTGTTCCATTGTGTTATCAACAGTAATCAATTATTATCGACTTTAGAAGTCTTGATTTTATAGTGAAGAAAAAAAAACGAACGAGGAACAGATATAGTAAATGGTACCATCGTTGGTATTATATTTCAGGGGAACTACTATACTTTGCAGAGGACAAAAGAGAAATTGATAAATGAATAAAGAAAATTTATTTATATTTTCATACACAAAAGCAGTAGAAAATAAAATGTCCAAACAGCTGAGTGCCAAATTCAATGATGCCACTTTTTAACTATTTTGTTTCCTCGTACTTTTTAATTGGGAGATTTCTTTCGAAACAAGTCACGTCAAGACAACATCAAAACTAGGACACTCACACAATCCTTTTGGGTAACAATTAATTACTTCTGACAGCACATAAGTATTCTTTAGGATATAACAAAGTCTGTTAGAAATTGTCAATTGCAGAAGGAAATGATTAGACAAGTCTTCTATTTTTGATATTATCTTGACATGACGTTGACATATAGTTACAGAATAAGGGGATTTGTTTGTGATTGGGCCGATTTAAAAAAAAAAAATTCCACAAACTAACACTCACCTTGAATTCGTCCTTATCAAATGTTGATTTGTCTAATTTTCGCTGAATATTTTGCAATCTGAAACAAAAGCAAACAGTAAAAATCGATTCTTAGATATTAAACGAAACAAAATTCATACTTATGCGCATCTTCAGCTGTCTTTACCGCCTGATTGACATCGACCAATATATTTTTGGATGACTCTAAAGCCTTTTGTATAGCATCCGCCTCGGCTGTATCTTCGGGCACCACACGCACCGTCACTTTATACAGATTTTCAAATAGCAAAGGATATTTGGTAAGACGTTGCAATACAGTGGGCAATAAATCTTTCAATTGCAAACGACGACAGGCCTTATGTGATTCAGCTTTTGAAAGTAGCTTTTGTAATTGTTCATCTTTGCGACGTTTCTCTTTGAGAGCTTCTAAGGCGATTTGTTGACGGGCACAAAACTGGGCGGCAAACTCACGCAACTCTTCACCCGACTTGCCATCAAACATGGTTGCCAATAAATCGCCCACACTATTAACCATATGATTATGATCTAGACGACGTTGTTTGAGCTTTTGTTCAAAAGCACCATGCAGATCACACAATGACGATAATGAAGGCGGAAAAAGTAAGACTAAGTGATCTTGAGTAAGTAAACCACTTTCTTGGAGGGGGAACAAAAATAAATGTTTTAGAAGTTTCAAAGTGCGGACATGACTACGTTCGGTTTGATAAATTTCTACAAAGAAAAAAGGAAAAAATAATTATTTCAGCATTTTCAAATTTTATTGATTTATTCACAAAATCTGCTTACCATTTATAATCTCTTGGCGTTTCTTTTCGGCGTCTGTTAACGACGCCAATATTTCGCCAGCAACATTTGAACTCCAATCGGCTTCATTGAGATCATCTTCTTCATCACTTTCAAAATTCCAATGACGTGCCATTTGACCACCACCAGCCGCAGAGCCGCCCAAAAAACTAGCATTCGAAGAGCCACCAATACTGCCATGGAACGAGTCCTGATGACTGTGCTGGTGCTGATGATGATGGTGATGATGCAATGAAGTGTTGGCGGTTATTGGCGTTGCCACACCTGCTCCGCCCATTTGTTCCATCGATGTGGAAGGACTCTCGGAGCCACCACCCGATGACAGACTAGAATTTGAACTTGCTGTAAAGTTGGAATTTGAGAGACCCAAATCTGCTTGATCATCACTGTAGCAATTAAAATAAAAGAAAAATTAGTTACTGGAAACATTAGAAATAAAATAATTAAAATAATGAAGGCATTTTATTTAACACAATAGCTTTTATTTGTATTACCCCTTTTAAATATATTTATGATATTTTATACTTACTTATCATGATTGTAGCCTAAAATCTCTTTAAAGCTTTTGCTTCGCGTATAACGTATTTTACTCTTCATTGTATTGTTTGTTGTTGCTGTAGTTACTGTATATTCTTCGAAACAATTTCTGTTTTGATTGTTGTTTACGAGTGTATTAACGTTTTTGCCCAAAAAATGGTGGCAACATCATTAAAAAATTAAATTGTATGAGACTTGATAAGGAAAACAATTAATTAGGGCAAACAATTTTTTTAATAATCCAGAACCGATGTCGCAAAATAATAGAAAAAAAAATTTTTTGGAACCATATTTTGGGTTGTTTTATTTAAAACAAATAAACGTAACCCTACAGTGTTGCCATTTGGACGTTTTCTGGGATTATATAACATACAACATCTGGTTCGATAGCATTTTTTTTAATTTCTTTTTTGACGTTTTTTCAATTTAATACAATTTTTATTGAAACTTGTATGTGATTTTTCGTTTTTTTTGCAATTTAAATTACTTTTTTGCAAGAATTAATTAAAATTTAAGAATTTCAATAAAATAATTTTGTGAATCTATGATGATGTTTTCATAGCCACACAAAAAAGTGGTCAGCAGTTCTGAGCAGACTTACATTTTTTGTAAAGCGTGATGTTCTAGCAACTTTCTGTTAGGCAACACTGTTTTTGGCAGCCCAGCTGTTTTCATGTTACTGTTAAACATGTTCAGTTTGGTCTATAATTTAACCGTGAATCGACTTACAAAAGAACAACGCCTGCGGATTATTGAATTTTATTATCTAACTCGTGGCTCAGTTAAGAAAGTGTATCGTGCACTTCTTCCATTTCATGGCAACTCATTAATGGTTGAATGAATACGTGAACAATTAAAGTTGCCGTATTTATAAGAGTTGCCAATTTACCCAAAAAAAAGCACTGTTTGGTGTGGATTATAGGCCGGTGGCATCATTGAAACGCACTTTTTCAAAGACAGCGAATGTAAGAACGTTATTGTGAATGACGAGCGCTACCGCGAGGAGATTAAAACTCTTTTTTTGTCCAAAATAGAAGAGCTAGACTTGGCTGACATTTGGTTTCAACAAGAGGGTGCCACATGTAGCATAGCACGCGAAACCATGGCCCAATTGAGGGGCGAGTTCGGTTTATTCACGGCTGGGGCCGGTCAATTGACCGCCTAGAACGTGAAATTTAATGGCTTTATACTATTTTTTGTGGCACTATGTTAAGGCTCGTACCTAGGGACAAGTCGGCAACGGTTGGCGCAGTGGAAGCCAATATTGAAGAATTTATTCATGAGACACAGGCCCATATGCTGGAGAGAGTATGCTAAAGTTGGGCGCTGCGTATAAACCATTTTAGGCGTAGCCGCGGTTACTATTTACATGAAATCTTATTTAAACATTGAATTATATATGGAGATCCTTCTATCGACTCAAAGAAAGCTTTCACCCATTTCTCTAAATATTATATATGTATATATTTTTTTAAATCAAATCCGACAGCTCTTAAAAAATCACGCAATAATTGTAAAGCCCTGCATTAAAAACCGAACTCCGTTATGCTCTATCGGTTTGAAGTTTCGAATAATTTTTTCGCAATTTGCGCAAAACTCAAACTCAAACTCGTTACGGATTTGTGCATTAAAAAAGTAAATCTGAAGCCATATTCCGTAACTCGCTAAAGTATAAATTCCATAGCTAAAAGTTGTAGGAAACTTCTGCATATTTTTGGGCGCTTATTTTATATTAACCCATTTGCCAAAAAAGTAATTATTATTTTTCTTAGTTAAGAATCTCAAAAAATATGCAACTATTGGGTTTGATCACGGGTTCCTGTCAAAAACCAGCCAATGAACGGGATCGACCCAATTCTGGTTTTAGCGACGGAAATTGGGATTTTGGGTATACAGTTGCTGGCCAAAAGTACTAAATATTTTTTTTGTTATGAAGCAGCTACAAACATCCAATTGAAAATTGTTTTTTTTTTTAGAAAACCTCATATTTGTTCTTTAATTAATTGGTATTAAGCTTGAAGTTTACTCCTAATTAAATATATACATTTTCCAGCAGTTAAACACTTTTTGAGTGGCAATTGTAACCTTTTTGTTGCTTTTCGAAGTTGAATTTAATTTATTTTTTGAGCTTTTCACAACTTTTTTCGTATCTAATTTTTTTTATCAATTAATTGCACATACACCACACTTTTTATTATTTCCAAAATGGCAACACTGGAAGTATACATTTGTCTCTTTGAAAATCACCCCTCCAACCATCAGCGTTCCACACAAAATACATACAAACTCATGGTCAACATTGGTTGTGGTGCTAATAATTGTGAAAAAAATATTTATTTTTTTGCTTTTAAATTTGCACAATTTTTTATATGCTTTAATTTTAGTTTTTCCAAACACTTGTTGCTAATAAAATACCGTGACATAAAAGACATTCACTTATATGTTCAATTGCAACTCTTCTGCAGAACACCGGTTTCCAACGTGTCTTCAATGACGTTTGACAGACAAGTGCTGTTAGCAGGAATATCAGTCTAAACTGCCGTATGCAGTAGTTCTAAGAAATGTGGGATGTTAAGAATGTATGAGTTGTGTTGAAATGTTTACAAGGTATTAAATAATTTTTCCATTCACATAACTTTTCCGTAGAGTGAAAAATCTTAATGTCAAACGTGTACACGAAACAGCCAAATGAATTCTTTTTTTTTTTTTTTTGTAGTTAAAAAACACCAGTTCCCAGTAGATTTTTAAAAACCAAATAATAGTACGTTTCCACCATGAGCAATTTAAGTGGATTGGAGGAAATTATATCGAAGTGTTTCCATTATGTTGTTAGTAATTTTGTGTTCGAATTTTCGAAATCAATTTGTCATTTGTATTGTTTGTTTATCTTTTAACATAAGAAAATAACAAATATTAAGTTGAACTGGCAAAATAAAAAGAAAATCTATAAAAATGTAAAATAAAATTGAGTTTTTAGCAAATTATAGTCAACAAATAAAATCAGAGCCATTTTATTCGTAATTAACTGTCACTTTTTTGCATTTGCAACTCACCAATAATGGATATCCCAAGGTTGCATTTATAAGAAGAGCAGTCGCGCAGTGTTGCACAGACAAATTTCAACTTAATTTGAAACAAATTAAGTAATTTGGGATAATTTGGTTATATGAAAAATGTATGAGAAATCATGTCGCAAATTTCTAAATTTTGACAAATTATACGATTTGGCCCAAATCTCGCATATATTAATACGTACGTATAAGTCAATTGCTGTAAGAAAAAAAGAGTTCGAAGAGTCCTATTTTTGATATTCTCTTGACGTTGACAAATTGTTACGGAATCAGAGGGATTAATTGATACGAAGTAAACTTTACAATTTCTTTCAGATATTTTGATATTTATTTTATTTGCTAAGACAGCAAGATGCTATATAAGTATTGACTTGGCTAAATTCAGTTTCATTTCTTTATTTTAATCCTTTAAAGTTGTTAAATGAAAATTAGAATTTCATGGAGTTTTTGTTAATTTTGGAAATGGTGTGATTATTTGCAAATGTCATACCACATACAATTTCATATATCCTGCATTATGGTTTCGCAATTAGTGCTTAAGGCAACAGAAGGGGGGAGGAAGAGGAGGAGGAGGAGGAGGAGGAGAAGACCCAACAACAAGTAATCTATGGAACTTATGGAAATAAAGTTATTGGTAATGAACTTAAGGCCCTGTAGGATACACTATTACTGCGGAAATTAATGAAGAAGCTTTTTAAAACTCATTGGCTTCATTTCTGTGGGCACATCTAATTTTTAACAATATTGTTGGTTTTAAAATTGTTATGAAAAAATAAAATGCATTTAGAGATCAAATTAATTGAGGATCTAAAAGTTTCTGATGACGATTCTAATGGGTAGAGATACTTTTTTCAACAGCCTTGTTGTGACAGATCACGTGTGAGTCGTGTCACGCTGTCATGTTATTGTTGTTTAGTATTTTTTGGCCTTTCATAATGGAAAGACTTACGCCTGAACAACGTTTACAAATCGTTCAACTTTATTGCGACAATTCACGTTCTGTGCGGAATGTGTTTCATGCACTTCGCTCAACTTATGGTCAACATAATGGGCCTACTGAGCGTACTATTCGCAACACCATTACCCATTTTGAGACCCAGCATTCATTATTGGATAGTATTCGACCGAATAGACCACGTCCAGCACACTGCAGCGGTCGGTGATCACAACGCGCTGTGATGAAAATATAGCGGCCGTAGCTGAGAGTGTACACGAAGACCGTGGAGAGTCGATTCGGCGCCGTTCGCAGCAACTCGGACATGATAACCGACTATTTGATGCCTGCAATTGAAGCTCGTGATCTCGGCGACATTTGGTTTCAGCAAGACGGCGCCACTTTCCCCACATCGCATCAATCAATGGATTTATTGAAAGAACATTTCGGTGAGCACATAATTTCACGTTTTGGGCCGGTCGATTGGCCACCAAGATCGTGTGATATCACACTGTTAGACTTTTTCCTGTGGGGATATGTAAAGTCTGAAGTTTATGCGGACAAACCCGCTTCGATTCAGGCCTTGGAGGAAAACATCACGCATGTCGTTCGCCAGTTACCAGTCGAAATGCTCGAACGAGTCATCGAAAATTGAACTCAAACATGGAACATCTGCGACGTAGCAACGGCCAACATTTGATAGAAATAATCTTCAAAAAATAAATGCCAAAGAATTTTCTTTCAAATGATAAAAAACATTCTCCATTGAATTTGAATTTTCTATTTTTTTCTTTAAAAAAAGTAGGGAACCTCAAAATGGATCACCCATTATAATATTTGATTGAGAATATTTTTAAGGTTTTCAAATATACGTGAATATTTTGATTCTTATGGAAAAGAGACAAATAAATATTTGAGACAGATAAATATTTTCCCAATTTTTTGAACTGACCTCGTTTATTTAAATTTTCTAGTTTTCATTTTAGTAATAAATTTATAAACATGAAGCTTTTTCTTTACATTATTTATTTATATTTTCAATCCGTCTTATTCTGTAAATGTTTGTCACGTCAAGACAATATCAAAACTAAGACAACTGCATACACTTTTTCCTCAGCATTTAATTGCTTTTAACAAGCTTTTATTATTTTTTAAGGCTTAAAGAGTAGTCATAATTGATATTCCTCCTTATTCTGTAACTATTTGTTAACGTCACATCAAGACAATACCAAAAATAGGACACTTTTGTACTCTTATTTTTCAGCAATTTATAATTTCTAACTATTTCTCGCTAAATTCTATGCCTTGGAGATTAGCCACAGAATGTCAAAAATATTCAATTGTTGTCTACAAGAAGTCGATAAGTTTCCTGTTTTTGGTATTGTATTGACGTGACGTTGGCAATTAGTTACAGAATAAGGGAAATTGTCTTAAAGTGACATTAACAAATACTTATAGAATAATGGGGGAATATTTCAATACTCCTTTTGGGTGGCTTCTTATATTTCCTTTTTTCGAAACAATAACAAATAATATTGAAAATATAAAGGGTCCACCATCTAACGTTTTTTTTTTCAACTAGTCCTTATTTCGTGAATGGTAGCATTTAGCTCATGTCTGATTTGACAGATAATTAGTTTTATCCTTCCGCTGAACGAATATGGTTGACCATCCAGCTAAGTGGACCTGCGATCGACTTACAGAAGATGCCGATTTTGCCAAAAAAAAAATCATCTTTTCAGATGAAGCTCATTTTGATCTTGGCGGGTATGCAAACAAGCAAAATTGTCGCATTTGGGGCACAGAAAACCCGCACGCATACAAAGCCGACGCACCCAAAACGAGTCACTGTGTGGTGCGGATTTTGGTCCAGCGGCATAATTGGGCCATTTTTCTTCGAAAATGAGCAAGGAGTGGCCGTTACAGTCAATGGCGATCGTTATCGGGACATGTTGAACGAATTTGTGTTCACAAAAATTGAAGAGGAGGATATTGGCAACATTTGGTTTCAACAGGACGGCGCTACGTGCCACACAGCCGAAGCTACACTCGATGTTTTGCGCCCTGTTTTTTGAAGATCGCATTATCAGCCGCAGAGATGATGTCCTTTGGCCACCTCGGAGCTGCGATTTGACACCGTTGGACTATTATTTGTGGGGTGACGTCAAAGATAAGTGTTACGCCGACAAGCCAGAGACAATTGACGCTTTAAAGGACAATATTCGTGAAGCCATTGGTGAAATACAGCTGCACACAATCGATAATGTGCTTAGAAATTGGACCGATCGTGTAGGCTACTGCATGGCCAGCCGAGGCAGCCATTTGAATGAAATTATTTTCCATTATTAACCGGAAGGATTGTACTTTCAAATAAAAAAGGAAATTTGAGAAAATATTGAGTAGTTTTTTTATAGCATTTTCAAAAAAAAAAAAAGTTATTTGGCGCACCCTGTATAAATATTGCAACAAAAGTTAAAAAATAACGTTAATTTTTATATAAAAAGATCTCAAGGTTAAAAACTTTATTACTAAAATGATAGCAATAGGTCAATAATAAATAAAAATTAATTTTATTTTGTTTTACTTCAATTTATTATAATTTGTTTATAATGGATCTCAAGATATTAAAAAAGTCATTAAAAATTTGTTTAAATTAATGTAAATTGATGCTTTCATTGTGTTTAAATTAATATATTTTTATAAATATTTGTTTAATGCTAGGAACACAACTGGGACGAACGACGAATTCGTTGATAAAAAATCGCTCTATACATTCGTCGTATGAAACACAATAACGACGAATAAATTAAAATAATAAGCAAACAAAATTTTAATATTTGTTTTTTAAATCATTGTAATCCTCTGATGCCAGTCAGATTGTTTAGACACTCAATAATTATCCCGGTGTTGTCCATTTTTTTCAGAACAAATTCCTTTTTGTAAATATTTTCTGAATAAATAAATTATTATTTTCATTTAACAGCTGATGGGGTGACCATATGAAAAAGTGAGAAATAGAAAGAAAAACTATATTATAAAAAGTGTTCAAAATTAATAAAAAGTCGTCCGAATTATACATTTTTGTGAATTAGTGAATGCATTTTTACCCCCTTATTCATAAAAATTATGAGAGTCTAATAACAGCGTAATAAAACAAAATTTCATATGAAATTTGCTCTATAACAATCTTATAAGCCTCTCATAATTTTTATGAATAAGGGTGTTAGTATGTACTGAAAATTTTAGTGCTACATGCAACAATACAGTAGTGAACAATGTTTTTCCACAAAAAACCAGTTTGAGTGTATGAAACCTGGTCACTTTATATTGATTTGTTCGTCGTTCGTTGACGAAACAATTAGAAATAAATGTATTTCAACTTTCGCTGAGTATGACGAATTTCGCCCAACGCCACGATTGTGTGCATTTTCATATACACCAATGTGTTTTATTTTTGGCGACGAATATTCGCGACCAAAAATTCGTCGTTCGTAGCAGTTGTGTTCCTAGCATAACACTTCAATTTTCAATTATTTTTTTTTTCAAAAGATTTAAGATATAATTTTAAAGATTCTTGAGTTGTTGTTATAACTTTGATATTTGCTTAAACTTCTTATTCAATGGCATGGAAATTTAAAATAACATTTTTAGTTGTTCAAAGAAAGTTTGGATAAAGTTTCCCTTGTTTAGCCCCAATGAAATGTCCATAGGAATTAACTAAAGCCCCCTCAATGATCACTTTGGCAGTTTTTAAATATTTTGGGGAAAAAAGAATCAGCACGATTAAAATAAAAAATGTTAATGTTTTCATTGATTTGCAAACTTATTTGGCCATGGGCGCAACGCATATTTTGCCATGAATTATTCCTACCGGGTTGGTTCCTTGTGTATATGCAATACAAGAAGTGTTAGTACAACTGACGATAATGAACTGATGACAAGGATATATTGACGACACATCACTGACATAAACTATGCATGAGTGCAAACAATTTATGGTGATGAGTAAACGCTTAAGGATGAGATACAAAAAAATAAATAAAATTAAAAAATTAAAAACAACATGTAAAATTAATTTAACCGTGATGTTCGCCCTTATGTGAAAAACATTAATTATATGAATTGGAATATCCTTGACTCAGCACAAATTAAGGAAGAAAAATATGCTGGAATTGTTGAGATGGCAAGCAACAGTTATGCAGTGAAAAAAATGTCCTCATGATATTTAAGTCACGTACATGTGTGTGTGTGTGTGTACTCTTATGCATGTATATGTTGGCTTCATTTCGCTATAAAGTGTGTACTTAAATTTTTTTTCATTTTTATATTATTTGCATTCATGCGTAACAGTTCATAAGATGCAAAAATCATTAGCAGTCCAATTATGAATATCGGCAAGGAATTTTTCTCTTCTCCATTTCTATTTTCCCGAGAAAAAAAATCCTTTTATGCTCATAAACTGGGGAATAATTATATTAACGAAACGGGAAATCAGAAACAATTGTTTTGTTTTTGACAAATTAATTTGTAATTGTGATTTAATTTGTACGAATATGATTATTATTATTAATTTATTTAACCTATCGGAAAAATTTTTACAAAGAAATGTGCACAAAAATTTTGGTTTTCCTTAAAAATCTTTTGATAAAAACATTCGAAGTATTGGCGGAAAAAAATCCATTTATTAGACCAGTGGCTTTTGATACCTCCCATCAAGTTCTAGAGCATGATAATGTTTTCACCTGGTGGAACTAGAAAATTTAAATGGTCTTTTGCTCTTAATCTGAAACTTGAACATCTTGACGTTTTCTTAGCAAAATTCCCAAAATATTTCGTGATTATCTGTTATTTGGACTAATGCTAGAGTTAATGTCGACGCCGTTGACGGCGTTTCAACGCCGAAAAAGTTGAAATAGATTGAACTTTTACGGCGTTGTAACGCGTTGAGATTAACTTTTTTTTGACATTTGACGCCGTCGACATTAACTCTAGCATAAATAATAAATTTTTACAAATATTTAAAATAAATTTTTCCAAATATTTTATTCAATATTTATTTACAAAGATCTTAGAAATTTACTTAGTTCTTTATCTCGCTTCAAATTTGTTGGGGGAAAACTGGAATGAAATAGTAAAATTTTTTTCTCGGTTTACTATACTAGAATTTATTTTCCCCTGTGGTGAAATATGCGTGGAAAATTGTAATTCAGAACGGAAGTAATGGGAAAAGGGAAAAAAATCCTTACGTAATTCGTGTTCATAAAATATTAAATTCTATCGCGAATAGACTATTTTATTAAAACCAATTTAAAACCACTTTCGAATTTGTTTTAAGTAGGTTTTATGAAATGCAACCTTGTTGTGCCCGTTTTTTGGCTGTGCTAAGTTGAGTGCTGCCAAGTTATATTTTGGAAGCTATTGGTATTGTTTATGTTAATAACAATATGCATATACTGACGCCTGTAATATTTTTTGTTGTTTTTTATAAATAACAACTTGATTTCCAAGAAGTTCTTCATAATTTTAATGTATTCATTCACAAAATGTAAAATAATTTTTATTTTAGAACGAATTGTAAAACTTTTTTTTTCTTTAAACAAAAACTTCTGTTGTACAAGAACAAGCACAGCAACAAATTCACACATTTCTATGAGTGATTTAATTAATTTTTAAAAAATTTATTATACAGTCTGTAAGTTAAAACCTCAATTTGTATTGTGAACGCAGAATCAGCTGTTTATAGTTTTAACGTTAAAACCAGGTTTCAATTTTCAGTGTGAAAACACTATAAAACTACCAGGGTTTCTGATTTGCTATTGTGAATATCACAAAGTTTTTAGAAGCGAATTCAAAAACTTCACATATGTACATATATGGCGGCATCGGCAATTATTCTATATTATTGCCGCATTATTTTATTAAAACACGCTTTTATCTAACTGCTTTAAATATATGAAAACTAATTGCAAATTAAATCAATCCCATTACATTAAAAAACGTATGACACCAAATTCCAATAATTGCTAAAAAAAAAAAATAACCCGATACCAGTGTGGTACTTTTTCGATATACAAACTTTGGGCGTTAAAGAGCGAATTTCGCATTTTTTTTCTTCCATTATATCTTCAAAGTAATTGCCATTCGAATATGTTTTGACACTTTTGAAAATTCCCAATTATAAGAGTCACAATCGTACATGTTTTTGGTACTTATTTATTAATAATAAAATTCATATGAAAATATGCATGTTTAAAATAATTTTGGCTTCCTAATTCTCAGTAGAAGTTAATACATATAATAACATGTGTGTGTTTTTTTTTTTCGTTTTTTGAATGGGGTAAAATGGAAATACGGGAAAAACTTAGCATTTAAATCTGTTATGGTGTATTCTGGAATATTAATTTGGTATATTTTGAAAAGATAATATTCAAAAAGTACTTTTTTTAAAAAATATTTTTGAAAAAATTTCTTTTTAAATTGTTAATTTTATCAACGGGCTTAAGTTCGAATCTGCAAGACTGCAAACCATTTTTTTATTATTTTATTAATAAATGAATTTGTTCAAATAAATAATAAAAATAAAAATTAATAAAAAAAATGGTTTGCAGTCTTGCAGATTCGAACTTAAGCCCGTTGATAAAATTAACAATTTACATAAGAAAGTTCGACTAATAAAAATTCATACAAAATTTCTTTTTTTAAAAAGTATTTTTGAGAAAAATTTCTTTTTTTAAAAAGAATTTTTGAGAAAAATTTCTTTTTTTAAAAAGTATTTTTGAGAAAAAATTTTTTTTTTTTAAATATTTTTGAGAAAATGTAACTTTTTCATAAAGTAATGCATATTTTCAAAAAGTACTATTTTCAAAAGTACTATTTTCAAAAAGTACTATTTTCAAAAAGTACTATTTTAAAAAAGTACATTTTTCAAAAAGTACTTTTTTCAAAAAGTACTTTTTTCAAAATGTACTATTTTTAAACAAGTACTATTTTCATTAAGTACTACTTTCAAAAAGTACTATTTTCAATAAGTACTACTTTCAAAATGTACTATTTTCAAAAAGTACTATTTTCAAAGAGTACTTTATGAAAAAAGTACTTTTCAAAAAGTGCTATTTTAAAAAGGACTTTTTCAAAAAAGTACCAAATTAATCATCCAAGTACAACCTTTATCAAGAAATACTTTTTTTTTCAAAAGTACTATTTTCAAAAAAAGTGGCTTTTTGATGATTGTTGATTTGGTACCTTTCGAAATATACCTTTAGAATATATAACTTACTTAAGGAGGATTGAGATATACTATAAATGTATGTGTATTTATTTCTTAAATTCGTTCAAACTCCAATTCTCATTCTTAGGCTGGGTTTTTGAGATCTCAGTTAAACTAGGTTTAGTTAATCTGGTAACAGGTTTGTGCCGCCCTTAACAAGTTTGCATACCAAATTTTTTCTAAATAACGAAGTAATAAAACAAATAAAATTTTTACGCAAAAACCAGACTTTCGGACTACGTTAAACTAAGTTTAAACTTAATCCACAGCTCAAAAACTTAGATTTTAGAGTTTAAAATTTAAACAGTAACAACTAATTTGTGGCAAAATGTTCTTGCATTTGCCAGATTCATGTCTGGTATCTCAAACAAACCAAGTTTTTTGATAAATAAATTGTTAAGTTATGATGATGAAGTCTAATTCTTTTCCAATAAGCGAAACAAATTCTAGCCAATTGTGACAGGTTTGTGTGTGTGTGTATAAAATACATGATTGGCATCCAAATTATGTTATTTTTTTGGCAGTAACTTTATTTTATTGCTTTAATTTTATTACAGAACTTTTCCACGACATTTCTTTTTTATTGTCAGGATGTATAGAGAAGCAAATGGATTGGGAAGAATTGAATGACCTGAAGTTCATAAAATTGTGCTGAAAAAATTTCCGCATACTTCTACGGTTGACTTACAAGTAAATAATATAAAGGGTTATTTATTTTTCGGTTGGAAAAAATAACTCATCTACATGTGCCAAAGTAAAGGGATTATCTGCGTTAATACGGTCTTTGACGTCTTGCTGAAACCATATGTCATCTGGTTTATAATCCGAATTGCTATTCGTATAATCCGCCACACTTTCACCAGCAGAAGCGATATTTCCAAGATTGACTACACTTGTAATGCCTACGATCTCTTGAAATTTCTTTGGATTATGTAATCATAATCACTTCTTAATATTCGAAAAGCGGTCACGTTTGAATCACTTGGTTTGTAATAAGTTTCAATTTCCTTTTTGGCAACACTGTTTTCGACAGCTGTTTTCGTGTAACATGTTATGCTTGAAACACATTCACGACAGCAGGCTACCGACTACATGGCTACATGTATCGCAAGCAACACTTGTCGCCGTGTAGTCAGCTACTTAATTATTTTGAACGCGGCAGCCACAACGTCAATATCTCATTTTAGTGGTGCAATTTTCATATATAAAAATAAAAGCGCTTATTCGAAATCTACAGATCGAAACATAATTAATTATAAAAACAGTTTATTTGTTTAGCAGCTCTTTATTGTTTTTGGATTTGTAATAAATACATTTTGATGTCCTATTTTGTTATGGCAGTATGAAAATGAGTTAACTCATTTGTGTCCTAACTCACGTCTTTTATCAATAACGGCTATCAAGTGTATACAAAATTAGAGTTTAAATGCTGTTGCATCGAGCTTTTTTCAACATAATTGAATTTTTACTTGAAAAGTCAGCTACAAAATTTCAAAATTTAATAATGTTCGCAATAGGTTAATAAATTTGAAAAATATGTCTAACAATAGAAAGACTTTTGGAGTACTTTGAAATGATACCCATATCGTTTATATGCGTTCTATATTCTAGGAGTTATAACCTAAAATAAAATAAATAAATAAAATAAAAATTAAATAAAAAAAAGCCAAGGTCGCCAAAAAAAAATTAATAAAAATTTCAAAATAATTTTTATTCTCTCAAGGGCTATTAAATATTTTTTATTTTTAACAATTTTAATATTCTTGACCAGTTTGAAAATATTTTTAAACGTTTATTTATTTAAAATGTTTCGGTGTGTTGGCAGCACTAATTTATTTATTGTCCCCTATGAAAATAGAAATTAGTTTATTTTGACTACAACCACAAAAGTAGCACGGACAACAACCTGCCCTGTAGCCGTGAAAATAATCATTCCCATATAAACACATGTATTCTATTCTACTGACAGGTTGTAGTTGGTAGCCTGCTGTCGTGAATGTGTTTATTGCATTACTGTTAAACATGTTCAGTTTGGTTTATAATTTAAGCATGAATTGACGAATTGAAGAATTTGTTCACGAGACGGCGGCTGATATGTTGCAGAAACTTGGACGCAGCGTATGAGCCATTTGAGGCGTAGCCGCGGTCAACATTTACATGAAATCATCTTTAAACATTGATTTATTTTTATACTTTTTGTCGACTCAAATAATAATTTCATTTCTCTGATTTTTTTTCAATCAAATCCGAAAAGCTCTTAATTAAAAAATCACCCATTATTTGACGTGTTCTTCGGTTCTTAGCGATTTATATTTGGAAGATATTTAACAGCTGACAGACCAGACCGGCTGTCTTGAATCCTCTTAATAAATAACCCGTTATTAACAGACATGGTGGTTAACACAGCATTTTCCCAGGTGTTATCAAAGAGATTTCGTGCAATAATTTCATTGTATTCAGTGTCAGCGGTATTTTTTTTTAATAAAACAAGCAACGCTTGATTGTATACCAGAATGCATAGAAGTCAGTGAAAACGAAAGCATAAAATATTCGAGAGGCAACCCACAAAGACGTTTGTAGCGTGACACATGGATCATATTAAATCGAAAAAGTTCCGCACATGAATTTATAATGAATGCATAAAGGGAAGCAAGAGGAATTGGTTTGGATGATATCATGGCATACTTTTCTATCTTTTTATTTATATTTTATTTTTTCCATGGAAAATGGCAATGAAAACCTTCTGCGTAGATACTTTCAAATGTTCGTTCGTTTAATTGGTGAACTTTTCCATTTCTATAACAGCACACACACACACACGCACACATACACATTTACCAGAAGCGTGCATGTTAATGTGTTTATTTGCTTGTTTGTCTGGCCCGGTTTTTTATTTGTTGCAACAATCATAACATCCGTTTGAATTCTCTCAATACCATTAAATACCGCACCCTGAAAATATGCCTCTAATTTTTCCATCAATATTTTTGTAACGGTGTTTTGTTGTTGTGACTGCTTTGGCGTAAGCGTTCTTACTTTTTTTTTTACTTTCATTTTTACATGCACACGCACGCATTCTGGCTGTCCTGATAATTTGTTGACTTTTGCTGCAAAAACAAAAGCAGCTCCTTTTAACTGCTTCTTTTTGCAATTTTTTTTCTTTTACTCTTGTTTCCATTTCAACATTAATTATTAAAAATTATTGTTGTTTAATAAATTTAATTGAAAAATCCCGTTTTTTTATTTATATAAATGTGGAAAAAAATGTTTCAGCCTTGCAAACTTCCGCTTGTGACAGGGATCGTCATTGTTATGATAATCGTGTGCTGTAAGCTCTTAATTTTCTGTGGATTTATTATTTGATTGTTGTTTGCATTTTCTTTTCTTTTGGTCGGTTAACTTTCTAATTTTCCATTGACCGCATTTACACAATTGCGACAATTACAACAATTGCTTACGTATCCTTCATATACACAATCGTATTTCGTAGTGTTCACAACAACAGTAACACTTTTTGTAATTTGCGAAATTAAATTAGAGCTGACAGTTAATAAATAAAACTTTGCAAACAACTTAAGCAACTTTTCACACCAGTAAATTTAATAACAGTGAAACAGGGAGGGTTGGGTGCATGTAAATGTTGGAATTCTTACACAAACTACAGATGGTCATGTGTTTTGCTTTCAATACACAACATGATCACGAATGATCCTGAATAATATTTTCCACTAATTTCGCATGAGCAAAAAAAAAAAGCGAGTTTGCAGCAATAAAGATATTGCTTTTCGGGTATATTTCCCAAAACACAGTGACTATTTTTCTTTGTATTGGACATCCAGACGAATTCTTTTCTACTCAATTTCTAAATCTACTTCGCGATATTTGATATAAGGATTATTATTAATTTTCCTATACACGTTTGAAAAGCTCTCGTGGCATTTTGATCAGGTTGGTTTGATCCTCGATAAGACTGACCCGATCATTTTATGTTTCACTTTAACAATCACGAACTAAATCTTAAAACATTTTGTCTACAAGCAAAATTCAGGACCCAAATTACCGCATTCGATATGGATCGAAATTTCAACACAATTTAAATACAAATTTCGATCGATATAGATTTAACTTTTCATTAAGGTGCAATTATCAATAAAAATTGGGAACTCAAAAATGTTGTTATTAAAAAAAAGTCTTATGCCATATTTTTTATAACCTCCAAAAAATATCTATCTGAGACGACATAAAGTATATATATTCTTGATCAGTGATGAAGTCTGAGACGATCTAGCAATGCAAAAATAATATAAATATTGAACAATTTTCATTCCTTAAGCCTCTAAGAAGCTGAGATGTTCTCTGATCTTGCAGAGGTGAAACGTCTCCCCCACGGCTGTCAAAATAGAGATTTAAAAATGGGTACAGAGATGTCTTAAAGGAACTCTGTCCCACCAAGTTAAAAATTTTAAATTTACTTATTAAATATTTGGTGGGTATTTAAGATTCCACTTGGTCGAATATAACATTTTTACTTATTTTAACTTAGTCTGAAATTTATGATTTTATAGAAAATTATGATTTTCCCCCAAAATGTATTTTTTTTTTATTATTTCACTGAATATCAACATTTTTAACAAAACTAAGCAATTCCTACAAAATTGTGTACGCCAACTTGGTATTGGCGTCACAAATCTGTTGTCGGATTAACTAAACCTAGTTTAACTGAGATCTCAAAAGTTCTGCCTTAATGAATAGACTTAAAAAAATCACTGTCTGAATGGATAAGTGTTCCGTAAAATAGTTGATATATTTAATTGGAAAATTAAAAAGAAAAGATCCCAGATTTGAAGTCCTCGTATATATAAACATTTTTAGTTTTTAGCTGTCATACGAATTGACAATTTTATTGAATTAAATAGAGTTTAATTAAAAATTTAATTATGTCAAACAAGTGAATATTGACTCAATTAAAAATGCAACTCTGTACACCACATGCTAAAGGGTGTTTTTTTATGAAGTTTTTTTTTATACGAATCACTCTGTTGTCTGACAGCTGTTTTGACAGTTTAAAGTGACGTCTCTACTCAGTATTGTTTGGCAAATCATCATGAACAGGTTAACTCCAGAACAACGCTTCCAAATCGTGGAAATTTATTTTCAAAAACCGTGTTCAATTAAAAATGCTTATCCGCTTTTTTACCGCAAAATTCTCTTCAGTGATGAGGCGCATTTTTGGTTGAATGGATATGTCAACAAGCCACATTGCCGTATTGGGAGCAAAGATAATCCATACGCCGTTCAAGAATTACCAATGCATCCCGATAAATGTACTGTTTGGTGCGGTCTATGGGCTGGTGGAATCATCGGTCCTTATTTCTTTAAAAATGAGGAAGGACGACGCGTTACCGTGAATGGAAATCGATACAGAATCATGATCAATGAATTTTTGGTGCCAAAACTGGATGTAAACGAAATGTGCTTTCAACAGGATGGTGCCACTTGTCATACTGCGGGCGAAACAATGGACTTACTGAAAGAACATTATTTCGAGAAATGGACCGGTGAATTGGCCTCCGCGTTCGTGTGATTTGACGCCACTCGATTATTTTTTGTGGGGATACCTGAAATCATTGGTTTACGTGGATAAACTAGCAACGATTGACGCTTTGGAAACCAGTATTCAAAGTGTCATTGCTGAAATACGCCCTCAAATGCTTGGAAAGGTGGTCGAAAATTGGACCTCCAGAATGACCTTTGTGCAAAATAGTCGTGGTGGCCATATGCCCGAAATTATATTTAAATGTTAAATGACAAGAAATTGTCTATCAAATAAAAAAATATTTTTTTGCAATTTCATAATTTGGCATGTGTTTTATTTAAATTTCAAATCAGCAAGCTCTTATAAAAAGACCCTTTATTTCTGCTTACTTTCATTGCAACAACAACTTTTCTACCCTTATTACAATTGATTACTATTTTATTATTTTTGTATTTGGAAGGTGTTACCTTCTTCCATCATTAATTATTTATTTACTTAAAAAAAAGTATTTTTATTTCCTTCCAGATTGATTTTCTATGAAAGTGAAAAGTTTTCATATACTTATGAATTTCTATTTATTTTATTAATATTACAACAAAAGTAAAATAGAACAACTTCACATTTAGTACAATATAAATAAAATAAAAACACAATTTGATATCAACTGAAGTTTTGTTTTACCATTTCGTTTCCATCAACTTCAGTGCAAATAAGCTGTAATCGTTTTGAGTAACAAAAAAAAAATTTCAATTTCCGCTCTAGACATGAAATTGCAAAAGTTTTTGTTTTTCAAAGAAAGCTGGTAAAAAGAGTTTTAATTTTGATGAAAATTAACTCTCTACAATAAATTAAGAAGAGGCGTTTCAAAAATGCCAACAGAAATTAATGAATGAATGTACGGGGAAAAACGAAACAGAGAGGAATATTTTTTTTACATGATCTTCTCAACAACACCAAATCGTTTTATAACACGTGCGGGAATTATTTCAAGTTAACATTGTTTTTTGTTGTTGTTATTTGCAGATAAATTCTTTCTTAATAGCCCCCAATTATTGGGAATCAAGGAATATAGGGATCAGTTTTACCAAGGCAATGCATTGTGCTAGAACTAAGGAAAGATTATTATTAGTAAAATCCTTTATTCTCGACAAAGAGTAAAGGATCGGTGGTCTGACTGCACCAAAAAGAATAGTTACGAACGAGGCTTGATGTTGACTGACTTTAGGAAAAGGTATTTTGTTGAACACACAGATTATGCAATTGAGCAGTGTTGCCAGATAATTTGTTTCTCCCAAAAAAACAAAAATTTAAAACACCGTAGATTTAAGTTATTTTGAGCATAAAACCTCTACATGTAAATGTTTAATATGATGTTCACATATAACGCAATATTCAAATTATAACAATTAACGCCATTATTGAGACTAAATTTTCATATAAAAATTACAATTAACTTATTGCCAATAAAGAGATAATTGTTTTAATAATGAATAAAAATTTTAATGCAACACTGTCAGAATAGTGTTCAGTGAAAAGCTTTTACAAAAGTGAAAACTTTTACAAAAGTGAAAGCTTTTAAAAAAGTGAAAGCTTTTACAAAAGTGAAAGCTTTTACAAAAGTGAACGCTTTTACAAAAGTGAACGCTTTTACAAAAGTGAAAGCTTTTACAAAAGTGAAAGCTTTTAAAAAGTGAACGCATTTACAAAAGTGAAAGCTTTTAAAAAAGTGAAAGCTTTTACAAAAGTGAACGCATTTACAAAAGTGAAAGCTTTTACAAAAGTGAAAGCTTTTACAAAAGTGAAAGCTTTTGCAAAAGTGAACGCATTTACAAAAGTGAAAGCTTTTACATAAGTGAAAGCTTTTACAAAAGCGAAAGCTTTTACAAAAGTGAAAGCTTTTACAAAAGTGAACGCTTTTACAAAAGTGAACGCTTTTACAAAAGTGAAAGCTTTTACAAAAGTGAAAGCTTTTACAAAGAAAGTACTTAATGAATACACTTTATTGAAATTTGACTTATGATGTTGGCTGAAGTAGTAGAACACGATGCTATGAAGCGGAATGTCCTAAGTTCAATCCCGCTCAAAATTTTCAAAAATTTTCGAAAATCAATTTATCGTTTAGTAAAAGAAAATTTTATGTTAATAATATATTATTAGAATTTTCAGTACATTTTTCATTCTCAAAATGCCTCTGTACGTTTAATTTAATAACTACAACAATACACCGAAAGTTACATATTTAGAGTGAACAGGACAGAACAGAACATCTTAAAGAGTTCCAGTTACAACTCACAAAACAAGGGAAATAATTAAAAATATATAAAAAAGTCCACAATGGATCCTTTGCATTATAATTAAGAATACCTAAACTTTCATTCTTGAAAAGGTACCATTAAGGTGAAAGAAATACTTTTTCAGTTAAGGCTCAGTGCCATTTCAAACTCTCTATTTTCCATCACTGCTGCAGACATGCAAATAAGTAAATCCCCTAAATATAAATTTAAAATTTCTCCTAAGAATTTCTGCTACCAAATTTGCACCTAAATGAAATGAAACCCCTAAATCTAAGGGAGGAAACCACTAAACTGGCAACTCTGCATCCATTTTTTTAAATTTTTTTATGAGTATTCATATTCAGAAGCTGGGGTTTTGTTACCCGCTTTATTTTACTTTGTCTACTAAAGGGTTTTCCAAAACAAAAACTTTGTTTTATAAAAGAAAAAATTTAGAAGAAGCTGTTTAAAATTTTTATTGTATTACGAAGAGAGAAGTTCGGCAACTGTGAATGAAAAATGATATCCTGCAAATGCCCATCATGTCAGTGATATCCAAGTCATCAATAATAGGACAAAATTGAGTTGTTACCATCTCGCTGAGTTGCACCATATCAGATACACATTGAGCGGGCAAAGGCTTCTCAATAATCGCTGTAGGATTTTCAAAAGCCCAAATGCGGCGATTTTGATTGTTGACAGAAGGTCGCAGAAGGACGATTATGTTGTCCGAAAATAATACATATTTTACGAAATGTAACTTTAACGGAACCACCACTTTCATAGTGGATTTAAATTATGTTAATGCGATTTTCAAGCGAAATTGAATTCATGGTATAAAATTGTCAATACATCTGCTACGAAGAGGTCAAAAAACTAAACGTCAAAACTATCATGTTGTTGGTGTTGCCACAATTGAAAAACAAAAAACATTTATTTACTACAATAACAACGAAGGAGGAAATAATCTGTCTGGCAATAGCAGTTAACAAATGCCCTTTGGTTTTGTAGTTGCCAAAATCTACAGAAAGTGGCAAGCTTTTCAATTAATCTTACGACTCTTTTTATAATGTACGATTAAAAATTAACGTGAACTTTAACGTCAAGTTTGGCATACAAAAGTTGTCGTTAAAGTGAACGTTAAGTCTTAATCATACATTGTGAAAATTGGCCGTTAAACGTTAAAAAATAGGAATTCTGATCGTTTAAATGATTATATATTTGTTTGGTTACAAAACCTCCGGTCTGGCAAGCCTATCAGCTGTTAAATATTAGTTATTTGAAGTATTAAGTGAGTACTAGTGTACCGTTTAACAATGCAACGCATGAATACGGGTTATCTCCTATTAAAAAAATATTCTATTCAGCCTAATAAAAAAATCCCATTGGAAGATCATTTTACCCATTAAATTATTTTCACTCTCACAAAATCTGAAATAGTTTTTAGTAAAAATTTACGGTTTCGGTGAAGACCTTTTTATTAAAATATCTTCCACATTTTGAATTAAATATATGGGAATTTTATTAATTTAATAATTTTTACTTTTTTTACTTAGGCTCAAGTTCAAATCTGCAACCTACAAATTGTTATTGTTTTAAAAATGTATATTAAATTCAAGTCATTTTATTAATAGTGGAATATTTAGAATATTGATCATGAGACCAGCAGAATGGATCAATACTAATTGCGAGGTGTAGCGGCCACTAAATATTTCACTCTTAATAAAATAATTTCAATTTAATATAAAATTAAATAAATAATAATAATTTACAGATTGCAGATTCCAACTTGAACTTAATAAACATTATCAGCTTAACAAACAAATTAATAATAAAATATACATTCAAATGGTAAACAGAATGATATATTTTTCAATATAAAAAAGTTGACTTATGCCACTTCAGTAGAAAACTGCTGCCCTATTGATCAATTAATTTCCATACTTAACTAATATATGAAATCTGTTTCCAGATAAATAAATAAATAAATTTGTGTTTTTTTATCCATCAGCTGGATGAAACAAACAAGTTAATACAGACCGCCAGCCCAGCATATGACCTTGCCTATAAATTCGAATAAAAAAAATATATATATGCCAAATTTTCCAATTAGTATTATTATTTTTGATTTATAAACAATTAAATTGATGTTCTTTTACCAGCAGCGTTTCATTCTGTGATTATTTATTTTTCTATTAATCAAAATTACAGAATTTCCTTTCATCGCCAAATACGAGTTGTAAACATTTTTAAACATATTTATTTACATAAAGAGAAAAAAAATATATGTATATATTTTCTTTAAAGCTCTCTTCAACAGGAACTTGTTACAATTTTTAAACAGAAGTAATAATCAAAATAATTTTTGCGATAATTACATTATTATATGTAATGAAAATGTTCCTAATATTGACGTTATTCCATCTTGTTAAAATCTACACCAACTACAGGGTGTGTTTAAGCCCAATAGAACTTTTACTTATTTATTTATTTAATAGATTAATAATAATTATTTATTATAAAGTAAGATAATAGAATACTACCACCAACGTTATCAGCTGCTTTTGTTAAAAACAATATATAAAAAATATAAGTAATATAAAATATAAAAATATAATATAAAATATAATATATATAAAAAATATAAGCAAAAAGTGGGAAAAATTGAACAAAGAACGCTGATGAGATGGCGTAGCGGCCTCGAAATCAGTACTGATCCGTTCTGCTGGTTTGATGATTATTAAAAATATTCTTAATATTCCAATCTTAATATAAAATAATAAATAGAATTTAAACAAATTCATTTATTAATAATTAAAAATAACAAAAAATAATTTGCAGTCATGCAAGATTCGAACTTGAGCCCGATAAAAAATTAACAATTTACATAAGAAAAAGTTCGACTAATAAAAAATTCATACATAATTTAAAACATTGCGGGGGCACGCGCACTTGTTCAAAGTAAATTGACAACTAAATTCAATTACTTGAACATAAATAACAAAGAAGCTTTACCTATCAGCAGCCGATGGCTCTGGAAAAAGCAAAAGAGATATTGGAATATTTGGAATATTAATCGTCAGGGTTGGGGAATTTCGTACTAACCAAAATGTAATAACTTAATAATATGAATGTGATAACTTCTCATATTCAATTTTCGTTAAAATATTGGTTAAATAGTTGATATTCCTACTAACTAGCACCACTTGCAAAAAGTGGGAAAAATTGAACAAAGAACGCTGATGAGATGGCGTAGCGGCCTCGAAATCAGTACTGATCCGTTCTGCTGGTTTGATGATTATTAAAAATATTCTTAATATTCCAATCTTAATATAAAATAATAAATAGAATTTAAACAAATTCATTTATTAATAATTAAAAATAACAAAAAATAATTTGCAGTCATGCAAGATTCGAACTTGAGCCCGATAAAAAATTAACAATTTACATAAGAAAAAGTTCGACTAATAAAAAATTCATACATAATTTAAAAAATATAATTTAAATTCAAATTCAATTAATAGTGTTTTCCCGCTGAAAGTTAAAACCTGGGCTTAGCGTTAAAACCATAAACAGCTGATTCACTCTGCAAATTGTGGCTTTAACATACAGGCTGCATAATAAATTTGTTCAAAATAAATTAAATCGCTCATAGAAATGTGTGAATTTGTTGCTGTAATTGTTCTCTACTTTTACAACACTTAATTGACAACCTGTACAACAGAAGATTTTTGAAGGAAAAAAGGAAATTCTCAATTCGTCTATTCTCTCCTCCCATACATCAATGAAAATATTTTCATTAATCTCCGTCCATAATTCCAATTTTATCTGGCATTTTTTAGTTCTTCTTGTGGCTGCATCCATTTTGACAATATTTTCATAATATTTCAGCCGTCAGTAATATTGGGTGTTTTTTATTGAGGTATAGAACTTTAAGTTGGCATCACTTTTTTAACTGGCGGCCATTTTGTCAGCTGTCAAGTGATTAATATTTAGTTTGGTTTGCCATTTCATCATGAACAGGTTGACAAAAGAACAACGCTTGCAAATCGTGCAAATTTATTTCGAAAGTAATGGTTCAGTTCGCGAAGTTTACCGCAAGCTCCGTCCATTTTATGGTCGACATAATCGTCCATCAGAGCAATTAATTCGGTTAACCATGGATCGTTTTCGCACTACGTTTACTCTATGTGATAATACGCATCCGCAGAGACGTCGAACAGTGCGCAGTGGGCTGGTGAAGTCATTGGGCCATACTTCTTCCGAAATAATGCTGGAGAGTCAGTTACCGTTAATGGAGACCGGTATAGAGCCATGATAACCGACTATTTTGTTCCCGAATTGGATGGCATGAATGTGGATGAGTTGTGGTTCCAACAAGACGGCGCTACATGCCACACAGCGCACGTCACAATCGATTTATTGAAGGAAACATTCGACGAGCGCATAATTTCGCGGAATGGACCTGTCAATTGGCCACCAAGATCGTGTGATTTGACACCATTGGATTATTTTCTTTGGGGATATGTGAAGTCGCTCGTCTACGCCAACAAACCAGAAACGTTAGGGGACTTGGAAGCCAACATTCGTGGCGCTATTGCCAACATACGGCCCCATATGCTCGAAAAAGTGGTTGAAAATTGGACCTGTAGAATTGGCTTTATTCGAGCCAGCCGCGGCGGTCACATGCCCGAAATCATATTTAAACATTAATGGCATAAAATTATGCTTCCAATAAAGCCAAATTGATGGACATTAAAACGATTTTCTTGTGTTTTATTTCAATTCGAAGCTCTATACCTTAAAAAAGAACAGCCTGTATATTCTTATTAACATAAATAATAACAGCTGCATCCAATATATATTTAACTTGGCAGCACTCAACTCAGCACAGGCAAAAACAAGGTTGCATTTCATAAAACCTACTTAAAAGCAAATCGAAAGTAGTTTAAAGTTGCGTTTATCAAAATCATTTTGTATGGTAAAACCAGGCTTTAACAGTTGGTTTTAACGTTAAAACCAGAATTTATTAAAACCATGTCAGTGTGAAAACACTATATGATTTTGTACGCCAAATGTTCGAAAATGTGCTTTAAATTCAGAAAGACATGATACATGTTCTACGGTACAAGGGAAATTCAACTTTAGTTTTAATTACCCAATTTACACAGCAGAGCAGAACAGCTGTTTTCGAAAGCCGCTGTACTTTCATGATCACTTCTCATTCATGCGTAAATTATTTAGTAACCGTATTATGGGTTTACAAGGTATAGATTTATTACCCATAATTTTTGCACTAGATCCCACTGTGCAAGGTAATAATTTGAAATGAAAATTCACATTTTACTAAATAATCTTTATCAATGGTCTCATTTTAAGTACAACTTCATATTCGACCGTGTCGAATCTAAACTTTACTTCAAATATTTAGTAAATGAAGACTATTTTGTCGTGATTTCCCCGGGAAGGCCCGTGGGGGACACATCTCACGTTTGCCGTAAAACATTAAAAAGTATATTTTTGGGGTTAGTAATTGGAAACAAATTACTTTTTATAGGATTATTTAAAGGGCAAAGGGCCCCCATCCCTTTTGGCGGAAGAAGATCCAAGAACATCTCAGTTTCGTTGTTAAAGACTTAAATATTTAATTTTTAAGTCATGTACTTAAGTAAAATAATTTGTTAAATATATTTGCATACAATATCTTATGTCAATGCCCACTAAAGGGGCCGGGGTTAAAAAATTAATTTTTTAAATTTACTGGCCTCAAGTTCTTTGACATAAAAATAACTCATTTGGTGAACAAAATTCCAAAAATAAAACTTTAAAAATTCTGTTATTTGTTAGAGGTTGTTTTAGTTCTTGTTAGGGGAAATATTTTCCCTCTGGTCCGATTCAGCCAACTTACGAACTTGACCTGTGCTATCCTTCAAAATTTATCTAGAACAAATTTCAAGACTCTGGCGCTTATCGTTTGGACTGTATAGTAATTTTCCCAGACGGATGTGGGCAGATATGGCTAGATCGTTTTAGATTTCATTACTGATCAAGAATCTATATACTTTATGGGGTCTCAGATATAATATATATAGTATACTTTATGGGGTCTTAGAGAGATATTCAGCGTAGTTTTTCCTTTTGAGTTTTCCAATCATATAATAATTCCTTTTCTTTTTTTTTCCATTTTTAGGTTCAATATATATTATTTTTAGTTTTGAATTATTATAATATCATATATATATATATATATATATATATATATATATATATATATATATATGGTTTATTTTTCGTCGGTTCGCCTGTCTATCTGTCTGCATTTTTATTCTTTTATAAATGTTTGTCCGTTCACTTGCTTACCTGGTGGCTGTTTCGTTATCAATCAAAATCTTGTTAAGTGTCGAACAGAAAAAAATTTTATAATAAAAACAAAATCTGTGGAAAAACAATTGATTGTTTATTTTCCAAAATATCTATAATTTCTTTCGTTCGTTCCAAAAGTTTGCGGTTTTAGATCCCATACACATGTTCCAGTGAAATTCATTAAATCAGATTGATATTATAATTTAGTGCCTGCCTGTCCGCCTGCCTGTTGTGTAGTTATAAATTATATTGCTTTTTTATGGGAAATTTTGTTCAAATAACCACATATTTGTACGTACGTACATTCTTTTTACAAAGGAAAAAAACATGATTTTTTTGTTATTTCAAAAAATATTTAAACGCATTAAAATGTTAGACATTTTTCAGTGAAGAATTATTAAGTGTACAACAAGTTTGCTTCCGGCTTCTATGCATTGGATTCAATTAGTGGTGAGCGGTACTGGAAATATTGATTTCTACATGAAATCATAAAATATGACAAGGTTGGGGTATTGTAATTTTTCATCTTTTATTTATAGATTTTTAATTTTTAAAAATTTCGTACAAACATTTAATCATAGACAATTTGGCAAATACTACAGCAACATTTATTTTCCTTCTTAAAACTTTGTCAATAGTTTGATTCTTTCGCTATATTTTTTAGCATTTTTATTTTATCACTATCTATATTTTTATTTAAGGGTCCGGTTTATTTATATTGTGGTAATAAATGCATGCACAATTATTTGTGGTACACTTTTAATTATTTTGTCGTCCACTAATATTGATGAAATATAGATGATTTTAGAGCCTTCTTTATGTAGATGTGCACAATAGAAATAGAAAGCCTGAATCCTTAATAAGAAAGTTATAAGAAAGCTATGAAAATGATGGTTGTGTTAAAGTCACATTTCGTAAAATTCGTGGCAACATAAACGTCCTTTTGAGACCTTGTGTCAACAAGCAAAATTGCCGCATTTGGGCCTCTGAAAATCCCAGAGCGATTATTGAGAAGTCTGTGCCTGCTAAACGTTACATTGTATGGCGCGCTATGTCATTGGTCCGTTTTTTCCGAAGATGAGGCTGGAAATGAGGCAACGGTCAATGGACCACGCTATCGCGAAATGTTAACAACTCAATTTTGGCCTATTATTGATGACGTGGGCATTTTTCATTCATAATTGCCAAACTTTTCTATCCGTAAGAGAATAAAAATTTGAATTATCTTCTTCTGAATTTTTTGTTTGATTTTTGTATTAGAAAACAAAGTTCTTGTAGGAAACCCCTTTATTTCTTTACATTTTATGTTTGTTTATTTTGCTGTTTTCTGTTACTGAGAGAAGCATTACAGCGAAGCCTCGTTTTTTTTCTTTATAAATAGCATTATTGAGCTTAATTATCCTTATGAAATTTCACTTAATTATTATTGTTTAATAAATATCAAATTAATACAAAATTGAGTACAATTAAAAATGCAGCACTGCTAAAAATGTGTGTTTAGTGAGCAAAACACAACTGAACAAAGTTAACAGAGACTTAGCACCTGAATTGTGGAAAAAGCTCCAAAAAAAAAAAATCATAAACAATATATGTCTTGCCATGTTGACATTAAAATTATTATTAATTAGAAAATTAAAAAAAGAAAAATATATCCCAGATCTTAACTTGAGGTTCTCATATATATGAACAACTTTTACTTGTCATACGTTAATTGAATCGATTAAATTTTGTATATGTGAAAAGGAAGATAATTATGGCAATAAAGTGAATATTGACACAATTAAAAATGCATGTCTGAACACCGTATTATCCTGAGAGCCAAAAGTCTCTGACAACATTTTACGCAAAGAAAACTGTGTTACCATGGGTTTGAAACAATTCCCATATGCAATTTCCTAATCAAATTTTTATAAATAAAAGTGGTGACAAACAAAAATACACATGAGTACTGATGATGAAAGTGTAGCGACTTTCGAAAACAGCTGCTCTGGTCTTAGAATAATTATCATGTGTTTCTGAGTTTCCTATCATTTTTATATGGCGTTTAGACAAACAACTTAATCGAGCTTATCGCAATTAATACGATTATTGAGCTCAATTAATCACAGAAAAATTTTAATTACGCTATTGCTCAATTAAAACATAATTGCTGGAAAATCGAGCAAAATTACAAATGCAGCAATGCTAAAAAAAATGTGTTTAGAGAGCAAACCACAACTCACTGAACAAAGTTAGCAAAGACTTCCACCTAAATTGTGGAAGAAGTTGAAAATAAACCTAAGCAAAATATGTCAAGCCATGTTGAAGTTATATTATCGAATAAAATAGAAAAATTATAACGATTTTTACAAAAACGACCTCGAGCTCAATCATTCTAAAATACAGACATTAAATTTATTAGCCCCAAAAAAGAAATAAATATAAAAATAAATTAAAATAAAAAAGATACCAGATTTGAACTTGAGATCCTCATGAATATGAAAAAGTTTTGTATTTAGTTGTCATACGTTAATTGAATTTAACTAAATTTTGTATATGTGAACAGACAGATAATTATGGCAATAAAGTGAATATTGACTGAATTAAAAATACAAGTCTGGAACACATATTAATAAGTGGTGACAAACAAAATATACACGAGTACTTAGAATGAAGGTGTAGTGGCTTTCGAAAACAGCTGTTCTGTTCTGCTGTGTAAATGGAATAATTAAAAACTGATGTTGACTTTCCGTTGTGTCTTTTACCATGTCTTTATGAATTTAAACAGAAATTTGGAACAATTAGCCTATCAATCTTAATTGAATTTAATAAAAATTTCTGTTGTGTTTTGCATTGTTGTTATAAGAGTAATTGGGCCATGAAAATATTCAAGTTCAGTTTATTTTTTCTGCAATGCGCTAATGCTTTGCAGGACGTTTCAAAATTTTTGTCACGGAATCAAGTTTTTAATTTTTGCTTTGGCGTATGTATACAAGACAAATGAATAAATTAAACAATTTAGCTCCGGGAAGCCTACAATTACAGCTTTAGCACAGAAATAATTCAGTCGACTGTGTAAAAATGGTAATGCGTGGAATCCTATTCCACAAACTGATGCCGGGAATTTGAGTTTTGAACGAACTTCATTTACTGGATATTAAAACCATTTTTCTGTATTTCCCTCCAATTCAAACGTTTACACTTTATAAAAAAAAATTAATAAGAGCAGCAGGGAAGTCGCTCTTTGAAAACAATTGAAATTCTAAACAAATTCTTTTTTGGAGGGTATAAAAATGTTGTTTACAAACCAAAATTATTCTCACAGCCATACCTAAATACGGGCGGCAAGCGTTTTTTAACTGTCAAAAGTTCTCATGTCCATACATTTTGTATGGAGCATTACAAAATAACGCGGCGGCAACGCTTTGCTATTGGAAAATCCGATTTTGACAGAGCGTTTTTTAATGAAGTTGGTTGCAAAAGAAGAGAATTGTAACCAGAGAAAAAGAGCAAAGATTTACAAAAGTGAAATATATAATAAAAGAAAAATTTGTGCACTTCGTATTAGAAAATGGAGATAAGAAAATATTTGCAATATGATTATATACATAAATATGTATGCACGTTTGTAATTTGTACAAAATTTCAATAACAAAATCACAAATGTCGTCCGCCCAGCTGTTAAAATAATCAGGGTTGTTTAATTTGTTTGTTTGATAACCCTGTTTTTATTGCTTTTTTACATAACGCTGCCGCTTTTGTTTAGGTATGGCATTTCAGCGTTAACGCTCAGCGGAAAAAAACGTTCCGCTTTCCGCCCGTATTTAGGTATGGCTGTAAATCGTTAAGCCAGAGAATATGAGAGAGGGAGAGAGAGAGAGACACACACGGAATGATAAAAGTAGAGATATTAAAGTAATAATGATCAGTCTATTTGCAGTTTTTAGCTATTAAATTTTTATTTCAAATTTTAGTGGCCATTAGAGCGGCCTTGACCGGCAACCAATTCAATATCATTTTGGCTGCGAAATGTAAAATTGATATAAAAAACAAACATTTGAAGCAGATGAACAATATTTAGTTTTATTTTAGGCATTAAATAGATTTCAAAAAAATATTGGTTTTAATTTTATTCAGTTTATTTCTACAAATTATAAAAATAAGCACTTTCCATTACAAAGTTTGGCACATTTGTTTATGTCTTTCTGTTTCTTTTTTTTTTTTGCATTAAGAAAAAAAATGGTTATAAAATTCATTCATTCATACATTAATTCATTCACAATTTTATAAGAAATTTTTTTCCAAATGTTTATTTTCTTCAACTTTTCTACGTTCTCACTTATTTTGCTTGAGATTTATTAAAGATGTTCCAACTTTTATATAAAACATCAGGTCATAATTTTTCGAAAGTTTATGTGCGAGCAGTAGAAACACAATATGGTTTCGTATGGCCCTCTCAAAGTGCTGGCCGATTGTAAAGCATTCACAATTTCCCTTACGTTTGGGGTTGAATGAAAACGTGTAAATAAAACGAAGAGTCAACACAAAGACTCTTTGATTTAATAATTATTTGTAGAAATCTTAAAAAAACTGTGTTAATATATTCGTAAATAGGAATATGTGTGAGTATTGCAGGTAAAACACAATTAATTTTATTCAAAAAATATTTAATTCAAGCAACTGGAAATTATCAAAGCGAAATTGCTCAGATAACTAAACTGATAAAGAAAGTTTTTGCTTTTTCAAACACAGACAAACAAATTTTTTGTAACAAAATAGTTAATATTTCATTGTGGGATGAGTTGCAAAATTAGGATTTGCGTTATGGGAATTCTGTTTCAGACTTTTCAAACACAGAGATGCCTGCCTATGCCTGGATCATTTCAAAACAGCTGATAACAAAGTTCCCTAACAACATTCGGTTTCATATACTCGTATTCTAAAAATATCTAATAGGTGTTTTCACACCGAAAATTAAACAGCTAAAAAATCTTCTTTCTCCCTAAAGCGCAATAAATTTCGACAAAAAAAAATATTAAATAAATAGTTACTCTGATAGAGCAGACGAGTAAAAAAGACTTCATAACTGCATAAAATGCTTGTTCGAATATTGCCACACAGTAAAAAGATCGGCATAGATAATAGAAAATATTTTACTTTTATTAACTGGTTATTTAACAAATTTCTGTATTAAATTTTTAAATAATTAATAAAATAATTTTTATGTTAGTCTGGCCATATAGTGCTTTCACACTGAAAGTTAAAATCTGGTTTTAGCGTTAAAACCAGAAACAGCTGATTTTGCGTTCACACCGCAAATTGTGGCTTTAGTAATACAGGCTAGGCTGTATAATAAATTAGTTCAAAATAAAATAAATTGCCCATAGAAATGTGTGAATTTGTTGCTGCACTTGTTCTCCATTTTTACAACACTTAATTGACAGGCTGTACAAGAGAAGTTTTTGTTTGAGGGAAAATAGAAAAAGTTTTTCAATGCGTTCTAAAATAGAAATTATTTTACATTTTGTGAATGAATATTTTAAAATTTATACAAAGTGAAAACTTTTTTGGAAATCAAGTTAAATCAATTTGACAATGCTTTCATAATACTTCGGACGTCAGTAATAAATTTTTAGTAACATAAACAATATCAGCTGTTTCTAACATATAACTTGGCAGCACTCAACAGCCAAAAACAGACAAAAACAAGGTTGCATTTCATAAAACCTACTTAAAACCAACTCGAACGTGGTTTTAGGATGGTTTCAACCAAATCATTTTATATGGTTTCAACCAAATCATTTTATACGTTAAAACCAACACAGTTGGTTTTAACGTTAAAACCGGAATTTATTAATACCATGTCAGAATGAAAACAATATAACGCTGTTGCATATACAGACCTGAAGGTGTGTGTAGACACATATTTTGCATATGTAATGGAAAAGCGAAATATCAATTGCAATTTCATTTCTGAACTTCTGCAGCGAAGGACAACAGAGCTGTTTTCAAAAGTCGGTACATCAATACTGGCGTGCATGTTTGTTTATCGCCATTTAGATGCAACTCGTAGCATTGAGGTATTTAATTGGGTTATTTGGAGCGATCTCTTATAACTCTGAGAGATTATATAGCAACTTTCTTTTTGGCAACCCTATTTTTGACAGATCAGCTGTTCTCGTGAAACATTTTACCGTCAAACATGTTCAGTTTGGCTTATAATTTATTCATAAATTGACTTACAACCGAACAACGCCTGCAGATTAATGAATTTTATTAAATTCATGCTCGGTTAAGAAAGTACATCGTGCACTTCTTCCATTTCATGGCAACTCATTTCTGGTTGAATGGATAGGTGAACAAGCAAAGTTGCCGTATTTGTTGTAATGAGTACTGCCAATGTATCACACCAAAAATACACCGTTTGGTGTGGATTATGGAACGGTGGCATCATTGAACCACACTTTCTCAAAGACGACGAATGTAAGAACGTTACTGTGAATGACGAACGCTACCGTAAGATGATTAAGATTTTTTGTTTTTTGTTTTGTCCCAAATGAAAGAGCTGGACTTATCCGACATGTGGTTTCAAGAAAACGGTTCAGAGTTTGGTGGACATTTTATTTTACGTTTGTGGCTGTTCGATCGATTTAAGGCCTTTAGATTATTTCTAGTGGGACTTTAATAAGGCTCATGTCTATAGGGACAAGAGCGCATTTGAAGCTAATATTGAAAAATTTATTCACGCGATATGTATGGACCATCTCATGTTTAAACATTGAATTATATAGATCGTTCTAACGGCTCAAATAAAGACTTCATAAATTTGGTTAAATTTAAAAAAATCAGCTTTTATGTGCGCTATAAAGAACAACAAAATATGAACCGTTTGCAGGTGTCAGTATGTAAATCACATTTACATAAAATTTCATGGCAAAAAAAAAGCAAAAGTAAATGCTATGTAAATTTCATATGATTGTGTAGGTGCATGTGTGTTTGCCAGTACAAAACAAAAACCAAATAAACAGATTTTGTTGTTACTTTTCAGGCAAATTTTTTTCATATTTATGACAAGAAATTAGAAAAAATATTTGTATTATATACATCTGCATAAAAATACCTCTTAAACCATCTATATTTTATTAAAATTGGTGAACGATAACATATTTAAATATGTACCACAAAAAAGTAGGGTATATATATATTTAAATACTTTTCTTGTGTCTAATTTTTTAACCTTTTTTCTTTTAATAGTTAATCAATTTGTTTGAGTCTTGAGGTTATTTTATATTAATATTTATTATTCTTCGATATTTCGCGAACCATCGGTTAGCTTCTTCAGGAAATATCGAAGAATAATATATATTAATATAAAATAACGTCAAGACTCAAACAAATTGATTAACTATTTAAATATTTTTTAAAAATTTATTTATTAAATATTACAAATACAGCCACAAATTATATTGTAGCATAGTTAACAGAGAATTGTAATAAACTCTAGAGATGTGCGCGTGCGTAAAATTAAACTCACTATTAGTATTAAAAATTCAAAACAAAGAAAAACTGAATATTGTACGTATTAAAAATCACGCACTATCTTGCACGGTCCTAAATTCACGCTCACGCTCATGTGATTATAAACATTTATAATCACTATTCGCATGATTCACTCGTGAATCAAACTGTACACTTAATGGACAAACTGTTTTTGTTTGAAGGAAAAAAGAAAATGTTTAAAATTGGAATCCCACACATCAATGAAAATATTTTCATTAATCTCCATCCATAATTTCCTTTTTCTCTGGAATTTTTTTTTTTTTAGTTTTTCTTGTGGTTGCAGCCATTTTGGAAATGTTTTCATAATATTTCAGGCGGCAGTAATATATTCTTATTAATATAAACAGCTGTTTCCAATATATGTATATGTAACTTGGCAGCACTTAACTTAGCGCAGCCAATAAACGGGCAAAAACAATGTTGCATTTCATAAAACCTTCTTAAAAAAAAGTGATTTCAAGTTAGTTTTAACAAAAGCATTTTGTATGGTAAAATCAGGTTTTAACAGTTGGTTTTAACGTTAAAACCAGAAATTATTAACACCATGACAGTGTGAAAACCCTATTACAGAGAGAAACTAATTTTCGTACTGAATTTCCTAAATATTTTTTTTTTTTTAATTATATCACAAAATTTTACCATGTGCTGATGTTTCAATGAAAAAACAAAGTTTAATGGAGGAGGATGATTCATCTAATCGTGCACTTTTTGAAAAAAGAAAATTCTTAAATATCAATGTCAAATAAGTATTTAAAATCTAATAATTCATATAACAGAAGAACATTTCGTACAAAAGGAGATTGATATTTTGAATTTGTACGTTTTGTGTGAATGGTGAAAACTAACAACTGATTGATTGCAATTTAATTGCGTAACATATAATTAAAATTAACAAAGAAACTTGTTGCGTTATTCAATAAAAGTGCAATCTTTTAAGAATTATTTTTATTTCAACTAAGCGAAGAGAAACGTATTTGAAAGGTGACATAAAAATTCAATTTCACAGTTCTATGAAGCATGTACGAGTGTTTATATTTATTTAAAGATAAATATATTCACTAAATTTATGTCTTTCACATAATTATGTTTGGCCTGTTCATGTCATTGGAATTTCCTTGTGTACGAATTGTATATAACGCACATTTTTAGGAAGAACGTCATAACTAAGATTACTATGCATACTTTTTGTCTATGATTTAGTCGTCTTCAAAGCAGCGTAAAATTTGCAGGTCTACTTTATTTTTAAAACATTTAAATTTCTGACTTAGAGCGATATTGCGGCAAATGGGCTAAAAATATTTATGCATAAGCATTTATACACACCCTCTTACTCTATTTAGGAATATCTATTATTCTATCAAAAACTAAACCAAAATCTGTCAAATATGTTTAAAAATTTTATTTCTGTTTGTGTTTTATTTTGTTTTGTTCTCCTCCCTGTTCAAATTTAGTTCAAAGATTAACACAAAAATGCGTGGTTGTCTTAAATGTTTTAATTTTTTTTTTTTCTTCTTTTTTTTACAAATTCTTACAAAATGTTCTTGTTTTTATTTGGGCAACATTCATTAAATGCCACATACTATTTGAATAATTAATATTCGGATAAATGCAGCATGAAAATATGTACGAGGCCGTTGACTGTGATTTGATTTTCTCTAATTGAAACATATGTGATGTGAATAATTATTGGACTACATGAAAAGTAAAAATAGGGCAAAATTACGCAAAGTATTTTTAGTTTTAAGACATTTAAAAGACAGCCAATTATAAAAACTAAATACAAATTAATTTTAATTTGGCCAAGATGCAACGTAATGCAGCCAATATATTTAAAGTAATTTATTTAAATGTCTCGCTTAATTTATTAAACAAGTGGGCTGTTTGTTACGGTTTAAGTGGGGCTATATGCCTGCATTTCATTAGCTCTTACACCCAATCATGAGTAAACTTCCAAGATAATTCCAAAATTACAAAAACTCTTAGCTTATGCACAAACTTTCATAAACCAATTGAGAATTACATAAGAAAAAACATAGTTGTCTCTGAAATTTTTAGAAAATATAACAAACAAATTATATGCGCTATAGATACATGTTATTTTTCTGCTTTAAAGTATATAAATGGCGAAATTAAAACGCTTTGGAAGTATTTCAATTCAAAGACATGCCACAAGCAATCATACATGTCCGATGAAAATCGATTTTAAAATCAGATAAAAAGATTTTATTTGTGTTAAACTGAGTTTGTTAATGATGCAACAAGGCCACCTAAATAGTGGGTGATAAATGTAAATACACATGAGTACTGATGATGGGAGTGTAGCGCTAATTGTGAAAACAGATTTATTCTGGTCTGCTGTTATGGGAAAAACCTCGAACATTTTTACAAACCAAACAGCCCATTTGCGATTTAATAGCGATGAAAATTTGTTCTGATACTAATTTGTATCATAATAAGCATACAACTGCTTATATAAAAATGCAGGCAATACAACTGCCTTAAGTAATAATTTTTTGCCGCTGGCAATTCCACACAGGTAGCAAATTTTAATTTATAAAATTTCCTACTTGCATTATAAACGTCAATTGATTTATTCAATTTTATACAAAATTTGTTTAAGAATCAAAATGTCAAAACCACAACAGCTGGCTCTGTCTTTCTCCCTCTAATACACTTTACTCAGAATGGGGGATTTTTTCCCCCGTGAACAAGAGATTGGGAATGGAAATAATATCTCCGAAATATTCATAATTGGAATTTACATATATAACTAATAGTACATTTCCACTACGAGCAAATTAAGTTAATGTGAGAAAATTATGTCAAAGTGTTTCCATTACGTTATAAGTAATTTTGTGATCGAATTTTCGAAATCAATTTGACTTTTGTATTGTTTGCTTAATTTTTAGCATAAGAAAATAGCAAAAATTTTGTCAATGTTAACTTGAAATGGGAAATAAAAAAGAAAAGCCATAAAAATGTAAAATAAAATTTAGTTTTTTGCAAATTCTATTCAAGAAATAAAATCAGCACCATTTTATTCGTACTTAAATGTCAATTTATCGGATTTGTAATTCACCAATAATGGATGCCCCCAGGGTTGCATTTGTAAGAAGCGCAACCGCGTATACAACTTTCGACTTAATTTGAAATAAATGACGTCATTTGAGATAATTTTGTCATAGGAAAAATGTATGGGAAATCTTGTCGCAAATTACTTAATTTGGGCAAATGAAATGATTTGCCCCAAATCACATATATGGAAACGTGCTGTAAAGATGAAACCAAAATAACTTCAAGTACACACTCAAATTTGTTGGCACAATATTTTAATGAAATTTTAACGCTACCTCTCAAGACATGAAAAAGGCCAATATAGACCGCAAATGTCCATGTGCAGCCATCGATGTCTGGACATGGTATGTGCTGCCTTTCAAGGGAGAGCAAAACAGACAAAACGCAAAAAGTAACTTTTGTTCTCTTTTGCACAACCTGAAAATTACTTCAGAAGTCTCAACACGTTGTCGCCATATACAAGAACCCATGTTCCCATATTCACCCCTATCGTGAATAACGAGTGGAATTTTTGTTCACATGAAATTTGTATTTCACACGAAAGGAAAAATACTATTGTGAATCTCCCGTGAGAAATTATACCCACTATCAGTTCTCAGTGAATATAGAAAAAGAGAAGAAGGTGAAAACAACAAGAAAAATCAAAGAAGTTTGTGTTGAAAAGTTTACATTTAAAAAAAGTATGGCTAAATAATTAGTAGCAAAATAATTTGGATACATTTTGGAAACCGAACAAAACAAATTTTAAATATTCTTAATCTTTAGAATTGGGGCAACAAGTTTCACAAAGACCCAGGCAATTGAGTTGTTCCAAAAAAATATCAGTTTGTGTCTTATTAATTAATCTTGCGAATTATAATAGAAAATATTTACAATTTCTACTCTATTCCCCACCAAAAAATAAGTGAATAAATGAAAGGGAAAAGTGAAAAAACTCACGGAAAAAAAATCATTCACAATAAGGGGAATTTAATTTTAGAATGAAATCATTCACGGGGAATTCTTTCATGATTGCAGTTTTAGGGAAAAGAGAAAAATTTCGAGGGAGAAATTATTCATGATAGGGGTGATTATAATACTTGCTCTACCGGCGTCATGTCCATGTCATGTCCAGGTCGATGGCTAGTGGAGATTTAGGTTAAAAGACGTTGTAAAAAAAAATAAAAAAATAACCAATTCAATTTTACAAAAAAAAAAAAAATAATAATAATAACAATCAGCCTAATTGTGTAAGGCGTTGACGTTTACCCCGAAGGCGTTTTTTGTACAAGATTAAAGAAACACACATTCAGTTTAATCTAATACGAAAAACGCCTGAGGCCTTACACAATCAGGGGGAATATTAACAAATTACATAAATAAAATTTACTGCCTGGACCTCAATGCCACTCGATATCGTTCTTTACATTTAAAAGCAAAACAAAATTTTACAATTTGTTTTCGCTTCCCCCCTCGTACAATTTAACAAATTTTGGATAACAGACTTTTTATGACGCCATGTCGAGCGATCGGCTTATACCGACAAAACAAAAACTGTTAAAGCATTAGAAGCCAAAATTCAAGGCCCCAGTGACGTCATATACCAGATTTATTTAAAAAAAGTAGTCAGAAATATGGACTGATGGAATGGATCATGTAATTTGTAGGCGGTGCACTGACTGCTACGAATAAAAAAAAAGGGGAAAAGTTTTAGACTAAATATAATTCCGCTATTTTGAACCGCTAAAAAGTTCTATTATTTTAATTTTCAAACTACTATAACTTTTGAATGAATCAACCGCTTCCCATGGGAATAGCAGTGGTTGATATAGTATTTCAAAGCCTATAATAAAATGACTAATTGATCAGATGTACAATTTCGAAATTTTTTGAAAATCACTTTTTTAATTTTTCTCGTTTACGATATCTCAAGAATGCATCAACCGATTTGTACCCTGGCTAGTGGCAATCGATGTGGTTTCTCAAAGTCAAGAGCTTATTAATTTGTGGGATCGATCGATAAAGCCCTTTAAGACATTCTGCCTTCTTACCATTCTCGTATCGAATCGAGTGTTTGTAATAGGTTACAGAAAAATCCAGAATTTTTCTTTAATTTATTACATTCTTTCGAGTCGAATCGAGAACCGTATTAAGGTCCATTGAGTGCCAAGTCGTACGTTTCCATACGACAGTGATTGTTTTTACTTAGAGCCTGTAGTTCTTTTATATACGGCACTGAGTGGAATTTGTTGCGATTTTTAAATAAAGAATCCTTTAATGAAACCGCATGGCACTTAAAAAAATATATAAAAAAAGATATTACAAAACAAAAGAATAATATGTTTAAAACATATTTAAAATTTTTTTGATATTTCTCGAAATATCAAATAAGTGAGGTTTGATAGAATTATTTGAAACAGATCAGCACAGACACTCCCGGTTAGTTTCTTTACTAAAGGGGTTTTTATGAAGTTTTTTTTTTATACGAATCACTCTGTTGTCTGACAGCTGTTTTGACAATTTAAAGTGACGTCTCTACTCAGTATTGTTTGGCAAATTATAATGAACAGGTTAACTCCAGAACATGGAAATGTTCTCGTGAATCCTGGAAATTTATTTTCAAAAACCGTGTTCAATTAAAAATGTTTATCCGCTTTTTTACCGCAAAATTCTCTTCAGTGATGAGGCGCATTTTTGGTTGAATGGATGTGTCAACAAGCAAAATTGCCGTATTTGGAGCAAAGATAATCCACACGTCGTTCAAGAATTACCAATGCATTCCGATAAATGTACTGTTTGGTGCGGTCTATGGGCTGGTGGAATCATCGGTCCTTATTTCTTTAAAAATGAGGAAGGACGACGCGTTACCGTGAATGGAAATCGATACAGAATCATGATCAATGAATTTTTGGTGCCAAAACTTCAAGATATGGATGTAAACGAAATGTGCTTTCAACAGGATGGTGCCACTTGTCATACTGCGAGCGAAACAATGGAGTTATTGAAAGAACATTTCAACGACAACATTATTTCGAGAAATGGACCGGGGAATTGGTCTCCGCGTTCGTGTGATTTGACGCCACTCGATTATTTTTTGTGGGGATACCTGAAATCATTGGTTTACGTGGATAAACCAGCAACGATTGACGCTTTGGAAACCAGTATTCAACGTGTCATTGCTGAAATACGCCCTCAAATGCTTGAAAAGGTGGCCGAAAATTGGACCTCCAGAATGACCTTTGTGCAAAATAGTCGTGGTGGTCATATGCCCGAAATTATATTTAAATGTTAAATGACAAGAAATTATCTACCAAATAAACAATTTTTTTTGGCCATTTCATAATTTGGCATGTGTTCTATTTAAATTTCAAATCAGCAAGCTCTTATAAAAACACCCTTTATATCCACAAACTAATCCAAAAGCTAACATTTGATGCGAAAACAATTGATTTCAGAGTCGATCTAAAATAGTACAGTTTTCAGCAGATATTTTTCCTAAAGGATTAAACAATTTTAAGTGTGCGAAATAATTCATACACTTTTGCTGATGCAAAAACATTTGAAAAAAAAAATTGTGCAAATTTTAAAATTATTTGGAATATTTTAATTTCAATCATTACAAAATTTATGAATTTTCTTTATCACTTAAAATTAAATGAAATGCAATTGGTTGCATTTTTTTCTATTAAAATGTATTTCCCTCTACACAGACACACATGATTTAAGCATTAAATATTTTTAATTGTGTTTTCTTTCAAAATTTCAGCACAACATACAATTTCAAAATGCGTATTTTTCCACGAAAATTTTTATGCAGTTTCCGTCGCAATTGTAAATTTGTAAAATTTACTTTTTAACACTTTACAATTTTTTTTTTTTATTTTATTATTTTTTTTTTTTAATTATTTTCTGTCAAGTTTTGCAAAAAGTTTCCTTTGGCGTTGATATTGAACAAACGCGTGCGAATTTATTTACGAAAAATAACAACAATAATGCATTTGGTAACAAGAGAGCATAGACACACGAGAAAAATCGTTTAAAAAATTTTTCTAATATTTTTTATATCAACGAAAATAATAAGAAATTTTCGATTTCACACAAAAACAAAAATGCTGGTTGTGAAAGCCACACGTATAGTGGGCATACTGACTAAAAGTATTTGTGGCCAATAAAATGGCTAAAACGGAGAACAGCAACCACAACAACACAAACAAAAAGTCGTTGTAAAAACAAATGGAACTTTTAATAAAAACAGATGTTGGCCGAATAGAAAGCAAACGAAAAATGTACATGAAATCAAAACAAAACAGGCAATAAAATTTATGGGAAAGAAAACTCCCTGAAAAACGACAACGTAAAACTAAATATGCTCTAAAAAGCACACAGAAAGTTTGTAGCTAAAAAAAGCTCATACTACATTAAATTTTTTATTTTATAACTGCAAAAATCCATTCTGTTACTTAAAAGCTTAAAGCTGCCAGAAAAAGCTTCTTGGGCTTACCTCTATTTTTAATATTTTTTACTTGAGAGCTTTTCAAGTTGTTTGTTTCACTTATATATTTTTAAAATTTTTCTCTTTATTTTTTGTTGTGTTTGTGTTTTCAGGTGCTTGCAAAAATTCATAAATTTGAAATACTTTACAATCACCCGTTTAAATGACTGCCCGACTGACTGATTTTGCTTGCACACATTTATTCCATAAAATGAATTTCTTTTAAACAAAAGAATATTGACATTCAAAAGAATTTTTATAATCATTTTGCGATTTTGCAGCTCGTAAATTTTTAATAAATTTTTTCATGTTTAAACAGAATGTAAATAGTAAATTTTTCCGTTACCCATTGACTGGCTTGGGATGAAGTGGGAAATTTTAATGCTTTTATTGGATATTAAAGATGAAAATTTTATGGCAAAAATTGTTAATAAATATAAGAAATTGCCATCATGCCGCCAGAAGTATATAAAATCGTTATAAAGCACATATATATTCGTACATGGATCGTAAATGGAGCTGATTTTTCTTGCGAGGGTTGCAATGAATTTCTATGAATATGCACATGAATATGAATTTGAATTGCCAAAAGCATAAAAATGAAAAAGTTGAAATAAATCACACTATGCAGATAATTCTAAGGCATTCTACGCGATATTCTTGCGTGATACCCCTTGAACATAAGCCTTTTGTCTTATATTTAATCCCTTGATCGCTTAAGAGGAAAATTCCCTTTATTATAAATTTTATTATAAATTTGGTGCCCAATTAAAATCACAAGAGCATTTTTCGTATTATTTTCCAATCCATTACTTTTACAAAAAAAAAAAAACATTTTTTTTTATTTTATTTATTCTCGACCTTTCGATATTATTTTAATAATGTTTTTCTTTTAAGTTCGATAACTTTTTATATAAAAAATTTTAATACATTTAGTTTATATTTTATTAAGGAAAATGCAGAAAAATATTGCTTTTGAAAAAAGAAAAAAAATAAGAAACATTTTTCAAAAATTTCCTAAAGAAGCCATCCAAAAAGGAGTGTCGAAATATTGACAATATAAATATATATTTTTATTGTTAATTTTTTCAACGGGCTTAAGTTCGAATCTGCAAGACTGCAAACCATTTTTTATTATTTTATTAATAAATGAATTTGTTCAAATTCTATTTTTATTAATTTTATATTACTGATCCGTTCTGCTGGTTTGATGATTATTGAAAATATATTCTTAATATTCCAATCTTAATATAAAATTAATAAAAATAGAATTTGAACAAATTCATTTATTAATAAAATAATAAAAAATGGTTTGCAGTCTTGCAGATTCGAACTTAAGCCCGTTGAAAAAATTAACAATTTACATAAGAAAGTTCGACTAATAAAAAAAATGCATACATAATTTATATATTTTTATAAAAAAAGACGTCATACTTAAGAAATTATTATTAAACAAATTTTAATTTAAATTCAACTTACAGTAGCAATTTTGGTCTCAGACATTGTTTGCAATTGAACAAGTCGATATTAATTTTATTACTAAATTTTTTTTTGCATAAACCAAAGCTTAAAATCAATCATGAGAACATTATGACTAAACTTTAAGCTTAAAGAATGTTCACTTAAATTTGAATATACAAGAGCTATTCGATAACTCAAGTGAATATTTGAAAAACATTTTGTTTTAACTTCCCGCTAAGAAAATTGAAAATTTTCAAAAAAAAATTCGGAAGTTATTTTGTGTGCTTATGCCCCTCTTTTGAACCTAACCTAATCTACTGGTTTTATTCCGTTTTGAAAAAAAAAATTAGGATCTCGACGTTTTAAGTTCCTAAGTAGCTTTCCTGACTATTTCTGAGATGCCGTCACTATGTCTGTGTGTGTGTGTGTAAGTATGTGTTTCAAGGGATTCCTTCAAACTTAGATTTCTTGTGAATTGGAACGGGTTTGGAGACCGTTACATTTACGAATATAAAAAAAAAACTGGAAAAAATTTATTTTCAAGTGTTTTTTTTTTAGAATAAGTTTTAAATGACTCTTGGGATGGATTCCAAAAAGCTAATCAGCTCTTGACAATCAAAAACCACGTCGGGCCGTGCCAACTGAGCCAAAATCGGTTTACCCGTTTGTGAGATATCGCGAAAGAAAAGTTCGAAAAACGTGAATTTTTCAAAACACACCGAAATTATATATGTGATCAATTAGTCTTCTCGATTATTTATAAATATCGAAGAACTACTACCACGTGGGAATCGGCTGATCCATTCGAAAGTTATATCAGTTTAAAAATTAATTAATAAAATTTTTAGCGGTTAAAATTTAGCGAGAAGTTGCAGGGATGGCCTTTAAGGTTGACCGTTTTCCATATATTTTTTTCACCCGTTTTCCACAATTTTTCCAATTCTTGTATTCCTTCCAAATAATCACCTACCCCGGGCGTGAATACTTTTTTACTCACAAAATATTTCAAATAAAAGTGAATACAATTTTTATATATGAAATAAAAACCGAAAGCTTAAAGAAATAGTTTACTTAAAACACGAATTTATTACAGTTTTTACTTAAAAGGCAGTTAAGAACGAATATTTAAAAATCAAATTGAATTACTGCCAAAATATATGGAGCAGCTCAATGCAGGTAATTACATGTCGCCATTAATGCAAATCCCAAAAATTATTATAGATTACTGTAATTTGCCACAAATATCGAGTAATGTTATCTAGGAACTTTCTTTTAGGCAACACTGTTTTTGGCAGCCCAGCTGTTTTCGTGTAACATGTTACTGTCAAACATGTTCAGTTTATAGCAAAATGGCGAGCGCTGCCGTACGATGATTACAAATTCTTATTTTTTTTTTTTTTTTTGGGCCCAAAATGGAAGAGCTGGACTTGGCTGACGTGTGGTTTCAACAACACGGGTGTCATATACCAGACAGCATGCGAAACAATTACCCAAATGAGAGTTCGGCGAACAGTTTCTTTGGGGCCGGTCAAATGGCCGGCTAGATCATGTAAATTAATGCCATTATACATAGTGTTTTCACACTGACAAGGTTTTAATAAATTTTGGTTTTGACGTTAAAACACACCTGGTTTTACCATACAAAATGATTTTGATAAAAGCAACTTAAATTAAAACCACTTTCGAATTGGTTTTAAGTAGGTTTTATGAAAAGTAGTCTTGGTTTTGTTTGTTTTTGGCTGTGGTTGAGTGCTGCCAAGTTATATATTGGAAACAGCTGGTATTGTTTAGGTTAATAAATAGAATTTATCAGAAGCCGCTTAAGTTTTTTATATATAACAACTAGATTTCCAAGAACTTTTTCACTTTGTATGAGTAGTTTCATAATATTCATTCACAAAATGTAAAATAAGTTCTGTTTTAAAACGCATTGGAAAATTGCTTTCTCTTTCCCTGCAAAAAAAAAACTTCTGTTGTGCAGGTAGTCAATTAGTGCCCAGTTTTTAACTTCAAAATTAAGTACTATTTAATCTTAAAGTCTATTTAAATACAAAATTTTGTTTTTCACTGCAAAATTAAATAAGACTTAAATACCGCACATTGTACATTTAAATTCAATTTAAGTTTTTCATACTACCATGTGTTTTTCATGGTTTGTTTACATTCAACAAATTGAAAATTGGCAAAGCAGCTCTTCAGCTCTTCTTTGAAACAAAACGTCGGTAAGAAGGTAGTTTAATTGTATCATTTACAGTATTTTTCTTACCATTTATTTGTGCTGCCATACTTTTATCACAATTAACTACCAAAATTAATTTTAGACTGAAAAACTGAAAGTGTATTTAAACACAACTTAAGTTTATGGAAAAATTAACTAATTTTGTACTTAAATAAGAAGTAAATAACTGGGGGTAAGTGTTGTAAAAATAGAAAACAAGTACAACAACAAATTTACACATTTCTATGAGGGATTTAATTTATTTTGAAGAAATTTATTATACACCCTGTATGTTGAAAACCCAATTTGCAGTGTGAGAGTAAAATCAGTTGTTTATGGTTTTAACTTTCAGTGTGAAAGCACTGTTAGATTATTTTTTGTATGGCTCATTTCTATAGGGACAAGCTGGCACTGGTTGATGTACTATATGCCAATATTGAAAAATTTATTCGGGAGATACCGGTCGATATGTAAGAGTACTCTCTCCTAAAATTGGACATGGGCACATAAACCATTTGAGGTGTAAACATAAAATCATTTTTAAATATTGAATTATATAGATCGTTCTACTGACCAAAATAAAGATTTAATATATTTCTCTAAAATTTTTGTGACAAGTCTTGAAAGATCACCCGTTAGATTCAAATGTAAACCTTTCAATATTTTGAAAATGTAATGTTTTTTGCTGCCGTAGTACTTTAAACAATTTGCTAATTATTAAAACAAAATAATATCTACTTGTTTTTAATAATACTCAATATTTAAAAGAAGGGCAATTTATAATTGCTTAAAATATTTCAAAACCAGCTGGGCACTTATTTGCACGTAAGTAAAAGAAAAAAAACTGAATTTTCAACTTATGCGTCGCTTAACAGTGGCTAAAACCAAAAGTCATACCCTAAAATATGTTTTTGTTTACCAACAATTTTACAAGAAAATTTTCGTTCTCTTCCAATAAAGAATATTTAAATTAATTGCTTTTGATGAAATTTTGTAATCGAATTAATTAATTTAATGATGAAAAATATTTAATATTTCTAGTTACTAAATTTCCCTAAAATGCCTTCATTAAAAGTAAATAAAAAAATAAAATAAAAACGATACTCACTTTGGTCTCGATGTTAGATTTGGATCTGAAGTTTTACGTTGACTACGATTGCGTTTGTGCGATAAACGTTCCTTATACGATTCAGAGCGATTAACTGACACGGGAGCACTTTTATTTTGTTGATGTTGCTGATGTAAACTAATTAAGAGAAACAAACAATTAATTGTTATAAAGAACAAGAAAATAATAAATAATTAATAATTAACGAACCGTTCTCTACGTAAATTGCCCTCAATTGCGTCCTGCGCATTTATGTCATTTAGGGCACCCAGAGCACCTGGTCCGCCGGGTGATACAGCACCGACGTTTTGCTGGGTTATGGCTGATAAGGCTCCAATGGTTGTATTTGTTGCATCAATACTGGATGCTGTTGCTGCGTTGCCACCACCTTGTGCCCCAGCACCCAAGGCACCCAAGGCACCCATACTGGTGTCAGCGCCATGAAATGAACTTTGTAAATCGCTGGTATTTAAATGCGCAGAGGTATTGCCATTCGAGCGTATTGATAAATTTGTTGAATCCGTCCTGCGGTCTGAGGGATGTCTTTGTATAGAAGTGGAATTTAAACGTTCTGTAAGGAGTAAAAACAGAGAAATTAATGTAAAAAATAAGTGTGGAAAAGGAATTAATAAAATTTCATAAAAGAAATATTGCATTAAGGTATTGTTGTAAGTGGAAAAATATGAATATTTTCTACTCATTTGATGATGCCAGATTAGCGTTTTAAGTAGCGACGGGGATATTGGGGATAACATTTCTGCCGAACTAAAATTTTTTAAAGCGCATATTTCTTTTTTAATAGAATATTATTTTTCATTTCAAATGAAAGAACACATATTTAAAAAAGAAATATTGGGCAGTGTGCCCAATGTTATTGTGAATTATATTTATAATCAATCACTGTTTATAAAATGAGTTGGCAATGCTGTCAAGAAAATAATAAACACTGTAAGCCGGCGAGTAAAAATTTACAACAACAATTTCTCATTTCTGAAACAACTATTAATACACATGATACAATATTTTTTGCCTCATTATTTTATTATTTTTATTACACTCGGCTTAACTTAATTCAATATTTCAAATATTTATTTTTATATTAACACTTTTTGATAAATAATTCACAATAACCGATTTCGTTCATAATACATACATATAATATATGTTATTTGTAACAGAATGAGAGGTAAACTCTGCGAAAATTATAAAACCGAAATTAATAAACTCATGTTGTATTTTTGTATGGAAATGCCTTACAGTCAGTCGTAGGTTGTATTCAAACAATAAACAGAGAAGTTCCGTTTATTGTGAATGATATTTCATATCTCCTGAAATACGGAGGAAGACAAAAGTGGTTTAAAAAATAAAGTAAATTACAAACTATGTAAATTTTTTAGGAAAGTATCACACCGTATTTTGTAGAGTCCCTAAAACAAGTTGAGTTTTCATAATAAACGGGCACAACGGGCCAAATTCTCAGTGCGGAGAAAATGTATATCTGAGTAGTAAACACTTCCCAACGATGTATTGCCAAAAAGAAATTTTCATACTTTTGACAAAATTTTAAAACGTGAATGTAAATTTTATTTCTCGAACTTATTAATTTCAATATTAAGATAAAAATTCCTTATTTGGACTCAAGCTCAAATCTGCAAATTCTTTATTTTTCTAGTTTATTTTTTACTTATTTCGAAGCCGCTAGCCAATTTATCAGCGTTCTTTGTTAAATTTTTATTTTAATAATAAATTTTAAAACTTTATATCTTATACTGTTTTCACACTGACATGGTTTTCATAAATTCTGGTTTTAACGTTAAAACCAACTGTTAAGACCTGGTTTTACCATAGAAAAAGATTTGGTCAAAACCAACTTAAAACCACATTCGAATTGGTTTCAAACAGGTTTTATGAAATGCAACCTTGTTTTCGCCTATTTTTGGCTGTGCTAAGTTGAGTGCTGCCAAGTTATATATTGGAAACAGCTGGTATTGTTTATGTTAATAAGAATATATACAGACGTCTGAAATATTTTTTTTATTTTTATATATAAAAACCTGATTTCCAAGAAGTTCTTCACTTTGTATAAGTAGTTTCATAATTTTAAAATATTTTTTCACAGAATGTAAAATAATTTCTACTTTAACACGGCATCGTTAAAATTTTTGCCTTTTTTTTCTTTAAACAAAATCTTCTGTTGTACCGGTTAAGTGTTGTAAAAATGGAGATATTTCTCTGAGCGCTGTAATTTATTTTGAACAAATTTATTTTACAGCCTGTATGTTAAAACCACAATTTGCAGTGTGAGCCCAAAGTCAGCAGTTTATGGTTTTAACGCTAAAACCAGGTTTTAACTTTCACTGTTAGCGGTTTTTTGTACTTATTTTAATGAACAATTTAAGCAATTTTTCTTATATGTAATAATTACCTTACTTTCTATTCAATTTTCTTATTTGTATTACAATGTTATTGTGAATGAATTTAAAAGAATAAAGAAGACGAGCACAAATACATAAAAATAAAACTTATATTCTCGATTCATACTGCAATTATTCTTTCGGAAATTCTCATTTTGTCTGAGAGCAATTAATTTTTCTCACGCTCTGTCTTACTATAAAAGCAAAATTTCGGAGTCAAAACTCCCATAGTGCGGGGATTTAGGATACAAATTTAAAAAAAAAAAAATTCCCAGAGAATTCCTTTGGGGGAAAAATAATTTTTATGCTGGGGATTTTTGGGGGAAAGATTTTATAAAAACTGTTGTTCAAGCCATAATTGTGAAAATCGCGATGCATTATTTCAATTTATATGGAAATCAAAAACAAATTTAAAGAATATTTTAAAATTAATATTTTTTTCATACAATTTCTTCACTAAACAAACGCATAACAATTTAGGAGTTTGTTTGTCATACAAACTGATTTGCATGAAGTTGTATGAAAAATTTATTTGCAGCCTGTGAGATTTTGTTTTTGTTCTTTATATATAAATTATACTTTCGTGGGTTGGTTTACATAATCAGGGTCTTGTAAATACGGAACCTGTATTTATATTTAAAGTTATTACACAGGAAATACAACTCTGCCACAAAATTCATTTTATACCTAAATAATGAGTTGTTAAAAATTTCTATTTTCCAAATAGTCGTTCAGATTCTCTGTGCTTACCAACATTTAACTGCTTATAGTACTCGGGTCCCTCGTTAACTTCAACTCCTGCTACTGCAGAAGCGGCTAAGGATTTGCGCTTTTTGGCATTTTTATTAGCCGCCTTGCGGTTTTTATAGTTATTTGTGGTCTCATTGATCTTGGCCGCTACTCTCGAAGTAAGAGAAGGGGAAGATGATTTACGCTTTGGTTCAACAATTATTGGCTGTTGCTTTGGGCAACCCGGTGAACAGTCAATTTCGTCTTCGTCGCGTTCATCGCACGAATAAAAAGCTTCATCTTCAAAATTACCACTACTTTTACTGCTGTTCGAGCTATTGCGTTTGACTTTGGCCGAAGAAGTGTTGGAAATAACGGTTGCTAAGCTGGTTTTGGGCGAACGTTTGCGTTCTTTAACTGGTGGCTTTAGCGAGTCAACGTTTAAGGCTTTTTTGTTGTTATTATTATTATTATTAGTATTGTTGTTGTTGTTGTTGTTGTTGTTAAAAAGACGATCACAGAAATTATTATCAATATTTTGTTTCTTAACCAGCACCACATTACGCTCAGCCTTGGCATCATTGTCCTTGGGAGCATCGGCTACCACGCCATCTTGCGTATACTTTAAGGCAATGGGCACGGGTTTGCAGCTCCCTGCCACCTGCATAACAGCCGAAGCAGCCTCCGATATGGATTTGCGTCTTATCAAATTAAAATCGTCGGTATTTAGAAATTTCTTATTGTTCATAACAAACTTGACCAGGGCTTGTAAATTGAGATTCGAATGGCCGCGATTTTGTTTCTTAGCATCCTTGCCATCATTCTTTGTCTTCTTTTGCTGTTGCTGTTGTTGTTGTTGTTGTTTTTGTTTATTCTTCTCTTCGGCTGCTGCCATTATGGCACTGGCCGTGGGTATTTTACGGCTACTGCGTGAACGCTTAATACTTTCGCATTTCTCTATGTCGGCGTTTATTTTGGTCTTGGAAGAACTTTTCTCTATGCGATTGTTACGGAATTTGCGATCGGTTAAAAAAATTTTCTCTTTACCCGAACGAGGTAAATTGTCAGGTGTGGTGGATACGGCAGAATCGTCATGCTCAGAACTTTTCTGCTGCTGCTGCTGCTGCTGCTCTTTGCTGTCTGATTCTTCGCTATCGGTTTCATCGTCCTCGTCATCATCATCATCATCCTCATCATCATCCTCATCATCATCTGCCAAAGCAGATACTGTTATATTACAACTATTGGCCGGAAATATGGTGAGTATTTGTTTGCCTTGTGTATTCTTTGTTCCTGCTATTTCCTTATTGTCTTGTGCGGGGGATTTTGTGTTGTAAAAGTTTTTGTAGAATTTCTTTTTTTGTGTTTCAGCATTCTTTAGCGATTTCAGCGAGTTCTTTTTATTATTAAAATTCGTCAGGGAATCGCTGTGAGGCAAAGCCTTGAAATTCTGTTCCTTATCTTTTATATCACATGGTTTTGTTTTTTCTATACTATTTTTTCCTACTGGTTTCGTGTCACTATTTGTGTCAATATTTGGCGCTAAAATTTCTTTCTCCTCCATTTCATTCGCTTCATCCAGAGAGGAGGAGGTGTGAAGTTTTAATATGGCCAGCGGGGATTTGTTTCTTTTGCCAGATTGCGCTAAAGTTGGGGTTTTTTTGCGAAAACTGCCTCTACGGAATTTGTGAAATTTTGAGTTTGCTTCGTTATTATTACTGTTGTTGTTCTCCTCTTGACTCAACACTGAGTTTGTGGTAGTGCTAACTGGACTGTGGTTGGGTGACGAATCATCTGCCTCCTCAGTAGTGGTGGAGCCACCACTGCCTCTTAAGCGTAGCCACATTCTGGATAAATCGCTCATGTTTTTCTTTATTTGTTTGTTAAAACAAGTTGCAACACATAATTTAGTTTATCTTGCAGAGAATAAACCCGTTGTTACTCTCTTTAAATTTTGTTTGTTCTCTGTTGTTCAATTCTGTTTTGTTTTGTTTGATTTGTTAAGTGAAAATATTTATATTGAAAAGAATTTGAAAGTTCGTTGTTCTTTTTCGTGCATTTCGTTTTAAATTCGTTATACTTTCTTTAGATTCGTTAAAATTCTTTAACATTTTCTTTTATTGCCTCTCAAATTTTAATTTATTATTTATGTATTATCAAATTAAGAAAAAAAATATATATGAGTGGCTGGTGTTTTCTGCTTGAAATTTTGAATAACACTAATTTTGAAATGTATTTTTGCTGATTTTCTTTTGGATTTGTTTAAAAAATATATACATATATGTATATTGACTGTATCTGGGTGTCGCGCAAATTTCAAAGTATATTTTTTTAATGGCCTTTAAGAGCAGAAAACACAATAAAACATCGTTTCTTTTAAAATAATAATTCTTGTGAAAAATATTTATAAAATATATTTATATTTATTTTAAAGGTCAAGTTTAATTATTATTTTTTAATTTTCTTAAACAAAAAATACTTTTACAAATATGTTAAACAAATCTTTATGGCTACAAGAATTTTCAATTACTAACAGCTTTTGCATTTAATAAATATTTTTTTTTTTGCTAATTTTTACCCCAATTTTTCGCCTCATTTTGCTTTACCCCAGAGTTGATTTGTATATGTACTACAAATAAGTTCTTTAATCAGCAACACTGTTTCCAATAAAATGACCTGAAATTTATAAAAACTACTGTGAGTTATTCGTATATATTTCACTAGCACGCACACTGAAATCGATTGCCGAAAAATGGTGAAATCACCTCTATCGTGAATAACAAGTTGAATTATTGTTCTCATGAAATGTTTATTACTCTCGAAGAGAAAAATGCTATTGTGAATATAAATATTTGTTGTTTTCATGAAACAGCTGTTACAAGTAAAAGAGACTATCACTGCACAGTGAATGGAAAAGAAAATGGTTTGATAATTTTTGAAGTTGAAAAGGAATAAATCAGCATTCTTATACTATAATATTGCCAATAATGTTTAATGAGAATAATTTAAAAAAAATGGGATTTTTATCCCCTTAATAGTCGCAGTTTTTGTGAAGAAAGCCAAAGATGCCATACTGTCCCAATTTCACTTTGAATGTTCTCCCGATTCAGATACATTAGACATTTATATAGTGGTCGACCACTTAGGGTTATCAGAAATCCATCTAAGTGACCTGATCAGATATCTCGATACGGCGGGTTGAATGTAGTACCACTATTCTGATTCCTATACTCGGATACGGCCCTGCATAAGATGTAATCGACAAGTTGGTGGTCTGCCAAAAAGAAATGACCCGGATACTATTTGAATGACAGCCAAGCCAAAAGGTTACATTGGCTGTTATATTCACTTTGTCATTCCATTTGTAACTCAGCGAAATATCCCTCTAAGACCCCATAAAGTATATATATATTCTTGATCAGTGATGAAATCTAAGAAGATCTGATCATGTCCGTCCGTCCGTCTGTGGAAATCACGATTTAGGCCAAAAGAGCCAGACTCTTGAAATTTGGTATAAATATATCTTAAAGGAAAGCACAAGTCAAGTTCGGAAATGGGCTAAATCGGACAAGAGAGAAAAAAGTTCCCCTAAGAAGAACTAAACCAACCTCTAAAAAAACAATAGAATTTTTAAAGATTTTTTTTTCGTAATTTTATTAAGCAAATGATATATATTTATGTCAGAAAAGGTTCAACGCGTTAAACTTGGAACCAAAAAATAAAAACAAATAATTTTTGAACTCCGCCCCCTTTAGAGGGTGTTATTATATGCCAAAATAGTGCCAATATTTAACAAATTGTTTTACTTAATCCCACATTCCTTAAAAGTAACATTTTTAAGCTTTTATGGCGAAGCTGAGACGTAACCTGGTGCTACGCTGCCCTACCCCTTCCTCCCCCTTTGCCACCTAAATGACCCTATCAAAAAAAAAAATTAAAATTAATTTTACATTTATATACATTTAATTATTCCAAACATTTAATTTTAGAGTTTTATGGCAAAGGTGAAATTTCTCCCCCATAGCCCTTGCCCGAGAGACCCTGACAAAATACAGTTAGAAGACTCTCCAAAAAGAATTGCACCTCTTAAAGTATATATATTCTTGTTCAGTGATGAAGTCTAAGACGATTTGGCAAAGCCCATACGTTCGTCTGTGGAAAACATGATATAGTCTATTTTTGGACCCCACCCCCTTTAGTGGGCGTCGACGTACGATATTATATGTAAAAATAGTGTAAATACTGAATAATTTTTATTGCTTAAGCCTATGAGAAGCTGAGATTTTATGTGATCTTGCAGAGGTAAAACGTCTCCCCCACCAGGGGCCTTCCCGGAATGACTAGCCCAAAATAGAGATTTAAAATTGGGTACAGAGATGTCTCAAAAGGAACTCTGTCCCACCAAGTTAAACATTTTAAATATACTTATTAGATATTTGGAGGGTATTTAAGATTCGACCCGTTAGAATTTAACGTTTGTACTTGTTTTTTTTTTTTTTTTTGTTTTGTTTGGTAAAATAATTTGAATAAAATTTAAATTATTATTGCAAAACAATATGTCTACCTTAAATGCTTTTAAAATATCAATTCCATTATTATTACTTTCAAATTTAATTCCATTATTAAAATGAAAGACACACATGCATGCAATTCTTTTGAAATTTACTTTTGCAAAATTGTCAACACACGTAGAAACGGTGTTTTATGGAGCAACAATATTTTGTACTCGTACTCACTCATATTTATTGAAAAGTCTGACGATATATTTTCGTCGTTACCTTATCTAATTGATTTTTATAAACATATGCACTTCTGTATGTACTCGTATGAGTAAGTGTGTGTGTGTGTGTTTGTGTTTTAATATTTATTTTTGGCAGTAAATAACAAAAATTTTGCTACAGAAAAAGCCTTTCATAAATGACTTCAATATGCGACACAGAGCAATATTACATACAGCTAGACCTCGTTTAACACGGTTGGTAACGTTGCACGCACATGCCGTGTGAAGCAACACAAGAATCATACAAATTGGTTTCCACAATTTTATAGTTTACTATATCACATATATGCACACACTATATATTTGGAATTTAACATTTAAATAAAAATAAAGTAAAACAGATGCACAAAATGTTGCCATATTTTGCATTTAGTCGCTTAAATGGGAAATTTCTAGTGCATTTAAACTGACAAAAGAACAGATTACAAAATTTGCAAAACGGATTCCTCTGAGTAGACTAAAATACCGCTAAATTTTTTAAATTTCTAGAACATAATTATTTCTACCTTAGAATTTGTAAATATATTTTATATAATGGAAAATTTTGTAATAACGGCGTTAATGTTTATATTTCCACATTAAGGAATTTGATGAAAAAATTTTAATTGAAAAAAAGAGTAAACACGAGGTTAAACAAGAGTGTTTCAAAATGGTGACTTATAACAAAACCGGACAGTGTACATAAATTTGTATGTCTCTTTTTAAAAGAAAACTGTAACAACTCCACTAGATAAAGGTAAAGAAAGGTTTAATCGGCTAAAATGAAGTTTATAAACTAGCATCAGTTCATATTTTATTTGAAGAAATATATTTGAATTTTTAAGCAATTACTAAAATTATATACATAAATATAAAAGCAGTTTTTTTTTATCTGCTTTAGAACTCTTAATGATAATACAGGGTGCCTCAGTAAGAATGCAATTTTTAAATTCAGTGCTAGTTCTTTTATGCAAGTGGCAACACTCTGAAATTTGGCAACTATGCCAAATGTTTATTGCTAACGTTATATTCGACCGGATCGAATCTTAAATACCCTAAAAATCTATAGTATATAAAAACTCTATTTTGTAGGGGTCACTCCGGTAGGTGCCGTGGGGGAGACCTCTCCCCTTTGCCATAAAACACTAAAAAGGAAATTTTGGGGGGTTATTAAGAGTAAAGAAAAAAAATTTTTTTTTTGATAGGGCTATTTATGGGGGAGAGAACATCTCAGCCTCGTCGTAAAAGCCTTAAATTTTTGTTTTTAAGGAATGTAGACTTAAATCATACAATTGGTTTAATATTTGCACTATTTTTCCATGTAATATGTTACTTCCACATCCACTAAAGGGGGGCGGGGGTCCAAAAATGGATTTTTCAACGCTTTGGACATTCTTTGAGATAAACATTTATTATTTACTTAACAAAATTACAAAAAAAAAAGATATATAAAAATCTTTAAAAATTATGATCTTTTTTAGAGATTGCTATAGTTGTTCTTAGAGAAACTTTTTGACCTCTGGTCCGATTCAGCCCATTTACGAACTTGACCTGTGCTATAGTTCAAAATGTATTTATACCAAATTTCAAGGGTCTGGCTCTTTTCGTTTGGACTGGATCGTAATTGCCATAGACGGACATGCACAGAACGCCTTAGATTTCATCACTGATCAAGAATATTTATAAGGGTGTTTTTTTTGTTGAAGTTTTTTTTTTATACGAATCACTCTGTTGTCTGACAGCTGTTTTGACAGTTTAAAGTGACGTCTCTACTCAGTATTGTTTGGCAAATCATCATGAACAGGTTAACTCCAGAACAACGCTTCCAAATCGTGGAAATTTATTTTCAAAAACCGTGTTCAATTAAAAATGTTTATCCGCTTTTTTAACGCAAAATTCTCTTCAGTGATGAGGCGCATTTTTGGTCGAATGGATGTGTCAACAAGCAAAATTGCCGTATTTGGAGCAAAGATAACCCACACGCCGTTCAAGAATTACCAATGCATCCCGATAAATGTACTGTTTGGTGCGGTCTATGGGCTGGTGGAATCATCGGTCCTTATTTCTTTAAAAATGAGGAAGGACGACGCGTTACCGTGAATGGAAATCGATACAGAATCATGATCAATGAATTTTTGGTGCCAAAACTTCAAGATATGGATGTAAACGAAATGTGGTTTCAACAGGATGGTGCCACTTGTCATACTGCGGGCGAAACAATGGACTTATTGAAAGAACATTTCAACGACAACATTATTTCGAGAAATGGACCGGTGAATTGGCCTCCGCGTTCGTGTGATTTGACGCCACTCGATTACTTTTTGTGGGGATACCTGAAATCATTGGTTTACGTGGATAAACCAGCAACGATTGACGCTTTGGAAACCAGTATTCAACGTGTCATTGCTGAAATACGCCCTCAAATGCTTGAAAAGGTGGTCGAAAATTGGAACTCCGGAATGACCTTTGTGCAAAATAGTCGTGGTGGCCATATGCCCGAAATTATATTTAAATGTTAAATGACAAGATATTGTCTACCAAATAAAAAAAATTTTTTTGGCCATTTCATAATTTGGCATGTGTTTTATTTAAATTTCAAATCAGCAAGCTCTTATAAAAACACCCTTTACTTTATGTTCTTAGAGGGATATTTCACTGCGTTACACACGGAAAATTAATATACCCCCCAACTCTTTGTTGGAGGGTATGAAAATGGAGCGCTTTACCAATGATTCTTGAGATTGTCTGCTTTTAAAGGCTGACAAACTTTTTTTTTTTAAATCACAAACACAACCCGCGAAGCGATTTGCTTGCCTGCCAGAGCCTCTGGCGGGAATTGAACCCACGACCATTGGACTGACAGGCCAGCATTGCTACCCGTCAGCCACAAAGGCACCCTAAATGATGCAGTTTGTTAAAAATTTTACAGCAGCCTAATAGATGGTGGTCGGCGGCTGCAATGTTGAAGTTACTGCGAACGAAATCCAAAAGGTCACGGATCAAACAGCCCTCATATATTATTTTGAGTGTCGACTATCATGCCGACAAAACGTCGTTTTGATACTTCTGCGTATTCTCATCTACACATTTTTAATTTTAATTATTATTTTCTGTGAATATAGAAGTAGTTTTGTAATGGGTGCGCATGAACTTCCCAAAGAGAAATAAGACTTGCCACATTTTGACAGACAAACATTTAATAATTATATTAGTCATCTTGTTCGTGTACAGGGTGTTCTATAAAAACCCGAAACTAATTAAATTAAAATCAATTGGGAAAAACCTACTACACTAGATTCGTGGTACTCATTCTGTGTTTTTACAAAATTACAAAATTTTTTTATAATCCCAGAATCGTGTAGCCATTTATCAGATTTTCAATAGAAATATATCTGAAATCTTTACATTTTAGCCAAGTGACATAAACACGGCAAGAGAAAATATTTAACACGTGTGCCCATACAGATTCAATTTTATTGCGCCGCAAACAAAATTTTTGTTAATATTACAAATGGTAAAATACTCTTCATATAATAAAATAAATAACTGAATATTTGGATGGCTTTTTCAAGTACCTTTTATTAATATTTTGTTTGTTTATGAAACATGATGTCATTGTTGTTAAATATACGAACATGAAAATACCTTATCAAATAAACATGTAAAAAAAGCACATTTTACAATTCCCAGCAAACAAGAGAGTGTAATTTCAGTTTGTGATTTTTTTTTTTTTTTTTTGGCGCTGAGAAATTTTAGTCAAAGATACCAAAATAATGTGACCAACATCAAAATTTTTGCAATATATTGCAATTTGTTTCACATATAAAATTTTTTTTTTGTATTTGCAAAACATGAGCACAACTCACTCTTGATGGCAAACTCTTGTACCATTTGCCATAACCCATTATTTTGCACAAAAAAAAAAAAAAAAATAGCGAATATCTTTTTATACCTTCCAAAAAAGAATTTTGTCTATTAATCTATTATACAGATGGCGCCTTTTTTAAGAATTAGGCTTCTATAGATTAAATAAAATTTGCACTTTCTTAATAAAAAAAAAAATTGGCATCACAATGAGCCTTTATGGCCTCCGAGTGTTTTTCTCGCTTTATGGCGGGCAGCCCTTCTAACCTAACCTAATAAAAAATAATAATAACGACACCAATAATCGCCAAGATAACGATAAATCGTAAAATCTGGCAGCCATGATCATGAACTTCATTCATGTTGATATGAAAAAATTACCCCAAAAACTGTTTTCTTTTTGTGACAAAAAAAAAAAAAAAAAAAAGACAACTTTAATAATAAAACACGAAAAATTCCGTATATTTGATGTAAGAAAATCCCAGACTTTGGGGTTTTCCAAATATTACCGGTTTGGCTTCTCTACTAACGGTACAAAAACAATCCAAACTTTTGTGTTTGTAGCACGAAACAGATTTACATAAAAATGCTGCCTGTTTTTAGACACGCAAAGGAAAAGAAACTTTTTTTATGGGCATGTGTATACATACACACACACACACACATTTTTATTTAGCTATAATGATATTTTAATCAATAATCAATAAATTTAATTTACTGTTTTTACGAATAAAAGTTATTAATATATAATTAAGTTCTTGCAAGTGCTTAAGTTGATTGAGTATTAACATAAAAAAAAACTCATTCGTTTTGTTGGGACCGTAAAATAATTTGAATATAAAATTTTTATTAAAGCACTACCTTTTAACTATTTAATAATTTATAGTATCGCTACAAGTTCCACAGGATTTTTTCGGTCGCCTACTCACAAACTATAACTTAACCATATGCATAAATTTATGTTAGTATGCATGCACAATCATGTCTGTACTTATGTATACGTATGTAATTTATTCTCATCTATATTAACAACAAAAACGTAGCCATTTATGATATGATTAAAGGTGTTTTGTTTTCAAGCTCAAGACAAGTTTAAATTTTACCAAATAACACAAAAAAATTAAATTTTAATCCAATAAAATAAAGGTTATATTCGGCCGGGTCGAATCTTAAATACCCCCCATATATTTAGTAAATAAAAACTCTATTTTTATTCTTATTAAAATTTAAAATTTTATGCTATTCGGCTTAATTAAACAAGAAAAACAATTTATTTTAATGCTGCCGTTTCCAATGTGTTGGGAGCAGCATGACTGAGACACCTTCCCATCAGCATAAAAACTCAAGTATTAAAATTTTATATCAAAGTGCAAAAAGGGGAAAGGGAGATAAAAATCTTTGACCTCCTGGGTCACAGTTCCTTTAAGACATTTCTGTGCCCAATTTTAAAACTCATTCCGAGAAAGGCCGGTGGTGGGGGAGACATCTCACCTAAATGGTAAGAACTTGAAAACTGAAATTCTGGGGTAGTGTAGAAAAAAAGTTCTGTTTGATAAGGTCATTTAGGGGTCAAAGGGGGTGGCAGAGAACATATTCACACTTATTGTGTTTGACGTTTTTCGCCTTCAGATTCGACATTTTGTAACAGATTAAAGAAAATTTTAGCTTTTTGCCTTTAAGCTATTACAATTAGTCGATTTTAAAGGCGTAAAACGCCAAACACAATAAGGGTGATTACCTTCGTCGTAAAAGCTTATAAATTAAATTTTTAAGGAATGTTGACTTAAGGAATACAATTTATTAAATATTTACACTAGTTCTTCATATAATATGTAACTTTAACGCCCACTAAAGGGGGCAGGGTCCAAAAATAGACATAGACGGACCTATGGGCATTGCTAAATCGTCTTAGACTTCATCATTGATAAAGAATATACATATATACGAGGTTTTTATGGGGTCCAATTCTTTTTGGAGGGTATTAAAAGTGTATTTTGTCGGGGTCGCTACGGCAATGGCTGTGGGGGCGACATTTCACCTTTGCATTGAAACACTAAAAATAAATTTTGGGGATAATTAAGGGTACATTTTTTATTATTATTATTATTTTATTTAATTTTTTTTATGCGCAGATAAAGATCAGGATAAGGATCAGGCAGATAAAGATCAGGTTACGCCTGCATTCCTTAAAAATTTTATTTTTAGGCTTATGTAATACAATCTGTTAAATTTGTATGCTATTTTTGCATATAATAACGCCCACTAAATGGGGCGGGGTCCACAAATTAATTCTTTTTTATTTTACAAAAATACAATATTACAAAAACAAAGACTAAAATTTATGTTCTCTTTCAGAGGTTGGTATAGTTCTTCTTAGGAGAACTTTTTTCCCTCTAGCCCGATTCAACCCATTTACGAGCTTGACCTGTGCTATACTTAGTTCAAAATGTATTTATACCAAATTTCAAGGGTCTGGCTCTAATCGTTTGGACTGAATCGTGATTTCGTGATGGACGGAGATGGGTAGATCGTCCTAGATTTCATCACTGATCAAGAATAAAAATACTTGATGGGGACTTAGAGCTTGACCTATGCTATCCTTCAAAATTCGTCTGTACCAAATTTCTGTCTCTTTTCGTTTGAATTATATTCTGATTTCCACAGACGGACAGACGTGGCTAGATCGTTTTAGATTTTATCACTGATCAAGAATATAGTTTATGGGGTCTTAGAGGGAATGGTAAAGTGAATACACCCTCCCATTATTTTTTTTTTTTTTTGCAGTTATAACAACCTTGAAGCTCATTTCACAAATCTATTTCTTGCAATAAACGTATCGCCAAATTTTTATTTCAATAAGAGGTTGCCATATGACCCTTAAAGCCAGTCAGTTGAAGCCAAACGCCAACTTGTCGATTTTTCACATGGAAAAACAAACTAAACAACTTTGGCTAATCAGCCAAATGATAAATTGGAAAATAAATTTATTATAACTTTTTTTTAATTGCCCACAGATCAACAGATGTGCCATAATTTTATCAATAAAATCTTTTACATGACGCACAAAGAAAATAAAATCGAAAAAATAGAAAGCTCCTATAATTTTAATACTATAATTAAAAATGATCAAATTAAAAGAAAATCCGCAAAATTTTGCCAAAAAAAAAATAAATTAATTAAAATTTTTTAATTTGTGAGTCAATACTGAAAATACCTTTTTGAATTTCTAATGCTCTAATAACATTTTAGGCTAAAAAATCATTACAAATTATATTTTGCCGAGTAATTTTTCAAATACTCGTACTCATTCATAATGGCAAATATTAGGGGCGAAAAAAAGGGGGACAACATTTCGTTTCAGCATTTATCCAACACAAACGAAAATGACAAATTCAGTCAATTTATTATATAAAAAAAAACTGAAAATCATAGCAAAAATATTTCAACTCTGCTGAAGGCCTCAAGTGAAAGGCAAAACAATAATTGAGAGCTCTCTTGGGGTAAATAATTTGTTCTTTTTTTTTCTTTTTGTTCTTCTAAGTTGTTCGCTTGCTTTTTTTTTGCAAAATTTTTAAATAGACAAGATAATTTAAAATTTACGAAAATTAAATGAATCATGAGGAAAAACTACGTAAGAATTATTGGGAAATTGGTTCAAATATGGCAACAAAAGCACTGCCTGCCTGTCATCGCCAATAATTGTGTAAAAAAAATATTTTAGGAATCGACGGAAATGTCAATACCATTTAAATGATTAGTAACAAAATGTGGGAAGAAGAAAAGTAAATAGGATTTTTGTTTTTTTTTCAAAGATCCTAACAATTCCCAAAGAAATATTCAAAATCCCAAAATTGGGTCCTTTTTTATGATTATTTCACTGAGCACTTCATAATTACAGTTTGCGCATGATCCAAAGAACCTTCAAATTTTTAATTCTTAATTGTAAACGAACCCTATTCTCGTTGAGCTGTTCAATTCTTTTAATCTTTCTTTAACCAAAAATTCATTATTGCTCTACAACGTTAAAGATTTCGTCGATTTTAACTCTCAAAAGTTCGTCAAGGCAAAGTTGTTAAGGTAACGTTCAACATATTTCAATTAGCAACGATTGAGACAGATATTCTTCACAGAATTTTTAAAAAACATTTATTATGTATTCGTAAGTTTTATCTTACGGATATTAAACTTTTAGGAAATTGAATTTTACTTTTTTTATACCGAAATGTATTTAAAAAAAGAGGTAACGTTCATTACATTTTCTAAAAGTAATAAATATATACATAGAGGCAATGCAATCCACGCCACTGCACAAAATCAAACTACAAAATATTAAAAAAGGTAACGTTCATTACATTTTTTAAAAGTAATAACTATATGGTACATAGAGGCAATGCAGTGTGCGCCACTGGAAAAATTCGAACCAAAAAGTATCGAAAAAGGTAACGTTCAATAAATTTTTTAAATATAATATATATAAACATAGAGACAAAGAAATCTACGCCACTGGATAAATTCGAGCTAAAAAATATTAAAAAAGGTAACGTTCAATACATTATACATAAAGGCAATGCAACCTACGCCACTGGACATATTCGAATCAAAAAATTTTATAAAAAAATGTAACGTTCAATACATTTTTTAAATATAATAAATATAAACATAGAGACAATGAAATCTACGCCACTGGATAAATTCGAGCTAAAAAATATTAAAAAAGGTAACGTTCAATACATTTTTTAAATGTAATATATTATATACATAGAGGCAACGCAACCTACGCCACTGGACAAATTCGAATGAAAAAATATCAAAAAAAGGTAACGTTCAATACATTTTTTAAAAGTTATACATATATGTATGTATACACAAAGGCAATGCAATCTCCGCCATTGGGCAAATGCGAACTAAAAATATATTAAAAAAAGGTAACGTTCAATACATTTTTTAAATGTAACAAATAAAGACAATGCAATCCCCGTCACTGGACAAATTCTAACTAAAATATATATTTAGGTAACGTTCAATACATTTTTAAAAATGCACAATACTCACTATGTTTAAGGAAATATATGGACCAAATGGAACCTCAGCAACTAACATGTGCATGCAAAGAAGTAGTAACGTTCAATACGAACACAACTAAATTATGAAAAATATGTGAGCTATTGTTTCATAAAATACATAATATTCAAAATATAAGAAAAACAGCTAACGGTGAAGATGTACGCGTGATTAAAATTAAGCTCACGATCACGCACGATCACAAAAACCAATTTTTTTTACGCACGGCAAAATTTAAGGAGCTCACGATCACGTACGCTCACGAAAGAGTAATTTTGAATCACCTACATTCAAACACGATGGTAGAAAATTTTCAAAAGCGTCCGCACTCACAGCAAAATTATCCTCGTGCGTGAAAGTATGAACCTCTATGCTTTACACATTTTCTGAAGTATTCAAAAGAAAAATACTTATCTTCTGTTTTGAGTGGGTGAGTACAATACCAATTAAAAATTAAGCTCTCTCACGCACAGTTCTAAATTTTTCAATCAATTTCAGGAGGCATCCGATCACTTTCCTGGCGGCTGCCCTGCCTTGCACTTGTCGTAAAACATTTTTATGTTCATATTGTAGGCGATTTGTGGGAGTCGTTAGGGATTGATCTAGGCGAACTTGATAAGTGAATTGTTTTACAAAATCATGTTTCTTCTACTCATATCTAAATGCTCTCGTGCAGTAGGCAGTCGAATAGTCATTAATTTGTCACTTACAGTCTTTGTCATCTACAGTTTGGTCAGCTGGGTAAGGACACTTTTGCAAAATACAAAGAGCACAAAACCGACAAAAAAAACTTTCTATTTACAGTACAATTAAAATACCGCATATTGTTATTACGTTCTCGACAGCAGTACTGACGGATACGAACTTTTCTTTTTTATAAGCTTAAACTGTTGCCTAACTCAAGGCTAAGTTTTTTATCCAAGGCCAGTTAATTTCTTTCAATTACTTTTTATGCGCATTTGCATTATTTATTACAACAATTTAAAACTTACTGACCGCCACAATGTTGCGCCCGCTATTTATACGCATTTAGTTCGATTACTCTACATATTTTTAATTGTCGATGATAAATTTGCCACTGGTCTTGAAAAATAGTTTTCCATTTGATTGCCTACATCAGGGCGTTTTATACACTTTGCGCATATAAAAATATTTACATTGACAAGTGCTCCTCAATTATCTTGTGCATTTTTTTTCTTTCCTTTTTATTTTATAATATTTTCTAGTTGTTCGACCGCGTGAACCACACAGCTAAAGGCGTGAAAATACATGAGAGCACCAGTTACACAAATTGACTTAAATGCAACCAGATATTATAAATTGTTTACAAATGGATGAATAAATAGCAAATGTCATGTCTACGTACACAGTAACAAATACATGGTACAGTGTGCGCAAAAAAAAGCCTTAAAATTAATAAAACTGGATATTAAAATAGTTTTAAAAAAATCAATTTTCAACTCTATTATTTACTAAGAAAGCAATATCTGATTCAATATATTTTATTTGCTTGCATAATAAAATACTGGTACGAAAAAGAAGAACATTTTCTAAAGAAAAACACTGTCGGAGTTAGTACCTTTTAAAACGTATACATTTAAAAAAACTACCTTTTCAATAAAATAGCTTTTCTGAAAAATACTTATTTCAAAGATTTGTTTGTTTGCTTAAAAGAATTTTTCATAAAAAAGTACCTTACCCAAAAAGTACTTTTTCCAAAAGTACCATTTCGTAAGAGTTATTTCCTTTAAGAAAGACTTTTCATAGAGTATTTTTTAAAACATGATTTAAAAAAAATTTAATTATAATTATCTTTTACCAAATTTACAAAAAAAAAAAATTCCAAAAAAAAAAATTTCAAAACAAATTCAAAAAAAAAATTAATTTTTGTGGAAAACAACAAATAGCCAAATTTATAAAATTAACTATAATTATCTTTATTTAAAAGTACCTTTTTAAAATATTATAATTTAGGAAAGTACTTTCCCTGAACTGTTAAAAAAAGAGAAAAGAAAATTTTTTAAAAGTAATTTCAATACTTTTCTTAAAAAAAAACTTCGCCTAAAAAGTACTTTTTAAAAAATATATTTTTTCAAAGGCATTCTTTTAAGTATATGACGTTTCCTAAAAGATTTCCTTTTTAAGAATACTCTTTTCCAAAAGTATCTTCCAAAAAGTACCTTTTAAAGAGTACTTTTTCCCAAAAGGAGTTTTCAAAAAACAAGTTTTTGTTTAAACAACTTTTGATATAAGTAGCTTTATTTAAGCGCATTTCTTTAAAAAATTATAATTTGAGAAAATGCCTCTTACGTAAAGTACCTTTCACAAAAATACGCCATTTAAAAAGTACCTCCTACGTTAAGTGCCTTTCAGGAAAAATATGTCGATTGAAAAATTTTTTTTACCTATTTTACCTAAAAGGTAATTTTTAAAACATGTACTTTTTCCAATATGAATATGCCTTTTCCTAAAAGACGTTTGTTGAAAGCATCTTTCGAAAAGTACTTTTTTTTAAAAGGTGTGTTTCCAAAAAGTACCTTTGGCAAAAAGCACTTTTAAAATAAAAATCTTTCCTTAAGAATACCTATTTGAAAAAATATTTTTTAATAAATTGCCTTTTCAAAAAAGTGCTTTTACTGCAAAGTACTTTTTTCAAATATTTATAAAACAAAAACGTGGCAGCGCTGCTTAGTTTTGCGTTTTACAAAGTAAGACCCTTTAATCTTCAAACACCTACATTCATGCACTTTTCAAAAGATTTTTCTTCCAGGAGATGCTCTTTTCAATTGCCATACTGTAGGACGTGTCACAATTATTTGCAATAAGAACAAGCAAGAGCTTTCAATAACACTTAAGAGTGATACGCCAGTAGAAATAAGAAATAATAATAATCGTGAGCAACTCAGAGATCCTACTTGAATGCTTGTGGGTTACAGGCAGCCACGTATACCAAATAGTGAGCAAAAATAAAACACAGATAATTGAAGGATGTCAGCTCTGAACTTAAAAGCAATTAATTTGAAGAAGTATTGCGAGAAAATAATTATTAAAAAATATATATTATGTGAAGTAGCAATAATAAAATATAAAAGCACTTTCGGCTAAAAAAAATAAAGCACTTGGGGTAAAAATATCTTATTTAATTTATTTAAAAAGGTTATTTAATTATCATTAAAAAATGCTGCATACTTGCAATGTAATATCTGTTGGCAATATTTTATTGCATAGTTTGGGGCAGAAATACATGTGTAATTTAAGGGAAATTTCAAAGTGGAATTCAGAGAAATTATTTTCACATTAAAAATATTCTTTTGCATTGATGTGTCTGTCTGCATCAAAAAAAATCGTCAAACTGAAATTAGCGATTTTTTTCTATTTACACTTAAATTTTAAAGAAAACATCATTTACCTCATTGTGGTGTGTTTTAAAATAAATGATTCATTTTAAAAAGGTAAAAGAGGAAAAAACGTGTGTCTAAAAAGAATTTTAACGCAACCCAACGGCCAATCACTCAGATTGCCGAGAAAAAAATTAGTCACAGCATATTATTTATTATGTTTAATAAAATACACATTTTTTTAGTGCAATGACTTTATCTTTTATTTTTATAAACAAAATTCAAATTATAAGAAAAACATATGGGAGATTCAAGGCTTTTTCCATGTCCGTGTATAATATATTACAATATTTTATAATAAACCCATATAATTGAGAATAATATGTTGTGAACAAATTAACATTTTTTTTTTAAATTGAAAATTTACAAAAAATTGGGAAGTTATTTATCTAAATCGACCTTTAACCAGATTTCGAAATTTTGAGTTCCTAGGAAACTTTCCTGACTACTCGTGATGTGTCACTGTGTGCGTATGTATGTGTGTGTGTATTCGTATATGTCACCTGCTTATAAGTTCTGAAAAGCTGGACCGAATCGAACCAAAGAATTGGAGATTACAAGATATAAAAAAACCTTTTTTTAAAATAGCTTTTAAAGGGTTCTATTGTTCGATTCGTTTACGATATCTTCGCGAGATATCGTAAAAGAAAAAGTTAAAAAAAAAAATTACTTTTTATAAAATCCACGAAATTATATATTCGGTCAATTATTGTTCTCTATTCTTTTATAGGACTTAAAAAACTTCTTCAATCACCGCTAATCACGTGGGAATTGATTGATTCATTCAAAAATCCTAGCAATTTGAAAATTAAAATATATTGTTTTTAAGTTAAGATTAGCGGGAAGATGCAGGGATGGAATTTAGGGGCAAGCGTTTTATATATTGCACAGAAAAAGGCAGAAAATGCTCTTTGTAGTCCACACCAGAGATCTCAGAAATGTACAACAACATTTAATGTACACCTTTAATACAATGCACATCTTTAATACAATGTACACCTTGAATACACTATAGACATTGTCTTTCTTTCATCATGTACACCTTCTACTTGTGTATAACTATAAGTGCACTCGTGTACATCTCGTGTATATGCTTTTTTAATTTGAAACTGGGGGGTGTGTATAATATTTTCACTGTTTGCTTTTACTTTTGCGCACACACACATTAATTTTATGAAGTTACAAAACAAATACAATGTTATCATGTCCGCAAATTTGCATACACACATAAAGTGAATACAATGTTTTCAATGTCTTCAATGTATACACTTCAGGTATGATGCACAGTCCTGTACACTTAAGATTTATTTGTGTATAAAGTGAGTCATGCATACATTTTTCAATGACATGATTTTCAATGTCGTTGCTGTAAACTTGTGTGTACAGAGGATAAAATACGTACACTATTTCGAACTCTGGTTCACACTTCCAAAATGACTGGTTCACACTTTACATGACATATACAATTAAAAGAAATCATTGTGAATTGTATTTGTTACAAAACACATTTTAAAAGAACAAAAAAAAACATTCAATGGCCTTCTACCACTAAATTATACCCATGCCCAGCTGTATTAATTTTGTAGGGGTGGCAGCACGACTACAACAATGCAAATCACACAAAAAAAACAACAGAAAATTTGTTTTTGCAAGACGCGTACTACATGTCAAAAGCAGACTAAGCCAAACATTTTCTTTTTTTTAAAATGCATGTCTATATAAAATTAGCGCCTTTTCAATACCAAAAAACACTTTCAAAATAAAACAATAATAAAATAAAATACATTTTTTATTTACTTTTTTTTCAAAGGCACAATATTAACGGTATTGTTTTTGTCTTTTTCCAAATTAAATATTCAAAAGCACATGCAAAACAAAAACAAAACAAAACAATGAAAATGCGGCAATTAGCGTTTGAAAACAGATCAGAGCAAATATTATTCATGTGCCCTGGTGATGCCACCTTATTAAGACTTGTATTGTCAACGTTTATTAGTAAAATAGAACAACGTATTTTTATCAAGCAATTTTAATCTGTTTATCCACTAGTTTTGTAATAGGAATTTAAAAGAAATACATTATATTGAGCAAATCTAAATAAAAATACCTTTTAAATCCTATATGTTTCATCAATCTTTTTGAACAGTAAAATACCTAAAAGTGTACCACAAAACTATATGTAGTGTATTTATATACGATTTAAAATTGTGAATCTTTTATTAAACATAATGCTGTGTTTGTTGTGTGGTCAAGTAAACCATTTCTTAGATATATAGAGACATATAGGATATACTTGACCACACAAAAAACAATGCATTGTGTTTCATATATATAAATTAACTGGGACAATATCTCAAATAAATTACAATTAGACGTTATTTTTGTACGCTTCAAAAATGAATTGTGTAACGCAAGGAAATATCCCTCTAAGACCCCACAATGTATATATGTGACCTGCTCCACGAAAAGGGACGAAAAGGGTAATTTTGTACCTTTGATATTTAACTTTTTTTAAATTTCAAATATTATATATATTATCTGTTTATATCACATTTTTAAATTGTTTCATTAATTATGTTCATCTTTACAGGTGATTTGTAAAAACTAAAACTAAGACATAGAAACTTACGGTTTGCGGCATTTGAAAGAGCGTTTTTTTCCTATAAGAACCACTCAAAACGTAAAAAAAATTGTTTCGGCGCAGAGCTCCCTTTTCCTGGAGCAGGTCACATATATATTGTTGATCAGTGATACAATCTAAGACAATCTAGCCACGCCCGTCCGTCCGTGGAAATTATCAAGCAGTCCAAACGAGAAGAGCAAGGACCTTGAAATTTGGTATAGATAAATTTTGAAGGATAGCACGGGGTTGAATTGGACCGGAGGAAAAAATTTTGCCCAAAAAGTTTTTTTTTTTAATTTGTTAATTTTGATAAGCACATGAACTACTTTTATGTCAAAGAGGGTCCAAAACGTTGAAGTTGGATGCCATAAAAATAGAAAACAATGCATTTTTGGACCCCACCCTCTTTATTGGGAGTTGGCATAAAATAAATATTTAAGTTTTTATGACTAAGCTTAGATGTTCTCTGATCTGCCTCTCTCGGTTGTTTACTCTTATTATATTCGGGTAATTCTTACCAGAGCTCCGAAATCTTCGCTCGAATTCGAGTAGAGAGTGAAACTCGCTCCAATTCGAGCGCGAGTACTCCTGCGAGTGAAAAAAAATATCGAGTGTACTCTATTTTTCTATGCCATTCAAATAAGAGGGCATATGCTTTGCTCGCTTTCGAGTGCGAGTAAAATACGCTCGAAATCGAGCAGATTATACTCTTGCCGAGTACTCTTTCAGTCTTTCTCACACAAACAAAAAAAATTTCCACTTAATTTTTTCCCACAATTATTAATTCCACAAATTGTGTTATTTCCTTCAAGGTCATAACGAAAATATTTTCGAGTTTCATTATTTATGTCTTTATTGTTCATTATAATATAGAAAATATAAGTAAACTTTTAAAAATATAATAAAACTTTTTTTATAAAACCAACTAATTGCTCCGCACACGCGCACTGTATGGAAAGACTGAAAGAGTACACAAAAACCACACGCACACACAAGTCAGCAAAGACAAACAGTTTCTATTTTTCCACTCGATTTTACTCTTAAGAGTAAACTCTCACTCTATTTCGAAGATTTTTACTCCCACTCTTATTTTTTAAAAAGGAGTACTCGCGAGTACTCCCACCTAAAACAAACGAGTGGAGAGTAAACTTTTTGTAACACTCGTAATCTTCGAGTACTCTTCTTCGCGAGTATTTTTCACTCGCGAGTAAAATCGAGTAAATCTGAGATCTGATTCTTACCCGTTGCTCCACCAATTTTGAGTAGCAGCTTGAAAAATACAAAACTTTATTTCACAAAATATTGTTTGGAGTTATGCTAGGAACACAACTGCGGTGAACGACGAATTTTTGGTCGCGATTATTTGTCGCCAAAAAAAAAACACCCTGGCGTATATGAAAATGCACACAATCGTGGTGTTGGTCGAAATTCGTTATACTCAGCGAAAGTTGAAATACATTTATTTCTAATTGTTTCGTCAACGAACGACGAACAAATCAATATAAAGTGACCAGGTTTCATATACTCGAGCTTGTTTTTTTTTTTTTTTTTTTTTTTTTTTTTTTTTTGGGAAAAACATAGTTGAGTACTATATTACTAAAAATACATCCATCAATTCATATAAATCTATCTTTCGGGCGAGGTTTTATTAATTTCGAACACTTTCTTTAATATAGCATTTCATATGGTCACCCCCCATCAGCCGTCAAATGAAGAGAATATTTTATTTACAGAAGAAACATTTTTCAGAATATAATTACAAAAAAAAATTTGTTCTGAAAAAATGGACAACACCGAGGTAATTATTGAATGTCTGAACAATCTGGCATCAGAAAATTACAAAGATTATTAAAAAATTCTTAAATTTTGTTTATTCATTATGTTAATTTATTCGCCGTTATTGTGTTCCATACGATGAATATATGGAGCGAATTTTTACTTACGAATTCGTCATATTGAACGAAATTCGTCGTTCGTCCCAGTTGTGTTCCTACCATTAAGACGACATCGACTTGTTTGCGTGTATTGTACCCAATGAGATTGTGGGACAACAACAACAAGAAAAATGAAAAAATGACACGTCAAAAATAATTTGGCTAAAGGAGTGGTTTATATTAAAAAAAAAAGCGGATTATAATCAAAAACTTTTAAAAACATTAAATAAAAGTGAATGAAGGGAGTTTAACAGACACACAACGAATTTAATGACTTCTTGACTCTTTTATAAATTCTTTATTTCTTATAAATTCTTAATTTTTATAAATTCTTTATTTCTATAGTTTTTCTTATTATAGTTCCAAAATTGCGGCAAAATTTTATAAAATTTTTATAACATCACACATTCCTATAGGGCGACATCCTTAGAAACTTCTCTAATAGTGATTTGAAAATATTTCAATAACAATTTTCTATACTTTTTTGCCCTGGACAAGTGTCTTCAAGTGCTTTTGAGCACTTAATTCTATTTTGTACGGAAATGTTTATGCAAATTATTTGAACTTTTTTAATTTTTAAAACTCTTACAAACAAATTAAATACGCTAAATAGCTGAAACTGTGACCATATTGTTGAGACCAGTGGTACCAACCTAGGAAAAAAACAAGAATGCGAATACAGGCTGCCCACGAAATTTAAAAACTTTGCAATATTTTTTGAACAGACCACGAATTACGGACATTTCTGCGTTCAAAAGTGTATTTCAAAATATTTCGAACTTGGAAACTCCAGCTGCAATACAATGAGGCCAAATAAAATAATTGGCATTTAACCAAAGAAGTGGGTGGTGAAGGGTTTAAAAACCTATAGTGTAGCACATATTAACGATTTGACCCTTGCTCTTGCAACACCAGTTCTGCAAGCAACTCATTACATTTAACCGATAATCGATATTTTAAATAATATCTAAAAATGTGAACCCCCTAATATTATTATACATTTATTTTTAAACTTTCATATACATAAACGTAAATACAATCTACAAAATTTGTCATTCTTTTATTGATTTTTATTTTGTTGTTGTAAATTGTGTTTTTTTGCGCAGTTTGTTTGATTTAATATTATTTCTGTGCAGCTGTTTGTTTTAGGTTTTTTCTTAATTCTTTTTTTTTTTTGTGCAACTTTTTAAACTTTAAATAAACATGAAAATTGTGCTGTTTTGTAGTAAAATACACAAAATTCTAATTAATTTTCCTTCTTCAGACACCATCTAGTCTATTGGGCCTGGAATATAGCCAGAAAAACAAAGCATGTTTTTTTTTTTCTTTTTGTAACACAATGACAATGAGTTTGTTTTCTTCATATTGCGGGTTTTATGGAATACATATAAATAAATAAATAAAAAAAATTAAATAAAATGCATGGCGCTGCACTAAGTCTTAAATATTACATAACTTTTTAAGATATTTTAAGTTCATTTACCCAAATAACAGCAAGACAATAAAATATAGTGCCTATTTTAGGGAGGATATAGCAGCCAATATATAATGCAGAAAAGGCCATGTGTAATAAATTTTTAGCTACTAAACTGGTTTACACGAAATTGGCAGCTTAAGCAGCTTTAAGCTTTATGTGGGCATTATTCTCTTCTCAGTTTAATCTATATGCTGACAATCATTTTTAAAACCAATAGAATTTGAACAAATTCATTTATTAATAAAATAATAAAAAAAAAATGATTTGCAGTCTTGCAGATTCGAACTTGGGGTGTTTTTTTATGAAGTTTTTTTTTATACGAATCACTCTGTTGTCTGACAGCTGTTTTGACAGTTTAAAGTGACGTCTCTACTCAGTATTGTTTGGCAAATCATCATGAACAGGTTAAGTCCAGAACAACGCTTCCAAATCGTGGAAATTTATTTTCAAAAACAGTGTGCAATTAAAAATGTTTATCCGCTTTTTTACCGCAAAATTCTCTTCAGTGATGAGGCGCATTTTTGGTTGAATGGATATGTCAACAAGCAAAATTGCCGTATTTGGAGCAAAGATAATCCACACTCCGTTCAAGAATTACCAATGCATCCCGATAAATATACTGTTTGGTGCGGTCTATGGGCTGGTGGAATCATCGGTCCTTATTTCTTTAAAAATGAAGAAGGACGACGCGTTACCGTGAATGGAAATCGATACAGAATCATGATCAATGAATTTTTGGTGCCAAAACTTCAAGATATGGATGTAAACGAAATGTGGTTTCAACAGGATGGTGCCACTTGTCATACTGCGGGCGAAACAATGGACTTATTGAAAGAACATTTGAACGATAACATTATTTCGAGAAATGGACCGGTGAATTGGCCTCCGCGTTCGTGTGATTTGACGCCACTCGATTATTTTTTGTGGGGATACCTGAAATCATTGGTTTACGTGGATAAACCAGCAACGATTGACGCTTTGGAAACCAGCATTCAACGTGTCATTGCTGAAATACGCCCTCAAATGCTTGAAAAGGTGGTCGAAAATTGGACCTCCAGAATGACCTTTGTGCAAAATAGTCGTGGTGGCCATATGCCCGAAATTATATTTAAATGTTAAATGACAAGAAATTATCTACCAAATAAAAATTTTTTTTTGGCCATTTCATAATTTGGCATGTGTTTTATATAAATTTCAAATCAGCAAGCTCTTATAAAAACACCCTTTACTATAAATCATTCTTGGCATCAGAGTTCTTTTTCAGTTTTAGGGATTTCCCCCATTACAAACGATTTATTTTTGTGATTGGAAATAAAAAATTTCGGGGAAGTCCCCAGGCGATTTTCTTAAGTAATTTTTCGCTAGATTTTTTTTTTAATCTATATCAGTAAAATACAATTATCATTGATATTTATATAGAAAACAAAAATCAGGAGGATTATTCACTTTGTCATTCCGCGTGTAACACAGCGAAATACTCCTCTAAGACCCCATAAATTATATACATATATTCTTGATCAGCGATGAAATCTAAGACGGCCTAGTCGCTTCCGTCCGTCTGTCTATGGAAATCACGAGTGAGTCCACACGAAAAGAACCAGGCCCTTGAAATTTATTATACATACATTTTGAAGGATAGCATAGGCCAAGTTCGTAAATGGGTTAAAACGGACCAGAGGGAAAAAAGTTACCCTAAAAAGAACTAATACAACCTCTAAAAGACAACATAAATTGTATAGTTTTTTTTTTTTTGTAATTTTGTTAAGCAAATGATGATATATTTTTATGTGAGAGAAGGTCAAACGCATAAAAAACGCCAAAAAAAAAAACTTGGAACCATAAAATCAACAAAATTTATTTTTCGACTCCGACTCTTTAGAGGGCGTTATTATATGCCAGAGTATTGTAAAAATTTAACAAGTTGTTTTACTTAAGCCTACATTCCTTAAAAATAACATTTTTAAGCTTTAATGTCGAAGGTGAGACGAAACTTGGTACTACTCTGCCCTACCCCCTCTTCCCCTTTCACCCCCTGAATACCCTACCAAAAAATCAAATAAATACAATTTTAATTTTGTATACAATTATCCCAAGCATTTATTTTTAGAGTTTTATGACTGCCGATTTTTGCCCTACCCCTCCTCCCCCTTTGCCCTCTAAATGACCCTACCAAAAAAAATTAAATTTTGTATACAATTATCCCAAGCACTTATTTTTAGAGTTTTATGACTGCCGATTTCTGCCTACCCCTCCACCCCCTTTTCCCCCTAAATGACTCTACCAAAAAAAAAAAATAAATAAAAAAATTTTGTATACAATTATCCCAAGCACTTATTTTTAGAGTTTAATGACTGCCTATTTCTGCCCTACCCCCTCCTCCCCCTTTGCCCCCTAAATGACCCTACCAAAAAATAATGTTAATTTTGTATATAATTATCCCAAGCATTTATTTTTAGAGTTTTATGGCAAAGGTGAAATGTTTCCCCCACAGCCCTTGCCAAAGCGACCCGCCAAAATACAGTTTTTATACCCTCCAAAGAGAATTGGACCCTATAAAGTAAATATGTATATTCTTGATTAGTGATGAACTTTAAGACGGTCTAGCAATGCCCATATGTTCGTCTGTGGAAAACATGACATTGTCTATTATGACTTTATGACAATATGACTAAATAGCACACTCACACTGTGTGCCACAATTGTTTTATTAAAAATAATACGTCTGTGCTTTTTGTGTTAGTATACGACCTAAATTAACCGTGTTTTTCGATTATCCGTGCTAAGCCTGGTACCGTGAGAGCCGGATAATCGGTGTTCAACTGTGCATAAAAAACAAATTACTTTGGCAATCAAATATATTTTATATTTTACGGACGAATGTACGAACACCAGACGTACGTCGATGAAAGGTATAAAAATAAAATTGGGCAGAGTCGAATACAACCAGTTTTAATTTCTTTTATAATATCAATTTATATCTAACGAACTGTGGGGATTTTTGGGGATCACATCTATAAAATAGGGTATGAAAAAAAAATAGCTGGCAGCTTCGCTTGGAATTACTGAAACTTAGAAAATTCTATACAACTGCAAAGTTTTTTTTTCTTTTTTTTAACATAAAAAGAAACTCTTAACAATAAAATTAATAAAAAAAAAGAACAACAATTATAACAAAAAAAAAAATAAAATAAAATGTGTTCACACATGTGTTTAATTTTCTATGCACTCCCTGCTGCCTCCTGTACCCTCCCCCTTCCACGTGCTGCACTCCAAGTATAAAAAGTGCATGTTAATTTCTATTGCGTATGGGCAGGTTCTGCTAATTGATTTAGATTTGTTTATGTTTCTATTCCACATGCCACACAGTCACTAACTAACAACACTGCAGCAACATGTTGCACAACATGAAATCATTTTCATTCTTTGTGTGTAGCCGCGTGCCACAAACATTTGAAAAAAAATTTCCTCTTTTGTTAACTTTTTCCATATGAAAATTTTCAAGGAAAATTATGCATTTGCATATGAAACTAATTTCTGTTCTTTAATCAAACACAATAAAATTCCATAATATTTTCCTCAATTCTTTTGTAAATGTCGACAAGTTCATAAATAAAGTGAACAACTTGAAACGAACTTTTTTTTCTCGGAAAGTTCTTTGTAACTTTGAAAAGAATATTTTAAAAAATATATTGATTATCATGTGCCAGAAAATACAAGCAGCCGAGAAATTTTTGAGGGCATTTTAATATCAATATTTTTTATATTTTTTATTGTATATTTTTATTGAAACGGATATTCGAATTGTTGTTTAGTTTTGTGAATTATTAATAAATAATGCACAAATTGTTTACAATTTTCCAATAAAACTTTATTGAATATCAGCTATAAAATATTATTTTAACACTGTATTGAATGTTAGAAAAAGCAAAACAGTGGACTAATTTCAATTGGAATTAAAATTGAAAAACATAGTCATGGTCTTTACAGTGAAAGAAAACAACATGAATTGCATGAATATGCTGGCTTCAGAGGGAAGCCAGATATTCCAGAGGTGTGAAATATATATTTTTGAATTTTTTTTTATTTCATTTTAAATACTAGATGTGAATTACCTTTCAATCAAGTATTAAAATTTTGGGCAAAAAATAAAGGAATAGCAGTCAACTACACTGATAAAATCATAGAAGGAAATAATACAAGGTGGACCAAAAGAAATCACCCTATTAGAAGATGCTCTTATTATTGCAAATGGCGGCCAATGTCAAATCTGTTTTGACATTTGTGAACTGGACAGATGTAGAATACAAGTGAACAGGCCATGGTGTTGGCGCAGCGCGAATTCCCCGGTCGTCCGGCACCAATTGCGCAAACACTACGCCGTTTGGCCACCAACCTGGAAGAGTATGGGACCACACGAGACGCTGCCAAGAGTATCGTTCAGCCGAGAATATCCCCGCTGTTGCCGAGGATGTGGAGCTGTCGCCAGAAACATCGACCAGACATCGTGTCTCGCAATTAGCCATCAGCCGGTCGTCCCAAAGGCGAATTTTGGTCAAAGACCTGCGCATGTTCCCGTACAAAGTCCAGTCCGTGCATTAGCTGCTGTCTGTCGACCGCCAAACGCGTGTAACCAACGCCCAAGCCATGCTCAATCTCGAGGACGAAGTGGACTATTTTTCGACCAAAATCATAATAAGCGATGAGGCCCATTTCCACCTCAGCGGGTACGTGAACACGGAAAACTATCGCTTCTGGGGCACCGAAAATCAACGAGTGATGCACGAGGAGCCACTACACCCGCTCAAAGTGACTGCACTGTACACGCTGTTTTTTTTTTTTTTTTTGTAAGGAGTAGGGCCAGCACTCAGGGGATGACCCCTACGTATGCAATCCATTGCGCCGGAACTGAAAACGAGGGGACAGATTAGGAAAGATGAGACGATAGACAGTTTTTTTTTTAGCTATTTCAAGCTTTTTTACTTTGCCGGTTAATTTTTGCTACAGGGCCGATGTAGGAGGCATCGGGCTATTTTTTTTTTTTTCGAGGACGCCACTGGTCAAACGACAACAGCGGACGGTGCGCGCTATAGGGCTGTGTTAAGCGAGTTTTTTCTGCCTCAATTGAAAGAATTAGGACTGGAGGACATGTGGTTCCAACAGGTCGGAGCAATGGCACACACTGCGCGAGTAACAACCGACATTCTGAAGGCATCTCTCGTTTTGGCGATTTACACTGGCCCGCAAGATCGCCCGATTTAACTGTTCCAGACATTTGTTTGTGGGGTTTTTTTAAGTCCCGTGTTTACGTCAACACTCCCAAAACCCTGGAGGCTCTCAAGGATAACATTCAACACGAGTACGAGAATCTGGCACCCCGAAGTTCTCGCCGAAGTGATGAAAAATGCCATAAAACGAGCCCGTATAACAATCAATTGTGACAGAAACCATTTGGCCGATATCCACTTCTCGACTTGACCAATAAAATTCTAAAGCTTCAAATAAACATAATCAAAAAACAGAATCGAAGGTTTTCATTTAGAAAAAAAAAATGAGAGGCAAACAACATCGCATGACTTCTTTTGGCCCACCTTGTATATGGAATAAAACTTCAAATCATGGATATTTCGTAGTATTCAAATCTGATTTTTTCCGAAAATATTTTCTCTTATTCATATAAAACAGTCGTAAATTATTTCTGGCCCTGAAATGATTTCCCTTCGGCTGGCAATTCAAAGGGGACTGACATCCATGTAGAAAGTTCATGTTCAAACAAGTTTTCACTTATTGTGAATATTTTGTTTCTCGAAATATTTTCCCTTTGATTTGTTCATTCCATTTTTGCTGTACAACTTCATTAGTTACACAGTGAAACTTGGATATAACGAATGCCAAAGGGATCCGGAAATAATTGGTTATATCCATTGCTTCGCTATATACGAGGTCTGATCAAAAAAGAACCGTTATTTTCAAATTTCGTGAGTTACGTGATGTCCGATTATTGCATTTTTTCTGTTATGTTGGTACACATGTCTGTTATATATGTTGGTAATATCAGCCATTTTGGATTGTCAGTTTGTTTTTGACAGATAAAAAGGTTAGTCGTATTTTGGTGTGCCCTTCGATTTTTTACTATTCGAAAAAAATGGATCAAGAAAAGTTTTGTGTAAAAAATGAAATTAAATGCGCAAGGACATTTGAAATGTTGACTGTGGCGTTTGGCGAGTCTACTATGAGCAGAACCCAACTTCAATTGTGGTATAAATGGTTTAAGGAAGGCCGAGAAGATGGCAATGACGATGCTCGTCCTGGTCGCCCGAGCACATCAACAACCGATGAAAACATTGAGGCAGTAAAGAAAATGATTTTGGATAATCGTCGAATCACTATCAGAGAGATTGCTGATGATGTTGGCATATCGTTCGGCTCATGCCAAGCAATTTTTACGATGTTTTAGGCATGAAACGTGGGGCAGCGAAGATTGTTCCAAAATTTATAACGCACCAGCTCACACATCGATGCTTGTGCGTAAGTTTTTGGCCAAAAACAAAACCGTTATCATGCCTCAACCATCGTATTCACCGGACTTGACTTTTTCCTCTTCCCAAAACTGATCACACCGATAAAAGGAAAGGAAACAGGAGCTGTTGGCGATACCAAAAAGCGTATTTCAGAAGTTTTTCGGGGATTGGAAAAAACGCTGGCATAAGTGTATTAGATCTGAGGGGGATTACTTTGAAGGGGACTAGATAGTTATTGATGAATAAATAAATACTTTTTGAAAAAATTTAAAATAACGGTTCTTTTTTGATCAGACCTCGTATATGTGTAATCATTAAAGCCTCGATATAACAAAATTTGAAGATATAGAAAAAAAATTCGTTATAACTACAGTTTTGCTATAATTTTATTCTTACTTCGTTGTATAGAGGCTTTTATACGAGTACTTCGTTGTATAGAGGCTGTACAAATGCGCTTGTAAATACATTTAGACTTCGCTATTTTTATAAGGGGACTTTAGCATTTGGAATTTATTCTGATTTCATTATATTGAGGTATTTGAAGGAATATTTGGTTATATAGAGGATTTGTTTTTTGCTCAGAATTTCTTGGTTATAGTTTAAATGTATTTTTGTATGAAAAACTTTACAATAAAAAGGTTTTCTCAAGGGACTCAATGAAACAAACGTTATATTAAGTTTTCCGTTATTACGAAGTTCGTTATAACGAAGTTTCCCTGTATTAGTATTTACTTTTACTACTTACAATATTAACGGTTGTTATTTTAGAACTAAAACCGTTAACAAAGTGCGATGTAATGTGGAATAACAGAAATGCTTATTATTGTGAATGGTTTTAAATTTTATAAGACTGCCACACTTATAAAAGAATATAAAAGATTTTACTGCCAAATTCATAATACCGATAGATTTCTTTCTTTCATGTTAAACACAATTTATAAAATTTTGTTTTTGTTTCATATATATATTTGTACAAAAGAAATAATTCATTCGCTATTGTGAATAGGCTGCTAAATGTTTCATGTTTATAGCAACAGTTTGTAGGAGCTACACTTCATACCATAAATTCTTTTATAAAAAATTCACCGTTCATTATTTCAGGAACTCCCAACAATCGCAGCATGCTTTCATATTTTGACCACATAAATCTTGTTTTTTAATAAAAATTCCCAAAACAAAACAACACCTTTCATATAATTTTTTTTTTAAATAAAATTCCTATGATTATACGTATTTACAAAAAAAAAACTGATTGGGTTGGGGCACATAAAAACAACATTTTTTTCCAAAACAGATGCACTTTTTTAATGAAAAAGAAAAAAAAAGACTTTAAAGAAATTGTTGCAGTTTTAATTTATTTATGTGTTTATATTGATTTTGCAACACTTTTCCTCTTTCATGTCCGGCCACTTGAAATATTTTGTTTTGTAGCATTTTTTAGTGGTTGTGGAGGAGCTTCTACACTCATTTCTGTTTGTACAACAAACAGACACGTTCTACATCTTGGAATATCATCGTCATAAAACCACAGGAGGGCCGCTTTTGTTGTCGATTCTTTTACAGTTGCAAACACACGCACAAAATGGCCTCTACTGTTTACAAGTTGTTTTTGTTTGTGGTGCCTGATGAAAGAAAATTGTATAATAGCGCAAGAGTACTGCTACCAATAGAAATAGACAAAAACTAGAGACATAAAAAATAAAATGCAACAGCATGATACAAACTGATACACGTATAAAACATAAACAAGAACAGCAACAATAAGAAAATATGGCACACGCCAGACACGCATATTGGAGTAGACAACAAGTGCCGCCAACTAAATGATACCTGGGGGACAGGGAGTGTGGGGAGAATGAATACTAAAATAAAAAAAAAATAGACTAAAATACTTGACAGAAAAAAAGAAATGGAACAAATTCAAATTGGGCAATAGGCTGGTATTTTCGAATTTATGCATGTATATACAATAATCATACAGTGGGTGAAGTAAATGTTTGCCAAATAAAAATTTTTTTTATTATTACGGGACCAATTTTTTTAGTTATTTTTTTGCCGTGACCTATTGCATATTTAACAAAATTAACCCATTTTTATAATTTACTAAACATTTATAACTTTGCAAACATTTACTTGACAAATTGTATGAATGTATATTTTAATTAATTTTCAGAAAAAAAAGGTTATCCCCAAAGGTATTAAAAAGTTGTTTAATTGAAGCTTAATTCAAAGTGTTTTAATTTATAATTTTGAGAAATTGCTGTATTTCAATAATTTAAACCAAAATGGCAAATACAAATTAGAAAAGTAGCTTCTATTTTCAAGCTGTTGGCATATCGCACACTAATTCTTAAATTCTCAAAAATAAAAACTTTTGTAGAAACTGATTCCTTATGCGTTAAATTAATTTTTTTAATCATTTTTGTATAAGTTAGGATAATATGGGTAAGTTCTATTTGGGATAAGATGTGTAAGTACAATGATTCTTGAAGAAACAAAAAGGCGAGAACAAAACATCGATATATCTCACTTTAAGATTCGACTATAAACATCGACGATATGACAAAAAATTTAAAAATGCTACCCCTACGTTCGGCAAAAAAAATATGTATATATGTATATCTTTTTTTTTAATAGTTCTGTTGGAATTATTGAAAAACTTCCTTAGCAAAAGTTTAATGATTTTTTGCGAGCTTTAATTTTCTGATATTAGCGTGGTACATTAGGATGGTAGGAACTGAGATCTGGTAAGTAAATACTACAAAAGGATATTTGAGGTCGATGACTATTGAAGCAAAAAATCGCCCTCCTCGAGACAAAAACATCGATGTACCACTCTATGAGATCCGACTGAAAATGTAGAAGATATAACGAAAAATGTATTGCTTCCTAGGCTCTTAAAAAGTGAAGATCTGGTGAAAACTCAATTTTCTTTTTTTCAAAACGGGGTAAAACCAGTAAGTTTTAGATTTTTTTTTAATTTGAAATGTCCTTAAGTGGAAGATAAAATACACTGCATATCAAAACTGCCTCAAGCACATTTTTATATTTTATCAGAGCAAATTACTTTCACGGTGAGAGAACAAAAATTGAGGAATAAATAATAATAATTATTCTTTTTTATAAATAATAATTGGCCAAATTTTCTTTCCTATTGATCTTATTTTAATTAATTAGCTACTAGCCTACCGTGTTTATGTAAATAAAAATGCAATTTTTATTCCATATTTGTCCCAACGTTTCGTGAATTTTATGTTCACTTTTTCAAGGGATTTTCGTATGTATTATATATAAAAGTTACATTGAATAAAGTTTTTTTTTTTTAAATTTTTTAAATTTGTTTCCAAATATGCACGGGTTTGAATAAATCACAGATGTTTTTTTATTGCGAATTTATAATTATTTTTTTTTTTTAATTAAATTTTAATACAGCCCTCGTAATTCTTTAAATTTGTTTCCAAATATGGACGGGTTTGAATAAATCACAGATGTTTTTTTATTGCGAATTTATAATTATTTTTTTTAAATTAAATTTTAATACAGCCCTCGTAATTTTTTAAATTTCTTTCCAAATATGCACGGGTTTGAATAAATCACAGATGTTTTTTTATTGCGAATTTATAATTATTTGTTTTTAATTAAATTTTAATACAGCCCTCGTATTTTTTTCGAAATTAGGAAAAAAATATATTACACACTAAATGACATGCTAGGCAATAATTAAAATTTATTTAAGCATCGACAGTTTGGTCCACACAAATCTCTTGCTCGGTATTTTTGGCGATCGACTATCACGTTCTTCTGCTTTTTACTGGCCACAGCAGCATTGGCCAAATCTTTTTCCGCGTAATTAACTAAATGGTAATTTGTAATCTAATTGAAGCCAAGATCATTTGTAGCTGTGAGCAGTAGTATTTTAGTATAAAACCTTAAATTATTTTCAGATTAACTTTGTACGAGCAATAAAGCAATATTTTTGAACTGCAGTCCTTAAAGTGTGTTTTAGTTCTCAACAATAAATTATCTTGAATCCAGGGGATTCAAAAGGTTAACTACAAATTCATATAAATATAACTGACAGCCCTTAAAAATGCTTTCATAAAAAAAAGAAAATTGAGTCAGACAGAAACAGGTTTTTTTTTAGTTTTTTCAAAGTAAAAAAATAAAAGGTTGACTATGAGAAATTGCCAGCGAAAACAGAAAAGAAAAATAAACTAAAGGCTTTATTTATTTACCTATTTATTTTCCCCGAACAATATAAAAAATACTTTCATTGAAAAGCACATAATACTCGGTGCCATTCATGAAAATGTGCCAAGTAAACAAATGAAAAAATATATTTAAAATAAATAATAAAACTTAATTACCCAGAAAGGCGTAATAAATATTAGAGTAGTTGCTAAACAGACAGTTAAAAATTGATATATTTATGCGAGTATATATTTTCCAGTTTAAAAAAAATTAATGAAAAAAATATATATATAAAATTGATAAGAATATCAAAATCATATACAGAAAGCACACTTTCAGGTTGTTGCTAAAAATAATTTATGTTGCCTGTTTTTAAGGGCAGGAAAGTGGCAAATTTAGTATAGACTTATAAAAATTATTTTAGGCCTGCGAATTTTATGGCAGGAAGTTTGTAATATTTACTAGTCCGCAAGAAATAAAATAAATTGTTGGTGTTATTTTTTAAGATTTAAAGTTCTATCTGACGGGTTTTATGATTTGTATGCCCTCCAGAAAAGTATTGGAGGGTACAATCACTTTGTCATTCCGTTTGTAACGCAGCAAAATATCCCTCTAAGACCCTCTAAAGTATATATATTTTTGATCAATGATGAAATCTAAGACGATCTAGCCACGTCCGTCCGTCCGTTTGTGGAAATCACGATTCAGTCCAAACGAAAAGACACAGACTCTTGACATTTGGTATAAATATATCTTGAAGGATAGCACAGGTCAAGTTTGTAAATGGGCTGAATCGGGCCACAGGGAAAAAAAGTTCCCCTAAGAAGAACTTAGCCAACCTCTAAAAAGCAACATAATTTTTAAAGTTTTCTTTTCGTAATTTTGTTAAGCATATTGTATAGTTTTATGTCAAAGAACATCCAAATCGTTGAATTTGCAGCCAGAAAATCAGAAAAATCTATTTTTGGACCCCACCCCTTTTATTGGGCGTTATGTTAATTATATAGAAAAATAGTGTAAATATTTAATAAAAAATTATAATTTAAGCCTACATTCCTTAAAAATTATGACGAAGTTGAGATCTGATCTACCCCCACTTTTGCCCCCTAAATGACCATATCAAAAAAAAAAAATTTTTTTTTTACTTAACCAAAAATTTGGCAAAGGTGGGATAACTTCCCCAGCGCTCCTCTCGGAGTAATCCCTACAAAATAATTTTTACTAAACATTTGGAGGGTATTTAAGATTCGACCTGGTCGAATATAACGTTCTTACTTGTTGGTCCCTAAATTTGACTTGGCCAGTCTACTTATTTATCCCATCTCGGAAAGAAATTTAGTACCAAATATTACAAACTGCTCAATATTATGATATTCTGATATTTTTAAGCTTGTGCGACTTCTTCAGGAAATTAATTTCCTGAAGATGTCACACAAAGGAGTGACGAAATATTGAAATTAAAAATTAAATTAAAATAAAGAGACCTTAAGCTTAAAAATATCAGAATATAATAATAATTAAAAAAGAGTTCAAGAAACCAGAATAATTTAACAAACAGCTAAATACCCTATTTCAAGTGTTGCCATATCCAAGAAAAATCGCTAAATTTAAGTTGTTTTTTAATAAGAATAACATTTAAATAATTTTAGTTCTAAAACAACACAAACATTTAATTATCAAATATGTAGTATTTTATTCCCATTTTAAAGAGATTTTAAAGGTGCTGCCAACACAATTTTTTATTTTATTTTTTGTTTTTTAATTTTTCGTTACATATGAATTTTTTGTCAGTTACGGCCTTGCGGATTTCAGGGGACGATATATTATTTCCTGTTTTCAAAGCCCAATTTTAAGAATCAACATTGGCTGCTGCATCCTAAAAGTAGACCTAAATTTAGCAAGTGTTCCAATTTTAAAAAATTTATACTAATTTTATAAAACAAAACAGCATTATTGCTATAGGAATTTTGTAATATAGGACAAATTCGCTCAAAACGTTCGATTATTTTTTCTTTAGTTTCTTGAAGCACATTCATGTATAAGAAACATGAGTTTATTATTTTAATAATTTTGTGAAGCATTTCATATCTGCCAACGCTGACTGACTGTCTTCAACCCACAGCGCTTCGTTTGAACTTGACTAATTTATCGCTTACAATATATACACTTTTATCTGAGTTATAAGTGCGACTTATTCTTGATATGGATTTTCTTACTTTTTTAGGATTTGCAAATGCCATTAGATCATACAGCAGAGTGTTGTGTTAATTATTTATTCAATTACACAATATTCGATCATTCAAACAGGTTTTTAAAACTTTTTCAATTTGCTATCTATTTATTCGCCCAAACTATTTTATTTGACAAAATTATTAGTCATTTAAATGGTACGAACAATTTTAGATAAAATAAATGTAATTAAATAAGCAAATTTGTATTTTACATTTATTTAATTTTATTCATACAGAAAACAAAAAAAAAAACAAATATTAAGAGAGAGAGAGAGATAGAAAAACAGAGATTATAATGAAACACAGCGTTGCCACTCTAGAGACGAGGCAAAGCGTCAATATCATAGAAAATATTATAAATAAGCGCCAAAAGAGAAAAAATTATATTTGCACAAAAAACTTAAAAATGTCATTCGCTTTGCATATAACACGTTAGAAAAGGCTAAAAATATCACCCAGAAAATGGTAAAAAGTGCAAAATCCTATGGTAGAAAGTATGTTAAAGATTTAAAATAAATGTATTGCCATTCTTTAAAAAACTAAATATATATAAGTATCGGTTTTTTATCAAGCTTTAGGACACTTTTTTATAAAACGAAATTTGATTTATTATTATCCGATATTTGGATATACATATTCTTTAGGGCAATAATTATAATTAAGATTAATATCACAATATTTTTTAAAAAATGTACAACAGTAAAAAATTTGTCCATCTTTTTTATATAAAAATTAAATTTTATATATAAATTCAGCTGTTATATTAAAATTCAATTTCACATAAAAATTCAATTTTTATATAAAATTTAAATTTTACATAAAAATTCAATTTCTATATAAAATTTAAATTTTACATAAAAATTAAATTTTTATATAAAAACTCAATTTTACATAAAATTTTAATTTTTATGTAATAATTCAATTTTATATAAAAACTCAATTTCATATAAAAATTTAATTTTATATAGAAATTCAATTTTATATAAAAATTCAATTTCATATAAAAATTTAATTTTATATAGAAATTCAATTTTATATAAAAATTCAATTTTATATAAAAATTCAATTTTATATAGAAATTCAATTTCATATAAAAATTGAATTTTATATAGAAATTCAATTTTATATAAAAATTCAATTTTATATAAAAATTGAATTTTATATAAAAATAGAATTTTATATAGAAATTCAATTTTATATAAAAACTAAATTCAATTTTTATATAAAATTTAAATTTAACATAAAAATTCAATTTTTATATAAAATTTAAATTTTACATAAAAATTAAATTTTTATATAAAAACTCAATTTTACATAAAATTTTAATTTTTATGTAATAATTCAATTTTATATAAAAATTCAATTTTATATAAAAATTTAATTTTATATAGAAATTCAATTTTATATAAAAATTCAATTTTATAAAAAAATCAATTTTATATAAAAATTAAATTTTATATAAAAATTAAATTTTATATAAAAATTAAATTTTAAATAAAAATTCAATTTTATATAAAAATTAAATTTTATATAAAAGTTAAATTAAATTTTTATATAAAACTTAAATTTTTAATATAAAAATTAAATTTTTATATAAAAATAAAATTTTTATATTAAAATTAAACTTTTATATAATAATAAAAAATTTACATAAAAATTAAATTTTTATATAAAAATTACATTTTAATAAAAAAAAATGAACAATTAAAAGTTTTATTGAGACTATCACAAATTCTGTTACTTTTTTACATTCTCTTATATAAAATTGCTAAAATTTTGGCAGTTTGGCCATTCTAAATAAGAGCAACAATATAAGAGTTTCATAATCATAGTCATCGGGACAGAAAATGATTTTAATGATATACACCGATTTTCTTATAAATTACACTGTTCATAAAAATGACTTTCCCTAGAAGAATTTTTAAAATTGTGCCAAACTTTAATTAACAAAATTCGATAACTAACTAAGAACTAGAACCTAAGAAAATATAAAAAAAAAATCATTGCAAAAACAACAAGTTATGTGAAAAAATAAGTTTGAAAATATGCTAAAAATGAAAAAAGCGTCAAAAATAGCATTTTTTTGAATGGGATTGGATATATAGACATATAGGCAACCAGACCGAAAAAGCGTCATAAAGTACCCGAAAAACGTTAAAGTGGCAACGCTGATACAACAACCCTGTTTTATCAATGCTGCCAATATGTATTGGGTATTTTCGCCTCATGTAGGGAATTTTTTTATTGCTGTTATTTTTATTATTGTTTCATTTCATTATTTTGGCAAACGCGTCGATGAGGGGAACGTTGCTTGATTTCATTTTTCATAAAAATATATAAATGTGTACATACTCGTACATATACAATATTTTAAAAAGAAAATGAAAAGCATTAAAAGTTTCTATTATTTTATAGATCTATGAAAAATATTTCTATTTGATGTCGTATAAATTTTCACATCTTCAATGACATCCAGAAGAACAAAAATTGTCTAACTAGAACCAGCTGCACGTGTTTCACAAATATTATTCGATACATTTTTCTTTTGGTTGTGCCTCCAACAAAAGAAGCGAAATGATTAAAAATCAAATTAATTTATTATTTTAATTTACATACATACATTACTTTTTTTTTTTGAAATGATGGGCATCGTGTCAATAAAAAGAAAAGATTTAATGAAATATATAAGAAAACAAAAACTAATTTGTAAAAACTATTTAATAAAGTTTTACTTTAGTAAATTAAAAATATTTTGTTTTTGTGTACATATATGTATATTTCACTAGCATAATTAGGGCCTTAGTTTGTGTTCTTTAGGATTGATTAAAAATAAATATTCCTATATTTTTAAAGAAAGAAAAATATGTCTGATAAATTGACCACAAAATATTGTATAAACAAATAAAACACATTTTTTATTGTTTAAAGAAAATAACTCATATGGGGCGTGGGAGGATAGAAAATATCATTAACATATTGAATAGTAAATAAAAGTGAAATTATTAAATTAATATTCTTTATATATTTATATTTTGTGTAAATTTGCAAAATTCAATATCATAAATGAGACATAAAAATAATATATAGTCATTCTTATGTAGAATTTTAAAAGGATCGTAAGTGATCTTGCTCTCTCAGATATGAAAATGCAAACTTCCTATCAGAATTAAAAAATGTTTCATTTTTAGAGTAGAATTGCTTGAATAAAAAATTAAGTGAATTTTTAAGTTTCTATTAGCACAGGCGTATGGCAGCGAAATTCATTCCAAATTGCTGAAAAATTGGAAAAAAAATCTTCCCAGACAATAACAACACCGTAATGATGCCTCAGTCAGATTTGGCATCTAACGACTTTTTTCTGTTCTCCAGATGGAAGAGACAAAAGACAAAAGACAATAAATAAATATGAAAAAAAAAATTTAATTCATCTTATTTTCTGAACAGACCTCGTATATAGCGATTTTTTTCCCTTTCATATGTTTTTTTGAAACGGACAATATAAAAATTGAGCACTGACTAAATATGTTTGAAAAAATATGTAAAATTCACTTTGTATTCTGAACAGACCTCGTATATATTAATTTTTTTCTTTCCTATGTATATAGTCGAGAGCGAATATTTTGAAACGGACAATAGATTACCAAATATATTTAAAATATATTTAAAGTTCACTTTGTGTTCTGAACAGACCTCGTATTTATTAATTTTTTTCTTTCCTATGTATATAGTCGAGAGCGAATATTTTGAGACGGACAATAGATTACCAAATATATTTAAAATATATTTAAAGTACACATTGTTTTCTGAACAGACCTCGTATATATTGATTTTTCTCTTTCATATATATAGTTGAGTGCGAGCATTTTGAAACGGACAATACAAAAATGTATCACTAAATGTTTTTGAAAAAACAATTTTAAATTCAGTTTGTTTATTGAACAGACCTCGCATATATTGATTTTTGTCATAAACAGTCAAAAACTTTATGGCATTCAATTTACTGTTTTTTATAAGTCTCGGAATATGCGGGAGCTTCCCGTACTTCACTTGATTCTGGCGAGAAATTGGTAACATAACCGTAGACGATCTTGAGTATTTGAATGATCTCTAATAAATAGTCATATGTAATAAATACATGGTTGGTCATACCAAAATGCCTGTTTTTAAATTAACAACTAAAAAAATTATCGAAAACAAGAAGAACGATAGACTTTTACGTCTTCGTCTATTGGCGTAACCAATTGACAGAAGTTCCGGCGATCCTACTTGTTACGGAGCCTATTGATTTTTAATTGTTACTTGTGTTTTTTAATAAGCAAAACGACTGTAAATATTCTTTAAGAAATTATTTATTTTCATTTTGAACCTTAACCACCTTCATATTAGAACTACAAAGAAATTTGCAAATTCTAGTATGATTTGTTGTTGCTGCAAATAATAACTTCCGTTGTTTTGTTACACCGTTAAAAATAAACAACAATGGCAGCAACACTATTTAAACTTAAAAAAAAAATATAATAATAAATTTACATGTTGAGTTTAAGAATTTTTCAATTGACTATTAAAAATTTATGACGCTCTTTGCAGCGACAGCGGGAGCATAAAGAAAGACATTTAAGGTAATCACACCGCCGCTTGGTCATTATGATTTCAAGGCACTATAGACATGATGGGTTACTAAATATAACGGTAAAAATGAAAGAATTACAAATCTTGCGTGGCATGTTATGTTTAATCCTTTGGCGACTAATCGCCCCTATCATGAATAATTTTTCCCTTCTCCCTAAAATTGCAATCATGAAAAAATTCACCGTGAATGAAACCACGTGAATGATTTCTTTCCGCGAGTTTTTTCACTTTCCCCCTAAATTTTTTACTCAGTTTTTGGTGGGGAATAGAGTAGAAAATGTAAGTATTTTCTATTATAATTGGAATATTAGAGTTTACAAATATTATTTTTTGGGGGCAAGATCTGTTAATAAGACAAACTGATATTTTTTGCATAAAATCAATTGCCTACGGCTTTGTAAAACGTGTTGTTTTAATTCTAAACATTAAGAATATTTTTAATTTCTTTATTTGATTTCCAAAATGTATACAAATTATTTTACTGCTAAATATTTAGCCATACTTTTTTAAAATTTGTTTAAATGATTACATAAATGTAAATTTTTCTACACAAATTACTTTGATTTTTCATGTTGTTTTCAGTTTCTTCTCTTTTTTACATTCACTGAAAACTGATAGCGGGAATAATTTTTCACGGGAGATTCACGAAACCATTTTTCCTTTGGAGTGGAATAAAAATTTCACTTTAACAAAAATTCCCCTTGTTATTCACAATAGAGGGGAATAATTTTTCACTTGTGGTACCAGCGTAGCCACATCGGCAACTTGAATATACGAGAGTTTTACTATATTTATTAATTATTTATATAAAAAATATCAATGAGTGTTCGAACTCACGGGCGATGTGTTAACACCTCTTTGTTTATTTATTTTATATTAAACCCACAAAAAACAAAGAGAATGCAAAGCAACAGACAAATGTACATACATACATTGTTATGTTTGTACATAAGCTACATACGTTGCTGTCTTGCTATCTCATTTTTATAAATGTACGTATAACCACGTCACTATTCTCTTTGCTATGCATATGACAAAACCGAAGATCAGCATGAAACACTTTTTTAATGTTACTCCAAATTAATACTCCGAATTAAAACACTTAAATCTCCGCTCGCCGATATCGGATCGCCTTAATTTTTGGCCTAAACTCTTCGTCGAAACCCGCACTAGCGTTTAAATCCAAAAATTAATAAAATCGGCTATGAATTTGCGGAGAAAATCGCGTGGGAAAATTATATGAAAATCGCCCAATAATCACTTTCAATACCGACTGCCAAGCAACGAACAAACAAACTCTTACACTTACACTTGCGTATGTATTGAAACTGATAGTTTACTGCCCTAGAGGCGCGCGTATAGATGTTAACACATCAAAACTGCAAATAGTAAAAGATATTCCAATTTCAATATGCTAAAGAAGGCATTGTTTTTTTGCATATTAAACATTCAGTACGTTTTGAAAAAAATCATACTGTTAAACATTCACTGGTCGTCTTGGACAAGGGACTATTCACAAAAATAACATATGGGATATAAACTTTATTAAAAATAGCTACAGGTTCGTCATTGTGTGTGTGTAACTTCCCCAATATTAATATGGCACCCCATAGTGCATATATTCAGGGTACATATGAATATGGAAGTCGAATAAGCGATGTCTGTCTGTCTGTATGTGTGTGAAATCCAGAAAAGTTACAAACTTCGATCTTGGATTGATGTATTGCAAATAGTCTTAAATAGATCGCTATTGAAAATCAGCAAAATCCAAAATACGGTGCTGCAGAGCTGGAAAATTTAGTTGTTTTTGTATATATAAAAATAAAACCATTTTTTTTTTGCTCATTAAATTTGGAGTAAAAATCAAACCGAATTAAAAAAAAAATGATTCCAGGGTTGGACAAGTGAATTTTATTTTTGGTTTTTGTTTAAACTTCATGAGGAATTAAATTTACATTAAAAATCAAACAGAATCAAAAAAAAACGGTTCCAGGGTTTTTTTTACTTACAAACAACCGATTAAAACTAGAGATGTAACCGATACCGATACCGATTCCGATATATCGGCGATACTTCTGATTTTCCGATATATCGATATCGGCGATATTTTAATGTCGATACGACGATACTTCTTAAATTTTTTTAGAGCTGTTTTGGGCAAACAATTCAATTTGCAACGCTTTTTACTAACCGTTGTATTGAAAATTTGGATGATTTTAAAAGATAAACAGTATGACATTCAGTTTGAATGGACTCATTAATAATCGCATACACTATTCTTTTGTTAAAAAAAATAATTTGTTTTTGTTAATTTCAGAATGATTTCAAATATCAATTTTAAATATTAATAATCTCTTACACTGTAATTTTGTATAATAAAAGAATTACTTTACTTGAGTTTTGTTAATTTTAACTTGAGTTCAATTTCAATATGCGTATCGGTATCGGAATCGATATCGGCGATATTTCTTTTTGAGTATCGGTATCGGTATCGGATCGGCAAAACGGCGTATCGTTACGTCCCTAATTAAAACACTTTACTTCATTATCTTTAAATATTAAACATATTTAATGTTTTTGTAGGAGATTCATCGTGATTAGAAATCAGAAAAGCCAAAAAGACAGCTCCAGAGGTGGAAAATTGAAGTTTGTTGGAATATTAAAGTAATTAAATAAAATTAATTTTTTAAAAGGAAACAAATTTACTATTGAAAATCACAGAGATCAGAAAGATAGTTCCAGGGTTGGCATAAATGTGTATATATTCTAAATTTCTCTTATTTATTACATCTTATTTTAATTGCTGTGAGAATATTCTTACACGTGCGGCGTTTTTATTGCCTCTGTTGTGTACAAACAGCGTTAACGTTACCTAAGCTGTAGTATCCGACTGAATATTTGGGTTCAGCTTCGGTGTTCGGCCGAATTTTTTTTATTAAATAAAATATTCCGAATCATGTGTGTATATGAAAATACTAGTAACGCAATTTATTAGGAAAAAAAAACAAAAATACAGAGATGACAAACTGAAATGATTCAGAAGTCGTTAAAAAATACAACAACAAAAATTTTTATTTTATTTTGGCAAAAAATTCTATTATTATATTATAAAAACAAACACAATTGTTCGTATGAATTTGTATTTTTTTTATTATTTAAATAAATAAATTGACAATAAAACGTTCGGGTTCTAATCGCGTTCAATCAAATTTTGCAAAATTGACCGATGTTCGGGTTCGGCTAGGGTCTGAATCGGTCGGACACTACTAATCAATAACTGCTAAACGTAACAAAAATAAACACTTATTTTTCAGAAGCCTGCATTATTGTTTCAAACATAATATAGTTGTCGCAGTCATGCCTCAATAACGTAATTGGGTTATAAAATACTTATTTAGTTTTAATATTTGCTATTAAGTGTGCCCGCTAGTGGGAACAAGTCACCAGCGAGCAATTCTCTAGTAACTATTCGCTGTGTTTTAAACTTTTTTTTTTTTGTCAACTATTTTTTATTCGTGGCATTTTTAGGATTTATTTACAAAAGAAATTTGTGTTCAATACTTTGTTATTCATGTATTGTAAATACTATTTTTATTTTCATTTGTTGGCAAGTTGTTAAATTTTATTTAGCAAAAAAAATATATATAAAAAAATAAAACACAAAATTTAATTCCTATTACGTGTTGGCCACTATAAATGTTTTAAGTTGCCATATTTCAGGCAAGTGTGAATTTTATGAATACATTTCTCTTTATTACTCACGTGAATAACTTTACTGGTCTTACAACAACATAAAAAAGCCGTAACGCATGCCTAAAACTATCCTAATTTGCATAAAACAAAAAGTAATTCTGAATTTATTTATATTTTTTAATTGGGTCTACATTATGAAAAAATTTATAATTTTGTTATGTTTGAATATCAGCATTATTTAATTAGAACGCGATTCATTGTACTCAAGTTTTGTAAAGACGGCTGTTAGATCTTACGATATTGTTAGATCTCGCAATGGGCTGGCAAAGTACCAACATTTAAAAATTGATGCCTAAATGTAAACTGTCAGGTCACACGATCGTAAGAAAATTATACTATTTCTTTTCCAGGGCATAGCAAAAAATTAATTTAAAAAATATATAAAAAAATGGCAGTTCACACGATACTCAGATTATGGCAAGGCAAAATTGGACAGATCAGCTGCTTTTGCAGTGTTGCCAATAGAAAATATTTATATGACAATCGTACCATTCATGGTGAAATAAATATGTATAAGGTGGCAGTACTACGGCAACAAATACAACATTACAACAACCAAGGGAATTTTTGTTTGCATAAAGCAGTGATGTGATTGTGTTGGTGAGATCACTCTTATCTCTTACATTCCCAGCGGGAGAAATGTGCGGTTGCGAGGCCTAACTAGTGGCCTTTTCTAAGAGTGTCCTTTTATTTACCAATAATATCTTCTAATTTTATAAGTTGTAAAAAAGGGTTTCGAAAATTGCCAACTGCTCAGATATTTAATTTTAAAATATTTCTCCATTTTTAAGCTGAACATTTGGTTAGTTTATATACAAGAGAAACAATTTTTACAAAAAGTCTTACTTATGAATTAATTTAAAAGCTACTTTAAGAAATTTTCGAAAAGATGTACCTACATACAGTGGATCCAACTTATTTCAAACCTCTTATATGTATTTATATAAATATATTATTTCTGTTTAGAGGCCTCAAAACAGGACTTGCGATACTTCCCGCTGAATGAGAGTGTTTTTCAGTAAACAATTATATTTTACGCTCTCAAAATAAAAGAGCGTAAGCGTACATGTGAGTTTTGCTTCCACAATTGTGTATGAGCCTGACATCACTGGCATAAAGTCATGATCTATGTCAAAATTATAGCAACAAAACACATTGCATTGCTGCACACATGCATAATTACTAACGACGCTCTCATATACAAACACAAGGAGCACTTGTTGTACACAAAAACTTGACATCAATGTAGACCAGTGATGTCAAATGTGATTGTGTTGGTAAGATCACTCTTATGTCTTACATTCCCAGCGGGAGAAATGTGAGGTTGCGAGGCCTAACTAGTGGCCTTTTCTGAGAGTATCCTTTTATTTACCAATAATATCTTCTAATTTTATAAGTTGTAAAAAAGGTTTATAAGTTGTTTCGAAAATTGCCAAGTGCTCAGATATTTAATTTTAAAATATTTCTCCATTTTTAAGCTGAACATTTGGTTAGTTTATATACAAGAGAAACAATTTTTACAAAAAGTCTTACTTATGAATTAATTTAAAAGCTACTTTAAGAAATTTTCGAAAAGATGTACCTACATACAGTGGTTCCAACTTATTTCAAACCTTTTTTATATATTATATATATATATTTATATAAATATATTATTTCTGTTTAGAGGCCTCAAAACAGGACTTGCGATACTTCCCGCTGATTGAGAGTGTTTTTCAGTAAACAATTATATTTTACGCTCTCAAAATAAAAGAGCGTAAGCGTACATGTGAGTTTTGCTTCCACAATTGTGTATGAGGCTGACATCACTGATGTAGACTCACCATGAGTTGAGCAAAAAAAACTGTCATCTGGCACAGCGCTGCCACCTTATATTTATTTCACCATGATAGCATTGTCAGATAAATGAATTGAAACTCATTTGACAGTAAATAATATCTGTCTGACAATGACAACGAAAACTGATCTCTTGACTGATATATGTTAGACTATATTATTGCCATATGATGGCAAGACAATGATTTTTCATTAAAGTTCACACACTCACGAGATATTTGTAGGCATATTTTACTGACAATATCATTTAATCTGATAACCGTTCGTATACAGCTTCAGTTAAAAAAATCCCCTCTTATTCTGTAAATCCTTGTAGACGTCGACGTCAAGACAATATCAAAAATAAAAGACTTACTTGATCATTTTCTTTAATTTTTTTTTGTTTTTAACAGCATCCTGCTATTTTTTAGGCCTTATAGAACAGTTAGAGTCAGTCAGCAGTATTCAGTTCACAACAAGTCCGTAATTATCTTATTTTTTATAACGCCTTGAAATTTACGTCGATAAATTATTACAGAATAAGGGAGAATATATTATAAATTTGCTAACGATATTATTTTAAAGCTAAGAAACGTTATTTTTAAATCTGCTCTCTTAACCTACAAATAATTCCCAAAAATATATATAAAATGCCCAAAGAATATATTAAATAACTTTTATGAAATTTTTATTTGACATATTGTTGTCGCAATACTATTTTAAATAAAATTTGATATATTTTAAATCGTGTTTTAGATAGTCTCGATTTACAGATCAAATAAGCTTGATTCCCAAATAGGAGATTTCTTAACGACTGAGGGAATTCACAGGAAAATCAATCATTTTATTTCCCGGTATCAAAAGAGGTTTGTGTACAACGCACATACTCTCATTGACACCTCTTCAGAGTGATTGCGATTACAAATGACAAAAGCTTCAATAAAACACAGATGAAATTTAATTAAGCCAACGGAAATGGAACAAAATTGATTACGAACTTATGATAGAACCTTTTGAAAATTGGAAATTTCGAAACTAATAGTGTTTTCACACGGAAAGGTCAGACCTGGTTTTAGCGTTAAAACCATAAACAGCTGATTTTGCGTTCATACAGCAAATTGTGGCTTAAACATCCAAACTGTAAAATAAATTTGTTCAATATAAATTAAATCGCTCATAGAAATGTCGGAATTTGTTGCTGTACTTCTTCTCTATTTTTACAACACTGAAGGAAAAAAGAAAAAGTTTCATATTGACTATTTTCTCCTCAAACACATCAATAAAAATATTTTCATTAATCTCCGTCCATAATTTCCTTTTTCTATGGCATTTTTTAGTTCTTCTTTTGGCTGCATCCATTTTGACATTATTTTCATAATATTTCAGGCGTCAGGGTATATTCTTATTAATATAAACAATACCAACCGTTTCCAATATATAACTTGGCAGCACTCAAATTAGCGCAGGCACAAACAGGCAAAAACAAGGTTGCATTTCATAAGGCCTACTTAAAACCAATTCGAAAGTGGTTTAAAGCTGGTTTTAACAAAATCAGTTTGTATAGTAAAACCAGGTTTTAACAGTTGGTTAAAGCCAGAATTGATTTAAGACCATATCAGTGTGAAAACAGTATAACAATAAGAAATCAGTTGCTGGACAAAACAATTAACTGATTAAATGATTATATGCTGATTCTTAAATAATTTTAAGTCCAAATTCAGTTACAATTTTGACAAAAATTACCAATACATATGTACTATAGTTAAATAATAATATTTAAAACAAAATGCGAATTATGAACTTTCTGCATATGAGACATCAGAATAAATGATTTTTGTAGTAAGAATTTTAACGAACATTTTTTATTGCTATATTAAATTTGAATTAAGATTCTATAGGCTAATTGTTCGAAATTTTAATTTAAATCTCAGAAAGACATGGTAAATATTCCAAGGCACAAAGGCAAGTCAACATCAGTTTTATTCAACTTACACAGCAGAGCAGAACAGCTGTTTTCGAAAGACGCAACCCTTTCATCATCAGTGCTCATGTGTATTGTGTTTGTCACCACTTATTAGGTGGCTTAGTTGAATGTGATAACAGTTCCTATTTACACAAATTTTATTGTGAAAAAGAATACGGGAACTGTATCAACCTGATGTTAACATGTTATTGTTATAATACCCGTGTTACCGTTTGATTATTTTTCTTCATGTCCCATTTTTCTGAATTTTTTGTTCTATCATACCTAAGTCAAACTTTTTTGGTTTGAATTTTATACTTAAGTACATGTGAACGTTTTTTTCCAATTTTTATTATTGGGTAGCTCAAGCCATAGCTTAAATTTGTATGTAGTAAGAATTTTAACGAACATTTTTTATTGCTATATTAAATTTGAATTAAGATTCTATAGGCTAATTGTTCGAAATTTTAATTTAAATCTCAGAAAGACATGGTTCTGCTCTGCTGTGTAAGTTGAATAAAACTGATGTTGACTTGCCTTTGTGCCTTGGAATATTTACCATGTCTTTCTGAGATTTAAATTAAAATTTCGAACAATTAGCCTATAGAATCTTAATTCAAATTTAATATAAATGATTTTTATTTTATAAACATTAAGAATTTTGAGCTGCTTGACTACAGTGAGGAAAAGGCTCTTCAAAAAACGAATTTGTACTACACCGCAGTTTATTTCATTTTGGTGTACTAGAAATATTTATGTCGCACATTAAAAAATAAGAAATAATAAAAAAAAAACAAACAGAAAATTTTATTTTCTATAATAAAAATTCTATTTTGCAGACATGAAATACACATTTACGTCAGACAATTCAACTTTGAAATATTGGAAAATAAACAATTATCATGATGTATGAGAAAATTGTATGCCGAAGGTTTTCTAAAATAAAAGATCAATTAAAGTAACAACAAATTTTTGTAATATTAACAATTTTAAACGCAATAAAAGGAGGGTATATTCATGTTGTCATTACGTGTGGAACACAGCGAAATACTCCTTTAAGACCCCATGAAGCATATATATTCTTGATCAGTGATGAATTCTAAGACGATCTGGCCATGTCCGTCCATCCGTCTGTGGAAATCACGATTCAGTCCAAATGAAAAAAACCAGACCTTTGAAATTTGGTATAGATAAGTTTTGAAGGATAGCACAGGTCTAGTACGTAAATGGACTGAATTGGGCCTGAGGGCAAAAAGTTGCCTTTAGAAGACTTAATCCAACCACTAGAATGCAATATAATTTTTAAAGTTTTTTTTTATTTTAATTTTGTTAAGCAAATGATACATTTTTATATCAAAGAAGGTTCAAAGCAGTGAACTTGGAGCAGCCAGAACATCAGACAAATTTATTTATGGGCCCCGCCTAGTTTAGTAGGCGTGCCCGTAAAATATACGCAAAATTAGTGTAAATATATATTTAACAAATTGTATTCCTTAAGTCTTCTTACCTTAAAAATTTTATTTTTTTAAGGTTATACGACGAAGATAAGATGTCTGATCATTCTCAAACATTGAATTTTAGAAGTTTGTATTTTTTTTTTAATAAATTCCGAAAAAATTTTAAAAATCACATATTAAGTCATCTTGTTAGAAATTGGAATTTTCTTTAACATATTTAAGTATTCAATATTTGATCAATAAATGTTTTTTTTTCGACAAAAACGATATTCTGTGATATGCCTGAATATGAGCTTTATGCATTAAACACATTCACGACAGCAAGCTACCGACTACAACCTGTCAGAAATAGAATACATGTGTTTATATGGGAATGATTATTTTCGGGACTACACGGCTGGTTGTTGTCCGTGCTACTTTTGTGGTTGTAGTCAAATTAAACTAATTTCTATTTTCATAGGCGACAATAAACAGATTAGTGATGCCAACACAATGCAAAACCTTAAAGCGCTCAAACAATTTTTTTTAGGCTGGCCAAATATATAAAAAATGCATAAGATAATAGACATTTCAATAATAAATATGATTGTGTAATTTTTTTTCTTGTCTACGGACTGGCGCGGTTCAAAACTTTTTATTTTTTTATTTATTACAATATTTAGAATATAGACGATTTGGTTATCTAAAATGGCATTCTATTGGTATATAAATTTTTAAAAGCCAAGAAGCTGTGATTTGGCACCGTTGGACGATTTTCTGTCGGCCGCCGACAAACCAGAAATATAATTGAGCATTTGAAAGCCAACATTTGTGATGCCAAATAAACTCGAAAAAGTGCTCGAAAATTTGGTTCGATCGTTACTATGAGGCCAGCCGCGGTAGTCCTCTACTTGAAATAATATTCCATCTCTAAATGGAACAATTTCGCAAAAATTTTAAACCATTTTTGTTTAATTGCATTTTTAAATTTAAACTTTAAAAATATATTTAGAATAGGCGATTTTATTATATATTAATGTGGCACAACTCAAATCACTTCTTACAATGCAGCTGCCATGTTCAAAATAATTAAGTAGCTGGCTACATGAGAGTATTTGTAGCCAGCAGCGTTTGTAGTCATGTAGCCATGTAGCCCGTCGCCTAAGTGTTTACAGCTTTATACTTTGAATTTAATTTTTTAACAGATTTAAGCTTTAAACACAATAACGACAGCAGGCTACACGAACACCGACTACAAACGCCGTTGGCTACATTCGTCGCCTCGTAGTCAGCTACTTAATTATTTTTAAGACGGCAGCTACATTGTCAATATCGCATTTTAGTGGTGCCAATTTCATATATATATATATATATATATATATATATATATATATATATATATATATATATATATATATATATATATATAAAAAGCGCTTATTCTAAATCTATTTACAGACCGAAACAAAATTAATAATAAAAACACTTTATTTGTTTATAGCTCTTTATTGTTTTTGCATTTGTAATAAATAACTAACCTCTTTTATCGATAACCGCTATCAAATATATACAAAATTAGAATATTCAAAATAATGGAATTTTTACTTGAAAAGTCAGATACAAAATCTCAAAATTTAATAATCCAATATGTGAATAAATTTGGAAAATATGTCTAACAATAGAAAGACATTGTGAAGTACTTTGAAATGATACCCATATCGTTTATATGGTGTCTATATTCTAGGAATTATTACCAAAAAAAATATAATAATAAAAAATAAATTTATTTATTTCAAAATTCTATCGTTGTGCTTGTATAATTCTCAATTCATTTTTGGGAGTTTATGTATAAGCTGAGAGGTTTTATTATTTTGAAATTAGGTTAAAGTCTACTGATGATTTGGTGTCAGAACCAATGAAATGCAGACATATAGACATATATACTTGAGCACATAACAAACAAAAAGCACTAATAAATAAATAAAACAAAAGCCGAGAGAGAACGCCAAAAAAAAAATAAATAAATAAATATTACAAAATAATTTTTATTCTTGAAAGGGCTATAAAATTTTTTTATTTTTAACAATTTTCATATTCTTAATTAACCAGTTTGAAAAACGCTTATTGATTTAAGATGCTTCACTGTGTGTTGGCAGCACTAATTTATTTATTGTCGCCTATGAAAATAGAAATCAGTTTAATTTGACTAGAACCACAAAAGTAGCACGGACAACAACCTGCCGTGTAGCCGTTAAAATAATCATTCACATATAAACACATGTACAGTCTAATCCGCTTTAGCGCAACACGCTTTACTGGAAAAAAATCGGATTATTGAAAGCGATATAAATCCCCGCACTGATTTTGAACGCAGCTAGTCTTATTCACTTCGCTTTAGCGAAACATCGCTTTAGCGAAACATCGCTTTACTGAAAATATCGTATTACTGAAAAACAAAAGCAAGGCCACAACTACGTTTTGTATGAATCTTACTTCTCTTTAGTGAAAAAATAAACAATGACAAATTCATTTATTAGAAATCGATTGCATAACTTAAGGCTGAAAAAATAAAATATTATATGGCAAAATTTATTTGTCCTTTTCGCTGTTACGTATTTTATTGTACTTTTCTATTATATTGTCAATGCAAGTGGCTAGACATTTTCCAAGAATTCGTGAAAGTTTTCAACAACAAAATATGCACATATGCATGTGTATGTTTTATGATCGTAAGCAGTAGGCTCAACTGTAACAAATTTCAGTAATCCGAACTACGTTTTAGAGAAAAAAGTCGGATAACTGAACAAAAAATTGGGTTTTGGTTATTCCTAGTAAAGCTGAGTCGACTGTATTCTATTTCTGACAGGTTATAGTCGGTAGCCTGCTGTCGTGAATGTGTTTAATGCATCACTATGTGTTCTATTTAAAAAACGTGCAGTGTGCTGTAGGGGGGTTAAAGCAAGGGTTAATTATTTATTTAAAGGGGAATCTCGCGACCAGACTCATTACAAGCATTAAACATTTATTCATCTCGTGCATTATTTAATTAAAGTATTTTTTAAACTTTTGCTTTTAGCCACCTAGATATTTAATTTTATTATTGCGCAATATGATGATCACTGATCTTCATGTTGTTTTTAGTTTTTTTTCTCTTTAAGAAACTGTCATACCACCGAAGTCAAGTACATATTCGACGTCATTATGCATGCGAAGAATAAATTTATAAAACAGAATCGATATAAAGCAACAACAACAAATATATTAACTTAAACTACTTAAGAAAATGAATATTGAAAAATTGGGATATGCACAAAAGAAATGAAAATTATAAAATCGCGAAATGCACGAAAAATTCTTTTTTATAACAATCAATCAAACCTTTTTTTTAAATCAATATTTATAGCAAACTTATAAAACTTTTTATATACAATTTATATTTTCTTTATAAAATATATGGTCAACGCTAGTTTTTTTTCAATATTTTATTTATACAACTTTTTTTTATAATAACGCCGGCGTCTTAAATTATTATGCTTTTGGCTGTAGCTACTCGGCTATTTATTAAAAATATGTATGTATGTGAGTTTCTGCTTTTCTTAATTTTCTTAGGCACTGTACAATATATTTTGCCGTTTCTATGACATGATCAAGTTTAATATACAGTTAGTTTTCAGGTTATTGTGTCACATGTGAAACCAACACCAAAAAAAAAATCTCCGTTAATATTAAATTGCCGGCAATTTTTATACGTTAAATGCGTATTTTTAACAAAATTTTTAATCCTCTTTTTAATTATTTTTTCATGCACAATATTTATTTTATTTATGTATTTATTTAACAATTAGTTTAACAACTTTTTTTAATTTTATTTTATGAGTAGGAGCTTTTCCTTTTTTATTATTTACAACTTTAAAAATTTTCTCATATGTACATAAAAACTATATATATTAAATCGTTTAATTTGAAATTTATTAAAAAGAATTTTGTTTTTCATAAAACTCTAAATCCAAAAAAAAAACGAATTTAAATTTCCAATAAACGATCACCGCCGCATGATCTCACAATTCAAACTAAAAACGTTTTTTAGGAGAAGAAAAAATAATATGTGTGCAAAATTTGTTTATTTCAACTTGCTGTCGTCATTGTTGTTGTTGCTGCTGCTTCTTTTTTGCTTTTAGAATCAGGAAGTCTCCACGCTCTTTTGTTTTTGGGAAGCGGAGACTTTTGATATTAATAACAACAACAACAAGCTAAATATGTTAATTTTAATTTTAAAAACAGAGAATAAGTCAAACACATTTTTTTTGTCATAGAGATGGTATATGAGTACATTTTCAAAGCAGCCCCAGAAGTTCGTATAAAGTACGTTTTTAAATTTCGGACAAATTCTCTTTAGAAATTGTTTTTAAGCATGAATTACATCAAAACAAAAAGTAGTACGCAGTTTTGTCAAAGACTTCATTTATTCACACTGACATGGTTACAATAAATTCTGGTTTTAACGTTAAAACCAACTGTTAAGACCTGGTTTTACCATAGAAAAAGATTTAGTTAAAACCAACTTAAAACCACTTTCGAATTGGTTTTAAGCAGGTTTTATGAAATGCAACCTTGTTTTTGCCAGTTTTTGGCTGTGCTAAGTTGAGTGCTGCCAAGTTATATATTAGAAACAGCTGAAATTGTTTATGTTAATAAAAATATATACTAACACCTGATATATACAGGGTGGCGCAAAAGTAATCCTCTTATCAGAAAATGGCGCAAAAATAACCTTCCGATGTTTTTTTGGCTGTAATTTAAAAAAAAATGAAAAACTTTGATTCTTCTTGTGGATTAATTTTATTTGGTCTTTTAATTTTTTTACATCAAGTCGAGAATATGATGTCATGTAAATGGCCGCCGTCACAGTTGATTGTCATTTGTCGCAAAATTTATAGCATATAGCTGATAGGAGGATTACTTTTGCGCCATCCTGTATATATATATTTTTGTTGTTTTCTATATATAACAACTTGGTTTCCAAGAAATTATTTACTTTGTATAAGTAGTTCCCTAATTTTAAAATATTCATTCACAAAATGTAAAATAATTTCTATTTTAGATCGAATTGTAAAAAGTTTTCCACATAATTTTATTTCTATATTGTATATTTGTAATGTTCTTTTATGTTTAATATTAAAAATTTATATATATAATGGCAACACTATATTTGTTTATTGCTGCCCGTCAAAATAGAAAATAGCCTAACTTGGCAGCAGTCCTTCTGCTGTGCTGCCCCCAAAATAATCATTTTCATTTAAACACATGGATTTTATTTTTGACATATTACTGCTTGCTGTCGGCTGTCGTCTATGTGTTTAGAGCTTTAGACTTCAAGATGTGGTAATTCTGTTATTATTAACGGCGACAAAATGCTCAAGGTACTACAGAGCACCAGAAGATATTTTTAAGCTTACCGATAACAGCACATGACACTGATTTTCTCTTGTTCCTTGCAATATTTATTCACTACTATCGCGAACAACAACTAACTTTTTCCCATGAAAAATCTCCCACAGTTTTTTGATTTGTTATTGTGAATTTTTCCCATTATTCACACACTTAACAAATATGGCATCGCTAATGTTTACTCTTACAGCCATACCTAAATACGGGCGGCAAGCGTTTTTTAACTGTCAAAAGTTCTCATGTCCATACATTTTGTATGGAGCATTACGAAATAACGCGGCGGCAACGCTTTGCTATTGGAAAATCCGATTTTGACAGAGCGTTTTCTAATGAAGTTGGTTGCAAAAGAAGTGAATTGTAACCAGAAGAAAAAGAGCAAAGATTTACAAAAGTGAAATAAATAATAAAAGAAAAAATTTGTGCACATCGTATTAGAAAATGGAGATAAGAAAATATTTACAACATGACTATATACATACATATGCATGCACGTTTGTAATTTGTACAAAATTTCAATAACAAAATCACAAATGTCGTCCGTCCAGCTGTTAAAATAATCAGGGTTGTTTAATTTGTTTCTTTGATAACCCTGTTTTTATTGTTTTTTTACATAACGCTGCCGCTTTTGTTTAGGTATGGCATTTCAGCGTTAAAACGCAGCGGAAAAAAACGTTCCGCTTTCCGCCCGTATTTAGGTATGGCTGTTACGAATTATTTTACAAAATAAATTCCCAAAAGCTGGGCTGCCAGAAATTTTTCGTGAAAAATTAGAAAATTCCCAAAGAAAAAAAAACCGGCAATATTGCTTATGATATTTTGCAGTTGTAAAAAAAAACTGCAAACAGATTAATTTTCTATGTTTATTCAATATAGTGACGAGGTACTAATTTTGCAAAATTATTTCGGAAATTCGGAAAATTTTATACCAAAAATTTGTATGTGTGGTTTAAACAGATTTTCTACGAATTTTTTAATAGAGTAGCAGACTTTAGGTGAAAAGTTAAAGCGATACGATTTCTTTCTGGGATTCCTGTCATTCCCAAGGAAATTTTACAAATCCCGGAAACGTGTATTTTAGTATTTACGCAGTGTGTCTATTCTTCGCCGGACACAGAATTTTATTTTTTTTAAATCGTTAAGATTTAACCTAAACTATTTGCAATAAAAATTTCTTGTATAGAAGAACGAATATTTTGAAACTTTTAAAAATTTAATATCATACCGGCCTTCATTGTCAATTAAGTTAAGCACATGTTCGCAAATGCACAAGAGAATAAGAGAAATTAATTTAAAAAAAAATTAAATAAAAAAGAATAAGCAAAACGAACGAATCAAAATCGTGATTGTTTTCAATTAAAATTTGTAAAATTTGTAAACACATTTCAATATTTAATTAACATGAAAGTTTCTTAATGTTTACAACATTTGAAACAAACTTTTATTTAAATAAAAAAAAAGCTTCTTAATATGTTAAGAGTTTCAAAGAAGGTTTGTGTCTGTAATAAAAGATCGCTTTTATAGCAAATACACTTATAGATTAAGCTTTTTTGTGAACAGTTCGACAGCAACGCGTTTAGAAAAAGCTTTCTTTGCTAGAAAATAGTAAGTTTTTAATATTGTGTGTGTGTGTACCGAAAAACTGGGGGGGTTACTCTGTAATGCGTTGCGAATGGAAATCTGATCGCAATTAAATGATATTTACAATGAAATGCGAAAGCAATTCCCCCCCGAGTTATAACGAAGTCTGTAAAAAAGCTGGTAACAAAAATTAGTAATAAAGAAGGCACAGTGGCGCATAAATAAGGAGTTGATTTCTAGTCGAAAGACCTTAAATCGGATTTTTCCGAAATTCAGCGTTTTAGTGCTTTGCACGATTTCCTAAAAAATACCTCAAACTCTACCACAAGATAGAAATTTTTTGGTGAAAATCACGGAAATCAATAATCGTGCATCAAAATATATGAAAGTTATTGGAGGCATTTAACTAAGAAATAACCTCGATATAGATTCCCAAGACTTATGATCAAAATACCCGAAAGCACAAATTAACGTCAGTACAGTTCACTATATTTAGGCGCGTGTAAAAGGACTTCGTGCTAAAATATTTGAATTCTGCATTAAAGGATATTTCCATAAAACTGATCATTTTCGAGAGAGAGAGTTTCTTGACATCTTTTAGTGTCCATATTATTTTTATTATTTGGATCTTTCGCATTTTAATATTGTCTTGATATGACGTTGGCAAATATGTAGTTACAGAATAAAGGAGATTGTGTAAAAAACTGTCCTTGCTTCCCTATAAAATCATATTTACTCAAGAATTAAAAAAAATTATCATGATCAGATCAGATGACTTCGTGCATACTGTCTGAGCTGTGGATCTCTTGGAACACATTCCTGGGTATTCGAAATTTTCTGTTATTAACATTCGCAATTTCTTTGTTTTTACCCAAAAAAAAAATCATATTTTCAGTGAACAAATTTTTGGAGAAATTCCTCTTAAATCCAAAGTGATATTTACAAAGAATTAGCCATGATCAATGTTCCAAAAAATCAAGAAAAACTTGCTGTTATTGGTGAGCAGGTTAAATCTGAAGTGAAGTTGAATCGACTCAAGTTAGACCATTTTCCAGTATTAGAAGCTTGAGATCATCAATATTGCAGAGATGTAGTTCCAAGCAAATGGGGTCTGTGTAACAAACTGATCCTACTCTCCCTTGCTGAGGGTATTTTGGGATTAGATCAGCTCAGGGTGAAGATTAGCATATTAACCGCCAAGATCAATCACATAACCTTAAATAATTTGTCTTGGATTTAAGTGATCAAAAATTGGAGCGATCAGAGGCATTAGAAGAGCATTGATATTTGAAGAGCATCTAATTCTAAACATAATTGAATTGCATATTCACATGCGAGGTCTGTTCCAGGAATAAGTTGAATTTAATTTTATATTTTTATTTATTTTTGTCAAAAAATATTTATTTAAGGCGGATTCACCCATGTTTTGGGACACATTTTTTTATGTAGTTTGACGTCTCTCTTCTTGAGAGAGAGAAAATATTTTTTACGAACACTCTCAGCTTGAATTGGTTTAATTTTATATTTTGTCCGGACAAAATTGAACTGAGTTGCCAATACGTTAAACTTTTTCACATAAAGTTGAGGTGTCATTTTGTGTTTGATATATTAAATTGTGTATGAGACAAAAAAAATTTTTTTTTGAGAACTAATATTATCCATTTGTTTCTTTTTTTATATGTATTTTGCTTATAACAATGCTTTATGCAATTCAATGGCCATAAGGTAAAGCAATTTACTTATTTCGTCCATTATTATTATTATCACAAATTCTTGAAAAATAATTTAAAATATGTAATATCCAAATATCTAATATATCAAGAAAACAAAGGAAAACATAAAAAATCGGTGCAGTACTAACATTTTGCAAAACTCATTTTTTATATGAATGGCAACTTTGATTTTCCGGACAAATTTATCGAAATGAGTGAATCGTGCTGCAGAAAACTTTTGTTCGGAAAACATGGGTGAATCCGCCTTTATTCATATTTGTCGTCTTCAAAAAACGCCCCCCCCCCCCCCCCCCCCCCATTTCCAATAGATTGTTTCCTCCTGAATTATACATGTAAATATCTTATATCAACCAATTCACACTATGAATTTTAAGACGTCCAATTTTCGATGTTATTTTTGGTTTCATAGCGAACGGTGTAAAGAATTGAGAGGGGGTAGAAAAAATGATTTCTGATTTCGTGGTATTTTTCATATATTTCTCTTTACTTTAATCACCCCTATCGTGAATAGCAAATGGAATTTTTGTTCACGTGAAATTTTTATTCCACTCAAAGGGAAAAATGGTAGCGTGAATCTCCCGTGAGAAATTATTCCCGCTATCAGTTTTCAGTGAATGTAAAAAAGCGAAGAAGCTGAAAACAACATGATAAATGAATATAAATAAATATAAATGATAACACAGGGCAACAGCAAAAATATGCTCGAATAACCACTATATGCATTTGATGTATCATGGGTACCTTAGTACAAAAATGGTGAAATTTTTAAATTCTATGGATAGATTTTTTTTTTTTTAATTTTTTTGTAAAATTGCAGTTTTTTTAGACGCTTTTTCACATTATTAGTGATAACTCAAAAACGGCTAATCGGATATTATTCAAATATAATCAGAAAAATTAAGATTTACATAGCCTTTAATCCGTCTATATCTTTTGCTTTAATCGGATCAACAGTTTCGGAGTTATAATAAAAAATGTAAGAAAAAAATTTATATTTTTTACGTAAAAATGGCAAAAATTTTTGTTTTAAAAATATCATGAAAAATAGAAAACGACAAAAAATGTTCAGATTCATTATTCTATTACAAAGCCACAAATAATAGCAACAAAACGAGATATCGACCATAAAAATCGACTGATTATTTTCGAATTTATTCACAATTAAGTAAATTAAGCAACTTCTTTTGCCATACATTTCTTATGCTTTATAGATGCTTTTAAAACTACTATACAATATCCAAGTACTGCTGAAGTGTTTTGGATGAATAAGAAATGTATGGCAAAAGAAGTTGCTTAATTTACTTAATTGTGAATAAATTCGAAAATAATCAGTCGATTTTTACCGTTTTCTATTTTTCATGATTTTTTTTAAAACAAAAATTTTTGCCATTTTTACGTAAAACATATATATTTTTTTCTTACATTTTTTATTATAACTCCGAAACTGTTGATCCGATTAAAGCAAAAGATATAGACGGATTAAAGGTTATGTAAATCTTAATTTTTCTGATTATATTTGAATAATATCCGATTAGCCGTTTTTGAGTTATCACTAATAATGTGAAAAAGCGTCTAAAAAAACTGCAATTTTACAAAAAAAATGTTAAAAAAAAAATCTATCCATAGAATTTAAAAATTTTACCATTTTTGTACAAAGGTAGTCATGATACATCAAAATTGTATAGTGGTTTTAAAAGCATATGAAATTTTTTTTATTTTGTTGCGTTGTGTAATAATTAAACTTTTTTCTTTTTTAAATTATGGCTAAATATTTAGTAGTAAAATAATTTGGATACATTTTGGAAACCGAGGAAAACAAATTAAAAATATTCTTAAATATTCGAACTTAAGCCCATTGATAAAATTAACAATATTCTTAATGTTTAGAATTGGAGCAACAAGTTTTACGAAGCCACAGGCAATTGATTAGGTGCAGAAAAATATCAGTTTGTGTCCTATTAACGGATCTTGCCCCTAAAATAAAATTTATAAACTCTAATATTCGTATTATAATAGAAAATACTTACATTTTCTACTCTATTCCCCTCCAAAAACTAAGTGAACAAATTAAAGGGAAAAGTCAAAAAAATTCGCGGGAAAAAACAATCATTCACGATAAGGAGAATTTAATTTTAGCATGAAATCATTCACGGGGAATTTTTTCATGATTGCAATTTTAGGGAAAAGGGAAAAATTATTCATGATAGGGATGAATACTTATTCTCTTTGTTACGTTTTGTTCCGTTTTTATTTTACATGTGAAACAATAACAAAAAAAAAAAAAAAAAATAGACATGAAAACCAAAATCCATCATATGAATGCATAGAGTTTTTGAAACAAATTTCAAAAGGGAATTAATAAAATTAGACATCATAAAATTCATCGTGTGAATTGGGTGTATGAAACTACTTCAAAACTGTGAAAATTTATTTATGTTTATTTGTCATGATAAATTCACGAAAATGGCCTGTTAAATACAAAAAAAAAAAATAAAAAATCTGATATATGATGAACTTATCTGGCTTATAATTTATGTTGTTGCACAGTGTAATTTAATATGTTAAGAAATTCCTTTTTATATGTGCCTACACAAATGGAATGGTGTGATTGGAATCGATTTGCCTTAAAAAAACTGCGCAAAAGGCAGGCACCTGATTAAAGAGCAATAAATCGGTGAGCCAGACCAACCAACAGACGGAGCACATGATTTTTGTATGCAGAGAAGTGAAAGGAGGAAGACACGTGTTGTTTTCTTGTTTTGTCTTTATTCTTGAACGAGTATTTAAAAGCAACAACAACAACAACATCAGCAAATTAAGTACAAAATAATATTTATTTAATTTATTTTCCATTAGACTTGTTTATAAAATATTTGAATTGAAAACTTAATATGAACTTTTTTTTATTAACGATTAGACATTTTCAGCAGCAGCAGCCCTTTTGGAAATATTTTTTTTATTTTTTTATTTTTACTTCGTTCAAATTGAAATTTGTTTTTCAAGGATTTTTTTGTTTGTTTATTACATGGAAAATAAGACATTAAATACGGCGTAATGATGCCCATATGAAATATTTAATGTGGAAATTTGCAAACTGATAAGTGAAATGGGAGAAGGAAAATTAAAGGCTTTTTACTTCATTAAACAGATGGAGCATGTGTTTTTGTAGCCGACAGTTTTCCCAAGTACACACGATTCAATATTGACAGTTGAGACAGCGTTGCCATTTATTAAAACAAACATGCCTCAGAAATGTCAGTGCGCCGTTCAGAACAAATTATTTGGAACAATTTTTTTTTACCTCGTTTTATTTTAACTATTTATGCGGCAATGAAGCCCAGAATTCTTTTTTTCATATATAAATATAAATTATATAAATATAAATGATATATACATATATGTATAAAAAAAAATAAAACAAGTAAAAATGTTATATTCGACCGGGTCGAATCTTAAATACCCTCCACAAATTTAGCAAGTAAATTTAAAATGTTGAACTTGGTGGGACAGAGTTGCTTTAAGACATCTCTGTACCCAATTTTAAATCTCTATTTTGACAGAGTCATTCCGGGAAGGGCCGTGGGGGAGACGTTTCTCCTCTGCAAGATCAGAGAACATCTCAGCTTCTTATAGGCTTAAGGAATACAAATTGTTCTATATTTGCACTATTTTTGCATATAATATCAAAACTTCAACGCCCCCTAAAGGGGCGGGGTCCAAAAACAGACTATATCATGTTTTCCACAGACGAACGTATGGGCGTTGCTAGACCGTCTTAGACTTCATCACTGATCAAGAATATATATACTTTATGGGGTCCAATTCTCTTTGGAGTGTATTAAAACTGTATTTTGGCGGGGTCGCTCTGGCAAGGGCTATGGGAGAGACATTTCACCTTCGCCATAAAACTCTAAAAATAAATGTTTGGGATAATTAAAAACAAAATAAAAAAAAAAATTTTTTTGATAGGGTCATTTAGGGGGCAAAGGGGGGAGGAGAGAGTAGGGCAGAGTAGTACCAGGTTACGTCTTAGCTTCGTTATTAAAGCTTAAAAATTTTATTTTTAAGGAATGTAGGCTTAAGTAAGACAATTTGTTAAATTTTTACACTAATTTTGCTTATAATAACGCCCACTAAAGGGGGCGGGGGCCAAAAATTATTTTATGGCTCCAAGTTTAACGCGTTGAACCTACTTTGACATAAAAATATATCATTTGCTTAACAAAATTACAAAAAAAAAAAATCATGTTGTTTTTTAGAGGTTGATTTAGTTCTTCTTAGGGGAACTTTTTTCCCTCCGGCCCGTTTCAGCCCATTTACAAACTTGACCTGTGCTATCCTTCAAGATATATTTATACCAAGTTTCAAGAGTCTGGCTCTTTTCGTTTGAACTGAATCGTCATTTCCATAGACGGACGGATGGACGGACGTGCTCAGATCGTCTTAGATTTCATCACTGAACAAGAATATATATATACTTTATGAGGTCTCAGATAGATATTTCGCTGCGTTACAAACGGCATGACAAAGTGAATATACCCTCCAATTCTTGTTTGGAGGGTATAAAAACTTCTAATTAAATACATTAAAAACATATTGAAATTTTACAAACAACATAAAATTTTACTTACCCCCAGTTTCTGTTTTGACTTCGTATTTAAGTACAAAATTAGTTAATTTTTCCATAAACTTAAGTTGTGTTTAAATACACTTTCAGTTTTTCAGTCTAAAATTAATTTTGGTATTTAATTGTGATAAAAGTATGGTAGCACAAATAAATAGTAAGAAATATACTGAAAATGATCCAATACAAGAACCTTTTTACCGAAGTTTTGTTCCAATGAACAGATGCTGTACCAATTTTCAGGTTGTTGAATGTAAACAAACAATGAAAAACACATGGTTGTATGAAAAACTTAAATTGAATTTAAATCAGTGATGTCAGCCTCATACACAATTGTGGAAGCAAAACTCACATGTACGCTTACGCTCTTTTATTTTGAGAGCGTAAAATATAATTGTTTACTGAAAAACACTCTCATTCAGCGGGAAGTATCGCAAGTCCTGTTTTGAGGCCTTTAAACAGAAATAATATATTTATATAAATATATATATACAATACATATAAGAGGTTTGAAATAAGTTGGATTTACTGTATGTAGGTACATCTTTTCGAAAATTTCTTAAAGTAGCTTTTAAATTAATTCATAAGTAAGACTTTTTGTAAAAATTGTTTCTCTTGTATATAAACTAACCAAATGTTCAGCTTAAAAATGGAGAAATATTTTAAAATTAAATATCTGAGCACTTGGCAATTTTCGAAACCCTTTTTTACAACTTATAAAATTAGAAGATATTATTGGTAAATAAAAGGATACTCTTAGAAAAGGCCACTAGTTAGGCCTCGCAACCGCACATTTCTCCCGATGGGAATGTAAGAGATAAGAGTGATCTCACCAACACAATCACATTTGACATCACTGATTTAAATGTACAATGTGGGCCATTTAAATCTTATTTAAATTCGAAGTGAAAAACAAAATTTTGTATTTAAATACACTTTAAGTTTAAATAGTACTTAATTTTGAAGTTAAAAACTGGGCATTCGACTGTTAATCGGTTAATCGACCGAAATCCATTGACCTAAGCGTTAGCCGATTAATTTTAAATTTTAAATTAATCGGTTAGTAGTTAATGGCAATGAATACCTTAACGAGTATTTTCTTACTTTAAACAATTCCTAAATCTTCCCTTCTCTATTTCGCCATTAAAATAGATTTACAAACACACCTACACAACTCTGGCCACAATTTTGGTATTCTGCGTTGTTATTTAGCCGTCTTTGGCGTCTCTATGTGATAGTCAGTTTTAGTGGATTCGAAAACTATTGATTGCGATTGTTAACAAGACTTGAAGTACTCGTACAAGGAACAGGATTAACACGTGTTTGTTTCTATTGAATTTTATTTCCGTTCTTAATATTTTATGTTCCTGCCGCAAGTATTTTATTTCACTAAAGTTGCACACGTTTGTGCAGGGAAGTGAGGTGAGTATAAATAAATATATGCTGGCTTATCGTTGTCTATCGGCAAAAATATATTGTTTAGTGTTTAACTTTCGTATTCATTTGTTGTAGTTTTTGCAGATTTTATTATTTACAGGAGGGTAAAAACTATTCTAAAAGAGTATCAGGATATTTCGGTCCTTTGCTGCTAGAAAGTACTAACTTAAAAATATAAATCAATTTTAACGGAAAATGTTTTTAAGGTATTCAATAATTAATTTGTAAAATAGCTTGACATTTTGTTCTCAAAATATGAGATAATTGCCTAAAATGTTTGCCCACTCTAAAGCCGTGTTATCAATTTTTAAATTTCAAAACACTAAATTTGAAAAAGCACTAAAACCAAGAAAATGAAAACGCGTAATATTTTCTAAAAAGCTCTAAATTTGAAAATATTTGCTTTTTATATGAAAAAAAATATACGAACCATTTAGGAAATTTACTAAATTTTGCGATATTAAAGAAGAGAATTTTTAGCAACCCTGTTTTTGGCAGATCAGCTGTTTTCGCGTAACATGTTGCTGTTAAACATGTTCAATTTGGTCTATAATTAAACCATGAATCGACATACAAACGAACAACTCTTACATGTTATTGAATTTTATTATCAAAATTCATGAATGGTTAAAGAAAGAGCATCGTGCAATTCTTGTGATCAGAAACGAAGTTAATTTCTGATTCCAGGGATACGAGAACAAGCAAAATTGCCGTGTTTGGCGTGAAGAACAGCCAGAAGTATTGAAAGAACTGCCAATACATTTCAAGAAACGCACTGTTTGGTGTGGGTTATGGGCTAGTGTCATCATTGGACCGCACTTTTCAAAGGCCACGAAGTCAGCAACGTTACTGTGAATGACGAGCGCTACCGTGCAATGAGTTTTTGTTGTGCCCAAAATGGAAGAACTGGCCTTTACTGACATGTGGTTTCAACAAGGCGATGCCACATGCCAGATAACACGCGAAACAATGCCCCGTATAAGATGCGAGATCGACGAACGATTTATTTCACGTTTGGGACTTGGAGTGGGGCCCAGCGTATGAACCACTTCAAACGATGAGGACGATCAGGTAACGTCTCAGCTTCGTCGTAAACTCTTAAAAAAAATTTTATTTTTAAGGAATTTAGACTAAATATATACAATTTGTTAAATATTTACGCTATTTTTGCTTATATTTTACGTCAACGACCACTTAAAGGGGCGGGGTCCAAAAATTTACTTTTCTAATTTTATGGCTCCAAACTCAACGCTTTGGACTTCCTTTGACAGAAAAATATATAATTTGCTTAACAAAATTACAAAAAAGAAAACTTTAAGAAACATGTGGTTTTTTAGAGGTTGGTTTAGATCTTCTTAGGGGAACTTTTTCCCCTCTGCCCCGATTCCGCCCATTTACGAATTTGACCTGCGCTATTCTTCAAAATATGTATATACCAAATTTTAAGGGTCTGGCTCGTGATATCCACATGCGGACGGACATGGCTAGATCGTCATAGATTTCATCACCGATCAAGAATATATATATATATATATATATATATATATATGTATATATATGCATATATATATGTATATATATATATATATATATATATATATATAAATATATATATGTATATATATATATATATATATATATATATATAAATATATATATGTATATATATATATATATATATATATATATATATATATATGTATATATATATATATATATATATATATATATATATACTTTATGGGGTCTTAGAGGGATATTTCGCTGCCTTACGCCAGGAATGACAAAGCGAATATAACCTCCAATTCTTTTTGGGAGGGTATAAAATAAACACCGAGCCAAAGCACAAAAAATATTCGCGTCAATAAATTGAAAAAGCAATAAAACAACACCGTGCGAAGGGCACTGAGTTGGCAACGCTGACCTAGAGATAGATACAAGGTGGTTTATTGTGAATGAAATTGCTTCCTTTTCGAGTTATGACTTTCTGGCAGTAAACGTTTGACTTGTGCTTGTTTGAACTTGTGGAAGATGTCAAGACAAATGGTTTTCTTTTCTTTACTTTGCAACATGTAGTAAGAATTTAATTTTAATGTTAAGGCAGGTTAAGTTGGCAAATTGTATACGCGTGTCTCGTACTGTCCGTCTGTCTATTCAATTTATATGGATATTTAATGTGTGTGTGTGTGTGTATTTCAAAAGCAAATATTATAAATGCCAATCAAAATGTCAGCAGTACATTATAAATGGCACAAATCATCCACAAGAACAACAAAATACACTCGCAAGATAATAAAATGAAATGGAAACCTATAAAAAAAAAATTATATATAAAACGAGTTCAGAGAAAATCGTGCAAAGGTTGAGCGTTAGAGAACAGCTGTAATTTATGTTTATGTGAAATACATTTTGACAGAAAGTCTACAGAAAATTTTGATTTAAATATCAGTTATAATAAATCACAATTTTGGATATAAAAACACAAACCATCTTCAAAAACCGATCAGGAGCCAAATTACCACATTCGATATCGTATGAAATTTCCATACATTTTGAATACAAATTTCGAGCGATATTTAATGCTGTAATTTGCCTCCAGTATAATAAAAATTTTATATTTTTATTTAAATTAAAATTTTACTAAATATTTTTCATACCTTAAATGCAATATTCCTTGAATTAAATGCTTGAAATAAAACCGGCACTTACCTAAAATTAAAAGAAAATAAATATATAAATTAATTATAGATAATTTTCGCTGTGAAATAATTACATACAGTGGGCCAAATTATCGCATTCAATATGGAACGAAATTGCCATACAATTTATATACAAATTTCGCTTGATATCGCATGTGGTAATTTTTCCCGTCAATAAATTCAAAGTTTCTAATATCTCTAGGTCTGGCAACAAAAAACATCATCGTGTCTAGAGCACGAACGAACGAATTTCCTCCGATGGCACTTCGCAATCTATGGTTTTTATTTTACCACTTTTAGCACAAGATATTTAAAAAAAAAAACATAATTTTATAAAAATAAGCTTTTAAGAATTAGGTTAGGTTAGGTTAGGTTAGGTTAAAAAGGGCTGCCCGCAGTAAGCGAGAAAAACACTCGGAGGCCATCAAAAGGCCCATTGTGATGCCCAAGAGGACTATACCCTACACACTCTTCTCAAGACGAAGTGGTGGTTCCTGAGAACCATCCAGAACTTCTCACAAAGCCCGCCAGGGCAGCCAGCGGTGCATCCCTGAGGCAATCAAGATCCCGCAGGAAACGAGAGCCTAGATGTCTAAGCCTACGCTCCTGCAGGGCCGGACAGTCACAAAGGAAATGCTGTACTGACTCCTCCTCCTCCTCATCGAAGCAGCTCCTGCAGCGGCCATCATGGGGAAAGCCCAAACGCTCCGACATGTGCCCAATTGCACAGTGCCCCGTCAAGACCCCTACCTGGAGTGCCAGCGGCTGTTTCCCAAAAAACAGAAGTTGCCTAGTCCTAGCTCTGCTAAGCGAGGGCCATAGAGTTTTGGAGACCCTACAGGTGGTAATACTTGACCACCTGTTTGTCACCTCCCTCCTTGCCCACCTCTGAAATCTGCCCAGCAGCTCAACTGAGGGAATGTCAATGTCCCTACGCGATACTGCTTCATCCAAGGCCGAACCCGCTCTCGCGCATTCGTCCGCCATCTCATTCCCCTGAATGCCTTCATGCCCTGGAACCCAAACCACATTGACATCATGCCCCCTAAGTCTGGCCAGAGATTGAATGCATGCCAGTACACATCTCGACTTTATAATCTCCGAACCCAGGGCTCTAATTGCTGCCAGACTATCTACACAGATGTCAATAGTTCTTGCCTCCAAATTGAGCCCATCAATCCTTAATGCTGCCTCGGTAACGGCATAAATCTCTGCTTGGAAAACTGTCGAGGTATCGGGTAGCCTGAGCGATACCGAAAGGCCGAGACCCTCGGAAAATACCCCCGAACCAGTGCCAGTGTCCATCTTCGAGCCGTCCGTAAAAACCAAAGTTGCATTACTACGAGTCGCAGAGTTTTCCTTCCAGTCCTTCCTCTCCGGGAATGCGACTGAGAAGGATTTGTCGAAGCACATGACCGGAGTCATATAATCAGTCCGTCCCCCCAGGACCTGCCCTCCTACCTTTTGTAGGATAATGCCATGTCCCGTACGATCATGCCTGAAACTGTCCGACTCCATGAGCCTGAGGGCAGATCTGGCAGATATGTACTTGATGTAAATATCAAGGGGAGCCAAATCAAGCATTGTCTCTAGACTGGCCTGAGGGGCCGACCTCATTGCGCCAGTCACAGCAAGACATGCTAGCCTCTGTACCTTGCCCAGTATAGAGAGATATGTCCTCTTGTCCACAGCCCTCCACCAAACAAGTGATCCATAAGTAAGAATGGGTCTGATCACCGCCGTATACATCCAGTGAAGGATGTACGGTTTCAACCCCCATCTCCTCCCTGAAACTCTCTTGCATGCGTAAAACGCACATAGAGCCCTCCTCGTTCTATCCTCCACATTTCGTCTCCACGATAGTTTAGAGTCTAGAATTAATGCAAATTAAATCACAATTACAAATTAATTTGCAAAAAAAATAACAATTGTTTCTGATTTCCCCATTTTCTAATTTACTCATTCCCCAGTTTATTAGAATAGGGGGATTTTTTCCCCCAAAAAATGGGTAAGAAAGAAATCCGGGCGGAATATTTTTTGCAATTAAATTTTGCCTAGGACTATTGCGAATATTAAATTTTCAGTTCTGATTTTTAATTAGTCGTGAAAATAGAGCGCTCACTGTACCTACACCGGCATTACGTTCGTCGAAGTAGTGACGTGACCTTGAGTAGCAAAAATCGATTATTTAATTATCGATTTTTGTTTTCTATTTTGTAAACAAAATCAGGGCAGCTCCCGGCTCATTTCGAACGAAATAAGAATCGATAATGCCACGAAAGCGTTGCTTTTTACCCACCTTCTTCCAAAACAACACTGACCTGAGTGTTGCCATATCTAATTGTTTCACGCTTGATTTGTCTGTGACTAATGCCCAGTTTTTAACTTCAAAATTAAGTACTATTTAAACTTAAAGTGTATTTAAATACAAAATTTTGTTTTTCACTTCGAATTTAAATAAGATTTAAATAGCCCACATTGTACATTTAAATTCAATTTAAGTTTTTCATACAACCATGTGTTTTTCATGGTTTGTTTACATTCAACAACCTGAAAATTGGTACAGCAGCTGTTCATTGGAACAAAACTTCGGTAAAAAGGTTCTTGTATTGGATCATTTTCAGTATTTTTCTTACTATTTATTTGTGCTACCATACTTTTATCACAATTAAATACCAAAATTAATTTTAGACTGAAAAACTGAAAGTGTATTTAAACACAACTTAAGTTTATGGAAAAATTAACTAATTTTGTACTTAAATACGAAGTCAAAAACTGGGGGTAAATTTACGCACAAACGTTACCACGTTATCAACAAAAACCGTTTTAGGCTGTTTGGCAGATTTTCGCTTGAATAAAGCCACAATTAAAATAAAAATTTTACTAGTTGCAACAAGAAATTTTTAAATAAAACTGCACTGAAGACTCATGCATAGAGAAAATTATTATTTTTAGAAAAGCAAAACAAATTAGCACAAATATGTTAATTACCAACATTAAGAAAAAAAAACAATTTTCCTATTAAAAAGATTAAATGAAAGTAAAATAGAAATGTTGCCATATTGTATCAGAGAAAAAAACGCTTAAATAAAATAATTTAAAAACCGCTAAATTCCGGCTCGTTTTTAAACTACAATATATAAAATTATTAGCCGGAAGTTACGGTTACGTTTTAAATGAATTGCATTTCATTTATTTGCTTTTTTTTCTTAAACGATAAACTTGAAATTTAGTCATCATAAATAAATAAATAAATGGCATGTTTCACAAAAAAAAAATCAATTTTTTCCTTCTACAAAATAACTAAATTACTATATTTAAAACTAAATAAACAAGCAAACAAAAATTAAAAAAAAAACTACACTAGTATTTACAAAACGTAAAACTAATCAATTATATCTTATGAGGCACAGACCGTACAAAGCATTTTATTTGATTAGATCAGCGGCAATTGTTCCAAAGTATAGGCATGACATAGAACATTATTGAGAAAATAAAACGACAAATTTGAAACGCGTTTTCATTGACTGAACAGCGTCTCAAACATACATACACGTACAAACAGCCATACAGTAAATATATAATTTTATAGATACATTTTCATTATTTTATGACAATTCGTGCAACAAATAGTCAACAAATTAAAATTAAAATCATATGGCATCCAATCGTAAAAAATTATAACAAACACATCTAGTTTTTTCTTAACTGTCGACAGTAAAATTAGAAAAAAATAATAATTAAAAATGTTGCCAGGTGTTACATATGCAAAGATTATGAAGCTGGGAGTTACAGCACAAGTTAAGGCGGCAAATAACGGTTTATCCATTTATCGGCTACATAAATAAAACTAAATAAAAACACATAATACAACCCTATTGTGAATTGTGAAATTATTCCCTTTTCTCTAAATTTTCCATCGTGAAAGAATTCCCTGTGAATGATTTCATGCTAAAATTAAATTCCACTTATTGTGAATGATTATGGTATTAAAGAGTAATAGAGCAAAAAATGTTCCTCTCAATCCAATTTGTTTAAACATTTTTTTAAATTGATATGCGAATTCCAAAATTATTTTATTTCCCTGGGCCACCGTTTTGCCATAGTGGCATTTGTGTACCCATCTCCATTTTCCCACAAGGACCGAAAACTTCTCAAGGATTATATATTTTTCTCTTTTTTTTCAAATGAATTTTTTCACAATATTTTATATTTTCGGTACATTCCGTAAGAATATATTTATTAATTATCTCTTGAACCATAATTTATATGCACTAGTTTGAATGGAACTCGCTCCAGTTCCTAGATTTTGGCTTCCAAATGAATTTAAGCCAATTTTACTGCAACTGTTAAGTGGTCAACAGAGCTCTGTTAACTGTAGAATAGTTAGTTTTTGGTACAACTTTTGGTTTGTGTCTTCGCTAATATAAATTTAAATTTCTCTTCACACACACATCCCTCCTTATTCTGTAACTATTTGCCAACGTCACGTCGAGACAATATCAAAACTAAAACATCTGTATACCCGTTCTCCTCAGCATTTAATTAGTGTAACAGTTTGCTGTTACTTTCCAGGTCTTAGAGAATAGCCCGAAGCTGTCAGCATTAATCAATAGTTGTCCAAAAGCTAAATGTAACTACCCTATTCTTGATATTGTATCTAAATGACATTGAGAAATAGTTAGAGAATGAGAGGAATTATTTTATTTGAGTTTTTTCTCCAGCATATTTGAAAGCAGATAAAGAAAAGTGTTAAAATGAAGTAAATTTATAAGAAATATAAAAATATTGAATAAAATATGGATAAAAATTAATTCATTTTATTTTGAAAAGGTCAATTAAAAAACAAATGCAGGAGAATCCCGAAGTAGTTCTGTGATTTATTCTTAAGAAATCTTAAATTCCAGACAAAGACCAAAAGACGATTTTAAATTCTCTAGATTCGCTAAGCAAACACATTATAATCCTCTAGCAAATGATGGAGCGTCAAAAGTTAAGGCTCTTAGAGAATTTTTCTCTCAAAATGTTCCCCTGTTCCCTAAATTTGCAATCGTGAATATATTCCCCGTGAATGATTTCATGCTAATAGTAAATTCCCTTTATCGTGAATGATTATTTCCCGTGTCAATGATTATTTCCCCTTATCGTGAATGACTTCGCTCTTTAATTTATTCGCCTTATTTTTGGTAAGAAATAGAGCAAAATATGTAAGCAGTAGTTTTTATTATAATTCGAATATTAAAGTCTAAAAATTTTATTTTAAGGGCAAGATCTAGTAATAGAAAACAATAATACAAAATATTTTGATCTAGGTACGTCTATATTAAGTAAAACACTGTCATAGAATGTAATATTATTGGAAACTGTTTTAAATCAATAAGCCTTTGTCTGAACTAAAAGCGGGTTCAAATATTTGATGAGTGTGCACGTACCTTAAAATAAGGGTGAGCAAATTTGAAGTTAGGAAGTCAACTGTGTGTCAAATGATGAACTCTTAGGAATGGAACTGCCATCCTTTGATATTTATTTGGTAAAAAGCTGGGAAATTTTAACTGTGCAGTCCTACATTCTACGTCGCTACGTCGACTTGGCTGTTTGAAAAATTCAACATAAACCGTGCATTTTTTTAAATCATATTTAGTGATGAGGCCCATTTCCAATTTTCAATTAGGCGATTATGTAAAAAACAAAATTGTCGCATATGGGGCTCACAAACTCCACAAACAGTCGTCGAAAAACTATTACATCCAAAGAAAGCGACAAAGCCGCGCTTTGTGGTTGGGCGGCATCATCGGTCCGTATTTTTTCGAATATTGGCAAAAAAAAATAGCGTCTGTGTAATTTCACGATTTGTCGATTTAACGTTGCAAAAACGGCATTTCAGAGATCCTACTTGAATGCTTGTGGGTTACAGGCAGCCACGTATACCAACGTCGCACTGTGGGGTGAAAGCCCTCACAAGTGGCGATTAATTGAAAAGATTAACTTTAACTTTCACAACCGCATTTGGTACCATATGAAAGTAGATAATATTCTACATCACTAACTGCAAAAATAAAAGTTCTTGGTAGTTGACTTTATTTGCAGTGTGTGTTTAAAGTTCAATCATTTTTGTTATTTTTGCGAGCATTGATTAAAAGAGAACATTTTTATATTTCAAGTGGTTATAGTTTTAGTTAAAACTTATATAAGTAAAAGTTTTATAATGGCACCGTCAACTTCAGGTATATGAGAATTTAAAAAATTATTTTTTGTTTAGATAAATGTTTTAGAAATATTTAAAAAAAATAAATTAAATGTCTCCAAAAATGTGGTATTTTTGATATATATGTACATTGAGTTTCAACAACTTTGCGGATGAGTGCAGGAAAAAATGCTTTTATGCTCTTGAAATATAAGATTTTAGCTAATAAATCCCAGAATGCCTATTTGCGCAGTTGTGCGATTTTTGAGTTATGAAGGTTTTTGTGAGAGAATTCCGGTTGCTAAAAATCAATGTGAAATAAAAACAAAAAAAAAACAAGTTGTTTTTATTGTCTTTTTTATTATTTTTTCTAAAGACACATAAAGTATGCTCTAATTTACAATTTAATTTACTAATTTATCGTTTTTCATTCCAAAGTTACAACTAAAATAAATTTTCTCCAAAATACAAAAAAGCCCATACAAAGTTAAAATTTTTTTTCAAAAAATTTTTTTAAATGCTGTTTTTTTATGTATTTATTAATACTCATCAATAAAAAATAACAACATTTTAAAATTACGAGTTCTATGAATTAATCGCCACTTTCCCTACCATTCACCCCACTGTGCGTCGGTAGAGTATTTCCTCTGGGTTTATTTGAAATGTCGGTTTTACGTGAACCAGCTGACGCACTCAAATATGAAATTCGGCACTGCATTGGACGAGATATGCGAATTTTTGTTTGCAAAATGTAGTTAACAATTTTGTGAAAAGATCGGACGTCTGCCCGACATCATATTCCATTATTAATTCCTATATTTCTACTTTTTATCAGTATCACTAACGGCCATTTTCACAGTGAATGATTAAGACTTAACGCTTATTTTAACGACAACTTTGGTATGCCCAACTTGACGTTAAAGTCCAGGTTAATTTTTAATCGTACATTGTGAAAAGGGCCGTAAAACTGAATACGTCAAAAGAATATGTCAAAAGAAATTTATTTTTAAACCAATTTAATTCCTAACCTCAATTGTGCCCACTCTATTTTATATTGTTGGTAAATATTTTTCAATACAAATTTCTTTGAATTTTCATGTTGTTTTCAGTCTCTTCCCTTTATTTCATACATGTCTCTAAATTTTATGTTTTTTTAAGCAAATCTGGAAGCTCGTAAAAAATCAACATAAACTGCAAAATAGTAACGATTTCGCCTCAACTTGGCAACCCTGCTGCTTGTATAATCATTATTTGTCATTGTTTGAATTTGTAAAATTTTTGAAACTTATTTAAAATAGGAATATGATGTTAAGAAAAAAGGTTAACCGCATTTAATTTGAGAAAATAAAGCAAACAACACATACAGAAAACGACATGGAAGATAAAACAAAGCAAAAGTTTTGCAAAAAAAAGTAATGAAAGTAAATTGAAAAAAAAACACAAGTAAATAAAACTGTAATAACAACTTATCAGCTGTCAAAGCAACAACATGATGGCAAGACTTGAAAACGTCTCCAAACAAATATTAGATGATATAAATGAAATAGCACAATAAATATTATTATTGTGTTGCAGAAATAGAATAAAACATAATGAAATCCGTTGTTATATAACCAGAAAGTTTGCCAGAGTGTGAGAGGAAGAGTTTAATGCTGGTGCAAAAGCAAATGCTGGCAAAAGTTTCTTAGGCAAATAATATAAAACGCAGCAGGGTTGCATTTCTTGAATAAACCAAAATTGAAATCGAATGTTGCCCCATCGGCTCACTGTTTAATATCAATTTATTACAAATTCCAACCTTTTTATTATCAGTTCAGTTCAGCATCAACAAATTTAGCAGGAAAAGAATTTAATTTCAATTTGGTACTGTTGTGCTTGTTTTTTCTAACAAAATAAACAATTTGTTTGATTCTGTTTTATGAAAAATATTTTACAAAAACTAAAAAATAAACAAAAGAAAATGATTTCTTTTAATTTTACGTCTGTTGTTAATTCATTATAGTGCAATGTTTGATTGGTAGTTTTCATTTGTTAAAAACTTTTTGTGTTTTTACGGTTGTCTCGACGAAATTTCTTAAATTTGAATCTAAATCTGAATATAAGTTGCCATTGCACAAAGTAGGGGTCAGTCAGCATTTTTGTTATATGAAACAAATAAGAGCAACAGAATTATTATAAATGATATCGCCTGTCTTTATGTGACATATAACAATGGGTGATTTTTTAAGAGCTTTCGGATTTGATTAAAAAATAAACACATAAAACTATAATTCAATGTTAATATTAGACTTCTCAAATGGCCCAACTTTGGCATAATCTCTCTAATATATCGGCCAGTATCAAATAAATTCCTCAATATTAGCTTCCAGTACGTCAACCATTGCGAGCTTGTCCCTGAAGACATGAGCCTTAACATGGCCCCACAAAACAATAGTCTAATAGTGTTTTCACAATGACATGGTTTTAATAAATTCTGGTTTTAACGTTAAAGCCTGATTTTACCATACAAAATGATTTTGTTAAAACCAACTTGAAATCACTTTCGAATTGGCTTTAAGTAGGTTTTATGAAATACAATCTTGTTTTTGGCTGTGCTAAGTTGGGTGCTGCCAAGTTATATATATAGGAAACAGCTGATATTGTTTACACAAGCGCATCTTTTCTTTCAAAAGTAGAAGTTCTTCACTTTGTAAAAGTAATTTCTTAATTTTAAAATATTCATTTACAAAATGTAAAATAATTTCTACAAGGTGGCGCAAAAGTAATCATCCTATCGGAAAATGCTATAAATTTTGCGATTGGCCCCTAATGTCAGTTCTGTTTTGACATTTGTGTAGTAAACACATGCAAAATACACATTAATAAACAATGTTACGCTACACTGCTCCAGAACGCGGAATATTGGTGACTATTTATTTGACCAATAATCGGTCGGTGACTTTGGCACAACGTGAATTTCGTCGCAGATTTCCTGGCCGTCCAACGCCTACTGGTGAAACACTGCGACATTTAGCCGCTCGCCTCGAAGAGACTGGTACAACACGAGATGTTGCCAGGCGTGGCAGACTCCGGAGTAGCCGTTCTGCAGAGAATATTGCTGCTGTAGCCGAGAATGTCATGGAAGCGCCGTCAACATCGACCAGACAACGTGCCACGCAAATGGGTATCAGTCGACGGTGTTTACAGCGAATTTTTGGTACAAGATTTGAAGATGTTTCCGTACAAAGTCCAGACGGTGCATCAGCTGTTAGCTGCTGACCGCCAATCGCGTCTAACATACGCTCAAGCCATCCTTAATCACCACCAACAGGAAGATGGGTTTTCATCAAAAATAAGGTGATGAGGTTTTCATCAAAAATAATGTGATGAGGCCCATTTCCATCTTAGCGGGCACGTAAATAAGCAAAATTTACGCTTCTGGGGCACTGAAAATCCGCGTGTAACCCACGAAGAGCCATTACACCCACTCAAAGTCACTGTATGGTGTGCTGTTTTCGCTGGAGGAGTCATCGGACCTTTTTTCTTCGAAGACGTCGCGGGCCAAACGGTTACTGTGAATGGTGAGCGCTACAGAGCAATGATCAACGAGTTCTTTTTGCCTCAACTGGGATTGGAAAACATGTGGTTCCAACAGGACGGTGCAACGGCACACACTGCACGTGCCACAGCCGATATGCTGAAGGATGCATTTCCCGGGCGCCTAATCTCCCGTTTTGGCGATTTGCACTGGCCAGCAAGATCGCCTGATTTGACCGCTGCAGACTACTTTTTGTGGGGCTTTTTGAAGTCGCGGGTTTATGTCACAAGCCTTAGACTGTTGCAGCTCTCAAATACAATATCCGTCAAGAATGTGAGGACCTATCGCCGGAAGTTTTGGCCAAAGTGATGGAAAATGCCATAAAAAGGGCTCAAATTACAATCAACTGTGGCGGCGGCCATTTACATGACATCATATTCTCGTCGGCCCTGTAGCAAAAATTAGCCGGCGAAGTAAAAGGTTGAAATAGCTACAAAAAAAACAACTGTCTATCTTCTCATCTTTCCTAATCTGTCCCCTCAATACTATCCCCTCGTTTTCAGTTCCGGCGCAATGCATTGCATATATAGGGATCATCCCCTGAGTGCTGGTCCAAGATAAAAAAATTAAAAGACCAAATAAAAATAATCCACAAGAAGAATCAAAGTATTTCATTTTTTTTTTTAAATTACAACCAAAAAACATCGGAAGGTTATTTTTGCGCCACCTAGTATTTTAGAATACATTAAAAACTTTTTCTTTTTACCTTCAAACAAAAACTTCTGTTGTACAGTTTGTCAATTAAGTGTTGTAAAGTGTAGAGAATAAGTACTATAACAAATTCACACATTTCTATGAGCGATTTAATTTATTTTTAACAAATTTATTATACAGCCAGTATGTTAAAACCACAATTTGCAGTGGGAACGCAAATTGTGGTTTATGGTTTTAACCTTGACACTATAAATGCGGTAAAACGCACAATTTAGGCGGCCAATTGGCCGGCAGCCCCAAATGTAAAATAAACTATTCATCGAACCCGTTTCTCAATTGCCCCATTGCTTCTCGTATGCTGTGTATCATGTGGCACCGTCTTATTGAAACCAGATGTCAGCCATTTTGAGCAAAAAATAAATAAAAAACTATAATAATAAATAAATTGTAATCATTACACGGTAGCTCTCGCCAATCACAGCAACGTTCTTGCCTTCGTCGTCTTTGAAAAATATGCCACCGGGCTATAATCCATACCTGCTGGACAGTGCATTTTTCAAAATGCATTGGCTGCTCGTAACACCAAATACAGTAATTTTCCATTCAACCAGATATGAGCTTCGCCATAAAATAGAACATGTACACGATCCACTTTCTTAACCGATTATGAATTTTGATAATTCAATAATCTGTAAGAGTTGTTCGTTTGTAATTCGCTTCATGATTAAATTATAGACCAAACTGAGTAACGTTAACGTTGCGCCATAATCAGTAATGCTTACTCACTTTGATTAATAAAAACTCTAATTATAAATAAGAAATAGAGATGAACACGCTAAATTGACCTAAAAGTAACTAAAGTTACGTTACTTAACACTGCAACAATATGAACAAGTGTTTTTGCAACAAACTTCACTTGATTGAAACTTCGGTTGATTACATACATTTTGTATGGGCATGAGAAATTTTGAGAGCCACACAACGCTTTGCATCGTAATTTATGCTGGACTGTGACAAGTATTACGAGAACAGCTGAGCTGTCAAAACCAGTGTTGCCAAAAAGAAATTTGCTAAAAGAATTATAGCAGCGCATTTTGTGGTAATTTGGATAAATATCGGATAATATAATATTATATTTTTCTATAGCATTTCACTGGTTGTGTTGAGAGTAACTTTACAGTCTTTAAAAAGGGTAGAGAAACAAGACTCTGCGAGATTTTGAAAAATTCAAGCTCGGCTGATGATTTTTATTTATTGATTTTACTTTGAACTGATTAAAGAATTTGTTTAAGCAGATTTCCCTAGAGAAAAGTTTACTGTGTTTATGAGTTTCCGCTCTCAGTTAAGGAGAAACTTGACAAAAAAAATCAATTAAATTCACAATTGTTTAGTTTGCCGGCGAGGTTTGGCTACAGGGCCGGCGAAGTAGGGTGCGTTTAATCTGCTATTCGCATGATGATGTCAATCGGTGGCAGTAATGTTCACACACCAGTGCTAAGCCTTTGAAACAATACGACAACTAATACAACCACTCAATAATGCATCTCCGGAGAATTCATAACCGAGTGCGGAATTGAAGGAATCTTTGACTTCGGAGTCGTCGTGCTAACTATTTCAGTGTAGTAGAATATACTAAAATTTCTTGTTTATACAAATTCGATTATTATACCCTCCAGAAAAGAATTGGAGGGTATATTCACTTTGTCATTTAGTGTGCAACGCAGCGAAATGGCCCTCTAAGACCCGATAAAGTATATATAAAGTGTATATTCTTGATCAGTGATGAAATCTAAGACGATCCAGCCATGTTCGTCCGTCCATTTGTGGAAATCACGATTCTGTTCAAACGAAAGGAGCCAGACTTTTGAAATTTGGTATAAATATATCTTGAGGGATAGCACAGGTTAAGTTCGGAGATTAGCTAAATCGGGCAAGGGGGGAAACAAGTTCCTCTAAGAAGAACTAAAACAACCACATGATTTTTTTTTATTTTTGTTTTTGTAATTTTTGTTGTGGGTGCTGTTGGCTGAAGTTGTAGAACACGAGACTATGAAGCGGAAGGTCCTGAGTTTAATCCTGCGCTGAGTCACGAATATTGTGTTGAATTCTTCTGATCAGCATTAGTGCATGATTGCCTTAGTTGTGGCCAGTCTGTTTCAATGACTGGTCACTGAAAATAATTGGCAGCGACTGACACGCCAGAAAAAGCAGAGTAACAGCAAAAATTAGCCGGCGAAATAAAAGGTTTAAATAGCTACAAAAAATTCTCTATCCCCTCATCTTTCTTTATCTATCCCTTCAATACGATCCCTTCAGTACGATCCCTTCCTTTCTAGTTGCGGTGCAATGCACTGCATATGGGCATTTCCATTTTGGCGTTACGTTACTTTTGTACGACGATATGTTGAAAAAAAACGTTAAAAACCAGAATTTAAAAAATTTTTTTCTCACATTAGAGAAGTGATCGGATAGCTCTATATTCAGCCAAAAAATGGAAATAGTTGAGCCTAAGAATTTCAAGATATACTCCAAAAAGTGACCTGGCGTTACGTTACAAAAAACGGAAGTGCGATTTGACTTTGATAACAAAATTGTTGAACTCTGCGAATTGGGCAAGTATTTTTAATCAAATTTTTTTTGATAGGTTTTGGACCAATATACATTTATTTTCCAAGTTATAAATTGAACAAATCTTTTTTCCTTTTTTTTCTTTTATGAAAATTGGTCTGGCGTTACGTTACTGACGTTACATTACTAAAATTTCCACTTTATTTTATTATGTTAAAAAAATGCGAAAAAGACATAAATATTAGAAAATTATATAAAAACTACAAAATACTAAATTTATTTTTTGCATTTGTTTTATGATTAAATATGTTTGTAGCAACAGTTTTGCATTAAGAGTATTATTATGAAATTGCTTTTAGGAATGTTAATTATAAAGAGAAAATGCCCTTGAAGTTAAGAAACACTTACAAAAACGGGAACTTCAAACTTGAAGCTCAGTATTTCACCATCCCAACAAAAGAAAGCTTTGAGCTCCTAAATTAAATTTATTTTAGAAGTTTCCCTTTTATAATACATTAGGAAAAAATCTGTTTGTTAACTTTTAATTTTTCGATCAATGTGGACTTTTTTCTGGATATGCCCATATGTAGAGGTCATCCCCTGAGTGCTGGTCCGAGATAAAAAATAAAAAAAGTATATATTTTTATATAAAAAGAAGGTCCAAAGCGTTGAACTCGGAGCATAAAAATCAGAACAATATATTAAATTGTTAATTTTGTTAATTTTATCAACGGGCTTAAGTTCGAATCTGCAAGACTGCAAACCATTTTTTATTATTTTATTAATAAATGAATTTGTTCAAATTCTATTTTATTAATTTTTATATTAAGACTAATAAAAATTCATACATAATTTAGAACAATATATTTTTAGAACCCCCCGCCCCTTTTTTGTGGGCGTTGACATAAGCTATTATATGTAAAAATAGTTTAAATATTTAACAAGTTGTTTTACTTAAGTAAGGATTACTTAAAAATCAAATTGTTAATGTTTTATGACGAAGCTGAGATGTGTTCTGATCTTCCTCTGCCCTGCCCTTCCCTGCCCTTCCCTGCCCCCTTCGTCTCCTAAATGACCCTAAAAAAAATTGTGTTTGCACTTAATAATCTTAAAAAAAACTACTTTTTAGTGTTTTACGGCAAAGGTGAGATGTCTCACCCACGTTTCCTCCCGGAGGAGTGATCCCGATAAAATACGTTTTATTAACTAAATATTTGGAGGATATTTAATATTCGACCCGTTCGAATATAATGTTTTTTTTTTTAAATTTTATGTTCCAAAGCCTCATCACGAAAAAAAAGCCTTAAAATTAATAAAACTTAAACATTTTTCGAATCGGTGAAAAATCACCGAAAATAAAGCGAAAATCCTTTAATTGACAACACTGCCCAAAATAGCAACTCTTACTATGGAAGTATTCACAATAGCAACATATATTCCCAAAACATTTGCAACAGGGATTTATTGGGTATGGGAATGCAGGATTGTTCCCATTATGTTGGCGTTCGAGGTGAATAATTATTCCTTACCGCAACACCAAAGTTTTGTCAAAGAGCTGGCAAGTAAAATGTTATTAACAGAATAGGGAACTGTTAATTCGTTGTTAGCCTTAAACAATAAATGGCACGTTTAAACAGGTTTGTTTTTGCTATTGCGAAAATTTTTGAGTTAAATATTTTATTTGTTTTTTTTATTAAAAGATTTATTATTTATCTAGTGTGTGTGTGTGTGTGCGTGTGCTGGTGGGTGTTGGTATTTCAGTTAATTGTTTGAATTTTGCTTGGCATGTTAATAAAATTATGTTTTATTAGCTATTTAAAGTCATTAGACGATATTTCAGTTTTATTTATGACGTACACAAAATTGAAAAATGCCGGCAAAGAAATTCAAATAAATAATTGGTTAAATAGATCGATGAAATGTATTAAACAAAAAACATTAAGGGGACATATACAAAATTTGTTTTTTTTTTCTTATGGAAAGTTTTGGTAGATTTTTAAAATTAAGCTTTCATGTGACCATTTCATTATTTCAGTTGGCATTGGGAGCACTGTAGCTTAAGCCAACTTAAGCAGATATTCTTTATAGCCACAGACTATTAACAATAAAGCAAAAATATTAACAAACATTTAAACTTTTTTCTTTATTTGCTAATGACATTAAGAACACAGGGATTTTCTTAATGATAGACATAAATTTGAAAACACAATTTATTGGAGAATTATTATACATTTAGCAAAAAAAAATCTTTTATGAATTTAATTAGCAGACATAAGAGTATGTGTGTGTGTGTGTGTGACTTTATGGGCACATACATGGCATACAATTTTTTTCGATTGCCATAAATGTGACAGTAAACTGGTCAAAGAAAAGTGAAAAGTAGTATTGATACCAATTTAGACAAAAAAAAAACATAGACATAAAATTTAGTATATTTTGTTTAACAAAAATATAAATTACTCCTACTTGAAGTTCCATGGTTTTGAATTTCTGTGCAATAAATGTCTAAACCATAATTGTTAATGTTCAATTTTGAATATTTTATTGTTAAATTCTTTTTAAATCAAAAACACACAGGAAAACAACAAGCTAAACTTAACACTTGAATGACTCATATGTGAACACAAATTTTGTTGTTGGCTTAAAACGAAATTTAAATTTAGAAATTATTTAATTCAAAAACAGAAAGTAGCAAACAAACTGTTGACTACAACAGCACCAATACTTGAGTGAAACATTTAATTATTTTTATTTACTTATTCTTTTTTTTTTTTTTTTTTTTTTTTGTTGTTGCTGTGGGAGGAAATAAACCTCTAACAAAATACTTAACTGGCAACTTCAAATAAATTCAGCGAAGGCAAACGTCTATATTATTAAAAGAAGTTGTGGCCTGAGTTCCTTTAAAACCTGCCGTGAGTCTTTCTTCACGCTGACCTTGCGTGGTATGTAATAGGTGATTTTTTATCAAAAGTTTTTCAGGCTGGCAGCACTGGTCGGTAATTGTGTCCAAACGACATGTGTGAAAGTGAAAATTGTTCAGTGTACTTTGCCATTTCATCATGAAGATACTCACAAACGAGCAACGACTGCAAATCATTGAAAATTATTATCAAAATGGGCCTTACAACAGCTCCATGGAAATTGTGTTCAGCGATGAGGCTCATTTCTGGCTAAATGAATACGTAAACAAGCAAAATTGTCGCATCTGTCGCATAATTAATTTTGGTAAAGAAACAAAAAGTTGTGGGAAAAAATATAAAATGGATTATATGGGTGATTAGTGGTGGGCGTTAACTGAGGTAATAAAGGCTCTGAGCCAAATTTGAAAAGCTTTGGGCCAAAAAAAAATTATTGTTTCTATGGGCGGTGGGTAGTGGGCGTGGTCAATTTTGATTAAACTTTATTTTATTCTTAATTGAGGTAATAAAAGGCTCTGTGACGAATTTCCAAAACTTTGGGCCAAAAATAAATATTGGTTTCTATGGGCGGTGAGTAGTGGGCGTGGTTAATTTTAATGAAACTTTATTTTTTTTCTTAATTGAGGTAATAAAAGGCTCTGTGCCAAATTTCAAAAACTTTGGGCCAAAAATAAATTTTGGTTTCTATGGGCGGTGGGTAGTGGGCGTGGCCAATTCTGATGAAACTTTATTTTATTCTTAATTGAGGTAATAAAAGGCTCTGTGACGAATTTCAAACACTTTGGGCCAAAAATAAATATTGGTTTCTATGGGCGGTGAGTAGTGGGCGTGGTTAATTTTGATGAAACTTTATTTTTTTCTTAATTAAGGTAATAAAAGGCTCTGTGACAAATTTCAAAAATTTTGGGTCAAAAATAAATTTTGGTTTCTATGGGCGGTGGGTAGTGGGCGTGGCCAATTCTGATGAAACTTTATTTTATTCTTAATTGAGGTAATAAAAGGCTTTGTGACAAATTTCAAAAAATTTGGGCGAAAAATATATGTTGGGTTCTGTGGGCGGTGGGTAGTGGGCGTGGCCAATTTCGATTAAACTTTATTTTATTCTTAATTGAGGTAATAAAAGGCTCTGTGACAAATTTCAAAAACTTTGGGCCAAAAATAAATGTTGGTTTCTATGGGCGGTGGGTAGTGGGCGTGGTCAATTTTGATGAAACTTTATTTTATTCTTAATTGAGGTAATAAAAGGCTCTGTGACAAATTTCAAAAACTTTGGGCCAAAAATAAATTTTGGGTTCTATCTGCGGTGGGTAGTGGGCGTGGCCAATTTTAATGAAACTTTATATTTTTCTTAATTGAGCTAACCAAACGCTCAGCGTAAAATTTCAACATTCTACGAGTACTCCTTATATTTTTTGCTAAACATTGTATGAACAAATCCCACTGTGTGGCGTACAAGAGTTACCGATACATCCCGAAAAAGCGACAGTTTGGTGTGGTTTATGGGCTGGTGGCATCATCTATCCATTTTTCTTCAAAGACGACCGTGCAAGAAACGTTACCGTCAACGGCAAACGATAGCGAGTCATATATTATTTTTAAAAAGTAAATGGCAGAGACCAATTTATCGATTCCAATAAAAATTTCGAATATATGATGCAAATTTTATTAGATTTTAAAAAAAAACTACGTTTAAAACATCACCCTATATATGCCAGTCGACTATTGATCTTTAATGTAATAAATTGATCGATGACTTAATTTTCCGCTTTTCCTTATATTTAGATCATTTAAATAAAACTCTACTTTTAAATATATTAACTTAGTTCCTTCTGTGAAATAAAAATGTATTTCAATAGAGTCCTACTTTAAATCAAAATAAAGACAGCGAACATCTCTTCTCGTGCCCATTGGGATTTATTGTGAATTTATTTTGTGCAATCAATCCCGGGAATGAATAAACTTTGGTGATGGGAAATATTCACGATAGTAGAGTATGGGAATATCTATTCACGATAGGGTTGATTCAGTTCTTCTTAGGGGAAATTTTTTCCCTCTGGCCCGATTCAGCCCATTAACGAACTTGACCTGTGCTATCCTTTACGATATATTTATACCAAATTTCAAGAGTCTAGCTCTTTTCGTTTGGACTGAATCGTGATTTCCACAGACGTGCGGACGGACATGGCTAGATAGCCTTAGAATTTATAACTGATCAAGAATATGTATACTTTATTAACTTATACATTTATACTTATTTAACTTATACATTTTTCGCGTCGATAAATTGAAAAATCACCGAAAATAATGCGAAAATCCTTTAATTAACAACACTGTCCAAAATAGCAGCTCTTACTATGGAAGTATTCACAATAGCAACATTTATTCCCAAGATATTTGCAATAGCGATTTGTTGGGTATGGAAATGCACTGGACCTACTGATTCGTAAAGCTATTTATATGTACCTCATATAGAGTAAGAAATCAATGAGTACCTCATTCACAATAAGGACATATGTTACAGGATTCGAATAAAACAGCTCTCAAGTTTCTTTATTAAAAGCATAAAAATTCGAACAGCTTTGTTTTTCGTATTGAATTGCATAACAATCCCCTGGTTTAAAGAAAAATATTTAATTTTGTAGTGGCTATTGCACACATTTTTCCATAACCTTAAAACTCCTAAGCTGATTGTGTTGAAAAATACTTTAAAAATAAATTTTTAAATGTTAAGGCCTAGCATTATTTTGGGATTACTTCCATTGCAGTATAAAAAGAATTTCAAACTTGTGTAGAGCATGAGAACTTGAAAAAGTTTGTAAAAATACAGAGAAATTTCATGTTGTTGGCTAGTGTTATTAATTCATAAAATTATCTTACCTTGTCCACCCCAAGGAAATTTCAGTAGCCTTTTGATACTGGGATTTCTGCGCACAGAAGGTGCCACCACCGGTTCACCGTCCATTGTTTGTTTACTTTATTAGTTTATAAAGACTTTTTCTCTATGGTGTTGCTGTTATTAATTTTATTTACTTTTTATAAAACTGATATAATATTTACTTTTCAGGCTTGTTGATAAAATATGTTTTTAAAATTATTTCATTTAATTAAAATAGGAACTTTTTTGTCATAATTAAACATTATATTTAGGCCATTTTATTTTTTAAAACTTTCGCTTTTATTATTTTTTATACGAGTATTATTATTTTTATTTCTGTAGAAACAAAATACAAATATTAATTATGATTCCAATTTAAATGGCCTTTTTGCCAGTGTTGCACACATACAGGAATGAAGAAAACAAACAGAGAATAATAACACTTGTTTTGTGCGATGATTGTGAAAATGTTCGTTTTCGTGTTGGTATTTTTCACCAGTGCGTGCTGATAAAAACTTGTTATTATATTTTTCGTTTCTTTTTTTTTTTTTTTTGTTTTATGGGTATTAAGTTGCAAACAAAAGTTCTTATTTTTTAATCAAAGAATATTTTACTTTATTATATAAATTTTATATTTCAAGGTCAGTTGGGGTTTAAGGGTTAAACAATTCTTACATTAAAATAATAATCATCAGCATTTATTTTATATGTATGGTACGAGCTTGTTGACTGATAACAATAAAATTTTATTACTTCTCCATGTTTCGCATTATTTGCCTTTTTTTCATATTTATAATGTGCGCGTATTTTAATATTAGAAATAAATTGACCATTTGTGGCGGTTTTTAATTTGTTGGCAATTCTGAAGTTTGGATACCTCATATAATTTATTTAAATTGCCTTATAGTACATGCCAGAGTTGTATTTTATAATTATACTCATTATGCCTTTATACAGAATTCACAATTACAATTCGACTTATTAATTCACAATAACTAGATAAATAAATGGAAAATCTACAAAAAAACAATATCGAAATATATGGAATAAGCTAATGAAAATAATTATCAGTACGATCTTGTAACAAAAACTTAAAAAAAGTGGCGAAAGATACGAGTAGCACTTGACTTCAATGAATTTGAAAAATTACTTAAAAAGAAGTATAACAAGTAAAAACGTTATATTCGACCGGGTCGAATCTTAAATACCCTCCAAATATTTAGTAAGTGAATTTGAAATGTTTAACTTGGTGGGACTGAGTTTCTTTATATAATATCGTACGTCAACGCCCACTAAAGTGGGCGGGGTTCAAAAATATACAATATCATGTTTTCCACAGACGAACGTATGGGCATTGCTAGACCGTCTTAGACTTCATCACAATTCTATTTGGAGGGTATAAAAACTGTATTTTGGCGGGGTCGCTCTGGCAAGGGCTGTGGGGGAAACATTTCAGTTTTGTCATAAAACTCTAAAAATAAATGCTTGGGATAATTATATACAAAATTAAAATTTCTTTTTTTTGATAGGGTCATTTAGAGGGCAAAGAGGGAGAGGGGGTAGGGCAGAAACAGGTAGACATAAAATTCTAAAAATAAATGCTTGGGATGATTATATACAAAACTAAAAAATATTTTTATTTATTTTTAATAGGGTCATTTAGCGGTCAAAGGGGGAGGAGGGGGTAGGGCAGCAACAGGCAGTCATAAAGCTGTAAAGATAAATGCTTGGGATGATTATAGACAAAATTAAAAAAAAAATTTTTTTGGTAGGGTCATTTAGGGAGCAAAGTAAGAGGGGGGGGGATAGGGCAGAAATCGGCAGTCATAAAACTCTAAAGATAAATGCTTGGGATGATTATATACAAAATTTAAAAAAAAAAAATTTTTTTGGTAGGGTTATTTAGGTGACAAAGGAAGAGGTGGGGGGGGGGGGGGGTAGGGCAGAAATCGGCAGTCATAAAACTCTAAAGATAAATGCTTGGGATGATTATATACAAAATTTAAAAAAAAAAAATTTTTTGGTAGGGTCATTTAGGGGGCGAAGGGGAAGGAGGGGGTAGGGCAGAGTATTACCAGGTTTCGTCTCAGCTTCGTCATTAAAGCTTAAAAGTGTTATTTTTAAGGAATGTAGGCTTAAGTAAAACAATTTGTTAAATTTTTATGCTATTTTTGCCTATAATAACGCCCACTGAAGTGGGCGGGGTCAAAAAATATTTTTATTTTATTTAATGGCTCCAAGTTTAAGGCGTTGGACCGTATTTGAAATAAAAATATATCATTTGCTTAACAAAATAATGAAAAAACTTTAAAAATTACTCGTTTACTCTCTTTCGTGAGTTGTGCGTCTCACTCGCACTAGTTAATTTCAACACCTCAAATAACTGTATAGATTTACAGTTCTTCTGAGGAATAATCCGTGGTTAACTACGTTGCTACTTCCCATGTAAAGGTATAGGTCGTGTACAGTCAGTCACAGTAACGAAAAAAATAATAACATCGCCGACATATGGTCTACTCACTCCGTCGACATCTGTGCACCAAATACTTTGCAAATTTACTTTGTAAAGTATTCTACGAATAATAATAATAAAGTAACGAGTAATTTTTCAGCAACTTTCTTTCTGGCAGCACTGTTTTGGGAAGATCAGCTGTTTTCGGTTAACATGTTATTGTTGAACATGTTCTGTTTGGTCTATAATTTAACCATGAGTCGACTTGGTTGCTCGTGTATCCCGCTTCTGATGTGGATTATGGACGGGTAGCACCATTTTTTTCAAAGCCAAAGACGGCAGGAACATTACTGTGAATATCGAGCACTACCGTGTGATGATTACAATTTCTTTTTTTTTGCCCAAAATGGAAATAAAATGTTGGACTTGGCTAATATGCGGTTTTAACAAAAAAGCTCTTAAAAAATCAAATATTTCTTCAGGATGGATTAAATTATTGTTAAAAATCAAACAAAAGCACAATAATAGTTCCAGGGTTGGAAAAATTAAACTTTTTTTGGTACATAAAAGTAACCAACTAAAACAAATTTGTTTGTATTTCTTTATTTAAGAACATATTTTATAATTTTTGAAATTCATTAGTATTAAACATCGAAAATCCCAAAAAAACAGCTCCAGAGCTGGAAAATTTAAACTTTTTCTTTTGAATATTAAAATAATTAATTAAAACTAATTTTTATTTCATACTTTAGACAGGAAAAGACTAGTATTGGAAATCAAAAAGATGCTTTCAGGGTTGGAAGGAATGTATGGATTCGGCACAGCCGACTATAGCACATTTCCTTGTTTTTTTATACCCTCCTTTACATTGTCTTTCCGTGTATAATGCAGTGAAATATCCGTCTAAGGCCCCATAAAGTTTATATATTCTTGATCAGCGATGAAATCTAAAACGATCTAGCCACGTCCGTCCCTCCGTTTGTGGAAATTACGATTCAGTCCAAAAGAAAAGAGCCAGACCCTTGAAATTTGGTGTAGATGAAATTTCGTGCTGTAAACGTGCTGAATCGGGCCAGAGGGAAAAAAGTTCCCCTAAGAAGAACTAAACCAACCACTAAAAAATAACATAATTTGAATTTTTTTTAATTTTGTTAAGCAAAATTAAAAATTAGCCATAAAATCAGAAAAATGAATTTTTTGGACCCCGCCCCTTTAGTGGGCGTTGAAGCAATTACTTGGAAAAATAATGTAAATATTTAACAAATTGTATAATTTAAGCCTACATTCCTTAGAAATTTAATTTTAAAGCTTTTATGACGAAGCCGAGATGTGCTATGATCTCCCTCTACCCTACAATCACCTCACCTTTGCCCTCCAAATGACCCAATCAAAAAAAATTTCACTTAATAACCTAAAAAAATTGGCTTTTTAGAGTTTTATGGCAAAGGTGAGATGTCTCCCCCACGGCCCCTCCCGTAGTGACTCCTACAAAGAAGAATTTCTATTTACTGAACATTTGGAGGGTATTTAAGGTTCGACCTGATCGTATAGAACGTTCTTACTTGTTATTTGTTGGCAAGTTGCCTAGCTTTTAATCCTTTTAAAATTAGTTGTTATTTAAATCACATTAATCCCCGGAGGAGGAAGCAAACAATAGCCATTAAATTTGCTGAAATTCCAATCCCACATAAAGAGTTTAAAAAATATATCTAACTAATTTTTTAAACACCTCAAAAGAATCATATAAATCATTTTGCTGAAATAAAAAATGAGAAAAGCAGTCGGCCTAAGAAAAAGCCGGTGAGTGCATGGTTCACTTTGTGGCAATTTTTTTCACAAAAGTATTGCGATTTTTAATTTACCAAACAATGAAAAATGTCTCAAGTCTTTACTTTAAGTGCAGAAAATAGTAAAATACAATATATTCTTGCTGTCGTCATTAGACTTACTGGATCTTCATTCATGTTTTAAAACGTTTTTAATTATATTCTGCGGTAGAAATGTACAAGATGAAAGAGAACAGCATAAAACAAAATCAGTTTATGTATGCGGTCACGTATATTTGGGTTTACGATCAGTACAAACAGAAATATTTATTATTCATTTCTTATATGATTAAATTCCTTAGTCTTTGGCAAAAAATTTATTTTTAACCAAAAATATATAGATATTTTTAGCACAAACATTGAGGAGCCAATAATTATGTTAATCGCATAATTAATTTTCTCTTTTCTTTTTTTTATAAAATAGTTTTATTTTCTGGAAAGTTTTTTTTTTGCAGTTTGAAATATTGAAAACTATATGTGCTTTTTAATATTAAAGTAAACAAAATAAATTTTAATGTTTTTTTTTTTGTTTAATTGTATGTAAAATAATATATAAATTTTTAATCCCACAAAATAGTTGGCAGCACTGTTTAAAGCTAAAGGTACGTTCACAATTATTTGCCCAAAAATTCCTAACCATTAAAAACTACTTACAAAAATTTTATGGAGTTCAACAGTTTCCAATAATAATGGATTTCTTGACGCGGTCTATTAGCGCGTGACATTTTAGCACCTGTCTTTTTGGCAACACTGTTTTTGTCAGCTCAGCTGTTTTCATGTAATACGTTACTATCAAACATGTTCAGTTTGGTCTCTAATTAACCCATGAAATGAGTTAAAAACAAACAAAGTTTATAGATGATTGAATTTTATTATCAAAATTCAGGCTCGATAAAGAAAGTGCAACGTTTTAAGGACGAAGCATATTTCTGGTTTGCCGTATTTATAGGCAGGAACATTTAGGAACATTTTTTAATTTTTAATTTTGACAAGTAAACAACTTCTTGTGTCATTAGATTACATATAACCGAATTTCTACACCAACAAAACCAAAGATAATGATGTATTACAAAAATAAACAAATAAACTGTGCAAAGATGTACGCAAAAGTCTAAAATAAATATTTCTAAATAAATGTTTCAATTAAATAAAACAATAAACAAGAGTGTATATTTTAAAATACAAAAATATTTTTTGCAAATTTGTTACATATTTATCAATTAAATGGGGAGTGGTACCACAAAAAATTGCTGTTGGATCCGCCACTATTTAAAAACAATTAAATAGTTATTAAATATCATTCACAGTATATGTATTTTATTCAGCTGCTATGTAATTACTTTGGTGGTGCCCGATATGCACAACAAAACAGCGCAATGCATTGCATATATAGGGGTCAATCCCTGAGTGCCTACTCCAAAAAAATGCAATTTCCGGTCACACATTTCTTATGGTCCTTCGAATCCTATTCTTATGCTGAGAGTTCAAAGAAAATAAATTTGAAAAAAAAAACAACTGCAATTTCCGGTCACACATTTCTTATGGTCCTTCGAATCGTATTCTTATGCTGAGAGTTCAAAGAAAATGAATTTGAAAAATAACAAAAAAAAAACAACTGCAATTTCCGGTCACACATTTCTTATGGTCCTTCGAATCGTATTCTTATGCTGAGAGTTCAAAGAAAATAAATTTGAAAAATAACAAATTCAAAGAAATTCAAATTTCCCCAAAGTAAAAGATATTTACTTAATAAAAGATAACTCTTTGGCATTTGACTTAGTTTTGGTAACAGTTCTGCTTACCATTTTAGCCAAATTAAATAAATCAATTTAATTAAAATGTCGTATTTTTGGAAATGAAAAAAAAAACACAATTTTTAACCAGATTTCATTGCCATTAAACGCATTCATTATTTTTTGGCTTGATTGTTTACATTTGCAGCCACCCAGTCAGCCATCAGCCGAGAAGATAAAGACGTACATGAAATAAAAATAAATCAAACACAGCCAGTTAACAAACGTCAGAGTCCAAAATGCCAAACAGATTTATAATAAAAATTTAAATAAAATTAAAGCCAACAAATTAAAAGAAAAAAAAACTTAATTTTTGTGGAATTTCTTTGTAATTTTAATTTCAACAATTTTACACAAGAAGAATAATGTAATTAGTTTGATGATTTTTGTGGGAAGAGGACAGGAACTCAAATAATTGAGTTCTATATTAATTCAATTTTCAATTTTGTTTACCACTGATTAGCCATAGTGCAGCCTACATGAATGAGAAAGATTTGGGGTTTTTTTAAGTCAAATGCGTCATTCAATAACATTGAGAAAATCGTCATTTAGGAAGTTTTAGAAACAGCAATTGAATGGTTGTTTTATATCTACTTATCTATTTCCATATGTGGGTTGAATTATGTTGCCAAAAAAAATTGTTTTCATTTTTTAATACAGCAACACAATCAGTCAGACACAACACACTGTGCGGCACTTTGCAAAAATAATGAACATATTTTTGTGCATTTTAGACCATAGCGGAGGTCAAAGAGTAGAACTGGTGGAGAATGGAACCAAAACTTCTTTATTACAAAAAAAAAATATTTTTTTGCTCACCCTGTAACAAACAGGGTAACCAATGTACTTAAAGCGTATGATATGAGCAGTGGTGCCACTTTAAAAAAAAAATATGCTAACCAAAATATTTGAAAAAGTTACCAAATTTGAGAAAAAATAACCAAATTTAAAATGCACTGTTTTATTTGGAAAAAAAAAACATAAAAATTGATTTAAAGTTGAAATGCAATGCAAAGTTAATAATTACAAAACAAGAAATGTAATTCATTTACATATTAAAAAATTCTTACTACTGAAAAAATAACGAGAAACTCATGTACGAGTACATATTTATATTTTTGTTTTACAAGAGTAAATTTTCCATATATAATTCATTTTCTTTAAAGTACATAAATAAAATTATTATTATTATAATTTTTATTTTTAATAGGAACGCTACAATAAACTTAATTTAAACTTCACTGAACACATGATTTTCTTCTTTTTTGCTGTCAGGGATGGTTAGCATATCTGTTATTACAACAGACATGTATATTCAAGGCGAATTCGCCTTGAGTGCAGCGTTGCCATTTGCCAAGTTTTTCCTTTTTTTGCAAGCTTTTTGACATGCAAAAAAGTTTTTAAATTATATGCAGTTTTTTCAAGTTTTTTTGTTAATAACTTAAAGTTTGGAATTAATTTTATGAATATATGGATTGACGATATAATGCACACTATACAATGATACGATCTTATATTTTTCACTCCCTTTTTATACAACAATGTTGATTTGTTTTTACTCAAACCAAAAACAATGACGCTGTAATTATTTTAAATTGAAAGTTTGCAACTTACTTCGTTGTGAATTTTGTTTTAAATTTAGAAAGACATGATAAATATTCCAAGGCACAAAGCAAAGTCAACATCAGTTTTTAGTTATTCAATTTACACAGCAGAGCAGAACAGCTGTTTTCGAAATGCTTTCATCATCAGTGAATATAATTTTATTCTTTATTATTATTTATGTGTATAACGTTTAATATACATGTGTATGTATAGGTACTTATTATGTAAGCAATGTTCTTAATGTTTTGTATTAGTTAGAAAAATACGTTTTTTTTTGTTAAAATATTTTTAATGAAAATGAAATCTAATTTTGTATTTTCGTTTATTATTTTGGCATATTTAAAGAAAAAGTTTTTTTTATTAAAAAAAAGTTTTTTTTTTCTGAAATGGCAAGTTTTTTGAAAAAAATATATGGTAACGCTGCTTGTGTGTATTTTTAATAACAGAGAGCTGAGAAACGTTGACATTGTTATGCAACAAACGTAATAAAAACAAGTAAATAACAATGTCAACAATTTTATAAACCGTGATTTAAAAATGTAACAAGTTCAATATGAAAATATTTATATGTATTATTATTTGCGGAAAAAATAACCAAAATGAAAAAATATTCACATCTTCACATTGGAAAAAAAAAATTATCAATTTAGGTTAGAAATTACCAAACCCGGCAGCTCTGGATATGAGGCAGAGGCAGGATCTGATATTTTCTGATCTTCATTATTGCACAATTGTGTTTGAGCGTGTTGTTGGCTGCCGTAAGTCCCGAGTTCGTATCCCCACTCAGTCATGTTTTCAAATTCTTCTGATCAGCATTAGTATGTACCTCATTATAATAATTGTTGTCGTCCTCTTTCAGTGACGAAGCCAGAGAACTGCTTACTGACACTAACAAGTACTAAACAGCAGAGTCACAGTACCCTCCTTCATCGTCCCAGTGGCCGAATAATTTACAAAAAAAATCTATCTTCTCATCTTTCCTCAAGAGTCTTCTCAATACTATCTCCTCGTTTCTAGTGCAATGCATTGCATATCATCGCATATACAAAGTGGGCCAAAAGAAATCACCCTATTGGAAGATGCTATTATTTTTGCAACTGACGGCCAATGTCAAATCTGTTTTGACATTTGTGAACTAGACAGATGTAGAATATAAGTGAACAAGCCATGGAGCGATACACTCCCCATCCTCAAACTCGATCACCCCTATCGTGAATAACAAGGGGAATTTTTATTCACATGAAATTTTTATTCCACTCGAAGGGAAAAATGGTATCGTGAATCTCCCGTGGGAAATTATTCCCGCTATCAGTTCTCAGTGAATGCAAAAAAAGAGAAGAAGCCGAAAACAATATGAAAAATCAAAGAATTTGTATTGAAAAATTTATGTTTATGGAATAATTTAAAAAGATTTTAAAAAAGTATGGCTAAACATTTAATAGTCAAATAATTTGGATATATTTTGAAAACCAGAAAAAACAAATTAAAAATATTCTTAATCTTTAGAATTGGAGCAAGAACTTCTACAAAGACGCAGGGAAGTGATTTGCAAACTCTAATATTCGAATTATAATAGAAAATATTTACATTTGCTACTCTATTCCCCACCAAAAACTAAGTGAATAAATTAAAGGGAAAAGTGAAAAAAAATCACGGGAAAAAAATCATTCACGATCAGGGGAATTTAATTTTAGCGTGAAATCATTCACGGGGAATTTTTTCTTGATTGCAATTTTAGGGAAAAGGGAAAAATTATTCATGATAGGGGTGAATGAGCGAAGAGGCTCATTCCCACCTCATCGGGTACGTGAACAGGTTAAACTATCGCTTCTGGTGCACCGAAAATCTACGAGTGATGCACGAGCAGCCATTACACCCGCTCAAAGTGACTGCATGGTGCGCTGTACACGCCGCAGGAGTCATCGGATGGCTTCTTTTGGCCCAGCTTTTATGAAAAATTTTATAATTTTTAATAAAGGAGAGGTGACACGCTTTAACGTCCTCTATATTCTGTAGAAAATTTTCTTTTTCAAGTTCTTTTTAAAAAACACTATTGGGCCGTTCACAGCGCAATATGTACCATTACAGCACGTTTCCGTATACGTGATTTGGGCCAAATCATTCCATTTGCCCAAAATTAAGTAATTTGCGACATGGTTTCCCATACATTTTCCATATTTATTACCAAATTATCCCAAATGACTTAATTTATTTCAAATTAAGTCGAAATTTGTCTATGCAACACTGTGCGGCTGCTCTTCTTACAAATGCAACCTTGGGCTATCCATTATTGGTGAGTTACAAATCAGAAAAGGTGACAGTTAAGTACGAATAAAATGGTGCTGATTTTATTTCTTGAATAGAATTTGCAAAAAACTCAATTTTATTTTACATTTTTATAGATTTTTTTTTTATTTGCCATTTCAAGTTGACATTGAACAACATTTTTGCTGTTTTCTTATGTTAAAAAATAACCACATAATACAAAATTGAAACTGATTTCGAAAATTCGGTGACAAAATTACTTATAACGTAATGGAAACACTTCGACATAAGTGCCTCAAATCAACTTAATTTGCTCATAGTGGAAATGTCGCGTTTGTTCACAAACCACGTAAGCGCCATTTTTCCCAAATTGACTTTTTTGGGGATTCTGGTAGAAAATAACCCTTGCTATCTGTCTACTATCTCACCTTGACAACTTTGTTTGAAAAAAAAAGTTAGGTCCATTTCGAAAACCTCGTAAGCGCCATACAAAATAACATTTGCATTGAAAATTGAATTTCTTTATATTAACTGTTGGAAATATTAAAGTCTCACGCACATTTTTTTTATCCTAGAGATAGAGAAAATATAGGAAAAATTTCAAGTCAATCAGAGCATTTTTCTTGGTGCGATAGTCAATCAAAGCTAGTAACTTTGAAAACCTCGTAAGCGTCATATAAAATGACGTTTACTTTGAAAATATATACTTATTTCTTTGAATTTAAAGTTAGAAATGTTATAGCCTCACCACTTATTTTTCTGTTTTTGGGATAAACGAGATATCTGGAACATAATCGAAATATTTTTGGCGCTGTGAAATCACTGTCTGTTCGAAGGGAAGAAAAACGATAAAGATCTTTTTGTTCCAACAGATTTTGTTCATATAATAGAATATGCCAGAGTGTATGTATCCGTCCCCTTACAAGGTTCACTATATAGAACACAGTTTTTTGAAAGACTTTAAAAAAATCAAATTTAAAACAGGTGATCCGCAAGTAATTGACATAAGGAGTTTAAAATATAATGTTCTACAAATTGAATTTTGAAAATGAGTATATTTTGTCTCCCCATAAAAAAAAAATCATGTTGATCTCGGCATAAATTTGCTTCCACTTAACAAAAGCTCTATTGGTATCAAAAAAAAAAAAACAAAAATATGATGATGATGCCGCAAAATAATTGGCCCTTTTTTCAACAACTCCCTTTTTTCAAGTAGAAATAAAATTTTGAAGTATTTTTTAAGATTATTTATTGTACTTTTAGTATTTTTTATAGTTTACCAATGAAATGTTTCCTTTTTTGTTTTTCTTTATCGCATTATTTGTTACCTTTTTAATAAGAATCAACTTTTTTTTTTTAATAAATAATGAAATAAATATTAATTTACTCTCTAAAATAAGTATGTCTTTAATTTTGAAAAAACCTCGTAAGCGACACATTTTTGAGACTTTTTTTTAGTGACCAAAACACGTAAGCGACAAATTTGGCCACAGTTACTTGTAAATAACTAATTTTTTTAAAGTATGTTCCTACACCCTTCAGAAAATCAAAAAGCTATATTTTTCTTTAACTCATATTTCAAAAGTTATTAAGTTTTTTTGTTTTCTGAAAAATTAGTATCTTGGATTTACGTGGTTTGTGAAGAACCGCGACGATATGTACTTTCCAATTATGCATATTTCCGAAATATTCCCCCTGATTGTGTAAGGCGTTGGCGTTTACGCTTAAGTCGTATTTCGTAGTAGATTAAAGAAAACTGCAAGTACGTTTTTTTAATCTTGTACAAAAAACGCCTTTGACGTAAACACCAACGCCTTACACAATCAGGCCGATTATTTCCATTCCAATCTCTTGTTCACGGGGAAAAAATTCTCCATTCTGAGTAACGTGTATTAGAGGGAGACGAGCAGAACCAGCTGTTTTTGACATTTTGATTCGTATAAAAAATGTAATAACAGTTTTTATTTTTTTTTTAAGTTTTTGAGAACTGCTTCATTATCAAACTTATTTTAACACAAATTAAATTTTTTTATCTGGGCTTAAAATTGATTTTTTTTTTTTGAATGAAAAAAAAAAAAACACATGGTGCAGTACTGGCAGAAAGCAGGACATAAAAATATGTATTTAATTTATTATTCCAACTGGCTGGAATCGTAAAATCCCAGTTACATAAAAAATGAATATAAAAACTATACGACAAACAAAAGGATTTTATGTTATAGAAAGTCAATATAAAATGTTAGTTTCCACAAACTAAATACAACAAATTCTTGCAACGCAAATACCCTTGAGTACCACGAATGTCATCCTGAAATTGTGTTGTAGTTTTTTTTTGTATCCGTAATAAAGTTAAACAAACAAGCAAAAAAAATTAAAATGAAAATATTATGAAAAACCTCTAGCAGATGATAATGCAAGCAGAATGTCAATGTCTTCTTATGCTTGAAGTCGTAAGTTGTTGAGAAAAAATAAAAAATATATATTGAAGAAAAAAACAACAAAAACATCATGTACTCGTACTCGTTAAATCATCAAAATCATCATAATTCCCAACCTCATGCCCGTAATCATCATCATCATCATCATCTTTTCATTTTGTTATATCGGGTGAATTTTTTAGCAACTTTCTTTCTGGCAACACTGTTTTTGACAGCTCAGCTGTTATTGTTAAACATGCTGAGTTTGGTCTATAATTTAGTTATGAATCGACTTACAAACGTCTAACGCTTGTAGATGATTGAATTTTATTATCAAAATGCATGCTCGTGCACTTCGTGTACCCAGCGACGAAGCCTATTTCTGGTTAAATCTACAAATAAAATTGTCTTATTCTTTTTTTTTTAATTAGAACTGTCTTTCTTCTCATATTTCCTAATCTGTCCGCTCAATACTATCCCCTCGTTTTCAGTTCCGGCGCAATAAATTGCATATATGGGGTCATCCCCTGAGTGCTGGTCCAAGATAAAAAAACCGGCCCTCAGAGGATGACTCTTACTCTTGAGTGCATTGTCCTGGAACTCGGAAAATTGGTTGTGGGCAGGAGGATAAAGGGAGTACTGCCTTTGAACATTCGATTTGAATTTCTCCATGTGAAATACGACAGGGAAGACCTCCACAAAAAGTTTATTCCACACACGGGCAGTCCGGGTAAAGAACGCATTTTCCCTGTAACGCGTAGTGCGGTTCGGTAATAAATCTGCGACATACGAGTGTAATCGCAATGAAGCGAGTGTCAAACTTAGAAAAGTGTGCGTTACGGAAAAGAGATTCCTGATTTCATTGGAACACAAACCATTACAGTAACGATAAAAAAAGTTGAAACACAACCCACATGGCGTCGATACTAAAGTGATTCAATAGAGTTGGCTACTCTACCGAGTTTCTATGCCCTCTCCTGTACATGATCGAGCATCTTCATAATAGACTTTGAAGCACCGGCCCGTACATGAGAGTTGTATTCCATTTTCGGTCGGTTGCAAAGGGTATAAATAATAAGAAGATCAGATGGACTGAAGTAAGTCTTACATCGCCTTAAATGCTTCTTTCTAAATATGAAAAATGTGCTCTGTCCATCGTACGTCATAGTGGATTTTCATGTCAAGAACATCAAGTGCTTTTGATTCCTCAATAGCTATACCATCCATGGTTGCAAATGAAACAGCGTGATCGGGCATGCATCGCTGTGTAAACATGCTGCATTGTGTCTAACGGGCATTAAAGTTTACCCTATTCTTGTGAACCCATTCAACAACTTTATTAAGGTCAGCGCTGAGCACAACATTCATATTATCAACGCCCCGATCTCTGACGATATCGGCCTATTATTGAACGCATATGAATGGCAAAGACTGCTATCGTTTGTAAAAGCGTAAATAGGGGTAAAAGTCTGACATAGACGATCGTTTCGATATATAAGAAACAAGAGAAAGAACAGAACCTTGCGAAACCCCGGAGTTGATCTTGTACTCGTTTGATGAAATCCCGTCTATGAAAACTCTTATAGCGAGATTTCTGAGATTTGGTAGGGCTTGTGGGCCGCTGGCATCCTTTTTCAAAGACCGAGAACGCAGGAGCGTTACTGTGAATGTTGAACGTTACTGTGAATGGTGGACGCTACCGTTCTATAATAAAAATTCATTTATTATTGTTTTTTCCAAAACGGAATAATTGAACATTTCTGATATGTGGTTTTAACAAGACGGTGCCACACACAGTACGCGAAACAATAACCCAGTTGAGAGGCGAGATCGGTGAGCAGTTTATTTCACGTATGGAGCCGGTAATTCCTTTTTCTTGGACCAGCATTCAGGGGATGACCCCTACATATGCGATGCATTGTGCCAGAACTAGGAAAATTGGTTATCGGAAGGAGGATAGAGGGAGTAGTGTTTATGGACGTTCGATTTGAACCTCCCCAAGTTGAAATTGGCAAGAAAGACCTCTGCTGCAAGTTTGGACGCCAAGGTCATGCGTTTTAATCCCTTTAAACTATTTTTTGTGGTGCCATGTAAAGGCTCATGTCTATAGCGACAAGTCCGCAACGATTGAGCCACTGGATGACAATATTGACGAATTTATTCATGAGATATCGGTCGATATGTTGGAGAGAGTATGCCGAAATTGCTCCCAGCGTATGAACCGTTTGAGGCGTAGCAGCGTTCAATATTTACATGAAATCGTCTTCATACAATGAATTATATAGATCTACTCAAATAAAGATTTTATAAGTTTCTCTAATTTTATGTGTTTTTTAACAAATAAAACTCTTTAAAAAATCACCCATTACAAACAAACAACCAGTCACTAGAGTGTAATTATGATGATGATGACGATGATGATGAAGTTGTTGATCTACATAATAAAAATAATAATTCTGACATGATAAACGATGAGCTTTAGAGCCAAGTATCTTCTGGATGCATCGTGTAACGTTATGCAAACAACAACAACAACAACAACAACAACAATAAAAACGAGAAATTATATAAAACTTCAAAATAATGCATGGAATGAATATTCTGTACACGCCGAAATTCTTTTTAAAGATAAAAAAAAAGTGTGCGAAATGCAAAATGCACGTTTGATTTGTTTATTGTTTAGAAAAATCTGCGTTTTTCAGCAACAAACGATTTCAAGTGAAATGTTTTTCCTAATCGCGCTATTGTAAAAATGATTTTAAAAAAATTTCTGCAATTATTTCTTATTACCAATTACACAAATATTTTAAAACTTAAGCCAGGTGTTTGCCATTTTTCACTTCCAGCCATCATGTGACTGGAATATGTAAGCAGAAAATAAAATTGTCAGAAATTGGTAAAGGACCATTGAAACAAACGAGGGCTATTTGAAAGCTATAGGACTTTTTAAATTTTTCACGCATTAACTTTAAATGCAAAACTACTGCTGCCGTCAGCCGCCAGCTATTAATCGACTACCGCCATTTGTTGAGCAAACTGCATCATACAGTTTGTATTTGACAGCAAAAATGGAAAAAATTCAATTTCTTGGGCTGGCCCAGCATTATTTTTTGCTTTAAAAAATCGTCAGTGGAAACCAATACTATGGCAACGCTGCACCATGAATTTCCACGGAAATGTTTTACCGAACTCCGTTGTGATCAAACCGGCACAGCTGACGCCGGAAGTTCAGGTTACCCAAAAAAAAAAAAATTCATCACCCCAGAAATTGTCCGCAAAAATTCTTGGAATGATATTGGCCGATCGGAGACTGAAAGTACGTGATGGCTGAGACATTTTTTTACATGAACAAGTTATTCGAATGGAATGGATGCCGAGATTTCTCACACTCGTTTATTAGCACAACCGTGCGATCACTTCAATGGACTGTTTTGCCGATGTTAAACCACAATCCGGACAAGTTTTTAAGACGTTATATAACCGCAGACGAAACATGGATCAATCACAATATCCTAAAGAGCAAAAAAAAAACAATAAAATTGGTGAGTTTCGCCGGGGTAGGGTTGCCATTCCCAACTTTAGAAAAGGAGGACAACGACCTTAAAAAGGACATTTGACTTAAAAAAGAGGACTCTTTTTTTTTGCCTAAAATTCAAATATAAAAATAAAAAAACTCAATAAAATATATAAAATTAATTATTTTTATTTAAAAGATTTATATTCATTTCAATACATGTCTATCACATTTTTTCAAATATTCATAAAGTGCTTGACAATTCATACAGTGATGCCAACGTAGTCCCTAACGCATTACATACAGCGCTTTTTTGTCCAAAATAGTGTCTTTTACTGGCTGTTTCACAATTTCGAACGAAAATTGATTTGTACGAAATCTGTGTTATTTATAAATTATTTTGGGCGTTTTGTTTTTAAAAATATAGCTTGGCTACACTTATGAGCGAAAATGTAGCAGTTTTGATATTTTGAATATGTAAAAGCAGCAAAAAGTAGGACAACCCCAGACACTTGTTAAAAAAGTAAGAGGACGGACGAAAATAGGACGGTGTCCGGGGAAAAGAGGACGGATGGCAACCCTACGCCGGGGGAACCTGCGCCAAATAAGGCCAAGATTAGTCTGGCGGCAAAAAAGCTGACTTTTGTAATGCACCGAGTCAGTCACATGGACTACATAGAGAAGTTTGGTTAGAAAGATATTATTCCGAGCTTTTAGACAGATATCGCTTTAAAGTAAAAAAAAACAACACTTGGAGAAAAAAAAACGTATGATCGATAAAGACAATGCACAACTGCACGTGTTCAGTTCGACAGAAATCCATAGATATTTCCATCAATTCGCCAACTGTAGCCCCCGGCGATTCTTTCCCTTTTTCCAAAGTTGAACAATTGGCTGGGTGGTAAGAAGTTTGGTTCGCAGGAAATGCCTATTTCGGGGCCGCTGAACCCTTATTAGTACAAAATTCCCCAATTACAATTTTAAATATTTAATTTCTTCTCTGCTTTTTCCAGTTTTATGATTCTAAAAAAAAAAATATTCTAAATATTCCACTTTTAGCAAATATTCGCATTAAAAGACATTCTTAAATAAAAAACAAGTACAAACGTTGAATTCGACCGGATCGAATCTTAAATGCCCTCCAAATATTTAGTAAGTAAATTTAAAATGTTTAATTTGTTGGGGGACAGAGTTCCTTTGAGACATCTCTGTACCCAATTTTGAATCTCTATTTTGACAGAGTCATTCCGGGAAGGGCCGTGGGAGAGACGTTTCACCTCAGCACGATCAGAGAACATCTCAGCTTCTTATAGGCTTAAGGAATACAAATTGTTCAATATTTACACTATTTTTGCATATAATACCATACGTCAACGCCTACTAAAGGGGGCGGGGTCCAAAAATAGACTATATCATGTTTTCCACAAATGAACGTATGGGCATGGCTAGACCGTCTTAGGCTTCATCACTGATCAAGAATATATTTACTTTATGGGGTCTAATTCTTTTTGGAGAGTGTTAAAACTGTATTTTGTCGAGGTCTATCTGGCAAGGGCCGTGGGGGAGACATTCCACCTTTGCCATAAAACACTAAAAATAAATTTTTTAGATAATTAAATGTCAAATTTATTTAAAAAAAATTTTTTTTTTTGATAGGGTCATTTAGGTGGCAAAGGGGGAAGAGAGGGCAGGGCAGAGTAGTACCAGGTTACGTCTCAGCTTCGCCATTAAAGCTTAAAAATTTTATTTTTCAGGAATGTAGGCTTAAGTAAAACAATTTGTTAAATGTTTACATTATTTTTGAATATAATAAAACACACTAAAGGGGGCGTGGTTCAAAAATAATTTTTTTTTATGGCTCCAAGTTTCTCTGACATAAAACTATATAATTTGTTTAACAAAATTACAAAAAAAAACTTTAAAAATTATGTTGTTTTTTCTGGATTGGTTTAGTTCTTCTTAGGGGAACTTTTTCCCCTCTTGCCCGATTTAGCCCATTTCCGAACATAACCTGTGCTATCCTTCAAGAGCCTAGCTCTTTTCGTTTGGACTTAATCGTGATTTCCATGGACGGACGGACGAGCAGACGGACATGCTCAGATCGTCTTAGATTTCATCACTGATCGAGAATATATATATACTTTATGGGGTCTCAGATGGATATTTCAATGCGTTGCGGACGGAATGACAAAGTGAATATATCCTCCAATTCTTTTTTGGAGGGAATAAAAAAAATAATTTATATATTCGCGGATTTGAACTGGAGCCTGAATAATAATGCTCAGCTTAATAATTAAATTAATCCTAAAGTTCGAATACTAAAATATGCATTCGTGTGTAATTATTTATTTCGTTTTTTGTTATTATTATTATTTATTTATTTAATTATTATTATTTTTAGTAATCAAATATCTTCTAAACATAAAGATCTAAACACAGAAAATATATTACATGCCTTTATACAAGGTGAGCCAAAAGAAATCACCCTATTCGAAGATGCTCTTATTTTTGCAAATGGCGGTCAATGCCAAATCTGTTTTGACATTTGTGAACTAGACAGATGTAGAATACAAGTGAATAGGCCATGGAACGATACACTCCTCATCCTCAATCTCGAGGACGAAGTGAACGATTTTTCGACCAAAATCATAATGAGCGATGAAGCTCATTTCCACCTCAGCGGGTACGTGAACAAGCAAAACTATCGCTTGTTCACGGGGCACCGAAGATCCACGAGTGATGCACGAGGAGCCATTACACCCGCTCAAAGTGGCTGTAGGGGGCGCTGGAGGAGTCATCGCATAACTTCGTTTGGCCTTTCCTGTAAAGTAACTCAGTTTTTACAAATTGTTGAGCCCTGGGCCCAACAAAGTTCCAATTAAACCAATTTGATTTTCTTTAGAGTCTTATGAAATTTTATTTAAAACTTTTTGCTTAAAAACAGCAATTTATTTCCTTTTTCCGATTTATATGACATAAAATAGGTTCCCATGAATGTAAACATATTTTTCTTAGTTTAATTTAATTTTTACTTGAACTTTATATTTCATATTTGAAAAGATTTAGACATTTTATTTACACACACACATAAATTTCTGCTCCTCCATACGAGAACACATACACATAAAGGTGGGACATAAAAATATTAAAGCAATAAAGAAATAAATGGGGAAAAAATATAGGAGTAAAAATAACCGGAAATTGACATAAAAAAAGTGTTTTATTTGTTGTTAGAAGTAAAACAACAGTTGAGTGAGAAAAGAGGGGGGGACAGAAACTTAAATTCAATTCAATAAAACACACTAAAGTGCTGCTCATAATTGCAGCGCAAATAACTTGCCGTTTTCAGATGCGTACAATGGTGCGTATATTAGCAGCAATTGTTGATATAAATATTTTCCCTCCCACAGAAAAAAGTCCCTATTGGCATTTTATTCGAAGAAAAATTTTTCGAATAATTCGAATATAAACAATTTTCTAACCTGAATTAAAAAAATTATTAGTCAACATTCAAGTCTCGTCGGCAACAATTTTTTAGGTGCAGCCAGACAAAAGACCTTTTACTCTCTTTCGAGAGTTTTTCATCTCACTCGCACTAGTGAATTTCAACACCTCAGATAACTGTATACAGCTCTTCTGAGAGAAATTTCCTCGATTAACTATGTACTTCGATACTTCTTAAGTGAAGGCATAAGTCGTGTACAGTTAGTCACAATAACGAATAAAAATCGTCGGCATATGGCCCAAGTCACCTAGTTGGCATCCGGTGCTCTGATACTTTGCGAATTTACTTTGTAAAGTATTTTTCAAATAAAAAAATAAAAAATTATTCATGTACCATATGGAATGCAATTTTTAGAATCGTTTTTTTTTTTTCTTTACAACAATAAAATTAAATTTTTATCCCAAATGTAACACACAATTTAGGAACAAATAACAATAAAAACAAACACAAAATGTTAGCACTTGTTATACCCTCCAAAAAAGTATTCGGAGCGTATATTCACTTTGTCATTCCGTCCGCAACGCATTGAAATATCCATCTCAGACCCCATAAAGTACTATATATATTCTTGATCAGTGATGAAATCTAAGACGATCTGAGCATGTCCGTCCGTCCGTTCGGCTGTGGAAATCACGAACCAGTCCAAACGAAAAGAGATAGACTCTTGAAATTTGGTACAAATATATTTTAAGCTTAGGGCTAAATCGGGCAAGGGGGAAAAAAGTTCCCCTAAGAAGAACTAGACCAACCCAGAAAAAACAACAAAATTTTTTAAGTTTTTTGGTTATTTTGTTAAGCAGATGATATATTTTTATGTCAAATACGGTCCAACGCCATAAACTGGAGCCAAAAAATAAAAATAAAATTATTTTCGGACCCCGCCCACTTTAGTGGGCGTCATTATATGCAAAAATAGCATAGAAATTTAACAAATTGTTTTACTTAAGCCTACATTCCTCAAAATAAAATTTTTAAGCTTTAATGACGAAGCTGAGACGATACCTCTGCCCTACCCCTCCTCCCCCTTCACGCCCTAAATGACCCAACCAAAAAAAAAATTTTTTTTTAATTTCGTATGTAATCATCCCAAGCATTTATTTTTAGAGTTTTATGACTGCCTGTTTCTGCCCTACCCTCTCCTCCCCCTTTGCCCCCTAAATGATCCTATAAAAAAAAATTAGTTAAATTTTGTATACAATTATCCCAAGCATTTATTTGTAGAGTTTTATGATAAAGGTAAAATGTCTCGGCCACGGTCCTTGCCAGAGCGACCCCGCCAAAATACGGTTTTATTACCCTCAAAAGAGAGTTGGACCACATAAAGTAAATATATTCTTGATTAGTGATGAAGTCTAAGACGGTCTAGCAATGCCCATACGTTCGTCTGTGGAAAACATGATATTGGCTATTTTTGAACCCTCCCCCTTAGTGGGCGTTGACGTACGCTATTATAGAAAATAACTTTGTCCCACCAAGTTAAACATTTTAAATTCACTTACTAAATATTTGGAGGGTATTTAAGACTCGACCCGGTCAAATATAACGTTTTTATTTGTTTTTATTTTAAATGCTATTCGAGCGGTCGAAGGCATGACACTTTTACGTTATTGCCATTGTTGTCCACTCAGTGCTTTTCGCACCGTTTTTAGTGCTTTCACAGTTTAATGGCGTCAAGAGTTTTTAAATTGGTGCCCAGTGCTTTTTCTATCCTCTACCAAAAATAAAAGTTGAAGGATATATCGAGAGTCTATTTTTCCTATTATATTTTTATAACAGGGACCGGAAATAAGAGTTATTTTTAAATTTTTGAAGAAATAAATCATAAATAAATGAACATCGTAGAAAACTTTTAATTACATCATCATGAGTTTTAGGAGAAATGCATCCAACATATTGCATGATTTTTAAATTTTTGATTTTTATTTTAACAATCAAAAGTAAGAGTTATTTCTGATTTTTATTTATTTAAATGAAAAATAAGAGTTACTTTTGATTTTTATTTTTTTAAATGAAAAATAAAAGTTATTTTTTATTTTTTGATGAAAAATAAGAGTTATTTTTGATATTTATTTTTTTAAATGAAAAATAAGAGTTATTTTTGATTTTTATTTTTTTTAAATGAAAAATAAAAGTTATTTTTTTTTTATTTTTATATCAATAATAAAAATCAATTCAAAACTTTTATTTATTTGTTGATGCCGTATGTATTATAATATGCTGCTTCAGTCAAATTTCTATATGAATATAATATATTATGTGACTTATCCATTATCAGCTATAAAAACATGAATGCATAGAAATAGCCTATAAGTTTTGGCTGCCATTCAAGTCAGTGTTAAGAGGTCGTTTTCAGGTGTTCAATTTTACCATCATAATTGATTTTGAATGTTCCTCAGATAAACTATATCTCAAATCTCCCAATATTAATCTAAGTGCTGAAAATGACCTTTCTACACTGACTTGAGTGGCAGGTACAGAATGAACAATTAAAGCGAATTTTCGAAGCCATGGAAACACAAACATATTACCTATATCACGAATTTTTAATTGATTTTTATTATTGATATAAAAATCAAAAATAACATTTATTATTAATATAAAAATCGAAAATAACTTTCATTTTTCATTTAAAAATATAAAAATCAAATATAACTTTTATTTTTCATTTAAAAATATATAAAAATCAAAAATAACTTTTATTTTTCATTTAAAAAATATATATCAAAAATAACTCTTATTTTTCATTTAAAAATATAAAAATCAAAAATAACTTTTATTTTTCATTTAAAAATATAAAAATCAAAAATAACTCTTATTTTTCATTTAAAACAATAAAAATCAAATATAACTCTTATTTTTCATTTAAAAATATAAAAATCAAAAATAAATTTTATTTTTCATTTAAAAATATAAAAATCAAAAATAACTTTTATTTTTCATTTAAAAATATAAAAATCAAAAATAACTTTTATTTTTCATTTAAAAATATAAAAATCAAAAATAACTTTTATTGTTCATTTAAAATAATAAATATCAAAAATAACTCTTATTTTCTATCTAAAAATATAAAAATCAAAAATAACTCTTATTTCTTGTTTTTTTTTTTTTTTTTTTTTTTTTTTTTTTTTTGATAAAAGTCATAACAGTTACGGTCCCTGTTTTATAATATCAAATATATGTTATATTTCAAAAAGGAAAATTATTCTTAAAAAGCAGAAAGATCAGTGAAGGGTACACAAGATTCGGCCCCTTTGATTTTTTTAACGTTTCATGCAAATCATGTTACCAAGCGGTTGCAGAGAAATTGGATCTGGTATACAACACAGATTACAAAAACTCAATGCACAGACAACAACAAAAATTGGGAAAGAAAAAATATCTGTCAATTTGATAAATTTTATTGTATTTCAAATGACGAATTTATGCCATAAATTGTCCTGCTTTAGAAAATTTGAGGCTCTTCCCGGCCGTAGTTTATGAACGCATGCCAAATTGTACTATAATTTTTATCAGTGTACTTGTTCTTAGCAAAATTAAAGATGGTGGCGGTACAATTATGAAAAGAACTATAAAAACAATGGCGCTGCATAGAAATCGTTATTATAAAAGAGATGTGGAATAGACTCATGCACACAAATGGAAGCTGGAATGCTTTGAAATAAAAATGATTCTATTGCGGGGTGCTACAGAGTGCGAATTAGAATTTTCTCAATTGAACGTTTTCAGAAAAAAATCTTTACTTAAATTCACAGACTTTATTTCATTTTATTTTTATTTGCACTTTAGCAGCGCAAGTTAAATTTAATCTTGAGTTTTCTTTGGCAAATCTTTTCCTTAACATTTCAAGTCTTTCTTCCACCCCAACAAACAATTAATTTAAATTATCTTACATTCCCGATTTCCATCGATGTATTTATTTTATATTGCAAATGCACTGAAGACAAGCAAGACAAAAATAATATAAAACTGTGCCACTAATTGAAATTAATTTAGTTTTATGGTTAAGATTTTTCTTATAAAAATCTATAAAATAGTTTACTTCCATATAAATCATGACAATAAAATTCGATTAAGAGTGAAAAATAGGAAAAAGGTATAGAGAAACTAACAATTCATTGTTATGGAAGCCATGCCAGTTTTCACTGAACAAGGATGTTTAGTAGGGTGGTGCACATCCAGTCAGTCAATTTCCAGTCAAAGGCTGACACAAGCAAACTGAAGAAAAGGGGATGCAAAGTAATAGAATTAAAAAACGTCGATGTAGTGAAATAAAAAATGTGTGGAAATAATTACAACCAGTTGTGCCCTAGAGGATCGTCCGGTGCTTAAATTTCGATCAGTTGAAATTTTGTTCTTGTATATCATTTTTTTATCACTAAAAATTTAGAAAAAATGCTATGGGGTGCTTGTCAAAACGTTTTAGTAATAATTTCTTTTATCAGATATCTGAATAACATTTTTGAAAATTTTCATAGACTGGAGTTTGAACTTTTTTATGTGTGTGCAGATAAGTTTATATGTATATACATTAGCGAAGACGCAAACCAAAAGTTGTACCAAACCTACTCCGTAGTTAATAATTCTGTAGATATTATACGAATTATTTCAGACATAAACCTTTTTCTGCTACATATAAAGGACTGCCTGGACCACCATTTTGCTATAAAGGCATATGTGTACTCATCCCCATTTTTCCAAAATTATCGAAAACCGCTTCAGGAAAAAATTTTCATTTTTCAAATGAATGTTTTTACAATATTTTATATTAATTAATTTTTTGTATAAAGAATTTAAATATTTTCAGTACAACCCGTAAATATTGATTGCCTGGCCCACGATGTCACTCGATATCGTTTTCTCATATAAATACATTTAAAACAAAAACAAATTTCAAAATTTTGTTTTTGTTTTAAATATATTTATATGAGAAAACGGTATCGGGTGACATCGTGGGCCAGGCAGTAAGTATCTCTTGGACCATAATTTCTATACACCAGTTTGTGTGGAACTGGCACCAGTTCCTAGATTTTGGCTTCCAAATGAATTTAAGCAAATTTTACTCCAACTGTTAAGTGGTTAACAGAGCTCTGTTAACTGCAGAATAGGTTTGGTACAACTTTCGGTTTGTGTCTTCGCTAATTTAAATTTAAATACATATTCACACACATGTTTTTATTTTATTTTTTTATTTCTTTAAAATTTTTCAGTTTTGCTAAAATTTTTTATTCTTTTAATTTTTTATATTTTTTTTTTTGCTTTTGTTTTAATTTTTTGTTTAAATTTTTTTTTTTCGTTTTTTATTTCATTTTCTATTTTATGTTTATTTCTTACCATTATAATTAAATAAAATTATTTTTTTACTTTTTTCAGTTTTGTTAATATTGTTTTTAATTTCTTTTAATCTTTCAATTTTAATTTTTTTTTGGTTTATATATAATAGAAAGGAAAATAAAATAAAAAAAAAATTAAATTAAAATTAAATAAAACAATAAATATAAAAAGAAAATTATATATTAAATATAAAAAACATTAAAAATTAAATATATGAAAATAAAATATATAAATAATAATAAAAAAACTAAAACAATTAAAGAAATTTTTTATTTTCTTTTTTATGTTTATTTCTTATATTTTTTATTTTACTTTTTTAGTTTTTTCTTTAAATTTTTTTAGTTTCTTTTTTATTGTTATTTATATGTTTTATTTTCATATATTTAATTTAAAATTTTTTATTCCTAGTTTTTTTTTCTCTTTTTTATATTTATTTTTATTTTATTTTTTATTTTATTTTTTTATTTTATTTTTTTTTATTTTATTTCTTTTATTTTTTTATTTTATTTCTTTTATTTTTTTATTTTAATTTTTTTATTTTATTTTTTATTTAATTTCTATTTTTTTATTAAATTTATTTTTTCTTTTGGATTTTTTTATTTTATTTTATTATTATTTTTTTATTTTATTTTTATTTTTTTATTTTATTTTTTTATTTTATTTTTATTTTTTTATTTTATTTTTTTTTTATTTTTATTTTTTTTTTATTTTTATTTTTTTATTCCTAATTTTATCTTTTTATATTTTTTTTTTATTTTTAATTTTATTTTATTTTTTATAGTTTTTATTTTATTTGTTTTTATTTTTTTTTTATTTTTTTATTTTTTTTTCTTCTATTTTTTATTTTTTTATTTTTTTTTCTTCTATTTTTTATTTTCTTTTATTTTTTTCTTCTATTTTTTATTTTATTTTTTTTATTTTATTTTATTTTTTTATTTAATTTCTATTTTTTATTAAATTTATTTTTTCTTTTGGATTTTTTATTTTATTTATATTTTTATTTTTTTATTTTATTTATATTTTTATATTTTATTTTTTTATTTTATTTTTTTATTTTATTTTATTTTTTTATTTTATTTTTTTATTTTATTTTTTTATTTTATTTCTTATATTTTAAAATCACTTTTAAAATTTAGTGATACTCCATTTTTTATATTTTAATTTTTTAGTTGTTTGATTTTTTACTTTTATTTTTTTAGTTCTTTTATTTTTTAGAATTAAAATAATTTTATAATCATTTTATTTGTTCCTTTTTTTATTTTTGTAAATTTGAAATTTGCTAGCTTTGACATGTACTTATTCCTATTATTAAAAATTGAGAGTTTGACGAAAGATCAACGTATTATAATAGTTTTCACTATTATATATTAAAAAAATTTTAAAAATAATGCTGACACCGCAGAGACGTGGGGGCCACTTGAAGGATATTTTGTTCCAATACAAAAATCACAAACATTTCAAAAACACGTGTTTTCTTTTAATGAAAAACTGCAATCTCACTGAGACATTCCTCATGAATCAATTAGTAAAACGTAGACGTCCGGGTGTTTGACATTTTATTTATTTATTTTTTTTTTCAATTATTAATAAATTAATATAATTTGCATGACGTGCGGCGAAAGGTTGCCTTCATCACAAACTTTAGGCTGGACACAACGCTAACGGTATTTCAAATAACAGCAGCGCTTATGGCCTACAACTGCTTCGTTATATTCACAAAACTGGAGAATAATAGCAACCACCCTAATATATATTTCATACAGTTAATATTATAAATTGTGTTAGCAGGTTATAACCACTTCTTCAATTGTTTTCGTGGTGGCTTCATATACTCCTCTTAATCAATGAACACAATCAAGCTAAACAATATATGAGGGGAAAAATCAACAACAAAGTTTTTTATAGAATAGTATAAAGAAATGTAATCAAGGATGAGGCGCATATAATAATTGATATCGTAGATTTCCATTCCACTTAAAATTAAACAATTATATTTATGGATTGCAACAATGGGAAATTGTCATCTTTTAAAATGTTACAGGGTTTAAAGAACAGCCAATGTATTTTCATAGAGATATTCTGGTCAGTTTTCTGCTGCTACTGATTGTTTGAGAGAAAAGAACTGTCCAGGAATAAGTTAAGCGAATATTTGGATCGGTCCATACGTATGCATTCAGATAGTTCTATTCGCAACTTTTCTGCGGATATGAAAAATACTCCTGACTCGTTACTCGCATAACATTTGCAATTGTTATTTAAACTCTCACGAGAGAGCAATCGTTGAACTCTTAAAGATTTTCAGTAGTGAACTGAAATGAACTGATGAATGTAGACTTAAGTCCAACATAAAAAAAGATCAAAAACGTTCGCACATTTTATTAAAAAAAGAAACCCAGTTAATTTCGTTATTCACATTCATTGAAAGCAACCAGGCCACCTCCCTAATTCGAAAAATCTGTTTTCGTTAATGCAATTTTCTTAAAAAAAAATGCAGTTGAGTTGTTTTTGTTTTGTGCACAATTTGAACACTGAACAAACGTGCAAGTAGTCATGCGTTACTTTGCCTTTCAAAATGGTTAAAATTTCTATGTAATATTATTTATCTGAAAGTAATTTGTTAATGAAAATTGCGTTACACTAAATCATTAGTAGACTTAAATTTAATTTAAAAACCACAAAACCTATCAGCTCTCCAAAAGGTAATTTTTCTAAAAAGTACTTTCTCCCAAAAACACTTTTAAGAAAAAGTACTTTCTCCAAAAAGTACTTTTCCCAAAAAATACTTTCTCCGAAGAGTACTTTCTTCCAAAAGCGCTTTTCCGAAAAAGTACTTTTTCCAAAAAGTACTTTTTCCAAAAAGTACTTTCTCCTAAAAGTACTTTTTCCAAAAAGTACTTTCTCCAAAAAGTACTTTCTTCAAAAAGTACTTTCTGCAAAAAAAATACTTTCTCCAAAAAGTACTTTCTCCAAAAGGTATTTTCTTCAAAAAGCATTTGTTCAGAAAGCACCTTTTCTAAAAATCATTTTAACTGGGTACCTTTGCATTAAAAGTACCATTCCAAAAAATATATATAAAGTACTTTTTACAGATACTATTTTTTAAATAGGCACCTTAGCTAAAAGGTACCTCTCTAAGAAAATATGTGTATGTTGAAATACTTTACAAAGTAAATTTGCAAAGTATTTGGTGCACAGCTGCCGACGGAGTGACTTAGACTATATGCCGGCGATGTTATTAACCCGTATTTTCTTCCGTTACTGTGACTGACTGTACACGACCTATGCCTTCACATAGGAAGTAGCAACGTAGTTAACCACGGAATATTCCTCAGAAGAACTGTAAAACTATACAGTTATCGGAGGTGTTGAAATTAACTAGTGCGAGTGAGACGCAAAACTCTCGAAAGAGAGTAAACAATCAGTGGTCTGGCTGCACTTAAAAAATAATTGCCAACGAGGCTTGATGTTAACTGACTCAGAGCTGCTTTGCGACTGTCTAAGAAAATATATTTTAAAAATGTACTATTTTCAATAAAGCATGTATCTTTTTCAAGAACCACATTTTTTTAAAATATATATTTTAAGAAAGTGCCTTTTTCGATAAAGTATCTTATCCAAAAAATACTTTTTCCAAAAATATATATTTAAAGAAAGTACCTTTTTCAATACAGTGCCTTCTCAGAGCAACGTACCTTTCTAAAACTGCATATGTTAAGAAAATACCCTGTTAAAAAAAGTACCTTTTCTGAAAAGTACTTCCCGCAAAAACAAAAATTTCTTTATTTGAAAATACTTTTCAAAAAATAAGTACCCCTCCCAAAAAATAAATTAAAAACAAAATATCTCCTTCAAGAAATATTCTTGAAGGAGATATGTTTTAATTCTTTTCAAAGAAATTCGTATTTTTGGAGAAGTTTAAATATTTTTAATAGGGTTATGAATCCCGCTAATATATAAAAAACAATCTGTAATACAATTTGGAGCAAGTGATAAAATGTGCATTTTATAATCATCGAAATTTTCTGGAAGAAATTTTGATTTTTCTATTTTTGATTTTTCTGGAGTTTTCTATATCAAACACTTTTCGTAAGTGCAGAAATTTTTTGACAAATTCGAGGCACTATTGTGAATTGTATGTTATCCTGTTTATGAGTTTGCTTTGTTTAGTGAAATAAAAATTCCTATATCTGATACTATCTACTTTTAAGCAAACCAGCAACAGGTTTTATGGTCATAAATAAATTAATCACAAACTAACACAGTCAACGGCATTCAATATTTATTCAACGCTGCTGACAACAGTTGCATGCTCCCTTCCTGCATTACATTTTGACAAGTTGATTGTCAAAGGGCCATGAAAGGAAAATGATAAAATCTTATTATTGAATTTATATGCCACAGCAAAAGGATTTCTTTTTTATTTATTAGAAATATGAAGAAAAAAATTCCTGTACAAAGAACGATTATGAAAGGATGCACTCAAAAGAAATTCAATTAGGCCAGAGTGATGTACAAAACGAAGAGAGGAAAATATAAATTTTCCATAAAATGTTTAAGGTTGAAACGAAAATAATGCAATAAAATATATAGGAGAATTATGTACATATGTTTTCGTCTTCGCTTTCTTCTTCTTCTTCTTTCAAAGGTTTTTTATCATGGAGTATTTAAATTTGCTTATGCGCTTTTTTTATATTTTTGAGAAAAAAATATCATGGAGTATTAAAAACAAACTTGACAAAAAAAGTGCAAGTCATCATAAAAATTGCAAGTCATTTTAAAAAGTGTACATCATTATAAAAAGTGCAAGTAATCATGAAAAGTGCAAGTCATTATAAAAAGCGCAAAACATTATGAAAAGTGCCATTGGTTATAAAAGGTGCAAGTTATTATAAAAAATTCAAAAAAATAAAAAGTGAGTCATTATAAAAAGTGCAAGTCATTACAAACAGTGCATTTCATTATAAAAAGATCCAAATCATTATAAAAAGTGCAAGTCATCAAAAAAAGTGCAAGTCATTATGAAAATTGCAAGTCATTATAAAAAGTGCAAATCATTATAAAAAGTGCATTTCATTATAAAAAAAAATCCAAGTCATTATAAAAAGTGCAAGTCATCAAAAAAAGTGCGAGTCATTATGAAAATTGCAAGTCAATATAAAAAGGGCAAATCATTATAAAAAGTGCATTTCATTATAAAAAATCCAAGTCATAATAAAAAGTGCAAGTCATCAAAAAAAGTTCGAGTCATTACAAAAAGTGCAAGTCATTAATCAAAATACAAGTCATTACAAAAAGTGCAACTCATTATAAAAAGTGCAAGTCATCATAAAAGGTGCAAGTCATCATAAAAAGTGCAAGTCATTACAAAAAGTGCAAATCAGTATAAAAAGTGCAAGTCATCCTAAACAGTGCACGTCATTATAAAAAATGCAAGTCATAATAAAAAGTGCACGTCATTATAAAAAAATTCAAGTCATCATAAAAAGTGTAAGTTATTATAAAAAGAACAGGTCATTATAAAAAGTGCAAGTCATCATAAAAAGGGAGTCGTTATAAAAAATGCAAGTCATTACAAAAGGAGCAAGTCATTATGAAAATTGCAAGTCATTATAAAAAATGCAAGTCATCATACAAAGTGCAAGTTATTATAAAATATGCACGTCATTATAAAAAAGTGCAAGTCAATAATAAAAAGTGCAGGTCATCCCAAAATATCTCTATGCCAAATTTCATCTAAATCTGTTGAGCGGTTTAAGCGTGAAACAGTAACAATCAAACGGACAGACTGAGTTACCTTCATATTTATTATATTATTAAGGATTATCTTTCAACCATTGCATATGCTAGGGCATGCCTAGGAGAGTATTATTTATTTTCATAACTGTTATAAGGCTATAGAGCACAAAAACATAAAAAAGTAAATCACTTCAATCGAAAATGTTTGGTTCTCAAAAGGTTAATCTACACAAATTCCGGGTAGACGACAGATAAATTAATCCTTCCTAAAAATATGCTTGCACCTTTACATTAAAAAAAACAACAACAATATGGTTATTCAACAATCATTCGATTAGACAACTTTATAATCCTTAAATTCCAATTACAATTGTTATGAATGGCAAAGAGAATGAGCGTATCCGTTTGTGTATGTGTGTGTGTATATGTAAGAGAGCACTCGGCCAGTTATAACCTCAAAACATGTCAACTTGACATTTCCGTTATGAAATGTTTTCCTAGCAATTGTGAGAGTTTATGGTCTCATTTGTGGGGGGTATATTAACAACAATAATGTAGTTGTAGTTATTGTTGCTTTTGTATTGTGTTTGTTTAATGATGGTGATTATGATTATGTCAAAACAAGACTAGTAATTGTTTTTTTTTACATTTTGTTAGTTTTCTCTTCAGTTTTTCGAATAAAAGTCTATTAATAATTAATGAACTTTTGACTGTTTAAAGAAATAGAAAGGAAATTGTTGTCCTGCCTTTAGTAAATAAAATATTTTGTTTTAACTTTTCTTTTTTCTTTAGTTATTTCTTTTTTGCTTTACAAATCATGTCAAGTGCAAGAAACTATTTCTAGTTTTCCGCTTATATTCCAAACTTGTGGAACATCAGAAATATTATTCACTTAGTGAAAATATTGTTCACTTAGTGAAAATATTATTCACTTAGTGAAAATATTATTCACTTAGTGAAAATAATATTCACTTAGTGAAACTATTATTCACTTAGTGAAAATATTATTCACTTGGTGAAAATATTATTCACTTAGTGAAAATGTTATTCACTTGGTGAAAATATTATTCACTTAGTGAAAATGTTATTCACTTGGTGAAAATATTATTCACTTAGTGAAAATATTATTCACTTGGTGAAAATATTATTCACTTAGTTAAAGCTTACGTTTCGAGCATTATGAATCACTGCATAGTGCTCAAAAAGTGCCCGTCTAAATTCAAATGGTCGTCATAACCGAAAGATATTTGAAGAGAGTGAAAGCACTACAGATGAGGTCGTAAATAGTGATTTGCCGTAAATATCGCTGCTGTTAGTGACAGAAGAATTTATCGCTTTCACGGCGTTCTCAGCCCTATTCTATGGCTCAATGATGCCAAATGACGCCGTTAGAACTTTCTTGTGGGCCTAGGAGCCGGTCATGTTATAGTCAACATACTACCCGAAATATGCCTCGAAAAGGATGAACTGCTGCAATCAATCTAGAGGTGATTTTACAGAAGACATTATTCATGCCGTTTCGTGATTGCGGAAAGAATTGCGGAAAAATTTGGGGATTGGTCATTCTGTTGCTGTGGCATCTTTCTGTAGTCGTGGTATCAACTCTACCGTGACGGTGTTGCCATATGATTGATGCCGCAATAAAGCTATTTCTCTTCATTTAGCGGACATTCAAATTTGATCACGTAATGTTTTGCGGAGAAATCAAAATATTCGCATGTAAGGAAATGTATAAATTTGCTATAATAAAATATATTTTAAATTATGTATGAATTTCTATTTTAATAGTGAACTTTCATTTATGTAAATTGTATTACAGGATGTTAATTTTCTCAACAGGCTATAAGTTCAAATCTGCGAAACTGCAAATTATATTTTAATTTGTTTTCCTGGTGTTGTTCTGGAAAATCAATCTTTATGGGAATAAAAGAGAGAAATACACAAGTAAATTGCAAGTTGACAAAAAAAATATCAAGCCGTTTTCCTTTATAATTTTCAAAAAGTGCTCCTCGACGAATGCTTCCTAAGCACACTGTAGTTCAGTAAAAATATTTTGAAATGCCGCCTTCTTCAAACTAAAAAAAAAAATTTAAATTTGTGCGTATGAAATGATCTAGTTCCATAAGAAATATAGAGACCATTTTGTACCATACAGAGGGGATTCCTTGATACAGGGGAACAGAAAAGTTATAACAAGATTATTGTGTACAACACTTCAACTGCTTTGGAAAAGTGTTTAAACGCATTAATGACTGATTAAAATAATTTAATATATCCACCACTATTATAATTTCAAAATGCTTTTAAAACAAATTAAAATGTGGCATGACCCCTCTTCTAACTGTCATTTACAAATTGAGACTGACACTAGAAAAAAAATCCCAACCAGCAACAACAGAAGCTGCTTACCTCAGTAAAATTAATTTCCAATTGTTTGTGTTCCAGAATAATTAAAAAAAACAGTAATAATGAGAGGTAAAATGATACGCAAAGATACTAACAGTGGAAAACAAAAGTGCACTTGTGATTGTTAATGTTGCAATTCATATTAGCCCCTATTATGAATGACGAAATCGACGCCGTATCAAGACGACAGTAAAAAATTGTCGCTTGTCCACTCTTTGTCGACAGCAAGTGACTACTATTGACATGTTCTATCGATATTATATGCTCTAGAGAATGCTAAGAAATTTGTCAAAGGTAATTAACTGTTATCGACAACTTGTAAACAAGGATAAATTTTTACTGTCGTGTTGATGTGACGTCGACGTCGCCATTCATAATAGGGCCGATTGTATTATAAAAAACATTTTTATTAAGAAACTCCAAAAAAAGGAGAGTTTTATTAATGCAGGTTTATTTTAACGATTGGTCGCTCAGAGACAAGCTCAAAAAATGGCCTAATTAAGAAAAATATTGTTTAATAGTGTTTTCACACTGACATGGTGATTTTAATAAATTCTGGTTTTAATGTCAAAGCCAACTGTTAAAACCTGGTTTTTTCCATACAAAATGATTTTATTAAAACCAGCGTTAAACCACTTTCGAATTGATTTTAAATAGGTTTTATGAAATGCAACCTTGTTTTCCCTGTTTTTGGCTGTGCTAAGATGAGTGCTGCCAAGTTACAATATATTGGAAACAGCTGGTATTGTTTATGTTAATAATAATATTTACAGAATCCATTTACGTCTTTAATATATTTAAAAACTTGATTTCTAAGAAGTTCTTCACTTTGTATAAGTAGTTTCATAATTTTAATATATTCATTACCAAAATGTAAAATAATTTCTATTTTGGAATGCATTAAAAAACGTTTTCACTTTTTCCTTCAAACAAAAACTTGTGTTGTGCAGGTTGCCAATTATATGTTGTAAAAATAGAGAACAGCAACAAATTCACTCACTTCTATGAGCGATTTAATTTATTGTGAACAAATTTATTATACAACCTGTATGTTTAAACTACAATTTGCAGTGTGAACGCAAAATCAGCTGTTTATGGTTTTAACCTTAAAAACAGATTTTAACTTAGAATGTGAAAATGCTATAATACACAATCCGTTAACATTTAAAATTTGGGGTAGAGTGGAAGATCAGAGAACATCTTAACTTCGTTATAAAAGCTTAAAAATTTAATTTTTAAGGAATCTGGGTTTAAGGAATACAATTTGTTAAATATTTACACTATTTTTGCATATAATATCTTACGTCAACGCCCACTAAAGAAGGCGAGGTCATGAAAAATCGATTTTTCTGATTTTCTGCCCCCAAGTTCAAAGCTTTGGATCTTCTTTGATATAAAAATATATCATTTGCTTAACAAAATTACCAAAAAAAAAACTAAAAATTATAATTGTTTTTAAAGGTTGGTTTAGTTCTTCTTAGGGGAACTTTTTTTCCCTCTGGCTCGATTCAGCCCATTTACGAACTAGACCTATGCTATTGTTCAAAATTTATTTATACCACATTTCAAAGGTCTGCATCGTTTCGTTTGGTCTGAGTCGTGATTTCCACAGACGGACGGGAGGACACTGACACGGAGGGATATCTCGCTCCGTTACACGCGAAATGACAACGTGAATATACCCCACAATTCTCTTTTGGAGGGAATAAAAACAGATAAAGATGTATCGGGTATTCTGAAGCTGCATGAGAACTATCGATGTCGAAAAGTATGGTTTAATTGATATTTCTGTATTGTAATATTTGGAAAGTCATCAGGAATAGTTTAATTCCAGTTTTATGGAAATTTACTTGGGCAAAAATAAATCTGTTCGCGAAGAAGCACTTCGTCGATTTTATGGCCAACATAATCGGTTTAGGGAGCAAGCAATCTAAGAAAATAAAAAACTGGGCGTGCCGAAGAAAAAAATACCTGCTGTACAACTAAGTATTCGTCATCCTTTTAAACTTGTTGACCTTGGACTACGTGGAAAATTTTACGTTAGGATCCTTACGTTAGGACCTTTAAAATACCGCTCGTGCGAAAATTAAAGCCAAACGGCCATCCTTCAAGGTGCCCTTTTTTCTGATCGGGCTTATTTCAGTATTTTTTTTTTTTAAGAATTTTGTTTAGTAATGAAACTCAGTTCTAGTCAAAAGCAAAATGTCCATATTTGAAGCGAAGGAAATCCTCAAGCCCTTAAGAAATCAGCATAAAATTTGGTGTGGATTACACGCTGAGGGCATCACAGATCCTTTTATATTTCGAAATGGCGAGCGCTTTCGAGCCATGCTGATTGAAATTTTGTTTCAAGGACATTTGGCTCCAACAAGATGACGCAAGTTGCGGCAAACTTTTCAGAACTCCACAATTTCAGAATCCAAAATACGTAATGACGTCTAATAAAACAGCACGATAAGAAATTTTGTACTGAAATTTTATTGAATCATTCACAATAGAAGGGCCTATCATTTTAAAATGAATTGAACATCTCCATAATGATTTTTTTTTTAATAAGAAATACAACCCGCGAAGCGATTTGCTTTGACTGCGGAAAATACCCAGTCTCCGGAGGGAATCGAACCCACCATCATTGGAACGATATTTTAGCATTTCCCATCAGCCTCAGCAAAACAGCACGAAGAAATTTTGCAACGAAATTTTATTAAATCATTCACAATAGAAGGGCCTATCATTTTAAAATGAATTGAACATCTCCATAATGATTTTTCTTAATAAGAACTAAAACCCGCGAAGTGATTTGATAGACTGCGGAAAACACCCAGAGTCTCCGCAGGGAATCGAACCCACGATCATTGGACTGACAGGTTAGCATTACTACCCATCAGCCACTGCAAAACAGCACGAAGAAATTTTGCAACGACATTTTTTTAAATCATTCACAATAGAAGGGGCTGCCATTTTAAAATGAATTGTAGATGTCCATAACGATTTTTTTTATTAAAAAATACAACGCGCGAAGTGATTGGCTTGACTGCCGAAAACACCCAGTCTAACCTGTCACCCAGAGTCTTCGGAGGGAATCAAACCCACGATCATTGAACTGACAGGCTAATGTTGCTACCACAGCATCACCCACAGCGACACTCATAGAAACATTCGAGCTCGAAAGGCAGCGAACTTCATTCGAAAAAAAAAACCGTCGCATGTATTCATAGTATTCACCGAATTTGGCCCTTGGCTTTTCCCTCTTCCCAATATTGAAGAGACTCATGAAAAGTCGGCGTTTCGCGACAATTGAGGAGATGAGAGTTGAGAAAGCTCAAGTCAGAACTGCTTCGAGGATTGAAAAAAAGCTCTAGCTGAAAGAGCTTTAGGACGTACCAAAAATTACAAATCAGAACTGCATTGAGGATTGGGGAAAAAAGCTCTGGCACAGCTAAATTATATCGGAGGGGCACTGCTTTCAAGGGGACAAAATAAAACAACTCTTTGAGAAAAATGCAAAAAAAGCGGTGCGATTATGTATCTCCTCTATGTGTAAAATACTCTTAAGTCACAATTTAAATTTATATATTTGATTAAAGATGAAAATTTGTGCCTCAAACTTCTCCAGAAATTGTCCGCGCATAACCCCTCTACTTTCATTATATTTCGCCTCATAAAAGTTTTCATAGAGGCAATTATTCTTTATAAAACTTTATTTTCTCAAATTAATTCCAGATTATACCACCAGGCACACACAAGCTCATGCAGTCCCAGCTGCCGTTCATGCAAAGAAGCACAGAAGAAGCAATTATCATTCGAATGCATTGACTGACTATCGCTGCAACGCTTTGACTTTGCGATCGAGATGATTGTGGGCCAAAAAAAAAAAAAAGTACCGCCGTTCCTCATGCATTTCTAAGCGCACATTTAAACAAGCACACACTTTCTGTTGTACAATAGAATCATGTTGTCTTCGAAGCTGACACCAGATAAAATGGAAACAGCAGCATATAAAAATAGACACGATGAACAGCAAAACCAAAAGCAACGAACACAACACAAAGTGAAAAATATTAAACAAAAACAACAAGAGAAAAAACTGTTAAATCTATTAGAGTCTTCAAGTGGAATAATTATGTCAACAGTTTTTGTTTGTTGTTGGTTCGCTTTCATGTTTTTGCTGTTGTTGTTGCTGTGGTTGTTTATCTTTACTATGATTTTGTGTATCTTTTTTTATTTGTGCAACCTCTAGGGTTTTGCCTGACGGCACAGAATAAATGTTTACTCTTCTCTACGCCACAAGGAACAGGTGGGTGCAGGAGGCACAACGGCAAAAACAGTGTAAAGTGCTATTTTGTTTCCAAACACCAGTAATTCCCTTAAGATACCTGGTAAATTATTAGGGTGGCATCTATTTTTAAATGTAAACATAGGGAAATTTTGGGAGGATAATCTATATACTCGTTTCTAAATATCACGTTATTTACTGAATCATATATTATAGCCCATCTCAAGCAGGGGACCTTGCGATCTATACCTCCACCAAAAAGGGATTTTCGGATATTCGAATGGAAAGAGTGTAAAAATGGGGACGAAAAGAGGTACACTCGTTACTTTTATCTCCCGGAAACTACTACAGAATATGTAAGCGGAGATGTGTTTTTTTTTAACAAGTACTCTTTTTAAGAAAAGTACTCTTTTTAAGAAAAGTACTCTTTTTAAGAAAAGTACTTTGTTAAGAAAAATAACTCTTTTTAAGAAAAGTACTCTTTTTAAGAAAAGCACTTTTCTGAGAAAAGTACTCTTTTTAAAAAAAAGTACTCTTTTTAAAGAAAAGTAGTTTTTTAAGGAAAGTACTTTTTCAAGAAAAGTACTTTTATAAGGATAGAATTTTTTTAAGAGATGCACTTTAAAAAAAAAAACTTCTTGGACAAGTACTTTCGGAAAAAGTATATTTGCTTAAAAAGTTAGTCTTAAAAAAACAGAGCTTATTTGAAAAGCTCTTTTTTTAAGAAAATTATTTTCCTAAGAAAAGTACTTTTTTAAAAAAGGGCTTTCTAAAAATAAGTACTTTTCTAACGAAAGTTCTGTTTAAGAAAAGTATTTTTTTTTTAAGAAAAGTACTCTTTTTAAAAAAAGTACTATTTTTAAGAAAAGTTCTTTTTCAAGAAAAGTTCCTTTTTAAAGAAAAGTAGTTTTTTAAGGAAAGTACTTTTTCAAGAAAAGTACTTTTATAAGGATAGAATTTTTTTAAGAGAAGCACTTTAAAAAAAAAAAACTTCTTGAACAAGTACTTTCGGAAAAAGTATAGTTTCTTAAAAAGTTACTCTTAAAAACAAGAGCTTATTTGAAAAGTATTTTTAATAAAATTACTTTTTGGAAAACGAAATTTTTTAAGAAAATTATTTTCCTAAGAAAAGTACTTTTTGAGAAAAGGGCTTTCTAAAAATAAGTACTTTTCTAACGAAAGTTCTTTTTAAGTAATTTTTTCTAAAAAAGTACTTTTTTAAGAAAAGTACTTTTTTAGAATAGTATGTTTTAAGGAAAGAACTTTTCAAGAAAGATAATTTTTTCCAAAAAAGTACTTTTTTAAGAAAAGTACTTTTTCTAGAAAAGTACGTTTTAAGGAAAGAACTTTTTAAGAAAGATACTTTTTATGGGAAAAGTATTTTTTTGAGAAAAGTACGTTTTAAAGAAAGTACTTTTTAAGAAAAATACTTTTTTAAGAAAAGTACTTTTTTAAGAAAAGTACTTTTTTGAGTAGTTTTTCAGAAAATTAATTTTTTAAGAAAAATACTTTTAACAAAAAACATTTTTTGGAACAAAGTACCTTTCGGGAAAGGTACTTTCGCAAAATATATTTCTTTTTTATTCTTAAGGAAAAGAGATTCTTAAAAAAGGGTTTTTTGTCAAAGATATTTTTTGAAAAATGTATTTTTTGGATAAACTATTTTTTAAAGTAATTTTTGGGCTAAGTACTTATTGAAAAAGTACTTTCTGGATAAACTATGTACTGAAACGTAGCTTTCAAAAAACGTATTTGATTCTTAATACTAGTGATATATAAAACATCGTAAAGGAATTCTTTAATTTGTACTTCCGAAAGTTATGCAATCACAATTTTAGAATATCATTAGAAATTAATGATTTGTTAAATAGGATAATAGTGCCTGTAAGGATATTGTAGCCTGCAAGAAACGTGTTTGATAGATACTACAATTTGCACACAACAGCAGATAAAAATGCCTCAAAATACATGATGTTTTTTAATATTATCTTACAACTCACCGAATACAAACTTTCATAATTAATTTTCTCCATCTTCATGCATTAATGTCACCCTAATTTCCAATTGCATGTTTATAATGATGGTTGCATATCGTTTTCTTAACATGTTCGTAATAAACAATTTCATAATTATTTTTGAATTTCTATTTAATGTGTATCTAATTTCTTAATTCTAATTAAGCTTTAAAATCGCGTGCATTCGATGTATAAGAGTATGAGTGCACAGAAATCTTTTCATTTTTAATAATGAACCGCACATGCACTGCAGCCACCAAAGCCACAACCACAGATTCGAACTGGTTGGAATAATGAATGGTTGAAATAAAACTTTACCTTTTATAAAGAAAGAGTGATTTTTTGGCAACACTGTTTTTGGCAGCTTAGGTTTTCTCGTGTAACATGTTACTGTTAAACATGTTCAGTTTGGTTTGTAATATAAACATGAATCGACTTGCAAACGAACATATCACCGAATTTTATTATCAAAACTTATGATCAGTTAAGAAAGTGTATCGTGCACTGAAACATTGCAAGAGCTGCCAATGCATTCCCAAAAAATCCACTGTTTGTTGCGGACGATGGACTGGTGGCATCATTGGGACGTACTTTTTCAAAGACGGCAAAGGGAATAACGTTATTGTGAATGGTGAGAGCTACTGTGCAACTGTGCTATGATTTCTATTTATTTATTTATTTTTTTTTTGCCTAAAATGTAAGAGCTGGACTTGACTAACATAAAAACAATTTTTTGACATTGATTAATTCTTAGCGGCAGGTTTTTACTTTAATACTGATACCGTTTGTTTTTAAAACATCTTAAGTTTAATTATGCGATTATCAAGGCCATAAATACAAGGTAGGCCAAAAGAAGTCATCCGATGATTCCTCCAGGTTGAACAACACGCCATGCAGTCAGTTGGAACGGGTGTAATAGCTCCTCGTGCATCACTCGTGGATTTTCGGTGCCCCAGAAGCGATAGTTTTGCTTGTTCACGTACCCGTTGAGGTGGAAATGAGCCTCATCGCTCATAATGATTTTGGTCGAGAAATCGTTCACTTCGTCCTCGAGATTGAGAATGTTCACTTGAATCCTACATCTGTCTAGTTCACAAATGTCAAAATAGATTTGACATTGGCCGCCATTTGCAAAAATAAGAGTATCTTCCAATAGGTTGATTTATTTTGGCCCACCTTGTACTTTTGTATGCTTTTGTAGGTGAATTTCTAAACAAGCACTGATTCTTCAGCAACTTTGTTTCTGGCAACACTGTTCTTAGCAGCTCAGCTGTTTTCGTGTAACATGTTATTGCTCAACATGTTCAGTTTGGTCTATAATTTTAATATGAGTCGACTGCAAAGGGAGGAACGTTATTGTGAATGGCGAGCGTTACCGTGCGACAATTTAAAAAAAAAATTGGGCCGTATTACGATTCTCGATTCGACTCGAAAGAATGTAATAAATTAAAGAAAAATTCAGGGCTTTTCTTTAATCTATTACAAACACTCGAGTCGATTCGAGAACGGTAATAAGGCAGATTACCTAAAATGAGAGAGCTGGAATTGCATGACTGTGGTTTCAAGGAGACGGTGCCACATGTCACACAGCATGTGAAACAATGGCCTAACTGAGAGGCAACTGCGGTGAACAATTTATTTCACGTTTAAGGCCGGTCCATTCCTAGATTGTGCGATTGAACGGCTTTAGACTATAGGGGGTCATTTTAAAACGCATTTCTACAGGGACAAGCCCGAAAGGCTTGATGCACTGGAAACCCATATTGAAGAAGAGAGAATGCCCAGCGTATGAACCATTTTAGGCCTAGCCGCGATTAATATTTAAATGAAATCATCTTTAGATGTTGAATTTAAATAGATTCTTATTACGACTCAAATAAAAATTTCATACAATTTCTCTACATTTTATATATTTTCTTTTAATCAAATCCAGAAGCTTTTAAAAAATCACCCATTATTATCAGTTTTAGTCCTCATGCAGCTAAAAAATTCAGTATTGCTCTATTCTAACTCTCTATATCAACTGGGATAACAAAGTTCTTGGGAACTTCTTCTCCGCATTAAGTCGAATTGAAAGGCACACATGATTTTTTTCTACGAAAAATATTTCATTTAACATCCAAAAATTTCTTTTCATTAAAATAGTCAAAGTTAAGCAGTGAAACGTTCTATACACCGACTCTCTATCCATCATATTTCATTACATGTAACATAAACAACTAACTACCCGCTCCACTCTTCCCATCAGGTGAAAAATTAAATAAAAGTCATTGTGTAAATCTGGACCAAACGTGTCAGAAATATTATAATTATTTGTTTGGAAACTTGAGAACATAATTATTTAGCTATTGTATCGTGCGTGTGTTATCACTCTTAGTTTCTCACATTCTAAAGGTACTATTTATAGTTATCACGTTCACAAGTGATCCACGTGGATATCCCAACACGCGCACGTCTTTCCCTAAAAATGAAACTGTGACTTTGAGTGCAAAGAGTTGCTTGGAAATAAAAAAAAAAGTGCTGCAGAAAACATTTATAAAAGTAGAACAATAGTGAAAGAACATATAAAATATGTGTACTTTAGTTTTTAGTTTTATTTATTTAAATATTCAGTAGAGACGGTTGTTGCAACTGCAACATGTCTGAGCGCATATTTCAGCTGGCAAACAAGCAAATTATTAGGGTGTAACTTAAATTTAGTTTATTTATTTGTTCATTTAAGCACAATTTATTAAATTGTTATCAAAGATTATTACTGTGGCCTTAATACACAGACGAACATTTTTCTTTGTGCCCTTAACTGATGATTTCCGAGTGACCAACTCATCGTTTTTATGCCCTCCAAAAAAGGATATGGAGGGTATATTCAATTTGTTATTCCGTTTGTAACGCATCGAAATATCCATCTCAGACTCCATAAAGTATAATATATTCTTGATCAGTGATGAAATCTAAGACGAACTGCGCATGTCCGTCCGTCTGTGGAACTCACGATTCAGTCTAAAGGAGCTAGACTCTTTGAAATTTGGTATAAATATATTTTGAAGCTTAGAGCAGGTTAAGTTCGGAGATGGGCTAAATCGGACAAGAGGGAAAAAAGTTCCCCTAAGATGAACTAAACCAACCCAGAAAAAATTTGTTAAGCAAATTATACATTTTTATGCCAAATACAGTCCAACGCGTTCAACTTGTGGGGGCTGGTGGCTGAAGTAGTAGAACACGAGACTATGATGCGGAGGGTCCTGAGTTCGAGCCCGCGCTGAGTCATGAAATATTGTGTTGAATTCTTCTGATCAGCACTAGTGCATGGTTGTGTTAGTTCTTGCCAGCCTGTTTCAATGATGAAGGCATAGTCACTGATCACTGAACATAATTGGCAGCGACTGACACCGTCATGTACTAAAAGCAGAGTAACAGCACCCACCTTCGTCGGCCCTGTAGCAAAAATTAGCCGGCAAAGTAAAAAAGGTTGAAATAGCTACAAAAAAAATTGTCTATCGTCTCATCTTTCCTAATCTGTCCCCTCAATACTATCCCCTCGTTTTCAGTTCCGGCGCAATGCATTGCATATATAGGGGTCATCCCCTGAGTGCTGGTCCTACTCCAAAAAAAAAAAAACTTGGAGCCATAATAAAAAACAAAATTATTTTTGGACCCCGCCCACTTTAGTGGGCGTTATTATATGCAAAAATAGCATACAAATTGTTTTACTTAAGAATACATTCCTTAAAAATAAAATTATTAAGTTTTAATGACGAAGCTGAGACGAAATCTGGTACTAATCTGCCCTACCCCCTCCTCCCCCTTCACCCTCTAATTGACACTACCAAAAAAATACCAAGCATTTATTTTTAGAGTTTTATGACAAAGGTGAAATGTCTCCCCACAGCCCTTGCCAGAGCGACACCGTCAAAATACAGGTTTAATACACTCCAAAGACAATTGGACCCCATAAAGTATATATATTCTTGATCAGTGATGAAATCTAAGACGATCTGAGCATGTCCGTCTGTGGAACTCTCGATTCAGTCTAAAGGAAAAGAGCTAGACTCTTGAAATTTGGTATAAATATATTTTGAAGCTTAGAGCATGTTAAGTTCGGAGATGGGCTAAATCGGACAAGAGGGAAAAAAGTTCCCCTAAGAAGAACTAAACCAACCCAGAAAAAACCACATAATTTTTAAAGTTTTTTGGTTATTTTAAGCAAATGATATATTTTTATGCCAAATATGGTCCAACGCGTTTAACTTGGAGCCATAATATAAAAAAATAAATATGTTTGGACCCCGCCCACTTTAGTGGGCGTTATTATATGCAAAAATAGCATAAAAATTTAACAAATTGTTTTACTTAAGAATACATTCCTTAAAAATAAAATTTTTAAGCTTTGATGACGAAGCTGAGACGAAATCTGGTACTAATCTGCCCTACCCCCCTCCTCCCCCTTCACCGCCTAAATGACCCTACCAAAAAAAAAATTGTAATTTTGTATACAATTATCCCAAGCATTTATTTTTTGAGTTTTATGACTACCGATTTCTGCCCTACCCCCACTTCACCCTTTGCCCCCTAAATGACCCTACCAAAAATAAAAATTAAAAATTTTAATTTTGTATACAATTATCCCAAACATTTATTTTTAGGGTTTTATGACTACCGATTTCTGCCCTACCCCCTCCTCACCCTTTGCCCCTAAATGACCCTATCAAAAAAAATTAAATTTTGTATACAATTATCCCAAGCATTTATTTTTTCCCAAGTTTTATGACTGCCTGTTTCTTCCCCTCCTTTCTCCACCCACTTTGCCCTGCAAATGATTCTATCAAAAGTAAATAAAAAATTTTATTTTGTATATAATTATCCCAAGCATTTATTTTTCGAGTTTTATGACAAAGGTGAAATGAGTCCCCCACAGACCTTGCCAGAACAACCCCGCCAAAATACAGTTTTAATACCCTCCAAAGAGAGTTGGACCACATAAAGTAAATATGTATATTATTGATTAGTGATGAAGTCTAAGACGGTCTAGCAATGCCCATACGTTCGTCTGTGGAAAACACGATATTGTCTATATTTGAAGCCCGCCCCCTTTAGTGGGCGTTGACGTACGATATTATATAAAGGAACCCTATCCCACCAAGTTAAAAACTTTAAATTCACTTACTAAATATTTGGAGGGTATTTAAGATTCGACCCGGTCGAATATAACGTTTTTACTTGTTTATTACTCCACTTTTTTTTTTTTTTTTTGTACAAGAGTTTAATTTTTTGTCTATCAATCTGTTTATTAATATTTTAATGCTATTTTAGAATTACCTATTTATTATGAAATGAGTTGTCCACTCAAAATGGAAATGAAACTAGGGAGATAAAATCGTTCAAAATCGTTTGATGGGTTCGTGAACAAAAAAAAATTCGAAAAAAAATTATTTTTTTTTTAAATCTAAAATTATATATCTGATCTGATCTGATTAGTGTTGTCGATTCTTTTATAGGAAAGCTAATCGCATAAAACCCGGTTAAATTATTCAATAGTTATAGCAGTTTGAAAATTAAAACCGGCTTTTAGCGCTAAAACCACAAATAATGCATAATAATTTTTAATAAATAAAATCGCTAATAGAAACGTGTAAATTTGTTTCTGTACTTGTTCTCTATTTTTACAACACTTAATTGACAAACTGTACAACAGAAGTTTATGTTTGAAGGAAAAAAGAAAAAGTTTTACAATCCTAGACTAGGCATTATTTTACATTTTGTGAATGAATAATTTAAAATTAAGGAACTACACATACAAAGTGAAGAACTTCTTGGAAATCAAGTTGATATAAAAAACGTAAGAGGATTCTGAAAGGAAAAGTGCGCTTGTGTAATAACATAAACAATACCAGCTGTTTCCAATATATAACTTGGCAGCACTCAACTTAGCACAGACAAAAACAAGGTTGTAATTATTTCATAAAACCTACTTCGAAAGTGTTTTTAAATTGTTTTTAACAAAATCATTTTGTATGATAATAGCAGGTTTTAACGTTAAAACCAGAATTTATTAAACCATGTCAGTGTGAAAACACTATAATAGATTTGAAAGACGGCGCTCGTTTCAATTGGAAATTATTATAGATTATACGGATTTGCTTAAACTCCTTGGAAGCTCATCTTTCATCATAAAAATAAGCCGGACTTTAATAAGTTTTCCATAATCAACAAGTGAATGCCAGCCTAATAATAACGCTTACATTATACAGCAACAAATAAATAACTCATAATAAAAGAAAATATTATCTTCATCATACTTTCAAATAAAAGTTATTACGTGTTGCACATAATTGTTTTTGGTTGCAATTTATTCATTTACAATTTACTTCCACAACTTGTACAACATTCTGCAAAATTTATTGCAACAATTTATTTTAACGTTTGCTTATTTGCAAGAGCTGAATTGTTTGGTTTTTCTTTGTTTTTTTTTTTATAGAATATGTGCCAGTAGTTTAGTAGTAAAATATTAACATTTTCATTATAATTTTGCAAGAAAAGTAGCAAAAGAAAATACAAGATTATTTTGTTTAATTAAAAATTCATATTTAAAAATTATTCATATGTTAATAAAATAAAAGATTGGAAAGGGAATTGCTGTATATCCGGTAATTTGGTCACTGGTTTTTTTATTTTTAAGCCACATATCACATCATTACAATTTTATTTCGAATGCATGATAAATTTGCAATAATTTAATCAAATATGAATGAAAATGTCATATTTACATTCATGTGTTTTAAGGACCAAATCAGATTATAATTTACATTAAAAACAGGTCAAACTACTATATTCGCTTACAACGAGTCTTATATACCCATCGCCGACGTATGTCTGGAGTATATAAATACATACATACATACATACATTCTTTCCAACCCCGAAATCATATTTTAGATCTTTCTGTTTTTCACTAATATAAATGTTTCAAAATGTTTGATTACTCAGAAAAAAAAAATTAATTTTATTCTTAAACAAATCTATTTACTATTATTTAGTTACTTTAATATTCCGAAATAATTATTTTTTTGTAACTTTCCAGCTCTGGAGCTATGCTTTTCTGATTTCTAACAGCAATAAATTTCTTTCAAAAATATCAATTTGCTTAATATATAAAGAAAAAGAGAAAAATTAATTTAGTTGTTCACTTTTATGTATAAGAAAAACAAAGAGATTCAATTATCCAACCCTGCAAAAGTCACTGTCAACGGCGAACGCTATAGGCCAATTCTTCTGAATTGGATGATCTGTATTGATGATCGGGAAACCGATGAAATATGATTTCAACAGAGATCGTGCGATTTGACCCTTTTCTTGTGGAGTTTACTGAAGTTTGAGGTGTATGCGAATTAAGGCCGAGACACATAGAATTCGCCATACGTTATGCGTGGCCTTTTCTAACTATCATAGCATACCGAGGGATATTAAATCAGTTGTTTGTTCTCCATTTTATTTAGGTTAACAGGTTGCTGGTATGAAGAAAAATAGAGTCCAGCCCACTTGAGGCCATTTAATAACTTTGTGATGCTCCAATTTATTTATTTTACTTAAACTTATTTATTTTACATAAATTTTTATATATGATTTAATTTTGCCTGAATACACAATACAAAAAAAAATTAACCAAAACATTTTGAAAAACGTACTGATGTCTGTGAAAGTATACAACGTACGTCAAAAGTTGGCCAACTTTCGTACTTTGCGTTGACGCAGAAGTACCTAATTTGACAACTCACATAAGAAAGCATGTATTTAAAACCAGTTGTCAGTTGAAAAAGGCGACGTATGACGGATTCTATGTGTCTCGGCCTTTAGCCACTGACCACAAGAGTCCTCAAAGCTAACACAACCCATGCCATTAGTCGAATACTGTCTGAGTTATGCGTAGGGTTGCCAGTCGGGCTTGTTTTGGCTGGATTGTCCAGCTTTTTAATGGCCTGTCCAGTTTCAAGCTAAAAAGAAATTTGTCCAGCTAAAAAAAATGCTCTTAATATTTATTGCTTTAAAATAATTTTTATAAATTTGCTATAACTTTTTTTACTTCAAAGTACAAAAATATCTAGTAGCTTTTTTTATTTTGTTTGCGTCTTTTTGGTATGATTTTTTGTTTTCGTTATTTAATTTTAATTCTTAAATACATATCGCTCATTTGCTAGAAAAAGTCACAATTAAAGTTTTCAATTTGCAAAGAATTCCCATTGACTGAATGGGAATGAAAAATTATAGTTCTCTCAAGAGCTGAATATGCAAGATTTTTACATCAAATTTTTACTTAAGATAAATATAGGAGCGATAATTAATTCTACATTAAAATAAGAAACTAATTTTTTGAGTTATGACGTTGTTCCAGCAAATGAGAGGTATGTAAATATATATAGTACATATGAATGATATAATGACATATACAATATGTAGGTACATATGGGTATTTTTTAATAAAATTATTTGTACAATAAACAATTAACTTTTCGTGAAAATTTTATTTCAAAATGTCCAGTTTTTTTTTAATATCCAGCTTTTTTAATTCTCATGTCCAGCTTTTTGATAATCTGGATCTGGCAAGCCTAGTTATGCGCCAGATTAATGGAAAAATTTTCATTTCGATGATATCTTACACAAATTTTATTTTATTTAAATTTAAAGATAGAAAGCGTTTAATGCAAGACATTTTGCAATAAAATTTAGAGGACCATATTTACATTTTATTAAGCCTCATAACAAGTTGCAAAACTGTCAGTCTGGCACCACTGTAACCTGTTATTTATCTGCCACCTGAAGTGAATAAAATAATAAATAAAAGGTTTGGCATTTACGAATATAGATCGTTTAACAATCGTGAAAATAGTTAAAACTTCTTACAAATGTGGTGGTTTTGAGCATCACGGCGTGATTATAGTCATGATAATCGAAAGAAATTTCCAGAGACTGAAAGTGTTACAAATGTGGTCAGACGTGATTCCATTAAGTTCGCGTCATTTTCGAAGCAATGAAAGAATTTCAGTTACAGTTGATTTTTTCAGTAACTTTTCCGCATCAATAGCTTTCCCATAACCCCTTCTGATTTAACCGAGCCCTATTTGCGACAATTTTGCTTGTTGACGTAACCACCCCGTAAGTAAAATGTGGATCCAGGTGCCCTTCTATATTCGAAAATATGTGATACTGAGCCCTAAGATAAGCCAAATTGCTGACACTACGGTGGAAATGATCATTTCGAACTCCCCGCCTAAAACCTTTCGCTAACAGAAGTGACCATTTCGGCAGTATGGAAATCGCGATGATGCCCTGGTCTGACCACATCTTTCGATTATGACGTTATTCTCAAAAAGATTGGCCATGAATTCTTACTCATGTTTCTATGGTTAAGCGATTTATATTCGTAGATAGCTAAACTTGTACTTAATGAATGGCAGATGACAGATATTTAACACCTGACAAACTTGCCAGACTGGCGTTTTTGAAACTAAAAAAAAAAAATAACTGAAGAAATTGTAGTCCTTCCATAAGCATTATAAAAGATTTTTTTTCTCATTGGTAATCATTAGGAAAGATTTTTATTTTTCTGACTTCTATAACCACGCTACAGTTCGCAAATCTTAAGATATTTTTATAAAATTTTTTAAATTGACATATGAGTCCTTATAAAGCAACTGTATTTCCAAGAACAAATACGAATATGGAAGACCGAAAAAAATAAAAATATTTCATTGAATTAAGATTTATAGGCTAAATGTTCGAAATTTGTTTTAAATCTCAGAGAGACATTGATAAATATTCCAAGACACAAAGAAAAGTTAACATTAGTTTTTAGTTATTCAACTTACACAGCAGAGCAGAACAGCTGTTTTCGAAAGCCGCAAAACTTTCATCATCAGTGCTCATGTGTATTGTGTTTGTCACCACTTATTAGGTGGCTTAGTGTAATGTGATAACAATTCTTATTTAAACAAATTTTATTAGGAAATTGCATACGAGAACTGTATCAATCTGATGTTAACATATTATTGTTTTAATACTCGTGTTACCGTTTAATTATTTTCTTCATGTCCCATTTGTCTGAATTTTTTGTTCCATCTTTCATTATGGTTATGGAAGACAAAAACAAGACAGAAAACAACTATAATGGTTATAAAAGATCAAAAAATGGAGAGCAGGTTTTAAAAATTCATGATAAATTGTTATTTCGGGATTTTTTTTTCAACTATTGGTTGAAAAATATGCCCCAGCTTTAAATAAAATTAATTTTCCAATAATTTTTCCAAGCACAAAATCCATAAAATGTCATTGAAAATTTTTATTTCTAAATAATAATAATCAGTTGATACCCATTACCATATGTTAGCAAATATGCAGATATCAGACTAATGTTTGCTGGGATATTAACACAACTTTTTATATTTTAAATTTCACGATATTGACAGCACTTAGCACACATGCTTTTTAAGTGAAAGCAAATTAATTGCAAAATAAACATACATACATATATGCATACATACATATATGCATGTTAGCAACACTGGTAAAGGCTTATGTTTTTAATTAATGACTTCAATTGTAGTTATTAATGTAAATATGTTTAATGAATTAATTATTATACTGCAATTCATTTGATAAATAATTCCATAGCGAATTTGCAGGCTCTATTAGATTTTCTTATTAATCACTTGGTTCTTTGTAAGAGAACATCATCAAACCACACAAAAACCAAATTATTTAAAGAGTGTTAGCAAATTGTATCTCTTTCAATGGAAAAACACTATTAATTTACAAAAAAAAAAAAAACAACAATCAATAAATTAGCATAAATCTCAGACACTGATATATTTCCTTATTGAATTGATTGTAATAAATATTTTTTGTAACTTCTTATATTTCATATTTTGCTCAATAACTTTTTACACAAACCGAAGGAAAAATTTCGCCAGATTTGCAAGAAGACTATCAGAGAAAATTGTATCACACGCCCGTTTTTCTTTTTTGCTATTTCTGTGTTTTGTTTGGTAGCGGTATTTGTTTTACTCGTATTTTCTTACTGTAGTTATTTTTCTTTTATTTATTACTTTTGATTAAATCGTTCCCAGTTGTCGCACGTCCGTATTTGCCGTTTTTCAAAACTCAACTACTCCAAACGAATCGATTCTATTCTATCAATTCTATTGTGGATATTTTTTTTTTTACTTTTCAGTGCCTTTTTCTGTGTTTGTTTCTTTTGCTTTTGCTATGTGTATTTCTTTGCTGCGGAATTGTTTTTGTATTCAGTTCATTATTTACATGTTGTCTTGTTGGATGTCGATGATGAATAATGTTGCCAGACCGGTAATTTCAAAATGTTCTAAAGGGGACTAGACACGGTCAAAATGCATGGCAAGCATTCTTATAGTATGAGTTACAATTTATTAATATGTGTTACACCGACGATGCTTGAAGAAAAATCTAAAAATTTAGAGTTTTAGCATGCTCGCTGTCACATGCTTGTGAATGTATTGTAGTATTATCTCAAGCACGAACAAATTTTCATTTTCATGTAATTTTTCAAAGTGAGAAAGTGTAAAAAAAGCGGAATAAAAATTAAAACATGGGTGATGGATATCCGTTTTTTTGTTATACTTTTTCTGTTTTGCTTTTTTTTTTTTTTTTTTTGCAAACACGCTGCCATTATACCTATTAATATTTCTTTATTTAGAGACATTTTTCTTAAAATTTTCGTTTGTTTTAATATTTTAATATTTCATACGAACACCACAAAATCAAATCAGAAATGAATGATTGACGAGTTAACAAGCCTGAGTCCTTCAAGCCAGCAAACACACATACACTAATATGACAGCAAGCATTTTGACCGTGTCTAGGCCCCTTAAAATATTTGTATACAATATGGGGCTGAATATTCAGACAGCTAATATCAAGATTAGATATTTATTTGACTATAATACATCTATAGAACCATTTTTTTTAATAGAATCGCCTAATGATTTGATATAATTTTTAGCTAGAAAAATATTTTGGTTCGCTTTTGTAGACCAAATTTTCAATCTCACAACTTCTGACCAGTTTTAACAATCGCAACAAAATTTTTTTTATTATCGGCTAGTTAAATTAAATAAATTGATATACTGAGTTGCTTGAATACAAGACAGTATTATGCATCGTGAACCAAAAATTGCCGTCGAGTTGAACTTATCATCACCATAGTCTTATACAGAAGAAAAGGAAACGCGCCTCAGAAATGTAATATCTATCGCATTTATCTTAAGCCTCTCAATACAAAATATCGCCATTAAAAGTGATAATGAAGCTGTCCCCATTTAAACTGGAGGAAATCAAGCTGCCTATGATACCCAAGGTGCAGGTGTTACCATTGGACATATACGAATATTCGGATTCCCGAATATTAGAACAATTTTGTTTATTCATATTTGCCCTTCAGCGGATATTTTGTAAAAATAAGATAATAACAATAATTAGGCATTAAGCGTAAGTCTGACAAGAAATTCTCTCTAAATTGTTTTGTGACTTTTATGCAAAATAAAATAATAATAAATAATTAAACGTTTTAATGGCTCGTTAGAATCTATTTCTTATAAAAGTTTGTATTTGCTGTCATTAATAGAACCAAAATGAAATATCTTCACATTTCAATGTACGTATTCTTATTCGCTAATATAAAAAATAATAATATATTCACCTGCTGCCCATGAAGTGCAATTAATTAATAACTTAAAATCTTATAAATATAATAATACACATATATTTTAACAGAACACTCAGATTTGTTTCCCCACACATTTTCTGGCAACACTAATTGTTATATTTTTTTTTATGATTTGTTTTGATAAATTTTGTTTTTGTTACTGTATCCAACAGTATTACATATTGTTGAATTTTTTTTTTTTGCACACTCGGATGGAGGAAGTGAAATATACACATAAAATACTCGTGTAGTTAAACTCAAATGTTGAATAAATAAACTCTGACATGAACTAAAGAACAGATAAACAAACAAAAGCATTTCTCTTTAAATCTGGAAAAAAAATCAGAAAATCCTTTTCTTTTTATGAAGAGAGTAGCTCACTGCACTAATATAAGAGAAAAAATTGTAACATATAATAAGAGTATAAAATATATAAGTTTTGCCTGTTCAGGGTGACCATTGAAAAAATTAAAAACCAGCAAAATATCTTAAAGAAAATAAAATTAACCAAAATAAAAAAAAATTTATGGAGTCCTAGAGGCAATTTGGCTATTTATTTTCAATGAACATATAAAAGTAAATATTAATGTGAATATATACATATGTATATGTATTCGATCCACCGAATACCTATATGTCCCTTTTTATATCTTCGTATGTGACATTTAGGTGAATATTTCTCAAATATGTTATAAAGAAAAAGTAATTACAATAAATAACTGGCACTTCCTACAATGACTTGCACTTTTTATGATGACTTGCAATTTTTATAATGACTTGCACTTTTTATGATGATTCGCACTTTTTTTGCAGCAATTTCTACAACGACTTTCCCTTTTCATAATGACTTGCACATTTTATAATGACTTGCACTTTTTATAATGAATTGCACTTTTTATAACGATTTGCACTTTTTATAATGACTTGCACTTTTTATAATGACTTGCATTTTTCGTAATGACTTGCACTTTTTATAATGACTTGCACTTTTTATAATGACTCGCACTTTCTATAATGACTTGCACTTTTCGTAATGACTTGCACTTTTTATAATGACTTGCACTTTTTATAATGACTCGCACTTTTTATGATGACTTGCACTTTCTATAATGACTTGCACTTTTTATAATGACTTGCATTTTTTATAATGACTTGCATTTTTCGTAATGACTTGCACTTTTTATAATGACTTGCACTTTTTATAATGACTCGCACTTTTTATGATGACTTGCACTTTTTTGGCAGCAATTTCTATAATGATTTTCCCTTTTCATAATGACTTGCACATTTTATAATGACTTGCACTTTTTATAATGAATTGCACTTTTTATAATGACTTGCACTTTTTATAACGACTTGCATTTTTCATAATGACTTGCACTTTTTATAATGACTTGCACTTTTCATAATGACTTGCACATTTTATAATGACTTGCATTTTTCATAATGACTTGCACATTTTATAATGACTTGCACTTTTTATAATGACTCGCACTTTTTATGATAACTTACACTTTCTATAATGACTTGCACTTTTCATAATGACTTGCACTTTTTATAATGACTTCCACTTTTTTTCCTTACTACTATAGTAAATATGAAAGTAACTCAGTCTGCCTGTCTGTTCACTTTTCACGCTCAAACCGCTGAACCGATTTAAATGAAATTTAGCATAGATCTTTTGAGATTCGAGTAATAACATAGGGTGGTTTTTGTAAATTATTCTATTAAGTGGCCAAGGGGTGGTCGAAAATTTTTATGGACATATGAAATTATTAGACTAACTGATAACATTTTGAACTTTGGTACAGTAAAACTAAAACAAATCATTGACATTACATACACATTAGCTGACGTTTCAGATATTCTTCTCGGTTATTTATAAACTATTGGTGAGGTGAAAAAGTTCAAAAGTATTTAGTTTTATTATGGCTGATTATAAAGACACATAAAATAGAAATGTGCCTTCTCTATAGCAAAAGAATCTTCTTGATTGAGAAAAATTTGCAGGAGGCAAAGAGATGCAGCATAACACACAAGTATAAAAAAAAAGTATTGAAAGTAGAAATACAATAGAAAATGTGTAAAGTTTCTACTTCGGTCACCCTGTGCATATTTAGCTTCTCGTTTTTTTTTAATGAAAAAATAAAGTCACAACTTGTGTTAGAATAAGAAATTGTTTGGCTTTATTTTGTGCATTTGTTTCAGGGAGTTGGTGCAAATTTTTGCAAACTCAAAGTTTTACAAAACATAAGAAATTACTCATAAGATGTGGAAACTTATTTAAAAAGGAATTATTCCTAACATGGGTGTTTTCTTCGCGGATATATATTTATCTGCATTGGTATGCATGTGTGTGTTAAAGCACGGTTGCCACATTTGAATACTTGTGGTCAAATAGTAGACTTCTCAACCGATTAGGAATAATTCGAATAACCGATCATACATAAACACACTTATTCGAATAATTTTAAAATGAAGATTTTTAAATAACGAATAAATTTGTTAATTAATACCAACTAAGCGCACAATTCTATTTTATTAAAAATTTATATAAAAGCTTAAAATTTTAACCAAATTTCTCATAGGTAGAAAACTAAAAAAATATATTTGTTCAATTCACTTGTCCTATTGTTGTAAAAAAATTCTCAATAAGGTAGCAGCTTCTTCTAAATAAAATTTATAACCACTTGGATTGAACAGGAACAGAATACCTACATATTATTTTTATTAAAACTCTTTTAAAAATTTAAGATCTCTCATAACATAATTTAATTTCTTGTGTCATTTGACCGGGCAACATTAAATTGTTACTCCGGCAGCACCGCCAAACACCCAAAGTTCCTTTTACTTACTCACGGCAGCTATTCGAATACACTCTCAACTAAACCTCGACAATGTGAAGCATAAGAAGTTCTTCTTCTTCTAAGGAAGTGTCTAATCCGCAAAAAAAAAAGAAGTGTAGCAGACGCACACTCAGGCATTCAAATAAACATCAAAAAAAAAAAAGGACGAGTGTTAAGATAAAGAGCATAACAGAAAGCAACTGGTTTTCCACGAATTTGTGGAAATCTACCATATTTAAAAGGATTTATATTTAATTAAAATAGGTAGGTATAAATTGTTTTATATTTAATTTAAATGGGTAAATATTCTAATATACTGGTTGCGGAAAATATTCATCGAAGCGATTTTTATGTTTTAGCAAAGAATACCTTGACGTCATACGGCCAGTTTTATTTATAAATTGGACTGATCAAATCAACCAAGTAACTGGTTTAAAAAATTGCACACAGAAATATTTACTAAATTATAATAAAAATGTTATTTTAAATATATTTCGGTTAAGAGTTAGTCAATTAAAAGATCTGCCATTGAATACCCTACAATTTTTATATTTTCAGAAGGTTTTTTTCGAAGTTCCTTACAAAACGACTTTTTGGCAATATCTTTTATGATATTTGAAATGGCACTCGATGTGAAGTGAAAGAACAATTAATTTCCAAAGGCAAATTGCTAGAGATAAAAATGTCTCTAACTTACGAAATATTTTGTTAACCTGGCCAAGCAATTGTAGGGTTTACATCTTGTAATTTTTTTCTAATAACCGCTTAAGTATCAAATGGGTGTAAAAGTGAATAAGTGCAACATGCAAACGACAATAACGAGACAATGGTGAATGTCAGTGTGTAGAAGTTAACTTCAAGAATTTAACCATTTAAAGCACCTCAACTTGGGCAAAAATTTCAAAAACAAACAACTGGTATATGACACTCTATAAAACATTGAATATTCATTTAAAAAAACATTTATCAACCATATTAATTAGTTAATTCAAATAACAACAATATATATATTTGTTTTGCCATCAATAATAAAAAAGCATGTTTATGTCTCCAAAAAAAAAAAATCCCCAAAATAACAAGTTCTTTTTGTTGCAAAATTCTTTTGTTTTGTTTTTGTTTATAAAAACAACCAAAAAGCCGGTACTTGATTTGTTTTTGTTAGAAGTGAGAGTAAAAAAGAAAAACCAATAACAAAAACAAAAAGCAACTTTGTATTTATTTAGAAGAGAGCAAATGGTAGCGATTTAAAAGAGACTAAATAAAAATTAGGAGTGGAAAAATATATACACGTTTAAGAGAGCTTTTGGTTAAAGCTCTCAAGAGAAGTAGTGGTTACTTAAATCAGGAATGGAAACCGTTTCATAATTGAATGTTTCTCGGGTACTTTTTTTGGTACTGTGGTCAATATAGTTTTTAGTTCGCGCTTTATATGGAAAAATTATGAAAAATGCATGACATGTGGCTATCACAAGAAATGAAATCATCTTTAAACTTTGAACTATATAGATCGTTCTATGGACTCAAATAAAATTTGCATGCATTTCTCCTTAATTTCATGTATTTTTTTCTTTTTTAATAAAATCCGCAATCTTTTAACAAAATCACTTATCGTCTGGTAACTCCAGAATAAATGTTCCGATATTGGCTTCCAGTGCTTCAACCGTTGCTGGCTTGTCATTATAGACATGGGTCTTAATGTAGCCCTACAAAAAATAGTCTAAAGGTGTTAAATCGCACTAACTAGGCGGCCAACTGACTGCCGTCAAAGGCAAATAAACTGTTCACTAATCTCCCGTTTGGACCATTGTTTAGTGTGCTGTGTGGCACAGTCTTTGGAAACCTGCTCTTCCATTTTCAACGCATGGTAGCAGCTCTCGCCATTCACAATAACGTTCCTACCTTCGTCGCCTTTGAAAAATAATGCCATCTTAACGCTGTTGGCTGAAGTAGTAGAACACGAGACTATGAAGCGGAGGGTCGTGAGTTCGAGCCCCCGCTGAGTCATGAAATATTGTGTAGAATTCTTCTTTTCAGCATTAGTGCGTGGTTGTGTTAGTTGTTGCCAGCCTGTTTCAATGATGAAGGCATAGTCACTGATCACTGAACATAATTGGCAGCGACTGACACTATCATGTACTAAAAGCACCACACACCTTCGTCGGCCCTGTAGCAAAAATTAGCCGGCGAAGTAAAAGTTTGAAATAGCTACAAAAACAACTATCTATCTTCTCATCTCTCCTAATCTGTCCCCTCAATACTATCCCCTCGTTTTCAGTTCCTGCGCAATGCATTGCATATATAGGGGTCATCCCCTGAGTGCTGGTCCTACTCCTAAAAAAAAAAAAAAAAAAAAAATCCAGTACAAACACTGCATTTTTCGAAATGAGTTACCAGTTCTTGCTAATGCTTTGCTGTTGGCTGAAGTAGTTACCACAAGACTATGAAGCAGAGGTTTCAGAATTCGCCTCCACTCTCAGTCATGAATATTTTGTCAAATTCTACTAATCAGCATTACTGCATGATTGTGTTTCAGTGATGAAGGCATAGCACTGGTCATCCGTGCTAAGTACTGATCCGAGTAAAAAAAAAATACGGAAATTTTGCTTGTTCTCGTGTTTATTAAACTAGAAATGAGCCTTGTTGCTGAACACACACAGTGCACGGATTCTCTTTCTTAATCTAGCAGGAATTTTTATAATAAAATTCAATAATATGCAAGTGTTCCTCGTTTATAAGTCGATTTATGGTTAAATTATAGACCAAACTGAACATACTACAGCTGAGCTGCCAAAAACAGTGTTGCCAGTCTGCGTGATCTAGGCATACTTTGGTTAACTAAAACATATGCAAAGGGAACCACGGATGTATGTACATACATATTTTTACAAGAAACCACTGCTGGTAACTATTTCATAGCTTATCTATTAATTAATTATTTAAAAATTTCAAGGAGACCACAAACTAGGGACTAATTCTGGCATACACTTGAATACGAGCGGGTTATCAATCAAATGTACGAATTTTTTACTTTTTGGTGGATTCGCTTATTTGTTAGCGAATAACATGTGTCGAAATTTGTAATGATGGCATTCGATAGTGAGTGATCAATCGAACGTACAAATGCGTGCTGCTATTTGTATGCAAAGATGCATATAAAGTTTGCCCTAACATAAAGTAGGAAATTGTAAGATACAATTTTCTGTCTATAGCAAATGATTTCTTATATTTGATAAAAAAAAAGATAATAATAAAAAAAGGATACTCCTATACTGTAAATTTTTAAGGTTGTACACACAGACTTTTGAAAAGAGCACACTTACTTTTATGTTATTGATTATTTGGTTAAATTTATACTTTTTTCCGAATGACAATTAACATTTTGCCATTCTTGTCGGATTTAGTAGATAATTAATAGTAATAAAAAGTATTTTAACAAGTTTTTATATTCCTTTAATTTTTTTATGTTCACACAATATTGTTTGTTTACATTTTTTTGTGTGTTTTTAGTGTTGTAAAGCGCCTTTCTACATTTTGTAGTTTCTTTACATTTTTTGGTGTGTTTTTAGTGTTGTAAAGGGTTTTTCAAAATGCTTTTTATGCAACACTAAACAAATTAAGCGATTCCCTTAGAATCGTACAACAGAGTTGGAGAATAGCAACCAGTCGAAATTTAATTTGATTTGAAAACTATTTCACTAACGAGTAGCAATATTTGCCACTGATTACTGGCATGATTCACTATTTTACACAATCGTGCCATCTGTCAAATATGACATGTATGCTAAACGTGTCCGGTAAATTACGGACTAAAAATGTAACAGTTTGCAAGTCTTTCGATTTAGAAAAAATTTATGAAAAAATTTATTACAGTAAAAGGATCTGAAAATACTTCGTTATAGCCATTGCTTCGCTATAAATATAATCAGTAAATCCTTGATAGAACGAAACTTAAAGAAATACGAAAAAAAACTCGTTATAACAATAGTTTTGCATACGCATTAAGAATTCTCTCTTTTGTTAATGGGACTTTAAACATTTTGCTATAATTTTATTTTTACTTCATTCTATAAAAGTTTTTGTAAGAGTGGTTCGTTATATAGTGGCTTTACAAAAGCGCTTGTAAATACATTAACTGTCTGGTCCACAATGTCACTCAATATTGTTCTGTCGAAAAAAATCTATTTAAAACAAAACCAAAATTTAAGAATTTGTTTTTATCTCAACAACTCGACAGAACGATATCGATTGGCATCGTGGGCCTGGCAGTTAGACTTCGCTGTTTTTATAGGTTAGGTTAGGTTGAAAAAGAGGGGCATAAGCATCCCAATCCGTCCTGGATTACACTTAGGCATCATAGGCCTGTTGTGCGCTCTATAATAAGGAGTTCCCATTTCCCTGTAGGGAGCCTCCACCGATACCATGGAAAACCTCTGAGTTTGATTACGTCAAGAACCTAGTTTCTTCAATGTACTTCCTTAAGTCTTTCCAATTAGAGCCCCTAAGAAATTTCATCTCCTGTATAATCTCTTGATTGAATGTTTGTCTTCTGACTTGGCTAAAAGCTGGACAGTAGCACAAGTAGTGTCTCGTCCTCTTCCTGGCAGGCCCTGCATGTTATATCGCCAACGATTCCCATTCGTGCCAGGTGAGTCCTTAACTCTGTATGTCCTGTTATTAAATAAACCAACCTCCGTAGTGTTGGCCTACTCAATGTTAGGACCTCCTTTGTCCTACTACCATCTGGGTCCCCCCATAGAATTCTAGTCACACTACCTACGGTAGGGTACTGCCAATCTCTTGTAGCTGTTTTTATAACAAGACTTTACCATTTAGGATTTATTGTGATTTCGTTATATTGAGATATTTGAAGGAATATTTCGCTATATACAGGCTTTTTTGCTCAGAATTTGTTCGTTATGGCTATAGTGTATTTTTGTATGAAAAACTTTGCAATATTGAGGTTTTCTCAAGGGACTCAATAAAATATATGTTATAACGAAATTCGTTATATCGAAGTTTCACTGTATCATCTAACCGGCAGTGAATTTTGTTGATGCTGACAAAAAGAAAATTAAGATCTTTTTTTTTTAATGATTATATAAAACAAATATGATTTTGATTCATTTGTGGCACATACAATGTCAAAAATATTTTTTAAAATGCATCAGACTTTTTGTAAATGAATCGATTGTTTGGGATTATATAAAAAATGACAGACATCACAGGGAGGGAGGGAATCCTAGCAAAACGAACAACATTTATAATGAATAATTTAACTAAATTTGCAAATAATAGTTTCACGAAAGGGAGAAAAAAAACTTTATTTTACTGCAGCTGGTGCAAGAAACTCATTTAGTATATAAATAAAAACAATAAATAAGTTAAAAGCTCAAAAAAAACAGTCTTCCCAATATTTGCCAAAAGCAAGTTCCACCACAAGAATTGATCCTAAGCTACTGCGTTGATGTCGTCGACGTCCTCGTTAAAATGAGGGTCATTGTCTTTTTACAAAATAAGTAAAAGACACTAACATGCAGTAAAAATTGCAATGAATAAAACTCAGACTCAAGAGAATTTTTATATAAATTTCTTTCTTCAATTTTTATGTTATTTTACGACTATTAGAATTTCAGCAAGTTTCAATATTCGTTCATATAGAAAAAAACTTTACGTTACGCACTTCCTCTTAGTTTTCTTTACAACAGTTTAAGCAGCGAAAATACATAAAAGAAGGATAATGCATAAAGAGCTGTAGTAATATTATTAAATGCAAGGAATACAAGTTTCGAACACATGGATGGTATGCCACATACTCATACATAAATAAATCTCAAGAGTTTTTAATACGAAGCGAAAGGAAAAATAAACTCCAAAAAAAAAATGAAAAGTATTTATTTGGGGTTGAATTGCAATGAAATATAAAAAAAATCATTCATGTATCTATTCAACATTTTTGTTGCGCTTTTGAAAGCAACAAAGAAAAGTAAATGCGCTTTACTTTTCACTCTTTAGGGGTATTTTTTTTAAAGACTTAGCTTTGAATTTATTGTTAAAAGTAACCCTGAATATATTTGAAATCTTTAAAAAAAAATTAAAGACAAGCTAAATGATACGCTTTTCTTATTGCAGATACCTGTGATTAACTAGTTTGCCTTCAAGGATATAAATGGAATCGTTGTATGAAACTTATCTCATAACATCTTCCAAAGTAACGTAACAGAAATAACACATTCTATAGTAAAATGAAAATAGCTCGCCAACGAAATAACACCCGAAATAAAGAAAATTCAATTACACCCCATATTTTGGCTACACAAAATTATTTCATAATGAAGCAGCTCCCAATGTGTTGGTTTAAATTTTCAAATTTAAATGTTTTTAATAAAGAGTTTTTCAACAAGAACTTTGTTTTCTAAAATAAAATAAAGCAAAAAATTTAGATAAAGATGGTTTAAATTTTTATTGTACGAGTATTACGAAGAAGAAAGTTCGTCAATTATAAATGGAAAATGATATCTTGCAAATGTCCACCATGTCAGCGATATTCACGTCATCAATAATAGGCCAAAATTGGGTTGTTAACATCTCGCGATATCGTGACCCATTGACCTTCACCGCATTTCCAGCCTCATCTGCGAAATCACACCCCCAGACTACAATGCGCACCATACAGTGAAACATTGAGCAGGCAAAGGTTTCTCAATAACCGCTCTAGAATTTTTAGAAGCCCAAACGCGGCAATTTTACTTGTTTATAGAAGGCCTCAGAAGGAGGATTATGTTGTCCGAAAATATTACGTATTTTACGAAATGTAACTTTAACAGAACCACTATTTTCATAGTGGATTTTAATGCGATTTTCGAGCGAATCTGAACTCAATCTGCCTTATTACCGTTCTCGAATCGACTCGAGTGTTTGTAATAGATTAAAGAAAAATCTTGTACTTTTCTTTAATTTATTACATTCTTTCGAGTCGTATCGAGAACCGTAATAAGGCCCATTGTAACAATTGTCAATGCATCTACTACGAATACGTCAAACAAACTAAATGTCAATACAATCATGTTGTTGGTGTTGACGCAATTGAAAAACAAGGTTCTTGTTGAAAACCCTTTAGAATAACTCCTAAACTGTAAGCGAAAACCCATTAATGGTTTAGATATCTTTCAGCTCTTGTTATCAGGTTAACACCATCCGAATTAGAAGTTTTCGTAACCTTAAGGTTACCACTTTGGGTACTCAAGGCTCCATAAATGCTATGAAATTTTATTACAATCGGAAATCCCTTTTAATGTCTGCGGAATATTTCCCATTTATACCATCCAAAAAAGAATATGGAGGGTATATTCACTTTGTCATTCCGTTTGTAACGCAGCGAAATATCAATCTGAGACCCCATAAAGTATATATTCTTGATCAGTGATGAAATCTAAGACGATCTGAGCATGTCCGCTCGTCCGTCTGTGAAAATCACGATTAAGTCCAAACGAAAAGAGCTAGACCCTTGAAATTTGGTATAAATATATCTTGAAAGATAGCACAGGTTAAGTTCAGAGAAAAAAGTTCCCCTAAGAAGAACTAAACCAACCCATAAAAAACAACAGAACTTTTAAAGTTTTTTTTTTTTTGTAATTTTGTTAAGCAAATGATATATTTTTATATTAGAGAAGGTCCAACGCGTTAAACTTGGAGACATAAAATAAAAAAAAAATTGTTGGACCCCGCCCCCTTTAGTGGGCGTTATTATATGCAAAAATAGTGTAAAAATTTAACAAATTGTTTTACTTAAGCCTACATTCCTTGAAAATAACATTTTTAAGCTTTAATGACGAGGCTGAGACGTAACCTGGTACTACTCTGCCCTATCCCCTCCTCAGCCTTTGCCCACTAAATGACCCTATAAAAAAACAAAATTTTTTAAATTTTGTATACGAGTATAATTATCCCAAACATTTATTTTTAGTTTTATGACAAAGGTGAAATGTCTCCCCACAGCCCTTGACAGAGCGACACCGTCAAAATACAGGTCTAATACCCTCCAAAGACAATTGGACCCCATAAAGTATATATATATTCTTGATCAGTGATGAAGTCTAAGACGGTCTAGCAATGCCCATACGTTCGTCTGTGGAAAACATGATATTGACTATTTTTGAACCCCGCCCTCTTCCCACCAAGTTAAACACTTTAAATTTACTTACTACATATTTGGAGGGCATTTAAGATTCGTTATATTCGGTATAACCTTTTTATTTGTTTTTGTTAATTTTTTTATACACCACTGTGATCATCAACAGCTGAGCAGATGTAAAAAATTGTATTAAACAAGATGGCAGCACCATAGTAGATGATTAAGAATGAATTACAAAACATCAAAATACTTTGCAGTGATGCCACTTTACATTGTTTACAAAAACAAAACACATCAGACTAACTGCCTATTTCACAATGTCGAATGAATTCTTTCTTTCGTACAAATATATTTGAAACAAACAAAATTTTGTAAATTGTTTGAGAATATTTTTGCTCTACTTCCTTTTCAGCCTCCCGCTGAATTTTCCAAAAAAGGGGATTTTATTGGATTTACGCCGTTTTGAAAATATCTAGTTTTCACCAGATCTCACCGTTTTGATTTCCTAGAAAGCTTTCCTGGCTGCTCTGGAGAGAGTGTCACTATGTCAGTGTGTAAGAATGTGAGATATTCAAAAGATTTCCTGTGAACCGATCTCAAAAAAAAAAAAAAGAAAAACTGTTTTTATTAAATAACTTTTAAAAGAATTTATCGATCGATTTCGATTCAGTTCCAGATATTCGAAAACCATTAACGGGTTCGTTTGATGCAAAACGAAAAATTTCGATAACTGCTGTTTGTTTAAATATGATCAATTAGTTTCTTTGACTCTTTTATAGGACTCGAAAACTACAAAAATCATCGTTAACCACGAGAGAATCGGTTGATTGCTTCAAAAGTTACAACAGTTAGAATATTAAAATAATAGTAACTTAATTCACAAAACCTCTTTTGTCCTTGTAGCGATTGTATTATCGTATTAAATACAATAGTGTAAAATTTGTTGTTGGTAATTTGCATATAAAAATCAAATACACTCTTACACTTTTATTTCATATGTTTTTATATGAAATATATCAATATACTGTGAATGACATTTATTGAGAAGAACAAAAAAAAATACAATATACATACACTGGGTATTTGTAAATATCTAAACAGAAAGAGTATTTCATACAAGCTAGACGATATAAATTGTTGTGAATTAAGAAATTGCTTTATGGACTGTTGCAAGGATGCCATTTGGGGTCAATCGTTTTCCTTTTTTACGTGTGTGCTTATGCATAATTTAAAATATATAAAATAATACAGTTAATTTTTACTGCCTATTTTTGTAAAGCAATAAACATTTTCATTTGGCTATTTATATTAAAACAAATTTTATTGTTTCTTTATTGTTGCTTCAAAACAAATACCCAAACGAAATTTTTTTTATTATTTTTACAAAAACATGCAGTTAGTCTTTTTTTAAAAATTAGACAAAAAAACATTAATTAAAGTGTGTCTTTTTATTTTGAAAGTGTTTTAGTATCGAAAAAGTATTAATTTTATATAAACTTCGAAATATTTAATAAAAAGCAAATGGTTTGTTTACTTTTGACAAGAAATACGATTCTTACGTTTTTTTATTCATGTATTGTTGCAGTCGCGTTGCCACCGTGTAAAATTAATATATCCTGGAATAAACTTTAGCCTGCTTTGGAGTTATTGTGCCCACAAACAACACCCCACAATCGAGGATCAATTATTCGTTTTGCTTTGTTTGGTCTTAAGTGATTAAATTGTAGATTTCATAAAGTAATAATACTTATAGTTAGTTTATTTTATATTCATTGTCTTAAAGGGTATTTTACACTAAATTTTTCTTATCACACTATTTATTTATTTATAAAAAATAAACATATAAAAATGATTGACTCACCAATTGGAAAATCCATAGGATCAAAATCCTCAGGGTCTTGTCTTTGGCGTTTATCTAAAACAGAAGAAAATATAAATACTTAATTAAAAATGTTCACAGCAAAAAAAAAAAAATGATAATCATGTGTGCGACTGATCAACTGATAATCAAATAAGAAAAACTTGAACACATTTTTGAGGATTTTAGTAATAATATTTGGTTACATTTTATCATTACTTTCGTAGAGTTCTTTTTTCTTTAACTAACTTGCAAAACTTACCGCCACTCATATCTGTTGACGTCTTGGGACGTATTTTACCCATAATTAATTTACTTATTTTATTGTCATTGTGTAAATCTTTATCTTTGCGTTTAGCTTGCGGTAATGGGCCGGGACAGTTTTCTTCTAATATTTTCGAACAGGGACGGTGAATATTTAATTTACAGTCTGTTGAGAAAAATAAATAATTAATAAGTAAATAATTTAAAATCACAATAATCGTTACCTGTACAATGAAAACCTTGCGGACTGACACCCCATATTATTGTTTGACAATGATTACAGTGGGTCACTTCGTAGTATTGACGTAATACCAATGGATGACCACGTACAATCATCTGGAATGAAATATTATATTTTTAAAATTAACATAAAATTGAACAAGAAATAATGAATATAAATGTGAATCTCTTACACGAGAAAAAAGGAGATATTATGAATATCAATAAAAGGGAATATATTAAAAAAAACCTTTGAGAATAATTGCGGCAACTATTTGAAAGGGAGGAATGTTCAAAGGAAGCAACTGTACCTCAACTAAAGGGTTTTTTAACAAGAACCTTGTTTCTCAAATAGTGGCCACACCAACAACATGATGGTTTTGACATTTAGTTTTTTGACGTATTCGTAGTAGATGCATTGGCAATTGTTCAAAAAAATTCAAATTCGCTCGAAAATCGCATTAATATAATTAAAATCCACTAAAAATGGTGGTTCTGTTAAAATTGAATTTCGTAAAATTCGAAATATTTTCAGACAACATAATCGCCCTTCTGAGACCTTCTGTCAACAAGTAAAATTCTAATCCTAAAGCGATTATTGAGAAGCCTTTGCATGGTTAACGTGTCACTGTATGGTGTGCTATGTGTGATAAGGCTGGAAATGTGGTAACGGTCAATGCATCACGTTATCGCGTATTTTGGCATATTATTGGTGACGTCGATATCACTGACATGGTGGACATTTGCCAGATATCAGTTTTCATTCACAATTGCCGAACTTTCCTCTTCGTAATACAATAAAAATTTGCATCATCTTCATCTAATTTTTTTTTTTTTTTTTAGAAAACAAAGTTCTTGTTGAAAAATCCCTTATTTTAAATAGGAGATATTTGTAAGAGAACCCATCTGTCAGTGCCCAAAAGAATCAAATGAATTCATAAAGATGATTCCAGGGTTAGACAAATAAATTTTTTATTTGTATATAAAAGTAACCAACAAAAAAAATAGTTTTCATATATGATGGCTTTGAAGGAAATTCATTGGTATTAGAAATCAGAAAAGCCAAAGAGACAGCTTTAGAGCTGGAAAGTTTAAATAAAGCTTTTCAATTCGGGGAATGATTAAAGTTTTCTGACCAATTTAAATAGCAAATTAACTATGTATATAAGAATTTATTTTAATTTATACTTTAATATAGCACTAAAAGCGCTAACTTGGTAACACTGACCAACCACACAGAGAATAAAATAAGCCCAAAAACAAAACTTCAAATTGGGCAATAACACAATAAATCAAAGTCAATATCTGCCTGCCATTTTACACACTATTAAATCATCAAATCACTAAAGAAACAAAAACACAAATACGAATGCTATTCGAAAGAGCGAAAACAACAATTAAAAATTACGAGTATATAAAAACAATATGAAAACATATTAGCAAAACAAAAATGAAAACAATTTATACATAAATAAACAATAAAATTAAATAATCTGTAAACATGCAAATAAAAAAAGTATTGAAACATAATTAATTGAATAGCCAATCAAGTACATAAATGAACTATTAAATATATAATCAAATAAATACTTAAAATAATTAAACACAGAAACCACCGAATAGCCAAAATTGTATACAAATCGAATAAGAAAAAAATGATTAAATAAACAAAATATTAATTTATAAATGCAGATATAATCATAAATAGTGTAATAATAAAATAGGTTTTCACACTCGGTGGTATTTTTCCAAAGCTCTCACATTTAATCCCTTTTTTAAGGCACAAAACGAAAGTGTTTTTCTAAAGAAATTCAAATATGATAAATAAGTTTCACTCTGATTTTCTTTTTTATACCTTCTAAAATAGATTTGGAGGTTATATTCACTTTGTCATTACGTATGCAATGATATATTCCTCTAAGACCTCCTAAAGTATATATATTTTTGATCAGCGATGAAATGTAAAACGATCTAGCCAGTCCGCCTGTGGAAATCACGATTCAGTGCAAACGAAAAGAGTCAGAGCCTTGCAATTTGGTATAAATAAATTTTGAAGGATAGCACAGGTCAAGTTCGTAAATGGGTTGAATCAATCCAGAGGGTAGTAAAAAGTTTCCCTAAGAAGAACTAAACCAACCTCTAAAAAACAACATAATTTTTAAAGTTTTCTGGTAATTTTGTTAAGCGAATGATATATTTTTATGTCAAAGGCGGTCCTAAGCGTTGAACTTGGAGCCAGAAAATCAGAAAATTTCATTTTTGGACCCCGCCTGCTGTAGTGGGCGTATATATTTAACAAATTGTCAGTCCTTTAGCTTACAATCCTTCAAAATTAAATTTTTAAGCTTTTGCGACGGTAAGATGTTCTCTGATCTTCCCCTATCTTCCTCTCCACCCACCTTTTCCCCCTAAATGACACTATCAACAAAAATAATTGTCTACACTTAATTACGCCGAAAAAATTTTAAAAGTTTTTACGACAAAGGTTAGATGTCTTCCCCACGGCCCTTCCCGGAGTAACCCCTTCAAAATAAAGCTTTAAAATTGGGCACAGAAATGTCTTAAAGGAATTCTGACCCAACAGCTTAAATATTTGATATAAAATATTAACTGCAAAAATAACTTTTATGCGAATGGAAAGGTTTTTATTTACTAAATATTTGGAGGAAATTACGGCATTCGATATCGATTGAAATTTATATTTAAATTGTACTGAAATTTCGGTCGATATCGAATGCGGAGTGTAGCCCCTGGTGCCAAATTACAGCATTCGATATCCATCGAAATATAATTTAAATACAAATTTATATCGATATCAAATGCCGTAATTTTCCATATGGCCTCTTAAAAATTATTTGTATTAAAATTACCAACTATATTGTATAATTATACAACTCGACAACGTATACGACGTTTATGCGAGATTATAAATTGAACATACGTTTTTTAAATAAAGGGTATTTTTTTATGAAGTTTTTCTTTATACGAATCACTCTGTTGTCTGACAGCTGTTTTGACAGTTTAAAGTGACGTCTCTACTCAGTATTGTTTGGCAAATCATCATGAACAGGTTAACTCCAGAACATGAAAATGTTCTCGTGAATCGTGGAAATTTATTTTCAAAAACAGTGTTCAATTAAAAATGTTTATCAGCTTTTTTACCGCAAAATTCTCTTCAGTGATGAGGCGCATTTTTGGTCGAATGGATATGTCAACAAGCAAAATTGCCGTATTTGGAGCAAAGATAATCCACACGCCGTTCAAGAATTACCAATGCATCCCGATAAATGTACTGTTTGGTACGGTCTATGAGCTGGTGGAGTCATCGGTCCTTATTTCTTTAAAAATGAGGAAGGACGACGCGTTACCGTGAATGAAAATCGATACAGAATCATGATCAATGAATTTTTGCTGCAAAAACTTCAAGATATGGATGTAAACGAAATGTGGTTTCAACAGGATGGTGCCACTTGTCATACTGCGGGCGAAACAATGGACTTATTGAAAGAACATTTCAACGACATTATTTCGAGAAATGGACCGGTGAATTGGCCTCCGCGTTCGTGTGATTTGACGCCACTCGATTATTTTTTGTGGGGATACCTGAAATCATTGGTTTACGTGGATAAACCAGCAACGATTGACGCTTTGGAAACCAGCATTCAACGTGTCATTGCTGAAATACGCCCTCAAATGCTTGAAAAGGTGGTCGAAAATTGGACCTCCAGAATGACCTTTGTGCAAAATAGTGGTGGTGGCCATATGCCCGAAAAAATGTTAAATGACAAGAATTTGTCTACCAAATAAAAAAAATTTTTTTGGCCATTTCATAATTTGGCATGTGTTTTATTTAAATTTCAAATCAGCAAGCTCTTATAAAAACACCCTTTAGTAGCCAGCATTAAAAATACAACACTGTGTTACATGGCCTTCGATTGCATTCCACTGCTAATAAAGACATTCAATCGAATTTTTCTTTTGCTTATTTCTTCCGTGAAGTAAGAGGTAGAATATGTTGTATTTTCAGTTAAAATAATTTTCAGTGACAAACATTTATTAAATTAATAAAATAAGTGGACATTTTGAAAGAGCAAGATATGCAACACGTGGTAAAACTAAGTAAATAATACTATTTATTAAACAAAATTTCTTTCATATTAAATTTTTAATAAACAATTATCAAAGAACAGTAAATTGGCAATCATAAACTCTTTTAAAAAAAAGAACTGCCGATGAGCGAATTTGGAGTCATATTTGAATTTAATAAATAAACTGTTCATGTGGAGAAAAAAGGTACAGGATATGGAAGGCGGTTCCAATCCAGGCTTTTAAAATATTGTTTTGCATATTTCATATCGATCTGCATATATGCTAATTAATGGCTCCTCTTGCCCCTATATTATAGTGATTTCACACTGTAAGTAAAAATCTGGATTTAGTGTGAAAATCATAAACAGCTGATTTTGCGTTCACACTGCAAATTGTGGTTTTAACATACAGGCAGTATAATAAATTTGTTCAAAATAATGTGTAAGTTTGTTGCTGTACTTATTCTCTATTTTTACAACACTTAATGGACAACCCATGGTATAATAAAACAAGGTACTTCCACTGTGAGCTATTAAATTTAAAATAATTTTCTGACTATTTAAGGATTCTGACATTCTCATAACAATTAAGTTACTATATTATTTTAAGTTACCCGTTTTTTTTTCTTTTGATTTGAGTTGTTAACATTTTTAATTGCATCGATGTCATAATTAACAATAATTAAAATCCGTTTGCCAATTAATTTATTATAAAAATCTTGTCGTGAATCTCGAATAAACATATTTTTTTTGTTAAATTGTGTTATTGATCAATGTTTTTGGTTCAATGCAAAGCAACAGAATGATTTTGTATTTCTTGTGGAAATGCATAGAAACTGGGATTTTTCGTAGTTTTCTATATTCTTTACATTTTATATAGCTTTTATTAAATTATTTTAACAAAATATTGCAAAATGTTTATGTTCAAAACAACAAAATGAAATTTTTCTCCCTGTCAATATGCAAAAACGATTCACAATGAGATTTTGAGCGGGAAATTCTATCTATGTTGTACGTTCAGTGTGTTTAAATTGAAAATGAGGTTATACACTGAAAATAATATGTGAAAAGAGAGGGGATAAAATAATAGTTAAATACCATGGTATAATATAATGGTGGTTTGTCCGTGATTTCATGAAAATGTGGCTTGGCGCTAAAAAAAAGGTCATTATTTTGGAAATTGCTGAACTGGACACCTTGAAATTTAAATAAGTTAGAGATCAATGAATGAAGTGTAGTAAATACAATTTAATTGACGAAATTGCTAGACAAATGGAAAAACTTGTATACTAGAATTTTACATTTTGTGAATGAATATTTTAAAATTATGGAACTACTAATACAAAGTGAAGAGCTCCTTGGAAATCAAGAATATGGGAATTTTTTCCTTTTTCCTCTCAGTTCGTCTATTTTCTCCTTCCACACTACAATGAATATATTTTCTAGAATTTCCGTCTATTATTTCTTATTTCTCTGGCATTTTTTAGTTTTTCTTGTGGCTGCATACATTTTCACAATGTTTTCATAATATGTTCGGCGTCAGCATATATTCTTATTAACATAAAGAATACCAGTTATTTCCAACATATAACTTGGCAGCACTCAACTTATCACAGCCAAAAACTGGCAAAAACAAGGTTGCATTTTATTAAACCAATTCGAAAGTGGTTTTAAGTTGGTTTTAACAAAATGATTTTGTATGGTAACACTTTTTTAACGTTAAAACCAGAATTTATTAAAAGTGTGAAAACACTATTACATTGTACAGTAAAACTTCGATATAACGAATTCGAAGGGGATCCGAAAATACTTCGTTATAGCCATTGCTTCGCTATAAATATAATCAGCAAAGCCTTGATATAACGAAAGTTGAAGAAATACGAAAAAAAATCGTTATAACTATAGTTTTGCACATACATTAAGAATTCGTTCTTTTGATAACGGGACTTTATCATTTTGTTATAAGTTTATTCTTACTTCCTTTTATAGAGGGTTTTGCATGAGTACTTCGCTGTATAGAGGCTTTACAAAAGCGCTTGTAAATACATTTAGACTTCGCTATTTTTATAAGGGAATTTATTCTGATTTGCGTATATTTGGGGCATTTGAAGGAATATTTTGCTATATAGAGGTTTTTTTTGCTCAAAATTTGTTCGTTATAGCTATAGTGTATTTTTGTATGAAAAACTTTGCAATAAAGAAGTTTTCTCAAGGGACTCAATAAAACATAGGTTATATTGAGTTTTTCGTTATAACGAAGTTCGTTATATCGAAGTTTCACTGTATTTAATAGCGTCCTACACAAGATGTTTTACGGGTGAGTTCAAAGCATTAGTTTTAATTAAAGCACTTGCGCAACACTTATGCCGCGACCATTAACTGCTTTTGGGAAAATAATATATATTTTGGCACGTCGCTTCCCAAAAGAATAATTTCTAGCCCTATTTCCTAGTGTTGTGAAATAAACAATTTGTGCAGACCTTGAAGACTTTAGTAAAAGGTTTATGACTACAAAAATTATAAAATGTTACTAACCTTTCCCTTCTTGCCCATTAAGCGTGATTTGAAACTTTTTTCACGACTCACAAAATGATGAACACGATCGATAATACTATTCGGATGGGAACGCGTTATAAATGTTCGATGTATAACTGTGGATAGAGCCGAACATAAAGCCAATTTCTTGGGATCCTCAGCCGGTAAATCTTTCTCATATTCATCACTATGAAAGAAATACAAGATTGAAAGTTATTTTTTTTTAACAAAAAAAAAAAACTATATTTGAATGCTTCTAACTTACATCAGATATTGTAGCTTCTTCATGAGAGTCTCTTCGAAGATGTGCTGTTCTTTTTGTTTATCACCCTTGGCTTCCATCAGTTGAGCATCGGTAGGCCCATAAATGGTACCCAGACCGGCAGTACGTTTCTGCTGAAATTCACGCAACTGTTCACAAATAATATCTCTGGCCTTTTTTCGACTTTTCCAAAATACTTTGCGCAATATTTCCACTTTATCGAATTCATTTTGCAGCACCGCGTCCACCTCACGAGCCAAAGTCTCATCCTGGCGATACCACACCAGTGGTGCTCGCGGCACCAGAAAAGTCGAATGTATTTCATAAACCCATTTACGCATATCTTTGGATGTGCCCTCCTTATAGAGAGCAGTTATAAGATAAAACAAGAGGGGAGCAGGTTCGGAATTGGAAAGTACATAATTTAAAAATACTGCCAAAAATGCAACGTTCTCTGTTTCCAGCAATCTTTGTAGGGAATTGAAGGGACCATTTTCATCGATAAATGGGCCTTCTTGATCGGAGGCATCTTCATCCTCCATGGAGATGATTTCCTTTTGGCTAATGTTTGTTTGAGCCGCTTGTATGCGGCTGGAATGTAAGGTGGGCGGTGGTGAAATAGCTCCCGCCAAGGGTGTAAAATGATGGGATTCAACAAAAATGCCACTGGTAGACGCAGCACCATGTTCATGCATACTATCCTCATTGCCCGACATGCTGGCCGAATGAGCGTGACGATAGGGTGGCGGTGGTGTGCCCGGTGGTGTCTCCTCATCGTCTTTTTCGATTAATTCCCACGAGCCGGAATTCGTTTTAAGTTGACGTTCTATAAAAAAAAAATTATTATTAAAATAAAAATTTATGTTAAATTCGAAGCTCAAATTCTCTTACCTGGATGTCTAGTATGCATGTTGTCAGGTGATGAAACCACGCGTCTGTGCTTGTTCATGTGATTTAAATTGTGGGGAGTCTGGCCTAAAGCCTAAAAGAGTCCAAATTCAAAGCAGCATTAATTTTTAGGACAAATTTTTATTTTCATTTACAATTTAAACAAATATCTACTGATACACATGCAATAACTTATTTATTATTTTTTTTTTTTTTACTTAAGCTGAATCATGCAATTCTACTTATTTGTGCTTAAATTTTCTACAAATTTACATTAATTCTACTTACAAATAACTAAGATGAAATAAATTAAGCTTTTAAAGAATTTTCAAATATTTCTATTATTTTTTCAATATTTCGCCACTCCTCTGGGTGGCTTCTTTACGAGAATATTGTTCATCTTGTTTCTTTTTTTTTAATAATAATAACAAATTAAAAATAAAATAAATAATAATCAATTAATTGGGTAATTTTTTTTACTATTACTATTGTTTTTTTTTATGAAAAGAAAAGCAATATTTTCCCGAAAGAGTCATCCAAAGGACTAGCGAAATATTAAAAAAAAAATTGGTATAAATATTTTAAAATTTTTCAAATAAAATATTATTACTTAAATAATATTGAAAGATCAAAAATAAATAGAAATTTTTTTTACTATTACTATTGTTTTTTTTTTTTTTTTTTTTTATGAAAAGAAAAGCAATATTTTCCCGAAAGAGTCATCCAAAGGACTAGCGAAATATTAAAAAAAAAATTGGTATAAATATTTTAAAATTTTTCAAATAAAATATTATTACTTAAATAATATTGAAAGATCAAAAATAAATAGAAATCTAGAAGAAAAATAAATTTATCCTCTACTATAGAAAAAACACTAGATGCTATAGGAGTTAAAGTTGTGGCTTACGCGGACGATGTAGTAATAATGGTATCAGGGATGTTCACGGACGTGATTAGCGATATCATGTCCAACGCCTTGGGTATGCTCAGTAGATGGGCTGCAGGATGCGGTCTAGGAGTAAACCCTAGCAAAACGGAACTGGTACTATTCACTACAAAGACCAAAACCCAAAGCTTTAAACTTCCTCGGCTGAATAATCTGGAACTGTCCCTTTCGGACACGGCAAAATACCTAGGAGTTATCCTGGACACGAAGCTATCGTGGAAACCAAATATACACCATAGAATAAAAAAGGCAACAGTTGCCTACTACTCCTGTAGGAGAATGTTTGGCTCCAGATGGGGCCTAAAACCCACAATGCTTAAATGGATGTACACAGCAATTGTACGCCCTATACTGACTTACGGGTCGTTAGTATGGTGGCCCGCCACAAGTAAAAAATATGTAGTAGATCAACTATACAGGATACAGAGATCTGCTTCCATCGGGATTACTGGTTGTCTACGTACTAGTCCTTCAGAGGCGCTGAATGCTATACTAAACCTAATTCCGATTGACCTTTATGTACTCCGGGCATCCTCAAGCAGTGCGGCAAGACTAGCGGCATCAGGGAGGTGGAGGTCAAGGGACTATGGCCACGCAAGAATCCTTGGCCGGCTACCACCGACACTGAGGAAGCCCACCGACTATATAGTACCTCACTTAGACTTTAATACTTCATTCAAAGTCCTCTTACCATCCAGGCGGGAGTGGAGAAGGGGTAACTAAGAAAGGGAATTCAACTTCAGAGTGTATACTGACGGATCAAGGATGATCTGTGGTGTAGGCGCAGGGGTCTTCTCGAGGGACCTTGGAATAAAACTCTCGCTCCGTCTCCCAGATGAATCCAGCGTATTTCAGGCTGAGATACTGGCTATAAGGGAGGCGGCGAGGCTGTTAATTGATAGGGGTGTTCAGGGTAGAGTCGGTATCTTTGTCGATAGCCAGGCGGCACTCCTATCTCTCAGGTCGTTCACTACGTCGTCTACTCTGGTAGCCCAATGCAAAGAGCTGCTATCCAGACTGGGGGGTCAGATAGACGCTACCCTCATCTGGGTACCCGCTCACAGCAGTTTCTTTGGAAACGAACAGGCAGATGAGCTAGCTAAGGCTGGATCTGCTAAGGACGTCTCCACTGCCGTATCGGTGGACATGCCGTTTGGCACCCTAAGGAGCACCATTCAGAGCCATTTCCGGCAGAAAGCGGCGGACAGGTGGCGTAAGCTGAACACGTGCAGGGTGGCTAGAAGCATGTGGCCATGTTATAACGACAATAGAACGGCACAATTGATTAACAGGAATCGCAGGGACATCTCAAGGCTCGTAGCGGTTGTGACGGGGCACTGGGTAATAGGCAGACATGCAGGCAGGTTAGGTCTCAACCACAATGCATTCTGTAGGAGCTGCCGGGATCAGAGCAAGGAGGAGACAGTTTATCACTTCCTTTGCGAATGCCCGGCCTTGCACAACACGAGACACAAATTCTTAGGCAATAGTATCATAGGCGACCTCGCGGAGTTATCAGGTATAGGTCTGGGGGACCTTATTAGATACCTCAATGCGACGGGGTGGATCTAGTAACCATCCGTACCCGAGATCAGGATACGGCTTCCATAGGTAGTCACTGACGAGTGGAGTGGTTTTTCAAAACGGGATCTCAGAGATCCTACTTGAATGCTTGCGTGTAGCGGGCAGCCACGTATACCAACCAACCAACCAACCATAGAAAAAACAAGAGAAATCTACATCATATTTATAGTGATTTTTCGGAAACTTTACTACTATTAAAGTGCTTCATAAAGTTATTGATATATAAAAGCAACAAACATATAATTTTATTTTCTATAAAACTAACGGTGTTTTCTTTTCTAGAAAAAAAATGCTGCATTTTCTGCTCTTTTAAATGAAATTTATTCGAAATGAATCCCTGTCATCATTTATAAATGTTAATTTTTATTTAAAAGTTCACTTAACTGTAACTTTTCAAAAAAAAAAAAAAAAAAAACAGTGAGAAAATGTTATATGTTTTCTAGAAACGAAATCGCCATAATTTATTTTTATTACTTCAAAGATGAATCACTTTTACACCACCACTTAATTTACACGATGATTTTTATTAAGTCTAATCTTCTTAATTCTCTTATTGAAGTTGCTTATAAAAACTACATACGTTCATACGATGAATTTTATTTTCATGTATATTTTTATTTGTTGTTATTCTACATACGTATATACGAAAAAAAAAGTACAAAGCCTAACAACAAGAACGAGCATAAGTGTAGAGATATATAAAAAAAAACATGAAAACAGAAATCAAGTCTATCACCCAATTCACGCAATGAATTTTATGACGTTCAATTTTCGACGTCATTTTTCGTTCCATAGCGAAAGGTGTAGAGAAGAAATACCCCTCTTTCGTCTCTACACCTTGACTTGATTTCTGATTTCATGGTTTTTTATATTTCTCTTTACATTAATAGCTATTCTCTTTGTTACGTTTAGTCCTGTTTTTATTTTACAGGTGAAACAATAACAAAAAATTAAAATAGACATGAAAGCCAAATTCATCGTATGAACGCAAAGAGTTTTTGGAACCAATTTCAAAAGGGAATTAATAAAATCAGACGTCATAAAATTCATCCTGTGAATTGGGTATATTTTGCTACTCTCCCCTTGCTTCACTACACCTTTCGCTTCCTAATAAAATATGGCGTGGAAATTTAGACGTCATTAAACTCATCGTGTGAATTGGATGTATGAAGTTTACTTCTCGAATAAATTCAAAGTGAACTCCATGAAAAAATACCTTTCTTGTGAAAACAACAATATGTACATTTAGAATGGTTTCTATATCACTGTTTTAAATTATGCATTAAACACTTTCCCCACAGCAGGCTACAAATATTTCTGAGTGCACCAAAACCATAATGATGAAAATTTAAAACGCAAGTCTAAACACCGTATAATAATAGTGTTTTTACAGGTAAAGTTAAAACCTGGTTTATCATAAAACCGATATACAGCTGATTTTGCATTTACATAAAAAGTTTAATTCAGATTTTAGTACAGCTTTTTTTTAATATAACTGTGCAAAATAAAATATATGTCTTTTTTTGAAATTAATAGCAGTTGTTGCAGAATTTTTGCCAACTTATAACAACAATTATTTTACAAACTCTATAGCAGCTGTTTATATAAAAAACTAAGACATTCTGTCAATTCGCTCTAAAACTGAAGTTATTTTATTTAATACTGTGCAAGGCAGATTTACCAGGTACTCTCAGTACCTCAGGTGTATATTGAAATTTGTTGAGCTACTGTCAAAAGTTTATATACAAGCCACATAAAATGTTTTTTTTTCATAAATCTTCCTTGTTAATGATGCTTCTTCCTCCTTGATTTTGACATTAGCTCTTCATTTTCTACCAACAAAATACGTGTGGTTTTTGGTGTTGTTTCATTGTTGTACTAGTAAGAGTACCTGGTAAATCTGCCTTGATACTGTGTGAATAAATATTTTAAATATTTTTGCCCATTCTATTGCCATCATCAGCTGTTTCCAATCTTTAACTTGGCTGCACTAAATTTAGTACTGCAAAGACAAGGTTCATTTTCACAAAACCTACTTAAAAGCAATTCAGGATTAAGATTAACAGTTGATTTATCATTAAAGTCAATTGCCAGATTACGGCATTCGATATCGATTATGGAAACTTGTATTTAAATTGTATTGTAATTTTGTTCGATATTGAATGCAGGTCAGTGTGAAAACACTATAAGTTGGCTACATCTACAACAGTGTTAGTTTAGCTGTCATGCCGTCAAAATAATCCTTTTCATATAAATACATGTATTTATTCAATTTAATTTCTTCTCCGCAGCATGCTGTGGTCAATGAGTTTAATAAATTAAATTGCAACCCAAAAATTATTCAGAGAAAGAAAAAGTTTGCTAAATATTGGAACCAACACCCATTTGACTAACGTTTTTCGAAAAAGTACTATCTCAAAATATATATTTTTTTCCGAAACAATTTTTTTTCAAGTTATTGCTCAAAAACAAAGAAGTATTGTAAATAAATTTGGTTTTTTATGAAAATATACTTTTTCTTAAAGAAATCTTTCTTTAAAATATATTCTAGCTTGCAAGACTCTCTTCCCTGAAAAATATGCTTAAGTGTACTTCTTCTTGACAGGTACTTTTTTCTAGGAGCATATTTTCTTGCAAAGAAGTTTTCCTCAAGAGTTACTCATTCAAATAGGTACTTCTAGCCAAAATGTATTTCTTCTTAAAGGATACTATTTTTTAAGAGCAAATTTTTCTTAAAATTACGTTTTCCTAATAGATACTTTTTAGCATGAGCTACTTTTTCTTAAAAGGTACGTTTGTCAATAATTGCTACTTTTATTAGTAGCATTTCTTAAAAGTACCTTTAATTAAAAGTATATTTTTAAAAAGATACTTCTCTGAATGACTTTAAATATAATTATTTAAGCGATAATTTTTCTAGAAATTTACTTTTTTTTTTTAATTAAAATTTAGCTTTTAATTAAATTTCTTATAAAGAGTCAACTTTTCTTAAGGCGTCATAGAGTATTTTTATTAAAATATATTTTTCTTTGACAGAACTTTCTTACAACTTACATTCTGTTAAAATGTGTTTTTTGATTAAAAGTACTTTTGTTAAAAATTATTTCTTCTAAGAAATAATTTTTCTTAGAAGTACTTTTTTTAAAGGAGCTTTTTCGTAAAAGTATTTTTTTAAGGAGTCAGCAACAGCACTTCCTTTACATTAGAAATATTTTTGTAAGAAAAAAGTACTTTTTCGAAAAAGGTACTTTTTCGAAAAAGGTACTTTTTCGTAAAAGGTACTTTTTTATAAGAAGACAATCTGAAAAAATACTCGTTATTTCTTTGAGATATATTTAGTACCCCTAATCTGGCAATATATTTTTTTATATAATGAAAGATTTTAATTCATCGAATACTTAATAAATAATTTAAAATATTACAATGTGCATGATAAAATATATTTGGATTAAAAATGCATTTAGTTAGTATAAAAGCTTGTGCATAAAACCGAATGATACACTGAAAAAAATTAAATATTTAGACAATACATTGTTATGTATATTGTGCAGATGTATTTATGTACTGATGTTTGTATGTACGTTTGCAGTTTTACCTGCAACTTCATATACAAGAATTATTATACATGATACGATAATAATGAATTCCTGTAGACTGTTTCAAACAACGCTTTGCTATCGGGTCAACAGTACAAAAGACATACCTTTACTCGTAGTACAGTGTAAAAGGGTAGAACCCCTTTTTAATGGACAGAAGGGAAAAAAGACGTGGTGGTGAGTACACACTTTGATGTTCTAGCAAAATTGCTGTGGTGTTTATTCGTCATTTGTATTTTATTGTTACAATAAAATTTAGCAGAAAATCGAAAAAATTTTGTCAAAGTAAACATTGCATGAGCAGTAATGAAACAAAGTTTAAAAGAAAACTCAGAAGAGTTTGTCCAGGTAAACTTTCGTCAGTGCTAAAGGGCTCTTAACTACCCGTCCACAAGAGCAATAAGTTTGGCAATTATTGCCGTGGCAACCGTAAAATTTTATTGCCGACACAAGATATTAACGTGTGGACCGCATGAATATATGTTAGAACACATTCGGCAACAAATGTTATTACACTGCGACCACACGAGCAACATTTCGTGTCTTGCTACAAGCAATAACGCCGGCAGAAACGCGACGTCAATTTGCCAATGTTCTTGCTTGTATATCTTGGTAGCGAACACGTACAGTTATAAACAGTGTTGTTTTCTTATAAGACAAAAATTTCAATCAAATGACAATTCAATTTGACAGCATTTGTTAAAAGATTATTGCTCGGGAATGTATTATAACATTTGTGGCCGAATATGTGTTCTAACATATATTCATGCGGTCCACACGTTAATATCTTGTATCGGCAATCAAATTTGACGGTTGCCACGGCAATAACTGCCAAACTTATTGCTCGTGAGGACGGGTAGTAAGGTAGGATCACAGGATTGCTGCAATGCATCAATTATTGGTATATTTCATATGCCAATCTTGTGATTTCACAATTTATTGTCCTATACAACAATCGAGAACAAAATTGTGCTGATTTGCCGCAATCAAATGCAACTCTGGTGTGGCAATCGTGTAAACGGTTTACAGGTTAACATACCTCAATAAAAATGTCAAAAAGTGCACCAATATTTATTATTTTGTCGTGCGTCAATCTAAGAACACAATTCGTGTTAATAGTTAGTTTTTTATAATCAAGTGTGATTCTGCGCATATTTGTGTCTTGGTTTTTAATATACGGCGACACTAGTTACAACAATTCTTTAAACGTTTCGCCATTCATCCGAATAAAGTTTTTGAACAAAAAGTTTTGGTTTTCTATTTCACGAAACTCCATCAATGTTTTTTCATATGCGCCATCAATGCTTCCTTTTGTAAGCCACTCTCTGACTTCAGTTTTTATATCTTCAAGTGCACACATGATAATTAAAGATGATGCAAATTTCTTTTTCTTTAGATAACAAATCATCTTTAGCTTAAAAATATATTCAATGTTTTACAATTTACGCTAATATAAACAAACCAAAATTTGGCATCTAGCACAACAGCTGTTTCTCAGAGTTGCCGTGCAGTAGAACAATCGTGTGACTGGAGTGCAACAATTATTGCCACTTAATGGTTTTGCGCCAATTCGCGACAATCAAGTTTATGTAAAATGACACAATCATATGACCGCAGAGAATTTGATTGGGACAATTTATTTATTGTGATAAAAATCAGCACAATAAAAATTGTGTAAAATTGGTGCTTTACGATAATCATGTGATCCTGCCTTTAGTTGTTTCATTTATCAGAGTAGCTTTTTTTAGTATGTAATGAGTTTCTCAAGATATGAGTTTTGTTAAACTTTTTATAATTGTTAGTGCATTAGTAACCATTTAATATTCATATTTTATCTATTTACAATGACTAGAATTAATGTTATGATTTTCAATGTTTGGGTTTAATATAAAAGAAGAATGACTACCCCAAAGAAAAAAATCGAGAATAAAAAATAACAAATACTTCGGTTAATAAGGAACAACAACAAGAAAGCTACAGCAAGAAAGATTAATTTTGAATTTAGCCGCAAAAAGAACTTTCACCAGCAACTTGTATTCAGAAGCAAAAACCAAAAACAAAACAATTCGTCATATTATGTGGTTACGGGAAAGACTGATCCCCAAAAAAAAGAAATGGCGAGAATATACTTACACCCGAATTATTAACACCACCGGCACCGCCACCACTACCAGCAGCAATATGCAATTGTTGTTGCTGCTGTTGATGTTGCTGCAATTGTTGCACGATATTGGGCCGTTGGGAAAGTGGAAAGGCAGCAGCCATATTATCACGATGCACAGGCGTACAGGTGGATACCAGAGGATATTGCATCAGAGTGTCAATACTGTTCGGTGGTGGACGCACGTTGCTGTTCAGATTTTGTATGCTGCCTCTGTGCCCAGCCAATTGTGATTCTTCCAGCATGCCCGGTTGACGCGGCGGCAAAGGTGGTGGTATTTCTTCCAATTCGGAGCCATCACCCAGTTGGTTTAAATTTTGGCCAGCGGCACTTTCCATTTGCAAGAACATTTGGGTGGACATTTTCGGATCAGAGAGAGCTTTTGTTTTTGCTTTAGAGCGTTTTGATTTGCTACAGTTTTGCATCACATTCTGGGGTGAGTTTGTGCCCGAAGCTAGGCCGGGTTGAGGTGAATTTCTTAATGGTGACGCTGTGCCACCTCCCATAACCACGACATTGGCCGTATGATCCAAATCGGATATGGGTGAGAAGGTATGGCATGAGGGAGACGTTTGTGTATTTCCATTGCTGTTGTTGACACCATCCAATTGTTGCTGACGTGGTTGATTTCTTTGTGGTAGAGGTGGTGGAATGTCTTCTTCTATTAAACTTTTCGCTTGAGCAGCAAATTTATTTTTACTTTTTGATGACTTGGGGGTGCCTTTGCCCTGCTGCTGTTGCAACTGTTGCAATTGCTGTTGATGCAAATGGAACAGTTGCTGGGCCGAATTGCGATGCTGCTGAGCCTGTAAAGGAGTATGTAGAGATTGTGACATATTGTAGGAAGATGTTGTTGTCGGCATCATATGACCCGCTGTGGTTGAGGTGTGCAAAAAATCCGTGGTATTGTTTAAGGGAGCCGTTATAAGATCTTTATCGATTTTATTTCTACGACCACCCAACGATAGAGACGATAGCGAACGCGGTAAGAGGGATAGAAATGCTGGTGATGACTGTGATGGTTGTGGCTGTGGTGTGGTGGCTTGACTGTGGAGGTGGTGGTGGTGGTGTTGGTTGTTTTGTGAGGAGTGGAAGTGGTGATTGAGATGTGTACTAGTATTTTGTGATGAAGATAATGATGTTGAATTTTTATTATTTGCCGTTGCTTTAACTGGCGTCGGTGCATCCTGTTGATGAAGAATTAATAAGAAAAACAAAAATATGTATGTATATGGAAAAAATCTGCTCTTGTTTGTATTGAGAGTTGTTTGAATTTGTGGGTGGTAAGAAATGGACAGAGGAAGAATAATGGTTGCCAGGTAAAAGATGTCTCAGTTAGTGTATTTATAAAAGAAAATTGCTTTAAGGCGTTTTGGGAAAGGATCAATTTAGGAAATTGTCTTTGGGATATTTTGTTTCTTTTTTTTAAGGAATATTTTATTTTTAATTTTAGTTTTTTTGCGTGAATTATTTTATTAAAAATGTTGGAATTCGGTTGCTGTTGTTTGGAATTATTTTTGTTAAATGATCATGAGCTTTTTTTTGCTTTAGCATGTGTTAAATTGTGTATTTTAATGCGATCCTAATTATATATTCATTCATCTATCTTGCTATTTATAAATTGGTAACGTGTGTATCAAACAACTTGCCAGAATTATATAAAAAGTAATAATAAAACGAGCATATTTCTAGTGCAACTAAATCTCATTAAAGTAAATTGTTTTTAATTATTTTTTTAAGATATTTCTTATAACTAATGCGAATTGTAAACAAAAGAGCTTTAAGTAAAGAAACTAATCATTAATAAAATCCGCTATTTAAAATATATCTAATGATCAAAATTCCTATACGCCGGTGTTGTTAAATAAATTTATAACTTCAAGCGCGGAAACAGAGTCGATTTCGATTGCACTTGCCATCTGTTGAAAATCTATTATTAAATCCCCTAGTAAAGGATGTCTGAGTAAACCGTATATAAATATTCACGTTTCTTCTAAAGTTACTTCATTTTCTCTCTTTTTCCCTTTTGTTTTATTTCAGATCTGTACATTTTTATTGAAAGTTACAATAATTTCTAATTAAAAATGTAATATCTTGTTTTAAGAAGTCTTGACTGTTTTATATTATTGTGAATACGTGCATAAAACCTAATTATTTCTGGCAATACTGTAATGTTATTTCTTCAATCAGAATATTCATTCCATTTTCGTAATAGTATTGCCATAAGCAATATTTTATAAACATAACAAATACATGTTAATTCACAATAGCATAAAACTGTTAATAGTACCTATTACAAGTAAAACCTCTGGTTTTGCACAAAATATGCAAAAGCGTTTCCATTATGTTTTAAATATTTTGATTTCGGAATTTTCGTAATTATTTGGACATTCATGCTATAGACACACAAAAAAGTTTACCATACAGCATTAATATGTACACAAATCATAAAGGGGTTTAGACACGGTCAAAATGCTTGCTGTCAAGTTCGTGTACGTGTGATTGTGGAGTTGATGTTACCATTTTTGATGGCCCACCAAGCATTCATTTTGATTTTGTGCTGTTCATTTGGTTAAATTCCGATTTTTTTTGACAACTGTTCACAATGAAAATTTGTTCGTGCTTGACGGGTTCACACATATACATATATAACAAGTGACAGCAAGCATACCAAAAATCAAAAATTTTTTATTTTCCATCAAGCATCGTTGGTGTCACACATACTAACAAATTTTCACTCACAATATAACCATGCTGAACAAGCATTTCCACGGTGTCTAAGCCCCTTTACACATATCAAATTTAAAATAATTTGAAAAACCAACACAACCTTTTTATCAAATTTTGAAATAGTTTAAATAATTATTTTGATAAATGAGAACGCGATATGTTACTTTTTTCGAATATTTTAATCACCATTGGTTGATGACCCCGAGTTTTATTCATAATTATGATACCAATGCAGTGTTGCACAGCCTAATTTTGGCATGTTTTGGAGCAAAACTACTTTTTATTCGAAGGTTTCACAAATGGAGATTGTATTGGAAAACAAGTAACAAAACAACTGGTTTTGCACAAAATACATTTAATACTCTTTAGAAATCTTGTACGTGAGATCGCGCAAATGCTAATTTATCAACAAAGATATCAATGATATTTAAAAATATGTCAAAATTTTTCAATCACTTTTGCACTAATATTTTTTAAATTTATATTTGCTTTATTTTGTGTTGATTTTATTGAAAGTTATATTAAACTACACAAGTTTTGTTTTAAGACGTCTTGACATTTAAAACTCTTCACTGCTATTTTCTTAAAAATATGAAGAAAATATGCACGGGTATATTAAAAAATAATATTAATTAGATCGTTTACATAATCAAGCGCTTCTTTCTACTCCACCGCGAAAGGAGAGTGCATTTTACTTAACAACATTTGAAATTTTCAGATTCTGTTTCATTCCTCTAGAAGTTTGAAGCTCAAGAATATCATTAAAAACTAAACAAAAACTCCTAAGCAAATTTTTAAACCATTTCCTGTTAAACTTCAAGCACCACTTACTACAAGAATATTAATTGAAATTATATTATACACTTAAAAAAATATAATTTTTCGCATTAGCAAACAGCTCTAAAGCTTTTTATAGGATCCATGTATTAAATAGGAAGCCAATTGGGTATATCTAGCACATTTGAATTTGAATTATAACAAAAATTAATTGAACAACAAGATTGAATTAAATATACAGATAAATTAAAACACACGAAACAAAGGACAAAAGGAGGAAATAAAAATTGAACACAAAATTCTTATAAGAGAAAAAACTTACCTCAGCACCCACTTGACGCAATTGCTCGCGCAGCTTTTTTATATTGGCCTCGGAGAGTTTATAACTGCGATTATTGGTGTCACCTTTTAAACGTTCCAAATTAAGTTTTTCCTGCTCAAGCATTTTCTGAAGCGTTTGTATTTTATACGTTTCCATTTCACGACGTTTGATACTCTAAAGAAATTTTTCAAAGACATTATTTTAACCAGTTTGTAATAAAGTTAAACTATCTTACATCAACAGGCTGAGGTCCAGTTATTGACGCCGTACGATCTCTGCCAGACAGAACCGGAGTTGAAGGTACAATACCCACTGAAGTGGGACGCGCCAATTTCTGACTACGTTTAACTGCCAATTCAACAATTGTGGAAGCTAAAAAAAAAGAGATATAATTTATTAAAGCCACGAATAAATTGAGTCACAATTTCTGCAATTAAGAATTTTGTTTGTTTTCAAGATTTTTTTTTAATGTTAAGAGAATGTATTATTTTGAGGATTTGTCTTTTTTAAATACCTATACTATGATTGTTGCGTTTTAAGTATTTTTATATCCCTGCATTTCATCGTAGAGTTCAATGTAATTCCAAGAATAACGAAAACAAATTCATGAAACAATATCTCAAATAAACTTTTTTGGTTGGCAATGCTGTGAGCTCAAATTTACTGAATCAGATTTGTAAGCAATAAATCACCACTACTGTGAATACTTTTACTCTCGAATAATCTCCCTTCTCCCTAAAGGTGCAATCGTAAATTATTTCCATATGAAAATATATGGCATCCCCGATTTTTATTCCCGTGAGTTTTTCCCAAAAATTATATGTGAATAAGAAATTAAGCACATTGTACGTGCTTAGTTTTCTCATTACTTTTCAACATATTTTAAAAATGTCTCGTTTTAATTGTTTGATTTGATGTTTAAAAGTAATGGAAATGCAGTTTATTTGTAGCTGGCTAATAATTTGCGGAAATCACGACATTGACAGTGTTTCATAAAGAGAAGATGAAAATTGTGACGGACTTCAGAAAAAATTTAGATACGCAGTTAGTGCAATATATTAAGAAAATTACAAAAACGCCTGAAAATAAAATTACATTAATTCACAATAGAATGTTCAACTTTCCACAGATGTTTATTTTATTCCCTAAGGGATTCACAATAAGGATGAATATCACTTTTGAAGCATATTATTTTAAACTATTTTTTAAGGTTTTTGTCGGAAAGTTTACCATTTTTCTGCAATTAAAAAAGTTAACAACTCTCATGGGTCAAAACATTTGTAGTTTCCATATTTTTAAAAAACCTGTTTTTGATAATTGATCAGTAAAGTGTCATAATTCATTAATAAAAAGTTTATAACACATTTTTACAGTTTTTAGCAAAATTAGCAACTATGGAACGTTAACAAGAAATTAATTAACCACTTATTATTTTCTTATATTCTTTCTGAAATATATGTCTTAATTGCAAACCGTATGACTTGATATTCTAATGACGTTCCCCTTAAGAAGAAAAAAATGTTATATATTCAACACTCACTTTCATCAAAGGGCATGGTTGTATCATGTTAATAGCTGGTTTTGTTATTGATTTTCTTATTCTTATTATATTTTATTGTTTAATGTCCATGATTGCGTTCTTTGTTGTTCATAACATATGCAAATTCTTTTTTTATTCGGGCGAGCTTTTACACATGATGTCAAATCACATGCAACATATTTCGTTTAGAAAAGAAAACACAATAAGTTAAATAAATATTTAAAATTCATATAATTCACGACACATGGTTTTAATAAAAATTTTAATATATACTTAAGTAATTATTATTATTACCATGCAAGTCCAAATATTTGTTTATAACTACATACGCAATGTTTTTGATCATTAAAAAAATAAAAATTTTGGCTTTTTAATTATTTAAGTTTTCCTGTTAATATCAAAATGAGAAACGCCCATTCACTTGGTACTGATAATTACACTCAAGGCATTGATGTTAACCGTACGGTAATTACCGTATTGTACGGTAATTTAGCCCTGCGAAAGGTAAGCAATTAATTGCTATATTTGTACGGTAATTTTAAAAAGTTTTACTTTTTAATTGTTAGACCCGAAAAATTTGTTTTCATAATGTGTCTACCAGGGCGAATTCATAACTGTGTTAATAGATCAGTTTTGTGACAGCCCAAATATAAATTCTTCACTGCAAATTCTCTTGCGAGAACTTATTTCTCAGTAAAAACATCAAAAAAGTACGGTTTCATTACAACTATGCAAAATAATGCCAATTGTAGTTAAATTCTGTACGTTTCTTATTATTAATTTTGTACCAGACTTTGCGTACGGTAGTTTTACCTAAATAAACGGTAACTTTTTTAGTTCTGTACGGAAATCGAAACAAAAAAGTTAACATCACTGACTCAAGGGATGAGCCCTACTCATGCAAAGCATTATGCCGGGATTACGGTCAAGAAGAAATAGTGTTGAGAGGAGAGATGCAGAAAGACAAGAAGAGAGAGAAGTTCTTTCAGCCATTATATTTTTTTTACTAAGCCAGCAAATTGCTACTCAGTATTGGCGGCGGAAGGTAGTGAAATGCGGTCTTTTTTTGTCTAACTCGGACCAACGCTCAGGGGATGACCCCTTCATATTTAGTGCATTGCACCGGAGCTAGGAAAGAGGGGATAGTATTGAGGCTACAGATGAAAAAGATAGATAACTTTTTGTACCTGTTTCAACCTTTTACTTCGACGGCTAATTTTTTGCTACAGGACCGACGATGGAGGCGTCCGTTCCTCTGCTCTTTAGTACATGATAACGTTAGTCGCTGCCAATTATGTTTAGTGGCCAGTGATATGTTTTCATCACTGAAACAGGCTGACAACAACGAACACAACCATGCAGTAATGCTGATAAGAAGAATTCGACACAATGACTCATAGAGAACATTCAAAAAAGCGGGTACTAAGACATAATGATGTCAATCGAGGGGCTCTGTTCGAAAAACAAAAAGTATTTTGCCTTCGTAATTTAAACAGGCTGACAACAATTAACACAAACTGCAGATCTATTATTTTTCAAATTTTCATTGAAAGAAAAAAATTTTTCACTGAAAGAAAACATAAAAAATAATAACAATTTCCTGAATAAGTTAACCAAAGGTTAACGAAGTATTAAAAAATAAATAAATAAATATATATATATATATATATATATATATATATATATATATATATATATATATATGTATATATATATATATATATATATACATATATATATATATACATATATATATATATATATATATATATATATATATATATATATGTATATATGTATATATATATGTATATATATATATGTGTATGTATATATATATATATATATATATATATATATATATGTGTATATATATATATATATATATATATATATATGTATATATGTATATATATATGTATATATATATATATATATATATATATATATATGTGTATATATATATATATATATATATATATATATATATATATTTATTTATTTATTTTTTAATACTTCGTTAACCTTTGGTTAACTTATTCAGGAAATTGTTATTATTTTTTATGTTTTCTTTCAGTGAAAAATTTTTTTCTTTCAATGAAAATTTGAAAAATAATAGATCGCAGAAGCAGGATTTTTTCGAGATATTGGGATTGACTTCATTTTGTTACATTACATAATGAATGAATTGCTGGCGCTTTCTATGGTCGGATATCGGAGTAAACATACTATCAGGCATGTTCTGACAATTACATAACTTTAAATCACATGTGATTTTAAAATCAATTCTGGTCCTGCAGAGGTTTTTAAAATCATATACGATAATTTCCTCTCAGAAATGATATTTAATGATCTATACTATAGAAAAATTTAAAAATATTTGCATTACCATTACTGATTTTAAAACCACATGATGTGATTTTCAGAATATGTATATATATCACAGCTGTTTAGTTTCAGAGTTGCCACTTGCACAACACACATTAAGTTTCGTACTTCGAATAGGAAATTCGACCAAATAAATGGATTGGTGAGTTTATTTAGGAATTGCACGCATCCCCACACACAGTTTGAACTGGAAACTAAATTTTTATTCAAGCTGATTAATTAGTATTTTAGTGTTTTATGGAGCACTTTATCCGCCGCAGTTATTTGCTTATTCACCCATAACTATTAACACACAAACTTGTAGGCCATGCATTCAAATGATAACTGCAAAAGTAAATAAAGCTCTGGCATTCGTTTTATTATTTTAATTAATACAAAATTCAATATTGATTTACAATGATGATTTAATTAAATGTTGGTCACATTTCCCATTTGAGTCTAATAAAATGACTACTCTTAGTGCTGCTGTATGTCAGCTTTCTGTTCTTCTCATTTCTTTTATGTTTGTTTTAACATTATGTTTTTTTTTATTGTGGTATTTCATTTTATTTAATGCATAGTAATAAAAACACAATAGTAATATTAAATGATAAACATCATATACATAAATACAGGCCTGTGAATGTTGTTTTTATTTATCTGTCATAGACTGTGCATGTGAACAAATAAACGCATATATGTACAAAATACATACATACTCATAATGTAAACAATCAGAGACTTCGTGTAACCATGTTAAAATACAGAGTTACCACAATTCTGGTTTTATCTGCATTGCGACTTTGGACCATGATACAATAATACACTAGGTAGTCTCGAAGCAAACAATATGGCAGATTTGTTTACAAATAAAGGCACGAACAGAAAATACAACAGCACGTGCTACTTTTCTTGTGTTGCTGATTGACACTTCGACTCATGAAAATATTCTTGTGGCTACCTCATGGTGAAATAAATATAAGGTGGCAGCATTATGTCAGATGACAGTTTCCTTAACTCATGGTGAGTCTACATTGATGTCAAGTTTTTGTGTGCTCCTTTGTTTGTAAATTCCTTTGGTTGTTGTATTTGTTGCCGTAGTGCTACCACCTTATATTTATTTCACCATGGGTTACCTTGTGTATCATTGTACCAACTGCAAGTGGAGATTTACCAGAATGCTTGTTTCATTTGTTTGACGGATTTTGATCACAAGGCCCGTTTTAAGATAGTTTCCTAGCAGAATAAAAGTGAGTATTTTTAGCATTGAATATTTCAACACTTTCACTTATTTTAACAACAAAAATAAGGCTGGTTTCCCAACATGTTTATTTATTTTTTGGTAATAATGTTTGAATACGATTGCAGCTATATCAAAATCTTGAGGTAGTTTCCTTCCCAGCACTTGGTTTTGTTGGAAAGGCGGCTGGTTACTTCGGTCGCTTTGTGATGGTGTTGAATAGATACCACTTTATTAAGCAGGCTGCACTGCCAAAGAACGGTAGCCTAATATATTCAGCAAACTCAAAAATTTTATAAAACATATCAAAGCCAAGCAGTAATTATTATTATTATTAGCAAAATAAATTTGCAAAAGTAAGGTGCCGACCAGGTGACTGAGACCATATGACGGCGATGTTTTCAATCTGTATGTCACTGACAATACACGAATTACGCCTTCACATAATTTGCATCGTAGTTAATCATGGAGAATTCCTCAGAAGAACTGTAAATTTATACAGTTATCAGAAGTGTTAAAATTAACTATTTCAAGTGAGATGCAAAACTCTAGAAAGAGAGTAAACGATCAGTTGTCTGGTTGCACATAAAAAATAGTTGTCAACAAGGCTGGATGTTGCCTGACTAACCCCCAGTTTTTGACTTCTTATTTAAGTACAATATTAGTTAATTTTTTCATAAACTTAAGTTGTGGTTAAATACACTTTCAGTTTTTCAGTCTAAAATTAATTTTGGTATATAATTGTGATAAAAGTATGGCAGCACAAATAAATGGTAAGAAAAATACTGCAAATGATACAATAAAACTACCCTCTTACCGACGTTTTGTTTCAATGAAGAGCTGCTTTACCAATTTTCAAGTTGTTGAATGTAAACAAACTATAAAAAACACATGGTAGTATGAAAAACTTAAATTAAATTTAAAGTAAAATGTGGCACATTTAAATATTATTTAATTTTGTAGTGAAAAACAAAATTTTGTATTTAAATAGCCTTTAAATAGTACTTAATTTTGAAGTTAAAAACTGGGCATAAAATCTGCTTTACGACCGCCAAACAGTAATGTTGTTGCGAGAGTACTGAGAAACATTTGACCTTTATTAAATCGTATGTTCTGCAACTATTAATAACTGTGAAATCTTTTAGTAATATTTTCTTTTTAGCAAAACAACATCGTCGTAAAATGTTTGCCACCTCTAAAACAATCAACTACACAATGATGTTAACTTTTTTAATTCGATTACCGTACTAAAAAAGTTACCGTTTTTTAGGTAAAACTACCGTACCCAAAGTCTGGTACAAAATTAATAATAAGAAACGTACAGAATTTAACTACAATTGGCATTATTTTGCATAGTTGTAATGAAACCGTACATTTTTCATGTTTTTACTGAGAAATATGTAGTCGCAAGAGAGTTTGCAGTGAAAAATTTATATTTGAACTGTCACAAAACAGATCCATTAACACAGTTATGAATACGCCCTTGTAGACACATTATGAAAAAAATGTTTGGGGTCTAACAATTAAAAAGTAAAACTTTTTAAAATTACCGTACAAATATAGCAATTATCTGCTTACCGTTCGGATGGCTAAATTACCGTACAATACGGTAATTACCGTACGGTTAACATCACTGCAACTACAAAAGATTGATATATGTATGGCAGCACTGTATTTACCACAAAAACAATATTGTTATCTATCCCATTTAAATGAATGCTGCAATTTACCGGCGCTACATCGTACGAACGAGGCGGTCACTCTACATTTTGCATACTTGCGGTCCGCAAAGACAACTTTGCTTACGTTAACCTGACACAAACAGCGTGATCGTGGGAGTCAAAAAGTTTTAAATAACTCATGTAAAATATTATGAGGAGGGCAGTACTTGCCCATAAACAATATTGCTCTTTTGGTTTTTCTACATCAGCCATACCAAATTAAACTAAGCTTTGCTTATTCAACTTTTTTTGTTTTGTTTGCATACCAAATAACAAGCGACGTTGTCTTACCCCACCCACTGGACTTTGTTTGCGAATATAAATCATACACTTGGCACAATTTCCTACAACTACTGGGCACACAGAAGGCAAAAGAGAAATATCCAAATGGAAAATATAAATTTATAAAGCCAGTACAAACCAGACGGCGACATAATTTTTGCTGGAAAAGTAAAAAAATCGAATAAGCAGAAACAACAACAGCAACAAAATAGATACAAATAAACAGCACAGCAAGCGCAAAATACAATTAATTATGTAAACAAAATTAGTTAATAAAATTCTTCAACGTTATTATTATTATTATTATGAATATGTAAGCACAATAAGAGGAAACATGACACAAGTGCGAATATTTAGGGTTAATGGAATATAAAAAAACACGCACACATCATTTTTGCCGAAAAAAATTTTGCGTTATCGACAGGTAGTCTTTTGATGATGCCTAAAAATGAAAATATAATAGTCCTATTCACAATCTTGTGCAAATGGTTTTGCATCATTGCCATTGCAAAATAATTGTAGTCTACACCAACAACATACATTGAAAATTCTCTTAAATCCTCTCTCAATTTGCAAATGCAATGATGCCAGACCATTTGCACAAGTTTGTGAATAGAGCTATAGAATAATTAAATTTGCTCCTAACCTGTCCATATTGGGATGATTTGCTGAATCGCACCTTAAAAAAGATTTTATAGGAGGAGGAGGAGGATGATAGGGTTAAGAACCTTTTTGTCAATGATATTTTCAAAACGCAAACTCCTAACATTAATGTCCGAACGTTTTTAGATTGAATGCGAGCTGGAATTCAACACGCCAACAACTTTGGACACTGTGGAAAATGTTTAACGGTCCAAAGGCAACTCTGCAAAAAATCATCAGGAGAAGTGAGATGACCAAACAAAGGCGCCCAATAATTATTTTTATTTATTACTTATTTTTTTAAAATTTGAAAGCAATAAGGCAATAAGATAAAAGCGGAGAGAGTAAATGTTTTTTACTTAAGTCATTTTATATCTGACATGTCAACTTTTAAACTCATATGTAATTCTGCAGGTCTGTCAAAAACAATTATTTTACAGGAGGTTAATAATATTCGGCCACAAATGTTCATGTTGATTGCTTCAAACATACAGGTGTTTGGCAGCATATTTATATTTTCAAACTTAAATAAAAAACGTAATAATTGACACACAGTTTTACGAAGGTGTCGAGTTGAACACACTGTTCAAAACGGAGCCTTGTGTTCTGCGCCACACGCTGCAGTAAACTTGGTTCAATTGAGCTGATTTCTCGACGAATATTTTCCTTTGAAGCCACAAGAGATTTGGGATTGTCATTATAAACCCTCTCTTTGAGCTAGCACCATAAAAAATTCATGGGAATTAGATCGGGTGACCTCGGTGGCCATGGGATGCCCCCAAAGCGACTGATCAGTTTTCGATGTTTCAATCGAGGGTTGCGAATTCTTGGAGACCAGTAACGGCAGTTTTGCTTGTTGACGTGGCCGTTTCAGTGGAAATGAGCATCGTCGCTCCAAAAAATGGGATTTACAGTGCGAAAACGCTCCAACATCACAGACATTTTTGCGTAAATCAAAGTCACATTCTTTCAGTTCCTGAACGATTTCAATTTTAAAAGGACTTCAGATCCTTTTTTATAATTTCATGAATAATCTTGGAAGTGCCAGTGAGGCTGCTCTTTTCTGCATAGAAAGTCGCGGATTTTCACGCAAACTGCTCTCAACCAGTTCAATGTTTTCGCGAGTTCTTGAAGATCGACCTGGCCCTGGCCGTGGGACATTCATAGCCGAAGCAGTTGCGCGCAAACTCTGCACTCACAAACGAATTACTTATTCGCCGAATACCGAAGGTTGAACAAAATTGTCGACGAGCAATTACGTAAGAATCATTACTTTTAAAAAATGTGTCCACAGCGAACGCGTGATGCTCACTCGACCACTGCGTGACTGACATATCCGCTCAATCGATATTCCAACGGCGCCGCCCTCCCTTCGCACCGTTTATTACTTTTTGAAATTATCGCATTTAAAAATATAAATTTGCCACCAGACACCCTGTAGTTTCTGTTTTTCCAACAGCTTGTCTATGCAGTTTGCATGGTCTTTGCAGACACCAAAGTAGGTCGTAGGGTTCGAAATGGCATGCTGCCGCCACAAAAATGTTTGTTGGCGCCGTAAAAGAATTCAACATTTTTTAAGATATTTTCTTTTAATTTTAAATTGTTAAGTCAGGATATCATACTCGTACTTAAACTTTATATACTTATGTGCATAATTTCTATTAAGTGCTTCCATTAGCTGTGGACTGCAGCTGATTGTTTCATCACGTCATCGAATTCTAACAACGTATTTTTCGAAATAAAAACAGCTGATATCAGAAGGTTTATCAGAAAAAATAGAACCAAATCTAAATGAAATTGTGTCAGATAACTTTGCGTGTGACTTTTAAAGGCAACACACGGTATGTATGGATTTTACAGTGGAAAATATGACATGTCAGATGTAAAAAACATGTGGTGTATGGCAGAATTTAGACGTTAGCGAAAAAAGAAGCAGTCATTAAAAATAGCTTCCAAAAAAAAATTTCATTTCCAATAAATTTTTATTTAAAGAAGATTTATAAAGTTAATAATATTATATTTACCTTTAATTAAACTGACAACAGTTGGATGTTTTTCCGATCGTACTTCTGTCCCATTGACCTATTGATTGAAAGAGAAAATAACAACGAAGTAAATAAATTATTACAATTTGAATATAAATTTTTGGGATTTAAAATGTTTATAAATAATATTTTTTTTATTATTTTAATTACACAAACGGCATAAATTTTGCAGCAAGTGAGTGCGGTTTACTTGGCGAGTTTTTCCCTGAGTTTCTTTTAAATAAATCAGAGCTCAGATTTACTCGATTTTACTCGCGAGTGAAAAATACTCGCGAAGAAGAGTACGCGAAGATTACGAGTGTTACAAAAAGTTTACTCTCCACTCGTTTGTTTTATGTGGGAGTACTCGCGGGTACTCCTTTTTAAAAAGTTAGAGTGGGAGTAAAAATCTTCGAAATAGAGTGAGAGTTTACTCTTAAGAGTAAAATAGAGTGGAAAAATAGAAACTGTGTGTGCGTGTGGTTTTTGTGTACTCTTTCAGTCTTTCCATACAGTGCGTGTGTGCAGAGCAATTAGTTGGTTTTATAAAAAAAGTTTTATTGTATTTTTAAAAGTTTACATATAGTTTCTATATTATAATGAACAATAAAGACATAAATAATATTGGGTGTTTTTTATTGAGGTATAGAACTTTAAGTTGGCATCACTTTTTTAACTGGCGGCCATTTTGTCAGCTGTCAAGTGATTAATATTTAGTTTGGTTTGCCATTTCATCATGAACAGGTTGACAAAAGAACACCGCTTGCAAATCGTGCAAATTTATTTCGAAAGTAATGGTTCAGTTCGCGAAGTTTACCGCAAGCTCCGTCCATTTTATGGTCGACATAATCGTCCATCAGAGCAATTCGGATCGTTTTCGCACTACGTTTACTCTATGTGATAATACGCATCCGCAGAGACGTCGAACAGTGCGCACCGAAGAAACAATTGCCGCTGTAGAGCAAAGTGTTGAAAAGGACCCGAATGAATCGATTCGCCACCGTGCACAGCAATTGGAGCTTTGTCCATCAACTTTATGGAAGATTTTGCGCAAATGAATGTGGATGAGTTGTGGTTCCAACAAGACGGCGCTACATGCCACACAGCGCACGTCACAATCGATTTATTGAAGGAAACATTCGATGAGCGCATAATTTCGCGGAATGGACCTGTCAATTGGCCACCAAGATCGTGTGATTTGACACCATTGGATTATTTTCTTTGGGGATATGTGAAGTCGCTCGTCTACGCCAACAAACCAGAAACGTTAGGGGACTTGGAAGCCAACATTCGTGGCGCTATTGCCAACATACGGCCCCATATGCTCGAAAAAGTGGTTGAAAATAGGACCTGTAGAATTGGCTTTATTCGAGCCAGCCGCGGCGGCCACATGCCCGAAATCATATTTAAACGTTAATGGCATAAAATTATCCTTCCAATAAAGCCAAATTGATGGACATTAAAACGATTTTCTTGTGTTTTATTTCAATTCGAAGTTCTATACCTTTAAAAAAACACCCTGTACTATACTTGCTACTACACACACACACACACAAATCGGCAAAAACAAACAGTTTATATTTTTCCACTGTATGAGAAAGACTGAAAGAGTACTCGGCAAGAGTATAATCTGCTCGATTTCGAGTGTATTTTACTCGCACTCGAAGTCGATCAAAGCATATGCGCTCTTATTCGAGTGGCATAGAAAAATAGAGTACACTCGATATTTTTTTTTCACTCGCAGGAATACTCGCGCTCGAATTCGAGCGAGTTTCACTCTCTACTCGAATTCGAGCGAAGATTTCGGAGCTCTAAAATAAATACATATTTACCACGGTATTCATAAAATTTAAAATGAGTTTGAAATGTATTTTAATCAAATTTTTTCATACAAAATTTTCTTAAAACAGATCTCAAATACGTTTTATTTTTTTATGAATATGGGTGTTAAAATACAAGCAATTTATTCGTTTAACTGCTACAATCAAGTAATTTAAAAAAATATGCTACAAATAAATACCGATTTTCTTTAACAATTAATATATTCACTTCAATTATTTATTTTTGGTTTGGGAGAACAAAATGAAATTAAATGGTTTAAATTATATGATATTAATACAAATCTGTTAATTATACTTAATTAACTGGTTATAAATATAATATAATTTAGTTAATTTTGTATGTGTTTGTTCTAAATGAATAATGACTGGACCAGTTTAATAACGAATTTTTCCTTCTTTTGTGTGTTATTTTCAGTTAATTTTATCCAGATAATATTTTGAGTATATAAAACAAAAAGTGTCAAGTAATAGTTGAAAACAAAATAATACCACTACAAACCTTTAAGATCATGTCGCCAGCAACTAAACCAGCAATTTGGGCTGCCCCACCTGGTTTCACACTCTCAACAAAAACAGGATTATCACCAGAGACCTGCAACAAAAACATGCGGAGATAAAACTTTAAATAAATATAATAAGAATATGGTAAATTTGTTTAAAGCAAATTAATGAAATAAGAATTTGAATAACAAATGCTGTAACAATTTACTGCAAGTCAATCGATGTTTATTGAAAGTTATTGAACCTCCTGGTTTAATTCTTAAGCCTGAATTTAATTGTTTAATTTATATTATTTGTTATTTATTATAATTAATTGTGAAATATTTATAAGAGAAAGCAATTGAATCGTTTATTACAAAAACCAGCCAAGCAAGAAAACATCTAGAATTGAGTTATTGGGGCGATTATTTTTTTGTAAAGATAAATATATCGTAAAAAAAACTCTCATCATGTGATGGCGAAGCAAAACCGAGAAGTCATTGTTTAGTGCAGAAAGAAGTTAAGTGACGGTACTTGACTGTTGTCTGCTTAGAACGGGGGTCAATTAGGTTAGGTTAGGTTGAAGAGAGGGGCATAATCTATCCTAATCCGTCCAGGATTACACTTAGGCCTCATAGGCCTGTTGTGCGCTCTATAATAAGGAGTTCCCATTCTACTGTGGGAGCCTCCACCAATACCATGGAATCCTCTGAGTTTGATTACGTTAAGAACCTAGTTTCTTCAATGTATTTCCTTAAGTCTCTCCAATTAGAGCCTCTAAGAAATTCCATCTCCTGTATAATCTCCTGATTAAATGTTTGTCTTCTGACTTGGCTAAAAGCTGGACAGTAGCACAAGTAGTGCTCCAGTGTCTCTGTCCTCTTCCTGGCAGGCTCTGCATGTTATATCGCCAACGATAACCATTCGTGCCAGTTGATTCCTCAACTCTGTATGTCCTGTTATTAAATAAACCAATCTCCGTAGTGCCGGCCTACTCAATGTTAGGATCTCCTTTGTCCTATTACCATATAGAATTCTAGTCACCCTACCTACGGTAGAGTGCTGCCAATCTCTTGTATGCAATTCTATAGCCCATCGTCTCAGTTCATTCCTAAAAACCTGAAATGGCTTCGGACTGTCTAGTGTAATGTTTGCCATTAATGCACCCATCTGTGATCTGGCTCAACATTTCCAGGTATTCCCTGATGTCCTGGAATTCATATTATCTCTATGTCCCCACAGTGCGTGTATGAGTAAATCTCATCCTTGCATTGTAGTACACACCGAGATTGAATCACATGATTCCTCAGGGCCTCGATGATTTTCCTACTATCTGTGACTATGCGAACCGGTAGTCTGTTATCAACCTTCAACCAATTATCTGGCAATCCTGCCTGGAAATTACAGTAATGCCTATGGTGAAATAAATATAAGGCGGTAGCGTTACACCAGATGAAAGTTTTTTGCTCAAGCATTGCTATTCTACATGGCTGTCAAGTTTTTGTGTATAATAAGTCCTCGTTGTGTCTGCCTGTATCCCACAAGCATTCAAGTAGGATCTCTGAGATCCCGTTTTGGAAAATGGGAGCAGTACTTCAATGTGTTTTGTTGCTATAACTTTTGAGGTGGATCATTACTTAAAGCAGTGATGTCAAATGTGATTGTGTTGGTAAGATCACTCTTATCTCTTACATTCCCAGCGGGAGAAATGTGCGGTTGCGAGGCCTAACTAGTGGCCTTTTCTAAGAGTATCCTTTTATTTACCAATAATATCTTATAATTTTATAAGTTGTAAAAAAGGGTTTCGAAAATTGCCAAGTGCTCAGATATTTAATTTTAAAATATTTCTCCATTTTTAAGCTGAACATTTGGTTAGTTTATATACAAGAGAAACAATTTTTACAAAAAGTCTTACTTATGAATTAATTTAAAAGCTTCTTTAAGAACTTTTCGAAAAGATGTACCTACATACAGTGGATCCAACTTATTTCAAACCTCTTATATGTATTGTATATAGATATTTATATAAATATATTATTTCTGTTTAGAGGCCTCAAAACAGGACTTGCGATACTTCCCGCTGAATGAGAGTGTTTTTCAGTAAACAATTATATTTTAGGCTCTCAAAATAAAAGAGCGTAAGCGTACATGTGAGTTTTGCTTCCACAATTGTGTATGAGGCTGACATCACTGACTTAAAGCAAACAAAAATGCAATTGGTTGTTGTAATTCTGTATTTGTTGCAGTAGTATTGCCAGCTTATATTTATTTCACCATGGTTGTGGTCAATTTAGGACTAGATTCCACAGCTGCATCTGAATTGCATTAAAAATAAATGTTATATTTTTTTACACAATGCAAAACTAGATCCCAACCCAACCCAATTTTTTTTTTTTAATTAGAACCGACATTCAGGGGATGACTCCTACTCATGCGTACATTGTGCTGAAACTAGGAATATGGGTTGTGGGAAGGAGGAAAAAGGGGGTAGTGCCTAAGAACATTCGATTTTAATTTATCCATGCTATATATGGCAGGAAAGACTTCCGCAGGGAGTCTTTCCTCCCTCATACGGGCAAAGAATGAATTTTCCTTGTAATGCGCAATGCGGTTCACTGGTAAATCCACTACATATGGGTGTGATCGCACTGTTGAGCGTAGAAAAGTATGTGTTTCGGTGTAAAGAGATCCCTGACTTCGTTGGAACAAAGCCCATTAGAGCAAAGATAAAACAGTTAAACGCTCCCCACATTTTTTGATTTTTATATTTGAATTTTAGGCAAAAAAGAGAGTAATCTTTTTTGAGTCATATGTCCTCCTTTTTTAAGGTCGTTGTCCTCCTTTTCTAAAATTGAAAGTGGCAACCCTACATAGAAGGTTATTTAGAAATATAAGAAATAGTGTAGGAGAAAGAACAGAACCTTGCGGTACCCCAGAGTTGATCTTATACTCGTTTGATGAAATCCCGTCTATGACTACTCTTATAGCACAATTTTTGAGAAAGCTCGATGTAGATCGATGGAAGACGTCACCTACACCAAAAGCCATAAGTTTCGACAAAAGTGCTCCGTGCCACACTCAAATGGTTTAGAAATATACAGAACCACTACCTTACTCTCGCCGAAATGGTGGATAGATTAGCACAACTTTTCCAAAAGGAAGGCCAATAGGTCCCCCGTAGAGCGGCCCCTACGGAAGCCATATTGGCGGTCGTTAAGTAAGCTATTAGACTCTAGATATTTCACTAGGTGGAAATTCACCATGCCTTCCATCACCTTGGAAAGCGCAAAACAAATCGCGATTGGGCGATTTGGAGGTTGTTGGCTTCCCACTTTTTTTGGATTTTCGTTACATGTGCAACTTTCCAGCACGAGGGAAATTCGCCTGTATGGTAAATAGTAATGAAAATGGTTGCCAGAGGACGAGCTAATGTCGAAAAGCACTGCTTTAAGACCAGTGCTGGAATTCCATTCGGCCCAGAAGATTTATTTACATTGAGATCCGATAAGACGTTTTTAACCGCCCGGACCCGAAAGCGTATCTTTCGCATAGTTATGGATACGTTTTCAAGAACCGGCAGTGGTTGATTGTTTCCCGGCAAGTGCGTATTACTTGCGAATATTTCAGCTAAAAGGTTAGCTTTATCAACCGGGTCAGTGAATAATTGGTCACCCTTCAAAAGAGTCGCGATCGAAGAAATAGCATTATCCTTCACTCTTTTGACGAATGACCAGAAACTCTTACTGCCCCGAGAGGCAGAAAGAATTTTAGAACGAAGGCGCTGTTTGTACAGAGCTTTTTCGCATCTTAGTACCTTGGCACACGAAGACCTCGCCTTTTGCGCATCAAATCAGTTTCAGCGTTTTTGTTAGTACGCCACATACTAAATGCAGGCTCTCTGGACCTGACTGCAGTTCCATCAAATGTAAAAAATATATGTACAAGCTGTACACATTCTTTATTCTGGATGGTTGATGTACTTTATATTATTAAGTTGTGACGAGCCATGCCGCTGTTTTTGGCAGTTCAGCTGTTTTCGTGTAACATGTCAAACATGCCCAGTTTGGTCTATAATTTAAGCATGAAGCGACTTACAAACTAATATGGTGTTCAGACATTCATGTTTAATTGAGTCAATAATAAGTTAATTGAAAAGTGTTCACACATACTGAATATAGCTAACTCAATTAGCGTTTGACGGCAGCTGACAAAAGGTGTTGTTTACATTTAGCTTGTGAAGATTTGTGGTTAAAATTTTGCGAAAATGGAACAAAGTTTGGCTGTTAAAAAGAGTTTGCTTTTGTTGTACGTAATATATATTTTTTTTCATTTGTTTTAATTGTTAATTAAAAAATTTTATTTTAAAAACTCACCCTGACTCGCAATTTTTTTCTGTGAATTTGTTTACATATGAGTTGTCAAATTTCAAAAAGTTTGTTCAGTAGGCATTATGGTGCTCACTAAACAAACTTTTACAGTGCTGCATTTTAAGCTTTGTTCAATTTTATAGAAAATTAAGCATTAATTGATCAATTAGCTAATTAAAATTGTGGGTAATTGAGCTCAATAATGCTGTTAATTGCGATAAACTCAATTAAGGCGTATGTCTGAACACCATATAACAACGCTTGCAGATTATTGAATTTTATTATCAAAATGTATGCTCGGTGCAGGGCGCATTTCTTGTGTTCAGGGACGAAGCTCATTTCTGATTGAAAGAATACGTCAACTAGCAAAATTGCCGTATTTGGTGTGAAGAGCCGTCAGAAGCATTGAAATAACTTGTAATGCATTCCGAAAAATGAACTGTTTGGAGTGGATGATTGGCCGGTGGCATCATTTTTTAAAGATGACAAAGTCAGGAACGTTACTGTGAATGACGAGCGTTACCGTGCGATGATTACAAATATTTTTGTTGCCCAAAATGAGATGTGATTTTTTTTTTTTTATCTTGGACCAGCACTCAGGGGATGACCCCTATATATGCAATGCATTGCGCTGGAACTGAAAACGAGGGGATAGTATTAAGGGGACAGACTAGGAAAGATGAGAAGATAGACAGTTTTTTTGTAGCTATTTCAACCTTTTTACTTCGCCGGCTAATTTTTTTGCTACAGGGCCGACGAAGGTGGGTATTGTTACTCTGCTTTTAGTACATGATAGTGTCAGTCGCTGCCAATTATGTTCAGTGATCAGTGACTATGCCTTCATCACTGAAACAGGCTGGCAACAACTAACACAACCACGCACTAATGCTGATCAGAAGAATTCAACACAATATTTCATGACTCAGCGGGGGCTCGAACTCAGGACTCTCCGCTTCATTGTTTTGTGTTCTACTACTTCAGCCAACAGCACCCACAACAATATGTACCACATTCCACACAGCACGCGCAACAATGGTCCAATTGAGTGGCGACTTTGGGGAATAATGTATTTCATATTAAATTGGCCGCCCAGATTGTGCGATTTAACGCCTTTAGACTATTATTTTTGTGAGCCTCTGTTAAGGCGTACGACTATAGGGACAAACCCGCAACGGTAGAAGCACTGGAAGCCAATACATATTCACCCCGATAATGAATAATTTTTCCCTCGAAATTTTTCCCTTTTCCCTAAAATTGCAGTCATGCAAATTCCCCGTGAATGATTTCACGCTAAAATTAAATTCCCCTGATCGTGAATGATTTTCTCCCGCTAGTTTTTTCACTTTTCTCTTTAATTTATTCACTTAGTTTTTGGTGAGGAATAGAGTAGAATATGTAAGTATTTTCTATTATAATTCGAATAGTAGAGTTTGCAAAATTTATTTAAGTGTCAAGACCCGTTAATAAGATACAAACTTATATTTTTTGCAACAAATCAATTGCCTGCGTCTACGTAAAACTTTTTGCTCCAATTTTAAACATTAGGAAAATTTTTAATTTGTTGTTTTTTTTTCGGATTCCAAAATGTATCCAAATTAATTTACTACTAAATATTTAGCCATACACTATTAAAATTTTTTTTAAATTATTGCATAAACTTAAATTTTTCAACACAAATTCTTTGATTTTTCATATTGTTTTCGGCTTCTTCTCTTTTTTTTGCATTCACTGAGAACTGATAGCGGGAATAATTTCTCACGGAAGATTCACGATACCATTTTTCCCTTCGAGTGGAATAAAAATTTCATGTGAACAAAAATTCCCCTTGTTATTCACGATAGCGGTGATTAAAGAGTTGATTCGGCCGAAAGATCTTAAAACGTCACCCTTTAGGTTTTCTTTAATTAGAAAACAACAAAATAGATAAGATATTGCAGGCTGAATAAGAACAATTTACAAAAGTGAATTACAGAACTCTTATTGCAAATACTCGTATTGTGATTTATTTTCTTTATATTAACTTATCGATTTTTCAGTTTACTGGCATTATTATTGTAATAAAATAGAAGTATTTTTTTAACGAATGATAATACAAAACTACGCAATTCACTTGCAACACGTTGAAATGATTTAGAAATTCCTTTTTCTCCGACTACTCTTTAATTCTTTAGAGAGTGAAATTATGTAGGTAAGAAATATTAAAATATGTACTCGTATATAAATTACTGACGTCAATTTTTATTTATAAAAATAGGTTGAAAATAAAAGAAAAAAAAAACGTTAACATTAAAAATTACAACCGTCAGCAGCAACATCATGATCAAATGGTCATAAAAATAAATGAAAAATGCATTTTTATATTTATTGCAAAAAGTAATTTAAAAAAAAAGACAGAAAGAAAGAAAATTAAAGCAAACAAATCGGATTTAATGTGATTCTTTAGTTTTTATAAATGCATCGATGTATTATTCAGTTGCCGCATGTTGCAAAGATTCATTCATTCATCTTCATTTAGTCAATTCACTGTTCAACATCCATCAAATCTACAATTTGCTGTAATGCCGTAGAATTAAAAATAAATTTTGCAAATTAACAATTCGTTATTTCCATTTTCCTCTTCTCGTTGTTTCTGCCACTATTCATAATAGGAACAATTATATGAACTAACACAAAGAAACGTACACACACTTGCACTCCATTCTACAGGTCATCCTCGATTTATGTACGTGCGGATCTTTATTTACAGGCCACATATTCTGTTTATTAGTTATATAAAAATCTTTAAGCTACTTTATTTACCGACAAAATATAAACACTTTTCCGGGAAAGACTAGTCGTTCAAAATGTGAGAGTTTCTTAGGGCACAAGAACCTTTAAATGCCTTAAATTTTAGTTTATTTATACAAAATTTAGTTCGTCGATGAAATCCATAGAATAATATTCCCCCTTATTCGGTAACTAATTCACAACGTCACGTCACGACAATACCAAATTTAAGGCACTCGTTCTAAACAGCAATTAACTACTTCTGACATTCTGTGACTATTCTCGAAGACCTTGAATATATCAAGAGACTGTTAGAAATTGTCAATTGCTGAAGAAACGGAATACAGATATATCCTATTTTCTGATATTCCCCCTTATTCTGTAACCACTTGTCAACGTCACTTCAACACAATAGTATAATTAGAACACTTCTGTACTCCTTTTTCTCCAGCAATTGACAATTTCTAATAGCCTCTTGCTGTATCCCAGGCCCCAGAAAATAGTCACAGACTGTCAGAAGTAGTTAATTGTCCACAAGGAATAGGTAAGCGACCTATTTTTGGTATTGTGCTGACGTGACGTTGACAAATAGTTACAAAATAAGCGGAATTGTCTTGACGTGACGTCAACAAATAGTTACAGAATTAGGGAAATTGAAAGATTGGAGAAAGAAAATACTTGAGGTAGTCGAGCCTGTAGGCATTTCAGCGGAGCGACCACATCACATTTTACATGAATATTTGGGTAGGAAAAAGCTATTCTCGTGGGGTACCGCTATTTCTCACACTCGAACATAAAGGGAACCAAGTGACCAATTGAAAAGTGTGTTTGCCAATATTAAACCGCAATACGGACTAATTTTTCCACCCTTATATAACCGTAGACGGAACATGGATCCATCACAATACTTCAGAGATCAAGGAACAACCAAAATAGTGAATTTTAGCGAGTCAATGTGATTGAAGGAAGCTAAGGCGGGGCTGTCAACAGACAACATCATGTTCATAACTTTTTGGAATGAACGTGGGGTAATTCACGAAGATTAATTAGACAACAAAAAACCGATCATCACCCAATATTATTCAACATTCAGGACATGACCGCTAACATATGCAATGCACTGCGCTGTATTTAGAACAGTGATGTCAAATGTGATTGTGTTGGTGAGATCACTCTTATCTCTTACATTCCCAGCGGGAGAAATGTGCGGTTGCGAGGCCTAACTAGTGGCCTTTTCTAAGAGTATCCTTTTATTTACCAATAATATCTTCTAATTTTATAAGTTGTAAAAAAGGGTTTCGAAAATTGCCAAGTGCTCAGATATTTAATTTTAAAATATTTCTCCATTTTTAAGCTGAACACTTGGTTAGTTTATACACAAGAGAAACAATTTTTACAAAAAGTCTTACTTATGAATTAATTTAAAAGCTACTTTAAGAAATTTTCGAAAAGATGTACTTACATACAGTGGATCCAACTTATTTCAAACCTCTTATATATATTGTATATAAATATTTATATAAATATATTATTTCTGTTTAGAGGCCTCAAAACAGGACTTGCGATACTTCCCGCTGAATGAGAGTGTTTTTCAGTAAACAATTATATTTTACGCTCTCAAAATAAAAGAGCGTAAGCGTACATGTGAGTTTTGCTTCCACAATTGTGTATGAAACGACATCACTGATTTAGAAAGAAGGAGATAGTGTTGAAAGAACAGATGAAGAAAGGTGAGAAAATATAGAATTTTTTGTTGCTGTTATAATATTTACTTCACCGACAAATTTTTGCTACAGAGACGACGAAAGGGGGTGCCCTAATGCGCTCTTTAGAGTCAATCGCTGTCGGTAATTTTCAGCGAGCAGGCCGTTAACAACTAGCGAAATCAAGCACTAATGCAGATCAGACGAATTCGATACCATTTTTAGGACTGAGTGCGACATCGGACCCGCGTTAACTACTTCAGCCAACATGGCCACATTTTGCAAAAAAAAAAAAATTGGGGACAGCACTTTTTTGCAATAACCTATAAATCGGGCTACGAACTGTTACCCCATCCTGCATATTCTTCAGATTTTTAGAGCTACGACTACTTTTTCTCCCAAACGTGAACAAATGGACAGTAACAAAATCTTTGGATCAAATGTAGAGGCCCTAACCGAAACAAACGACTATTTCAAGGGCCTTGACAAGATCTGTTATTTGTAAATAATAAAAGATATTAGAAAAAACAAGTAAAGACGTTATATTCGACCGGGTCGAATCTTAAATACCCTCCAAATATTTAGTAAGTAAATTTAAAATTTTTAACTTTATTTTGGCGGGGTCGTTCTGGCAAGGGCAAAAGTTCAAGTCGCTCGACATTTTAATTTAAATTTTTACTGTTGGACGCCGAATATAGTGTGTGAGCAATGAAAATGAAAATATTGTCGTTCCACAAAATCCTTAATAAAAACTTTATTTTTCATAAATTTTTTTTTAAATTACGCTTAAAATGTTGGTAATTAAATAAACTATTTCGTAAAAAAATAAAACATTCCAGATCTTTACTATAACGTAGAAAAAAACGAAATAAAAATTAAAAATTTTGAAACAAACGTAAAAAATAGGCAAATTTTGAACTTTGAGGTGCCATAACTCAGCCATTTCATGTCAGATAGAAATTTCCAGCATATCGACGGAAAAGACATGCAAGTACCTTTCCAACGATATGCCATTTATTTTGATCGGACTTTTTGGTTGGGCTCCACAAGGGTTTGAGTGGGACCATGCACCGAAAAACACAAAAGTACCGTTATCTAAAAAACGGTACTTAGGAAAAAAAATTACAGCGATTTTCGTGTTCAGGAAGTCCCAATTAACTTATCTAGACATGTGGCGTTCTTGGTATTTTTCCAAATTAAAAATTTGTAAAGCTGTGTTATATACAAAATTAAAAAAAAAGGGGGAGAATGGGGTAGGGCACAGTAATACCAGGTTACGTCTCAGCTTCGTCATTAAAGCTTAAAAATTTTATCTTTAAGGAATGTCGGCTTAAGTAAAACAATTTGTTAAATATTTACACTATTTTTGCATATAATAACGCCCACTAAAGGGGCGGGGTTAAAAAATTATTTTTTTTATTTTATGGCTCCAAGTTTAAGGCGTTGGACCTCCTTTATTATAAAAATATATCACTTGTTTAACGCAATTACAAAAAAAAAACGTTAAAAATTATGTTGTTTTTATGGGTTGGTTTAGTTCTTTTTAGGGGAACTTTTTTCCCTCTTGACCGATTTAGCCCATCTCCGAACTTAACCTGTGCTATACTTCAAGATATATTTATACCAAATTTCAAGAGTCTGGCTCTTTTCGTTTGGACTGAATCGTAATTTCCACAGACGGACGGACATGCTCAGATCGTGTTAGATTTCATCACTGATCAAGAATATATATACTTTATGGGGTCTCAGATGGATATTTCGCTGCATTACAAACGGAAGGACAAAGTTAATATACACTTCCCCTATATTCTTTTTTGGAGGGTATAAAATCGCCGGACTAAATGCAATGATCAAAAAGAATATGATCAATACATGGAATATTAAAGGCTTTTTTTGCCAAAAAAAACTAGTTCATTCATACATGCACGAACTTATTAAGCAACCCTCGTATTGTTTCCTTTTTTCACTAATTGAAAAATGTTGTATTTTAATTTAAATATTTGCAACTGTTACATGATTTTAAATAGCTTCCCGCCCTTATTGTGTTTGGTGTTTTCCAAACACAATTGCGACATTTTGAACTAGATTAAAGAAAAATTTAAAATGTTGTCTTTAATCTATTAAAAACTGCCAGTCAAAATTGAAGGCAAAAAATGCCAAACACAACACGAATGTCTGTCTTCACAAAACAAAGTGTTAAATCGATTAATATGAGATTCATGAGCCAAAATATTTATTTACTTAATAACTTTATAATGATTAATTAGTATGAAGATAGAGCACTAACTGCTCTATCTTCATACTAAACTAAATTTAAAAAAAAAATACTTTATATTTGGGTGATTTTTTAACAGCTTTCGGATTTGTTTAAAAAAATAAATATATAAGATTTTGAGAAAGCTTTATTTTAGTCGATAGCACGATCTATATAAGTCCATTTTTAAAGATGATTTCATGTAAATGTTGACTGCGGTTACGCTGTGTCAAATTTTGGCATTCTCTCACCGGCATATCGGCCGATATCTCAATAAATTATTTAATCTAGTGCGTGAACCGTTGCGGGCAGGACCCTATAGACATAAGCCTTAACATGGGCTCACATAGTCTAAAGGCGTTCAAACGTACGATCTAGGCGGCTAATGGACCGTCCCTAAACGTGAAATAAACTTTTAGCCGAATTATCGCATGGTAACGCCTGCTATTCGCACTAGCGTTGCTGCCTTCGTCGTCTTTGAAAAAGTACGGTAAGTTGATGCCACCGTCCCATAATCTACACTAAAGAACGAATTTTTCGGGATGCATAGGAAGTTTTCGGAATGCTTCTGTCAGCAACGTAGCCGTTCAACCAAAAATGAGCACAATGCACTCTCTTAATCGAGCATAAATTTTGTTAATAAAATTCAATAATCAGCAAACGTTGTTCGCTTGTAAGTCGATTCATGTTTAAATTATAGACAAAACTGAACATGTTTAACAATAACATGTTACACGAGAACAGCTGCGCTGCCAAGAACAGTGTTGCCAGAAAGAAAGAAAGTTGCTGAAAAATCACTCATTGGAAATTCATCTAATAAAGCACTCAAAAGTATTTATGGCCTTGTCCACAATTAAACTTAAGATGTTTTAAAAAGAAAAGATATCAGTATTAAAGTAAAAATTTGCTACTAAGAAATAATCAAGTTCAAAAACTTGTTTCGCACCAATTTGCAAGATCTTTAAATGTTTCCTTAAAATGTTAAAGTCTTTTTTTACTTTGCATTGAGACACTTAAACGTTAATTTGATTAAAATGTTAACTTAATTATTGAACATTCGTTACAGCATTTCACTTTCGATATATTTAAAACGTTTAGTTCACTCGCATGATCTGCACAAAAATAAAAAAATCATTCAAGCGAAGGTAAAGATCATTAAAATTTTATGCAAATTTTTATTATAAACTTTTTTTTAATTAAATACTTTAACAACATTTTTATTATTCATATAAAAAATATTTGAAAAAAAAACCGATCTGTTGATTTAATTTTTTTTATAGTGCCACCCCTTCCACAGATTAAATAAAAACAACAAACACTAAAAGTTGTTGTGTTTAATTAACTACAACAACATAAAAATCACAACATGTGAGAAAATTTGTTGCTTAATTAATTACGGACATTTATGCTTTACAACAAAAAATAAAATAAAATAAAACGTTATTTGTTGCTGTTGCTTTGTTGTTATTATTTTGCAAATAATTCATTCAACCTTTAAAACAGACAATCAAACAACCAAAATATGTTTATAAAAAAGTAAAACATTTAAACCGGGTGTGGTTAAATGGATTATGAAATAATATTTAAAAGTAGAAAATATTTAAATTATATCTGTGAAAGAAGTTAAACAGCAAAAACCCAAAACTAACGAGGGTAGTTCACCTGGAGCACTTAATTATGAGGTGTTACATACCCAAATATATAACAGCTCGGCTTAGGCAACATAAAATTCAAATTTACTAGAATCTTGTGGGGATACTTGAAGAAAAATAACAGCGAATAAACGAAGTGCGTCAGGGTTGCAAGACTGAGTGATTTATGTTGGCAACTAATTTTGCTATCATTTCACTGTGATTTGTTTTTGTATTCAACCTGGTTATTTAATTACGAAAATGACAATTGTTGTGTATTATACTAGGTGGGACAAAAGAAATCACCCTATTGGAAGGTGCTCTTTTTAGCAAATGGTGGCCAACGTCAAATCTGTTTTGACATTTGTGAACTAGACAGATGTAGAATACAAGTAAACAAGCCATGGAGCGGTACACTCCCCAAGAACGCGGAATAATCGTGGCTATTTTTTTGCATAACAATCCGTCTGTGGATGACTTCTTTTGGATCGAATGATTTCGTTTGGCACACCTTGTATAAAACAATATGTATTTTAATATCGATAATTAAAAAAAATGTTTTTAAAATAAACTTAAACAAGTTGTGTATTTATTTTGGCTCGAGCAAGCAAAGAAAATAAGAGAATTTTTTTCCAAAACTTTTATTTGGTACAATTGCGTACGAAAAAGTACAATTATACAAGCATGTTAGAGCAATTTTGACGTCCCCATTTGGCAGTCCTGAAGCGCGTCCATCTGTGCGTGAAATCGGCTTTTCGAAAAATACGGTTCTTCAGAATTGGAAACTTTAAATGTATTTTTGACATATAGAAGTATATAGCTAAAAATATTTCTTTTTTGTTAATATATTTGGAACAAAAACAAAATTTTATAAATTGTTTTTGTTTCAAATGTATTTACACGAAAGAAAGAACTCTTCTGACATTGTGAAGGAGGCAGTAAACCTAATTTATACTGCAGGAAGAACTAAAGTGGTATGTACTAAAAATCAAATAAAATCAAAAAGTTGATTCCAGGGTTGGACACTTGCAACTTTCTTGGCACATAAAAGTAACCAACTTAAACATATTTTTTAATTCTTTTTATAAATTACACTGCAGTTCAAGTTTTGTTTTCAAGTTTTTCTCACATGCAAATTTTAAGCAATTTTATTTTCAAGACAACAACTTAAAACAATTGCTTTACTGTAATTAATATTTTTATATTTTCAATAGAGAATACTATGAATAATATTTTTAAGAAATAAATTATGGCAGAAAAATATTTGAACACACTAAAACGAAAAATGTGCTCATTAAAAACGCTACCAGCTGTTTTCTTGCCTGAAAATTTGAACACAGAGTTGGATAGCAAATTTGAAAACAAACTCGTATCAAATTTTTTAAAGTGTGGATGTATTGGTGAAAAAGTATGAGCGTGTTGAAAGGAAAAACTTGATCGTGTAACCCCCAAATTAAACATATTAAATATTTTTGAAGGAAATTCATTCCTGTTCGATATCAAAAAAAAACCCAAAAAGATAGTCCCAGAGTTGGAAAAGTTAAATAAATAAATTCTTGACTTTACGTTAAAAAATTTAATATAAAAAAAATCGGGAAGTTACTGGTTTTATGCCGTTATAAAAAAACCGAGTTTGACACCGTTAGTTTTTTAGTGGGCCGTATTAAAGGCAGTTTGTACGAGGAGTACTGGCGACGTCAATAGGACACCGTTATCATATGATTTGACGCCGTTAGATTTTTAGTGGGCTGCGTTAAAAGCCGTTTCTACACAGATAATCTCCTAACGGTGGAATATTTGACAAGCAGCATTCGTTAAGGCGTCGTCATTTTACCCCCTCAAATATTCGAAAAAGTAGTCGAAATCTGCAGCAAAAACAAATTGAAGGCTGCGGTCATTTAAATGACATTGTCTAAGCATTAAAATGAAAGAAAAAACTTTATAGTAATCATATTATGTTTGTGGTTTCTTTTGAAATCGATAAATGGGCAACTCTTTACAAACAATTAACTACTATTTTGTAGAAATTGAGAAAATCTTAGAGCATAGAATCGACACACACTAAACAGAATTCGGAATAAATTCCGTCAAATTAAACATTCAGAAAATAGTCTAAGAGAGAAATATTTTTAATTAATAAATACATATATGAAAAAAACACACGCTTTTCCATTTGATTTACAACCATTTTGAAGAAAACGACTTTGGTCGGTCACAAAACAATATTCTTGTTTATCTTTGAGTTTTAATGTAAACATTTCTTTAAAGTTTTATTAGAAAAATTGTTATAAAATCAACAAAATATTGCGCAAATTAAGGCAGATTAGTAATATTTTCGCGATGGACATCTTTCAATAAGTCATTTGTGATGATTATTTTGAAAATCATGTGTGCTTTCTAAACACACAAATCAACAATTTGTTTAATGTTTTTTTTTTAAATGTTTGTGTTGTTTTAATCTGCTTGTAGTTTTCATTCTGGATATTTGCCAAAATGTTTGGGTCTTTTTGTGACTTTGTGGATGCTGCTGTCGTCTTCACAATCGATTAGATCGTGCACATTCAAGATGACTAATACGCAATATTTCATTTGTTATAGTTGTGTTTGACTGCATTAAATACTTTCGAATACTCTAATGAAGAAAGTTGATCATAGTGGACTTAAATAGGGAGTTTGACATGTAATCAGTTGAATTTTTTTTTATAAGTTTGTGTAATAGAATCAATTAGAATTTGATAATGAATGGAATAAAAGTTGATGACGTGATATAGAGTTTATATGTACATTTTTATAACGCCAATTTATTTATTTAAATTTTTTTGCTTGCTGTGGCGGCACTATCTCATGCACTAACTGAGCTGGCAGCTTTCAGTTTAATTTATGTTTTGCTTGCTGTGGCAGCACCACCATATCCAATAATTGATCTGGCAGCCCCCAGTTTAATTTCTGTTTACTTTTTTACGATGGCGCGTGTTTTACTATTTCTTATATTTATTTCCAACAAAAAGTTTTAACTTCTTTATAAAAAGTTGGAAACTTATTTGATGAAGAATTTACTTAAAACAATCCAAAGTCTTAAGTTATTTTACACAACATACAAACATTTTCTTAAAACACATTTATTGCTTTCTAAATATATAAATATTTTACAGAAGGGTTTATTGGATTAGTTAAGGCCATTTATTATGGTGTCACATGTGATTTGGCAACATTTTTAAATGCTCAACCGAAGCGTTACATATATTATGTTTCAGGCATTAAACAATAAAATACAATTAGAATAATACAAATACAACAATTAATAACAAAACCAGCTGCTAATATAGTGTTGAACAAAAACGAGTGTTGAATATCAAAATTTTTTTTCTTATTCCAAAAGAGCGTTATCAAAATTGTATATATTTTTCAGAAAATAGCATAATGTAATATTAAAAGCAGAATAAATAAAGCGTATTACCCAGAAAAGAAAACATTATTAATTGCTAGTTTGCTATAAATTCATTTAATTTTTTTTTTTAAGTTTGTTTCGAAACAGTTTGTATTTTAAAACATTTTTCGTTCAACTCAAGTGGATTTTTTAAAAGGCAAAGTAAAAGATCAAGTTCAATATTATGAAGTCTTTTTTTATTTTATTATATGCTTTTAAAATTTTGTAGTTGAAAAAGGATGTAAATGTGCAGAAAGTTGCACAGTGGGGAGTTTCACAAAGAAAATGCAATAAAACTTCCTTCTATTTTTTTTATTTCAACCAATTAACATTCATTTAATAATATTTATTAATAAGATTATGTAAAATAATCATTTAGAACTTTTTAGCGCATAAAAAGAAAATTTGATGTTGGTGATATAAGATTTGAGATGATTTTTTAAGCGGCTGCCAACGTAAATATATTTGTATTGAAGACGTACGCAAAAGCATACAATTTACCGTCGCACAGTGGTTTAAATTAAAAGTGGTAATAAGTATGAAAATTCTAAGGTACCACATGGATTTTTATGCAAATGAAAATAATTGCAGGAAAGGGGTCAGGCTGTCAGCAATGTGTAGTTTAAAAGCCTGCCAGCAGCAGTGGAGCTGGAATGGCTGCAGGTTGGCTACCTCGGGTGTGAACAATTTTGTGCTGCTTGTAACTTAAATACTGACGACCGATTTGCAAAATTTAAATCGCATTTGTTTTTGATACACAAAATGAACAAAATATGCTATATTTTTTTCATAATATAAACATTTTTTATTTTGAAACAAACGTTTTTTGACTAATTTTGCCCTGTAAGGAGCCAGGATGTCTTCATTTAAAGCAAGAATAACTCAACCCTGTTAAAAAATTTTCAAGTCACCCAAATTCAAAAATTATTTTCACAATTGATGGTTTTCGACCACTACCAAATGAAGTGTACATGTACACAACGAAAAATAATGTATGGCCTCCCACCAAGTATAAAAATTAAAAAAACTTTTTAAATAAAATAATGAATGAACTTTTTGCGGAAAAATTTACGATTTTTTAGTAAAAATTTATAGCCTTGAATTTTCAGCATTTTTATATTTAAAGTCTAAATAATATATTTCCAAGATACAGAAACATACATATGTGAAGACAATTTTTGTTAATTTTGCTGCTTGAAGTAGTTTAGAAGTTCCATAGTTATTACAATTTTTTTCTTTTTTTTTTTTTAATTTAAGCCACTGTGCGTCGGCAAAATATTTGTTTCAACAGTTGGAAAAATATTTACTTGTTTGTTTATTTCTATGTAAAAAATAAAAATAGCAACAGTGCTGCTGAATAAAAAAGGGCATCGCATTGCCATGCCATTGTTTTTAACATCAATATAAATATAAGAGAAAAAATAAAAAAATTAAATGAAGGACTGGTTTAAATTAAAGAAGACTATAGCAAAAAAAAATTCCTTAAGTCTATGATTCCTACGCAATTACACGATTCATTCACAGGAAAATCTTGCAGGAGCCTGACAGATTGCAAAAGAAATCGCTTCAAAATGAGTTGTGGGTGCCACACTGTTACACAACAATGATGCAAAATCATCTGGCTACTCTAAAAGCATGGAAACTATAATTTTATGAAAATTTTCATAAAACTTTTCAAATCGCAAGGTTTGTCAACAAAATCTGTCACACAGTTACATTTTTAGTACACAATTTTGTTTGTTCACGTATGTATTCAAACATAAACGAACAGGATGCAATTTCCAAACTGAACATGTTTACACGAAAACAGCTGAGCTGCCAGAAACACTGTTGACTAAAAGAAAGTCGCTAAAAATCACCCTTAACATATGAATTTCATTAACTTAAAACTGAGTTGCACAATTAGGCAGCTAGTTTTGAAATAGTAGAGTATTTGTTTCTGTTATAGAAAGACTGGGCTTTTGTGATTTCAGTTAAACTGAGTTTAGTTAATCTGAAAACACATTTGTGCCACCATAAGAAAAATCTGGGTTTCAGACTACGTTAAACAAAGTTTAAGCTTAATTCATATCTCAAAAAGAAGGCCTCAATCTTTAAGTTCTCTCCTTTGAACTTTCATGTCGTCCACTGTTATTTATTTCGTTCCGCTAACATGACCGTATTGCAGATCAACTATTGACACAACATTGTGAATGAAAGATTCCACAAAACAGCTGGCACTTAAAATATTATTATTGCCATTGTCGCCTTTCTTGTATAATAATTAAGTGTCGTTCATTGTGTGTATTTAAAGTCTTTAAAGGCATTTAAGTTAAAAAGTCGTATAATGATCATCGACGATGACTTCATTTCAAATAAATATAATATGTATTTGCTATAACATTTAAAAATGTTAGCAAAATAAACTAAATATTGTTGATGATTTAATTTGTGTAACTTGTTATACAAGGCAAAATTTCAATAAATTTTATTTCTTCTTTTTATATCGAATGAATAATAAAAACAAGTCTAGCTTCTTTAGACATTTTCCTAAAATCTCTCAGTACAAATATGTGCTTTTTTAAATACCTTTTCTTGATAGAAATGGACGTGCAAATTGGAGAATATTGACAGAGATGTCTGATTATTAATATTATATGCGAGGGCGGGTCAAAAAGGCCGTGCAATATTGGACTTTCTTCGACATAAAAATATATCATTTGCTTAGCAAAATTACAAAAAAAAAAACTATAAAAATTATGTTGTTTTTCAGACGTTTGTTTAGTTCTTCTTAGGGGAACTTTTTCCCCTCTGGCCCGATTCAGCCCATTTACGAACTTAACCTGTGCTATCCTTCAAGTTATATTTATACCGAATTTCAAGAGCCTGGATCTTTTCGATTGGACTGAATTGTAATTTACCCAGACGGACGGATGGACGGACGGACATGCTCAGATGGTCTTAGAATTCATGACTGATCAAGAATATATATACTTTACGGGGTCTTAGATGGATATTTCGCTGCGTTGCCATATTTTTTTTTTTTTTTTTGCAAAAACTGACAATTCCGGAAAAAATCAGTCTTTTTCGAAAAAAATATGCACCTTCAAAACCAAATTAAAGAAAATGTAATAAAACCATATTTGTATATGTTTAATTCATTTTATTGAAGAAAAAATTAAAAACAATATATATCATTTTTATGTTTGATGCAAAAAATAACACGGTGCTGCTTTTAAAAGGCAGTACAAGTTATAACATTGATGTATTAGAATATATCGCACCCTAAATACAAAAGGGGCACAACTCAAAATATTAAAATTTTCAGGAGAGAGAAAAAACTGTTCATCGTGCAGAAGCAACACACCGCATTTTGCTAGTTAAAGAAGATAGTGATGTGAAAGAAATTTTTGCAGTAGTTGGAGATGTGTACTCTGAATTAATTTATGGAAAAAAGTCAGTTTTGGAAAATTTTGCGTTGTGCCCCTTTTGTATTTAGGGTGCGATATGTTCGTTAATAACAAGGCGAATTCAATACCAGGTGGCCTCATTAGCCAATTGGCCGTCAATTGTTTTAGCCTAGCTGTCAAAAATCATTAAGTTTTTCTCTCTTTGCAGGCAGCCTTTTTTGACAGCATGGTTTTATTATTGTATTGTTGTAGGAAAAGGATCATCTGGTATTGAATTCGCCTTGGTTAATAATATTGTAATTGAATGCTTCTTTGTTTTATTCGAATTAAATTGAAAAAACTGTACTGATTTAAAAAAAGTGTTTTTTTTTAGTAAAAACCTGGAAGCACAAAACACATATATATGTACATTTGGTAACGCTGGGTATAATAACTAAAAATAAACTGTGGCAACACTAAGATTGCAACACATGCAGACAATAAAACGCCAGATGATTAAATGAAAATAAAATATGAACAATAACAAATAAAACAATATGAAGTCATACATTTCGCACTTTGTTATGAACAGAAAAAAAAATACAAGTGTATGTTCCTATTGTTTTTGTTGCTGATGAATTTGCTGTTGTGTTTGTAAATTTAATTCACTTCTGGTAACTTGTACCCGTAATAACCCCTTGAGATTGTTGCTGGCTTTTTTTCTTTAGTTGTAGTTTTCGCATTTGTGTTGCTGCAGTTTAAGTTTGACTTCCTCTTACAAGAGATTTAAGTTTTATCTTTTAACGCTGCACTACTATTTTACAACATTTTCTGTGCACATGAATTTTTTTAGTTATTTATTTTTATTATTTTTTTGCTCTGAAGTTATTGTGTTTATTTGCATGTCTTTAATATGAATTTTTATTAGCTACATATTTAATTTTAATAAAAGTTAATTAGGGTGGAACTTATTCGCATGGGAAAATGGCTTAATTTATTTATTTGTTTGGCGGCATTAATATTTACGTAACAATATATTCAATCTAACAATACGTGCAATATTTGAATGCAAACAAACAACGAACTAAAATATTCAATATCGATCTTTTTCGCAATATCGATTTTGTTAAATCCAGTTAGAATGTTATTTATGAAAATAATCAGCCCTATTGTGACTAACAAGTGGAATTTTTGTAAACGTGAAATTTTTATTCCACTCGAAGGGAAAAATGGTATCGTGAATCTCCCGTAAGAAATTATTCCCACTATCAGTTCTCAGTGAATGATAAAAAAATTGAAGAAGCTGGAAACAACTTGAAAAATCAAAGAAATTTATGTTGAAAAATTTTCATTTATGTAATAATTTAAAAAAATTTAAAGAAGGTACGGCTAAATACTAAAGTAGTAAAATAATTTGGATACATTTTGGGAACCGAACAAAGCAAATTAAAAATATTCTTAATCTTTAGAATTGGAGCAACAAGTTTTACAAAGATCCACGCAATTGATTTGTTGCAAAAAATATCAGTCTGTGTCTAATTAATGGGTCTTGCCCCAAAAATAGAATTTTTAAACTCTAATATTCGAATTATAATAGAAAATACTTAAATTTTCTACTCTATTCCCCACCAAAAACTAAGTGAATAAATTAAAGGGAAAAGTGAATAAACTCGCGGGAAAAATATCATTCACGATAAGGAGAATTTAATTTTAGCATGAAATCATTCACGGGGAATTTTTCATGATTGCGATTTTAGGGAAAAGGGAAAAATTGTTCATGATAGGGGTGAATAGTTTACAGGCAAATCAATCTCTTTTGCTGAATATCTGTAGTCTATGAGAATATGATTTCAATTGAAACAGATTTTCACTTTCAATGCAGGCAACATCCTGTTCAATTTCCTTGCCAGCAAATCTTACACCAGCCAACTGTTTTTCAAGTTTCGCTAAAGGAAAATGTCCGGGAAAGCTAGATCATTAATTTTTGGCCATGGCAATAGTGCATTGTCCTGATGAAGCAACACCACGTCCTTCTTCGTCAAATGCCGATTTTTCCTTTAGTCTCATCCTCTACCTGGATTGTGAATAAAATCTGGCCATGACCTTAATAAACATGCCGCCTGCATTAGCTTCATATGCCCAACAAATTCATAGTTTGATCTCTTCATTCAACACGTTTCTTTTATTGCATTTCGATGCATCATACACATTTAGTTAGAAGATCATTATTTGTTCACACAAACAGTTTATAATATTAAAAATATCACGTATTCAACCGAACGTTTTCTTTATTGGAATCGCCAAAATATTTAAGCAATTATTTCATCAGTCTTTAATTATGAGAAAATAAAATTCCTGTTAACCAAAAGTTTTTCTTTGCTGGAATCGCAAGCGAAATGTCGTTGAAATTGTTTTTTTTTTTTTTAAATAAAAAATATTTTGTTACTTTTGCAACCACAAAAGCAGAAAATTTTTATAGCGAAAAAAACACGAAGAAAGTAATCAAACGGCAACACGGGAATTAAAAGAGTGTTACCATTGCTCATATAGAATTTCCCCACAAAATTTTTTAAAATAAAAACTAAAAAAAAGTAAAATTGCTATATTCGGCTGTGCCGAATCTTAAAAACCTTTCACAGATGTTATTCTTCATTCTTTCTTTCTAAAACAGAGAGTAGGTTTGATTAAAAAAAAAAATAAACAAAATGTTGTTATCAGTTACTTTTATATTTAAGAAAACGTTTAAATTTTACAGCTAGGAAGCTAAATGTTTGGCTCTTCTTATTTCTAATATCTCTGAACGTCTCTCAAAAATATTAAATATGTTTAATTTACAAACAAAAAGAAAAAATCCGTTTCATGTACCACAAAATGTTCTAATTGCCCAAGCCTGAAATCACTTTTTAAATATTTTTTTTTTTTTGGTTTTTAATATCAATTTACTTCTTCCTGATATATAAACTAGGTATAATTCATCATAAAAATCAAAAATAGCAAATTATATGGTTAATTTTAAATTTCGATATTCCAACCCTGAAATAGAATTTTTAATTTTTTTGGTTTTTAATACCAATTTAATTGTTCCCGAAGTACACAAAAGATTTTATTTACAAAAAACCAAAATTAGGAACTTATATGACTACTTTTATGTACTAAAAAATTTAGATTTTCCAACCCTGGAACCGAATTTTTAATTTTAAAAACTTTTAATACCAATTTAATTCTGAGCGAAGTATAAAATTGGTTTAATTAACTGGAAAAAAACCAAAATTAGGAACTTATATGACTACTTTTATATACCAAAAAATTTCGATTTTCCAACCCTGGAACCGAATTTTTAATTGTTTAATACTAATTTAATATTTCCTGAAGTATAAAATGGGTTTAACTCAGTAAGAAAAATTTTTGGAATTTATGTGGGTACTTTTAAAGGGCTATTAGACACGCATACTTGTCTGCAGTCATCTGTGATGGCATACTTTGTGTTTTGCTATTACACTATCGAACACTGACGGCACACTTCAGTACGAAGAAATTTTTGAAGCGAAAGCATGGCAATGAATCGGAAAGTTTAAGGCTATGGTTATCAATGAAATCTATTACAATCTATTTTTATTAATTTTTTCTTTTAATTTATTGTATCCCATAACTTTTAATTGCTTATTGTGTTATAATATGATTTTATTTGCCACAATTACGGCAGGCTTTTACATTGTTTAATGAATTCTTCCCAAAAAATTATGTTACCAATACCTTTTTTTACAACTTTCCGATTAGCACACATCAGCGTCAACAAGCCAACTGAATTTTTATATGAAGTATGACAGACACGCTATTAGACGAGTATGCGGTATAAAGTAGTTTTACTTGACATAAAATTTAAATTTGTATCCCTCTTGCTCACGTTCATGTATCACAAAATATTTCTTTTGCCCGACACTAGAATCGATTTTTTAAGATTTTAATACCGATTTTGTTCTTTCTGAACTATAAGAAAGTTTTAATTAGCAAAAACTACAACGACAATAGCGTTTTTGCTTACTTTTATTAAAATTTTAAAAAAATTTCAATTTCCCAACCCTGCAAGCGAAATTTTGTTTATTTTTTTTTTGTTTTTGTTACCAATGCAACTCTTAATGAGGCATGAAATAGTAAATGAGTTCTGCTGACAGAAGAGTAGCGGCTTTCGAAAACAGCTGTTCTGTGCTGCTGTGTAAGCTGAATAATTAAAAGCTGATAGTGACTTTCCCTCGTGCCGTGGAATATTTATTGTCATATCCGAATTTGGAACCATTCGCATATCAATCTTAATTTAATAAGAAGAACTAATTTGTCATCCACTACATTGAAAAATTTGTATTAGATTTACTAAATCGATTAAACAGTTTTCACTTACCTTCATGCCATAGCCATTTTCATCTTTCCGCACCGTCAATGTTAGATATTGGAAATTCTTCAACGACTCACCGGCAATCGGAGTGGAAATTTGTATCTGTGGCCGACGAGAATTGGCCGACATATTCGCACTATTACGTTGAGCATTGCCATTTGAATTGTTTAATCCTCCGCCGCCGCCGCCGCCGACTCCACCACACAAACCAATATTACCACTACCGCCAGCCATTATATTGTTGTTGTTGTTGTTGGTATTGCTGGTAAAAATACTAACATTATTGTTGGCCAAATGAGATATGGGCGAATTTGGAGACTTTCCCTTGCTCTGATAGCCTAAAGGTAGAGGTGGCGTCTGCGGTGGTATTCCCGAAATCGGCGGAGGCTGAAAGTTATTATAGCTCAATGTGCTGGCCAAGGAGGGGGATCGTGGTATTTTCGATTTCGAATTTTTGGAAGATTTCGTTTTGCCCGCTTTTGTATTTACAGACGATGTTTTTTGTTTAGGTGGCGGCAGTTCAGGTGGAGATTCAAAATTCTTGCTGTTGTTGTTACTCTTAATAATTGTTGGTATATTTGCTGCAGCAGCTGGTGTTGTTGTTGCAATTGATGTGCCAGCAATAGTTGAATTATTGACAATATTATTGTTGTCGTTTTGGGTGTTTGGATAGAGTACTGATTGATTGTTGGTTGTTGATTCTTCTGGTAAATCTTGAACTTCATCATAGTCATGTTCATCAGTACCAAAATCAATCAATCTGTAATAAAAAAAAATAACACATTTGAAAATATTTAAACAATAAGAAAATATTAAATTTATTTATGATTTTTCTAAAAATTTAAATGGTACGCGCATTCTTAAACACAAAAGCCAATTATTGACATCTGCAAGCTGTCAGCAGCCAGATTGTGGTTTTCATTGAGCATTACGTTTATCATTAATAAAACAAAATTTCCCAGCAAAACCACAACCACCTACTACGTACATGACTCTCCCACCATGAATTCATAACACGAGTACAATTCAATAATTCTGACCAAGCCATCGCCCCACTTGTTCGTAGCTTTTCATATGTTTTAATAATTGCCACCATAAAGATATCAGCAAAGGAATTTGCAGTCAATTATACTCGTATGTTGAAGGTCTAGTCAATACAAATGAACTTTGGAAAAGTTATTGATGAGTTGAACTTGAAATGTATATTTCACAGAATGATTAAGATGTGAATCAGCACCACAACAAAAGCGCATTTAATATGAAGTCCAGAAGACAAGGCATTCACTTTCATAGAAGCTAATAACCCCTGTAATGAATATTCTTTCCCGCGAAAAATTTCCCTTTTGCTTCAAATTGGCAACCGTGAAAAAATGTCCCGTGAATGATTTCAAGCTAGAATTAAATTCCCCTTATTGTGAATGATTTATTTTCCAACGAGTTTTTTCACTTTTCCCTTTAATTTATTTTCTCTAGTGGTTAACAGAGTAAAAAATATAACTAGTTTTTATTATAATTCGAATATTAAAGTTTACAAATTTGATTTTAAGGGCAAGATCTGTTAACAAGGCAAAAACTGATATTTTGCTCAACAAAATGCTAAACAACAACGCGATAATTGTGTAACTTAACAAATTGTTGCTCTAATTCAAAGATTATGAACACTTTTATTTGTTTTGTTGGGTTTTCAAAATTAATTCAAAATATTTCACCACATAAAAGTTAAATAGTGCGGAAAACTAACTTAGTAAACAAACTATCACTCCAATCCAATGATTTAACTATTTAATTTCTTGAAGGTATTTAGTCCGATGAATACATATTACGTGATAAATGTTTCCCTTTTCCCAGTCCTCTTATTCTGTATTACAATTTCCCTCGTATTTTTTCACAGGAAAAAAATTTTTATTATTTCCTTGGAGTTTTTGGCAGCTCAGCTGATTTTATGTAATTTGTTACGGTTAAACATGTTCAGTTTGGTCTATAATTTAACCATGAATCGACTTAAAAATTTACTTTTATTATTAAAATTCATGCTCGTTGAAGAAAGTGCATCGTGCTCAGTTCTGCTTCAATAGATATGTGAAAAAGCAAAACTGCCAAAGAAATCATTCCGAAAAATTCAGTGTTCAGTTTGGATTATAAGCCGGTGGCATCATTGGACCGTACTTCTTTACAAACGAAGACACGAACGTTATTGTGAATGGCGAGCGCTACCGTGAGATGATTACACAGTTTTTTTCGTACAAAATGGAAGATGGTGTCACAAGCCACACAGCAACGATGGTAAAATTAAGAGGACAATTCGGTAAACAGTTTATTTCATGTTTGGGCCCGGCCAATTGGCCGTGGGAATAGAAATCATTCACAAAAAGGGGAATTTAATTCTAGCTTGAAATCATTCACGGGGAAGTTTTTCACGATTGCCAATTTGGAGCAAAAGGGAAAAATTTCGAGGGAAAAAGTATTCATTACAGGGTCAATTGACCTTTAGTGAATTTTTTGTGGGGCTATGTTAAGGTTCATATCTATAGGCACAAGAATTTATCCCTGAGATATCGGCCCACATTTTGGGGAGAGTATTTCAAAATTAGAGACAGCAAATGAACCATTTGAGGCGTTGACACAGTCAACATTTATGTACATGAAATCGTAATTGGAAATTCTTCTAAATTCTTATAAAGATCTTCCTATCGATTCAAATAAATACACTTCTATAAATTGTATGTGTTTCTTTTTAAATCACACATGAAAGCTCTTTAAAAAATCACCCATTCACTTTTCGGAATAATGGTAGGAACACAGCTGGGACGAATGACGAATTTCGTTCAGTATGACGAATTCGATGGTAAAAATTCGCTCTATAAATTCGTCGTATGAAACACAATAACGACGAATAAATTAAAATAATGAAGACAAAATTTTAAATTCTTTTAAAAATCTTTGTAATCCTCTGATGCCAGATTCTTTAGACATGCAATAATTACCGAGGTGGTGTCCATTTTTTTCCAGAACAAATTCCTTTTTGTAATTATCTTCTGAAAATTTGTTTCTGTAAATAAATTATTCTTTTCATTTAACAGCTGATGAGGTGACCATATGAAAAAGTAGGAAATAGGAAGAAATACTAAAATTATTCTTTTCATTTAACAGCTGATGAGGTGACCATGTGAAAAAGTAGGAAATAGGAAGAAATACAATATTATAAAAATTATTATAAAATGTTCAAAATTAATAAAAAGTCGTTCGAATGATAAATTTTTGTGAATTGGTGAATGCATTTTTAGTATGTACTGAAAATTTTCGTGCTACATGCAACAATACAGTAGTGAATTATGTTTTCGCACAAAGAACAAGTTTGAGTATATGAAACCTGGGCACCTCATATTAATTTCTTCGTCGTTCGCTGAGGAAACAATTACAAATAAATCTATTTCAACTTTCGCTGAGTATGACGAAATTCGAAGAACACCACGATTGTGTGCATTTTCATATACACCAGTGTGTTTTATTTTTGACAACGAATATTCGCGACGAAACATTTGTCGTTCGTCGCTGTTGTGTTTCTAGCATAAGGGTGAATACCCCAGCTGAAATACATGGAATAAGGTTCAGCCTTAAGTAGGGAAATAATGGAGAAGTATGGACATTCGTTTGTAATTAAGAAATAGAAAAGAAATTGAGAGATTGAATTGGATTGAAACGAAACTGAAAGCAAAACAATTAGTCACGTCAAATTAAATTAAAATCTACTGTTATTACTAATGGCTCTTATTGATAGTATTATTTGTTTAATTATTTATTTCTTGTTAAGGTATACACTAGCATTTTCCAACTATAGATATTAATAAAATTTATTGGCAAAAGCAAAAAAAATATACACACAAACTTAATGTGGTCACAATGAATTGAACAGAAATAGTAAAACATTTGCCTGGTTCAAAGTGAATATGGGCACTGTGAAAGAAACAAATACGAGCCTTAAATGTGTATGACGATGACGTCCCAACACTATTTTTACTCCGAACACGTCTGTACGTGCACTCGATTTACTGAATGAAAGAAATATATAAAAACTAAATACTTTTAATAATATTATATTAAAGCAGGCGAACGTCAAAAGTTTTTTGACACGGTCGTCGTCGACGACTATCGTCATTGGCAAATGGAACAGTTATGAATATTTAAATTTTTATAATAAATTAATAGAAGAGAAAATAACTAAATTAATAATACGAGTCATTCCCAATATGGACATGAATGAAATCATTTAATATCACTTTTACATTATAGTTCAATAAAAAATTCTCTCTGCACAATGAATTTTTTTTTTTAATTATACAATTTCTATGATTTTTTGTTAGCTTCCCGCTAGGAAAATTTTAAATTAAAATTTAAAAATTTGCAAAAATAGCGTTTTCACCAGATCTCGACAATCGGAGTTCCGAGAAAGATTCCCTGAGTCTCGGTTCGCACTATGAAATTTTATTTCATGAAAGTGGCAGTTTGTTGGTGAGAGGGGAGAGAAGAATGGTGTCGGGTACACACTTTCATGTTCACTGAAATTCTCTTTTGTATTGTAATTCGTAATTGATTTTACTTTATTTTTATATTCTTTATGTGAAAGTAAACAAACAAAAATATTAAGTTTCATGAATTTAACTTTCAGTGTGCAGACACGAGTGAAATTTTAAAAGAGAATTTCAGAAATTTCATGAAAGAAAATTTCATAGTGCGAACCGAGACTGAGTACTCCTGAGAGGGTGTCACTATGTTTGTGTGTGTATGTGTGTGTAAGTGTGTGAACCGCTTTTAATTTTTCAACGGCTTGAAAGAATCCAACGTTCTATCAAACTTAGATTTTCTGAAAATTGTAACCGGTTCGGACCGGTTGAATCGGAAATAACTTTTAAACGCCTTTATCGATCGATTTCACAAACTAGTCAGCCCTTGACATGGAAAAACCACGTCGATCGCCCCGAACCGCGTCAAAATGGATTGAAATATCGTGAACACTAAAATTCGAAATCAATTAGGATTTTCGGTTCTTTTCAATGGCTCGAACAATTGCCGCTAATTGAAATCGTTTGATTCAATCAAAAGTTTTAAAATTAAAATAATAGTGTTTTATCAACTTTTATTAGACTTATGAGCTTAAAGAGCTTAAAAGCATCCAGCAGCACCATAGACCACGTTACGATAGCGGTGCGGTTAAAATTAGTGGGAAATCGCAGAGATGGCCTTTCTGTCTTCTGAGACCGCAGTGTCCGGTAAACCAACCCGTTAATAATCTAAGGTCATTCTTGTCCATCAGCATTAATTTTTGGGATTTGTTCCGAGATAGCATAATGAAACGTTTTGCCTGTCTTAGGCCGTGAAGGGCTTTCCAGTGGCGATTAAACCCCATCCGAGCCCAGGAGTCATTTTATTCCTTGATATATCCTCCTGAGATGCCAAAGAAGGGTTCCGGTCCTATGAATCTACGATGGGCTCCTCTGTTCGCCAGACAGTCAGCCCGTTCGTTCCCAGCATGGCCCTTATGGCCAGGCACCCAGAATAATGTCAGCCTGTTCTAAGCGCCCAGATCTACCAGGGTTCTATGGTCGGATGTAGGTGGTATACGTACTATATAGTAAGGAGATCAGTTGGGTTGAAGTATGTCTTACACCGTCTTAAAAAGCCGAGACAGTTGAATTCTTCTTTTGAAATATGAAAAATGTGATCAGTCCATCGAACGTCGCACTGTATTTTCATACCAAGAACATCAAGATCTTCGGATTCCCCAATACCTATACCATTCATAAATACGGATGGTGCAAAACCCTCCCCCAGCCGCCTATGCGTAAGCACGCAGCACTGCGTCTTATGAGGTTTAAAGTTAACCCTGTTTGCGAGGCCCTATTCGGAGATTGACACGGGATCACTTGTGAGCTTCTCATTCATTCTTTGTCTTCTGGCGTCAATCTCCTCCAGGCTTGGCCGGCTGCTGAATGAGAAGGAATTGTTAATGCTGCTCTCATCCGCGAAAGAGTAGATAGGGTTTGAAATTTAACATAGAAGGTCATACTTGGTCCCAATTAATGGAGTGTATTCGTACGTAGAGTAACCTTACCAACCAATCGATTACGGTTCGGTACAAAGGCAAGAAATTGCATTTGAAATTTGTACTCTTATTCCACTGTTACATTAATACTTTGGAATTGTTTAAAAAAAATTTCGAAAACAGTTTCCTAGTCTCTGAACTAATTTTTTTTTTTTTAATTTATATTTTAATTTTTCAGTTATAAAACAATATAAATATTTAATTTGAATGGATTTCATTTTAAAATGATGAATTTTTTGACAATCTCTGATAATTTGACGATGTTGTCAATTTTCTGCTCGAAATTGGACGAACTCATTCCTTTTACACCTGGCAACGATGTCCACAAGCCCAAATCAAGTCACATGTGAAACATTAAGATTATCATTTATGACATGGATTTTGTAATACAACAAGATAAAATATCTTATAATTTACAGACAAATTTAAATAACAATAAAAATATTAGTATATGAAAAATAAAAAAATCTAATAATCTAATAAATTTAACAATAAAAAGAACAGTTAAGACAAATAAATATCATCGAATAATAATAAAATAATAAAAAATACATAAACGAAATAACAAAATAATTTAATTATTTCAATTGATTATTAAAAACAGATAAAAAATAATGAAATTAAAGATTCGATCAAAGTATTGATACAAACGAAACTGGTTTCGAGTCGAATATAAATTAATTGCGTGTTCTATGAAGAAAATATGAACTTCTTTTAGATAAAGTGCAGTTTATAAAATAATCCTAACAATCGACTGGAGTAGAAAATTTTCTAATTCTAAGGTTGGGTTTTTAAGACTTCAGTTAAACTAAGTTTAGTTAGTTTGAAAAAAGATTTTATACAATATTATGACAGAACAGCTTTCTTATGAAATAATCAGTCTGATTAGGGTTCGCGATTTTTGCCTTCAAATTCGACAGTTTGTACTAGATTAAAGAACAATTCAACTTTTTGTCTTTAATCTATTACAATTTGCCGAACTTAAAGGCGAAAGATATATGCCAGCGGTAATCAGGCTGAATAAAACAACAAGTAAGTTTATAATATTCGATCGGGTCGAATCTTAAATACCCTCCAAATATTTAGTAAATACAAATTATATTTTTATTGTTTTACATTTATGCCCCCAAAAAAAGGGAGGGGATAATAAAAAAATTGTAACCTGGAAAATTTTAAGTTTCTGTTTTGACAGGATCACTCCGGAAGAGGCCGTGGGGGAAACATCTCACCCTTGTCGTAAAAACTTAAAAAGTAAATTTTTAAGGTAATTAAGTGTAGAAAAAAAATTTTGATAGGGTAATTTAGGGGGCAAAGATGGGTGAACGGTTAGGGGAGGGGAAGATCAGAGAACATCGAAAAAGTTTAAAAATTTAATTTTGAAAGAATGTAGGCTTAAGGAATACAATTTGTTAAATATTTACACTATTTTGGCGTATAATATGTTACGTCAACGCCCTCTAAAAGGGGCGGGGTTAAAAAATGGAGTCACCTGATTTTCGGACTCCCAGTTCAAAGCTTTCGATCTTCTTTGGCATAAAAATACATCATTTGCTTAACAAAATTACAAAAAAAATACTTTAAAAATTATGCTGTTTTTTAAAGTTTGGTTTAGTTCTTCTTAGGGGAACTTTTTTACCTCTGGTCCGATTTAGCCCATTTACGAAGCTGACCTGTGTTATCCTTCAAAATTTACCTATACCAAATTTCAAGGGATTGGGGCTCTTTTCGTTTGGACTGTAGCGTAATTTCTACAAAAGCACGTGCGTGGGAGGGAATAGTTTTAATTTTCAGGGTTAATCGATGGTGGTGGTAGTGGAGAGGATGGTGTTGACGGCTGCTTCTTGGACTATATCGTGATTTCCACAGTCGGACGGACGTGGGAGGGGGGTAGTTTTCATTTTCAGAGTTATGGTGGTATTGAAGGACGCTTTTCGATTTTTCGGTCATGGTCTACCAAGAATGTCTCTCATATATCTTCCCCCATGTCGGCCTGTTTCTCCAGGATATTTAAAAATGTATTCGTCAAAGTCATCGGTAGTTAATTCATGTTTTTGTCATCAGCTTTAGTGCACTGGCTGTTGTTAGTGGTGGCGATATTGTATGTTGGCGGATGGGTGTTCTTTGGAGATGCGGTAGAGTTTCCCTAAAACCAACGGAAGCATGTTTCACGCTTAGAATGTAATTTGGTCTTATGCTATGAGCCACGAGTTACAATACGATTAAATTGATAGCAATGTTACAGTTGCATCCAGTTTCGCCAACTACCGCTTTCCCTACACAACTAAAGAATGTCGTTACAATTGTAAGACTATTAAAGTGAATAGCATGTGCCCAAGGGCGCTATTAATTCATATCTATTGCAACTTATCCAGCTGTCATTTGATTTACAATCTGACCATTTTATATGCATTTGAAAACAACACAAAATCCCTTTCATTCCTCTGACATTTAAATTAATGTGACACTTTCATTTTCCATTCTACTGACTGCAACTGCACTTAGAGCACACTTGTGTACCTGCAAATGCATTGTGTCAAGAATATTGTGCATGATATATTTCACATTTTCCCATACAAATGCATGCAGGTATTTGCAGGCAATCTAATTGGTATCTGTGTTTCAGTCCCCGAACAGAGAACAGGACTTGTAACATATGGGTCATATTAAGATAAATTTTATGGAATGAAAATATTGCGGCAAATGAAAATATAAGAGATATTGTTTGCGGGGTTATTACAAAATTTAATCAAGTTGGCACAAATAAATAGGTAACTGCAACAACTGTTTGAAATACAACAACCAACGTTACAATCTAAGTTATATATTATTCCTAGAATTCTTTAAAATTTCATAGTTCTTTATTTTTAGTTTCCTACTCATTTTTATTTTATTTAAAATTTTTTTATTGTTTGCTTTCAGTGTTTAGAAAATACAATCAAAGTGTGTGTTTGTAAAATAAAAGTACGAGTAATAACAATAATAACAAACAAAACCCGTAATGAATTTATAAATTTTAAAAGCACGAATGCAAACAACAACATCAACATCTTTAGGAGAGATGATGGTGGTGAGAAGTGATGCCAGATTTCAGGTAAATTTTAAAGGTTTTTATACGACTTCCAGTGTAGCAATCGTTACGGGTTTGTCTCTATGGACATGAGACTTACCATACACCGCATATCAGTCAAGTCTATCTCTTTCATTTTGGCAAAAAAATATTTATTCATAGCACGGTAGCTCTCTCCATTCACAGTAACGTTCCTGCGTTCGTCGTCTTTGAGAAAGTGAGGTCCAATGATGCTACCGGTCAATAATCCACACCAAACAGTGTATTTTTCGGGCGGTTCTTGCAAAGTTTCTGGCTGCTCTTTACACTAAATACGCCAATTTTGTTTGTTCACATGAACATGAATAAAATTCAATAATCTGCAAGCATTGTTCGTTTGTAAGTTGATTCGTGGTGAAATTATAAAGCAAACTGAACATGTTACACAAAAACAGCTGAGCTGCCAAAAACAGAATAGCAAAAAAAAAAAAGAATTGCAAAAAATCACCCGTTATAACCCATAAAAATTAATATGTACTTGAAGTGTGCCTTAAACTGTAACTTTCATTTTAAAGCACTTTTAAAAACACATTATTTTTTATGAGTTTCGCAATACACAACGAAATCAAAGGGGAAGTTAAACAGAAAAACACTCATTAAGCTATGATTTCGGTTAAACTTTTATTTAATTATAAACTTTGGTCCTGGCCATTTTGTCGATCCTTTAGAGGTAGTTTTCAGCAACTATTTCAACCGACATTTCACCGATAACTTTGCGCCCCCTCAGAAAGTCTAACGGCATCAAATCGCATGATAATGTTGGCCAATTAGCATTGCCAACATGTGAAACTACGAGTTCTGTAAACCTCAAAACACCAAATATTGATCGTGTTATGTGGGCGTGGCATCATATTGTTCAAATTATATCTCTTAGTGTGCAGTTCATAACCTTCAATTTCAGGCCAAAAAATTCGGGTTATTACAGCCATAACGGTGTGAATTGATAGAAACGGTTCTTCCTGAGCCGTTTTCAAATAAATACGCCCCAACGACACCTCCAGACGATGATGCGCACCAAACACTCAGTTGTGTCGCAAGGTATTACCGTTTCTAGAATCTTATTTTGTTTGTTTGGCAAATCAATATTGAAGCTCTGTAAATCAACTGAGTTGTGAGCACTCAGCCGGTTTTAATTGTTGCGTGATTGAAAATATGTCATCATAAGCCGTAAGATAAGAGCAATTGCTGAGAACGCCAAATTTGGGTTATCCACCACACTTTCACTTACAGAAGCAATATTATCGGCAGTGCAAATATTGTGTTGTTACACAGGTCTGATCATGTCCGTATCAGTCTCTTCACATTTTTTTCCGATATGATGACCATAATCACTCTGTTATACTCGAAAAGTGGCCATTTGTTGGTAGGTTCAACGTTTTGTTAAAAGATCGACATTCGTAAATGTCAAACAATGCACTAATTACATGATGCACAGATGTTTAACAGTTGGCAACCTTGTCAAACCGCCAGTTTTGAAACCACTATAGTCTCCTTTTACGTATGAGACATATCTTACCGGACTTTTTTTCATTCTCTTGCCTGAATCTTTTACATATTGGAAATAAATAGACAGACAGATGCGTTTTTTATTTCATGTTAGCGTGTAAAAAAAGAAAAGAAAAATTTTCCGTTACAATGGTTTGTGTACTACACACTCTATATTTTCTCCTCTCCTACTACAAACTTTGTCTATCTGTCTGTCTTCCTATGTCTCATATGTAAAAGCGGACATACGGAGAATCCTCTCTGTTTCATTTTAGTCTGGCAACTTTATTCAAACCGTTGCAGTGGGGGGAGTGATGTCAAGGCGGTATGGTTAAGAAACCTGTTGGTAAAGGTTTAGTTAGAGTTGATTAGCATGTATTTCTTAAAAGAAAAAAAAAGAACATTGGATACACCACCATACTCTATCGACCACAGTTCTGTGCGGTGACTGGGTTTTTTGTATATTGAGTTTTAATTTTTGTGTAACTTTTTTATATTTTTTCTTGAACTCTTTTAACAAAATATTTAGTAAAATTTAAGACGGGCTAAAACAACACAATACCAAGAACTAAGTGTTTGTATACTAGCTGCTGTTGCTAGAGTTAAAGTTAGTTTTTTTCGTATTACTTGGTTTACTTGATTTTTCCTGTGGCCAACAGTAGTTAAAAGTATTAACAAAAAGACCAAGAAAAATAATGGCAGCATATGTGTGGTGCAGCTGACACACTTTGCTGTTATAATACTTTGTAGTACAGAAATACATATATATGTATGTATGGATGTATGCATGCGTGTGTGGATATTAGTTTTGTTTATTTTGTTGTAGGTAATTGTTGTGTTTTATTTACTTGAAAGGGGTTTCACAAATTGTTAACGCATGGTTTGTTTTGAAATTTTTGTGAATCGATGTATGGGTATGAAGGTATATAATGAAGTATGAATTCAGACATCTCTGTACGCACATACATACATGCATGGGCATGCATGATTGTAGGTAAGGATACGTATGTAGGTGCTGATAATTAAAATCTTTTTGATTCTGCTTAGTTTCTTGACCATCAGGTCTAGATCTTCCACGGATTTTAGTTAAACGATTTTTCTGTTAAACACTGGCATTTTCTTTTAGGCGAACAAAGTGCAGAAAATTGGTATAGGTTAATAAAAATATTTAATTAAGTGATTTTTTAAAATTAAGAAGTGTGCAATTATCCGAATTCAATTTTATCACTAATGTTTACCATTTAAATACACACTGAAAACATTAGTTCTTTAATGAAAGAAAATCGCATCATTTATTTTCTCATTTGGCAACGCTACTGGTTACAGCACTAATTAGGGCTGCATATTTGTCAAATCAGGTCTGTGATTGCAACATTATTTGTTGAATGTACTTGCGGTACTTTTAGTGATAAGAATTATGCGTGCAGTCACACTCACATGCAAATATACACACATATGTATATAAATATGTATATTAAATGGACAATCTTCGATATTTGTTGAGAAACATTTTTTTTTACTTATTATTATTTTACTAATACTCGTAGCACATGCAATTTTAGTTTACAGTTTTATTTGATTTGGCACAATTGTTGTGCAATGGTCGACCTAATTTTGTACAATACGTGTCTAAACGATTGAAATTTGTTTGGAAAGAATTTTGATTTCAAGCAAACTAATACAAAAAGCATTTTATGGTTTGCTAGAACTGCATTTGGTCCATCGTCAAATTCGTTTCAAAAGATATTTATTATCTAATCTAATGATTATAATTAACTGCATTAGATTTAATCCAGAGCGATTTATGTATATTAGTTTACAATTTGTATATATAATGAATGCAGCAGGATGCCCGTCAGAGGAAACAATTGAACATATTGTACCAGAACTAGATAAAATCACCTTTATTGTGTTTGGCAATTCGACAAATTGTAATAGCTTACAGGAAAAAGGGAAAATTTTCTTTAATCTGTTACAAAATGTCGAATCTAAAGGCGAAAAACACCTACCACAATAGGGGTGAATATTTTATTTACGGCGAGTAGTGTCGTCAATTGTAATAAGATGCAATATTTCAAAGAACAAGATGAAAATCAATGTTAATTATTTCCAAGCTATATGGTAAAATGTTCTCTAATAACCCCTGACGAAGGTACATTGCGAAAATATATGATATACAAAATTAAAAATGCTTAAAAGATTCAACTAAAATTTTAACTCTTAAGCAAATCCCATAAAAATTGTGATCTTTTAGCAACTTTCTTTTTGGCAGCACTGTTTTTTGGCAGGTCAGCTGTTTTCGTGTAACATGTTAACCCTCCGATTAGTGACAGTTCTGAACTTCACGGCCGTGTGAAAAGGTCCCTACGGACCTTTCTTGTAAATCATGTTTTTTTCATATAAAATTTTTTTTTTATTTTTTTTTGTTTTTATTGTTTATAACTAAATTCTACATACAAAAATAATTTTTTAATTTTTTGTTTTTATCACCATCCCTAATGCCGGTGAGTTTAGGTCTTTGTGTTCAGAACAAGTAAATTATGTGTCGAAACAATAAAAAAATTATAATGATGCCCAAAAACATGCATTTATTAGTGAAATTCAGTACAAGGTCCATACGGACCTATTCACACGTCCGCGTACTGTTCTTACTAAAACCTCAATAACTTCTAAGGTAATGATCCGATCGGCTTGATTTTTTTCCAAAAGATGCGCAACAAAATACTCTTGGAATACTTTGGGGGGGTTGTAGTGGCCGAAGTAGGAGTAATTTCAGTTTGAAAAGGCAAAAAGGTCCCTGGGGAGGGTTAAACATATTCGGTTTGGTCGACGTACAAACAAAAATTCATCATCGGTTAACAAAGTGCCTCAGGCTCATTTCTCGCTGAATGGAACGCAAAATTGCCGTATTTGGTGTGAAGATCCGGCAGATGCATTGCAAGGACTGCCAATGAATCCCAAAAATTAACTGTTTTTTTTTTTCTTTAAGTAGGACTAGCACTATGGGAATGAACCATACTTATGCAGTGCACCTGCATTTAAAAGCTGAGCTGATAGATTTTTTTAGCTATTTCGAATCTTTACTTCGTCGGTTAACTTTTGTTACAGGGCTGACGAAGGAGGGAGCTGTTATTCTGCTCTTAGCTAGTTCGGTAAATAGTTTATTTCACGCTTGGAGTCGGTCAATTGGACGCTCATATCATGTGATTTAACGCCTTGAAACAATTTTTTATGGAATTATATTAAAGTTCATGTCTATATGGATAAGCACGCAACGGTTGGGGCACTGTAAACCAATATTGAAGAATTTATTTTTGAGATACCGACCGATATGATGGATACAGTATGCCGTAGTCAGCCTTTACATGAAATCATCTTCAAACATTGAATTACATATGTACTCGTATATAGATCGTACTATTGACTCAAATAAAGATTTCATAATTTCTCTAAATTGTATGTTTTTTGTTTTTAATCAAATTCGAAAGCTCTTAAAAAATCACCCACTGTTAACAGCAACCCTCGCTTTACATGTTGTATACATATTTCGCAGTCGTATTTAAACAAAACTAAATTTTAGCAGAAACAAAACATACATTTAAACTCAGAAAAATACATTTAGCATAAGCAACACACAATTACTTGTTACATCTCTAACCTAAACCGACTTGCAAACCGTCTAATTGACTGCTGTTGCGCTTGCCAATTCGACCGCCCATTCCACTGAAAATTGACTCTTATTTTGCTGTTTTTTTTTTCCTCTGATACAGATGGCAATAAATAAATATTGCATACATTCCTTTTTTTTATTTCTTTATTTCACTTTCATGGCAATATTGCAATCAGCAAACGCAGACTTGATATTTAAACCAAAATAACAAAGAAAGCAAAATAAAAAAAAAAATTTAAAATAGTAATGCCAATTGACGTTTTCATAAAATGAAATAAAAAAATATTTTACAATCTTATTTAAATTGTTTGCAATTTCCAGTGATTTTTTTCGTTTTACTTTATTTAGATTTTTATGACTTTCTGCAAAGTATTTCTGTTTAAATTTTATTTGCTATTTATTGTGATTCCTACATTTTATAAAAACAGATTTACAACGTCGTCTATAAAATATTGTTAAACTTGCAGTATGTATTAAGTTCGGTTTTCTTTTAAAAGAATTCGCATATTAAATTCATTTAAATATTTTTTTTTTGTAAGTATTGCGTTTAATAATTATTGTTGACACTAGCAGCATTTGAAATACTTTGTATATCATAAAACAATTATGACGGCAAAAATTGCAGTAGCAAGTTGAAATTTATAAGTGGGAATATTAATATACTCGTATATTAACTTATACTAATTTATACTAATAAACTGCTTAATTGGCATTACTGACACGAGTACACACTTTAAAGTACAAAGAATATAACAAACTTCTGGTCTAGGCCGACTAGTTTTATTATCCTACACAATTTTTGAACATCCAAAGTAGCATACATATATGTATATGCTGTCCATTCCTGGATCTTTCTGAAATTTTTCGGAATACATAATTTTTAAAATACATAATTTTTGGCTTACGAACAATTCCTACGATGATATAAAAATTTAGTTTTCTTTTGTTCTGAAAGATGCTTCCAAACACTTCTTAATGACAATTTTTTTTTATTTTTACTTGGGGGTTACACGATCAAGTTTTGCCTTCTAAGTTTTAATACACTCACACATTTTTTTACTAATACATGCATACTTTTTAAATTTGATACGAACTTGCTTACAAATTTGCTTCAATTTTCAGGCAAGAAAACAGCTGATAACATTTTTAATGAACAAATTTGTAGTTTTTCTTCTCGAATGTTCTGCCGTCATAATTTTGTGTGTTTGTTTTGTTTATTGAAAATAATAATTAAATAGAAATAAGATTATTATAAAAATTATAATTAAAATATTCTCTTCGACGACATCTTGAAAACAAATTTGCCGCAATGTTATGGCCCGTTTCTGTATTCAATGTGAAATACAGGGTATGCCATACACATATATTTTTTTTTCACTTTTAGTAGATTTATAGGCTGATTCATATAATAGTCAAATTATATTGAAATATGTATGTGTTTATATTAGATGTGATCCCATAGTTTTTGGGTAAAGTTCGGTAAAACGAGAATAAACTAATTACTTTCATTAATTGACAAATATGTCCGAAAGTAAGGGAACACTTTATTATTACAGGTGCACATGCATAAATACTCGTATTATATAATTTGTTTATAACCAATAATGACGTTCAAATCATTTTAGAGGCAATACATTTCTCAAATCCTTGACTTCAAGCTTATGTACGTGTGCTTGATGTTAGAGCATACATTCGCTTAAGCACCTGTCAAGCATTGATTTCAAGTTTTATTTTGTACTGTTAACATCGGCAGTAGAATATATAAAAAGAGTTTAGTATACTGTCCTAATTTCCATATTATGTTATGCATGAGCAGAATTCAGGTTAAAAAATTTTCTTTAGCAATTTGAGGTTGACAATAATTTTATTTTTATCCATCCGACATCTTTGACGTATTTTCTGTTTGCAATCTCAGTGAGAACGTGACCACTTTTAATAAGAAAAATCAACACATTCATCCAAATTACCTGACAAGCATGTTAAAAAATCCAAATTTTTTGATTTTTGATCAAGCATCGATGGTGTCATACGCGCAAACACTAATACAAACATAATGATTGAAAAATGTTTGTGGCCTTAATACAATTATTCAGATTTTTTTTCGTACGCAATATATTTTTTTTTTCGAATTTCCGACCTGTTTTTGTATATAAATTAAACTAAATATTTTTTTAAGGTTTAGGTCTTCATTTTATATATAAATTGTATTCACTTTTATTTACATATTTTTTGTTTGTTATTGTTCATTTCTTGAACAGCTGATTATTTAACTAGCCCGAGAAGAAGAATAATATTCTCTCAAAAGTACTGTCATTTACCCAATCTTACAGTACGAGCGGTGTTAATATATACGACATATGTTAACGAGAGGATGTGCGAGTTCGACACAAGTCTAATGTAAACATGCGAACAGAGCTGTTTTGACGTAGTTGACTTGTGTAATAAGCAAAGCTTAAAATATATGACGTTTAAGCTTTATTGCCTTTAACATTGCCAATTGTTGTATACGATTTTATGTTGCAATAAAAAAAAATTAGTTTTCCAAACGAAAATTTGTAAATCATTTACACAAACCCTGGAACTTCTCCGTTATCTCAGGTTGTAGGGTACTAAACTATCAAACCAGTGTTAGAAAATTATATGGCACCCAAAAGATCTGGCCGTTTTGTTGGCCAATAAGTAACTTAAATGTAGGGTGCTAACCAGAATGTGCTTTCAATAAAATCAAACTGGACATTAAACTGAAGTAAACGAGAATGAAAGTTGTACAAAATAGTACGTGTATGGAAATATGTTTGCAAGTATGTGCTACTTTTATTTTATTGGGGGAGTAAATTCATTTGCATTTATGGTGCAGTCAGACAACAATAACTTGAATGCAGACTAACATACAAACAAACAAACACATTTGCACTCACACTTATGTAAATACATTTGAAGGTAATTGAGAACAGTAGAGGAGTAAAAAACAACTACAATAAAATAAAAGCACAAGAGTTACAATAAATAAGTAGACAGACTACATACAACATTTAAAAGGGGCCATAATGCACAAAAGAAATGTTGAAGGATTTTGAATGCAGAATTTTTAAATAATACATTTACAAAATAAGCGAAGAAGAAAAGAAATGGGATAAAAAGAAAAGTTTTTCAGTTGCTTAAAGTACGAAGATTTTTAAACAATTTACAGCATCTAGTAGACTGTGCATATATACGAGTATATCATATATATATGTATATAGTCATGGTCAAACAAAATATAATTTAAACGCCATTATTGCAGCATCATTTTAATAAAAAGTAGAATTTTATGAAACTTTAACGTACCGAGTGGTATGGACTTACCTTCCACTTATCCCTGTTTTTTAGTTTTAATAAAACTGTAATAAGCCTGCATGAAATGTCAATAGTAAAGTTATCTATTGACGATGTCGCCAGTACTACTGACAAACTATACCCCAAATAATGCTATCTACTTTTGACATTTAACACAGGCTTGTCCTACGAAATCTACAAGTAGACTGCGTCAATACTGACTAGGTAGTTCTTATGGGACCATATGGCGAAAATGTCAGTAATAAGATTGTGCTGACTTACTATTGGCGATATCACCGAGGTCAACAGCAACAACAGTTGCCGTCGGCTACCCACCGATTTCGAGCCCATCAGCTTGATGATTTGTTTTAAACGGCAACAATTTTCTCTGCCTATCAAAAACAAAAGTAAAAAAAAAAACAATTTGTTGACAGTGTCACCAAAAAGACACCATAATTGGTGACAAAAATATTGACATGGATGCACTTAACCCCACGTTTCCTTCAGGGAATGGTAACATTTTTATTAGTCCAATATAATTGTAAAGGGCCCTGGAGACTATCAAAATAAGGCATCAAACATTGCATATGTGTGAGTGTCGTGTGATTGTAGCATTTGAAAGAGACGTACAAATAAAAGCTTCATGCTAGAGTTAATGTCGACGTCGTTGACGGAGTCTCAACGCCGAAATTGTGATGTTCGGCGTAAAATTTCATTTTGGTGTTAATGTAAACGCCGTCGACGACGTTAACAACTCTCTCTTTTGACATGTTCTCTCGCATATACTTATATCTGATGCTTTTCCACCTAGTGGTGCATTCATGTTCTTAAAAAAAATAAACATAAATAATTGAAATATTTAATATATAAATATTTATATATAATTTTCACGAACAGCATTTATAAGCTGCTGATCTAATGTGAAATTCGAATTCATTTTAATTATAAAATATGTTTTTGTCTGAGCAACAAAGCAACGACGCCGAAAAAGTTGAAACAGATTGAACTTTTTCGGCGTCAAATTTTTTACGTCGTTGAGATTAACTGCTCTCATACAATTTCATACGATTCAACTTTTTTTTGACATTTGACGCCGTCGACGACGTCGACATTAACTCCAGCATCAAACACAATTTGTATTTTGCCGTTGTAGTGAACATATTGAAAAAATGTCGGACGATGAATTATTGTTGACTTTGTGTTACGGTTTACCCGCGATGTTGTTGCGACGAAAAACACAGAAAAATAAAATTTTTTTTGTCAAACACAAATGGAGACGTACAAAAAATCAGCCGTCAAAATAAAAATCAAAACTTTTTGATTTTCTTCAAAACAGAGCCGACAACAAATACGTGTACCCGAAAAACAACGACCGCACGCACACAACCTTGTGTTTGATGACTTTTTTTGATAGTCCCAGGCCGCTTAACGCTTGACTTTTTGGGAACTTTCTTTTTTGCAACACCGTTTTTGGCAGTTTTCGTATAAAATGTTAGTGTTAAACATGTTCAGTTTGGTCTATAATTTAACCATGAATCGATTTACTAAAGAACAACGATTGCAGATTATTGAATTTTATTATCAAAATTCGGTTAAGAAAGTGCATCGCAGACTTGTACAATTTTATTGATCAGCTTGGGCGACCTTCTGCGGCGGCTATTCCGAATCTTGTGAATAAATTTCGCACCAAGTTTACAGTTTTGGACTTTAGACCATCCAAACACGTATAGAGTGCGGACAGAAAAAAATATGGAAGCTGTAACCGGCAGTGTTGTTGATGACTGTGAATTAAGGATTCGCCGTCATTCGCATTATTTCTGTGCCTCTGTTAGCTCCACTAAGTGGAACATTTTACGTAAGGATTTGAGAGTGAAACCTTTTAAAATATAGCTGGTGCACGAATTGAAGCCACACGACCTACCACAAGGGCTAAACTTTTAGGGTATGGGCGCTGGCAAAGTTGAATGAAGATCCACATTTTTTTATCGGAAAATTTTGTTGAGCGACGAAGATCATTTCTTTTTGAATGGATACGTGAACAACCAAAAGAATTGCAATAATGCATCCCGAAAAATGCAGTGTTTACTTTTTCAAACACGACGAATGCAAGAACGTTACTGTGAATGGCGAGCGATACCGTGAGATGACATGTGGTTCCAACAAGACGATGCCATATGCCACACAGCACGCGAAATAACTTCCCAATTGAGAGGCTAGTTCGGTGAACAGTTTATTTTACTTTTTGAGCACCTTCAGACTATGCCGGAACATCTGAAGGCTCATGTCTAAAGGACAAGCTCATAACGGTTCATACAATGGAAGTCAAAATCGAAGAATTTGTTTAAGATACTGGTCGATAAGCAGGAGAGAGGAGAGTAACCCAAAATTTGACCCAGGTTATGAACCATTTGAGGCGTAGCAGCTATCAACATTTACATGAAAACATGTTTAAAAATTACATTAGATGTTATGTGTTCTTTTATTAAATCAAATTTATTTTCCAGTTCTTAGTACTATTTTTTTAATCTTCTTGATGGACTTTCTAAATATGTAAAAATTCCTGTGATCGGAGGTGACGTTTTGTTACAAATGGTACCAAAATGGTTAATAACATGTATTTAATATTAAGGGTTTTCTGTCTATATTAGCCAAGACGCAAACCGAAAGTGCAAACCTATTCTGCAATTAACAGAGCTCTGTTAGCCCCTTAACTGTTGGAATAAAATTTGATTAAATTATTTTGGAAACCAAAATACCAAAATCTAGCAAATGGAATCAGTTCCACAAACAAAATATAAAAGATTTAGTTAATATTATTAAAGGATCAATTGTTTATACTAAGTGTCTTTTAGCAGATTTATATTTTCAAACTTAAATAAAAAAAAACGTAATAATTGACACAAAGTGTTATTAAGAGCATTGAACGATAGAATGGAAATGCGGATTTTATTTTTTTAAAGAGTATGTCATCCAGATGTCTTCCGTCGAGTTGAACACAGTGTTCGAAAGGGAGCCTTGTGTTCTGCGCCACACGCTGTAGTTCAATTGAGCTGATCTCTCGACGAATATTTTCCTTTAAAGCCACAAGAGATTGGGTATTGTCATTATAAACCCTCTCTTTGATGGGATTTAGATGGGGTGACCTCGGTGGACATGGGATGTCACTGATCAGTTTTCGGGGTAAGTTTTCATGAAGCTGTGGCTGTGTGTGCAGTCGCCCCATCCTGTTGAAACCACGTGTGTGAAGAGTACAATGGATGAGCTCGCAGATTTGGCAAAAAGAATTCCGTAATCATGCGTCGATAATTTTCATTCGCCGCTTGTCCCCGAGAATTTTCAAAAAAACAATAGTCGAATTATCTCATGCGTGGATAAGGCACACCAAACAGTTACCCCGGGGCAATGCAATGGTTTTTGATGTTTCAATCCAGAGTTGCGGGTTCTTGGATACCAGTAACGACAGTTTTGGTTGTTGACGTAGTCGATTAAGTGAAAATTAGCCTCGTCGCTCCAAAAAAATGGAATTGACAGTGCGAAAAAGCTCCAACATTGTTTCACAAAAATTTCTGCGCAAATCAAAGTCACTTTCTTTCAGTTCTGGAACGATTTGAATTTTATAAGGATGGAACTTCAGAACCTTTTTTAAAATTTCATGAATAATCGCTCTTGGAAGTCCCAGTGAGGCTGCTCTTTTCCGTATTGAAAGTCGCGGATTTTCACGTAAATTGCTCTCAACCAGTTCAATGTTTTCGGGAGTCCTTGAAGATAGACTGAGCCCTCACCGTTTGACAATCATGGCCGAAGCAGTTGTGTGGAATCTCTGCAACCACGAACGAATTAAATTTACACTCGGTGCATCACTTATTCACCGAATACCGAACGTTGAACACATTACGTAAGAATCATTACTCCTAATAAATGTGTCCACAAGGAACGCGCGATGCTCACTCGACCAGTATGACATCGTGACTGACAATTGCAACGACGTCGCCCTCTCTCCACACCGTTTATTAGTTTTTGAAATAATCGTATTAAAAAATATAAATTTGCCACCAGACACTCTATATACAGGGTGTCCCAACAAGAACGCAAGATTTAAATTTTAAATAAAACACAGATATTAAAAAAATCGTGAAACTTTATTATATCGTAAAGTAGACAGAATGAGGTTATGTATGGAACAACATATCGGGCAGATGGCCGCCGCGGTTTTGCTGGCACACACGCGATCTTTTAATGAAATTTTCAATGGCCGTTTTGCATAAATGCTGCGGTATTTCATTAATGCAGCGTCCAATTTCCTCTTTTAAGGATTGAGTCGTCGTCGGCTTATTCGCGTAAACAACTCCAATTCCAAAAAAAACCCCAAAGAAAAAAGTATAATGGTGTTAAATCGCACGATCTAGGCGGCCAATTGTGGTCATGTTGTCTCTCCAATACCCAATTAACAAACTCCCTTCGCTGTCCAAGGTCAGCCGGCTTCAGTTCCTGAGTCAACTGAACTTTGTATGCATGAAGATGCAAATCTTTCGTCAAAATTCGCTGCATAGTGGATATGGAGACACCAATTTGCTGAGCTCGGTGTCGAATTAAGATGGATGGAGTTTGAGCGTCATCATCACGTACAGTTGCGACATTTTCGGTCGATCGACTTGGTCGAAGGCGCGTTGTTGTCTTTACATCACTAACACACCAAGTTTTGGCAAATTTATCTATTAATCTCTTTACAGTTGACTCTTTTGGAGCATTATTGTGACTCCAAATTGATCGCAATTTGCGAACTGTAGCCGCAAAACTTTCACCATTTTGGTAAAACAATTTCACAATAAGAATGCGTTGTTCATTCGTGTAGCGCTCCATTTTTACTAACCTCGTACCTTTTACTAGGAAACAATTACAATTGTTCAAATATCAAACAATGACACTTCGAATGGCGCCAAATTTAAATCTTGCGTTCTTCTTGGGACACCCGGTATTATATTTAAGTATCAATCGATTTCAAAAAATATTCGTCGTGTATTATGCCACTTGCACATCTAATTTGAAAGTATGAAAGAATATTTTGCCTAAAATTGCATTTACATGAATTTAAAAGTTTGTTATATTGAAATCTGTGTAAATAGTGCATATGATATAAATAAATTCCTTTACAACACTGGCCATGCAGCTGAGAAAATTTTCAATTCCCCCCTAAAATAATAAAAACTAAATATAATATTAAGGGTTAAAATTCAGTCATGTATTTGTATTTTATTTGGAAATATATACGAGTACGTCGTGTAAGCTACCAGCTCAGCTTAATTACAAACAGAACATTTAAATATTTTATAGGTTTTTGTTTTTTTAAAGCTACATTTTCTTAAGCGTTCATTTTGTGGCCGAACATATTATTTTTTTTTTTATTACAGAGCGCAGTGTATGTGTCTGTATAGTTGGCATGTGGGCGGATCCAATGCGCAAGAAACCAAATGCATGGAGGAAATTTTGGGTTTGCCATAAAAATGGTTTGATTAATGAAATTATAATGTAAATGTCATTATTTGGCTTTTAAAATTTTCAATTTAATCAATTTAAATTTTCTTTGAAGTAGTTTCAATAGAACTTTATTACTTCAGTACTAAATATGTATGAATTTTTAAATGAAGTTAAAAAAATTATTATTCATTAGCAGGATTTATTGTCTTTTGATGCATTTAAAAAAAAATTAATTAATTAATCTTATTTAATTCTTTCCTTAGCCTTTTAAAAGATTGGCGTAACGAACCGTTATGCCTTTTTTTAATTTTTATGCATAAAATTTGTCGGGCTTCCATACTTTTATTTTACATAATTAGAATGCAAACATATTTCTATTCATGCGATTCATATTTTATTGTTTTAATCTTTATAAGAAAAATATGCGTGGGTTCATATAACTTTGTTTATATGTATGAATGCACGTACACACATACGAAAAGATTACAAGAGTTGAGTTGTTGAAGTAATACTCAATCACAATGACCGTAAGTTCATTGTGAATGAGAGCCATGAATTCGTATGCATATAAATGCACATGTGTGCGGCTTCGTTGTTATATTGTTGGTTACAGAGCTTTGCTTCAGTGACTTTTTAAACTTGATTTAAGAGAAAAATAAATGTAAGATGCATATATGTATGTAAGTAAGTAAAGCAAGTAAAATAAATACTAAAATCAATCGCCAGTGTTGACAATTGTGCTAAAACTACATTGTCTGTAATCATGTAGTTATAAATTTACTTATGTGCTTGTGTATTATACCTCGAAATTGAGCCCAATTCGATTAAAAAGTTTGCACTAGTTGTCGAATTTATATACAAAATAGGCCGTGAAACTTGGATTACGAATGAATGGCTAACAATAAGGCGTACATACATACATATGCAGAAATTCATACACATAGATGCAACTCAGAGAAAGTTAATGAAAAATGTAAGAAACTGTTGGTCCTAAAGGCCATTCCTACAACTTCCGCCTAATTTTAACCACAAAGCTATAGTTTGTTGTGCTGTTCTATGCTTTTAAGCTCTTCGAGTTCAAACGTCTAGTAAAAGTTTGATAAAACACTATTATTTTACTATTCAAACTGCTATAAGTTTTGGAGAAATCAACCGATTTTCACGTGATCGAGAACACTAATTCATCAGATATGTTTGTACATAAGTTCAGATTTTGACCCGGTTAGTGGCGATATGTGTGATTTTTCAATATCAAGAACTTAGAACTGTTTTGCGTGTTTGGCGTTTATCTGCTGTCAAAAAAATGGATTAAAGGTGTTCACAAGCTTTTGAAATGTTCACACTGGCACATCGAGAACGTACTCTCACTCAGAACAATCCTCGTATACCTAACTAAAAATATAATTAAATGATTTATACGATTTCTGGTTTAATGTGGACCATAAGCAGCGTTGCCATAACTTAAAAAAAAAAACTGCAACTTTAGAAGAAAAAAAACTGGCTTTCACGTAAAAAAACTGCACATAAAAAATTCACAAATATATATAGTTTTTTCATATTTTTTATTAAAACAAAAACATAACACAACAAATTAAATATGATATACATCTACATATAACAAAGGAATTCATTTTAATAAAAAATATATAGGTACATAGGGTTTAAATAAACAAAAAGAGTTCATTATTATTCAGATATAATACTGCCTGTTCCAGAATCTCGACAAGTCGATGTTGTTCTCATATTTATATTGAAACCAATAATTAAAAATTTAAATTTGTTTTTGTTTTCAATACAAATATGAGAACGACATCGACTTGTCGACATTGTGGAACAGGCATACATATATTAAAAATACAATATTAACGTAAATCGTCATTTTAGACATTTTCTACAAAAATAGAACACTTATTGTAGAAACTACCTTAACAGTTGCAAAAATCGTTAAACGACACTACTAAGTTTGACGTTTTATCAGGTTAGATAAGTGAGCTCGTACTCCCACCTGCAATATACCTTGGTAAAATTCAAACACAAAGGTCAGGGGTGCAAAAAGATGTATGTGATAATTACATACTCGTATAAAAAAGTATAGTTAAACCTTGCCACTGTTATATTAAGCAAATGGGGTAAAATTATGGTTTCAGAAATTGGAATTAAAATAACAAAATTAAGAGTAAAAAAGTAAAATGTAAAAACTGCAAAATCTGCACAATTTACAGAAAAACTGGTTTTTAAAGAAAAAAACTGCAAAACTGCTCAATGCTTAGAAAAACTGTCAAATGCAGATAAATCTGCACATTTGGCAACGCTGACCATAAGGTGCCATTAATGGATGTTAGGGTATCAGTTATATTTTAAATTACAGAAAACACAAAAGGTTAAGCTCATTATTATATCTTATATACAGGGTGTTTCTTCTAAGCCTTGCGCTTGCACTTTTTATAGACTTGCACTTTTTATTATGACTTGCACTTTTTATAATGACTTGCACTTTTTATCATGACTTGCACTTTTCATAATGAGTTGCACTTTTTATGCTGAATTGCACTTTTTATGATGACTTGCACTTTTCATAATGACTTGCACATTTTATGACTTGCACTTTTTATAATGACTTGCACTTTTTATGATGACTTGCACTTTTTATGATGGCTTGCACTTTTTATGATGACTTGCACTTTTTTATCATGACTTGCACTTTTTATGATGGCATTTTTTATAATGACTTGTACTTTTTATGATGACTTGCTCTTTTTATAATGATTTGCACTTTTTATGCTGAATTGCACTTTTTATCATGACTTGCACTTTTTATAATGACTTGCACTTTTCATAATGACTTGCACTTTTTATAATGACTTGCACTTTTTATGATGACTTGCACTTTTTATAATGATTTGCACTTTTTATGCTGAATTGCACTTTTTATGATGACTTGCACTTTTTATAATGATTTTCACTTTTTATCATGACTTGCACTTTTCATAATGAGTAGCACTTTTTATAATGACTTGCACTTTTCACAATGACTTGCACTTTTCATAATGACTTGCCCTTTTTATAACTTGCACTTTTTAAATTACTTGCATTTTTTATAATGACTTGCACTTTTTATAATGTCTTGCACTTTTTGTTCTTACTAACATAACATATATGAAAGTAACTCCGTCAGACTGTTACTGAACGGATTTAGGCAAAATTTGGCATAGATATTTTGAGATCCGAAGAATAACATAAGGTCGTTTTTGTTTTTGGAAATTATCCTATTAAGTGGTCAAGGGTGTGAATGTGTTATGAACATGTGAAATTATTAAACTGATAACTATGAGCATTATAAACTTTGAAACAGTTGACTTATCAATGTATTTGTTTTTGGCAATGTCTTTGGGAGGTGTCAAGGGTGGTCTAAAATTGCTAGGGATATATGAAACTAATAACTTAGAACGTTTTAAATTTTCATACAGTAAAAATACAATACCTCATTGACATAACATACACATTAGTTGAAGTTTCACATATTATTCGCGGGCGAAGTCGCGACTAAAAGCAAGTACAAAAATAAAATTGATTTTTCAAATCGTTGGTCTTAGCTTTTTAGTATTCCATATATGGACCCTAATGTATATATTTACTCGAATATAGTGTGTACATACGTAATATATACAATTAGGAAAATAATGTTACTTTGCTCCCTTTGTAATTGTTAATTATATAGACAATAGTTTTAATACGCTAAAGAAATAATTCTAATTAAACTTTCATCTCATTATTTTGCGCTCAAATTTGTACTCAATTTAAATAAATAATAAATAACTGTTTCATTATACATGCATTCAAACATTTTTCCAACTGTGTGGGAGCATACAAAATACATAGACACACATATACAAACAAACATACATACATACATTCGTAGTTGTATTAGCATTATTAACAAGCTCCATCAACATTATTATTATTGTCGTGGTTGGTGTTTTTGCTGCTGCCGCTATGGTTATTGTTTATCAGGTATGGGAACAGTGGTAACTTTATTTTATAAAAATTTGACATTGACCATGCCAGAAGAGTTATAACACAATTTTCCAAAATGACATTGTTTTATGGTTTTTGGATAATTAAAAATTTTAAATTCAAATCATAAGTAGCAGCAATTCGAATTTATTTTAACAAAACATTAGCCACTTTCTTATGTGAATTGGAGACAATTTAGTTCGTTGTACAATGTACATTGTACATATGCGTGTTATTTTATATTTTTAGTATCGCTTTATGTCAAATCACATTAGTTGATATAAGAAAAAACAAAACTGATGTAATTTTACTATATAGTGAGGTGGCCAGCATAAATTTTTGATATTCGCAAATACGAATATCTGAAAGAATATTCTCGAAAAGGAATATTATAATCTGTTATGAAATTCACTATTTGACACATTATCATAATTTCATTTAAAATAAAATTATGACAATGGCTCCTGCTCGGTGAAGTGAACCTAATTGCAATCGTACGATTTCCAAAATAAATAATGATCCTAAACACGATCTGAAAATCATATACTATAATTTTCTTTCAGATATAATAATTAAGGCAATAATTGGGAGAAAAAATTAAAAAAAAAACATATCTGAAAAAATAATTCTATTAGTGAAGTTAGTTTTCGAAAACCGTTCGATTTCAAACCGACTCGATTTCCAAAAAAGGGCCAAATATGTCAAAGTAAATAGTAAACTTCATAAGAGCTTAATTTAGATTTGGTCTCTCATTTTGCCTTGTAAATATTTTTATTGTTATCCAATGGATTTCTAATTGTAAAAAGGTATAGAAAAATAAAATAGATTCATAGCGAATATAAATAATTTTTTGGGTTGCTTTTGTAGGAGCCTACTATGTTTATTCTAATGTGATTTTTGAAACTAATTTGCCAATTTTCAAATAGTTCTCGGCAGTATGTACGTGCATAAGATAAGAGGTTTGTGACTTTTCAGAGCTATGGTTGAAGTCAACTGATGATTTGGTAAAGCAGTAATGAAATGCGTATAGACATTGCTTAAGCATCAACAAATAAATTTGATTTAAAATATTATAATATTATCTGAAATTTAATTGAAACTCTGTTAATATCTGCAAAATGATATACGATATATTTTCTATCAAAACGAGCTTTATTCGCATAGATCAAACTTAACAGAAAGTATGAAAATTTTTAATGGTTAACATTCATGACCAGATTTAAATTCTTTCTTTTTTTTTGCAGAACTATTGGGTGTTTTTTATTGAGGTATAGAACTTTAAGTTGGCATCACTTTTTTAACTGGCGGCCATTTTGTCAGCTGTCAAGTGATTAATATTTAGTTTGGTTTGCCATTTCATCATGAACAGGTTGACAAAAGAACAACGCTTGCAAATCGTGCAAATTTATTTCGAAAGTAATGGTTCAGTTGGCGAAGTTAACCGCAAAATTTTGTTCAGTGATGAGGCTCATTTTTGGTTGAATGGCTACGTCAACAAGCAAAATTGCCGCATTTGGAGTGAAGAGAATCCACATGAGACCCTTGAGACGCCATTACATCCACAAAAACTGACTGTTTGGTGTGCTCTATGGGCTGGGGGAGTCATTGGGCCATACTTCTTCCGAAATAATGCTGGAGAGTCAGTTACGGTTAATGGAGACCGGTATAGAGCCATGATAACCGACTATTTTGTTCCCGAATTGGATGGCATGAATGTGGATGAGTTGTGGTTCCAACAAGACGGCGCTACATGCCACATAGCGCACGTCACAATCGATTTATTGAAGGAAACATTCCATGAGCGCATAATTTCGCGGAATGGACCTGTCAATTGGCCACCAAGATCGTGTGATTTGACACCATTGGATTATTTTCTTTGAGATATGTGAAGTCGCTCGTCTACGCCAATAAACCAGAAACGTTAGGGGACTTGAAAGCCAACATTCGTGGCGCTATTGCCAACATACGGCCCCATATGCTCGAAAAAGTGGTTGAAAATTGGACCTATAGAATTGGCTTTATTCGAGCCAGCCGCGGCGGCCACATGCCCGAAATCATATCTAAACATTAATGGCATAAAATTATCCTTCCAATAAAGCCAAATTGATTTACATTAAAACGATTTTCTTGTGTTTTATTTCAATTCGAAGTTCTATACCTCAATAAAAAACACCCTGTATCAACGAACAATATAGACAAAAACTGTATCCAGACTTGGGTCGAGTTTGTTCCTTATGTTACGAAACCAATACCATTTAAATGGGTTCGAGTCTAGCTGTTGGTCTATGATGAGTCGCATATTTGTTGGTCTCATATACAAACGCCCTAATTCACATAATTCAAACTTTACGGAATAAGGTCAAAACAACCGAAACTGTATTGATCATAATAGAAACTGCGATTATCAATTGCTTATAAGAAAAGTCGGTGTATGTTAAATGTATTAAAATCACTAAAAAGCTCAATTTTTTACATGCTATTATCAATATATAAATATGTATATATGCCTGGATGTGGCCTCCTTTTCAAATGTATAAATAGTTTTTCATACTCCAAACAAACAAAGAAGAAAAGACAGAAACAAAAATGGTATTGCAATAAATTGAAATTGCTATTAATAACAACTCTGATACGAACCATGTTCGTAATGCACAAATGTACTATGACTTCCAGCTCTGTTGTTTATTATCCCATATACATATCTACAGTGTTGCCAGCTGTACTATCAAATGCTTAAGTCTAACACCTTTCACTACTATATTTTAGCATTTATATATATTCTTACATACATATCCACGCACATATACATAAATAGAACAGAATAAAATATATAATTTTCATAAGTTTCCACTTAGCAATTACACTACTGAAAATTTAAATATGTACAACTTTTTGGCTTTTGACAGATTTGTTGACGATTAGATTGTATTAGTCGTAATTGAACATAGAACCTTAACATTTAAAAAGTAACATAACTAGAATTGAAAGGTTGTAGCAAAATATTCATAATTATAAAAATTTTGCGGCAATTGAGCGATATATGCTCATACTTACTTACTTAAATATATTGGCGACCGAGGCGAATTCATACCAGGTGGCCTTAGTTCAGAAATTGGTGATCAGCTGTTACCAAGGCAAAATTATTGAACTGTCAAAGTGTTCTTCTGGTTTTTCGTTTTTGTGTGCGGCCATTGTTTTTTCCACAGCATTTCATTTGACAGTTCAATAAATTTTATACAGAGTTGCATATGTGAGTTCACCTTGTATGAATTCGCCTTGTTGGCGACGCTATCGTAAATATATATATATATGAGTGGTTGAGATGCCAAACTCGTCTGCTACAAAAATTACAAAATCACTTATACACTTCTTATGGAGTTCTAAGATTATAAATATACGGATTGAGGAGATACTTCTATGTATATTCCTTTGTTTTTACATGACTTAAGATTGCAGTTATTAATATTACTAATTTGTTGCATTTACCAGATATTTTCAAGATATTTATTAGTTTGACTTTATAATAATTTTTGTGTTTTGGTATAGTGTGTTACAAACTATATAGTTCGAACCCATATAAACTCGTATGTTTCAAAAGGCGGATTCACCCATGTATTCTGAAGAAAATTTTGTTTCGGACAAAATTTTTTTATCTGAAGTTTGACGTCTCTCTCAGAGAGGGAGACAAATTATTTTTTCCGGAGAACTCTCAGCTTGAATAGGTTTAATTTTATATTTTTTCCGAACAAACTCGAATTGAATTTATTAGCATAAACTAAATAAAATTTGAATTAAGTTGTCCCATCTTAAAATTTACATGGTCATTTTGTGCTGTGAAGGGGGTTGTGAGTGACAATTTCCGCTATAAAATAATAAATATAAGGAAATATATTTTAGAATGAAGAACATTCAATATATCGACCAAAAAAGCAAAATTCAAATCAGTTGTGCCACTTTTTAAAACGAATACATTTTGTTTTCTTAAGGAATTTTTTGAAATGAGTGAATCGTTTCGCAGAAAACTCTCATTAAAAATATTGTTCTCCGGAAAATAATTTTCTTCAGAATGCATGAGTGAATCCGCCTAAAATAATCTTTTTTTATCTAGGCTTAATTGTAGAGCCTTTAGTTAACCAATGACAACAGTTTAACTAAAGATTAGCTCGCATAAATTCCATTGTTTAAACCATTAAATCATTAGTTAACTACCGACAGACTTTCGGTGTCGGTTTTAATTTTCCAACTGTTGATCTTTTAACCAAGAATGGGGTGCAATTTTAAAATTAAAAGTATTCAACTAATGTGAATCATTTAATCAGCCGCAACATGTTTTACGCTAATGTATTACGATCTAGTTTTGCAACTCTTCTGAGTTATATAATTTTATTTTACTTTGACTTCGACATACACACACATTTTGTTCTTTTAATGTTTAAGAAAAATTCAATATATTTCCTACTTCAGTACTTGTTTTAAATAATTAACTCATACGCGTCTATTCCAAAAACAAGTTGGCATCACTGCATATACAATCGTCTTATACGATGTAGACATTCACACACAGACAGTCGGGAGTCTTGCAGTTCTTCCCCTTTCATGCATTCATAAATGGCAACAACAATTACTGTGGTGTACTGATAAATAGGCAAACAAAAAGAGAGACAAAGGCACAGACAGCCGCTTACAATTTACGTCTATTATAACTTTCAATTAATTTTATTTTTTTTTTACTGTTTTGGTTTTCTTTCATAAAAAAATTACATGTTTGTACATAGATTGTATATGTACATACATTCATACATGCATAAGTACATATATACATATATACCAACACCCAAACACATTTACAGGTTACATCATTTTGGAATTTTTTATTTGGCTTGAAGGTAGTGTGTGCTTTATAATTGTCAATTGATGATGAACTTGAATGATTAGACGATGACAGCGGCTGTCACTTGCAGAGCGTTTCTTGCCGTTGTAATTTTTACATTTTACATTTCGATAGTTTGTATAATTATCGTTCATACTACACATATTTACAAAAGTTATACACACATGCATATGTATGTATGTAATTTTGTACATAGAGAAATGTTAGATTAGATGACTACATACACACATATTAGATTTGTGATTACTCATGAATGCTGCCAAAAGTTTTATGACTTCGATACACATATGTATGTATTTCCAAACTGCCTTGTCGACCGTCTGTGGTATTAAACTATTAGAAGGGCCCATAATTGGAATACAACTTTGTATTTATCACTATAGGCCGTGGCACATAGAATCCGTCATACGTTATACGTCGCCTTTTTCAACTGACAGCTGAGTTGAAATACATGCTGTCTTATGTGAGTTGTCACATTCAGTACTTCTGCGTCAACGCAAAGTACGAAAGTTGGCCAACTTTTTACGTACGTTGAATACGTTGGCAGACATCAGTAGGTTTTTTAGATTATTTTGATTAATTTTATTGTGTTTTGTGTTCAGGAAAAATTATATCATATATAAAAAATTTTATAAAATAAATAAATTTAAGTTAAATAAATCAAATGGAGAACAAACAACTGATTTGATATCCGTCAACATAGTCCGTCGGTTCGTTTATGACAGTTAAAAAAAGCAACGCATAACGTATGACGGGGTCTATGTGCCTCGGCCTTATGAGCTAGTTTCTGACTGAGGGAAACAGCTTACATGACTCAACAGCTGATGCTGGGCGAATTTTTTTTTATATATATTGAAAAATATGTTATCACAATCGCAAATCAGCTGAGCCTGTAAATATAAATCCTCTTTAGCTACCATTTTCTGCGTGCACCCACACCACTGATCGTTTAGTCTTTTTCGAGAGTTTTGCGTCGCATTCGCACTAGTTAATTTCTCATATATGTAAGTGTATAGATTTACGCATGGTGAAATAAATACATATAAGGTGGCAGCGCTACGGCAGATGACAGTTTTTTGCTCAACAATTGCTTGGCTACATTGATGTAAAATTTTTGGGTACAATAAGTACTCGTTGTGTTTGAATATGTGAGCCTTGCTAGTAAATGTACATGTGAGCAGCAATTTACATGTGTTTTATTGCTATAAATTTAGACGTGGGCCATGACTTTACACAAACAAAAATCCAATTGGTTATTGTTATCTTGTATTTGTTGCCGTAGTACTGCCATCTTATATTTGTTTCACCATGGATTTACGATTCTTCTGAACAATTTTCCTTGGTTAATCGCGTTGCTAATACTTATGTGAAATCATAAGTCGCGTACAGTCAGTCACAATTAATAAAATCGCCGACATATGATCTGTAACCTCGTCATATAGTAGTGAATTTTGTGCGAAATTCTAATTTTTATTTGCGAAGACTTATTTTATAGTATAAATTTTATTAAAATAAAAAATTTAAAAACACTCTCTTTTCATTTCAATATGATTTGTATGTATAAACAGCTGATGTCAGGTGCATTGCCAGATGAAAATAGAAAGCGGTCTGAATGAAATTTTGTCATATGATATTGAAGTGGTGCTTTTACGAAATTTACAATTACATTTAAAACAAAAACATATTCTAAATTTTTTTTCGAAATTTATTTATTCAATAGAACAATATCTATGATATGTCAGATGTAAAATATGGGACGCTGGGCAGGAGTAAAAGTCATACCGTCGAACATGTTGAAACATATTACTGATTCGTAAACAGTTTAAACTTCTAATTCGCTTTCGTTAAATTATATTCATATATGTATAGAAGGCAAGGCGAATTAGTACCAGGTGAACTCATGAGCGAAATACCTGCAAGTTGTAATGTCAAAATCGTTTGGAAATATATAGAAAAAAAGTTTTGGCAAACAAACTTGCTAAAAGAAGGACAAATTAGCAAAAATCCGGAAAACAGCTGTCGAGTTCACTTTATAAGAATTCGCCTTGTATACAGACTTGCGCTATTTGTCAAAATGAGTTCCTAAAAAATTTAATTGAACCAAAAGTGTTTTTGTTTTTCACTAATATGTATACATACGTAATAAACAACAAATCGAGTTTAAATAAAAATTTGTGTTTGGTGAAAATGTAATTCAACAGAAATGTTTTTACCAAAGCAGTGTGTATGCGTGCGAGTGTGTACGTAAAAAATTCATATTTTGAATAGCGTCTGCTATGTCAAATTTTTTATAACTTAATTATTGTCGAAATAAATTATTTAATGAAAACACATTTTCATGAACAAACAATTTTACCTCTTAATAGTTTATAATTGTTATAATTAAAGAGCTTTTAACGTGATTGTATGTTAAAACTACTGTAAACAATTTACAATGACGAATAATTACACCAAACTCCAGCTTTACACATTATTTTTATTCATATCCCTAAAATGGTTTTTTTTTTAGATTAATTTCTTAGTCTTTTGCTAGCCAAGTCTGTTCCCTTAATTTTTTTCAAGGTTGGTCCAGAAATGTGGCCAGTATTAGATTTGGAATACAAACACTCGGATTTTTGATGCTTAACAGAGCTATGTTAACATGCTAACACAGCTCTGTTAACGTACTTGGTTTGTGTCTAGGGTTATAAATTTCGAAATTTAACTTTGCATAACTTATAATTTCTATTCACTAGCTTGCGTAGAACTGGCTCAAGTTCCTAGATTTTGGCTTCCAAATGCATTTAAGCAAATTTTACTCCCACTGTTAACTGGTTAGCAGAGTTCTGTTAACTGCAGAATAGGTTTGTATATCTTTCGGTTTGCGTCTTCGCTAATATATTTTAAATTTATCTTTAGACATATTTTTTTGAGATGATTGAACAATATTATTTCAAGTCATCTCATGCAGAATTACAAAGTAAATCTGTATTATTTTATTTGAAATAAATTACTCCAGATTTACGGCAGACTCAGGTGTAAGTACACATGTTATTGTTGCAATGCTTAGATGTGTTGTAACCACAAATTAAATTGTCTTGACTTGCACAGGTATTTTAAGGATGTGTGGTAAAATTTTGTGTCGGATAGAGGTCGATTATTTTTTATTTTTCTTTTGTTTTAATATAAAAGAAAGAGTATTGTGCCACCAAAGAATATTATCATTTTAAATATTTATAAAAATACACACATTATCACAGGTCACATTTATATAAATACATACAATCTACATAAAAATCCCTCATATTCACGGCAAAAATCATAAGAAATCAAAATTATATACGTTACAATTTCACACGCGATTTTCTATTTGTATTCATGTTAACTAAAATGTCTTAGATAATTTTATGAAAATCCAAAAAGAAATAGCAAAAGTTCATTTTAGATTTATGGAATCATCACTTAATGTGATAACAAACAATAAATTAGCACTAAATAATAATTTATAAATACATGCAATATAGTTTGATTGTTATTATTAGGGAAATGTTAATAAAAGTCTGGCAAATGTGTTGAGCAATACATTTTGATTTTTTTTTTAATTTTTTTTTGTATAAAAATCCAATACATAAAATTAATTTATTTCTCTAATTAATCGACTATTTTATTATGATTTTTTATCCTTCGGCTAAGAAAATTGAAAATTTTAAAACGATCGGAAATTTATTGCTTTCACCCCATTTTGCAAACATTGAGTTCTCACCACGTATCGACGGTATGAGTTCTTAGGAAGATTCCTGACTACTCCTGAGAAGGTCTCAGTATGTCTGTGTATGTGTATATTCGTGTGTGTAAGTATGGCAGCCGCTTATAACTTTTGAATGTCTTGACCAAATCGTACAAAAATTGGAACCGATTCGAACCGGTTGATTTCGGGAAATTTCAAAAACCTAAGAAAAAATGTTTTTTTTAAATGAATTTTAAACGGCTTTACCGTTAGATTCCACAAACTAATCAGCTCTGGACAATGATAACCTCGATCGGTTGACGCCATCGTGAGATATCGTGAACAAACTTTTTTTAAACTCCGAAATTATAAATCTAATTAATTAGTGTTTGCGATTATTTTTTTCTAATCACGTGAGAATCGGATGATTTATCCCAAAATTAATATAATGAAGCTTTATCAAACTCTTAGTATTACGCTTCTGAGCTCGAAGTTCAAAATAGTACAACAGCACAGCAACAACTCATGTTACAATAGCTTTGAGAGATGGCCTTTAAGATCAACCGTTTTCCCAAATTTGTTTATCAAAATACAGCAATATCGGAACGAAGTGCTCTGCCTGCCCCACGTCTCATGTGCAAAAATTTCCACATCAGAGCAAATCAATATACCGACATGCTTAACAGCTTCTCCAAAAGTGATTCTACGATTCATTTAGCTGATCCAACAACAATTTTATTAACTTTCTCAAAATTTTCATCCATTGTTGATCTACTGGGGCGTTCAGGACGAGCGTCGTCTTTAACATCTTCTGGAGCTTCTATCAAAATGTTGTACCACTCGTTATAATTTTTTTACTCCAAGTGCAATCTCCGTCTATAACTTTTAACATTTCAGCAGAAGATCACCGAGCACTCAAAACATTTTTAAATTTTACGATTCCCATAAACTCCTAATCGCATTTAAATAGCCAGAAAAGTTTGAAAAGTCCTTTTAAAATAGAGATTTATCTTATCTCGAAATGTCAGGTGGTTCAATTTTCATCAACGAGCGACCCCAGTAATATATAAAGATATAAATCAGACAATTGCGCGGAACTTTTAAACAAAAATGATAGCAGGAATTCTTCAAACTTTCAGAGATTATAGGTAGAAGTAATAAATCCCCCTTCGTGAGAACTTTTTCCATATAAATGTTTCTCTTTTCCATAAATTCACTGTGAATGGTTTCATGCTAAAACTAACTTCCCTTATCGTGAATAATTTTTTCCCGCAACTTTTCCCTTTAATTTATTCACTTTGGGCGTTATTCATAAAAAATATATTTGCTTTATAAAATGTTTATATAATAGATTACCATTAATCCCTTTATAAAGCAGACATATTTTTTATGAATAAGACAGTTTATGTTTGGTGGGGAGCAGAGCAGAAAATATAAGCAGCAGTTTTTATTATAATTCGAATATCAAAGTTTATAAGTTTGTTTTAAGGGCAAGATCTGTTAATAAAGCACCATTTGAAATTCAAAGCAACAAATCGATTGCCACGAAACTTAACAAATTGCTGCCTCAATCAATCTAAATGATTTTATCACATACATAAACAAACTATCAATCCAATACTAATTATTTACCCCCTTATTCATAAAAATTATGAGAGGCTTATAAGAGTGTAATAGAGCAAATTTCATATGAAATTTTGTTTTATTACGCTGTTATTAGACTCTTCTAATTTTTATGAATAAAGGGGTTACAGCCATCCCTAAATACGGCCGGCAAGCGTTTTTTAGCTGTCAAAAGTTCTCATGTCCATACATTTTGTATGGAGCATACCGAAATAACGCGGCGGCAACGCTACGTCAACGCTTTGCTATTGGAAAATCCGATTTTGACAGAGCGTTTCCCAATGAAATTAGTTGCAAAAGAAAACAATTGTAACCAGAGAAAAAAGCAAAAACTTTCAAAAGTGAAAGAAATAATAAAAGAAAAAATTTGTGCACTTCGTATTAGAAAATGGAGGTAAGAATATATTTCCAATATGATTATATACATATGTATGCACGTTTGTAATTTGTACAAAATTGCAATAACAAAATCACAAATGTCGTCCGTCCAGCTGTTAAAATAATCAGGGTTGCTTAATTTGTTTGTTTGATAACCCTGTTTTTATTGTTTTTTTGACATAATGTTGCCGCTTTTGTTTAGGTATGGCATTTCAGCGTTAAAGCTCAGCGGAAAAAAACGTTCCGCTTTCGACCCGTACTTAGGGCTGGCTGTTAGCCTTTATTATTTTTAGTCTTCTTTAAGATATTATATGTAGCCGTATATTTTTCAACACTAACTACTTTGATGTTTTTCTTGTTTTCAGTTTCTTTCCATTTTTGCATTCACTGAGAACTGATAGCGGGCATAATTTTTCACGGGAGATTCACAATACCAATTTTTCTTCGGAGTGAACAAAACTGCCATTTGTTGCTTACGCTGGCGGTGAATATATTTTAATAAAAATGACAATTTTAATTAACATCACCAAGGAAATATGTACGCCTGACTGAAACTAAAAGTACAAATCAATCCAAATAAAAATTACAAGAGTTTCAACTTCAACATAATTTTTATTTATATAAAAAGTGCATAACAAAGACTTTTGCAAAATAAAAAGCTTTTAACACTTTCAAAGCACAAATTCCATTATTTTTATTAACTTTTCATTGCTTTATACAAAAAAAAAGTTTTAACTAATTAATAAAAAATGCACAGTAGTAGTGAGTGCATTTGCATGATATAGCATAAATATTACGAACGAAAATACTGAAAATGTATGCATGTATGAATTCTTCAAATGAACTGAATACAATATGCTGATTTGATAAAATGCGGAAGTATTTGAAACTACAGCTCTCTTCTCGTTTTCGTTGTCTTTTTTTCTTTCATTCATCTTACAAACACAATTAAAACGATTTCCACAGTTAAAATCCCGACCATACCAATCAAATAAATAAAACTACACAATAGGAAAATCTAACAACAACCAAGTGAAATTCAGTTGTAAATTTACTTTTTTCTAATTTCAAAGCCATACGTGTTTTTCTTTCTCAACTTCATAACAATTTTTGAATGCAGAACTAATAAAAATCATTTTTGGCAAAGTCACGAAAATTGTACAAAGTGAAATAAATAAACAATGCCAAATGAGAAGAAACTAATACGAGTGAGCGAATGTCTGTACAAAGCCACACATGAAGAAAAACGAGAATAAAACGCAACAAACGCTACAATCGCAATTCAAAATACTTTCCATTGAAGTCATTCAATAAAAGAGAACAAAATTCAACAAAATTGCGAAACTTTAAGATCGTTTGAATACGCTTGACCAAATTTTTAAAACAGTATTTTACAACGAACTTCTTCATCGTAAATAACAAGTGGAATTTCGAAGGGAAAAATGGTATCCAGAATCTCCCGTGAAAAATTATTCCCGCTATCAGTTATCAGTGAATGTGACACAGGGCAGAAATTTAAAACAAATTAAAGAAATTTTTGTTGGAAAAATAAACACACATACATATAATAAGCCCAATTATGACCCCATTTTACTTTTCCCGAGAAAATATCATTTTTTGCTTAACAGATCTTGACCTTAAAATGAAATTTGTAAACATTAACATTCGAATTATAAAAACTGTTTACGTTTTCTACTCTATTCCCCATCAAAAAGAAAGGGAAAAAATTAGTGGCAAAAGGGAAAAAACTCCCGGGGGAAAACTAGTCACGATAAGGGGAATTGAAATTATTCACGGGGAATTTTTCTAGAGAAAGAGAAATATTTTAATGGAAAAGTTTTCATGTTTGCGAGTGATTATCTAACACTCTCCCGATAAATTTTTTATTGTTTAGTTCTAACTAGAGATTGGGAGTTACAGTGTTCGTGACAAATTGTTCAAAGATTGTACGCAGGAAGGGGTTCTTTTGCCCCTACTGTGGGCTATAGATTTTCCGGCAATGTCAATGGTGTCCCAAAAGATTTCAGTATTTTGATTGCTATTTTTTTTTATTAAATCATAAAGTATATAGGATAGGGCAGCGCTGAATTTGTTGACGTAGACTTGGGATTTCAAATAAAATGTTAGATTACCCGATATGGGGGCGAATTTTTATCACTTGAACGAGAGAGTAAACGACCTGGAAATGTCTTATGCAGTAAGTGAATTGTTTCACGGACTATATAGCATACGGCACTGTCTAGTTGAAGCCACATATTGCCATTACATTTCGCCAGAAAGAACTGCGTTATCACGTAACGATATCGAGCACCGGTAATAGTCACTACCGTTGACACACTCACGCACTGCTTCAATATTGACATTTGAACGTTTTGTTTTTGCCGTCTCCAACAGACCGATTCTCTCTGAATTTTTCAATTGATATTTTCACAGTTGACGAAATTAAAACACTATTCCGACCATATTTTGATCTCAATTTGGGGACAGCGGCCGCCAAGATTTCATTGTTTTTTGAAATATTGCTATCTGGCAACGCTCCATTTTTGGCTTTTTTCCATTTCAAAGTATGTCAGCTGTCGAATTATTTTTTTAGGGTTGCCAACAATTTACTGCACAAATGGCGACCAATTCAAATCTTATGATTCATCTACACATAAAAACTGTTGTCTGGAACATTTCACAACTAAATTACCACAACTGAGAATTGAACTTAAAAACGAACCGTTTAAGCTGTAACGCACACAAATACCGCAACAGCGTATGTGTGTATCTATAATAATGAAATATGATTGAAAAAATTTTTTGCTAAATGCGTGAACATGATTTGTAATTTAAAACCCAAGAGAAGTGGTTAAACAATTTTTTTATATATATTTTTTTTAAACTATTACTTTTCGTATCCACGTTCATAGAATGTTGTTTTCTATTTCCGAAAATATTTTGTAATGACTTCCAGATATATTTCTTTTTAAATTTTATTTGGTGTGAAATTAATTCAAACATTAGGTGTGCCGTTCTTGTCTACAGGAACAATTTAATAGCAATGAGCAATTAGCACGCAATCCAAAAAAGATATTTATTCACAATATTATAAGGAAACATTGAAAATCATTAATAAAACATTGAAAGCCCAATAATTTTCGTTTTTGAATGGAAAGGAATGTTTTTGATTTTTTTTTTTTGGCAGATAACTATCATGTTAGAAATGCATACGTTCTTTATTTTTCAATAAGTAGGTTATAAACAGCGTTACCATTCGCCAAGTTTTTGATATAAAATTTCTTCAAGTTCTTATATTTTTGCATTCTCTTATTACTGCAACTCTGTTTAATTCTGTTTACTCTCTTTACAATTTACTTCATATCAGAAATATATGTGATATATTATATTTTTATTTTATGCTTTTTATAAGTAATTTTTTATTACAAAACAACAAATGTTGTTTTTTTATTTAATCTCTTTTATGTTTAAAAATAAAATTAATTCCAAATAAATTTTTGCATTTTATTTACAGTTTTTAAGTAAATAAAAAAGTTATTTAATAAAAGAAAATGGACAAGTGATAATATTTTTCTGGCAACACTGGCGATATCTGTCAAATATCGCAGAACCGCTATTACACTCATGGTGACAGAAATATAAGGTGGTAGCGCTACGACAGATGACAGTTTTTTGCCGCACCATTGCCAAGGTAAATTCATACAAGATGAACTCACTTATGCAACTCTGTGTAAAATTTATTGAAGTGTCAAATGAAATGCTTTGGAATAAACAATGGCCGCACACAAAAACGAAAAACCAGAAGAACACTTTGACAGTTCAATAATTTTGCCTTGGTAACAGGTGATCACTAATTTCTGAACTAATGCCACCTGGTATGAATTCGCATTGCACCATTGCTTTCAAGTTTTTGTGTACAATAAGTACTCGTTGTATTTGTATATGTGAGCCTTGCTAGGAAATGCGTATGTGTGCAGCACTTTTATTTGTTTTATTGCTATAAATTCTGACGTGAGCCATGACTTTACACAAACAAAAATCCAATTGATTGTTGTAATGTTGTATTTTTTGCCGTAGTACTGCCACCTTATATTTTTTGTACACCATGATTACACGTATAGTCACTAGACTTACACACGAGCTGTTTCACATAAATAAATGTTCTATTAGCTGTCGACACCCAGCAGTGTTGTAACCTCTAATAGTTGATGGGGTGGGCTCGCGATGTATAATAGCCATAAAGATTCAAATATAAATTTATGGAATATAAAATACTAATAATGTGTTTGAAAGAAAAAAATTATAGCATAGAAAATAATGTTTTATCTCTCTAAATGTCATTTCAACGCCATAATATATATATATATATATTTTCTTTAAATATAACAATTAATAACATACATATATAAAAATTAATAACATTATTAATTATTTAAAGTTCTATATTTGCTTAATGTACATTAACAATTCTTTGTTAATAATATAACTTAAATTCTTCTTTCAAATAAACTAATACATAATATGTATTAGTTTATTTAATAATAAACTAATGCAATAGTATTAAGAAGGGTGACAATAGTATTTAAAAGGGTGGCAATGTTTAAAATAAATGAGTGAAAAACGGAGCCTGACTTTTGCCTAGTCGCAATGGTAACAATGTAAATATAAACATAACGTTATTCACCTATCCTAATTATAATGTTTACAACATTTTACCTTTTATTTCACAATCATTACTTCGTTGCTTGAAATACAATATTGTTGTAATAACCATGTCTTTTCTTTGCATGTGTCCCTATGTTTCTGGCCTCCCTTCCTCTTTCATGTACTTGAGCCGTTTTAGCAATATTACTATCGTTAAACGTTTTAGAATTGTGTGCACTCGTACCAACACGGAGCCACAATTTTATATTGCAAATTTAATTTATAGGTCAACGTTGTATTTTTTTACTTTCGCTTTTGTGTTGATAATGCTGATATAATTACAATTAAACTAATTCACATACTAAAATCAGACAACAAACATGCATGCCAAAATTGTGTTACAACTAAGTTTTTGTTGTACACTTTTGCTAGCAGATTTTATTGTTGTTTTTTTTTTTTTGGGCTGGGTTGCACAGATTATATGAAGACATAGTGGTGAAGAATTAGAAGGATTAGGATATTTGGTGCCACAATTCAACCACGAAATAAAGTAGCCATAAATTAAAATGCTTATTTTAAAGCACATTTTCAGGATAAAAATTAATGGTTTTATAAAAATTGTATAGCTTTTTTTTTATATTGGACCAGCACTGAGGGGATGACCCCAACATAAGCAGTGCATTGTGCTGGAACTAGAAAGGAGTGGTTAGTATTAAGGGGACAGAGGTTAGAGAATTTTTGTAGCTATTTCATCCTTTTTACTTCGTCGGCCAGTGGACAATGGTGCTGAAGTTAATGCAACCCTTAGTAGTCGGTACCTTTATTTATTGATATGGGGTCGTTCAAAAATTCAGCTTAGTTCACAAAATTCGCGGAGCTACCCAAACATTCGATTAGATAGAAGAGTTGATACACTAATTTTAAACCTACGTTCACATTTTCAGCTATTTAGCATGTTTAGGGCCATTATTAAAACTTGCCTTTAATGCAGCTGATAGTAAAAGGTAACCATAGCTAAAGTAGGAAATAAAGTGAGTTTTAAAATTATTCATTATCACAACTTCCTTATAAAATACAATTACTCTTTTCAAATATATGGCAGTACCACAGAAAAACCCGATTACTTTTGACAAGTTGACATTACGTAGTGGCATCATTAAGTACATAGTGGCAACGACTGTCTTGTTTGTTTATGTATTTGAATGGTGAAGAGTTGTGAATAATATCAATAAAACAAAAATGTCGGTGAAAAATTACCAAAATTCAAGAAAGCGGGCAAAAAATTATACGAATGAAGAAGATGTACTGTTTCTTTCACAGACCAGATATTATGGCAACTTCAAATTCACAAACCTTACGTTAAAAATTAGAGTTCAAATCGGATTCACTTTACCTTATTAGTCACTTTTAGCTTAAAGTGTACTCATGATAATGAAAAACTAATTATCTGTCCGATAAGACCTTAACTTTAGCTATTGGCAAGTTGTAATAATGGCCCTTTGTGGGAGTCATACGAGTAAAAGTTACAAGAGTTTTGCATGTTCGGTGTTTTTCTGTTGTCGAAAGGATTTTGCATCAAATTGTGTTTAAAACATGGAATTAATTGCTCGAAAGCACATGAAATGCTTACGGCGGCATACGACAATTGTAAGAAAAGATGTAAACGGCGACACTCATCCTGAACGATCTAGCACATCAAAAACCAATGAAAATGTTGGAAAAATGAGCAAAATTGTTATGGCCAATCATCGAAACACTAATAGAGAAGATCCCGAGAATGTGTTCATGTCGGTTCCTGTCATGCAAATTTGTTTTGAAAAACACAAAGCATGTGGCAGCAATAACTTGAGTTATCCACTTTGATGTTCACACGCCAATTTGACAACTGAAAATATTTCAATTATTTTGTTCGTAACAACTTCGGTCATTTCAATGCCCTCTATACGAAATTCGTCAAATACAAAGTTTATGAACATAAAATATTTTTATATATGAATTTCTATTTTAATAGTGAACTTTATTTATGTAAATTGTATTACAGGATGTTAATTTTCTGAGCAGGCTATAAGTTAAAATCTGGGAAACTGCAATTTATTTTTATTTAATAAATGAATGTGTTTACATTCTATTTATTTTTCAGAAATAAAATATTTGTTATGAATTAGGCCTCAAGTGTTTATTGCTGAAGCAGCCATTGTTTCACTTATCGTTTGAAAATTTCAAGCCATTAATTATCACGTTTAAGAGCAAACAGACACGCGTGCAGTATTTGTGTCAGAAGAACTTTTAAAAGATATAAAGGGAAATTCCATAAATTAACATATTGGATTCATTTAAAAAACGGTGCACTAAAAGCACCTAACAGTAACCCTAACGAATATTTAAAGATTTTCCACTTTCACACAACGGTCACACTGATTTCACATAAACAAATTTAGTTATTTTTCAGCCTTCCTCAATTTTTTTTCTGTTTTCATATGTAAATAGTGTTGAGCGTGGTGGTGTTGCACAAATGCACACACATATAAATATTTAGGGCTGAGTTCGAAAACTCTTTAGATTTCTTAGAATAAATCAGACTTCAAGTGATAATGTTGTTAAAGAAGAAGCACAACAACACCAACAACATTTATAAAACATTAATGCATGCATTTATTTATTTATTTTATTAAAAATAAACAAACAAAAATTTATTTCATTTAGCTGGTCATTGTTGTTGTTTATTTTTTAGTTTTCCTCTTTATTTGTTTATTTTGTAAATATGTATGTTTAATGAATTTTCTTATTTTTCTTGCTTAAAAGTCAAAGAAAAGAAGTAACAGACAGACAATCTTTTCATTTCTTATTTAGTTTATCTGAAGTTTTTGACTTCCCCAGAAACGTCAATTAAATATTACATTAACGGAAATCTCCAGAGCAATTAATTTTTTTAAGTTATCTAATGAAAATTTAAGAAAATTTCTAATATACATATAAATTAGAAATTAAAAATTTTAAGATTTTAATATATCCAGTTGATGTTTATTTGAATTTTGCTCTATTTTCGTTTATAACGTTTAATTAAATCCGGTTGAAGAGCGTTTATGTCTTTTTAGTATAATTTTATGTAAAAATTAGTTTTTTCTACTGAAAATTCAAGATGTTCTCAAATGTCATTTATCAATATTCCGCTGATTGTATAAGGTGTTGGCGTTTACGCCTTAGACGTTTTTCGTAGTAGATTAAAGAAAACTTTTTGTGTGTTTCATCTTGTACAAAAAACGTCTTTGGCGTAAACGCCAACGCCTTACACAATCAGGCTAATTTTTAGATGAAAATTCGTTCATAAGTGTCCAATGATTTTAGAACGAAGAATACAAATTAAAATTTGTGAGATCGCCGCAATCCCCAATGAAATTTTTGAAAATCCCTAAATTTGAATTTTTAGATAAGTCGTCTGGTCAAATAATGAGATGAATTTAAAAATGTCGTGGCAAAAAGTTTTAGTCATTTAGCATGAATCTCATTAGAGAACTGCTGTCATCGGAAAAATTTTTGTCATTCTGTGAATCACAGGGCAAGACGGAATAAATAATTTTTTTAGTTCTAGCACTTTTATTAGGTTCGTAGGATGATCCATATAATAGTAATAATCTGTGGATCACCCTGCAAAAAATAGCATGACAAGCATAATGGACGTGGCACTACCGTACGCTCCAGTACTTCAATAGCCGATGAAAATATTGAGAAAGTGAAGAAAATGGTTATGGAGAATATCCGAAGCACTATTAAATAGAGAAATTGATGAGGATAGCGTCATATCGGTTGGCTCATGACTCAAAACTACTGACTTTTGACCACAATAGCCGTAAATTTTTTACCAAAAATAATGCCTCAGCTAACTTATTCAGCAGATTTGTCCACTGGCGACTTTTGCCTGTGCGTCAGATTGAAGAGACCCATGAAAGGACAGCGGTTTTTAAGGATTTTGGAGATGATAACCGTATCGTTAAGAGAGCTCAAGGATATATAAAAAAAGTGCATGTCCTTGGAGGGGGAACTACTTTGAAAATTGCAAAATAGAAATTGATATATGTATAAATAAATATTTTTTGGGAACAATTGAAATTTACCTGAATTTTTTGAACGGACCTCGTATATAAATATTTTAGCTATAAAACTACTACTCTAAGGCGATCGCCAACAGTTACTAGTTTTCCATTTATTTTTTAATTTCTAGTAATTTTAATTATAATAAATTTCAAATAATAATTAAACTCATACTATTCTAATATTTGTCGTGGTCAAAAATTGTTGGTCTCGTGCTTCCAATTTCTTTTTGATGTTTATTTTGGAAACACTCAATAATGTTTCATTAAGTTTTCGTTTTGTTGAAATAATATTTGCTGCGGATGAAAAAACACAACCCCATGTTTTTAGCTGTTTTGTTATTGTTGTTGTTGTTCAATGAGGTGACTTTCTCTTTAATTCCAAACTATTGTCACTTTATACTCTAGTCCTTTTCTGCCACTGCTATTTCATACGGGTTATATTTCGTTTTCCTTAAACTATTTTCTCCGCTTTAATCAAAGTTTTTGGGGTGCTTTTTTATTTTTAATTTTTTTTTTTCAATTTTTCTGTAGAATTCGTCTTTTGGATTTTTTCAGTTCACATTTTGTTGTTTGAGTGGTGTAAAGAAATAGTGGTGCACTTTTTTTGTTGTGGGTTTATTGTTGTCTACGATGACATCATGCCATCAAGCACATTTTAAAAGACACTCATTTCAATAGAATAATATTTACTGGACAAAGTAAAATATACTTAGCAGAGTATTTAATTATTGTACTTTTCATTTTGTGGGACTCACTAAATTATCGATTGTTGGATTTTCATTTTGATCGATTATTCAAGGTTTGGAACCGTAACTTTATAAACCCATGTTTTTCTCTTTTTCTGGTTTTTTACTCAGGCGATGAGATGCGCAAAGAACGGGACAAGTAAAGGTATAAGAGAAGAGATCATTTGAAGCTTTGGCACATTGCGGATGTTCTCCATAAACGACTTATAGCGGTTTCCTTTAAGCCTATGGACCAAATTACCACATTCTATATCGATGGAAATTTGAAAACAATTTATATAAAAAATTCGATCGATATCGAATTTGTACCTATTATTATGTTCAGTATTCCTAGCCAAAACTGTTGAAACACAAGTATAAAATATTTGAATGGAGAATTTGGAAAAAACTTATGCAATATTGCAGCTGCGTTTCGTAGTGAAAAATATATGAAATTCATGCAACATTTTCTTCAAACTATTAAACAATTTATCAATTCCCAAGATCACTCGTACGGCTTAACGCTAAAGAAAAAAAACCATAATGGTTTATGGGCTTTTAGCACGAGGATATCATATTGAACACAAGTGGACCGGAACTGTTTACATTTTCCTCCACCAGTAGCCTGCCAGCCCTATGGCAAAGACTATAAATATATATATTTATATTCTGTGCCGATGGGCTTCTGAGCAGACATATTTTTATGTCGTTATTTTACGTTAGAAATTCATCTACGGATGAAGTCGTATGGGCAGGCAAAAGAAATGTTTTGCCATTTTCTAATAATAAACCGTCACATATTTTATGGTATGCAGCGTTTTTAATGAAATATACAATTTTTTCCAGCTGCTTTAAATTTGTTACGATAAATATGGGTCGCGGTTTGTTTAATATGAATTAAAAACGCTATTAGAAGGAAAATGTATTTTAATCAAACGGTTTTTCGGTCGAAGTGATTTTCTTTTAATAAAAAAGAAATAATTGGAAATTGGTTTAATCAGACAAAAAAATATGAAATTTGTATCTACCTACAGAAATTTATATTGCGGCTGAGTTCCAACCACAAATTAATAGTTTTGGAAAACAAAAAACTGAGAACTGATTGGTCAATTTAATTAATTGATTGTGCTATGAGTGGATATCAAATACTTTTTTTACATTCCCAATCGAAAGCAGATAAATGTTCGTGGACCCCTGTCTACGAATTGTGAACATTAGTTTTATTATCATGCCAACGTAGGTTTCCATTAAGTTTCCCGTGGACCTCTCGGGGTCTGTCTACCTAAACCATTTTGGGAACTAAAGGCCTAAATTAATAACTAAAAATACTAAACATTTGATTTTTTAGCAACTTTATTTCTGCAACACTGTTTTTGGCAGATCAGCTGTTTTTGGCAGCTCAGCTGTTTTCGACCGATCAGCTGTTTTTGGCAGCTCAGCTGTTTTTAGCAGCTCAGCTGTTTTTAGCAGCTCAGCTATTTTTGGCAGCTCAGCTGTTTTTGACCGATCAGCTGTTTTTGGCAGCTCAGCTGTTTTTGGTAGCTCAACTGTTTTTGGCGGCTCAGCTGTTTTTGACCGATCAGCTGTTTTTGGCAGCTCAGCTGTTTTTAGCAGCTCAGCTATTTTTGGCAGCTCAGCTGTTTTTGACCGATCAGCTGTTTTTGGCAGCTCAGCTGTTTTTAGCAGCTCAGCTATTTTTGGCAGCTCAGCTGTTTTTGACCGATCAGCTGTTTTTGGCAGCTCAGCTGTTTTTAGCAGCTCAGCTGTTTTTAGCAGCTCAGCTATTTTTGGCAGCTCAGCTGTTTTTGGCAGCTCAGCTGTTTTTGGCAGCTCAGCTGTTTTTGGTAGCTCAACTGTTTTTGGCGGCTCAGCTGTTTTTAGCAGCTCCGCTGTTTTTGGCAGCTCTGCTGTTCCTATGTAGAATATTAACCACGTTCACTGGTACAACAAAACTAATAAATATTACGAGTCGCAACATCAAGCCTCGTGTGCAATTATTTTCTAAGTGCAGCCAAACCAATAGTTAATTTCAACTTCTCAGACAACTGTATAGATTTACAGTTCTTATAAGGAATTTTCCGTGGTTAAGTACGTTGCTACTCCCTATGTGAAGGCATAGGTCGTTCACAGTCAGTCATAAAAACGGATAAACTGCGGGTTAACAATATCGCCGACATATGGTGCCAGTCAGCCCGGCGGCACCTGTGCACCGATATTGTACAAATTTACTTTGCAAAGTATTTGTTTATACAAATACTAATAATAATGTTTTTATAGAGTGACACAAGTTTAAATCATAATAAAACAAGGAAATATATTTTTAATATCAATGAAACGGTATTTATTGGATAGAAAATTTTATGAAATTAAAGTTTAAATACTGCTGGCGCAATTTTCAACAACTAAAAAAATCTTTTATAAAGTGGAAGGATACCATCCCAGTTGCTGACGAATTGATTGATTAGGATCATCTTCAATGCTTTTCTGTATAGTGCGTACAACCTCTTTTGTTCTTCGTATTAGACGCTCTGAAGGACTATTATGTACGACATAAAATGGAAGAACAAAAATTTCAACAAATTGCACGTGTTGCTCTGGTGTTGCGACACTCTAAAAATACACGCTTTATTAATATTTTTAACTTGGCATTACTTTCATAACCAAAATAATGCCAAGTTTTTAACTTCAAAATTAAGTACTATTTAAACTTAAAGTCTATTTACATACAAAATTTTGTTTTTCACTGCAAAATTAAATACCTCACATTGTAAATAAATTTAAATTCAATTTAAGTTTTTCATACTACCAAGTGTTTTCATTGAAAATTGGTAAAACAGCTCTTCATTGAAACAAAACGTTGCACTGTGGGGTGAAAGCGCTCACAAGCGGCGATTAATACAAAAGATTAACTTTAACTTCGACAACCGTATTTGGTACCATATGAAAGTAGATAAAATTCTACATCATTAACTGCCAAAATCAAAGTTCTTGGTAGTTGACTTTATTTGCAGTGTGTGTTCAAAGTTCAATCATTTTTGTTATTTTTGAGCGCATTGATTAAAAGAGAAAATTTTGATATTTCAAGTGATTATAGTTTTTGTTAAGACTTCCATAAGTAAAAGTTTTATAATAGAACCGTCAACATCAGCTATATGAGCATTTAAAAATTATTTTTTGTTTAGATAAATGTTTTAGAAATATTTAAAAAAAAATAAAATAAATTAAATGTCTCCAAAAATGTGGTATTTTTGATATATACATATGTACATGGAGTTTCAACAACTTTGCGGATGAGTGCAGGAAAAAATGCTTTTATGCTCTTAAAATATAAGATTTTAGCTAATAAATCCCAGAATACACATTTGCGTATTTGTGCGATTTTTGAGTTATGAAGGTTTTTGTGAGAGAATTCCGGTTGCTAAAAAACAATGTGAAAAAAGAACCAAACAAAAAAACAAGTTGTTTTTATTATCTTTATTATTATTTTTTCTAAAGGCACATAAAGTATGCTCTAATTTACAATTTAATTTACTAATTTATCGTTTTTCATTCCAAAGTTACAGCAAAAATAGTCAAATAAGACCATTTTCTCCAAAATACAAAAAAGTCCATAAGAGGTTAACAATTTTTTTTCAGCAATTTTTTTTAAATGTATGTATTTATTAATGCTCATCAATAAAAAAATTACATTTTAAAACAACGAGTTCTATGAATTAATCTCCACTTTCTCTAACATTCACCCCACTGTGCGTCGGTAACAAGGTAGTTTTATTGTATCATTTGCAGTATTTTTCTTACCATTTATTTGTGCTACCATACTTTTATCACAATTAAATACCAAAATTAATTTTAGACTGAAAAACTGAAAGTGTATTTAAACACAAAAATTAACTGATTTTGTACTTAAATATGAAGTCAAAAACTGGGGGTAAGTCTCTTTAAATGATTTGGAATGAAAACACGAATTCAGTAAGAAATCTATCAGGCTGGATTTTTGAGATCTCAGTTAAACTAGGTTTAGCTAATCTGAAAACAAATTTCTGCCGTCATTACCAAGTTTGTCTACATACTTTTGACGGAACAGATTAGTTTTGGTTAAAACGTTGGTCTTTTATGGAATAATATATAAAAAATACCATTTCGTCGGAATATTCAGAGTTTCAGACTACGTTAAACTAAGTTTAAACTTAATCTATATCTCAAAAAGTCGCTCTCAGAGTTATTATTTTATAAAATCATCACTCCTATAAATACATACGAAATCGTTGAGGAATAGTATATTCAATATCTAAATGATATCTGTACGAAACCTGAAACAATGAAATCAGAAATGTGAAAGAAATATCTGATTCAGATAATGTCGGAACTATTTGGCTGGCTGCTTTGTGATTGATAACATAGACGGAGGTAATAAATAAAATACTAAAATACGAAATATTTTTACGTAAAAACAAAACGAAAAACAAACAATAACAAAAAAGACAAAATTAGCTCTTGTCCTTTTTAATTATAGCTTTTCAAGCTGGAAGTTATTCAGCTGAATAAGTTTGCTAAATATTTGCGTTCAATGCTGTAAATGAAATCATAAATAACATTTTCGTTCAATTTAACACTATTTCATTATTTACATATTAATTTCACTAAAGCAATAAATATACTCGTATTTCATCACATTAGGTGTGGCAGTTTTTCCAATTCACTTTTTCTTATTTTTTGTTTTTTTGTTTTCTGAAACAAATGATATAATATTTTGATTTCTGTTCATTTGCTAAAACAACAAACTCAATTGTTTCAAATTAAAGAGTCAAGGTTAAATAAATTTTGTCTCTAATGATGAATTTAATTACTGGCAGAGCAGGGAGGGAGTATTGTAATAAAGGGGAAGAAGAAGAATATGGTTTTAGAGAGAATAAAAATATTTTGATTTCAAATTGTTTTATAGAAATTAAAATAAAAAGATTGGCTTCATAATTTTTCAAACTTTATACTTTCAATTATATCCTGTAATAATGAGCATGAGGTCACTCTTTAAAAAAAAAAATAACAATAAATTTTTATTGTCAATATTTCGATAAATTAAAGTAAACGTAATTTAACAAACTATTATTGTAAATTTATAAAAAAAATTTAAAAGAATGTGGTTTTTAACAGAATATTTTTTTTTATATATAAGCCCAAAGCCTTTTCCAAAATTTTGGAAGTAGTGGAGTAACAGATTTCCAATTGCTGCAAACGACGCTGAATCGTTAATACAAGGTCATCAGCAACACTGGCGGATACAGCCAGCTGATATTTTCCTCTATCTGCAATCGACGTATGCGTCTTAAAGTAAATTTAGTGGAAAATTTTGTGACAAGATTCGCCGCTTCAGACAATCGTCCAAACTTACTACAAAATAGAAGAAGTGCACGATGCACTTTCATTAAACGAGCATGAATTGTGATAATAAAATTCAATCATCTGCAAACGTTGTTCGTTTCTAAGGCGATTCTTTGTTAAACTACAGACCAAACTGAACATGTTTAACATTAACATGTTACACGAAAACAGCTGAGCTGTCAAAAACAGTGTTGCCGAAAAGAAAGTTGCTAAAAAATCAACCGAACCGCCGTTACTTATTTATGATGCAAGAATAAAAAACTGTTTAAAAATTATTTACACTTTTATATCTGTGCATTAGTTAACATTTTGATAAGATTAAATAATAAACAAGTAAAAACGTTATATTCGACCGGGTCGAAGTTTAAATAACCTCCATATAAATAGTAAGTAAATTTAAAATGTTTAACTTGGTGGGACAGAGTAACTTTAAGACATCTGTGTACCCAATTTTAAATCTCTCTTTTGACAGAGTCATTCCGGGAAGGACCGTGGGGGAGACGTTTCATCTCTGCCATCTCAGTTTCTTATAGGCTTAAGGAATACAAATTGTTCAATATTTACAGTATTTTTGCATATCATATCGTACGTAAACGCCCACTAAAGGGGGCGGGGTCGAAAAATAGACTATATCATGTTTTCCACAGACGGACGTAGGGGCATTTCTAGATCGTCTTAGATTTCATCACTGATCAAGAATATATACACTTTATGGAGTCCAACTCTCTTTGGAGGGTATTTTGTCGGGGTCTCTCTGGCAAGAGCCGTGGGGGAGACATTTCATCTTTGCCATAAAACTCTAAAAATAAATGTTTGGGATAATTTAATGTAAAATTAATTTTTAATTTTTTTTTTTTATATAGGGTCATTTAGGACGCAAAGGGGGCGGAGGGGTAGGGCAGAGTAGTACCAGGTTACGTCTCAGCTTCGTCAATAAAGCTCAAAAATTTTATTTTTAACGAATGTAGGCTTAAGTAATACAATTTCTCAAATGTTTACACTATTTTTGTATATAATAACGCCCACTAAAGGGGCCCGGGTCCATTTTATGGCTCCAAGTTTAACGCGTTGGACCTTCTTTGACATAAAAATATATCATTTGCTTAACAAAATTACAAAACAAACTTTAAAAATTATGTCGTTTTCTAGCGGTTGGTTTAGTTCTTCTTAGGGGAACTTTTTTATTTCTGGCCCGACTCAGCCCATTTCTGTGCTATCCTTCAAGATATATTTATACCAAATTTCAAGAGTCTGGCTCTTTTCGTTTGAACTGAATCGTGATTTCCACACAAGGGCGGTCGGACGGACGGACGGACATGCTCAGATCGTCTTAGATTTCATCACTGATCAAGAATACATATACTTTGTGGGGTCTCAGATGGATATTTCGCTGTGTTACAAACGGAATGACAAACTGAATATACCTTCCAATTCTTTTTAGAGGGTATAAAAAGAATTAAATCGCAAATATTAAAAATATACAAGTGAAAAATGTTGCTTCTTGTAGCTGGCAGCCACTTGCCGGCGCCAAAAATATTTATTCGGCTTATACCGCCGACAGCAGCTGTTTTTGTTTACAGTACAATCAAATTGATTTCAAGAATTTTCTCCGGCAAAAGACAAATTTGATAGTTTTAAATAAGAAGGGAAATTTTAAGAGATTTTATGAATGTTTTGATTTCTTCTTTCTTTGTTAGCCAATAATTGTAAATGTGTTATATTCTTATCAGCTTATCGAATTTTAAAATAGCACACTTAATTATGACGGGTTGTTCACACCAGTCATATCTTTTTTGCTATTATTTTATGACATATGATTACAGTTTGAGTCCCCAATTGAGTTGACATCACTATGCACGCAAATGCCCAGAAAAGTAAGTGATTTTTTTATGAAAAAGCTTTGTATGTATATTGATCAATACCTAGTTATTAGTTTAGCAATAAATTAAATTTAAACATTAATGTAACAATATTTATTAACTTACCTCTTCGTGATTGATGGGTCTTCCATAGATTTTGAAGATCAGTTTATTAATTATTTGCTATTTATGTTATTCAAGATTAAACCAATTGCAGCAAATAAGGAAATGAAAATAAACAAAAGAAACGAAAATGAATAAAATTATTTTAATAAAATTAATTAAAAATTATACAAATATTTTCTACATATTTTTCCTTATTAACACAATTAAATAAATATAAAAAAAAACATATATAACAACAGATAACGATACGAAAAAAAGGAAAATAAATATTGCAGAAACCACGCGAGCTTAGCAAACAATTTCTTTTTTGTTTTCAATTATATTTAAATTCAACTCTTAAAGAGTATGCCAATAGAATTTTTGCAGCGGAAGTTTTCAAAATTATTTACTTCCAACAACTGTGAAAGAAAAATTTGTATCTACCGGAATTTATTTTTATACTTAAGACGTAATTCTTAGTAGCAAACAACACAAACCGCATTGTTTGAGATGAAATCGAAACGAAAATGTTAGTAGTTGCTTATATCTATCAAGCGAAATTTCCGTAAGTCATTATCCTTAAAGAATGGGACACGGTACTCGTAAAAGCTAACTAAAAATAAGCAGAACATGTTCAGATTTCTATAACGGAAAACATCGGTCATTTCCCTATTTTAAAAGTGCTCCTCTACGTCTTTCTTTATTTCCAACACGGCATCCAAACTCAAAAACTATTTTTAAA